>JAYESA010000015.1:42654454-43993559 GCA_036927795.1 Iris macrosiphon
AGGCTTATGTTCTAAGGTAGACTATACAGTATGTTTCCTTATGCTTATGTTTCACATAAATGCACGCTTGCCTGCTTACAATGTAACTTGTACTCGTTTGTCTTATTTTATTGCTTGCCACATAAATTTATGTCACAATCAAGTAGCACTATCCGTATCGTGCATGCATCTAGTTAGCCAGAAGACTATCAAATAGTCTTTTTGTGCAATATTAACCTGCAAGTATCCGGGACTGATAGATCACCAAGACATTTTCTGAACTAGGGGAATGCATCAAGTCGAGTTTAACTCTGAATAAAAATCATGTCAAGGAAAGCAAGAATCACAGCTCGTGGAGCAATGCTCATTCAGAACAAGAATCAAGGATTATCATGTCATGTTATGAATCTGGAAGACCCAAGACTTGCATGTCACGGATAACTTGGAAACAAGAGAGATTCTCGAATCTTGTTCCACGGACGGTCTCCGGGGCACGAGGGCTGATCCAATCCTGATGGAACTCGTACAGCCTTTCGTGTATGAGCAGGATGGCGTCTCCGCTAATGCCGTACCATCCTTACTCAAAAGGCTGATAGTCTCGTGTGCTGGACGAGATAGCTTGTAGCATACTGTGTACTTTCATTGCATATCATCCTCATTAATGACTATAACTCGTCCTTTATGGCTATGCCAGCGACTCATGTTCATATAGATAAGTCATCCTCGCTTAATGGCAATCCGCGTACGAGTTATTACATCGCATCGAGTAACTTGTAATGCCTGAACGGATATCAGTATTAGACATTTGTGCACACTTGTACATATTTGAACAATTGAACATCTTCTGCAGCAATTTTGGATAATCCATGTAACTCGTGCACCTGAAAAAGAACTTCGCTCACGACACTCATGTTTGCTTATACAATTTGACTTGGATTTATTATATGTACTCGTGCTTAATTTAACTTGGTTTACCTTGGACAGAGAATGATGAATGGTAAGTTGGTAAGTATCGCAGTATTCCTTTTTATATCGTATGGTGCACTGCCACACGAGTTAGGCTATTCGTTATGCCATAAAATTGATACTAAGGCAAACTAGAAAAGATAACTTAATGGATGGTGCACGGAACCTATAAAACTTATTTGAATTTTTCGAACGGGCGAGAAGCCTCCCCACCAGTACATTCATGTATTGATAACCCACCAAATTACTTGCAGGGTACGGAAGAACCTCGTTCGGTACAGAAAACCCCTTCGTGCGAGCTAAGGCATAGATTTTGCATTTTGTATCGAACCTTTGGATATTTAAGCAGGAGATATTAATCGTCTGTTGGTGCGTGCAGGTGATCGTGTAGGCGACGCACAAGCAGAGTCTTAAAGATCTCTTATTTTCTCTCCCCGTTCACCAACTTGTGAGTGGCCTTACTTCGATTAGCTCCCTTCTTCCAAGTCTTCGTTCTAAATAAATTGACTCATTGTGCATTTCGTTTGAACGGATAATATGTTTGATGGAAACGCAGCAGAGACAAGGCAAACTGCGACAGAATCAATTTAAGTCCCGGATTGAGACTCAATTCCTGGCGCAGCCAACTCAGGCTGAGGTGCAGCAAAAGCAGATGGATAGCCTGCAAACGATTATGACGATGCTTGTCGCCAATAACCATTCTGCATCCAACGCTGCCACGACCGTGCCAGTAGTAGCCGAGATCACAGGACTGCAAAGCTCTCAGGAACCCCCACCCTCAGACGAAAAGGGGTCCATCCTACAGATATCAGAATTTAAGAAAATGTGCCACGCTACCTTTAAAGGGACTGAGGATCCCTCCATGGTGTTGGATTGGCTGGTTGAGTTGGAAGACCACTTTGAAGTGCTTCGTATGGACGAAACCAAGAGAGTCGCCTGCGCCCAACTTCAGCTCCGTTTAAACGCACATGATTGGTGGGATGTGCACAAACAAGCCTTATTGAGTGAATGTGGCACGACGATTATCTCCTGGTCCGTGTTTCGTAAGGCCATCGAGGAGTACCTTCCATCCGCCGTCCGCCACCAGAAGGAAGACGAATTTACACACCTGCAGTAAGGAGACATGACTGTGCGGCAGTACGCCTCAAAATTTAACAGACTTGCAAAATTTGCTAAGTCTCACCTTTTGATGTCGAGACACGTGTACGAAAGTTTGAGATAGGACTGCGACCTTCTATTCATGCCCACGTAGCCGTTTCTCAGTACCGTACTATGAGGGAGTCCCAAAACCATGCCCTCTCCCTTGAGCCACAGTACCCCCCAGTTCGCACCAACGCTGTACAAAATTCCAATCACAAGCGCTTAGCAACACAGGTGGTAACAATGCGCGTAAGCGCCCCAATAACGACGGTAATCAGGGTGCAAACCCAGGGAGAGATAGTGAAGTCATTTTTTACCGATGTAATCGTGTCGGACACATTGCTCAAAACTGTCGAGTATTTAATGGATCGTGCTTCAAGTGCGATCGTTAGGGGCATATGGCAGTGAACTGTCATGCGGGAGGAGCAAACCAGCAGCAATAACAAAACCGTGCACAAGATCAGGGGCAAGTACCTCGAGCAAACCAGACGGCACCGCAGAACACTCAGGGCCGAGTCTATACTCTAACTCGGGATGAGGCACTCACATCAAACACGATGGTGTCAGGTATATTGCTCTTCAATAATGTACCTGCTCGAGTATTGTTTGATTCTGGTGCAACACATAATTTTATTTTGGCAGATTTTGCCGCCGAAAATACTTTTCCTATGACACCGCTAGGCCTAAACCTTAGCGTCCGTACTCTATCGGGCGTGGATTTGCCGGCTCACTTAGTCTGTCATGAAGGTAACATTTGCATCAGAGGAAGGAAATTATCACTAGATGCGATAGTCTTAGACATTAGGGACTACGATATCATTCTGGGGATGGATTGGCTCAGTGCTTGCTCGGCTACTATCGATTATGCAGAAAACAAAGTAGTATTCCGTCTACCTGGCGAGATCGAGTTCTGTTATGTGTGCAGTCCTCAGTCGAAAGCATCGAATGCTTGCATAGTGATCTCCGCAATGTCTGCTTGACGGATGATACATTCTGGCTGCACAGGGTTCTTGGCGTCCGTTTGAGATACTGAGCTAGATTGCGTAAACATTGAGTCTATTCCCATTATGGCGGATTTTCCTGATGTGTTTCTAGACGAGTTGCCCGATATGCCATCCGATCGAGAGATAGAGTTCACTATTGACACATTTCCAGAAACTAGACCAATTTCCAAAGCTCCGTATCGAATGGCCCCGGCAAAACTAAAGGATTTAAAGATTCAGTTACAGGAATTACTAGATCGTGGGTATATTCGTCCTAGTGTGTCTCCATGGGGTACCGGTACTGTTTGTTAAGAAAAAGGATGGCTCGTTGCGGCTCTACATCGACTATCGAGATTTGAATAAAGAAACTGTCCGGAACAAGTATCCCCTTCCCAGGATAGATGATCTCTTCGATCAGTTACAAGCTGCAACAGTGTTCTCAAAAATTAATCTCCATTCGGGTTACCATTAGCTTAAGATTAAGCAGGACGACGTGCCATAGTCAGCCTTTCGCACTCGCTACGGCCACTATAAGTTTTTGGTAATGCCATTCGGTTTGACCAATGCCCATGCTGCCTTTATGGATTTAATGAACCGTGTGTTCCGGCCGTATCTCGATAGATTTGTAGTTGTATTCATCGATGATATCTTGGTATACTCAAAGAAACAGGACGATCATGCAGAGCACTTGTGGACCGTGCTACAGACTCTTCGGGACAACAAGCTATATGCGAAACTGAGTAAGTGTGAATTCTGGCTGAACAGTGTATCTTTTCTCGGGCATATCATTTCTGCGGAAGACATTTCAGTCTATCCAAAGAAAGTTGAGGCTATCGTCGAGTGGAAGCGACCTGTATCCGTCGGTGAGATTCGAAGCTTTCTCGGGCTAGCGGGCTACTACAGACGGTTCGTAAAAGATTTTTCCAAACTAGCAGCACCTTTAACTCGCCTCACACAGAAGGGAGTCGCGTTTGAGTGGTCCGCCGACTATGAAGCATCGTTTAAAGAGTTAAAGCATCGCCTCACCTCTGCCCCGTTACTTGCACTACCAGACGTGACCTCGGGATTCCAAATCTTCAGCGACGCGTCAAGGCAGGGCCTAGGGTGTGTACTTATGCAACAAGACAGAGTGATAGCCTATGTATTCGGGCTGAAGTTGTGGCGATACTACCTTTACAGAGTGGCTTGCCGAATTTATACCGATCACAAAAGTTTAAAGTACATGTTCACCCAAACGGACCTCAACCTTCGTCAGCGGCGTTGGCTGGAATATATAAAGGATTATGACTTGACGATAGACTACACACCTGGTAAGAAAAATATGGTAGCTGATGCGTTGAGTCGGGTCTTTACGGGATTTATGTCCGTTGATAGCAGGTTACAAAGAGAATTAGAAGATATGGGCATCGAACTCCGAATTCGATATTGTGGCGCGTGGGTTGCTTAGATGCGATTTGTACCCAACCTGTTAGAGAGGGTCACATCTACTCAGAGAGACGATCCATTCCTAAGGAAAATGTGCGAGCAGATTCTAGCGGGAAAGGCAAAAGACTTTGCAGTGGATGAGAATGGAGTGTTGCGAGTTAAGGGAAGGCTATGCGTCCCCAATGACTCAGAACTCAGAAAGGAGATCCTTGCGAAAGTTCATTATGCAGCCTATACGATCCATCCCGGGAGCACGAAAATATATAAAGACCTTCACACTATCTTCTGGTGGCACGACATGAAGAAAGATGTGGCACTCTTCGTGTCGCAATGCATAACCTGTCAGAGGGTGAAAGCAGAGCTTCAGAGGCCAGGCAGAGAAATGCAGAATCTTGTTATCCCAGAATGGAAGTGGAAGCACATAAGCATGGATTTTATTGTTGGCTTGCCGAGGACGCAACAGGATAACGACGCAATCTGGGTCATCGTCCATCGATTAACCAAGTCAGCACACTTCCTTGCCATCAAGAATACTTGGAGCACCGACTGTCTCGCCCATACCTACCTTGATGAGACAGTTCGACTGCGCGGAGTGCCAGTTTCTATAATATCAGATCGGGACGGACGATTCCTATCACATTTCTGGGAAAGCCTTCAGTCAGCGATGGGGACCAAGTTGAAGTTCAGCTCAGCCTACCATCCTCAAACAGATGGCCAAACAGAACGGGTGAATCAGGTACTAGAAGACATGTTGCGCCTCTGCGTAATCAATTCAAAGTCGAGTTGGGACGTCTACCTGTCGCTAGCCGAATTTGCATACAATAATAGTTATCAGTCCAGCATCCAAATGGCTCCGTACAAGACTTTGTATGTGCGGAAGTATAGGTCACCGTTCTGCTGGGATAAAGTTGGGAAACGATAAATCCTTGGGCCGGAATTGGTTGAACAAACAGTCCAAAAGGTTCGGTTAATCCGAGAGCGGTTAAAGGTAGCACAAAGCCGGCAAAAGAGTTATGCCGATATTCGTCGATGACTCCTTGAGTTCGTTGAGGGAGACCATGTATTTTTAAAGGTCTCGTCCATGCGAGGAGTCATGCGATTTGAGTGAAAGGGAAGTTAAGTTCGAGATTCGTTGGGCCGTTCAAAATTCTTCGACGAGTCACTCCAGTTGCCTATCAAATTGCATTGCCACCAGTACTGTCAGAAGTGCATGATACTTTCCATATGTCACAGCTTAAAAAGTTCGTGTATGACCCGAACCACGTGGTAGACTTCAGCCAGCTGGATCTGCAGGCGAACTTATCGTACGCCGAAGAACCCATACAGATTTTGGATCAAAAAGAAAAGCAGTTACGGAATCGGACAGTCTCGCTAGTGCGCGCTTTGGCGAAACCACTCAGTCAAAGAATTGACCTGGAAACTTGAATCGGACATGAGGGAGAAGTTTCCCTCATTATTCCTTAGGCGTAGGTTATATTCCTAAGTTTCGAGGATAAAACTTTCTATTATATGGTTATGATGTGGTGTCCCGTTCCCCCTATTCGGGGAGCGCGGCTAAGAAATACTTGGTATCGTTCGATTGAGACAGATTGAATCAAGATCCTCTCCTCGTTATGGATTGGTTTCTTCAGAATCAGGTCAAATATTCAACGGATCATGCCTCAAGGAAGGACTCTGCGGCAGAATCGAGAGAGGCCTTTTCGTTGTGCTGGTTTCCTTGCCCGTTTTTTATGCCGCTTGGTTGCTTTCTTGTTGGTTTTATGTCTTGCGTTTTCTTGAACGGTTTTGATGGATTTCATTGCCTTTGTTCTTGGGATTTTGTATTTCGTATCGAACCTTTGGAGATTGAAGCAGGAGATATTGATCGTCTGTTGGTGCGTGCAGGTGATCGTATAGGCGACGCGCAAGCGGAGTCTTAAAGATCTCTCATTTTCTCTTCCTGTTCACCAACTTGTGAGTGGACTTACTTCGATTAGCTCCCTTCTTCCAAGTCTTCGTTATAAATAAATTGACTCATTATGCATTTCGTTCAAACGATACAAAAAAACAACAAATTGAGTCAGAATAAGGAAAGAAGTAGACTTGAAATACTAATAATGCTTATCATACAGAATTCCAAATGATTACACTGTAGCGTGCATGTCCGTTATACACATAACTATTTTTGTGTCAGTTGTAGTTAGAATTCATTTATCTATAACTGTTCATGGTATGGTGCAAAGGGAAATATGATCTTTATGCAAAGTAGCCTAGACTATAGAAAACACACTATGTTCATTTGCTTGTATTGCTTGAATTTGTGTTTTAATTGATAACTTAGAAGATTGAGGAGGCATGGTCTTGGACAACTTGTATACAAGGGGTGTCGTTCTACGAACGGTCGTCGGGGCACTGGGACCGCTTCGACCCGGGTAGAACAATTTGCTAGTGCAGTCCTAGCATTGGATGGTTCCGTGCGTTCGTCAAAGGCTAGCTACCCGAGGCAGAATAGCAGCCGACCCATCCCTCGTCCGACCAAGTGATTGCTATGTATATTTAAACTATGCAGACTAACTATGTCTTTGTGGCAGGAAAGGTCATGGTAAGTTTCGTACAGGTGGTTCAGACGGTATAGGTAAAGTCACCGAGAGGTGGCACATTTTGTTATGTCGTTTTACTCTATCATATATATAAAGAAATGAACTAAGAAAAGATAGAAAGATCACATAAGAAAATTATTACATGCTCATATGAATTTATTATAGATTTTGGTAAGTTGGGTTAGCTCGCCCTCACCGGTACTTTTTGAAGTACTGAATCTCGTTGCAGCAGGTTCTCCGAGCCAAGGCGACGCGGGGAGGAGCCGAAGCTTTCTTCAACTCTTCCTAAATCAGTGTGCGTGTTCGTGCTGTGACTTTTGTAGCCCAAGTACATAGTAAAGAGCGGAGCTTGCACTTCCCTTTTGAAGCTCCTAGGCGATGGTGCTGACTCGCACCCAAGGTGTTTTGTATTTTTGAATTACTAGTAAAGGATGTAATGTATGGATCGGCTATCTCATTTTGCGTCCAAGTTGTAAGCCCGTACGGCATCTTCTTACTTTTGGGTCAAAAGTCTGTAAACAGATGTTTATTATCAATAAAGAAAACTTTTTATGCCTCAATTTATGATATCTTAATTGCGTACTATGTTGCATTTGTTCTAAAGTGTATCATTATGCCTAGGCCTTATGCACGTGCGCCTTATGCGTGCACGGTATCACGCCCTGGGGACGATTATCGATTAGGCAAAATTGGGGCATGACACTTGTTTCGCTGCATTCGTACTATCTGTGCGACTCTTTGGCTTAGATATTTTACCGCATGTTCGGATCATGGCCTTGCACGGGCACAACTTGTGCTCGTGCGGCATCACGTCCAGATAAAAAAGATCGTTCCACGGGAGCACTGGCACGGTGAATCACCACTCCTAGCGGGGATGGCTAATTACCTGCGGGAGATCGGGGCGTGAAAACTAGGAGACACCTAATATATATAACCTCAAACCCACAACTAGTATTCCTATTATATATTGGAATACACAATCCAAATCCAAATCCATTGACATAGTCCTATTATATGTGGGAATACCCAATCCAAATCTAAATCCATTGACATATTATCCATTGACATATTCCTATTATATGTAGGAATATCCAATCCAAATCTATTGAGGTATTCCTATTATATGTTGGAATACTCAATCCAATTCTGGGGTATTTTTTATATAGGTTGGGAACCCCACCCACTCCAAAAAATCTCCCCATTCACAACTATATGGAGGGAGTCGTCATCCCGACGATCCGCCTGCAGTACTCAAATTTTTTTCTTGGAAGAATCTTTGTGAACATGTCTGCTTCTTTGGCATCCGTATAAACTTTCTCAAACGCTGCTTTCTTCTTTTTAACCATATCCCGTATCCAATGATATCGAGTATCAATGTGCTTGGACCGGCTATTAAATGTCAGGTTCTTCACAAGGTGAATTATACTCTGGATATCGTAAAGCAAAGGGTACTGCTCTTGCTTTAGCCCCATTTTCTGCAACAGCTTCTTCATCCACAACAACACCTTGCAAGCCTTTGTCGTCGTAATGTACTCTGCCTCTATCGTAGACAAGAAAACATACTTTTGCAACCGTGATTGCCACGATATCGCACCAGCAGTAAACATCATTACATAGCCCGAAGTTGATCGTCTCGTGTCCACATCTTCAGCCATATCAGCGTCGGTATACCCAACCAGCTTTGGCTCATCACCACCAAAAAAAAGTCTCAAATCGCCAATGCCCTAAAGATATCGTAGAATCTACTTGACCGCGCTCCAATGTATCCTTTCGGGATTGGAAGTATACATGCTAATTGTGCTAACTGCGTAAGCGATGACTGGCCTCGTACACATCATAGCATACATGAGACTCCCTATAGCCGAGGCATATGGAACCCGCTCCATATCTTTCTTCTCATCCTCGGTAGATGTACACTGGTCCTCAGTAAACTTAAAGTGAGCCGCAAGGGGGTTACTCACTTTCTTTGATCCGTCCATCCTGAAATGCTAAAGTACGTCTGGTGGATGTACTTCTTTTGGGACAAGTGTAGCAGCTTTGACTCTCTCTCTGTCGGCTAATATCCATCCCAAGAATAGTCTTCGTTGTACCCAAATACTTTATAGAGAAGTTCGCATCCATTTGGTGCTTTAACTCCGCTATCCTAGTGGTATTTCGACCCACCAGTAGCATATCATCAATATAGAGCAGTAAAATTATGAAATCATCCTCGGCAAAGTACCTCTCAAATACACAGTGATCCGACATCGTCCGTGCATAATCATGCTCCCCCATAAATGACTTAAACTTCTTGTACCACTGTCTTGGAGCCTACTTCAGACCATACATGCACTTCCTCAACCGGCAGACTAAGTGTGACTTGTCCTTCTCACAGATCCCTCTGGATGTTCCATGTACAACTCCTCATCAAGATCACCGTGGAGGAATGCCATCTTCACTTCCATCTGCTCGACCTCCAAGTCAAAACTGGCTACAAATGCTAGCACCACCCGAATAGACGTCTGCTTGACGACTGGCAAAAAGATCTCATCGTAATCTATGCCCTTCCGCTGGCCATAGCCTTTAACTACCAGCCCCGCTTTGTATCTAGAGCGAGTAGCATCATTTGTCTGCTTAACTCTGAACACCCATCAATTTTTCAAAACCTTCTTGCCCTTTGGAAACCGCACCATGCTCATAAGTAGAATTGGCATGTAAGGAACTCATCTCCTTCTACATAGCCTCTATCCACTCCTGTGGTGCCCCGTTCCCCCTATTCGGGGAGCGCAGCTAAAAATTACTTTCGGTATTGTTCGATCGGGATAGATTGAATTAATATATTTTTCTCGTTATGGATTAGCTTCTTCAGAATTGATTCCCATATTCAGTGGACCATGTCCCAAGGACGGACTAAGTGGCAGAGTCAAGAGGGACCTCTCCGTTGTAATTTTTCTTGCCTAGTTTTTGCTGTCACATTGTTGTTTTCGTGCTTTTGAGTTGATTTTTGAGTTATGATTTCTTGAACAGCTTTGATAGATTTTATTGCTTTCGTTCGTTGAACTTCGCTTTCGTTTTGAGCTTGGAAAAGAGGAGTGGAGGTATTGATCAGTTGTTTGTGGTAATACAGGTGATCGTGCAGTAGGTGTCGCACGAGCGGAGTCTTAAAGTACCTCTTTCCTTTTCTCTCTCTACCAACTTGTGAGTGGCTATACTTTGATTAGTTGATCCTTCTTCCAAGTTTTTACACCAAATAATCTTGCTATATTGATTGTTCCGATCAAACGATACCATAATAACTAAAAGATGTCAAGATAAAATGGAATAGACTTGGATTACTTTATGTTTGTCAATCAACTTGTGAACGGTTACCTTGCTGCATGCTAGTTCGCTTAGAATGTTCTTTCATGGTATTTCAATTATAGTTAGAACATATTATTCTATTATTGTACTATGTATAGAACACACTTGGCTATGCAATAACTGATCAGTAAGACTATGCAAAATATATCATGCCATGTTACTTATCTCGTGCTTGTGTTTCCCGGAACTGCATCATTTGATGACTTAGTTTATACTTCACTTAGTCACGGACAACTTGTGCACAAGGTCTTAGTTTCTGCGAACGATCATTGGGGTACAGGCACCGATTTGATCCGGATGGAACTCCCTGATAGTCGCCTGTTTTGGACGGGATGGCCTATAACGCCCCTGTTCCTTGTGTTGCATTCCATTCCATCCTTGAATTATAACTCGTCCACATGGCATCATGCCAGTGACCCCTCATGTATTTAAACTGTGCAAGCTAACTATGTCTTCTGGGTAGGGAAGGTCATGGTAAGTTTTGTGCAAGTGGTTCAGACGGCAAGTAAAGTCACCAAACGGTGGCATATTTATTTCAGTAAATTTTTATATCCATTGCTTGCTTGTAACTTGATCTAAGGCAAGATAGAAAGACCATATAATAACTTGCATGCTTCACATAAATAATGTGTTGATTGGTCTAGTTGGTTAGCTTATCTTCACCAGTGCATTTCGATGTACTGACCCTAGTTGAAACAGGTTCTCCGCGTCAAAGCAACCCTACAAAAAGTTAATACGACTTCCCAATCCAGTCCACCTACCGACGTGACCTGTTCGTGCCCTTTTGAAGCATGATTGAAGTTCCAGGAGCTCGTGCACATATCATATGCAGCTCCGTGGTAAGGTGATTGCTTCGTCCGAAGATGTCTATAGCTTTTAAATTTTTAGTAAAATGATATAATGTATCAGACATATATCTTATTTTGTATCCTCTTTTGTAAGCCAATGCGGCAACATTTTGTACTTATTCAATAGTTTGTAAAAGATGTTCATTATCAATAAAGAAAACTTTTTCTTGTTTCAATATTGTGTTCAATTATCTGCATACTCTGAATTTGTGCTCGTTATATCAAATACCTTAGCCTTGTGCGTTACGCAACCTAGGCATGCACGGCATCACGCCTGGAAGACGACTATCGATTTCACAAAATCGGGACGTGACATACTATGTTCGTCTTCCATAGCCTCTGCAAAACTTTTGGGCTCTCCCCGTCAGTCAGTAGTACATACTCACCAGGTGAGTATCTCGTAGATGGTCGACGCTCTCTTTCGCTCCTCCTTAACGGAACCACTGGTGCTGGTTGTATATCAACAGCCTCCTCCCCTTCAGGAACTGCCTCCACGGCATGATCATCCTCCTGAGGGTTACCCTGACCACCATCAGCAGGCTGGTGATCAAGGTTGGGAGCAACTCCATGTACTGGCTCCCCCATAACTGGATCCTCGGTGATGTCCTCTGGAAACTGCTCGAAGCAAAATAACTTTAACTCAGGCAATTTCTCAGCCTCAGAATGCATCTCAAAATTCTGAGTGTTGGTCATGGTCTGATCCTCTACGAATACCACGTCACTGCTTCTGTAGAGCTTTCTTTCCACTGGTTCTTAGAGTCTATAGTCAAACTTATCCCGACCGTAGCCGACAAAGACGTACCGCCTCGTCTTCGGCTCAAGTTTGGATCTCTCATCCTTTGGTACATGCATGAAGACTTTGTAACCAAATAGTTGTAGGTGATTGTATGACGTCTCTTTGTCATACCATACTTTGTCAAGCACATCACCTTGCAAAGGTGCACTAGGAGATAATTTAATAAGCAGCTGTGTAAAGTGCCTCACCCCAATAGCTGTCCGACAAGTTTGCTTCTGACAACAAACATCGTACCCTCTCCATCAGCGTCTTGTTCATGCACTCTATACCGTTGAGCTGCGGTGTCTTTGGTGAAATCTTCTGGTGTTGTATCCCTTTCTCTCTGAAATAAGCATCAAAGGGACCAATATACTCTCCGTCGTTGTCGGACCGAACACATAGGAGCTTCTTGCCCGTCTCCCTTCAACAGAGGCCTGAAACTCTTTGAAAGTGGGCAGCACATGATCCTTGGTCTTTAAGGCATAGACCCAAACCTTTCTGGAACAATCATCAATAAAAGTCACAAAATATGAAGCACCACCAATGGAATTTACCTTCATAGGACCGAAGATATCCGAGTGAATCAACTCAAGCAACGTCGGCTTTCTCGAATTTGGGTGACTTTGGAAAGACACCACATTTTGCTTTCCCGCCAAACAGTGCGTGCATCTCTCCAACTTTGTAGACTTTAGTCCCAGAATCACCTTCTTGTTTACCAAGTAGCTCATCCCCTTCTCGCTGATATGGATGAGCCGCATGTGCCACAACTCGGTAGACGCATCAGTAGCCATGTTCACCTCATGTGCCCTATGTGCGCTCCCTTACATATAATAGAGTCCAGACTTCTTGTTTCCTTTGGTAATCACCATCATATCTCTGGAAAGATTCTACTGATCATTTCCGAAGAGATTGAAGAAACCCTCGTCATCCAACCTTCCAACCAACACCAGGTTAAAATGAACATCAGGTACATGGCGGACATCTTTGAGAACAAGAACTGCACCCATCTTCATCCTCAAATACACATCTTCAACAGCAACAGCTTTCGACACAACTTTGTTGCCCATCTTCAACACTCTACAGTTGCCTGTTGTGTAAGTAGCAAATAGTGACCTGTTGTGAGATACGTGCGCTGAAGAACCTAAGTCCACCATCCATGAGTTGTCATCGCAGGCGAGGTTCATAACTACCTCATTACCTACAATGACCACGTCGCCTCCATGTGCCTAGGCCACCGCTGTAGTGTTCTCACTTTGCTTTTCCTTTTTGCGCTTCTTCTCTCTCTTCCAAGCAAAATAGTTCAGCTTGATGTGGCCCTTCTTGCCACAATGATAACACTTCGAGTCCTCATACCGACCCTTGGACTTGCCCCTGCTCTTGTCTCTGCCACCGCCTGGACCCCTACTCTTGCTCTTTTCGCGGCTCTCTGAAACTAGCGTCTCTGAGTGGGATGTGGATGAAGTGCCCTGAGAACGTCTCCGCATCTCTTCATTCAATATCCGACTCTTGGCAAATTCCAGACTGACCATGCCTTCCGGAGCAGAAGCGATCATAGACACTCGTACGGTTTCCGACGAGTCTGACAATGTACACAGCAGCCATAGTCCATGTACTTCGTTGTCGAACTTGACTCCCAACGAGGATAGCTGGTCCACCAAGTCCTGGAACTCACTCAAGTGATTCGTAATAAATGCTCAATCATTGTACCGCAGACCCATCATCATCCGTATCAGGAACAATTTATTTACCCTGGTCTTCTTCGCATACAAAGATTTCAGCTTATCCCACAGCATCTTCGCTTGCTCAATATTGGAAACGTGATCGTACACGTTCTCGTCAACGAACTGTCTGATATATCCACACACATGTATATGTTCGAACTTTCAGTCCTCTTCGGATTTGTCAGTGAGCTTCTCGGACGCAAATACTGGAAGATGTAGTTTCTTAACGAACAGCAAATCCTTCATCTTGCTCTGCCAATAATGGTAGTTGGAACCATTCATGTTTACCATGCGCATCTACTTCGCGTCCATCTCTTCTTTCTGGTTTGACTGTCAACTCCTGACACCTCTCTGAAACCAAAGCTCTGATACCACCTGTTGGGAACGAAAGTGCAAAAATCGTTCCCCAAACCAGAGAGTACCTACGAGAGAACCGAGCAAAACGCACAAATCAAAAACGCCAAACACTAATCGCAGACACAAGAGATTTTTGACGTGAAAAATCTTTGCGAAAAAAAAAATCACAGGACGATTGGAGTCCAACCCTGAAAAGCCTCCACTAATGGAATAAGAAATACATCGACTCCTTACTAACTTCTCACATATCCAAACGGATCACCACAACTCTTTGGAACAGAAAATAGATTACAACCACGAAGAAAAAAAATAATGAGAAATACTCCAAATTGATCTCGTTCTCCGAAACGGTCTATAATTATTTTTTCTCCTCTCCAATGTTGTAAAAGCATTATTGCTTACTTTTACAATATTTTTGAGATATATTCTAGGGCTAGGAGACACCTAATATATAGCCTCAAATCCACAACTAATATTCCTATTATATATAGGAATACCCAATCAAAATCTAAAATTCATTGAGATGTTCCTATTATATATAGGAATATCCAATCTAAATATAAATCCATTGACATATCCCTATTATATGTAAGAATATTCAATCCAAATATATTAAGATATTCTATTATATGTAGGAATACTCAATCCAACTCCAAAATATTTTTTATATAGGTTGAGAATCTCATCCACTCCTACAAGAAGATGTTCACCTACTGGCAAAAGAGTACATTACTACCAAATCATGTGATTTTTTTTTTTCAATAATGCTAAGTTTACTACCAAATGCTTACAACCTTCTTACAATCCTCTCACACCCCCTGCTATTTGGGCCACCCCCGGCC
Source organism: Iris macrosiphon (assembly GCA_036927795.1). Classification (NCBI taxonomy): domain Eukaryota; kingdom Viridiplantae; phylum Streptophyta; class Magnoliopsida; order Asparagales; family Iridaceae; genus Iris; species Iris macrosiphon. Next base: position 42,669,409 of record JAYESA010000015.1, read on the forward strand.
CCATCTCTCCCCCAATGAACGACCGCCACGTGGCATTCCGGCCACGTAACGACCATCCGGACAGCCATCGGGTCTCACATTTTCTCCCTCCTCCAATGGACGGCCGCCACATGAACACCACATGGTCGACATGTGGCGGTTGTAAGAGAGTTGTAGACATTTGATTGTAGTCATAGCACAGTCTCTCTTTTTTTTTTTTTTTAAGTTCCTCCATTGTGTATTTCTCAGGTGTTATCTGAGGAGTCTGTTTCTTATTCTCAATCTGTTGATGTACCATGTAATCCGTTGGTGGTTTAATAGAAACATTTCCTTCAAACAAAAAAACTAATAATAATAATAATAATAATAATAATAGAGTTACGAGTCAATCTGGTCCACTATGAAAATATTCCATTTAACTTTAGCAACACAGTCTGTTTCGCCCGCCTTTTTTGCTTCTACTTGGGAACGATGAGATCGGAGAATGCAGGAATTTAAAAGATGACGGTCAAGGGCCAAGATAAAAAAAGTCTAAAATTTTATAAATTAAAATTCTATACAACAAAGAAAAAATTTGTTATTTTTCCACCATAATTTCTCTCTCTGTATCGAATTATAAAAAACTAAAAATTATAAAAAAAAAAAAAAAAAAAAGTAAAATCAGATGTAAATATGTATATAAAAAATAAAAATTATAAAATTTCGGATGGAATAAAACATAAAATTGATAAAAAAATTTAAAAAGAACAAAAATATTTAACTTGGAAAAAAAAATTCAGTAAAAACAACTATCCTCACTCACCCCCATGTAGGTCCGTCCATGTTTACTGTCTTTACCGACTCTTGACACCCCTATGCATGCACAAGAAGAAGAACAAATACAATAACAGGTCACTAGCGCCATTAAAGACTCGTTCCAAAACCTTCATAACAAGAACCTTCTATCTAAGCCCATTTTATTGTTACCAATATATATATATATATATATATATATATATATATATATATATATATATATATATATATATATATGTGTGTGTGTGTGTGTGCGCGCGCGCGCGCACACGAGAAGAACAAACAATAATATAATATTTTTTACTATTTTTATATGTAATTATCCAAAGTTAAATTTAAGGACTTTTTGATATTACCTTCTGTTAGATGAAGGATATTAAGAATCCTCGTATTATTTCATAAGTCGAGAACACCGCTCTCAAAGTATCGTTATTGAGTTTATTTTATTCTTAATCAAAGACAAAAGTGACAATTTGAGGGGAGTGTTCTCGACTTTTAAAACAACATGAGAGTATTCTCAATTTTCTTCATCTAACAGGGAAATAATATCATAAAATCCTAAATTTAATGAACAATTTTAATCAATAGGTAAGAATATTTTTGAAAAAAATAATTCTCAGTAAAACATAAATTTCTCGTATTATATAGTAGTACATAAATTTCTCAGATTACACAACCTGTATCTCTCTCTCTTTATCAAAAATAATAAAAAAAAATCTCTTTCTCATTAATGCTACTTCCCGTGCATCTATTTTTAGTTGGTTTATCATAGGAGAGAATTTCAGAAATTGATTTTTTGATATTATCTCTCTGATAGATGAAGGATACTGAGAATACCTCCACATTGTTTGTTTCATAAGTTGAGAACACCACCCTCAAAGTATCGTTATTGAATTTATTTTATTCTTAATCAAAAACGAAAGTGATACTTTGAAAAAAATTGTTCTCGAATTATGAAATAATATGGAGATATTCTTAATATTTTTTATCTAACGAGGATAATATCAAAAAGTACTTTCAGAAATTCGTGTTTGTTTGATCATCAACACAAGTTAGCAACTAATAGTTTATCATGGATCACACTAATACAGATTTATGCATCCAATTTCAATCTCTCACGCTGATTACAAACTCTGATCACTTCATTGTAATGTACTCAGCAGCTGATAAGCCAATTGGACTATATCATCTGACGCAATTATCAACACCTTATTATACTCGTTTAGACCCATGCGATGCTTGAGCCTAAACTAATTTTTTTAGTATTACATACAAACAACTAAGCTAAGCATCCAAGACGTGAAAGTAGGGCCTTAGATCGTCTAAAGCAGTGTTTTAAAAACCGAACCAAAAATAAATTCGGACAAAACATTGGGTCGGATCAAACCGGTTAGCTCAACTAGTGGTTCAACAAATAGATTAACCTAAGTGAACAAAATTTAATCCTTTCTAGACACTAATTTTTATAAGAGAACTGCTGCGTTGTCCGCGGACGGACCAGCCCGTCCGCCACGTAGCTGATTCCCATTGGTAGGTCAGACGAACGGGCCAGTCCGTCTGCGGACAATACATCTTTTTTCCTTTTTATAACAACAACAACAAAATTCATTTACAATTGATTTTTGAAAAAATAATAGTAATCATAATCATAATCATAGTCATAATAGTAGTAGATAAATATTGACCCAGCCCAAATAAGCTACCTTTCACGGGTGAACCGGTTGGTCCGTTTTTTAAAACACTAGTCTAAAGTAAGGAGGAAAAAAAAAAGGTGCAGTTTGGGGATTGAGAAATTTAAAACCCCCCTTTTTGACTAACAAGTAACAACCCCCGTCATGGAAGGGTCAAACTTGGTCCAATTGATGCACCTAAATTGACCATAAACACTGTTGATTATTTGGTCCAACCAAGCAATGAACTATGTAGGGTCCATCCTATCCAAAAAAATAACAAAGAACTGTCAGTCCCTAGTCAATTGTGGTACAAGTTGTTCAAGATCCATGCACGGCTAACCAAGGAATGTGCACACGAAAGTGCTATGTAGTTGCATGCACAAGTCGAGCTTTGCCACTATTTTTTGACCCCCAACTGTGTTAGTCCCAAGAACTTCCATTCAACTGGTGCAATTATGTTCAAATTGCAGTCAACAAGAAAAAAAAAATGAGTGTGACAAAAGAGGCACAAAAAGACAAGAAACCAAATAGAAAATTCCGATGCATCATCAGCAATTCTAAGTATCATCTCACCTGTCGATTGTACGAGTGGAACACTTGAACTTTATTCGACTCTGCACACTATATACTTTTCAAGGTGTTTTATGATCCGAAATAATACAGCAAATCTACTTGGACTATAGATAGGATTTTAGTACATATAAATTGACATCACAATAAATTTTAGTGCATTAAAACCTATTGGAATGAATTGCAGGCAAAAATATGTGAACCAAGGGCAAATTATTGATGATTTTCTAAACATCTATTCTACTGATGATAGTGATTAAAAGATTACAAATTAAACAACAATACAGAAAATCATACCAAATTTCTCATATTAAAGTTTCTATTCCAATCTAAAGCAACACCAAATTTCTCATAACAAAAAGTATTGAGATACAACAAGAATCCGAAACTGTTGAAACTTCAACTAATTACCACCAGGATTTAACAATTTCTGAACCAAAACTGGTTATTATGTTGAAGACTGAAACTGTGAGAACTCGGCATCTTTTTCAAACTAATCTCAGGCAACAAAGGAAGATCGAGTGAAACATATGGTGCCATCAATCTCCCTTCTTCCTAAATGAGCATCCCTCTGTGAGCCTAGCCTTCCCTCCAGTGGGCTGGCAGAGGACGGTTTGGCAATTGCCACATACAACGACAGTCTGTGAGTGGCTAAATACCGTAGTTCTGCAAGCCCAATAATAAACACCAAAAGCAAGCCGATAATAAATTAAACATATCCAAATATGTATTCATCAGCCCACAGGTATTGTATATATGTAATTTTCATTTCAAAGTTTTAGGCTTCAAGGGCCTCAAGGCATATATATAAATCTCTACCTTAATAGCATCCAACAAGAGGGGGGGTGGTGGTGGATTCTAGCATAGAACTGATGGATCCTTTGCCTTTGGAAACTCTTCTATATAAAGAATTCTGTGATGCCATTGGATTAGGAAGTTTTAAGAATAATAGGAGCATCCATGTCAACAACAAAAAATTCCTTTGAATTTGAATGCATTGTGGTTACTTATATGTTTCCAATGGATTTTGCCATGTGTATATCGTTATCCAGACAGGGAAAAAAAAAATCCTTCCACGGCCTGCCAGAGTGGGGTTTGCACGGCTGGATGGTTTGGGCAGTTGAAGAGATAATAGGAATTGTAATTTCTATTTCTTCTAGGGACAAAATTGTCCAAAATACTCGTCTGCATTGCACATGAAAGTAAAATCTTTTGAAGGAAGGCAGTTATGTGAAAACTTTTGAGTGTGAAAGTTCATGGAAGCAAATTACGTAAAAAAAAAAATGGTTTATGGAAGCCAGCTGAAAGAAGTAGAAAGTTCATGTTATCTTAAGTGCAAATTAGCGTCCATTAAATGCATTTTTACTTCATATTAAAAGTTAAAGATACTTTGTCGTCTACACAAACACCAGATATAGAAAATAGCATTATAAGTTCATCCTTGGCACTTGATGTCTGTTTCACAGAACTAGATCTGTGCACCAAAGATAATCCCATCCTTCGAGGAAAATTTACTAGTTACCGAAAAAAGACAATTCACAAGAACAGTCCTTGTAATGTCAAATATGGTAAACCTATACTAGTCTATACTTGGTATATAATGAGGAAGTACAACTTCACCGTGAAACTTTTCTTTCCAAATATTACATTGCATATGTTTACTAATTAAAATTATTCATTAATATTAATAGGGACAGCTAGGTAATTACGAAAGTTGTCTTTTGGTCTTCCTAAATAGATATAAAAAAAATATATATATAATAATAATAATAATAAATTTAGAATAATTAAGGCAGTTCTTTTAGAATTCCTAACTAGTCTTAATGAAGATTAGAATAATTATAACTGTTTTTTAGTCTTCCTAATAATAACCTATAAAATACATGCAACGCGTGCATATATATATATATATATATATATATATACTAGTACCAAATAAATTAAAATCATAGAATTACCCTCTTACTCCTACTACCTCCACTCCAATGTGGCATTTTAAGTTCTATCTTAAATTGGAAATACAATGTTAATAAAAGTATTCAATGGTTAAATTTTAAGATATGAAATATTCATCATCAACATATGAAACCATCATCAACATCCAATTATTCTTCCACGGGTCGGCAAGGAAGATGAGAATGGTCCACAAAATTCACAAATTTTATGGCTGGCTATCAACTTAACCCTTTGTTATAGTTCAAAATACATAGCCATGGAAGTTACAATCAAGGGAGGGCTTTGCCATAACTTCAGGCTAGTTGAAAGATAGGTAGACTAAAACGAATATTTAAAAGATAATGATTATATATATATATATATATATATATATATATATATATATATATATATATATATATGAGGCTAGGCGATCTGGTGGCAGAACTAGGGTTTAAGCGGAAGGGGGGCCAAATCACAACCAAAGTTGTGGACTTCCCTGTGTAAGCCTTGCACCGGTGATGGAATTTCGGTTGAAATATGAAGAAACGGTCGTGCTGGGTGGTGTTTGCACTCGGTAGTGTTTGCACGGCGAATATCACGGAGGTGGATCTTGGTGCTCGGTACAGATTTGGAAGAACACTCCGGTCATGTATGTCGAAGCCAAAGGGGGGCGATGGAGATATTCTCTCGGGAAAACTGCTTCTTCGTTCAATTTTTGCCTCAACATGACCTCAAAAGGGCCATCGTTGGTTGGTAGTTCATGTTCGACAAATGACTGGTGATCACGAAGAGATAGGATCCCTCTATTGCCTTTGAGCATGATTTGCTGGCACCATTACGACTTGAATTCAATTTCCTAAACTCTCCACAGAATTCTGTAATGCCACAACGATTCACAAGAACTCGAGTGTTGGGTAAACCCTTTCGGACAGATATTGCCAAGGGAAGACGAAATCGACTAACCTATGTTCGGGCCTTTGTGGAGATCCAAGCATTGCAACCATTACCAAAGGCAATCAAGATTCGGTTGCCACCAGCTTGCCAAACGTATACAAGTAGCTGCCACCAGCTTGCACGGAGTGTGGTGCTTTGGGCACCTTGCTAAGAACTGTCCCGATCCTTCCTTCTAATGAATCTATTCAGGAGGCTTTAGTGGAGGTGTTACATGAAGATATGGTTGATAAGTCTACCAAGTTAAACAAGACTAGGTCTCTATAGCAGAAGGAAGGATTAGTATAGAAGAAGTTCATTCAAATGATTCGCCTAATAACCCATTGTCACGGGGGTTACACAACAGCACAACTGCTGGTGGAGCTAGTGATAAACGAGCAACCAAGGAGTCCCATGAGACCTTTTATTCAAATGAGTCACCTTATGCGAGTGATTCTACGATGGTCCGGGGGTGATGGCCAGGGAGTGGCTATTGTTGACACTTAAAAAGAAAAACACTCTCTCCCTTTAGTCCCACATTGCATGGGTTAAAGACGGATGTCATGACTTGGTCCTATAAAATTAAGAGCCAAGTCCAACAAGAAAGGGGGGGGGACCTAAGATAGGCTAGCTCGGCCATGCACGCAAAGCTCGATAAACCTAAATGGTTAGCTTCACCTTTCAGGCAAGATTTTAGCTCCGCAGTAGATGCAAGTTTTCAACCATAGCTTCACCATTCAGGTAAGCTTTTAGCCAACACGGCTAGCTCCGCTGCACATGCGATCTTACAAGCCAAAATGGCTAAATGGGATTGTCACATTGTTTAAGCGAGAGCTTCTAAATCAAGTTGGCTAGCTCCACTTTTAAAGCCAAGGCTACGTTGTTGGCTAACCCCGTTGTTGGCTAACCCATGGTTCAAACGAGCTTATAAACCAGCGAGGCTAGCCTTGTTGTAGGCATATAAACCAGCGAGGCTAGCCTTGTTGTAGGCATAGCCTCGTCATGTGCCTATCCAGCATCGCAAGACGCTAACTTTGCTACCCCATTGTTTAGGAGAGCTTCTGAGGCAATTTGGCTAGCTCCGCTTTTAAGTCCATCTAACAGGTTTGGCTGTTGCAGACAACGCAAAGGGTGGTTTTAGTTGGGATCAACCCAAACCCAACCAGAGTCCAAGACGTGACTTAGAAATAGAATGGTCAAAAGCCAGCTCATTTACTTGAAAATATATAAATCAGGAAAGTGAGAGCGAAAGCATGTCACCTATATATGACTAATCCAGCATTTATTCCATAATCTAAAGATACCAATCTTTTCTAGACCAATCCCAAGAAGTAAACTGGGTTACCAAATTCATTTTTGTTCACCCACCAAAACTAGTGGGGATGTTCACCCTTCCACTCAAGGGTTGCCACGTGTCATTTTCATCCAACCTAAAACCACTTTAGGAGGGGAGCAAATCTGTTGTCCTATTTATTATGTCCCTTTCCATGTCCCCTTTCTACTTTTTATTTTCTTTTTTGTTTTGTTCGGTGGGACCCACAAAACAAATATGTGAGAGGACATGTAAAAGGACAGAATAAATAGGACAAGCAGATTTGCTCCGCTTTAGGAGTTGTTTGGTGAACATTCATACCAGTTTTGACCACTAGCTTGACACGTGGCAACCCTTGAGTAGAAGGTTGAACATTCCAACTAGTTTTAGTGGGTAAACAAAAATGGACTCAAACTTTAATGAAGACGAAAAATGAGTCACTACATTCCTCACCTATTTCACCAATAAATCAATGAATTGCTGTAAACTTTATTCTTCCATTTGGCAGATGGAAAGTTGGGAGGGAAACTAGGTAATTGGTTTAAACTTTAGCTAGTTTCCATTTTTCTTGTACTTTTGGCAAATGGAAAGTATGTTATGAAACATTCTAGGACCCACAACTGAAGTGGAAACTAAACCTATTTAATTTCCATCCAACTAGATGGAAACTTCTAGGGAGCAATTATGACCCAATTGTTTATCATTGCTTACTTTTTGAAGAAAGTACAAACTTCTAATCTTTTTATATAAATTATTATTTATTACATGTGACCATTAATGACAAGATTTTTATAAACAAACAACATTTTAATTGGAAACTCACTTTCTTAAGTGTCTTATGGTTTCAATAAACCAAAATGAACTTGGTAATGATTTTGACTGAAATAGCACAATTATTTATTATCTTAAAACAATGTTATTTGGGAAGAATACATTAAGTAATGTTAATTGACAAAAATCTGTGTGGTCATTATGCTTATTCTTGACATTATCCCAACACTAATTTTCACTCGGAGCATACAACTTCATATAAATTCTATCGAAAGCATCGAAATTTCACAAATTACAAAAAAAGTATCAAAACGTCTACCCTAAGGACGTTTTATATTTAAAAAATTATAAAAAAATATAAAACGCCATTTGGTTCTGTGTTTTATAACTTTAAAAAATTATATTTCTACCCTCTGTTAAACGACGTTAACCTCCTACTGAAAAAAAATAATATAATATAGAAAACGCACATTGGATGGACGTTCCTTAGGGAGAATACGTCCATCCTAAGCATTTTCTATTTTATATTATTTTTTTCCTCTCATCTCTCTATCTCTCTCTGCCATCTCAACTCTCTCTCTCACCTCTCTCTCTCTCTCACCTTTCTCTCTGTCAACTCTCTCTCTCTCTCACAGCTCTCTCTCTCAACTCTCTCATTGTCATCTGTTTGCTTGGTAGTACACTACCTACACTACTAGCTAACGTTAAATTTATATAGAATAGTACATTAGCTAACGTTAAATTTGTAACGTTTAGTTTCGAACAGTTAATTTTTACCTCTATATATATATATCACATTTGTTTCCTGTCTTTCATTCACACTCATTTCAGAAGCTCTATTCTTATTAGAAAACAACCACCGGTGAATTCAATTCAACTCAGAAGCCAAATTCAACTCAGAAGCAAAATTCAACCATTATCTCCTAAGTTATTTCCTGACATCCCTTTGTAAGTTGCATTATGTTCGAAAGTTTATGACTATGGATCAAAATTTAGTAATAATTTGCTAGTATGGAGGTATACTAGATGGATTATCTTACCAAGAAGGTAATACTCATCTTATTTCCACTCATCATAACATCAAATTAGCTAGTTTACGTAGTATTATTTGTGATCGTTTTTCCATAAGTTCTGAATTTACAATTATGTGACTTTATTCAGATGAGCTTATAATGGTAGATTGTGAAAAAATATAAAATTTTATTGTTCAAAGTAATTTAGGTTCATCTTGTATTAAAATTTATATCATTCCATCACTACCAAATATCGACACAACTATAATTTCAAGTAGTCAATATTTTTATAATAACCAAGATATCAATGTTGGCCCTAGTTGTATAAATCACACTGAACAGAACTTTGATACCGAAAACAATGATGTTGACGATAAAACAGTGATGATTTCATTGAAAATTTAGATTATTATTTAGATGATAATAATGCTAATGTAGTCGGTTGCATTGATGTTGACGATAAAACAGTGATGATTTGGTTAAAAATTTAGATTATTATTTAGATGATAATGATGCTAATGTAGTCGGTTGCATTCGCGAGTTATTTGTTTGCAGACCATTAGATTTTCCTCAGGAATTCCAAATTTTTATTAGTGACCTAGCAATTAGATATAATTTTAGTTGTTCATCTAAATATAACAATCATCAAAGAATAGTGTAGACTTATGATTCTCCAAACTGTTGTTAGAGAGTATACGCTAAAGCCAATGGTGAGGGTAGTACATTTAAAATTTGTACATTGAAGGTAGACATTCATGTTCAGGTAGATTTACAAGAGGACATCATCCACTAGCCAATACTGCATGGGTAAAAACAAAATAATTCGTAAAATTAGAGATAACTCGTATAGTCCGGCACACATTGTATACGATATACTTAGAGAACATCGAATACATATTACGTATTTCAAAGCTTGGAGAGCCAAAAAACTTGCATTATTTGATATTAATGGCAGTTATGTTGATGTATATGGTAGTCTTGAGAAAAATTATTTTACAATTATGGAAACAAATTTCGTTAGCAAATATTTTTTTTAAAAACAGTAGAAAATAATGTCTTTCAAAGAATATTTATTTGTTTCAAAGCATGTATGGATAGTTTCTTAAGTGGTTGTTTACCTGTTGTTAGTATTGATGCTACTTTTCTTACGTTTAGATTCCAAGGTAATTTATTTGTTACTTGTGCTCACGATCCAAACTACCAACTATATCTTATTGTTTATTATGTTGCTGAGAATGAAAATACTGAGTCGTGGACATGATTTTTAAACTGTTTGAAAATGTCTTTCAAAAGTTATTTTCAACGGCGGGATAATAGAAAAAAACAAAATGAATGAATAGAACAAGAAAAGGGCAACTTGTTCATTTATATCCGATAAGCAGAAATGATTAATTCGTGGAATACGAACAATTTTTTCAAACTCTTCTCATTTTTTTATTCAACATTTTAAACAAAATTTGAAAAATCAATATCCTCGCACACCCGCACATCTACAATGGTTAAACAAACTTGCCCGGTCTTATAATGAGGTTGTTGCGAATGGTTGGTTCGAAACAATAAAATATGCTGATATAAATATTTTTAATTGGATTATAGGGTCAAACGATGAAAATCGTAATTTTTCTCACTGGATAACAGCTTATACACTGTGTCCACGATTAGATATTAACACGTCAAACATTGTTGAATGTTTTAATAATTAGATTAAAAGTTTGCGTAAAAAACCAACATCAACATTGCTTGATGGTATTAGAGCAAAAATAATAACACTTCACGACAAGCATCGAGCAAATGCTGAAAAGATAAAAACAGACTTTTGTCCAAGAATGCTGAACACTATGAAACAGACTTTTGTTCTCTTACCTCCTACTAAAAAATAATATAATATAGAAAACGTCCATTGGATGGACGTTCCTCAGGGAGAAAACGTCCATCCCATGGGCGTAGGAGAAAACGTCCATCCCATGGACGTTTTCTATTTTCTATTATTATTTTTCCTCTCTCGTCCCTCTCTCTCTCAACCCCTCTCTCTCATCTCTCTTTGTCATCTTTATCTCCTCTCTTAACTCTTTTCCCGCTCGCGTCTCTCTCGTCTCTCTTGTCCCTCTCTCACTCACTCTCTCACTGTCACCCCCCTCTCACATGCCTTTCTGCCACCCCCCTCATATGCCTTTTTGTCACCCCTGTAGTGTCCCGCTCCGCATTGGCACTATGTACAAGAGATATCGGTTTGCTGACTCAAAAATGATATCTTCCTTAAAAGCTCCTTGTTGAACCAGGAGATGACTGATCTAGATGAGTGGACAAAACTTCGTTCTTTGATTCTTGCACGACTTAATAATGAATCTGGGTTTTATAATGCATGTTGCTAAGAAGATTATTATTTCCGTTGCATGAATAATAGAACTGCATACTTAGCTAGAACTTGAATGCTTGTCAATAGAAGAACCTTGCCATGCTAATAAGAGTAAGAGATTGCTTGAATATGTCTCCATATCGCTTGTGTTTTGATAGAACTACTTCGTGCTTGAACTTAATCAGAGAGATGGTGGCCAGTCCGCTCAGAGATAGAAGAGAAGAGATAGATGGTCTGCTTGTTCATTTCGTCTGCATCATAGAGTTTATCTGATAGTGTTTTATGCATTCGCATCTGTCGGACAATGGCTATTAGTGCAGAGCTGAACCTTGGTCCCGGCTGCTATTATGTTAGTGAAGAGCAACCATGAGTCACAGCTACCAATAGCATCAGATAAAAGAGTCGTTGGTTAACTGGATTACCGCTACTGATCCTGAGTTTCTCGGGGACCAAAAGCATATAGATAGTTCATCTTATTTGCTTGATAGAAGAATAGTTTCTAGATGGTGCATTGTCCCTAGAGTCTTTGAATATAGCTCACGAGACACGCTGCGCACACCCTGATAGTAGAATAATCGGCTTATCTTGTGTGCTTGAATGCTATCGAACATGAACTCTGCAAAGATGTTTCCAAAAGAAGTAATATGACTCCGTTCCTGTACTGCATATAACAAACCTAGGTAAAACTAGAAAGATCACTAGTAATGTAATATTTTATAACATAATTACTTAGTGTTGGTTTTGATGAATGTTGCTTCTGTTCGTTGATTTTATACTCACCAGTACTTTCTCCAAAATGCTGACCCACCAACAGTTTGCTTGTTCGCAGGTGTTGGATCGTCCGAGAAAGCGATAGCCGTGCCTCATCCCCAGGACCCAGAAATCTGGTTTCGATGCCTTGAGCCGTATCGAGATTGCTTTGAGCTGCTTTTGTATAGAGGGACATAATGTATAGAACGATGCCATTTTATTCAGAGAACCTCGTGCCTTGTGATTTGCCCCATATACTCAGATGGATTATTGTTTGCAACATTGTCCCTCCGCTGCGTACTCGATTGATTCGATGATAGCCACAACTTTAACAATGTTGTCTTATACAGGCGCAACCCCATGCTTACACGGCATCACGTTCCGATGGAAACGATCGTCCCGTGGGAGCACTGGCGCGGTGATTTGCGCCCAGCGGGGACGGCTGATTCCTGTGGGAGATCGGGACATGACATCATGGTATCAAAGTAACTCGATCCTCTGGCCTTACGCCCATTTCGCTGCTGTTCTGGATGATGATTCCTTGTACATTGATATCGTTATTGAGTAGAACGTTCCATACAATAAGTCCATAAATATTCTCAAAGATGCGTGCAAAAAAATTCTGGATTTGATTTATTGCTTGAGTTGGGCTTTCGTGCTTGGGATTTGCTAGAGTTTTCGATTGAGGATGGTGAGGGATGAGGACTATCGCTGCTATGTATATTTAAAGTTTCTCCTTGAAGTTTCGAGGACGAAACTTTTTCTTGGTGGGTAAGTATGTAGTGCCCCGCTCTGCGTTGGCACTATGTACAAGAGATATCGGTTTGCTGACTCAAAAAGGATATCTTCCTTAAGAACTCCTTGTTGAACCAGGTGATGACTTCTCTAGGTGAGTGGGCAGAACTTCGTTCTCTAATTCTTGCACGACTTAATAATGAATCTGAGTTTTATAATGCCTGTTGCTAAGAAGATTATTGTTTCTGTTGCATGAATAATAGAACTGCATGCTTAGCTAGAACTTGAATGCTTGTCAATAGAATAACTTTGCCATGCTAATAAGAAGAGTAAGAGATTGCTTGAACATGTCTCCATATCGCTTGTGTTTTGATAGAACTACTTCGTGCTTGAACTTGATCAGAGAGATGGCGGCCAGTCCGCTCAGAGATAGATGGTCTGCTTGTTCATTTCATCTGCATCATAGAGTTTATCTAATAGTGTTTCATGCATTCGCATTGATCGGACAATGGCTATTAGTGCAGAGCTGAACCTTGGTCTCGGCTGCTATTATGTTAGTGAAGAGCAATCATGAGTCACAGCTGCTAATAGCATCAGATAAAAGAGTCATTGGTTAGCTGAATTACCGCTACTGATCCTGAGTTTCTCGGAGACCGAAAGCATATAGATAGTTCATCTTGTTTGCTTGATAGAAGGATAATTTCTAGATGGTACATTGTGTCACGCCCCGATCTCCCGCAGGCAAATCGGCCGTTCCCGCTAGGCGGGAATCACCCTCGCCAGCGCTCCCGCGGAACGATCGCTTAACCTATCCGGGCGTGATGCCGCACGAGCGTGATCCACGCCCGTGCAAGGCCATGGTTCATTGGCTGACGGCAAGAGCTCTAAGCCACAGAGTCGCACAGATTGTCCGAGTGCAGCGGAGTTTAGGAACGCATAGCGATCGGTAACAGGTTCACTGAGTCGACAATATAGCGGAAGCATCGAAACAAGTAAAGTAATCTCTTTATTGATATGAAACATGTATTACAGGCGGCGTATAGCCGAGATTACAAGTCGCTCAAGCCTCTCTCTCTGAAACAGTAAAAGCGTGCCAAGTGGCTACAACTGTGGAATGATTGTACAGGCGATGGTCAGGCGACGCTCCAACATTATGTCTTGTATATGCGCTTCAGTCCCGGACGCACCGTTGCTTCGGAGTGTTGTCCACGCCTTAGCACGCACGTTGGAGGCATCCGCACCGCACGAGGTTCTCCCGCACCCTGCATACAAACTGGTGGATTATCAGTACATTGAATGCACTGGTGGGGAAGCTACTCGCCCGCTCGACAAATCCAAACACGTAATACAGGTTCCGTGCACAACTATTAAGTTGTCTTTCTAGTTGCCTTAGGATCAGTTTCATGCAGATATTGAATAGCCTAACGTGTCGGCAGTGCGCCGTGCGATGTTAGAGGAAACACGGCGAGACTTACCAACTTACCATCTCCTTCCCTGTCCAAGGCAACCATTTAGGCAAACAGTATAAATTCGAGCAGAGGCATGTATAAACATTCAGGAGGCAAGCATATGCAAACAGGAGGGTCGTTTTTAACATGATCGTTCAGGTGTTCAGTCGATGCGATGCAGTGACTCGCACGCGGATAGCCGCTAAGCGAGGATGACTTATCTATATGAACAGGAGTCGCTGGCATAGCCATAAAGGACAATAGTCACTGGCGGTAATGGTATGCAGCAATAGTACAAGGGGCGCTACATGCCATTCCGTCCAGCACAATGGACTATACAATACGGTTCAGTCACTGGAGAGAATGTATGCAGCGAAAGAACAAGGGGCGCTACATGCCATCCCGTCCAGCACAATGGACTGTACAATAACGTGAGTTCCATCCGGATCGGATCGGTCCCAGTGCCCCAGTGACCGTCCGTGGAACTATACCTCGTTTCCGAGTTGTCCGCGACATGCAATCGTTGGGTCTTTCCAATTATCACAAGATACACGAGAACAAGAGTGCACTAGAACAAGAGAACACGAGTGCACACAAGAACACGAGTACAAGATGTCACGCCCCAGTCCCAAAAATGACGAGGGACTGAGCACGTGAGCAATGGCCAGCAGCACGCACCGATGGACAACCCAATTTAATGGATCCATCAGGGCATGCTTAAGCTGTAGTCTAGCAGTACTAAGTACAAGTCTCAGGTATTACTAATCTCATCCACAGAACAAACACAGATTAATTGCCAGAATTAATGCAATGGAAATAAATAAGCAATATTAAATAAGGTTATCTCGGGAAACAATTCGAGAATTATTCTGTTACATTTAAGGAAACATAGACTGGAAATACTGAAAAGGAAATACTGTGTAGCTGAAGCCGGTGCTCAGGTGAAGTCTTCGGCCACTATCTCGTCCTCGGTTCCGGGTTCTGCTCCAAGGAGTGCTCCTGTACCGTACACCTCGGGGTAGTTCTCCTCGGCTATATCTGGGGACATAGTCCATTCCAGGTCCTCAGGGGACATAACAAGGTACAGAAAATACAAGCCAAAACATATGCAGTGCAGCAATAATGAAACAGCAGGGTAAATATGTAAACCAGCTAGTGATATGCAAGTGAGAGTTTTAGTCATACTCAGGCTGACTACTACAGGATCAGTGTCGAAGAAACCATAGCAGTATTTTCTCGAGGAGCCAGTAAGGAACCAAAGCTCTGTATCAGAGTCTAAGGCACCGCCAGATATAAGTATTTATATTATATTATATTCAGCCTTGATATGACAATACTCTCCCCACCCCATGAAATCTCACGTCACAGTTCCAGAATGTCACAGGTACAAGTCACGCAAGATTGAACTAATGCAATGAGTCAGGATAGAATCTAAGCATGTAAACTGTAATGACATGAAAATGTAACCTATACGGAATCACCAGGTATTTCTCCGGCAATTCCGTCACATGAATAGTGTCAGGTGTCCTGGGTTAAGCAGTTAAACAAGTTTACTTAGGCATCTACAAGAATTCAAGTAAATACTATAACCAGAAATATCTGAGAATTGGCAAGCTTTACTTGCCCACTGATGTATAACCAAGTCCAGGAAATAGGTAGCAGAGCTGCAAGTTTTGGCAAGGTACACTTGCCTGTGGTTCCGGTTCGGTTTGCAGTTCTGACCTCGGCGGAAATTGCAGGCGATACTCCGGTTGCTGAAACAAACATCACCATCAGATCCAAAAAATATCAATCAGCTAGAAACGCCTGTCCTTGGGTCCAATTTGGAGACAAGGGCAAAAACGGCAGTTTCGGGCCAAAACGGGGTCCACCGGTGGGCCCGCTTTGCACCGAAAAATGCGTCAGGGTCAAAGGTCTCCAAATTCACCAAACTTAGTGTCAACAGGTCAGAAACGCTGATACGAACCCAACGGAACTTTCAGAATTGAATTCCTATGAGCCGATCACAAAATCGTCCGTCGAGCGGGGCCTGTGGGGCCCACGACACGCGATTTCGTCAACGTTCTCAGAATCGAACCAAACTTGACCCACAGGACCAGCGTATTGCTACGAGTCCGATGGCACAAGTTTCGTCTCGATCCGACGTGTGTACACAAAGTTAGGACACGTTCCAGAAAGTACGGATACGGGACGATATCCGCGGATACGCGTTGATCCCGGTGTGCACGCACACCCGAATCGACTTCTGCGAACTCCCACGCATCCGTATCGACGAGGCGCACGTATCTGTGAAGACCGCGCGCGACCAAGTCGTCCCGTTTGGCGGGGCGTACTCAGTTCCGGGGTGAAACAGGTCTGGTTTTTCCTGTTTTTGGATCGCGGTGTGCGATCACCACAGGACGCGATGCCCCGAACAGTTTGTCCGGACACCGAGAGGGTCATACAGGCTTCGCAACGCAATTTACGGAATCGAAAACGGAACTACGAGCAAAAAGTTACGGGTACCTGAACTGGTCTGAAAAACCAAGTTTCCTCGTGTCCGATACGTGTTCGCGTCGCGTCGGGATACTGTGCTAGGGTTAGGGTTTTGCCTCGGCTGCGGCGGCGGTGGGGCGGCCGGCCGGAGGGAGCCGGGGGCGGGGTGCGTGGCCGCGGGAGGCGGCTGCCGGAGCGGGCGGGGGTCGCCGGAGGCGCTGCGGCGCTGGCATCGGTCGCTGCTGCTGCTGCTGGAGGTGGAGGGAGGAGCTGCGGCCGGTGGCGCGCGGCGAGGCGAGGGAGGGCACGGCGAGGGGAGGCGGGGGCGCGGCGAGGCGGCTGGCGGCGGTGGCGGCTGGCTGTGGGGGAGAACGGCGGCTAGGGATGGGGTTTTTATAGGGTGCCGGCGGGGAGAGCTGAGGCCGAGGGTGGCGGGCGTCGTGGCGACGTGGCGGAGCTCGCGGGGGTGCATGGCCGAGCGGATCGGGCGGCCGCGGCCGGGCTGGGCGGCGCGGGAAGCGGGCAGCGAGGGGTCGTGGGTGAAGGCGGGTCGGCGGGTGCGGCGAGTCGGGTTCGGGCAGACCCGACCAGACCCGGTAGTGCTGGGCTGGGTTTGGGCTCGGCCCAATGGGCCGGGCCGCGGGCTGTGGGCCGGGCTGGGCTAGATTTAAAAAATATAATAATAATAATAATACTAATAATAATAATAATAATTAGATAATTAATTAAATAAATAGATAAAATACTTTTTAGGTGTTTAAAAATAGGTCTGAGGCCCAATAAATTCCAGAAAAATTGCCCTAAGTCCAGTTTTTCATTTTACACCCAAAAATATTATTTTCATAATATTTTAATATTATTTAATATCAATTAAAAATCATTGAAAAATAAAAACCCTGTTTTAAAATTACAGAAAATTCCCAGAAAATTCCAGAAAATTGTGAAAAATCCAGTTTTTTAAAATTTTGAAAATTCAGGGGATTTACACAAGAGATACTTGAATCATGATTCTGTACAGTCAATAACTTGCCTTGATGCATTCCCCTGGTTCGGGGCTGCTTTGGTGACCTAACGGTCCTGGATACTTGCATGTTCGTTCAGGCACGGAACGACTACGTAGTAGTCTTCCGGGGTTTGGATGAAAACAAGGCAACATTCAAGCAGACAAGCATGCGTTTCTAAGGAACGTAAGCAGGCACGTTGCTCGGACCCGAAGGTAAGCCGAGAGTTGAAACCGTTAAGGGACTTAGCATGCGAGGGTCTGAATATAAGCAGTATTTCATTTTCCATTTTCTAGCAAGCAGTACAAGTTGGGATTATTACCTTAGCTAGGTGCGTTGGATTTATTAGCATGCAGGAGGTTATCACCTAGCGACTAGCATGAATATTCCAGATTTTATGTGTGCTGGCTAAGCAAAGACAAGTTCACCGTAGCCACCCACCTTAGCGATGATTCGCCTCGGTAGAGCGATACGTCTGAGCGAGCCTCTGAAAGCCTAAGCCGGATTCCTGTAGGGGCAAGTCTGGATATCCTTTGTTTCTCCTTTGAGGCAAAGCGGGTCGGGACAGCTGCACGATTGCCGATTGAGACGGCAGTCCGCTTGAGCGGAACGGGGTGTTACATCCTACCCAACTTAGAAAAAGTCTCGTCCTCGAGACTTACTAAGGACAAGCAGTAATCTAGGGTTGAGGCAATCCTAGACAAGTCGTTGTACTTGTTCGTTTGGATATTCACTTGCACAAGCGTCGAAATCAGCATATCGCTTAAACTGGATCGTGCGCACTTTCGAAGGTACCCTCTAGCGTGAACACGTCAACCAGCTCAGTGATAGCGAAGTCTTAGCACTCGAGTTTCACCTTTTCTAAGTCTTGGATGGTGCACTAGTTCAAGGCATCCCTCGAATAGATGCATTCAACCAAACTTAGGGTTAGTGAAAATCGGACAAGCTACTAGCGATACTCTCAGGGGTTCGCACAGGTTGGCACAAAGGCCACTCGCAGCATACAACCAGACAGGCAATCATATCATTACATTCAAAACGTATTTTGAAAGTATTTAGACTTATTGTTGGAACATCCCATCGAGGCATTGAGAGAGAGCATGCACATAACCCACGAACGAGCTGTCGAAACAGAGATATCGAATCGAAGTCCAAAGGCGTAGAAGCCAGGCTCTGATACCAACATGTCACGCCCCGATCTCCCGCAGGCAAATCGGCCGTTCCCGCTAGGCGGGAATCACCCTCGCCAGCGCTCCCGCGGAACGATCGCTTAACCTATCCGGGCATGATGCCGCACGAGCGTGATCCACGCCCGTGCAAGGCCATGGTTCATTGGCTGGCGGCAAGAGTTCTAAGCCACAGAGTCGCACAGATTGTCCGAGTGCAGCGGAGTTTAGGAACGCATAGCGATCGGTAACAGGTTCACTGAGTCGACAATATAGCGGAAGCATCGAAACAAGTAAAGTAATCTCTTTATTGATATGAAACATGTATTACAGGCGGCGTATAGCCGAGATTACAAGTCGCTCAAGCCTCTCTCTCTGAAACAGTAAAAGCGTGCCAAGTGGCTACAACTGTGGAATGATTGTACAGGCGATGGTCAGGCGACGCTCCAACATTATGTCTTGTATATGCGCTTCAGTCCCGGACGCACCGTTGCTTCGGAGTGTTGTCCACGCCTTAGCACGCACGTTGGAGGCATCCGCACCGCACGAGGTTCTCCCGCACCCTGCATACAAACTGGTGGATTATCAGTACATTGAATGCACTGGTGGGGAAGCTACTCGCCCGCTCGACAAATCCAAACACGTAATACAGGTTCCGTGCACAACTATTAAGTTGTCTTTCTAGTTGCCTTAGGATCAGTTTCATGCAGATATTGAATAGCCTAACGTGTCGGCAGTGCGCCGTGCGATGTTAGAGGAAACACGGCGAGACTTACCAACTTACCATCTCCTTCCCTGTCCAAGGCAACCATTTAGGCAAACAGTATAAATTCGAGCAGAGGCATGTATAAACATTCAGGAGGCAAGCATATGCAAACAGGAGGGTCGTTTTTAACATGATCGTTCAGGTGTTCAGTCGATGCGATGCAGTGACTCGCACGCGGATAGCCGCTAAGCGAGGATGACTTATCTATATGAACAGGAGTCGCTGGCATAGCCATAAAGGACAATAGTCACTGGCGGTAATGGTATGCAGCAATAGTACAAGGGGCGCTACATGCCATTCCGTCCAGCACAATGGACTATACAATACGGTTCAGTCACTGGAGAGAATGTATGCAGCGAAAGAACAAGGGGCGCTACATGCCATCCCGTCCAGCACAATGGACTGTACAATAACGTGAGTTCCATCCGGATCGGATCGGTCCCAGTACCCCGGTGACCGTCCGTGGAACTATACCTCGTTTCCGAGTTGTCCGCGACATGCAATCGTTGGGTCTTTCCAATTATCACAAGATACACGAGAACAAGAGTGCACTAGAACAAGAGAACACGAGTGCACACAAGAACACGAGTACAAGAGATACTTGAATCATGATTCTGTACAGTCAATAACTTGCCTTGATGCATTCCCCTGGTTCGGGGCTGCTTTGGTGACCTAACGGTCCCGGATACTTGCAGGTTCGTTCAGGCACGGAACGACTACGTAGTAGTCTTCCGGGGTTTGGATGAAAACAAGGCAACATTCAAGCAGACAAGCATGCGTTTCTAAGGAACGTAAGCAGGCACGTTGCTCGGACCCGAAGGTAAGCCGAGAGTTGAAACCGTTAAGGGACTTAGCATGCGAGGGTCTGAATATAAGCAGTATTTCATTTTCCATTTTCTAGCAAGCAGTACAAGTTGGGATTATTCCCTTAGCTAGGTGCGTTGGATTTATTAGCATGCAGGAGGTTATCACCTAGCGACTAGCATGAATATTCCAGATTTTATTTGTGCTGGCTAAGCAAAGACAAGTTCACCGTAGCCACCCACCTTAGCGATGATTCGCCTCGGTAGAGCGATACGTCTGAGCGAACCTCTGAAAGCCTAAGCCGGATTCCTGTAGGGGCAAGTCTGGATATCCTTTGCTTCTCCTTTGAGGCAAAGCGGGTCGGGACAGCTGCACGATTGCCGATTGAGACGGCAGTCCGCTTGAGCGGAACGGGGTGTTACACATTGTCCCTAGAATCTTCGAGTATAGCTAACGAGACACGCTGCGCACACCCTGATAGTAGAATAATCGGCTTGTGTGCTTGAATGTATCGAACATGAACTCTGACTTCAAAGATGTTTCCAAAAGAAGTAATATGACTCTGTTCCTGTACTGCATATAACGAACCTAGGTAAAACTAGAAAGATCACTAGTAATGTAATATTTTATAACATAATTACTTAGTGTTGGTTTTAGTGAATGTTGCTTCTGTTCATTGATTTTATATTCACAAGTACTTTCTCCAAAGTGCTGACCCATCAACAGTTTGCTTGTTCGCAGGTGTTAGATCGTCCGAGAAAGCGATAGCCGTACCTCATCCCCAGGACCCAAAAATCTGATTTTAACGCCTTGAGCCGTATCGAGATTGCTTTGAGCTGCTTTTGTATAAAGGGACATAATGTATGGAACGATGTCATTTTATTCAGAGAACCTCGTGCCTTGTGATTTGCCCTATATACTCAGATGGATTATTGTAACATTGTCCCTCCGCTGCGTACTCGATCGATTCGATGATAGCCACAACTTTAACGATGTTGCCTTGTGCGGACGCAACCCCAGGCTCGCACGGTATCACGTCCGATGGAAACGATCGCCCCGCAGGAGCGCTGGCGCGGTGATTCGCGCCCAGCGGGGATGGCCAATTACTGCGGGAGATCGGGGCGTGACAACCCCCCCCCTTCACGTCTTTGTCATGTTTTTTTATCACCCATCTCTCTCACACGTCTCTATCATCTGTCACCCCTCCCCCTCTTTCTATTTTTTTTTGTCCTTTTCTCCGGGTTAGTTCCTAAGGGAGGATTCGAACCGTGCCCATCTCCACTGGAGCCCCCCATCGTAACCAATAGGCCACGACCCCCTCTCTCTCTCACGTCTCTGTCCCATTCTCTCTTTTTATGTCACATGTCTCTATCATATGCCGCCTCCCGTCTTATCTATCTCTATCAGGCTTCAGCTTTTTTATGGGACAAAGGTGTGATGCTTCACATGCAAGCATTGATAAAGCATGCAAGCATGGGTAAGAGAACAACATTATGTTCGGTTGGTTGTTGGAAGGGATGAGACAGCTTTTGACCGAGACCAAGGAGAGGTAGTGCGTGTATAAGAAGAGGATATTTCCTTTGTAAATTTACAGAAAAAGGAGGCCGCAGTAGTGAGAGTATGAAGAGAGTTTGACGAGATAAAGAAGAGAGCTCAAGAGGAGGAAGAAGAGGAGGATACAAAAAAAGGTAAATTTAGTTTATTATAAAAACTAATTTAATTATGTATATGTTTTTTTATTTATATACCATAACCATATCCTAACTAACCTAATCATAATTAGTATAAATGTTTAGGAGGAAGAAGAGTATAAATGTTTATGTTCATAATTTTGACTCTTGTGATATCACTATAATCATAATTATATACAACTTAGGACACTTGTGACATTACCATAATCATAATTCTAACTACCATAATCATAGTTATATACAACTTATGACACTTGTGACATCATCCTAATCATAATTCTAACAACCCTAAACATAGTTATATAAAACTTAGGACACTTGTGACGTTACCCTGATCATAATTCTAACAACGGTCATTACAGATGGCTTTTCAAAATGACGGGCGCATACCCGGTGGACCTACAACTTCGGCCATTAAACATGAACGAGGGTCTCATATTTCTAGTCTGGTTTTCTCATGACCGATAACGTAAATTTTAGATAATTGATATTATTGTTGTTAAACTTATTATATTGTACTAACGATATCTACACATATATTATATAACGCTATGATTACCCAGATATAAAATTACGAGAGCATGGTGAGTGGCTTTTGGTTTTCACTTTGTTGACGCTATACGAATTAAGACCTGATATTAAGTATCGTTGAGCGATGGTGGCCAACACGCAACACATTTCAGCTACCCTTCGGAGAGAGAACGATCACATTAGCGAATGTGGCACAGATTCTAGGGTTACCTATCTCGGCTAGGCCTATATATTTGGACGAGAAATTGGATGCAAAAGATCTCGTTAGAAAATAACTCGGTGTGGAGCCACCATCTGACATGGGATTGGAATCGATTTCATACATGGCATGTATATAGTTCTGAGTGTTGCAACAGAAAATTCAACAGGATAATAACTTTCAACTGGTAAGTTAGAAGAACGACATGTAAAGCAAGCATGTCCATATGGTAGTAGAGTATGTTACCACCGACCACATGTACAACATTTACAGTCTAGTTCAACCACATAACATATACTTATTTCATGATCCCGTATTTCAAATTTATTGTTATTAAAACGCAATAACTGAAAATGGTGTGACTATCTCCTAATACGTGCCATAGTGTTCATATCCTTGACAAAATTCTATATCCATCTTTTCAGCATTTATTCGATGCTTGTCGTGAGGTATTATTATTTTTGCTCTAATACCATCAAGCAATGTTGATATTGATTTTTCACGCAAACTTTTAATCCAATTATTAAAATATTCAGCAATGTTCGACGTATTAATATCTAATCGTGGACACGGTGTATAAGCTGTTATCCAGTGAAAAAAATCACGATTTTCATCGTTTGACCCTACAATCCAATTGAAAACATTTATATCAGCATATTTTATTGCTTCAAACCAACCATTCACATCAACCTCATTATAAGCAAGGTTTAAAATATCGGCCGATACCGATACGTATCGGACGTATCGGATCGGTTTTGTCCCCTGCTGATCCGATACCAACAGAAAAGATCGGTATCGGCCAAAACTGGTACAAAAAAATTCGTATCGGCCGATACGGACCGATACTGGCCGAATATTGGCCGATACGGGACCGATACGGGCCGATACGGAAAAAATCAGATCAAATCAGATCATCACAGGAACTTTAACAAAGTAGATGTTCTAAAAAAAGCCAAAAAAAGTAGAAATTAATTCCGGACATATCAAATCCAACAGAGAACAATAATGAAGAACCAAAATAGTAGACAAAAATCTATAAATAAAGAAATTCTTCTACCGACATACACACAAAACATAAATTACTCAAAAAAATTCTCAAGAACTCAACTTACCTCGTTTTCCAGAAGGTAATCTTCCAAAAACCCCTTTCTTCTTCGCCTTGCCGCTGCTTCCATCGGAGAGGAGAGGGTCTTTAGATTTTGGTCATATGAAAAGAAGAAGAAAAAAAGAACAGCAGAGAAAAAAAAAAAGAAACAGCGGCTGCAAGTGTTCTCTCTCTCATCTCAAAATACATATATATATATATATACAGATGAGAGAGAGAACACTTGCAGATATATATATATATATATATATATATATATATATATATATATATATACACACATATATATATATATGTGTGTGTAGGGTTGGTGATGTGCAAGTATTCTCTCTTATATATCGCAGGTAAACCACTCAGCAAGGATGACTATTATTTTATTCAATTATAATAAAAATAAAATAAAAAACACTTAAATAATGCATAAATATGTTAATTATTTTTCTATTTTTTTACTAATTTATTAATAATTATTTAAATATTTTATTTAAATATTGTCGATACAGTCGATACCAAAAAATTCGATACTCCGATCCGATACCGTCGATACGGATACTCATACAAACTGTCCAATACCAATACCGATATCGAGTTTTTGAACCTTGATTATAAGACCGTACAAGTTTGTCTAACCATTGTAGATATGTGAGTGTACGAGAACTTGTTCGCATTCTACGAATTAATCATTTTTGCTTATCACATATAAATGAAATATTATCCTGTCGTTCAAAATAACTTTCGAAAGACATTTTCAAACAGTTTAAAATTATGTCCACGACTCAGTATTTTCATTCTCAACAACACAGTTGGTAGTTTGGATCGTGAGCACAAGCTACAAACAAATTACCTTGGAATCTAGACGTAAGAAAAGTAGCATCAATAGTAATAACAGGTAAACAACCACTTAAGAAACCATACATACAAGGCTTGAAACAAATAAATATTCTTTCAAAGACACTATTTTCTACTGTTTTTAAAAAATATTTGCTACCGGAATTTATTTTCATAATTATAAAACAATATTTCTCAAAACTACCATATGCATCAACACAACTGCCGCTAATATCAGATAATACAAGTTTCCTAGCTCTCCAAGTTTTTGAATACGTAATATGTATTCGATGTTCTCTAAGTATATCGTGTACAATGTGCGCCAGACTATACGAGTTGTTCTCTAATTTTACCAATTATTTTATTTTTTACCTATGCAGTAGTGGCTAGTGGATGATGTCCTCCTGTAAATCCACCTGAACATGAATGTCTACCTTCAAATGTACGAATTTCATATGTACTAGCCTCACCATTGGCTTTAGCGTATACTCTCCAATAACATTTTGGACGATTCAGAAGTATACACTATTCTTTGATGATTGCTCCGTTTAGATGAACAACTAAAATTATATTTAATTGCTAGGTCACTAATAAAATTTCGAAATTCCTGAGAAGAATCAAATGGTCTGCCAACAAATAACTCGCGAATGCAACCAACTACATTAGCATCATTATCATCTAAATTTTCAACCAAATCATCATTGTTTTCATCGTCAACATCATTATTTATACAACTAGGACCAGTATTGAAATCTTTGTTATTATAAAAATATTAACTACTTGAAATTATAGTTGTGTCGATATTTGGTAGTAATGGAATGATGTAATTTTAATACAAGATGAACCTAAATTAGCTTGAACAATAAAATTCCATGTTTCTTCACAATCTACCATTATAAACCCATCTGAATAAAACCACCTAATTGTAAATTCAAAACTTATGAAAAAACGATCACAAATAATACTACATAAACTAGCTAATTTGATGTTATGATAAGTAGAAATAAGATGAGTATTACCTCCTTGGTAAGATAATCCGTCTAGTATACCTTCATGGTAGCAAATTATTAGTAAATTTTGATCCATAGTCACAAACTTTCAAATAGAATGCGACTTACAAAGGGATGTCATAAAATAGCTTAGGAGAAGATGGTAAGAGATAATGGTTTAATTTGGCTTCTGAGTTGAATTGAATTCACCGATTGTTGTCTTCTAATAAAAATGGAGCTTCTGAAATGAGAGTGAATGAGAGATAGGAAACAAACGTGAGATATATATATAGAGAGGTAAAAATTAACCGTTTGAAACTAAACGCTACAAATTTAACGTTAGCTAGTGTACTATCCTACATAAATTTAACGTTAGCTAGTAGTGTAGGTAGTGTACTACAAAGCAAACAGATGACAATGAGAGAGAGAGCTAACACAGAGAGAGAGAGAGAGAGAGAGAGATGACAGTGAGAGAGATTAGAGGGAGAGTTGGGAGAGAGAGTTGGGAGAGAGAGCTGACAGAGAGTTGAGAGATAGAGAAAGGTGAGAGAGTTGAGAGATAGAGAAAGGTGAGAGAGAGTTGAGATGACAGATAGAGATGAGAGAGAGATGAGAGAGAGGGGTAGCGAGATGAGAGAGACGAGAAAAAATAATAGAAAATAGAAAATGCCCATGGAATGGGCGTTTTCTCCCTGAGGAACGTCCATCCAATGGACGTTTTCTATATTATATTATTTTTTCAATAGGAGGTTTAAGATCGATTAACGGATGGTAGAAATATATTTTTTTAAGGTTAGAAAAAGCGAAACCTAAAGACGTTTTATATTTTTTATAATTTTTTAAATATAAAACATCCTTAGGATAGGCGTTTTGATGCTTTTTCGTAATTTGTGAAACTTCGATACTTTGGATAGAATTTATATAAAGTTGGATGTTCTGAGTGAAAATTAGTATCGAAAAAATTGATGTATCCTCTTAGCAAGCAACAACTAAAAGAACATAAAAAAGTGTTGCTTCCATTAAATTCTAGAACAGATCGAAAGAATTGTCGCCAAACTATGCCCAAGTTTTTAAAAATGTATTTCTTGAATAAAAACAAAAATACCAAAATACTCCATTTTTACAGAAAATTATCTGCAGGATACTAAAGTTTCAAGAAATTATATGAGTACCAAGTTCATGAAAATTGTATACAGATACATATCGCCATAGTTTGCAGGTTTGGCATTCTGTTTAGTGAAGAAGAAAGCACTACTTCATGGGAAGTTGTACCAAGTTTGTGAAAATTGCATCTTCAGATCACCATACCTATAGCGATGTGTGTGTACTCGCTGGAAAATAATAAACATAGAACTCGTCGTAGGCTATGGCAATATAGCATTAAACTCGCCATAAGCTGCGAATCCAACGGCGTAAGTCTCGTCGCTATCTGAGGCTCGCACAAAAAATATGTATGTATTAGTGCTGTCAAATAAACTTATATGCAAATCATAAAAAATATATAAATGACTTACATGCAAAATTTTCAAAAAAATAAAATGAGAAATGTCAATGTAAGAAAATTTTCTAAAATTTTTGCATATAAGTCATATTTATATTTTTATTATTTGCATATAAATCTATTTTCAATTTAACCGCATCAATACGGGCTTATATCTTTTTGTGCGGAACTCGAATCGCGATGAGACCTACGACATTTGATCCGTAGCGCCGAACTACTATATAAGGGTATTTTCAACAAGTTCTGAGACACTTTTATTTGGAATGTTGTTCCATGGTCCTATGGGGACTCTCCGAAAAAGTGTCGTAGAACTCGCTAAAAATACACTAACTTTGGTGGTTCGACATTGTGGATAAAACGACATAGGTTTCCTTGCTATCCCATGTCCGCATGGAAAGATGAGTCGGTATCAGTGCGATTAAACTAAAAACATACTTATATGCAAATCCTAAAAAAATAAATGGCTTGTATGCAAAAAAAAAAAAATCAAAAAAAAAAAACACAACTCGCCCAGCCTACGACAAGTTATATGCAAATCACTAATATCGACATAGGCTACGACAATTTGTATATGTTTTTGCAAATACTCCAAACTTGTTACCTTCCACGTAATTTTGCCAAACTTTGTTACCATATACGTAATTTTCTGCCATTTTTATTAAAAAATCATTACCTCAAAACCCATGGATGTGATGGTGTGGTCACTTTTTTACTTAATTGATGAATTTTAAGCAACAACATTCGAAGTAGACATCCCCACCCCAAAACAACCTTCATGGTGATTGTTATTCTAATTAGAAAAGCATGATATAAAAATGAAGCTAATAAACCACAAAATTTGGCACTCAAAGATCCTAACTATTTCAACTAGGAATTTAAACTATAAGTTTATATCTCTCTCAAAGCAATGAACCGAAGACTCGGATGCAAGTTTCTATCTCAACAAAAATAGTAACAATACAAGGAAATAACAACTCGTAAGTTATCATATCAATTAGTAAAATCGCACTACTTCCAAATGAAGTTAGCTCCACAAAATCCAAACATTAGCAACTAAATTAAAAAACCTACACAAACACTAAGACATACAAATCAAGCTTCTCGATTATGAAGCATGGACACGCTCAAAAAATTGGCCGGCGTCGAGACAATCCAAGACACAATAGGACATGTCAAAAAAGGTACCACTGTTCATGATGACATCTTCGTGACGTATTTGTGTCCATCCAACATAGCTTCATAATAATGTTAACGATTATTTACAGTAATGTTTACGGTTTATTAAACCGACCTCTCTTACTTTGAAAATAATTAGACGAACCTCCACTCTGTTTTATATTGTAAGGGTGGTTACTATAATAACCATTTTGTCTCTCACAAAAATGAAAGGAAAGGAAATCAATTCCTTGTTTTTTTCCTTCCTTTGGGAAATTGCAATTTACATACATTTTTCTTTTCGGTGTTTGGAGAGGCCAAGAAAATTGAAGGAAAAGTGAATTTCCTATGGTGGAAAAGTGAATCTTTGGTTGGATGGGGAACCACTTTCTCTCCTATTTTTCTTTCCTATGGGAATCATTTTCCTTTCCTCGTACTTTCCATTGACATCCAAACATTTTCTTTACTCCTACTTACCTTTGACATTCAAACATTTTCTTTCCTCCTACTTTCCTTTGAGACAAGGAATGACTTTCCTTTCCCAATATCATGATTCCATGAACCAAACGAGACGAGTCCTTTAAGTAAAACATAA
Organism: Iris macrosiphon; assembly: GCA_036927795.1. Taxonomy (NCBI): domain Eukaryota; kingdom Viridiplantae; phylum Streptophyta; class Magnoliopsida; order Asparagales; family Iridaceae; genus Iris; species Iris macrosiphon. Next base: position 42,698,485 of record JAYESA010000015.1, read on the forward strand.
AACATAGAGGAGGTCCGTGTAATAAACACAAAACATAAATCATAGAGAATGTTAGTGTAATTATTTTCAAAATAAGGGATGTCCGTTTAATAAACCAAAAATATATATGAGAGGTTAGTGTAAATAACCCTAATTTTAAAAACATTAAACGCAGTTAAACACATAAATTTAGGAACTTTGATGAGGAAATGCTTACATATTGAAGCAACCTTGACACTTCACATCCTAGAATACAAAATTTCATATAAAAACATAGTCAGAAAAAATAACAAATTCAATTCAAAAACCCTAACCCTAGCCATAACACTAACCATGAAGAATGAGTTCGGCGACTGGACGAGCCTCTTCAACTTGTGCCGCCTATTCTCCAGATCCGCCGGAGGTTTCAGAAGATCGATATCATTCGGAAGAACCTATTGATTCATCAAACAAAAACTCCAATTTAATCCCAAAAAAAAAAAAAAAAAAACCAGCAACTGAGATTTGATAGTAAAGTTACCATCTTTGGAGAAAATCCTAAAAGTTCTTTACAAATTTTGGGGAATGCTGGAGAAATTGAGGGGTAGGAGAAAGAATGAGACTAAACCCTAGATTGATGGAAGATTTTATGTTATATATTATTTGATCAGAAATGGTTTGGTCGATCACAGCCGTCCGATGATTATGTGCGGTAAAATGGATTCGAGTATTTTAAAGACATACCCAAACCCAATAAGCTATATAAACTCCCTTCCATGTTCTTGGATTATTGGATTAGGCCCATTATATAATATTGTTAGATTGTTTGGGTTCAACAAATAAGTTCCTCATTTGATATATCTCGATTCCAACGAAGCATGAACCAAGAACAGGTTAAAACAAACTCCAAAGATAATGAAGATTTACAATAAGCAACAAGAAAATATTCTTCTCTTTACGTTCGCAGACGCTACAATGAGAAAGAACGAAGCACAAGAAAGGCTGAAGAAAATCTCCTTGCTGGGGTGGTCAAAACCACCGTTGCTCAAAGCAAGATTCGATGTACAGACGATCTGCTCCCAGGAACCAACAAGTTCATAAATGAACTTCTGGAACGCTCAATGTCACCATCGAAAATAATCGAAAACACCATGTGGGAGGGGAACACTCAGGGTCGCCGGTCATCAAGTGTTCTCGGTTTTCAATATATTTCTCTCTCCTCAAATGAAAGAGGAGGTCCTCTATATATAGAGGAAAACAGCACATATGCGGCCTGAGGAAACTCTAGGCTGCATAAGCGCTGACCGACTAGATCTCTCAAAATCTGGGTGTCAAATCCTGTCACTCCCCGTTCCCGATATACGTATTTGGAACGTATTTCAATTTTTAGGATGGTCCATGTGCATGGAGACTAGACCCATTCTTTGGTTTAACCTGGTTAATGGTTTATTTTGTGGGTTGGTTCAAGTTATGAGAACCTTTAGTTCAACCCTCAACCCTACCATATATAAGCCAATATTTTTCTCTCTCTCTCTTCACTTCTTCATTACTTTCTCTTCTTTAGTTTTTTCTCCCCATTTCCATAGGCAAGTACACATTGCATGAGAAATGGAGAAACCCTCCATATTATTGTTCCATTATGTTTATTATGTGTTTCTAAACACTTTTAGTTCTTGGAATTTTTTGTTTTGATTGATGGATTAGTGTAGATCTATATTTCTAAACTTAGGGTATTATGGGTTTCATGAGTTTTTCTTGGTTTTGATCTATTAAACTTGTGTCTTTAAAAACTAGTTTTTGCTACATGATAGAGCTTTCAATTTAGAGCATTTTGGCTTTTGATTCACCTGATTTGGACTTAAAATGAGATTTTTATGAACAAAACAAGATTTCAGTTTTTTTGAGCTTTTCGCCATGGCCGAACCTGTTGTTGGAGAAGACAAAGTTCCCATGCGGCCAGTGAGCATATGCGGTTGAGAGTGCCATGCAGCCCAAGAGGGTTATGCAGCCTAAACTCTTGCCACATACTGACAGCATGTGTCCATCTTGTTGGACGCATGACTACCGTTTACACAAGTGTCCTTGAACATCTTGTGCTTTCACTCACTGAACGAATGAGAAATTCGCTAAGTCCTAGAGAACTCCATGCGTTAGAGAACCTCATGCGGCACCGACACTCATGCGGCCTGGAGAGCATGCAGCCACTATTTTTCTTGGACGCATGGCTCTGAACCGTTGGCACTTATTTTCTTGGTTTTGTCTTTTCTTCCTGACACGCTTTATGGCTTGTCATATCGGTCACTTTATGTCACATCACTGACACTTTATTTATTTGACTGTTACTTCAACACTTGTCCCAAGAAGTAGACCTTAACCCTGAGCATGCGGCCAAGTGGTTCATGCGGCCTGACTTTCCATGCGGCCCTGACTTCATATGCGGCCTAGAGACTTATGCTGCCCTACTTGTTTTGATTGAATTTTTTTTTGACTCTTGTGACCTAATGTATAATTGGTAATTGGACTCGAATACTGTATCCGTGTTGATACCACTATTGCCTGATTATTGTTCATGATTTAATGCGCGCCGAGGTGCGACACATCCTGTCAAGTGTTAAGTGATTATATTTGGGTTATGCATCGTGAATGCCTCCAAATTTCTAAACGAGTGATATATATATATATATATATATATATATATATATATATATATATATATATATATATATATATATTATTTTTCCAGTACGGGCATAATAAGCGAGTCAACTACCAAAGTGTGGGTAGGATATTGATTGTATAAATGTTGCATACACGCTCGGGTGAATTCAGATTTGACTTTCATGGATTCGTATCTAGTGTGCCCGTACTTGTACGACATATTAAGGGAAATTTTCATGTGACCACACATTGAGATTTCAAATACGACATAGGGCTAATTAGGTAACTAAAAGTGGTAATAATATTGGAGGGAATAGTATCCCGAGATCATGCCAACGAACCTTTCCACGGAGATTCATTCAAAGTGTGTTGTGGGCTGGCCACCACATATACCGTATATCATCTGCCTTAGTGGATTGCAGTATCTGACTTATTATTATGCCGAGCCACTGTTTCAATATAGGAATACTGGAACTGCTAATACTGTATTTTTAGCGCAGCGGCCCTACGGGGGACTGGTGCATCCTGCAAGTGCCTATTTTATTATTTGGTTCGGTTAGCTCATGTTCGGTACTGGCGTGATCTGAGGATACTTATTATATATTATTCTGAGATAACCTCAGACTCCACAAAATAGCAAAGCCGTACAAATGATTGGCCGGTTTAGGAAGAAATAAATTTGGTTGTGATTGAATTATTCAGCTAGTAGCCTAGAAAAGTGGACTATCATAGTGTGATGGTTCAACCTTTGTCCTTGTTTAGTTGTAGGGTTGGGCCTTCGCGCTAGGATATGCCATGGACCTAAGTTACAACACTGAACCTATATATTATTATATTATTTTTCTTGGGTTTTTGTATCTCCATTTCGTGCTTCCTTTGTGGTACTTGCTATTTGGGGGTCTAACCCCACTAGTTTTGCATGGCCAGGTTTTGACCCAACACCTGAAGATCCAGCGTACTTTCCCCCACTCATGGCGCGCACCAGAAATATGGTCGTAGGGGATAGAGAGTGGGTTTTCTTCTTCCCTGCTCATAATTAAACGTTTACTTCTTTTTGAGCATTTAGCCACCGGCACCTGTTAGCCAGCTTATCTGGACATTAGTTTCCTTACATGATTGTATTAAATCAGACTGCAGCTGATCACTGTCATGTACTTTTGTTACTTTTCTAGCTCCTTATTTTGTATAGCTAGTCTCTAGAACATTTTGAGAAAGCATTTGTGATGCCTTATTACTTATCATATATGCTCTATGCTTACTGTTTTTGTTTGAATAATTTAGACATTGAAGTTCTTGACCATAGGAGACTTGATTGTAGCATGCACCCCTTGTCTTATATAGCCGTGATCGTCGTACGACGTATAGTACCTTGTAAGGGGTAGCTGGCCATGTCCGTCTCCGTATTTCGGTACTGGGGCATAACAAGATTTTAGTGGTGGCTCATGCAGGTCTGTTCTTCAGACTTGTGGGGTGTCATGGTCATAGGAGTCTCAATCAAACATGATCCTTCTTGAAATCCTGAATTCATCCTCTTCGATACTCAGCTTGAATTCTTCTAGATTTATTGTTTTATTATTCCTTCTCATCCTGTTCTTGATGTTTCTTGTGGTTTTCTTTAGGGCTTCTCCTTCCCCCGATGATGCAGCAACAAGAGAGGCAGAGTTTCCAGTGGAACAAAATCCCATGGGACCCCAACCAAGAATTCGAGTTGAACCCACGATGAATGGGATAGAGCAGCATGCTCCAGGTGTTCCCGTACCTCCCGTAGTGCCGGCAGTACTGGATACCCTAGCTTTGCTAGAGATTATTCGTGGATTGTTAGCCGTCCAACAACACCAAATGGTGGTGCAACAACATCAACAACAACAGCTCCAGTAGTAGGAACAGAATGTCATGTTGAACCAAGGGTTGCAGACGACCCTGGAACAAGGTGGGAGAACAGATTCTGGGACGTCTTCTAGATTTTGCAGACTGAACCACAGATATTTTGATGGCACGGAGGACGCAATCATGGCTGATGATTGGCTGCAGGCTAATATTGAGACCATTCTGACAGCGGCTAAAGTTTCGACCAAGGAATAAGTTGACCTGGTTCACCTACAACTCCAGGATCTGGCAAGAGATTAGTGGGCTACGATGGAGGTAGGACTGAGGCATCCTATTTTATTAGAGGATTTCAGGACCCGGTTCAGGGTGAAGTACTTTGGGATTGTGGCTCAGTGTGAGTTACAACAAAGGTTCATTAACCTCAAGCAAGCAGGAAGGACAGTAGACGGCTATACGGTAGCGTTTTATCAACTTAACATATTTGTTCCAACCATGGTGGCAACAGAGTTAGAGAGAGCAATGAGGTTCCAGCAGAGACTTCACTTGGAGATCTTGCACATGGTACAGGTGCACGACTACCAGACCTTCGAGGCGGTGTTGATAGCAGCCAAGAGGGTTGAGCTTACTTCTCAAAGGATGGCATCAAGAAGAGTGGATCAAAAGAGGCCTCATGAACAGAATAATGAGGGAGGACCAGTACCCCGAATGTCAACACCATCACCTGGCATTCATATACATGATTCAGCATCGTGGAGGGCGACAGTTTCAACAATGACAGTACCAACTCGACAACAATAGTCGAGGCAGCAACAACAGCAGCAGCGACGGAGAGTGTCGATAGGTTGTATTTACTGTAGCAAAGGAGGTCATACCCGGGATGTTTGTCAGGTAGCTAACAGACTATGTTTGAGATATGGGAGCCCTAATCACAAGGTTTTTATATGCCCATTGATGCAGATGCCATGAGGGCCAATACAACAGTTTCTACATTGCTAACTCCAAGGGCAGTGCAGCAAGGAGGACTGGTAGTAGCATTACGACCTTTAGCTCAGCGTCCATTGCCGACACAGGCCCAACTCTATAGGCAGCAACAACATAATCAGTAGGGGCCGCAACCACGGCAGCAAGGAAGAAAACAACAGGGATCTCAATAAGGCCAAGGGCAGGCACTCACCCTGTCTTTGGAGGAAGCAATGGCGTCGAGCGACGTGGTGGAAGGTAACAATTTCGTTACAACCTTTCCTGCCATAGTATTAATTGATTCTGGAGCTTCGAACTCATTTATATCTGCATAATATGCGACATGTATTGGATTAAAGTTTGAGACAATGCCAACGAGGCTTAATATACTCACTGACAATAGGATCGTAGAAGTTAGTAGGGTGTGCCTAGCATGTCCAGTTGTAGTATGTAGGCATTTATTACCTGCAAAGTTGATCGAGTTTCCTATGGGTACCTTTGACGTTATCTTAAGTATTGACTGGTTGAGAGACAGTCATGCAATGATAGATTGTCGTGATGGTAGAGTATTGTTTAGAATTTTCGGTCTAGAAGAGTTTGTCCTTAGAAGAATAGCAAGAGACCAATACAAGGGAGGAGTCGCATCAGTAGCAAGAAAAGTAAACTCGTGGCCCAAGATAGTTGAAGAGTTCATGGATGTCTTTCCCAATGATCTTTCCAGATTACCCCCGGTTAGAGCAGTAGAGTTCTGTATAGAGTTAATGCTAGGAGCAGAACCAGTATCTCAGAAGGTGTACCCTATATCACCATCAGAGTTTGATCAGTTATACCGACATATGGAAGAACTAAAGACAAAAAAGTTTATTTGGACCAGTGCGTCACCGTGGGGAGCACCAGCGATATTGGTGAAGAAGAATGATGGATCGACGCGGTTGTGTATGGATTACAAGCAGCTTAATGCAGTGACCGTGAAGAACAAGTACCCATTACCAAAGATTGATGATTTATTTGACCAGTTAAGTGGAGCAAGAGTATTCTCTAAGATAGATTTACGATCAGGATATCATCAAGTGCAAGTCCGGGAGTAGGACATACCAAAGATAGCATTTAGGTCATGATATGGGTATAGCATTTAGGTCATGATATGGGTATTACAAATTCTTAGTTATGTCATTCGGACTGACTAACGCTTTAGCGGTATTCATGGACTTGATGAACCGTATTTTTATGCCTTACTTAGACCAATTTATGGTAGTATTCATCGATGACATGCTAATATATTCTCGTAATGAGGAGGAGCATGAAGAATGTCTCAGGATAGTTCTGCAAACTTTGAGGGAGCACCAGTTATATGGGAAGCTTAGTAAGTGTGAGTTTTGGCTGGATCGCATATCCTTTCTTGGACACATTATTTCTGGAGTAGGAATGTCAGTTAATTCCAAGAAGGTAGAGGCAATAGAGAACTGGCCAGTTCCAAAGACAATAGCAGAAGTGCGTAGTTTTCTGGGCTTGGCGACCACAGGAGATTTGTATCAGATTTTGCTAAAAACTTGGCACCATTGACTCGGTTGACACATAAGGAAGTTAAATTTGTGTGGTCGACGAAATATCAGATAGCCTTTGAAGAGTTGAAGAAGAAGTTAATCTCTTAACCAATCCTAACTCTTCCAACAGGCTCCGGAGGATTCACAGTGTATTATGATGCATCAGGCAAGGGACTTGGATGTGTTTTGATGAAACAAGAAAGAGTGATATCGTATGCTTCTCGGCAGCTCAGAGCTCACGAGAAGAACTATCCAACTCATGATTTGGAGATAGCAGCAGTAGTGTTTGCACTTAAGCTATGGAGGCACTACTTATATGGTGATCAAGTAGAAATATTCATAGATCATAAGAGTTTAAAATATCTGTTCTTGCAGAAGGACCTGAACATGAGGCAGAGAAGGTGGCTAGAGTTGTTGAAAGATTATGACATGTAACTTCAATACCATCCAGGCAAGGCTAATATAGTAGCTGATGCACTTAGCAGAAGAATTGAAGAATTTATGTTGACTACTCAGAGGAATATTCTAGAAGACTTATGAGAGATGGGTATCGAGATAGTACTTCCACGGAGTACAAGATCAGTTCAGGCTAGCCTACAGATTCAGTCAACTTTAGTAGATAGTGTGACTCCCCGTTCCTGAAATACGTATTTTGGGATATATTTATTTCTTGCTTGTATTTATTTCTGCTTAGAGTATTTCTTACTTGCATGATCATTAGGTTGCATTCATGAACTAGAACCATTCTTTGGTTTAGCATGGTTCATGGTTTAATTGTGAGTTGGTTTATTATGAATTTGAACCCATTGTCTAAACCTCAAACCCTATCTATATAAGCTAACTTATTTCTCTATCTTCCCTCATTCTTCATTTCTCCTCTTTTTTCATTTCTAGGCAAGTACACCTTGCACCACATGGAGAAATCCTTTGATTTTTGATTCTTGCTTTTTCTTGCATTTTATTAGTCTATTATGTGCTTATGATGATTCTAAATACTTTTAGTACTTGAATTTTTTGATTTTGATGGGTGGATTTGTATAGATCTACTTTTATAACTTAGAGTTCCATGGGTTCTTTGAGTATTTGGTGGTTTTGATCTACTAAAACATATTGTTTTCGAAAAATAGTTTTTGGGATGGATGGAGCACTTTATTTCGAGGGTTTTGGCTTTTGGTTCACTCAATTCGGAGTTAAAAATATAGTCTTTATGAAGAAAATAAATTTTCGGTTTTGGAAACTTCGCCATGGTTGAACCTACTGTTTGGAACGATGAAAATCTCATGCGACCAGCACCATATGCGGCAGAGAGGGCTATGCGGCATGAAGATGCTATGCGGCCTGAACTCTTTATCGTATACTAGCATGCGTCCATCTTTTTTGACGCATGACTGACTAATACACATGTGTTCTGAAAGGACTTCTTGTTTTTAGTCGTTGAACGAATAAGAAATTTGCTAAGTCCAAAATACTCCATGCGACATTGAACCAATTCGACACCGACACTTATGCGACAAGCAGAGTATGCGGCCACCATCCTTGGACGCATGACTCTGAAACCGTGGCATATCTTTTCATGATTTTGTCTTTTCTTTCTGACACACTTTATGTTACATCATACTTTGTCACATCACTGTCACTTTAATTATTCTTTGTCGCCTCATCACTTATCCCGAGGAGTAGACCTAGCCCTGGCTCTATGCGGCATGACTCCATGCGGCCAGGATTGTCATGCGGCATGACTTCTCATGCGATCTTGATCCTTTTGCGCGCATGCGACCCCTTGTACATGTTTTATTGGACTAGTTTTAGTTGAATGTTCCTTTGGACTTTATGAGTGGTATGTGTAACTTTGATGACCACAAAAGTATTAGACCCATCTATGCGTCATGACCCGACCACTTGTATCTGTACTGATACACCTACTACGTGCTATGTGTTCCTACGTGCTAAGTATTTCTACGTAATTATATTACATGTTTGTACTGCGGTGTACCTATGCACTATGTGACACGTGATATGACTCAATCTTCGGCATGGACATAAGGGTTAGTTAATGACCAAGCGTGGCTAGGATCTGTTGATTGTTGCATCACATTGGGGTGAATCCAAATTGAACTATCAAGTGACAAAATGGATTCGTATCTAGTGTGGTCGTACCACGGTACATCATATAAGGGGAATACTATATGACCACGCCATGAGATTCCAGTTAACATTAGGGTTAACTAGGCAACTAAACTCATAGAGCATTGGGAGGAAATAAAATCTCGAGATCGTGCCTAACTATCCACCTCATGTAAACTCCTTCAAAATCTTATTTTTGGTAGACTAGATATGGTTAAAATTTTGGTTTAGCATCATGGTGTTTGAGGTTTAGAAATTAGGCTACGTTGACTTGTTCTTTAATTTAAACCCTTGGTGCACCCTACCGTTGCTACAATAATTGGAGCCCAACAATAGCCTTTAATTTTCAATAAATTATTGTACTCTTGACCTAACAAGCCAACCAAGACGCTGGATATTTCTGTCACAACCAAACACACTCCCTTGTGCTCTAATTTAATTGCACAACTTCCCAGTCCCGAAGTCAATTCTTTAATCCTATGTCGCGTACCTATGTCGTTGCCATCGATTTGGGGATACAAACTCAACCCATTTCGTCGAACCAATAAAAGGGCCCAAGACTGACACCAAGCCTACACCGTTCATGACCTTTGTGTCATGCCTATTTGAGACCCAGTGTGCCCCCATTTAATTTAAGAGCACATGACACTTTATTTAATTAAATTAGGAACACCAACTTTTAACTAATCCCAACCTAACCACAATTTAACCCAATACCCCTTTCATGAAGCCCATGCAAAACACACAACATCCCCTCACCCTACAAAATATCAAACACCACTTCCAATACTAAATCCTCACCATTTTTCCTTCATGTGCAAATACCCAAAAGTTAAGGGGCTTAATAGCAAATAGGGTGCTAGGTGTCACCACCCTATTGGTTAAAACAAATGAAGAAGCCCCCCCACCTCACATGTTTGGTCACTCTCCCCCATTCTAGTTTCAACTCCCTCATGATAAATCATGACCCTTGATTTAATTCCCCACTCCATCACAACCACACACTCCCTCTATTTTTAAACACACACACATCCCAATGTGGCCGGCCCTAATCCCAAAATAACCTAGGTTTTCTCACTACCCCATCTCTCTCTCCTCCCTCTACTACCAGCCGAATCCTTCTTCCCTCTTCTTCTTCTTCTTCACTTCTTCTTCTTCTTCACTCCGGCCGAGCTCCAGCCACCACCCTCACCGCACCACCTACACGGCCCAGACCTCCACGAACCGCACCGCCTTCACCCCTCCAGCCAACCCAACACTGTCGCAGACCGATGCTGCCATCCCACACCACCTCCACCCACTGCCATGTCCTCACCCGCCGAGATCCGGCCACCACCACCTTCAGCAGCACCCCAAAATGCGGCCAACTCCACCGCTGCCATCTCCACCGCCTCCCAGCTTCACCACCCCCACGACCACCACCTCATAACTTCACCACCCCCATGACCACCACCCTCAGCCATTACCGCCTCCACTGCCATGGCCTCACCCGAGCTGCCACTGTCTCCACCATGAGCCACCACGACCCGCACCACCTTCGCCACCTCCACCGGAGCACCACCACGGATCACCATGACCCGCCACCACAAGCCGCCGCTATCCTGGCCCCTCCCCGCGGCCGCGAGGAACCGAGACTCGACCCCGTGTTCAGAAACCCAAGTTCAACCTCCCCGATTCATGAAGTGATATCTTCCTTCTAGCACAACTGATCCTTGAACCGATTCTTCAGGTATGAACCCTATTTAACCCTGTTGCAGTGTGTTCAATTAGAATATTTTAGCTTACATTCTATTGTTAGTAATTAGAGTTCCAATTCTTGAGAAAAAACTATTTTGTAAAATAATGTTACTTTTCGATACGGAGTTGGTCCCGTCAAACCGGACAACCTCGTCACGTACCGATTGTACCAAAAGGCGTGTATCGTCAACTTGGACGTGTAGGCTTTCGTAAAAATTGATTTGGATGTGCGTGCACACCAGAATCAACGCGTATCCGTCGAAAAGTACCGTATCGATGTGTTCTGACACTCGTCCTAATTTTGTGTGTGTCTTCGTTTCGCAACAAAACTTGTGCCATCGGATTTGCAGCGTTACGCTGGTCCTGTGACCCAACTTTGGTTCGATTCTGAGAACATTAACGAAATATCGTTTTGTGGCCCCACGGTTCCACATGACGGACGATTTCGTGATCGGTTCATCGAAATCCAGTTCTGGATGTTTCGTTGGGTTCATATCATCGTTCTGGACTCGTAGACACTAAATTTGATAAATTTGGAGAACTTTATCTTTGACATATTTTTTGGTGCAAGACGGGCCACTAGTGGACCCTGTGTTAACCAAAAACTATATTTTTGCCCATGTGTCCAAATTGGACATATGTATACGCTTTTCTGAGTATCTCAGTCATTTTGAAACTGTTGATGATATTTGTGACAGCATCCGAAGATATCTCCTCCAGTTTCTATCTTGAGCTGCTACTTCCTTGGCGAGTTCGGGTTCGAATCTTCGCCTGGCTTCCAAACAAGTGTACCTTGCTATCCTGTATTTCAGTTCTAGATTTACTATTTATTTTATCTATGCATTATGCACACTTTGGATCAGAATCGTTACTTAGTGTCCAGGTCGTAACCGGGTAACAGACATTTGTTGGTAACGTCTGGTATCGATTGATAGATATTCGCGACACCTTGATGTACCTACTTGGTTATATCGGAACCCTAGGACACATTCAGATACTGTCATCGTGCCAGACTTTCTATATCCTGATATTGTCAGCATGACCAGAATCTGGGATAACTTTAGGTTCATGATTGTTGATAGTTACTTCAGTATGACGAGACTGTTAGATAGAGGTTCAGGTTCAACGAACACTCGTTGACCACTTCGGGAGGGAAAGACAGTTACTAGACATTTGGACTACTCTGCACACGCTATATATATGTATATGTTCCTATTTATGTAGTGTTCCTGTACCCGAAGTCATAGTATCACCCGTGTGACTCTGTGCTCCGAGCTACGGTATGCCCCATGTGTGTCTGTCCTCGGAGCTACGGTTTTATATTTGGACAGCCCATGCATCGAACATTGTCTTCAAAGTTGTGTCTCACTTAGGTGGTTACGCTAGATTACACCGGTGTTGCACTTGTTTCTTTCTGTTATACTATGGCATATTATTTTTGTACCTTGTTACGTCCCTCTGAGGACCTGGTTCCCTGCCAGATTGTAGGGTCGATTGCTGACGGGAGGCTGGAGCTGCTGATGAGTATTATACCGACATGCAGGTATGTTACTCGTTATTTGTATTCACTTCTTCATTGTTCAGCTATTGTGATCTTTACTTATTTTCTGCTAGTATAGCCTAGTAATTATAGGCTCATATTATTTTCTTCGAGTCTATTCGGACGAGTGTAGTGAGGGGTGCACACCATGATACATGATGTCCTTTCTTTATTATATATTCTTGTGCTTTGAGACATAGACATGTAGACCGTATTATCTAGACATTAACTCTCACTTACAGTTTATACGTATTCAGAGTCGGACTGGAGTCCCCTTGGTACGTAGCTGGCCATTGCTACGTGGCCTAGTTCCTTATATTTTGGGACTGGGACGTGACACCTCCAGTCATCTGAATTGGGGTGTGCAGGCTAGTTCCCATGGATATTATTTAAATCCTCATTAGTGGATGGCAATGTCCGAATACTATATGATACTATGTGTTCTATGCAATCTTAGTACGGTGGCCTTACGAGGGACCGGTACATACTACTATGTGCTATGCGGCAATTTTTGGTTCGGCTAACCCTGTTAGTACCTGGTTCGATCTGAGGATTCCTATATGCATAATATCTCTGGGATAACCCAGACTCCATATAGTAAGCCGTACAAGTGATTGGTCGATTATATAACTGAGCGTGTTTGTGCATTGTATCTACTGTCATATAGTCTAGGGACATGGACTATCATGGTGCGATGGTTTAACCCTTGTCCTTATTTTGTTGTAGGGTTAGATTATTGTGTCACGATAGGCTATGAACCAAAACTACGTGACAGGACTATATGTATATATATGTATCTATTCCATAACCTGGTTTTATTTTTGCATTCGTGCTTCTTTTGTGGTACTTGCTATTTGGGGTCTAACCCCACTGGTTTTGCATGGCCAGGTTTAGAGCCAGCACCCGAGGATCAAGCGTACTTTTCCCCTGAACAATAGCACATACCAGGCAGATGGCCACTGAGGAAAACAAGTGGGTCTCTTCTTCCCTGTTCGTTATTTCATATTTTACTCATTTTGGGCATTTAGCCACCGATAGTTGTTAGCGTGAATATGGATATCTAGTTCCCTACATGATTGTAATTAATCAGACTGTAGCTGATCATGGTCTTGTACTCTTGTTACTCTGCCAGCCTTCTCATTTTTGTACAACTGGTTTCTTGAATGTTGTGGCAGGACATTTGGGACGCCTTACTTCCTTGTTATATACGTTCTATGTTTACTGTTCTTATTTGACTGATTGAGATATTAGATGTTCTATGTGACCCTAAGTGACTTGCTTGTAGTATGCACCCCCTTGTCAAGTTACAACCGTGACCGCCATATGATGTTCTATACCTTGTACTGAAGAGCTATCCATATCCGTCTCCGTATTTTGGTACTGGGACGTGACAAGGTTTTAGTGGTGGCCCATGCAGGTCTGTGTTTTCAAACTTGTGGGGTGTTATGGTCATAAGAGTCTCAATCAAAATTGTCTGCCTTGATATCTAGCTTTATCTTCCTCGATACCACCGCTTGAACTGTTAAACTCCTTGCCTACTTGATTCTTCCCATCTTATTATTGATGGTTCTTGTCCTTTTCTTTAGGGCTTCTTCAGTCGCTGGAGCAGCAGGCATGGCAGGACAGGGTTTCCCTGGGCAACAATGTAAGGGAGCACATATTTTCATTCAAATTCGAATAGAGCCAGAAGTTGAACAAGCTGGCACAGTGGAACCAGGAGTGGGACATATCGAGCAACCAGACCCTAAAATACCCGTACCCCCAGCAGTACCAGGGGTACTTGACACCCCGTCATTGCTAGAGATCCTCCGGGGAATGATGGCTATGCAGCAACACCAGATAACGGTGCAACAATATCAGCAGTTTCAACAACAATAACAGAATATATTGTTGAGTTAGGGTTTGCAAAGAGGAGAAATGACTGATTTAGGAGCATCGATTAAATTTTGTCGACTTAACCCAAGGTACTTTGATGGCACGGAGGACGCCATCACAGCAGATGCCTGGTTACAGGATATTGAGGTCATTATGGCAACAATAAGGGTTCCGGCTGATGAACAAGTTAATCAAGTTCGATTGCAGCTTTACGACCTTGCCTATGACTGGTGGGCGTCAGTAGAGGTTGGCTTGAGGTATCCCATCTCTTGGAATAGTTTTAGGGCTCAATTTAGGGCTAAATATTTTGCAGTCCTAGCGCAGTATTGTCATGCCCCGATCTCTCGCAGGAATCGACCGTCCCCGCTGGGCGTGAATCACCATGCCAACACTCCCGCAGGACGATCGTTTCCATCGGGACGTGATGCCGCGTGAGACTGGAGTTTCTCCCGCGTGAGGCAAATACCGAAACGACGGTTGATAACTAGTTCGCAGAGTCGTCATAGTGGAAACATAGAATAAACACAAGTATTGAATCCAAAACAAGCTATTTATTGATATGAAGTAAAGACTACACGTGGCGCTAGGCCGAGATTACAAGTCGCTCGTGCTCTCTCTCTCTTTATAAATGAATATGCCCTTAGGCTTACAACTGAATCAAACACTCTGAATAATGATGTTCCCATACATTATGTCTCATATATTTGAGTTCCAGGTCCGCGCGCCACGCTCCAAGACGCCAAGTGCGGTCTGGCGCCTCAATGCATTAAGCAATCTCTGAATTTGTACGAGTTTCCCCTACACCCTGCATACAATCTGGTTGGGTATCAGTACATTGAATGCACTGGTGGGAGGCCTCTCGCCTACGCCACAAAATAAGCATGTTCATTAGTTATATGCACCGACTATTATGTTGTCTTTCTAGTCTTTGCCTTAGGATCAATTTCATGGCAATATAATGAAAGTAATATCCGTGTATGCACAAGAGTGTCATAATAATGAACAACTGAGTTCGTCTTACCCTTTCTTACCATCCGGCCTACCCTATCATATGCAGCATTATAATCAATGATCTACTAAATAGCGAAGAACATCTATACAATCCAAGTATTACGTTTATGTCTCTGCCTCAGACCCATTCTACTTGAACTATGTTATATACCGTGCATCCATTCTAAACATGCCAAGTATCGTACAAATATACTCCTTCACATTACTCCTCTTCTGAATGCGGATAGCCGCTATGCATGCATGGCTTATCTATATGAAGGTCACTGGCTCTGTTAGCCATATTGGACAAGATCTGGGATGGAACGACTGTCTTTCCAGATTAGTTTCTAGCCTTGCTGGGTATCCTAAACCATCCGACGAGTCGACGACCATCCAGGTCGGTAGCAAGCCTTGCTGGATGACCCGCACTCGCTCGCTAGTACTTCAGCTAGCGTATTACTAGGACTACACTGGCATTGTCCTCCCGGGCCGACACAATTCAGATGCCTTAGCAATCGTGTTGAGGACTCATCTCTACCTGGTGCGCAACCAGTTGTTCGTGACCATGCAACTGCTCCTCCACTTTCAATCCTAACCGAGAACAACTCGGTTCGATCTTGCCGAGGACTACACTCGGATCTTTCTTCTTTGCGCAGCTCCCTAATTAGAGGCTGTCTTGGTGATCTGGATTTTCTAAGTACTCTATTTTCTTATCTTTTCTTCTCCTGACTTGGAACTACTACTTGATAGTCTTCCTCGTCTATGTATGCGACATGATTATACTATATCCTACGTCATATTACATGCGGTGCGATGTCTCAGTATGAACTCAAACTACTTTTGTGGCATATATATAATAAACTACTACGATTCAACTTAATAGCCCCATTACGCAAATAACAAGTAAAATCTCCATGTTCTATAAAATGATAAGGCGGGGTTATCCCCTTAGCTATGTGCATTCATCTATTTTTATTAGCATGCAAAGGTTATCGTTGGAAACTAGCATGTATCACTCCTTTTCTTAAGTGTGCAGCTAAGTAGGGACAGGTTCACCGGGGCCACCCACCTTAGCGATGAATCGCATCGGTCGAGCGAGACTCCGAACGCCCCTCTAAAAGTCTAAGTCTGAACTCCATTTGAAGGTCCAAGTCTGAATGCCTTTACATCGAGCGAGTCTTCTCGCTGAGCAAGGCAGGTCGGATCATTGTATTTGTGCCATTTGAATCGGCCCTTTGGGTTGAGCGGAGCGGGTCCTTACAAGTATGAGCTCCAACAGAGATTTATCGGTCTCAAATAGACCGGTAGAACAGTGGATGGATATACAGCCGAGTTTTCAGGCTGATTAGATTCGCTCCAACTATGGTGACTGTGGAGTCGGATAGAGCAATAAGGTTCCAGCAAGGACTTCATCTGGAGATTTTACAACTGGTAGAGGGGAACGACTACCAGACTTATGAAGAAGTACTGATAGCAGCTCAGAGGCACGATCTTACCATACAAAGGTTATCGGCAAGGACAGGAGGCCAGAAGAGGTCTCATGCTCAGACTGGAGGAGGAGTTAGAGGAGTACCTCATACGTCAGTACCACCACCTGGCTTTCACATCCATGATCCAACGTCGAGGAGATCGGCAGTTTCGATTGTAACATTACCGGCTTGGCAGCAGCCGAGACAACAACAACAACAACAACAACGCCAGGGAGCATAGGTGGGTTGCACTTAGTGTGGCAAGAGAGGCCATACTAGAGATGTATGTAGGACAACCAATGGGTTGTATATGAGGTATGGTAGTTCAGATCACCGGATTGCCAATTGTCCGATGATGCAGAGGCCAGGAGGGCCAATCCAACAATTACCAGCACTGCCAGCCCCAAAGGCAGACCAGCAAAGAGGGCCCGCAATAGCAGTAAGGCCATTAGCTCAGCGTCTGTTACTGACGCAAGCTGAGATGTACCAGCAGCAGCAACAAAACCAGCAGCAGGGCCAGCAGAGGCCACAACAACATCACAAAGGGAGACAGTAGTAAGGAGCACAACAGAGCCAAGGGCAGACATTCACCTTATCCTTGGATGAGGCTTTAGCATCGGGCGACGTGGTGGCATGTAACATTTTTGTCGCATCATTTTCTGCTATAGCATTGTTTGATTCATGTGCATCTCATTCATTTGTATCTGCACGATTCGCGATATGCATTGGACTGGAGTTCGAGACATTGCCAGAGAGGTTGAATATACTCACTGGTAATAGGCTCGTAGGAGTTAGTAGAATATGTAAAGCGTGTCCGGTCGTAGTGTCCGGGCGTTCACTACCAGCACGATTAATCGAGTTTCCTATGGGTAACTTTGACATTATCTTAGGCATGGACTAACTGAGAGACAATCATGCTACGATAGTTTGCCATAAGGGTAAGGTATTATTTAGTATCCCGGGCACAAAAGGTTTCACCTTCGACATATCTGTGAAAGACCAACATGAAGAGAGGATCGCAGCGACAGCATTAGTAGAAGAACAACTCCTTGAGATAGTTAAGGAGTTCTTAGACATCTTCCTAGAAGAACCACCAGGCTTACCCCCGGTAAGAGACGTTTAGTTTTGTATAGAATTGATCCCTGGGGCAGGACCAATATCTTATAAAGTTTACCAAATGGCGCCATCAGAGCTAGACATACTGTACCAACATATAGAGGACCTGAAGTCAAAGATGTTTATTCGAGCCAGTAGATCACCTTGGGGAGCATTAGTGGTTCTAGTGAAGAAGAAGGATGGGTCATCACGGTTATGTATCGACTACAAACATTTGAACGTTGTAACAGTGAAGAACAAGTATCCATTACCAAGGATCGATGATTTGTTTGATCAGTTGAGTAAAGCCAAAGTTTTTGTAAACCCCCTCGCCCAAAATTAGAGCTACTTGGCTTAGATAGTGAAATTAGGGCTAGTTTGAACCCAATTAGAATTAGAACACGACTTTTATTTAATTTTGCAAATAATTTATATCGTATAACGCACCTTACCGTTGCTTCGATAATTGAAGCACCTCACTAGCCGTTGCCTTCCAACAAACTTCACAACCTCATTCTAGACATGCCCTCCTACTATTCTGACCCTTGTGTAACTTATAATATTGCTCTCTGGTGCTATATTTTAGCCACACAATAAACGTCGCGGACGTTATTTCTTAATTCGATATAAATTCTAATTTTGTACCTTTGTGCGTCCCAATCGAAATTGGGGACACAATCTTGACCATTTTGTGCAAACCAAATTTTATTAATATTCTACAATGTTCCCTCTACGCCCCTGACAATTGTGTCCCACCTGATTTAATCCCATGTACTCCTAATTAATTCTAGAACATCGTGCACGTTTCGATTGAATTAATTAAATTTAATTTTTGCTTTGTGCAATTTTCTAATTGTTGGGGGGCTTTTATGCAAAAATGCCTTTTAGTGTCCCTACCATTGGACAATTCATGAAGAAACTCAATTTTCCCTTCACATGAATTTTTCCTATAATTTTCTGGATGTGCAAACGCGCAACATCGCCCTCCTATCTTAATCCAACCCTTACAATTAAATAATTGTAATTTCTAGTCCAACACCCCCATGGCAAGCCCAAGCCCAACCGCAAGGAGAGTTGACCAAGCCCACAAATTCCTAGGTCAACCCAAACCAAAACTTTATATGTATAAATATCTCCTCTCTTTTATTTTTCCAAAAATCCAAAACCCCAAAACCTAAAATTCTATTCAGCCAACCTTCCCGTACTGTTCACCCACCCCCCACCTCTGCCGACGCCGGAGCTCCGCCGGTGCATCGCGTCCCCACCTGCAGAATCGACCAGCACAGCCCTCCTCGCCTGGACGACGGAACCCCATCTCCCTCGCCGGACCGACTGCGACTCCAGGCGGTTCGACCCCTCGACCACCACGACGTCTCCCCCGCCTCGATCCCACTGGCCGAAGCCGCCGACTCCCATCACCGGAGCACACGACACCCACCATCGGCCACCTCCACGTCGTCCTCTCCTCCGCCTGCCTATCTCCTTCCCGACTGTGCACCACAGCCCCTCCGGTGAACCCGACGCTGCTGTTCCCGACCTCTCCCCGATCTCCACCTCTCCCTCCGGCCATCTCCACTGGCCGGATCCCGTCGACAACACCCCGAGCTATGCCATCGACCACCACCTACACCAGCAATACTGACCCACGGCCACCACCTGACTCGACGAGCAGCCCTGCCACGCCGGACATCATCCCGCTCCGATCCCCCATCATCGCACGCAACACCAGCACGAACCCAGCACCATGCCTCCACCATCTCTTCATCTTCCTCCTCCCGATCATTCACCACAAACCACCAGCCTCGCCGCTGCTCCTCCTCCTCTCCTCCACCTTACTGGCCGGACCCCCACTCGCCGGATCCCCCACTGGCCGGAGCACACCACAGCCATCATCATCACCATTAGTATCATCACCCCGACCCATCACCATTCCAGCCAGCCCGACGAACTCCACCACCCTCACCGCCGTGTCTCTTCCACTGTAATCCCCCTGATTTTCAAAATTTAATAAATTGAATTTTTCACATTTTCTGGTAATTTTTAGGATTTTCTGTAATTAAATACAAGTGTTTGAATTATTAAATGATTTTTAAATGATAATATTATGAAAATTATATTTTATGGTGTAAAATTAAAAACCGAGCATGGGGTATTTTTCCGGGAATTTATTGGACCCCGAAAGTGTTTTAAAAAGCCTAAAACCTATTTTTTTATTAATTAATTAAATCCTAATAAAACCGGTTCATTAAACCAATTTAAACCAAACCCAAAACAAACCAACCCGGACCGGCCGGTCTGACTAAACCGGCCCAACCCCCTTAGCGGGTCGGATCCGGGTCAGACCCGACCCGCTAACCCGACCCGCTCTCTTCCTCTTCCCCAACTGTCTGAACCCGACGCCGTTTCGTCTCCGCCGGCCGCCGCTTCGCGAGCCGCCGCCGCTCTGCCTCCCCGCTCCGTAACCGCCCGGAGCGCCTCCCCTTCCTCTCCCCTTGAACCGCCGACCATCCGCCTCCCTCCACCCTCTATAAATCCCTATCCACCGGCTGCCCCGACCCCGCCGTAACCCTAGCCGCCCTCTCTCCCTTCGACCCTCCGGCCCTCGCTCCGTCGGCGTCTCCGACGAAGTTTCTCCCTCCGGCCATCTCAGCCGTGTGTCAGCCAGCAGCAGAGTCGGACACTGACACAGGAGCCCAGAACCTAACCCTAGGGTGGACACGTGTCGGACACAGTGTCCAGGACACGAGGACACGAGATATTTCCTGTTTCCAGGAACCCAGTTCAGGTATTCATAACTTCTCGCTCGTAGCTCCGATTTTAATTCCGTGAATTATATCGCGTAGCCTATAAGACCCTCTCGGTGCCCGGACAAACCGCTCGGGGCATCGCGTCCTGTGGTGATCGCACACCGCGATCCAAAAACAGGAAAACCAATGCCCTATTTCACCACGGAACTGAGTGCGCCCCACCAAACGGGATGACTTGGTCGCGTGCGGTCTTCACAGATACGTGCGCATCGTCGATACGGACGTGCGGGATTTCACAGAAGCTGATTCGGATGTGCGTACACACCGAAATCAGTGCGTATCCGCAGACAACGCCCCGTATTCGACTATTCTGATTCTCGCTGTAACTTAGTGTACACACGTCGGATCGAGACGAAACTTGTGCCATTGGACTCGTAGAAATACGCTGGTCCTGTGAGCCAAGTTTGGTTCGATTCTGAGAACGCTGACAAAATCGTGTGTCGTGGGCCCCACAGGCTCCACTCGACGGGCGATTTTGTGATCGGCTCATCGGAATCCAATTCTGGAAGTTCCGTTGGGTTCGTATCATCGTTCCTAACGTATTGACACTAAGTTGGACTGATTTGGAGACCTTTGACCCTGACGCATTTTTCGGTGCAAAGCGGTCCACATTTGGATCCCACCTTGACCCGAAAACGACGTTTTGCCCTTGTCTCCAAATTGGACTCAAGGACAGGCGTTTCTAGCTGATTGATATTTTCTGGATCTGATAGTGATGTTTGTTTCAGCAACCGGAGTACTGCTTGCAAGTCCTGCTACTGACAGAGCTACAATTGGAGCTGAAAACTCAGGCAAGTGTACCTTGCCAACTTGCAGTATTTGTTACATACTCCTTGGCTTATATATATATTTTGCATGCTTGACCTAGGACCGTGTGACTTACTTAGCGTCCGATTATAGTCGGGTGCCAACACCGTTCGCGGGTTGAGTAAAGTCAAATAGAAATGGATACCGAAACCCTTTGTATTCTCGTACTTGCATTATCAAGTACGTATACCCAGGACACTTGACACTATACATGTTGACAGAATCTTCCTGAGATATTCAAGGTGATTCTGTGTAGGATACAGGATGGACATAGACATTATATTCTTAGATTATGACTTGTTGCATTTAGCTCTGATCTCACGTGACATGGACATAAGACGTTATGAACATGAGACGTGTGATTACATTGGGTGGGGAGAGACACACAGGCTACAGGCTGATCATATATATAAAATCCTTATTATTGCGGTGCTCAAGACTCTAAGCCCGAGCTTGGCCCACTACTAGTTATTTACTGCTACCGGCTCCCCGACACAGAGCTTGTAGCGGTCTCAGCCTGAGTACTAGTGATGCTCTCAGTTGCATTTCACTTAGATGGTTATGTAGTTACCCTACTTATTTCATTTACTATTCTACTGCATTATTTTGGCTTGTATTATTTGTACCTTGCTATGTCCCCTGAGGACCTGGAATAGATTATGTCCCCAGGGTTAGCAGAGGAGATCCACTCTGAGGCTTACAAGACAGGTGCTTTAGCAGGAGCAGAAACAGGTTCAGGAGCAGGCACGGAAGCAGAACCAGGAACCAAGGACTAGGTGATTGCCATGGATATCTCTGAGTATATGTTCTTACATACTCAGTCAGTGATGTTATTTTCTTTCTTGTTTAAAGAACAATTGTATCAGACTTGATTATCGGGTTGTTCTCCGAATACTCTATTTTGTGACTTGATGTTGATGACTTATTTCCTTTTGTTGATTTGCTTTATTCTTCTGTGGATGAGATTAGTTTTAACATATTGTTTTAGTAGACCCGGACTGTTGTAATACAGCTTAAGCATGCCCCGATGGATCCATTAAATTGGGTTTGTCCATCGGTGTGTGCTGCTGGCCATTGCCACGTGTCTAGTCCCTCGTTATTTTGGGACTGGGGCGTGACATCCACCCTCGTCGTCCCCAGTGTACCTCCTCCCTTAGCCGGATCCCTCATTAGCCGGAGCAGCGCTAAAACTTCAGCAGCCTCTGGTCATCCCATTGCCAATACCACCACCACCATTAAAACTTCAGTAGCCACCCCGACTCGACAGTTCCCTGTCCTCCTTGTCGGACCACCCCCTGGCCTGACCGGACCACCTTCCCCCCTGGCCGGAGTGCCATCCACACCACCATCATCCCTAACACCATCACCATTAACAACTCAACATCATCACATTATCATCACCATCGCCATCGACGTTTTAGTTCTCATCATCATCCCATCATCATCGTCGTTGTCGTCATCTCACCATCCTCGCCTCGTCGTCATCTCATCACCATCATTATCATCAACATCTCGGTATATTATCATCGTCATTGTCGTCCTCGCCACCATCGTCGTAGCCAGTCGACATCATCATCACTATCAGCCCGCATCATCATCGTCAACATCAATACTCATCATCATCCCATAGCATCCTCGCCACCACCTTAATCTAAATCCACACATTCACTATTTGCCACCATTATCGTAGCCATCGTCGTTTTAGTCGTCACCATCGTCATCATCGTCTTCAACCTCACCGTCATACCCGTGCACGTATTTCGAGGTACGAACCTGTCCATCTTCTTCTTTTATGTGTGCTTGTGTGTATGCCAGTAGGATATTAATATTGTTTATTGACGGTTAGTTTACATCAGACCCTGAGTCGAAGAACCCAACGCGCGTTCGTACGTTTTCACGTACGCAAATATTATTCAGTTTGGTATATATATTTATGTACGTAATTACTAAATGTATTCCAATAGTTATGTAAATAAATTGCTGGTTATATTATTATTATTATATGGATATATATATGTAATTAAATAATAATTAGGAGTAGGTGTATTCAGACTGTACGACCCTACGACACCGTGGACTGTCCCATATTTACCCTTGACCATGTTGACCCTAAGAACAATGTTGGTGTCTGCCTTGTGTACACTGACGTACTGGCAAGACCGTGTTGGTTGACTGACTTATTGTGTACAGTACTTAAAGACCGACACTCGCGTAATTCAACGCGTAATTGACCGTGTTAGATGACTAGTGTTACCCCTAGTGTACCCCCTGAGTCCAGTGGAAATAGGGTTGTGTATCTGCTAGTGTAATGACTAATGATTTTATTGCATTATATTTATGTGTACATAGGATATTGGATTGTTCTGCGCAACTTCTGGAGCAGGTTATTGGTACATTGCAGCTTCCTTGCCAGGCAAGTATACCTTGCCATTGTACTGTTATTTATATTCTATATGTTGCATGCATCTTTATTTTCTGTCTTAGTTCATATATTTTAGCTGTTATATAAAATGCGCGTTACGGTGTCGTCGCGATATATTTTTATCTATGTATTACATTGACCTTGTTTATGAGACTACCCCATTATCATGTAGCATTATTAGGTTCATTGGCTGTGACATGGTTGTTACACGAGTTGTGAGTCTCATGTAGATCACGGACTTGCGTGCAGGTCTGGCCTTCTGTACGTATGGGTCATGCGTTAGGAATAACTGATGTTAGAAACTTTGCATGCTAGTAGACTTGGCAGTTATTAGAGGTCCATGGACATAGCTTATTATAGTACGGTGGTCCCATCCTTGTCCTTGTTTGGTTGCAGGATTGGGCTAGGGTACTAAGAATAGGCTATGAACCAAATTGTGTCATGGATGTGACATGCTTAGAGCATGGGGTGGAGAGAACAACAAGTACCGCATTTGAGCTCCTTTACACTTTTTCTATTGTGCGGCCGGATTCTCCGCTGGAGATACGGGCGGTGATGACCACTATATATTATATTATTATCAGGCGGGCCTCCGGCATTCGAAAGTCGTCGTGCCTTTGTAGGCCCCTGGATCTCTAATAGAGAATCATGCCAAATCCCAGGTTTTCAGCCAGATAGCTCACTTGTGGGAAAAGTTATTCTTAACTGCATTCACTTAGACGGTTAGGCGACCCTTTGGATATTTATTTCAGTACTTTATTGGCATGTGTTTAAGTATCTTGTTATGTCCCTCTGAGGACCTGGTCCGCTGCCAGGTGTACCTGTTCTTGAGTATTTGTAGGAGCGCAGATTTGGATGGTTGTGTATGCTTTGTGGATGTCTTCTCTTCGGGCCGTGATCGATAGATGGTATACTTATATTTTGGTTGATTGTGTTGTACTTATTTTGTATTTGCTCTTATATTCGAGTTGGTAGTAGATTTGTTTCCATCCAACCATCATCCTTAGATACCTATATTGAGATCTAGTTTCATAGATATTGGTTATTTATTTATATTTGATTTTGGTGGATGAGATTTAGATTTTTCTCTGTGACTTGTATTACATTTCATACAACTTGTGGATTTGATATTCATATCACAGCGTACGTATGGATTTGGTTTCCATATATTGGAGTTGCCATATCCATGAGACTGGCATGCTTACGTGTCCTAATCCTACGTATTTTTGGGACTGGGGCGTGACATGTTTTTGTGGTGGCCCATGCAGGTCGAGAGCATATTGTCTCGGTTATATTACTGTACCGAACAAGCCTGCATATAGGACTAGAGTATAGGATCTCATCCACAATTGACTATGATTCATCTTCCTCCTCTCTGTTCTAATCGAACAATTGTATCATGCTTGCTTCCTGTACTTCCTTAATAAGTTCCTTGAGCATATATAGCCTTCTGCTAGAATATAGGAACCCCTGTTATTAGGATGATAATTAGAGTAGCACACCTATGAAGAATACAACGAGAATATAGACACACCACTAAGCTTAGAATATCTAGTGAATCCTAGAATTCCTTATCTCTAGAATTGGCTTACCATTACCCCAGATGTATTATGAGGACCTGTGAGTAGTCTAGACACTACTATAGATAGTTAAAAGTTTTACCATAATATTTGACCCTAGTATTGAGGAACCAATGGAGAACCAATATTGAACATTAGGACTGAACATAACCTCCATAATTGGATAGTATTGGAGAACTATAAAACTTAGA
Source organism: Iris macrosiphon (assembly GCA_036927795.1). Classification (NCBI taxonomy): domain Eukaryota; kingdom Viridiplantae; phylum Streptophyta; class Magnoliopsida; order Asparagales; family Iridaceae; genus Iris; species Iris macrosiphon. The sequence goes on from JAYESA010000015.1 coordinate 42,724,069, forward strand.
TCATTGTCTTATTATTAGTAGACAACACCTTAGGAAGCCAAGAGCATTGAATATAGTATTTTCTTGATCATGCCGCAAACACAGAGAGTAGCGTAGCATCTCCCCTTAGGAAACCTTGACATTATCTATAGCCTCTCTATTTTATTTCATATAATGTTCCTCTGAAACCCTAGCGCTCGCTATTCGTGCGACGACTAATCATGTTTTCTCTTCTTCATCTTTTAACTCGTGCCACTTGCCACCTCTGATCATAGACCAAGTGATTATACTCTACGATAGGATATATAGTTTGCTATAGTCATAATTGTAATCTTGAATTTTGAATTGTGTACCTTGTAGCTAGAACCTGATAGTTGAGTCGTTCAATTAGATTGTGATGATTATCCCTTAGTGTTAAATCGCGTAATTTGTACCCTCACCTCGATACGAGTTAGACCCTTTTTCCCCCTTAACGGCTAGTAACTCTTCTATCCCTACGATTGACACATGTTCTATGAGCACTATGATTAAGACTTAAGGTGACCCTTACCTATATAATGCAATAGGAGACCCTAATAAGTACCAAGATCTTTACTCATATACCCTAATAAGAGTTTTTGTTCTATGTACATGTACAGGGTTATTTTGTAAGATCCTCTTAAGACTGACACAGTACTAGTTTAATTGTTCTAAGTTGGGTAGTAGGTCTCAGAATCTAGTATCACATAGTCCACTTGACCCATCGAGATAGTGTAACTGAATAACATTAATTGCATGCTAGCAAAAGATGACAGTATTTATTCAGACGATAGAATTTAGAGGTCCTTGCCCCTATTTGGTCGACTAACGACTTAGACAAGGAGGTTGTATGATAACTGTAGAGATTGTAGAGTCTTTTATTATTATTGCTTATGTTGTTTTTATTTTTGTGAACTTGAATTATTTGTAACTTCTCTCATCATAATCCAGCGTTATATTTTATGTGCTACCTTGAATTATGCTGCTATTATAGCCTAGTTTTTGCAAGCTTAATCTTATATCGAGCTTGTTCATGACATATGTGTTATTGGGGCCTGATCAACCACACTAATACAAATTATCTAATCAGGATCAGTGTATTATGGTCTAGCTAGACATAGTGCGCTTGATTCGCCCTTCGCAATACTATTTTACGTGGATTGAGATGTATAATTGACCAGTAGACAAATATACTTACCCTCTAGATACGACAAAGCATATCATATCAAGTACATAACTGCACCGATGTGAGCATGCGAATAAGAAATTATCAAATAGTGTTTCAATCCACAACTGCCTTGACAATTCTCATCTGAATCCTTTAAACACTTTGATTCCCATACTTCCATTCTATTATCCCTCATTGAACTCTTTACCATTGTTTTTCGTCTTCCCTTATTTCAGAAAGACGAACCCTCGTGCTTGGAAATAAGTGATACACTGATAGTGCTAGGTGTACCCTATAGACTAATCATATGACTTGGTAACTCTCTATGATGAAGGGCATATCATAGATGATATGTTTGGTGTTAAAGACTTTGATGATTCAATAGCATGATTAAATAATTTAGGGCATAGCCTTATTAGATGTATAGCCTTAGATGATAGATGGGCAAATTCTAAGTTGGGTAGAAACTGCAATATTGACTTAAGGAGAATTCTTTAGACTGTAACCAATAAAGATTTGATAGAGAGAACCCTACCCTATTTTAATTTCGAGGACAAAATTATTTTAAGTTGGGTAGATTGTAAACTCCCTCACCCAAAATTAGGGCTACTTGGCTTAGATAGTGAAATTAGGGCTAGTTTGAACCCAATTAGAATTAGAACACGGCTTTTATTTAATTATGCAAATAATTTATATCGTATAGTGCACCTTACCGTTGCTTCGATAATTAAAGTACCTCACTAGCCGTTGCCTTCCAACAAACTTCACAACCTCATTCTAGACATGCCCGCCTACTATTCTGACCCTTGTACAACTTATAATATTGCTCTCTGGTGCTATATTTTAGCCGCACAATAAACGTCGTGGACGTTATTTCTTAATTTGATATAAATTCCAATTTTGTACCCTTGTGCGTCCCAATCGAAATTGGGGACACAATCTTGACCATTTTGTGCAAACCGAATTTTATTAATATTCTATAATGTTCCCTCTACGCCCCTGACAATTGTGTCCCGCCTGATTTAATCCCATGTACTCCTAATTAATTCTAGAACATCGTGCGCGTTTCGATTTAATTAATTAAATTCAATTTTTGCCTTTGTGCAATTTTCTAATTGTTTGGGGGCTTTTATGCAAAAATGCCTTTTAGTGTCCCTACCATTGGACAATTCATGAAGAAACTCAATTTTCCCTTCACATGAATTTTTCCTATAATTTTCTGGATGTGCAAACGCGCAACATCGCCCTCCTATCTTAATCCAACCCTTGCAATTAAATAATTGTAATTTCTAGTCCAACACCCCCATGGCAAGCCCAAGCCCAACCCCAAGGAGAGTTGACCAAGCCCACAAATTCCTAGGTCAACCCAAACCAAAACTTTATATGTATAAATATCTCCTCTCTTTTATTTTTCCAAAAATCCAAAACCTAAAATTCTATTCAGCCAACCTTCCCGTACTGTTCACCCACCCCCCACCTCTGCCGACGCCGGAGCTCCGCCGGTGCATCGTGTCCCCACCTGCAGAATCGACCAGTACAGCCCTCCTCGCCTGGACGACGGAACCTCATCTCCCTCGCCGGACCGACTGCGACTCCAGGCGGTTCGACCCCTCGACCACCACGACGTCTCCTCCGCCTCGATCCCACTGGCCGAAGCCGCCGACTCCCATCACCGGAGCACACGACACCCACCATCGGCCACCTCCACGTCGTCCTCTCCTCCGCCTGCCTATCTTCTTCCCGATTGTGCACCACAGCCCCTCCGGTGAACCCGACGCTGCTGTTCCCGACCTCTCCCCGATCTCCACCTCTCCCTCCGGCCATCTCCACTGGCCGGATCCCGTCGACAACACCCCGAGCTATGCCATCGACCACCACCTACACCAGTAACATTGACCCACGGCCACCACCTGACTCGACGAGAAGCCCCGCCACGCCGGACATCATCCCGCTCCGATCCCCCATCATCCTACGCAACACCAGCACGAACCCAGCACCATGCCTCCACCATCTCTTCATCTTCCTCCTTCCGATCATTCACCACAAACCACCAGCCTCGCCGCTGCTCCTCCTCCTCTCCTCCACCTTACTGGCCGGACCCCCACTCGCCGGATCCCCCACTGGCCGGAGCACACCACAGCCATCATCATCACCATTAGTATCATCACCCCGACCCATCACCATTCCAGCCAGCCCGACGAACTCCACCACCCTCACCGCCGTCTCTCCTTCACCCTCGTCGTCCCCAGTGCACCTCCTCCCCTAGCCGGATCCCTCATTGGCCGGAGCAGCGCTAAAACTTCAGCAGCCTCCGGTCATCCCATTGCCAACACCACCACCACCATTAAAACTTCAGTAGCCACCCCAACTCGACAGTTCCCTGTCCTCCTTGCCGGACCACCCCCTGGCCTGACCGGACCACCTTCCCCCCTGGCCGGAGTGCCATCCACACCACCATCATCCCTAACACCATCACCATTAACAACTCAACATCATCACATTATCATCACCATCGCCATCGACGTTTTAGTTCTTATCATCATCCCATCATCATCGTCGTTGTCGTCATCTCACTATCCTCGTCTCGTCGTCATCTCATCACCATCATTATCATCAACATCTCAGTATATTATCATCGTCATTGTCGTCCTCGCCACCATCGTCGTAGCCAGTCGACATCATCATCATCAGCCCGCATCATCATCGTCAACATCAATACTCATCATCATCCCATAGCATCCTCGCCACCACCTTAATCTAAATCCACACATTCACTATTTGCTACCATTATCGTAGCCATCGTCGTTTTAGTCGTCACCATCGTCATCATCGTCTTCAACCTCACCGTCGTACCCGTGCACGTATTCTGAGGTACGAACCTGTCCATCTTCTTCTTTTATGTGTGCTTGTATGTATGCCAGTAGGATATTAATATTGTTTATTGACGGTTAGTTTACATCAGACCCTGAGTCGGAGAATCCAACGCGCGTTCGTACGTTTTCACGTACGCAAATATTATTCAGTTTGGTATATATATTTATGTACGTAATTACTAAATGTATTCCAATAGTTATGTAAATAAATTGCTGGTTATATTATTATTATTATATGGATATATATATGTAATTAAATAATAATTAGGAGTAGGTGTATTCAGACTGTACGACCCTACGACACCGTGGACTGTCCCGTATTTACCCTTGACCCTGTTGACCCTAAGAACAATGTTGGTATCTGCCTTGTGTACACCGACGTACTGGCAAGACCATGTTGGTTGACTGACTTATTGTGTACAGTACTTAAAGACCGACACCCGCGTAATTCAACGCGTAATTGACCGTGTTAGATGACTAGTGTTACCCCTAGTGTACCCCCTGAGTCCAGTGGAAATAGGGTTGTGTATGTGCTAGTGTAATGACTAATGATTTTATTGCATTATATTTATGTGTACATAGAATATTGGATTGTTCTGCGCAACTTCTGGAGCAGGTTATTGGTACATTGCAGCTTCCTTGCCAGGCAAGTATACCTTGCCATTGTACTGTTATTTATATTCCATATGTTGCATGCATCTTTATTTTCTGTCTTAGTTCATATATTTTTGCTGTTATATAAAATGCGCGTGACGGTATCGTCGCGATATGTTTTTATCTATGTATTGCATTGACCTTGTTTATGAGACTACCCCATTATCATGTAGCATCATTAGGTTCATTGGCCGTGACACAGTTGTTACACGAGTTATGAGTCTCATGTAGATCACGGACTTGCGTGCAGGTCTGGCCTCCTGTACGTATGGGCTATGCGTTAGGAATAACTGCTGTTAGAAACTTTGTATGCTAGTAGACTTGGCAGTTATTAGAGGTCCATGGACATAGCTTATTATAGTACGGTGGTCCCATCCTTGTCCTTGTTTGGTTGCAGGATTGGGCTAGGGTACTAAGAATAGGCTATGAACCAAATTGTGTCATAGATGTGACATGCTTAGAGCATGGGGTGGGGAGAACAACAAGTACCGCATTTGAGCTCCTTTACACTTTTTCTATTGTGCGGCCAGATTCTCTGCTGGAGATACGGGCGGTGATGACCACTATATATTATATTATTATCAGGCGGGCCTCCGGCGTTCGAAAGTCGTCGTGCCTTTGTAGGCCCCTGGATCTCCAATAGAGAACCATGCCAAATCCCAGGTTTTCAGCCAGATAGCTCACTTGTGGGGAAAGTTGTTCTTAACTGCATTCACTTAGACGGTTAGGCGACCCTTTGGATATTTATTTCAGTGCTTTATTGGCATGTGTTTAAGTATCTTGTTATGTCCCTCTGAGGACTTGGTCCGCTGCCAGGTGTACCTGTTCTTGAGTATTTGCAGGAGCACAGATTTGGATGGTTGTGTATGCTTCGTGGATGTCTTCTCTTCGGGCCGTGATCGATAGCTGATATACTTATATTTTGGTTGATTGTGTTGTACTTATTTTGTATTTTCTCTTATATTCGAGTTGGTAGTGGATTTGTTTCCATCCAACCATCATCCTTAGATACCTATATTGAGATCTAGTTTCATAGATATTGGTTATTTATTTATATTTGATTTTGGTGGATGAGATTTAGATTTTTCCCTGTGACTTGTATTATATTTCATATCACTTGTGGATTTGATATTCATATCACAGCGTACGTATGTATTTGGTTTCCATATATTGGAGTTGCCATATCCATGCGGCTGGCATGCTTACGTGTCCTAGTCCTACGTATTTTTGGGACTGGGGCGTGACAGTTTTCTCCAAGATTAATCTTCGATCAGGGTATCATCAAGTAAGAGTTCGGGAACAAGGCATACCCAAGACAACATTTAGGTCACGATATGGGCATTATAAATTCTTAGTTATGCCATTCAGACTGACTAATGCTCCAGCGATATTTATGGATTTGATGAACCATCTTTTTATGTCATACCTAGATCAGTTCATGGTGGTTTTCATAGACGACATTCTTGTTTATTCCAGTAGCGAAGAGGAACATGAAGGGCATCTTCGAAAGATCTTACAGATTCTAAGAGAACACCAATTATATGCAAAGCTCAGCAAGTATGAGTTTTGGTTGGATCACGTGTCATTCTTAGGTCACATCATCTCTGAAGAATGAGTCACAGTAGATCCGAAGAAGGTTGAGGCCTTAAAGAGTTGGCCAGTTTCTAAGACAGTAGTTAAAGTACGTAGTTTCCTGGGATTGACGGGATACTACAGAAGGTTCGTAGCAGACTTTGTAAGAATTTTAGCACCATTAACTCGATTAACATGCAAGGAGGCTAAGTTTGACTGGTCAGCAGAGTGCCAGACATCATTTGAAGAATTGAAGAAGAGATTAATTTCAGTTCCGATTCTCACGCTTCCAGTAGGTTCTGGAGGGTTCACAATGTATTACGATGCGTCAGGCAAAGGACTTGGATGTGTATTAATGCAACACAAAATAGTGATAGCTTATGCATCACGACAGCTTCGAGATCACGAGAAAAATTATCTGACTCACGATTTGGAGTTGGCAGCGGTAGTATTTGCACTTAAGCTATGGAGGCATTACTTGTATGGTGAACGGGTGGAAATATTTACCGATCACAAGAGCTTAAAATATATATTCACCCGGAAGAACTTGAACTTGAGGCAGAGGAGATGGCTAGAATTGATAAAGGACTATGATGTGGAACTTTAGTACCATCCAGGTAAGGTAAACGTGGTAGCGGATGCTCTTAGCAGGAGAGGTAGTACATTTAAGTTAACATTGCAGCGTCATATCTTAGAAGATCTTCGAGAATTAGGAATTAAGATAGTACTTCCACAAGATGTCAGAGTATTGGCTAGTTTACATGTGCAATCTACCATTATAGAGAGGATTAAGGCAGCTCAGGCAGAGGATCCGAAAGTTCAGAAGCTTCGAGTGAAATATGAATCTGGTCTCAGGAAAGAGTTTACTATTCATGAAGATAGAACTCTTTGGTTCAGAAACCGTCTATGTGTACCAAGTGGAGATATCCGACAAGAAGTAATGACTGAGGCACACAGTTCCCAGTATTTAATTCATCCAGGAGGTACCAAGATGTATCAAGACATCAAACAATATTTCTGGTGGAATAATATGAAGAGGGAGTTAGCACAATTCATTTTCGGTGTTTGGTATGTCAACAAGTGAAGGCCGACCAGCAGAGATCAGCATGATTATTGTAGCTGCTTCCTATTCAGGAGTGTAAATGAGAACATATCACGATGTACTTTGTGACAGGTTTACCTAGATCCCCGACTGGTCGTGATGTAGTTTGGATAATAGTAGATCATCTCACAAAAGTAGATCACTTTCTTCTCTTTCGAGTAGGGTAATCCACAGAATAGTTAGTGAAGATTTATATACGACATATAGCAAGACAACACGATATCCCAGTGAGTATCATATCAGATCTAGACACTCGGTTCACTTCAAATTTTTGGAAGAGTTTGCACCAGGGTTTGGATACTAAGTTGAGATTTAGTACCACTTATCGTCCTCAGATAGACGGGCAATCAGAGAGGACCATCCAGACATTGAAGGATATGTTGTGAGCTTATACTTTGGACTTTGGTGGGTCTTCGAAAGATCACCTACATCTCGTCGAGTTCTCGTACAACAACAATTATCAGGCCAACATCCAAATGACACCATTCGAAGCATTGTATGGAAAAAAGTGTAGGTCACCATTGGCATGGGATTACATTGGCGAGCGAAAGATGTTAGGCCCTGAAATGATCACGCAGACAGTAGAAGTTGTCAAGCAAATTAGAGAGCGACTTTGGGTTGCGCAAGATAGGCATCGATATTGGACAGATCAGCACCGTAGGCCATTAGAGTTTTGTGTCGATAACCACGTGTTCTTGCGAATTTCTCCAACCCGTGGAATCATTAGATTTGGGATTCGCGGGAAGCTTAGTCCGTGATACTTTGGTCCGTTCGATATTCTCGAGCGGGTAGGTGATGTTGCTTATCTTCTCGCCCTTCTGCCTTCGCTACGTGAGGTACACGATGTGTTTCATGTATCTCAGTTGTGTAGGTATATCCCGAATCTGAGTCATATTCTCGACCATTCTGAGCTAGTCTTTGGTACCGACTTGTCTTGTGAGGAGCAGTTTGTATCCATTTTTGATCGAAGGGAGAAGGTTCTCAAGAATTAGACTATTTATCTTGTCCGAGTTGCTTGGGGTCATCACCCTTTGGAAGAGTCTACGTGGGAGCGTGAGGATGATATCCGGTCTCGGTATTCGTACCTAATCGACTTGGTAGGTATATTCATTCTTATGCCTTCGTATCTCGAATCTCGTAATTCGTTTATTCATGCTATGTGACACTGTTTCTTTATATGCTTGAATTTGATTGCATGATCTTGTAGATAGTGTAGTGCTTGTTCTGATATCTCTAGTTAGCCTTGGGTTTGAATTCCGAGAAAGGAATTTTTCTAAGGTGGGTAGAGATGTCACTCCCCGTTCTCGAAATATGTATTTTAGGATATATTTATTTCTTGCTTGTATCTATTTTTGCTTAGAGTATTTCTTGCTCACATGATCATTATGTTGCATTCATGGAGACCAGACCCATTCTTTGGTTTGGCATGGTTCATGGTTTAATTATGAGTTAGTTTATTCATAAATTTTAACCCATGGTCTAAACCTCAAACCCTAGCTATATAAGCTAACTTGTTTATCTATCTATCTTTCTTCATTATTTATTTTCCCTCTTTCTTTCATTTCTAGGCAAGTACACCTTGCACCACATGAAGAAATCCCTTGATTTTTGATTCTTGCTTTTCTTGTATTTTATTAGTCTATTATGTGCTTATGATGATTCTAAACACTTTTAGCACTTGAATTTTTGGTTTTGATGGGTGGATTTGTGTAGATCTACTTTTATAACTTAGGATTTCATGGGTTCTTTGAGTATTTGGTGGTTTTGATCTACTAAAATATATTATTTTGGAAAAATAGTTTTTGGGATGGATGAAGCACTTTATTTCGAGCGTTTTGGCTTTTGGTTCAATCAATTCGTAGTTAAAACATAGTTTTTATGAAGAAAATAAAATTTTAGTTTTGGAGATTTTTCCATGTCTGAACCTGCTGTTTGGAACGATGAAGATCTCATGCGGCTACTACCATATGCGGTAGAGAGGGCTATGCAGCATAAAGATGCTTTGCGGACTGAACTCTTTGTCGTATACCAGCATGCGTCCATCTCTTTTGACGCATGAATGACTAATACACATGTGTTCTGAAATAATTTCTTGTGATTAGTCGCTGAACGAATGAGAAATTTGCTAAGTCCAAAATACTCTATGCGGTATCGAACCCATGCAACACCGACACTTATGCGGCAAGCAGAGTATGCGGCCACCATCCTTGGATGCATGACTCTGAAACTGTGGCACATCTTTTCATGGTTTTGTCTTTTCTTCCTGACACACTTTATGTTACATCACACTTTATGTCACATCACTGACACATTAATTATTCTTCGTTGCCTTATCATTTATCCTGAGGAGTAGAACTAGCCCTGGCTCTATGCGGCATGACTCTATGCGACATTACTCCATGCGACCAGGATTGTCATGCGGCCTTGATCCTTCTGCGCGCATGAGACCCCTTGTACACATTTTATTGGACTAGTTTTGGTTGAATGTTCCTTTGGACTTTATGAGTGGTATGTGTGAATTTGATGACCACAAAAGTATTAGATCCATCTATGCGTCATGACCCGACCACTTGTATCTGTGCCGATACACCTATTACGTGCTATGTGTTCATACGTGCTAAGTGTTCCTACACGATTATATTACATGTTTGCACTGCGGTATACCTATTCGCTATGTGACATGTGATATGACTCACTCTCCACCATCGACATAAGGGTTAGTCAATGACCAAGCGTGTCTAGGATTTGTTGATTGTTGCATCACGCTAGGGTGAATCCAAATTGAACTATCAAGTAACAAAGTGGATTTGTATCTAGCATGATCGTACCATGGTACGTCATATAAGGAGAATACCATGTGACCACGCTATGAGATTCCAGTTAACTAGGCAACTAAACTCGTAAAGCATTAGGAGGGAATATAATCTCGAGATTGTGCCTAACTAGCCACCTCCAGTCATCTGAATTAGGGTATGCAGGCTAGTCCCCATGGATATTGTTCAAATCCTCATTAGTGTATGGCAATATCCGAATACTATACGATACTATGTGTTCTATGCGATCTTAGCATGGTGGCCTTATGAGGGACCGGTGCATACTACTATGTGCTATGCGATAATTTGTGGCTCGACTAACCATGTTAGTATCTTGTTCGATCTGAGGATTCCTATATGCATAATATCTCTAGGATAATTCAGACTCCATCTAGTAAGCCGTACAAGTAATTGGCCGATTATATAACTGAGCGTGTTTGTGCATTGTATCTACTATAAAATAGTCTAGGGACATGGACTATCATGGTGCGATGGTTTAACCCTTGTCCTTATTTGGTTGTAGGGTTAGATTGTTGTGTCACGATAGTCTATGAACCAAAACTATGAGACAAGACTATATGTATATATATGTATATATTCCATAACCTAGTTTCTGCATTCGTGCTTCCTTTGTGGTTGTCATATATGTTATTTTACGTCTTTTTTTCTCTCTCCAATCCACATATATATATGTATATGAATTAATATCTTAGGCTTATGTAAATACCAATTTACAAACTAGCCTCATCCAATTATGGAATTGAGAGGGGTTTTATGCAAATTCTCCAAATCCATGGGAAGGGGAAGAAAACCAACAACCGGTTTATGAGTCATGGCATACATGGCTTCTCCTTCCTTCATCTTCATTTCCCAGGGAAAACCTAGCTCAATTTCCCTCTCCCATGCATTCCCAATAAACCTAACCCTTTCCTACTTAATCCCCCAAGGAAACCCTATTCTTTCTTCATCTTCATTCACCTCTAACCCCTACTCTTTCAACCAACTGTTGCTGCTGCCATGCCTACTGTTGCTGCTGCTGCTGCCATGTCTACTATTGCTGCCGCTGCTGCTACTGTGCTGTAGCTGGCCGCGGCTGCAGCTGCTGCTGCCGGACCCACGCGACGCCGGACTGTGCCACCACCGTCGGCGCCGAGGCCACCGTAGCCGGACGCCGCCACTCCGCACGCCGTCGCCGGACCTGCACGCCGCCGGACACATAAGCTGCCGAGCTCGTCTCCTCTAACTTCACGACTTCTCTTCCCTTCTTCCCAAAGTTAGGTAAAACCCTTATTCCTTCCCCAAACCTTTTTCCTAGACCTAAATTAGAATATAATTCGATTTCAATTTCTCATAGGAAATTGGAAAAAAACTAGGTGCCAAAGTGGAAACTTGGAAGAACCCTAGACCTCTCAAAACAAAGGCAAGTTCTCATCCTTGCATTATTCTTTTCCTTAGAAATTAATTTAGGATTTCATTAAATGGGTAATTTGAAGATTTGGAAACAAATTAACACTTGTGTGTGTGTATATATATATATATATATATATATATATATATATATATATATATATATATATATATATATATATATATATATACGTGTATCTTGATGCCCTAGGTAGGACACAAATGGAGACACGATAATCATAATTATATTTGCAAATTTACCTCTACAACTAACTAGTTCATACATATGTATATATATCATTCCTATGCATATATACCTAAACCTAGATGAATATGGACATGTGTGTGTGTACATGTTCCTTTCTATAATCTATGTATGTTAGAATATAAGAAAATTTTCATTTACGTGTTTAATCAAATGATATGGCATTAACAACATATAAATATATATGTATATATATAAAGGATACATGAAAAGCATAGACCTATTATTAAGATAACATAAAACTACACTCGGCATAGCTTTAAATAAGAATTCGCCATTTAGTCAATTTATTAAATTAATTTAATTCTGTCAAAAATTGAATAACACCCATTTTAGTATATTTCATTAGAATTACCTAACTTAGGAACGTGTCATACATATACCGTAAGTTAGGGTAACTTTAGTTACATAAGTTCTAATCAAAATTTTGTTATTTTATAAAAGGTTGCATATAGTACGTATAATGAACATGAATAATTTTGCAAATACAAGTCTTGGGCCTTGAACCCTAAATTCTAATATATATGCATATAGTTAATTCCTTCATCTATTACATATTGAGAATTTTTAACTTAAATGGTTTACTGAGAATTATGGATTGCTTAAAAACCTGTACAGTGTTGGAAGGCAACGATTGCACAATAAATAATTAGCTAACCGTCAAGATATGAAAGAAGCCTTTCCATTACAATTAACTTATAATCTATTGCGTGTATTCCGGTGTTGAGAGTTGCCCCACCGAAAAGGTCGGCGAGCCCGGAAATACTACGGAGGGTTGCTCCGGGTCAAATTTTATAAATTGTTAAAATTTCGGAAGCCAAAATACAAAGGGTACTCTGCCAAAATTTTCAAGAATTTCGGGATTTAACCAATATTTCGATATCTAGGAATATCGCCGACATCCTAAGACTCTAAACCTTAGATATACATATCTTTTGCAACAGACCACCAACGATTGAAATTTAATTAAGGGACAGTTAGTAAAAGTCTATGATACGTAGGGCACAGGCACAAGTCACTCAACAAAATCTAACTACCTGTTAATCTGCTCTGTATAAATTAATATTTTTGGAATTGTGTTGGTAACTTAATACCTGTACTCTGAATTTCGGATAAGTAAAAGTGTGTATCTTGTATTATCCCAAAAATGCCTTTATATAAACAATGGTTAAAGCGATACACAGAGCAAAAACCTAAATACAAGAAAATAGAATAAGGATTGTTTATAGATTTAGGCTAGAAGCATTGGGCGGGAGAGAACAACATAAATAACTACATACGAAATCCCGCAACAAACTTATATATATATATGGCTGATCAGCAGTTAAAAGCTCTTTCGTAAGGCCTTGCGAAGTGAGCGGGTGAGGCTTAGCTCATTTTCCTGTTTAGGCCGGATCATAACCCCGTGCCGTCATGTTCAAGTCACCTGAATATAAGTACACCTACTTCGATTCAAAAACCATCGAATAGGTGAATTCAAGATTTGGCCCAAAAAGGGCTAGGCCGGATCATAACCCCGTGCCATCCTGTTCAAGTTACCTGATTATAAGTGCACCTATTTCGATTTAAAACCATCAAATTGGTGAATTCAAGATTTAATCCCATGAGGGCAGGGCCGGATTCTAAGCACCGTGCCATCAAATTACAGCTTGATCCATGGTAAACGGGATTGTTAGCTGGAAACTATGTAAAGTGGTTATTTAAGGGTTGTTCTCCAAATTACATCATCATTTAGGAAATTGTTTATGTATTGTGGTAGTAACGTAGGGATATATGATGCTTGAATTATTAGACACTATAAGAATATTAAATTAGGAACTATTCAAGTCATGGACTCTATATTATACTTTGCCTTCTTATTCCTTTTATAATTGTTATTCTTCTTATCATACTATCATATCTTTTGCTTACCGTTCTTGGCCGAGGACTTGCATGTCGTTCTGACGACCTAGTATTGTTCACTAGGGGGAGATGAAGCAAATTAAGAAATGCTACCTCTTTATAACGTGGACTAGATCGAGGAATAATCTTTAAGTAATTTCAGGAAATACATCACCAAGTATTTGTAACTGAAACTATGTACATTAAAGAGAAGTTATTGTAACGACTTATCTAGTTGTATATTAACCAGAATGGTACGAGTTAGATGTATTTCCTAATCGCCTTAGCTTGACTTGTATTCTATTCTAAAAGGACTTACAGGCGACAATCGCTGATACGAGTATGGTAGTATTCGTATGGGGCATAGCCTGGAGATGTAGTTACGTACCCGACTCATCGTATTTTGGAAAGCGGGATGTTATACGTCTTTTAGTGGTGGCCCACGCAGGTCATGCCTTTAGGAAACCTAGGTTGGACTTGAAGATGAAGAACCTAGGATAAGGTGCAAGTCTAGGTATTTTAAAGACACATGTTACAGGATATAGGTTAAGAGCTGGTATAAGAGAACCCTGGATTCCTTATCAAATTAGAACACCCTAAGATAAGCAATACCCGTGATTGGAAAAGAGAGCAAGGGTATTTTAAAGAAATTTTGATTCCTCTTAATATAATTATTACTTAATTTCTTAGTTTGAATATAGGACATGGATCTATTCCTTCCGAGCGTCTGGTGGGATGGAAGTGACCGCACACTTTATGGTTATCAGCAATATGTAAGGGAACTGTGGCATCTACTAGATTGGTATCACATACTACTCTATAAAGTGCATTATAGTATTATGCGCCCCATAATTAGATATTTGGAGGATGGTGCAGAAGTGGACCATGAAAGAGAAACCTATTATATCTACGTACGGGACCCAGAACATGAATATGATTATCCTAATTAGAAGGGTATGAAGGAACGTTAACTGATTTTCAAGAACTACATCCTGAAGCTACAATCCTTACCCAGGTGTGGACCCGTATCATGGGGAAATTGGACTAGGAACCTTATGTATAGAAGATCTTTATCTACTAGGTACCTTTTGTGAACGACAATGATGTATGTGTATATAAGTTAGGAAGGAAGGAAGGAAGTATAGGAGTGTGGATAGTCTAAATATGTATATATGCCTATGTGCAAGATGACTAGTACCTTAGCAGCATATTTTGTATCACATTTTGACTATAAGTGAATAAAATATGCTTTTCGTTATCCATGTACCTATATGTCCAAAACTCTTAAGATTTTTAATATTTTTTCCTATCCTTGAATCTCAGGATTATTCCTGAGAAATTGCATTCGAATTTTTCAGGATAATGTCTAATCATGATCAATCACATGCTTCGTCCTCACAAACTCAGATGGAACCCTCTATTAGGGACATGTACAAGTTATTCCAATAGATTCTGGAATCCAACAGTCAGCATATAGATACGGCTCTAGCCACAACTGCAACAATGTTGGAACATTTGCAAACGTCTGCCAATTCCAGAGATGGTTCACTAAAGGACTTTAGGAACCTAAATCCTCCCAAGTTTAAAAGAATGGAAAGTCTGATCGAAGCCGGACAGTGGATTAGAACCATAGAAGGGCTGTTGAAAGCAACACAAATTAATCCTGAAGATATGGTATCTACAATTGAATTCAATTAGAAGATATCGCTGAACACTGGTGGAGTGTCGAACACCCAGAGGATTTGGAGGGCAAAATAACTTGGGGAGAATTTAAAAGAAAATTTGAAGGGAGATTCTTTCCAAAATCAGCTAAAATCGAGTTAGAACGACAGTTCACTCATTTAAAGCAATGGAGACTCATTGTAGACGAGTATGTTGCAGAGTTTTCTAGGCTTAGTCGTTTTGCTTCAAGCCTAATAGCTTATAAGGAAACCAAGGTATCTAGATTCCTGAAAGGACTAGGGAGCCAACTGAAGAGTATATTTGCTGCCTATCGATGCCAAACCTATCCTGAGGTGACTAAAACAGCAAGGAGCCAGGAAAGAATGCTAAATGAAGAACAACCATTTCGATCTCAGCCTCAGAAAAGGACCTTGGAAGTAAGAATTTCATCCTCGAGGCATCCATGGCAAGGACCGTCCAAACGCTCTCAAACTGGTATATTGAGAAGACCAATTATTTGCAACTTTTGTCAAAAACCTGGGTACATGAAGGATGACTGTAGAAATTTTTTGGGTCTTGTTTAAGATGCGGATGAGATAAGCATCAAATTGGCCAGTGCCCACAACAACGAACCTTAGGGCCAATAATGCAAAACCCGCACCAAGAATCACGAACATTCCGAGGAAATAACATCAGGCCTATGCTTCAAGGGAATGGTCCTCGACCTCTGATACAAGCGCCAACACCTCAAGCCATGTTGACTTATGGAAATCAACGAAGACCACCCTTCGCACCCCAAGCCTACCAATTCTTACAAGCTCAGAAAATAAACCAGCCTCAGACTGGAAAGAAGAAAAGGCAAGGACAGGCATTTATGATGAATACAGATAAAACAGAACTAGCCGGAGAAGTAGTAACAGGTACTATTCTAGTTTCAGCTTGTCCAACATCAGTATTATTTGATTCTGGGGTAACCCATTCATTTATAGCATCAGCCTTTATAGCTCTTCATGAAATAAAATTGCAACAGTTACTTAAGAAATTAAACATTCTTACAGGCAATGGTATGGTAGAAGTTAGTCGGATTTGTGAAGCATGTCCAGTTAAGTTAGGTGGTGGAGATTTTCAAGTAAGATTGCTAGTTTTTCTAATAAACAATTATGATGTAGTACTTGGAATGGATTGGTTAACCAAGACATTAGCAAGTATAGATTATGGCTAAGGGAAAGTTCTATTCCAGCTCATTAATGGAGAATTATATGAATTTGTTCGAGACCGAAAGGAATTTGATGCCGAGGAATTAGAAAAGTTTGAACAACCAGTCCAAGGAAGGTTTTATGACCAAGAGGAGGAACAGTTCCCAAGGATAGTGAAAGAATTCAAGGATGTATTTCCCGATGAGTTACCAGGATTGCCACCGGATAGAGCAGTAGAGTTTTCTATCAATTTGGTGCCTGGAGCAGCACCTATAACTAAGAAAATATACCCGATGAATAAAGAAGAATTGGCTGAGCTAAATAAACAAATAAAGGAATTATTATCAAGAGGATTTATTCAGCCCAACACTTCACCGTGGGGTGCATCAGTGCTTTTTGTGAAAAAGAAAGACGGGACCCTACGATTGATAATTGATTATAGAGCCTTGAATGAAGTGACAATTAAGAATAAATACCCCTTGCCCAGAATTAATGAATTATTTGATCAATTAGGAGAAGCCAAGGTATTTTCAAAGATTGATTTGAGGTCGAAATATCATCAAGTAAAGGTCAAGAAGGAGGACGTTCAAAAAACAACCTTTAGGACTCGTTATGGACATTACGAGTTCCTAGTTATGCCATTTGGGGTAACTAACGCTCATACTATATTTATGGATCTAATGAATCAGATATTTTATCAATATTTGGATAAGTTTGTGATTGTATTCATTGACGACATCCTTACATATTCAAAAAATGAAGAAGAACATGAAGGGCATCTGAGGGTGATATTGCAAACCCTAAGACATGAACAATTATATGCTAAACTCAGTAAATATGAATTTTGGTTAAATCATATATCATTTCTAGGTCACGTCATCAGCGGAGAAGGTATTTCAGTAGATCCAAAGAAGGTGAAAGCTGTTAAATCCTGGCCAATACCAAAGTCTGTGGCAGAAATTCAAAATTTTTTGGGATTAGCTGGATACTGTAGAAGGTTCATAGAAAATTTCTCAAGAATTGCAGAGCCATTAACTCGGCTGACCCGAAAGGAGGAAAGATTCAATTGGACGGAGAAATGCCAGACAGCCTTTGATAAATTAAAGGAAAGATTGATTTCGGCACCTGTGTAAGTATTACCGTCAGGATCAGGAGGATACGAGATATATAGCGATGCATCGGGTAAAGGGCTGGGCTATGTGCTAATGCAACACGGAAGAGTTATAACCTATGCCTCTCGACAACTGAAGCAACATGAGAGAAATTATCTAACTCATGATTTGGAACTAGCAGCTGCAGTTTTTGCACTTAAATTATGGCGACATTACTTATATGGGGAGAGAATCAAGATATATACGGATCACAAAAGTCTGAAATATGTATTTACTTAGAAGAAAATCAATATGAGACAAAGGAGATGGTTGGAATTACTCAATGACTTTGATATGGAATTAGAATACCATCCGGGTAAAGCAAATAAAGTAGCAGATACCTTGAGCAGGAAACCAATGGCATTCTTTATGAATACCCCAAGGGAAATACTCAAAGACTTAAATAAGATAAAAATTGAAGTAATATATCCAATATCAGAAGGATCATGGGAAAATTTATAGTACAGTCTTCCCTAGTGGAAAGAATCAAGGAAGCTCAACAAGGAGACTCTAAACTCCAGAAAATATGGAAACAAACAAAGGAAGGACTCCAAACTGGAATAAGAAAGCATCCAGATGGATCGCTAAGGTTTGGGGATCGATTGTGTATACCCAGTGGAAATCTAAGAACAGAAGTCATGACAGAAGCTCATAACTCCCAATATTCCATCCATCCGGGAAGTACTAAGATGTATAAGGACTTAAAACAAAAATTTTGGTGGCATGGAATAAAATGAGAGATTGCTAAATTCGTATCCAGATGTCTTGTCTGTCAACAAGTAAAGGCAGAATACAAAAGGACAGCAGGCCTTCTTCAGCCCTTACCAATACCTGAATGGAAATGGAAACATATCACAATAGATTTTGTAACCAGGCTACCTAAGACAAAAAAAGGTAACAATGCTATCTGGGTCATCATAGATAGACTCACTAAATCAGCTCAATTTCTACCATTCCGGGTAGGACAGACAACAGAAGTATTAGCAGACATGTATATAAAACAGATTATCAGTCAATACGGAGTACCAGTAAGTATAGTTTCGGATAGAGACACCAAGTTTACTTCACATTTCTGGATAAGTCTGCAGGAGAGCCTCGGCACTCAGTTAAAATTTAGCTCGGCTTACCATCCTCAGACATATGGTCAATCAGAGAGAACGATTCAAACTCTAGAGGACATGTTAAGAGCCTGCACATTAGATTTTGGGGGATCATGGGACGACCACTTACATTTGGTAGAATTTCCTTATAATAATAGTTATCATACCAGCATTAAGATGGCACATTTTGAAGCATTATATGGGAGGAAGTGTAGATCACCAATGTGCTGGACGGATGTAGGAGAAAGGCAGTTACTGGGCCCAAAACTAGTAACACAGACCGTTGACAAGATTAAGGCAATAAAAAATCATTTGCAAGCAACCCAAGATAGATAGAAGATGTGGGCTGACAAACATCGAAGGATGTTGGAATTATAATATGGCGATCATGCATTCTTAAAAATCCCTCCAACAAAGGGGACAATTAGATTTGGAACTAAAGGGAAGCTGAGTCCAAGATATATTGGACCATTTGATATACTAGAGAAAATTGGAAGAGTATCTTATAAACTGGCACTGCCCCCAACACTAGAAGGGGTACATAATGTATTTCATGTATCTCAACTCTGAAGATATGTATCGGATCCAAATCATATACTAGATCATTTAGAGATTACCGTCGGACCGACTCTACGCATCGAGCAATGACCCATTGAAATCCTGGATCGTAGAGACAAAATACTCCAAAATCGGATCATTCCATTAGTTCGAGTAGCTTGGAACAAGGACTCTCCAGGAGAATCAACTTGGGAAAAAGAAGAAGACATGCGAAACCAGTTCCCATATTTGTTTACTAACCAAGGTTAACTACACTTTTAATTTAAAATTTCGAGGACAAAATTTTTCTAAGGAGGATAGAGTGTCATAACTGCTATTTTACTTTTATTTATTTATTTTATTTTTATCTCTCCAATCCACATATATATATATATGTATATAAATTAATATCTTAGGCTTATGTAAATACCAATTTACAAACTAGCCTCATCTAATTCTAGAATTGAGAGGGGATTATATGCAAATTCTCCAAATCCATGGGAAGGGGGAGAAAACCAACAACAGGTTTATGAGTCATGGCATATATGGCTTCTCCTCCCTTCATCTTCATTTCCCAGGGAAAACCTAGCTCAATTTTCCTCTCCCATGCATTTTTAATAAACCTAACCCTTTCTTACTTAATCCCCCAAGGAAACCCTATTCCTTCTTCATCTTCATTCTCCTCTAACCCCTACTATTTCAACCTACTGTTGCTGCTGCCATGCCTACTGTTGTTGCTGCTGCTGCCATGTCTACTGTTGCTGCCGCTGCTGCTACTGTGCTGTAGTCGGCCGCTGCTACTGTTGGACCCGCACGACGCTGAACCGCGCCACCACCGCCGCAGTCGGACGCCGCCACCCCGCACGCCGTTGGACCCGCACGCTGCCGAGTTTCGTCTCCTCCAACTTTACGACTTCTCTTCCCTTCTTCCCAAAGTTAGGTAAAACCCTCATTCCTTCCCCAAACCTTTTTCCTAGACCTAAATTAGAATATAATTTGATTTTAATTTCTCATAGGAAATTGGAAAAAAAGTAGGTGCCAAAGTGGAAACTTGGAAGAACCCTAGATCGCTTAAAACAAAGGCAAGTCCTCATCCTTGCATTATTCTTTTCCTTAGAAATTAATTTGGGATTTCATTAAATGGGTAATTTGAAGATTTGGAAACAAATTAACACTTGTGTATATATATATATATATATATATATATATATATCTTGATGCCCTAGGACACAAATGGAGACACGATAATCATAATTATATTTGCAAATTTAGCTCTACAACTAACTAGTTCATACATATGTATATATATCATTCCTATGCATATATACCTAAACCTAGATGGATATGGACGTGTGTGTGTGTACGTGTTCCTTTTTATAATCTATGTATGTTAGAATATAAGAAAATTTTCATTTACGTGTTTAATCAAATGATATGGCATTAACAACATATAAATATATATATGTATATATATAAAGGATACATGAAAAGCAGAGACCTATTATTAAGATAACATAAAACTACACTCGGTATAGCTTTAAATAAGAATTCGCCATTTAGTCAATTTATTAAGTTAATTTAATTCTGTCCAAAATTGAATAACACCAATTTTAGTATATTTCGTTAGAATTACCTAACTTAGGAACGTGTCATACATATACCGTAAGTTAGGGTAACTTTAGTTACATAAGTTCTAATCGAAATTTTGTTATTTTATAGAAGGTTGCATATAGTACGTATAATGAACATGAATAATTTTGCCAATACAAGTCTTGGGCCTTGAACCCTAAATTCTAATATATATGCATATAGTTAATTCCTTCATCTATTACATATTGAGAATTTTGAACTTAAATGGTTTATTGAGAATTATGGATTGCTTAAAAATCTGTGCAGTGTTGGAAGGCAACGATTGCGCAATAAATAATTAGCTAACCGTTAAGGTATGAAAGAAGCCTTTCCATTATAATTAACTTATAATCTATTGTGTGTGTTCCGGTGTTGAGAGTTTCTCCATCGAAGGGGTCGACGAGCCCGGGAATACTACGGAGGGTTGCTCCGGGTCAAATTTTATAAATTGTTAAAATTCCGGAAGCCGAAATACAAAGGGGACTCTGCCGAAATTTTTAAGAATTTTTGGAGTTAACCAATATTTCGATATCCAGAAATATCGCCGACATCCCAAGACTCTAAACCTTAGATATACATATCTTTTGCAACAAACCACCAACGATTAAAATTTAATTAGGGGATAGTTAGTAAAAGTCTAGGATACGTAGGACACGGACACAAGCCACTCAACAAAATCTAACTATCTGATAATCTGCTCTGTATAAATTAATATTTTTGGAATTGTGTTGGTAACTTAATACCTGTACTCTGGATTTCGGATAAGTAAAAGTGTGTATCTTGTATTATCCCGAAAATGCCTTTATATAAACAATGGTTAAAGCGATACACAGAGCAGAAACCTGAATACAAGAAAATAGAATAAGGATTGTTTATAGATTTAGGCTAGAAGCATTGGGCGGGGGAGAACAACATAAATAATCACCTACGAAATCCCGCAACATACTTATATATATATATATATATGGCTGATCAGTCGTTAAAAGCTCTTTCGTAAGGCCTTGCGAAGTGAGCGGGTGAGGCTTAGCTCACTTTCCTGTTTAGGCCGGATCATGATCCCGTGCCGTCATGTTCAAGTCACCTGAATATAAGTACACCTACTTCGATTCAAAAACCATCGAATGGGTGAATTCAAGATTTGGCCCAAAAAGGGCTGTAATACCCCGTTCCGCTCAAGCGGACTACCGATTCAAATGGCAAAAGTACAATGTCTCGACCTACTTTGCTTAGGCGAGAACACTCGTTTGAGGCAAAGGATATCCAGACTTGTCCCTTCAGGAGTTCGGCTTAGGCTTTCAGAGGCTCGCTCGGAGTATCGCTCAACCGAGGCGAATTATCGCTAAGGTGGGTGGCTACGGTGAACTTGTCTCTGCTTAGCCAACACACCTAAAAATATGGAACGATACATGCTAGTCGCTAGGTGAATCACCCCCTGCATGCTAATAAGAATATAATGCACCTAGCTAAGGGAATAATTCCAACTTGTATTGCTTGTGTTAGAACATAGAACTGAAATATTGCTTATATTCAGACCCTCATATGCTACCGTTCCCTTGTGCAACTAGACCTGCTATGCCTCAAGTAGAACGATATGAACATTATACACTTCATTCTGTACTTTTTTACTACTATACTGCACGTCCATAGATCATGTCGCTTGTTAAGTCTCTTTACGATTTTACACCTCGGCTTACCTTTGGGCCCGAGCGAACGTGAATATTCAAGTTTTTCTTATGAATGCATGCTTGCCTGCTAATATATATTGCCTCGATTCAATGCTTGTAATATAAATGCATGTCCTATCTTGCCTTATTTTTATCCAAACCACCGAAAGACTATCTAATAGTCGTTCGGAGCCAAGTATATGAACATTGAAAGTATACGGGACCGTTAGGTCACCAAGGCATTTCCCGAACTAGGGATTTGCATAAATGGACAGTCAAGCAAGATAACAATGCCTCAGAGGAAAATGATACTCGTCTTGTACTTAATCTAATGGCTCAGGGAGACTATTATAGACAGATCATGCTATGTGATTGTCTCATGCTCGTATTGCCTTAAATTGCTTCAACTCAAGTGAACACTGAACAAGAATCATGTTATGTAAAGCAAAATAAAATCACAGCTCGTGGAGCATACTTGTCCTGAACAAAATCAAGTTATCCTTTGAACCTGAAACCCAAGACTCTCGCATGGTCACGGACAAATTGTGCACAAGGGGGATTACAGCATCCCATTCCGCGGATGGCCCGGGGCACTGGGACCGATCCGGTCTAGACGGACTCCATGTTGTTCTCTCATTGTTTATGGGGACGGTGCACAAAGCCCATGTTATTTTACCATTCGCACCATTTAAGATTTCCCATACTCATTGAGAGGCATCTCTATATGTTCGACGGAATGGCTTGCAAGGCCCTGTTCAAAGCCTTTCAAACAATCCGCTAGTAAGACAAACGTCCATCATGGCGCCCTGCCAGTGACCCTCCTGCTTATATAGATAATTCATCCTCGCTTAGCGGCAATCCGTGTGCGAGTAATTGCATCATAGTCAAGCAACTGAATCACTAAAGACATCCTCTGCAACACTTCTGGATGAATTATATGCTCGTGCACCCGATATGAAATCTCGCATTAAAATATTGTGTTTGCATATGCTAATGCCCTGATTCAATATGTATATGCTCGTGCTTGAATTAACTTGGTTTGCCTTGGACAGGAAAGGACAAATGGTAAGTAGGTAAGTCTCGCCATATTTCCTCTTATGTCGCACGGCGTACTGCCACACGAGTTAGGATATTCAAATCTTTGCTATGAAACTGATTCTAAGACAACTAGAAAGACAACATAATAGTTGGTGCATGGAACCTATATTACGTGTTTGGATTTGTTGAGCTGACGAGTAGCCTCTCCACCAGTGCATTCAATGTACTGATAATCCACCAGATCGTTTGTAGGGTGCGGGAGAACCTCGTTGGTGTGGATACCTCCTTCGTGCGTGCTATGGCGTGGAGTTCACTCTGGAGCCTTGGAGCGCTGTATCAGGAACTGAAGCACATATACAAGACATAATATTGGAACATCGCCTGAATATTTATCTGTACAATCATTCCACAATTGTAGTCACTTGGCACATTTTTACTGTTTCAGAGAGAGAGGCTTGAGCGAATTGTAATCTCGGCCAAGCGCCACCTGTAACACTTATTTATGTCAATAAAGAGTTTTACTTTAACGTGTGTTAATGCTTCCGTTATTATCGACTCAGTGAACTTGTTACCGATCGCCTATGCGTTCATAATTTCGCTGCACTCGGACAATTTGTGTGACTCTGTGGCTTAGACTTCTTACCGCCAGCCAACGAACCACGGCCTTGCAAGGGCATGGTTCACGCTCGTGCGACATCACGCCCAGATGGACCAAAGCGATTGTCCCGCGGGAGCGCTGGCGCAGTGATTCTCGCCTAGCGGGGACGGCCAATTAGCCTATGAGAGATCGGGGCATAACAGATTGGTATTAGAGCCTGGCTTATACGCCATTGGATTTTGTTTCGATTTTCTCAGTTTCGAAAGCTCGTTTGTGGGTTATGTGCACACTCTCTCTTAATGTCCCAAAATGGAATATTCCAACAATAAGTCTAAATACTTTCAAAAAGTGCATATGAATGGTATGATTGCTTGTACGGAATTGTAATATGATTGGCCTTTGTGCCAACCTGTGTCAGACCCTTCGGGATTTGACTCATGCTAGAAATACGATTATGTGCGAACCTGAAATACCTGTATATATTTGCCCAACTGGTTAGTGCAAATCGAATATTGCCCGAACGGTTTGCTTGCACACAGCCTTTTGGCTAAGTTGTGCAGAATATCGTGCGCCAAGACCTTTTGGTGCAAGCTAGTACAAACGAGATTTGGATATTATTTAGGAATAAGACAAGTCAGACTTAGAATGCCAAACAATAGAAATGTTATCGGATTTATCGCTTAGGCGAATATAGAGAATCGTGTTTGGATTTTAAGAAAAAGCTCGAACAGTATTTCGTGTCGGAAGATACAAATCGATTGAAATAGATTTGATTGGATGACTCAATTTCGAGTGGTGTATGGATCATTAGAAAATGTCCAAACGGATGCATAAGTCTCGTACGATAGTTGGATTGAACGACTTCAGAAATGTCTTGAATAAATGATAAGGCTTATATCGAATTGGGATTCATAGAAAATGGAAATCGATATCTCGTTAAGGAAACTTATTGGAAACTTAGAGGATCATACGAGCAATTTCGGATTGAAATAACCGGACTGAACTTGAATACAATATCGCTCAAATAGAAGTTAGCCCCAAAAAAATATTATGTTTCGATAAAAGAGATGAACGATAATGGATTTGGCTTGAAGTTCGGAAGAACGGTCTTGAAATCAAGTTCGAAACGATAACACTCGGATTAGTCCCAACAAGAACGGTCATCCTGCGGGAACGCCGGCGTGGTGATTTCACATACGACAGGGATAATCAAACTCATGGAAACATGTTCGGTGATTATTCCAAATAAACTCGATGAATTGAACGTATCAAAATGGAATTACCGAACGGTAACATTGAAGTTGGATGATTTTGCTAGACGAATTATAATCACTACATGAACAAACATGACTTGGTAAAAATATAAGGTGTCTCGATCGTGTAAAAAAAAAAACTATATTGTTCAAACGTTCTTGCCTTGTACGAGTGTAACTCTATGCCGTACATGCGTCATGCCCAGATTAGGATGATTATCCAGCGGAAACGTTGACGTGATGATCTCACGTCCAACGTGGGTGATCGAACTTGTGGGAGACCGAGGCGTGACAACTTATGGACTGTCTTGCCTTTTGGTTCGACACGATAAGATGAAATTGGAATGCAAGTGATTGGAAAATATTTCATTGGATAAGTTAGCCTAGAACCTGAAATAAATCACACTTGATGGTTTCGTGAACGAATACATGAATCAGGTTGGACAAATTGGAGTTAAACTAAAGGTTTAGGATCGAATCTTGGCTTGGTGGTTTAAACTTGGAATGGATAGGGATTCTATCAAAATATGTTTGGAGGGATAGACTATGCAAATCACTAGGCTTGTCCTACAGCTTGAACGTATCTTGGATTTTACTGAACGGACTCGTCCCTCGTGCAAACAAACGTGTTATGGAGAGTAGGAAAATCAATGCTCGATGTTTAAAAATCTGAGTGAAACGAGCTTGGGTAGATTACCCCGTGCAAATGAATAATGGTTTGACCATAAGAATTGGGGCGAGCAGCGTGCGACGAATCTGCATAATGAATCGTGTGCTTAAACTTGTACCTATCACCTTGTGAGCTGACCTAGCAATTAGGCAGACAACCCAGTGCCGAGTGAATGAACCTGTGTTACCGACTTTACCATATTGCTTGAACAAGCTATAGAACTGAGGCAGCAAGACTTAGGGTTAGACTTGGGAACGATAACGTGTGCTAAAGTTTGACCCGAGCTGATGAACGCTAGTCGGTAAAATCGAGCATATCGTGCTTAACGGCAGTGCAAACACTTGGTTAGAATGGAAATAATATGGAATTTGATTGACCCTATCAAAAGTACCCTCGTGATTCAGTAAGACAAAAAATCCGTAAGATTTTTGCAAGTAGCTTATCCGATTTCACTATCTCTAAGTTTGGTTGAATGCATATGTTTGAGGGATGCCTTGAACATGTGCACGATCCAAGACTCAAGATATGTGAAACTCGAGTGCTAAGACTTCGCTATCGCTAAGTTGGTTGAAATATATGTGTTTGAATGATGCTTCGAATCCGTGCATGATCCAGACTCGCGATATGCCAATCTCAAATGCTAGTGCAAGTGAATATCCATCTGAACAAGTACAACAACTTGTATAAGTTGCCTCAGCCCTAGATCATAAAATCAAAATCGATTGAAACGTACCACGCGTTAAGCAACATGTCCCGTGCTAAGGCGCAAATGAGACTGACTCAGCATACACGCGACACGGCGTAAGAAACGTGTAGGAGATTGTATTCAAGTGGATCTAGTGGTACCGATTGCTACATTTGGGATAAATCCCATAATACGATAGAAACGACTTTCCCTCAGGAAGTCTCGAGGACGAGACTTTTTCTGAGTGGTGTATGATGTAATACCCCATTTCGCTCAAGCGGACAGCCAATTCAAACGGCAAAAGTACAATATTCCAACCTGCTTTGCTCAAGCGAGAACACTCATTTGAGGCAAAGGATATCCAGACTTGTCCCTTCAGGAGTTCAGCTTAGGCTTTCAGAGGCTCGCTCGGAGTATCGCTCAACCGAGGCAAATCATCGCTAAGGTGGATGGCTACGGTAAACTTGTCTTTGCTTAGCCAGCATACCTAAAAATATGGAACGATACATGCTAGTCGCTAGGTGAATCACCCCCTGCATGATAATAAGAATATAATGCACCTAGCTAAGAGAATAATCCCAACTTGTATTGCTTGTGTTAGAACATGGAACTGAAACATTGCTTATATTCAGACCCTCATATGCTACATTTGCCTTGTGCAACTAGACCCACTATGCATCGAGTAGAATGATATGAATATTATACACTTCGTTGTGTACTTCTTTACTACTATACTGTACGACCCTAGATCATGTCGCTCGTTAAGTCCCTTTATAATTTTACTCCTCGGCTTTGGGCCCGAGCGAACGTGAATGTTCAAGTTTTCCTTATGAATGCATGCTTGCCTGCTTATATATATTGCCTCGATTCAATGCTTGTCATATAAATGCATGTCCTTTCTTGCCTTGTTTTTATCCAAACCACCGAAAGACTATCTAATAGTCGTTCGTAGCCAAGTATATGAACATTGAAAGTATACGGGACCGTTAGGTCACCAAGGCATTTCCCGAACTAGGGATTTGCATAAATGGACAGTCAAGCAAGATAGAAATGCCTCAAAGGAAAATGATACTCGTCTTTTACTTAATTTAATGGCTCAGGGAGACTATTCTAGACAGATCATGCTATGTGATTGTCTCATGCTCGTATTGCCTTAAATTGCTTCAACTCAAGTGAACACTGAACAAGAATCATGTTATGTAAAGCAAAATGAAATCACAGCTCGTGGAGCATACTTGTCCTGAACAAAATCGAGTTATCTTTGAACCTGAAACCCAAGACTCTCGTATGGTTACGGACAACTTGTGCATAAGGGGGATTACAACATCCTATTTTGCGGACGGCCCGGGGCACTAGGACCGATTCGGTCTAGACGGACTCCATGTTGTTCTCTCCTTGTTTATGGGGATGGTGCGCAATTCCCATGTTATTTTACCATTCGCACCATTTAAGATTTTCCCATACTCATTGAGAGGCGTCTCTATATGTTCGGTGGGATGGCTTGCAAGGCCCTGTTCAAAACCTTTCAAATAATCCGCTAGTGAGACAAACGTCCATCATGGCGCTGTCACGCCCCAGTCCCAAAATACGTAGGACTAGGAACACGTAAGCATGCCAGCCGTATGGATATGGCAACTCCAATATATGGAAACCAAAATCCACACGTACGCTGTAATATGAATATCAATCCACAAGTGGTATAAACATATGTCACAAGTCACAGGGTATAATCTAAATCTCATACACAAAAAATTAATATAAATAAATAACCAGTATCTATAAAACTAGATCTCAATATAAGTATCTAAGGATGATATTTGGATGGAAACAAATCCACTACCAACTCGAATGAAAAAGTACAACACAATAAACACAATATAGGAATACCAGCTAACAATCATGGAGCTCGAAGAGAAGACATCCACGAAACATATATAACCATCCAAATCTGTGCTCCTACAAATACTCAAGAACAAATACACCTGGCAGAGGACCAGGTCCTCAGAGGGACGTAACAAGATACAAAAAAGCAGCCAACTTGAATACAGTAAACATGCATATAATTTAAAAATAAATAAGTACGCTGTATAAGACAATCTATATGAATGCAAATGAGGACAACTTTTCGACGTATGGGTAAGGGTAGGCTACTCGATCTAATCCTCATAACTCATACGCTCGTCAGTGGACATCATCAGCCGACATACCTCTGGGGTAGCGACCTTCGGACTCCATCAATCGACATACCTCTGGGGTAGCGACCATCGGACACGACCACCATAGTGCGTGCTAATTACTATGGTTTACCAGAGTGGTTAAAAGCCCATACGCCTAATGATTGTCCTCTCATGATACTAGATATCAAGTGTGTGTCAACATATCTATTATATATAGTAATGACTGAAAGAAACTACACATGCAAGGAATATACAGAAATGCAATGAATATATAGAAATATAATAAGCATACAAAATACTATAAACAATTTGGCAAGGTATCTTTCCTGGTCTGAAAAGGATGAAGTCCCAACTCAAGGCGTTGTCTGATCTACCCGTCACATAAATTAAACAAGTTAGGTTACAAAAGTGGGTAAATAGGTTCCTCCATTTAATCTATTTTAATTCTGAATAAAATAACATAAAATAGTATTTTAATCTTAATATAATCTGATTTTATTGTTAAACCCTAATTTTGGTCCAAAGAAAGTCAACTTTACGGATTTGTGATCCATAGCACGCAAATCAAGGCAATCCGTTGACCAAAAAGTTAACCGACTCAAATCCTAGATTTGTGTGTGGAATTCTATATATTTCAATGCTACGTGAATACTGGAATCGACAATCATAAGTCGGTAAAGAGTTATGTCCACATGGGAGCACAGATGATAGTTTTTTGTGGTTTTCTATTTACGTCTACGTTGCACAAATTTTACAGTAGAATAAACTTATATTTTAAATTCTGGAAAAATACTTTTCTGTAAGTTCATCATGTCATCTTTTCGAAACTTTAAATGGTTCATAATTCCGAGTTCGGGATCTCCCAAAATCTCGAAAATACCAAAACGTGTCTGATTTTGGATATCTGGCACTTTTAGAATTTTCTGGAAAAATAGGTTCTGAAATTATTAAAATAAATTATATAATCAGAAAACTAACCTTGATATAGTTCTAACAAAAAAAACTGGAGCGCGTTTGGAGTCCGGAGCTAGGAGATATCGTCTTTTTAATTCGTCATAACTAGTAGAAAATGAGGCTGAATTTATGACGAATTTAGACTATTTTTGGACGAAAAAGAGAGGAATTTGGGGAAGAAAAATATGAAAGATGAGTTATTTATAATGGTGGACACTACTTAATTAAATACGACTATGATTGGTTAATTTGGATAGGATTATAATAAATTTAAATGAGGATAGGATATGCATGAAGTTGCTTTTCTAGTAGGTTCAAGATTTGAATTAATTTAAAATAGAGTTTGAATTTATCTCAATAATTTATAATCTTAAATATAATTAAAGATAATAGAAATAATTTATAAAATCTTATTAATATCTATTAACACTAAATTAGCATATATCTAATATTAAGACTATATATATCCAAATAAATCCTAAATAATTTTAAAAATCTAAATAAATTTCTTAAAATTCTAAATAAATTACAGAAAAATATAATTAAATATTTTAAACTAAAATAAATATTTGGTAGGAACAACATGCAAGTATGGTCGTATAGTAAATCATAGAAGTCCTAAAAATTTAGGTTTCCTATGTTTTAATTACCTAAAAATTCTAGAAAAATCTACAAAAATCTAAAATAACCTAAAATAATTCTAAATAAATATTTATATAAGTAAATATATCAAAAAATTTATTTTCTAATTAACTAAGAGAATACTCTAAAGTAATTTAATATCTATAATAAATATAATAATATAAAATACAAACAAAATATCTATTTTTGGTGAAGGGGTTTACAGGCGCCCTGCCAGTGACCCTCCTGTTCATATAGATAATTCATTCGCGCTTAGCAGTAATCCGCGTGCGAGTTATTGCATCATAGTCAAGCAACTAAATCACTAAAGACATCCTCTGTAACACTTCTGGATGAACTATATGCTCGTGCACCCGATATGAAATCTCGCATTGAAATATTGTGTTTGCATATGCTAATGCCCTGATTCAATATGTATATGCTCGTGCTTGAACTAACTTGGTTTGCCTTGGACAGGGAAGGACAAATGGTAAGTTGGTAAGTCTTGCCGTGTTTCCTCTTATGTCGCACGATGCACTGCCTCACGAGTTAGGCTATTCAAATCTTTGCCATAAAACTGATCCTAAGGCAACTAGAAAGACAACATAATAGTTGGTGCACGGAACTTATATTACGTGTTTGGATTTGTCGAGCGGGCGAGTAGCCTCGCCACCAGTGCATTCAATGTACTGATAATCCACCAGATCGTTTGCAGGGTGCGGGAGAACCTCGTTCGGTGCAGATGCCTTCTTCGTGGGTATTAAGGGGTGGAGGTTACTCTGGAACCTTGGAGCGCTGCGTCCGAAACTGAAGCACATATATAAGACATAATGTTGGAACATCACCTGAATATTCACCTGTACAATCATTCCATAATTGTAGCCACTTGGCACATTTTTACTGTTTCAGAGAGAGAGGCTTGAGCGAATTATAATCTCGGCCAAGCGCCGCCTGTAACACTTGTTTATATCAATAAAGAGTTTTACTTCAACTTGTGTTAATGCTTCCGCTATTGTCGACTCAGTGAACTTGTTACCGATCGCCTATGCGTTCATAATTTGTGCGACTCTGTGGCTTAGACTTCTTATCGCCAGCCAACGAACCATGGCCTGCATGGGCGCGGTTCACGCTCGTGCGGTATCACGCCCAGATGGGCCAAAGCGATTGTCCCGCGGGAGCGCTGGCGCGGTGATTCTCGCCTAGCGGGGACGACCGATTAGCCTGCGGGAGATCGGGGCATAACAAGGGTTAGGCCGGATTATAACGTCGTGCCATCCTGTTCAAGTCACCTGATTATAAGTGCACCTATTTCGATTTAAAACCATCAAATAGGTGAATTCATGATTTAAGCCCATGAGGGCAGGGCTGGATTCTAAGCACCGTGCCATCAAGTCACAGCCTGATCCCTGGTAAACGGGATTGTTGGTGGAAAACTATGTGAAGTGGTTATTTAAGGGTTATTTTCCAAATTGCATCATCATTTAGGAAATTGTTTGTGTATTATAGTAGTGACGTAGGGATATATGATGCTTGAATTATTAGACACTATAAGAATATTAAATTAGGAACTATTCAAGTCATGGACTCTATATTATAATTTACCTTCTTTTTCCTTTTATAACTGTTATTCTTCTTATCATACTATCATATCTTTTGCTTATCGTTCTTAGCCGAGGACTTGCATGTCGTTCTGACGACCTAGTATTATTTACTAGGGGGAGATGAAGCAAATGAAGAAATGTCACGACCCGCACCCGATATAGGGGTACGAGAGCGTGGGTACGTCCAGCCTACGCCGCAGCATCGGCGGTAGAACGCTGTCTAGGTCAAGTACTATCTAAACAATCTCACACTAGTATCCAACTCCATAAGGAGACACGAATAACAATATAAAAGATCAACATACTCAATCACATAACTACAGCACGATAAGAAATCGAAGAAATAAAAATAATTACAACACAAGTCTAATGTAATTAAATCTAACTCAACATAAATCCAAGTCTCAACAAAATATGCCGGAGACAAATCCGGTACCAATAAACTACTAAAGGAAACTAACTAGATAACTAGTAATTCCAGCTAGACCTCCCGGAATCACGACTACACTACTAAAACCAAGTCTCAGCTACTCACCCTGTGGTCCACCAGTGTCGGATACCAGTCCTCTAGGCATAGTCTGGAAAATATTTTCCAGTCAGGAAGGAGCAAAGTACATCTCTAAATAGCAGTTCTATATTAATGATATAAACTATGTAGCAGTTCTAGATGGAAATATACGAGATGCATGTATAGGTACGAGAAATGTATAATAAAAGAAATACTGAAAATACTGTAAGTAAATACAGGAAAAGAAACAATATGTCAATGAGCAAGAAACCTATGACTAAGTGTGTGAGTACTAGCTTTAACATGTGATCGGCTTGGGAACTTGATCAGGCTGGTTACATGTGATTAGCTATGATTCATGTAAGGTTAGGCTAACCGTTGGTTAGCTATGATGCATGTAGAGGTCAGGCTAATCACACGTAACAGCTATGAAGCATGTAAATTGTCAGGCCGCACCCGACGTGAGATGTGGGGTGAGCTATGATGCATGTAGAGTTGGGTATGATCACATATCTATACTAAAATACTCCCCACCCCCGACTGGTATAGTAGATCCAATCATGGTACGCTATGGCACGGGATTCCCTAGGGAGATAGCAAATCTCCCCGGGACTCAGTGTCTGTACATGCACAAGATAACAAGGAAACAAGTCTTGTACAAGCTACACCATGAATAAGGAATAACATCTCATGACGAGATCCGTGTATACCAATCCGTGTAACCAGCGTGTCAAGAGCATGGATATCTACACTAGATACAGTGAACATAGGGGATATCATAAATAAGAAACTAATCAGAGAATGTACTCGCCTTGGGTCCTTAGCTGGTGAATACCGATGTCCTGTCCCTGAGTATCGTCTGGAGGATCCAACAGTCCTATACACATATAATAATATCACTTGTATCAGATACTACACTAACACACAATAGAAATACACTGGCCTCAGGGCTATGCCAGGCATGGCTCTAGTAAACTAGGGTCATCTAGTAGGGATACGTATATAATATACACATTTACACTCAGGGTATATACCAATAAAAACGTATATAATATATATATATATAAGTGTCTATTAGTAATTGTACAAAATACGTATTTGTGTATATACACTAATAGATGTATACAAATATATATTTATATACCAAAATATATATTTGTATATATACCAATCAAATATTTATATATATATATATTAACTAATCAGAGAATGTATATAATGCCACACTTCTCAAGGTAATCCCAAATGAAGTAGCAGTTAGTTCCAATGAGTCCGGAGCAGTCCAAATAGCTAGAAACTATATAAAGAAGTCCAAGATCGGAGTTCGACACGAAAATCGAGATAAGGATACCAGGTCCTCAATACATAGAGAAAACATACAGGGGTTAGCTAAGATTAAGATTAACAAGTTTAGCTAATAAGAGAAAGGGTCGTTTGTTTGTTATTAAGGTAACACCTTAGTTTATGAAAATCATTTTGAAATTATTTTGAACAATAATTACAATTAAAAGTTTATTTATAAAATTTAGAATTTACGTAAAAGCCAATATATTTTTATATCTATAGTAAAATCGGTTACCAGTCTAAATAAACAAAATTTGAACTAATTTTATTATTGAAACTATTTCTTAATTAATAATATAAACCAAAAATTTATTATATTTTTACATAATCAAAAACCCTTATAATTATTACACAACTACTAATTACATAAAAACTAACTAATTGCATAAAAACTAACTAATTACATATTAATATAACCAAATCCTTATATATAATACATAACTAAATTTTACACATAATAAATAACTAATTTCATACATTATAAACAATAAAACTAATTATATATAAACTAAACTAATTATATTAACTAAACTATTTATATATTAACTAAACTAAATATATAATAACTAAACTAATTACATATTTAACTTAACTGACACAGAGTTCCTTCGATGCACTGAACAGAGAAAGAGGGAAAAGAGGGCTCACGTTTGGGGGGGTTTCCAACGTCGACGCGGTGGAGGTCCGTCGGGGTCACGCGGGCAAGGCGTCGGCGGTCGGGTGCTCGTCTCGAGGAGGCGGCGGTCGACGGATCTGCTCGTCTCGAGGAGGCGGTCGACGGATCTGCTCGTCTCGAGGAGGCGGTCGACGAATCTGCTGTGGCGGTGGTCCACCGGAGCTGGGACCGGGAAGCCGCGGCTGGATCGATCGGCTCGAAGCCGGATCTGGCTGCGTCTGGTCGGCCACCGGCGGTAGGTTAGGTCGAAAATTAGGGTTAGGGTTTATGAATTTCTGTATGTGTCAGGGGTGGATCGTGTCCGAGTGTTGGACACAGGGATGGATGTTTACTGTGGTGGAGGTGGATGTGTCCGGGTGTTGGACACAGAGATGATGTACTATGGTGGATGTGTCCAGATGGTGTCGGACACAATCTCATTGTAATATTGTAATAACTGGACACAGGAAATGAAGGGATACGATAGGACACCCGGGGTCGGACCCGAGGCCAACACGGCTGACACGGTAATGCTGGACACACGGACACGAGCACACAAACTAATGGTGATGGCTGAATCTGGTGGGAATTTGTGAGGGCTAACCTAGGTTTTGGGGATTATGGCTTCTTGGGAAGGGTGTGGGTGAATGACTTTAAATAGGGAGAGAGGGTGTGGGATAATGAATGGCCAAGATTAGACATGAATGAGTTCTTCATGTGGGAAATGAGGGTGTGATGACTAGTTAATGGGAGATGGTAAACTTGTAAATTTTTAAAAGAAAAGATTATAATTTAAGAAAATATTTTAAGAGGCTTCCAAGGCTAACTGATTCCCAATTAGCTACTAATTAAACCCATATTCCAAAACCTTAGAAAGTATGTAATTTATTTATTTACTATCCCAAATGGATATAAAATTTTATTATATTTTATCAACTAGTCCTTCAAATAATTTTATTAAACAAATAATTTTATGATTTCAAACCAATAAATATTCGAAGCTAGAGTATTATATATACATATTATTATTTATCTATTTGATTTATAATAAATCGACATTTAGGAAAAAAATGATTTTTATAAAAGATTTTAAATCACCTTCTAAAATCAAACATTGTTCAAAATCAAATACTAAAATTCAAGGAGAAAATATTTTATAAACTTGATATTTAAAATAAATTAAAATCTAATTATTTCGGAAATTTGGAAATCGGAGGTTACAAGTCTATCCACCTTAGAAAAATTTCGTCCTCGAAATTTAAGATCCTCAATAATTGCATTAACACATTATATTATTTCTATCAAAATTTAAATTTCAAACCAAATAATCATGAAGTAATTCCATATTGTTATTTCACAACCTTTCAAAAATTCTATAAACATCATATTCCTGAAAATCTTCAAGTTTAAAATCAAATTCCTTTTTTTTGTCATAATCTCCTCCATATTTTTTTTTTAGTTCGTATCTAAATACTCCAGGATTTTAATATCCAATCCTCCAATTGAAATCCAATCAATGCATATTTATAAAAATCGTATCCCAAAATTTAAATTTTAAACACTAATCCATCAATCATCTTACTCCTCTAACTCAAATTCAATTGATGCTTATTCAAATCTAAATCCTCATCCCGAGAATTGAATTCGACACTATTCCATTAACGATTTTATTTCCTGATTTCCTTTTTCCTCAAAATACTCAACAATGCGATACTTACGGAATCTTCAATGCAACATTCATAATATAAAATTTCTATCTTGCAATCAATTAGATATAATGATAATTTTTCAAATTTTCTCAAATTTTTAATAACCAATTCAATCATATCAAGACCTTCCTAAAATTAATAAATCCTCAAATTTTGCCCTGTGAATTCTTAACTCTCCATTTAAGTTAATGTTTATCCTCGAATTTTAATCATACCTCGATTTTCGTAAAATCAATGATCCATCAACTCTGTTATAACAACCCCTAAATTCTTTATTTAAATTAATGCTCATCCACAAATTTAATCATCTTGTCCCTTTTTGTCAGTCATAACCTTGTCATAGATCTTAGCTATGGTCAAAACCCTAATGATCATGGTTTAAGAAAATTTTACCTACATCCATGCAATCTAAGAAAATATATAGGTCATGTGTCTTCTGTCATGGTACTGCAGTCTCTGTCAGGGTGTACTACCAATTTTATTCTAACAAGAAAATCATGCATACGAACTACAACACTAGGGAAATCAATCAATCAAGAGACGGGAACATTAGGAAGAAAAAGAAGAACCTGCTAACATTTTACTTGTAGTATCTCCTATCTCTAAGATACACTTAACTCTAGCATATTCACTAACTAATTCCTATTTCTGTACACTGGTACCCATATCAACTAGTCATTTATCCACAAGATCCATGAATATATCCATATTGCACACACATGTCTATTAACACCTAAATCTGATGCCAAGAATCTCTAATATAACCATGATTCAATAATGCATCCAAGTTGATACCTCTATCTCCTTAGTACCATACCCTCTGTCAGTTCCCGTTCCTACTACAATTGTTCATACTAGTCGTTCTTATCACTCAAATACAAGTCAAGTGCAACACCATACTAAGTACTGCTCTTTCCAATACAACTTTAGATGGACACCCAAGTCAGTCTGCGGTACCATCTCAATCATGCTCAAGTCATCAGATCCTTACACATGTATATCATCTACTCATATATTAATATTCATATTTCTCATCTACCATAAAAATTAATCCTCAAAATAATCATCAAGGTTTAACTTCTCGATCAACTTAAAAATAAATTGCATATACCTCCTCAAAGTCAGATACTCAACATCGAAATAATTTTTTTTTTCACTTCTAAAATCTTTGTAGCCTTGACCATGTTTATTGAATCAATATTTGAAATCCTCAAAAATTTTAATGACAAAATCTCAACTCCTCAATAATTCTCAAAGTTAAAATTTATTTCCACTCTTTAATTTATAAATCCACAAATTTACATATAAGTGCTCACAGTCTTTAATACTCGAGGTGCACTCAATACCTCTATTGTCTACAACTGTGTACTAAATTTGTACTGCCCGAATCACTTGCACTATTACCTCCAATGATCAAAGTTATCATCACATGTATTTTCTTCCATGATTTTCAATCTATATTAACTGGTATATCATCCAATTATCATCACGCAGAGTGCTTACTGTTATTAGCGTCATTCTCGACTAATCCTCGATATAGAACCATTAGCACTCTTGGTATTATATCACTAGCTTCATTAATGGATTATCTCATCAAGCTCATTATAACTCATGATTACATGTATCTTCTATAACACTCATGTTTCTTTACTCTCATGGGCAAGTATATGGTTCTCATCTCAATTGATGTATATGTATTTCCCTTTAACCTTTTATAGCCTGATACACTAATCTGTGATACGCTTCACCATCTTCATTACCAATTCCGATATTTCTCTACTCATGACACCTCATTATAACTCCTCATGCATATAAATTTCTTTACCTTTAACACGCCCGATATCAATCATCAGATTGAACGTTATGCTCCATTAATCCTTAACACAATTCCTTGATACCTAATTGTTTACATAGATCATCCAATTACATAATCATGATCATCCAGGACGGGTATGTTGACTCTGATACTAACTCTGAGAACTATCACTGATACTCTATACTCTCCTCCTATTTATAGTACTATAATGACACTTATCCTAGAACCATTGTTACAAGGTATTATGCTATGGGTTAACTCTAGGTTAAGGCCTACTGCTCACATGTCCAACTAGGAAACACTTACAAACTTATAAGCAACACTCAGTCCATACTAATACTCAAGACACAGACATAATCACAAGTCACTAATTATCATACTTAATAAGGAATCCTCAAAGAATAGGAGCTCAAAAAGTCTGGATTGAGGACTGAAGGTGTTTCTACTGCTAGCAACCAAAAGAAATGATGGAATAAAGTCTTGTATAACAGAAATAGATAAGTGTTGAGATGACACTTTAAGAACAAGTTTTAAGACAACCTGATAATCATACACGTCGGTCAGAAATCATGACGCTGAAAATCCTTGCCATGCCAGTAAGCATAGGTGCGGTAAACGACATGTTCCGTAACTAAAGTACGCAACCCTATAATCATGACATCTAGAATTTTCGCCACGCCAACCGGTACGGCTGCGATAAACTCTAGGTTTCATAACCAAAGCAGACGTTTCACCTTCCGCACTGTTCTCATCAATATATGTCATCAGATGATATCGTAAAATTTAGTCCGTAAAATTCATCTCGGCATGAAATCAACTCTACAACGAAACTAAGATCCTAATTTTAATAATTGATCAACAATAATCAAATTCAATATCAATGAGTGAGGACGGACGGAAACAAGGCGAAGGATTTAAAATTAGAATTATAATAAGATTCTCAAGGGGTCGTCCCAGGAATCTCTCAAGAATTTGTGATTGAGTATCCTCTCTCATCCTAGTATCCTATGTCCTATATTCTATAGCAGGCACGTAGTAGTACAACTATGACGTCGCACTACCACGACATCGTACAACTTGCGAAGTCTGACCTGCATGGGCCACCACTAAAAACGTGTCATGACCCGCACCCGATATAGGGGTACGAGAGCGTGGGTACGTCCAGCCTACGCCGCAGCATCGGCGGTAGAACGCTGTCTAGGTCAAGTACTATCTAAACAATCTCACACTAGTATCCAACTCCATAAGGAGACACGGATAACAATATAAAAGATCAACATACTCAATCACATAACTACAGCACGATAAGAAATCGAAGAAATAAAAATAATTACAACACAAGTCTAATGTAA
Organism: Iris macrosiphon; assembly: GCA_036927795.1. NCBI lineage: Eukaryota > Viridiplantae > Streptophyta > Magnoliopsida > Asparagales > Iridaceae > Iris > Iris macrosiphon. Next base: position 42,763,721 of record JAYESA010000015.1, read on the forward strand.
TTAAATCTAACTCAACATAAATCCAAGTCTCAACAAAATATGCCGGAGACAAATCTGGTACCAATAAACTACTAAAGGAAACTAACTAGATAACTAGTGATTCCGGCTAGACCTTCCGGAATCACGACTACACTACTAAAACCAAGTCTCAGCTACTCACCCTGTGGTCCACCAGTGTCGGATACCAGTCCTCTAGGCATAGTCTGGAAAATATTTTCCAGTCAGGAAGGAGCAAAGTACATCTCTAAATAGCAGTTATATATTAATGATATAAACTATGTAGCAGTTCTAGATGAAAATATACGGGATGCATGTATAGGTACGAGAAATGTACAATAAAAGAAATACTGGAAATACTGTAAGTAAATGCAGGAAAAGAAATAATATGTCAATGAGCAAGAAACCTATGACTAAGTGTGTGAGTACTAGCTTTAACATGTGATCGGCTTGGGAACTTGATCAGGCTGGTTACATGTGATTAGCTATGATTCATGTAAGGTCAGGCTAACCGTTGGTTAGCTATGATGCATGTAGAGGTCAGGCTAATCACACGTAACAGCTATGAAGCATGTAAATGGTCAGGCCGCACTCGACGTGAGATGTGGGGTAAGCTATGATGCATGTAGAGTTGGGTATGATCACATATCTATACTAAAATACTCCCCACCCCCGACTGGTATAGTAGATCCAATCATGGTACAGTATGGCACGTGTAATCACCTGAATTTTTTGGAATTTTAACAATTAAATTTTGGGAATTAATTAGCATTTTTCTTTGAATTTTAATCTATAAATTAAAGTAGTCTAATTTAAAATGAATTTTTTTAAATGAAATTAAATAAATTTAAAATGTGATGAAAATCATATTTTATAGTGTAAAATTAATAACTGAGCATGGAGTATTTTTCCGAGAATTTATTGGACCCCGGATGAATTTTTAAAGCATTAAAAACTATTGATAAAATTTACTGTTTAATTAAACTAAATTAATTAATAAACCAAACCCATTATCCGCTGACCCGACCCGCATTCATTATTGGGTCGGGCCGGATCCTCAGATCGACCCAACCCGTTAGTACCCAAACCCGACCCGACTGCCAATCCCTAACCCCTAATTTTTCCCGTCGATTCGACTCGCCGTCGGCCGCCGCCCGCTCGCCTCCCTGCGACGCCTCCGCTCCAGCAACGCCCGCCGACGCCGCTGTGTAACGTCCGACGCCTGGCTCCTTCTCTCCCCTCCCGTAACCGGCGCCTGGCCACCTTCTCTCTCTCCCCTATATAAGGATCCCTAATCCTTTCTTCTCCGGTTGGAAACCCCTCCGGCCGCCCTCTGCTCCTCCAGCGCTGCCGTCCCTCGGCCACGACCCGACCGACCTCGCCGGACAGAAACCCCACCACCATCGGCACGACTCACCGTCCCCGCCCGAGACCAGCCCACAGAGCCGCCCAGCCGAACCCTCTCCCCGAGCACCTCCCTCCACTGCGCCATCTTCCTCGCACGGCTCTTCTCCTCCGCCACCCTCTCTGAGTTTCCCCGCCGTCTCCACCTGCCGCCCCCATCTCCTCGACCGCCTGTGCGATCCCTCGTCGGAGCCCTAGACGCTGCCTTCCACCTCGCCCGTAGCGCTTCGACCCTCTGCTGTCACCTCTCCGACGAGCCAGCGTCTCCGAGAGCAGTCCGGCCGCCCCGTAGCCCCTGGCCACCTTAGTCGTGTCCGCCAGCAGAGCCCCAGGCCAAGACGCGGCCTGGACACGACACAGAGCAGCAGAGGACACCGGACACAGCAGACTCGGCCGGACCCAGTAAAACCCTAACCCTAGGTGTGTCGGACACGATTCGAACTCGAATTTTTCGGACAAGTTCAGGTACCCGTAACTTTTGACTCGTAGCCCTGATTTTAATTTCGTAAATTGTATCGCGTAGCCTGTATGACCCTCTCGATGTCCGGATAAACTGCTCGGGGCATCGCGTCCTGTGGTGATCGCACATCGCGATCCAAAAACAGAAAAAACTTAGCCCTGTTTTACCCTGGAATCGAGTACGCCCCGCCAAACGGGACGACTTGGTAGCGTGCGGTCTTCACCGACACGTGCGCGTCGTCGATACGGACGTGCGGACTTTCGCAGAAGCTGATTCGGATGTGCGTGCACACCGGAATCAGTGCGTATCCGCGGACACCGCCCCGTATCCGACAATTCTGATTCTCGCTGTAACTTAGTGTACACAAGTCAGATCGAGACGAAACTTGCGCCATCGGACTCGTAGCAATACGCTGGTCCTGTGGGTCAAGTTTAGTTCGATTCTGAAAACGTTGGAAAATCGCGTATCGTGGGCCCCACAAGCTCCACCTGACGGGCGATTTTGAGAACGGCTCATCGGAATCCAATTCTGGAAGTTCTGTTGGGTTCGTATCAACGTTCCTGACTTGTTGACACTAAGTTGGACTAATTTGGAGACTTTTGACCCTGACCTAGTTTTCGGTACGAAGCGACCTACACATGGACCCGCTTTGGCCTAGAAATGTCATTTTTGCCCTTGTGTCCAAACTGGACTTAAGGACAGGCTTTTCTAACTATTTTCTATGTTCTGAGACTGTTGGTAATGTTCATTTCAGCTTTTGGAGGAGTTATTGCTGAACCCACTGTTACAAGGACCGCCACTGATATTCCAATCCCAGGCAAGTGTACCTTGCCATAAATTTCAGTCTAATTGTTTATTTTGTTCTATTGCTCTATTTTCTGTGACTAGTGTACATGATATAACCTAGGACCGTATGACCTACTTAGCGTCCGATCACAGTCGGGTGCCAACCCCGTAAGCGGAGTTGTGTACGTCATTAGTGTTGGACATTCGAGACCCTTTATATTCTCGTGCTTGTTATCAAGTACACTACAACCTAGGACACTTGACACCATACATTGACAGAATCTTCCTGACATATTCAAGGTGATTCTGTATAGGATACAGGATGGACATAGTTATATACTCTTAGATTATGACTGTTGCATTAGCACTGATCTCACGTGACATGGACATGCGACGTGTGGTTACATTGGGTGGGGAGAGACACACAGGCTACAGGCTGTTCTATATGTATATACTATTATTGTGAGGTTGTAGACTCTCGAGCAGAGCTAGACCACTACTAGATATTGCTGCTACCGGCTCCCCGACACAGAGCTTGTAGCAGTCTCAGCCTGAGTACTAGTGTTGCTCTCAGATGCATTTTTACATAGTTGGTTATGTAGTTACCCTGTTTATTTCATTCCCTATTTCACTGCATTACTTTTGGCTTGAGATTTTTGTACCTTGTTATGTCCCCTGAGGACCTGGAATGGATGATGTCCCCAGGTTTAGCAGAAGAGCATTATCCCGAGGTTTACGGGACAGGAGCTGAGGTTGTACCAGGAGCTATTGCTGAAGGAGAACCTAACATAGAAGCAGAGGTGATGGCTGAAGACTTTACTTGAGCTTATGATATTGTACTCATCAGATACTTTATTTTGGACTCCTTGTTCTGGTCTGATGAACCAGTGTTTAGACTTTTTATCGGGTTGTTCCCCGACATACTCTGCTGTGACTGGACATTGATGTACTTTCCTTTATTTGCTGTTGTTCTTATTATTCTGTGTGTGGATGAGATTAGTATTATTACCTATTGTTGTAGACCTATATTACAGCTTAAGTATGGCCGATGGATCCATTAGATTGGGATGTCCATCGGTGTGTACTGCTGACCATTGCCACGCTTCTCTAGTCCCTCGTCATTTTGGGACCGGGGCGTGACATGGTTTATGTGGTGGCCCATGCAGGTCCTACAAATTGTTTGGTCTCAACTTAGGGGCCAAACAAACCTGTAAAAGATAGGATAGGCTTAGGATCTCATCCATTTGTTGAAACATTTTTGAAACTCTATATCGCATTCGAATTAAATACTTAAATTATGCATCCTGCTTGATTCTACTAAACGTTCTCATAAAGTTCACTTTGGATGCAGAAAGATGGATCCGAGAAGTGGAGAAGAAATTCCTTTTACACCACAAGACGCTGTGGTTACCTATGGAGATGGAGTTACACCAGAGAACAGAGGTCAATCCTCTCAAAGTGGACAAGATGAGCAGCATAACTCAAGGTTCAGGCGCGATGATATCCCACCACCGCCACAGTTCACTCCACAGATGCCTGCCTTCCCACCAGGACAAGCAATGGATGGGCAGCAAATGTTCCAGATGTTTTATGCCATGATGCAAGCTCAACAACAAGTTCAACAGGAGGCACAGCGGCAGGAGGCAGAGAACTTGAGAAACAGCCTAGTAAATGCCTTGGAGCAGGCAAACCCGCAAGCTAGGCGACCAGCGACGGGATCTATCACTGATTTCCGTCAACTCAAGCCCCGTACCTTTTTGGGCAAGGAAGGACCAACTGAAGTGCATGAGTGGCTCACCAATACACAACATCAGTTGGAAGCAGCTGAACTTCCGTGGGAGAGATGGATGACTGCTGTCCGAATGCAACTGACGGACAACGCGCATCACTGGTGGCTAGCTGAAGAGAGGAGGCTCGGACATGACCGAGTCACTTGGGAGGAGTTCTCCAGACTCTTCCAAGAGATGTATATCCCAGCCGTTGCTAGATCAGAACTCCGAGATAAGTTCAACCGTCTCATCCAGGGCAACATGACGGTGGAGGAGTATAATGCTGAATTCATTCGCCTGAGTCGTTTCGCCCCTTCTCTAATTCCTACCGAAGAAGAGAAGGCGGAAAAATTCTTTGATGGACTCAGGTTCAAGCTTCAGAGGTTGATTGGATCTGTTGCCCCTACATCGTACAACGACGTCCTTGCTGCGGCACGACGCATGGAGCGCGTCACCAGGAGGGAGTCAAGCCTGAAGCGACCATTTACCTCAGCACCATCCAAGGCAGCACAAGGGGATTCTGCAAAGCGACTCCAAAGGAATCTACCGCAGAGAGCAGCACCAAGAACCCTGCCTACTTGTCATTTCTGCGGCAAGTTGGGTCACATTGAAAAGGAGTGCAGACGCAAATTGGGACTGTGCTTGGTTTGCGGCTCCAACCAGCATCTATCCAGGGATTGCACAGCACGCCGAGAGGAAGCACCACGACTAGCTCTACCTGCACCACGGCCAGATTATCCAGCAGTGGGAGCACAGCAGACGGGAGTTGGAGGAGTCAGACCACCAGCTCCAGGAGGATATCAGCCAAGACCTCCATTGCCACCTCAAGCAGCACTATTCCAACAGGCTCGTCAGTAGAGGGGACCAGCACAGGGACGAGGTCAGGCTTTTGCATTGGCTGTTCAGGAAGAAGCTATTGCTGGAGAAGTTATAGCAGGTACCATCTTAGTAGCTTCATTACCTGCTGTAGCTTTATTTGATTCTGGGGCATCGCACTCATTTATAGCTGCTACCTTTGTAGCCACCCATAGAGTAGCTACTGCACCCCTTCCGAAGACTAAGAGAATTCTTACGGGAGGTAGAATCATACCTGTTAGTGATATCTGTAGATCATGTTCAGTAGTAGTCTGCGGAAGAGAGATGCGAGCCCAATTTCTGATCTTTTCTATGCCTGACTATGATGTTGTACTTGGTATGGACTGGTTAAGTCAGTATCATGCTACTCTTGATTGTCGGCTTGGAAAAGTTATATTCAGACCACCTGGACACTCAGAGTTTGAATTTTTTCGAGGAGCTGTAGAACAAGGTGTTTAGCCAACTCTTAGGGTATTAACTGTAGAAGGGGAGTCAAGTTACCCAAGAGTTATATCAGAGTTTGAGGATGTATTTCCCGATGATCTTCCAGGTCTACCACCTGATCGGGAAATAGAATTCACCATAGACTTAACTCCAGGAGCAGAACCGATCACTTCATCGATTTATAGACTAGCCCCTAAGGAGTTAGTAGAGTTGAAGAAGCAAGTTGATGAACTTCTGGAGAAAGGTTTCATCCGGCCCAGTGTTTCACCTTGGGGAGCACCTATACTTTTTGTACCAAAGAAAGATGGAACAGTTCGCCTGTGCATTGATTACAGGGCGTTAAACGCTGTGACCATTAAGAACCGGTATCCCTTGCCCCGCATTGATGACTTATTTGATCAATTGAGTGGAGCTAGGGTATTTTCAAAGATTGACCTGAGATCCGGTTATCACCAGATTAGGGTGAGGAAGGAAGATATCCCGAAGACAGCCTTCAGGACCAAGTATGGACACTATGAGTTCTTAGTTATGCCGTTTGGTTTAACCAACGCGCCTGCTGTGTTCATGAGCTTGATGAACCGAGTCTTCCATCAATACTTGGATAAATTCGTGGTGGTATTTATCGATGACATTCTGGTATATTCCAAAAGCCATGAAGAGCACGAGGAGCATCTCAGAATCGTGCTAGAGACGTTGAGGCAAGAGAAGCTTTATGCTAAGCTAAGTAAATGTGAGTTTTGCATGGATAAGGTGCCATTTTTAGGGCATATTATCTCAGGAGAAGGGCTGTCAGTTGATCCAGAGAAGATTGCTGCCATTGAGACTTGGCCTACACCAACATCAGTTGCTGAGGTGAGGAGTTTTCTAGGACTTGCTGGATATTACAGAAGGTTCGTAGAAAATTTCTCAAGGATTGCGGAGCCAATAACGAAGTTGACACGGAAGGATCAGGACTTTGCATGGACAGAAGAATGTCAGATGGCCTTTGAAGAATTAAAGAGGCGTCTAACAACAGCACCAGTCTTGACTCTTCCTTCAGGGTCAGGCGGTTTTGTTGTTTATAGCGATGCGTCAGGTAGTGGCCTAGGATGTGTTTTGATGCAACACGGCAAAGTTATTGCTTATGCATCGAGACAGTTGAAGGTCCATGAGAAGAACTACCCAACGCATGACCTGGAGCTAGCTGCTGTAATATTTGCACTAAAAATTTGGAGGCATTATCTTTATGGTGAGAAGGTGGAGATCTTCACTGATCATAAAAGTCTGAAGTATGTATATACTCAGAAGGATCTTAACATGAGGCAAAGACGCTGGCTTGAGTTAATGGTGGACTTTGATATAGATCTGCAGTACCACCCAGGAAAGGCGAATGTAGTAGCAGATGCACTTAGCAGGAAGCCTACAGCTTATTTCTTGACAATGCAACCTGAGCTATTGAAAGATCTACAGGAGCTTCAGATAGAGGTTATTCTACCAAGGCAGAGTGGCTTGCTGGCTAATCTGGAAGTAAAGTCATCGCTCGTGGAAAGGATTAAGGAAGCTTTGCCCACTGATGCAAGATTTCGAAGACTCAAAGAGAAGACAGAAGCAGGCTTGCAGACGGGACTTCGCATACATGAGGATGGTACATTAAGGTGCGAAGATCGTCTATATATTCCAAATGGAGAACTGAGATAGGAGCTAATGACTGAAGCGCATAGCTCCATATACTCTGTTCATCCAGGAGGAACAAAGATGTATCGAGATCTAAGGCAGTATTATTGGTGGCATGGAATGAAGAGAGAAATTGCCAGATTTGTAGCAAAATGCTTAGTCTGCCAACAAGTGAAAGCCGAGCATCAGAGGACTGCAGGAATGTTGCAGCCGCTTCCCATACCAGAATGGAAGTGGGAACATATTACCATGGACTTCGTCACAGGATTTCCAAGGAGCCCCAGCGGAAAAGATGCGGTATGGGTTATTGTGGATCGACTCACTAAGTCGGCACACTTCTTGCCGTTTAGAGTTGGACAGTCCACGGAGATACTAGCCGACATGTATATGAGACAAATAGTAAGATTGCACGGAGTGCCGGTTAGTATCGTATCAGACCGAGATTCGAGGTTCACCTCTCATTTCTGGCGAAGCATGCAAGAGAGTCTTGGCACCAGACTAAAATTCAGCACTGCCTATCATCCCCAGACAGATGGTCAATCAGAACGTACAATCCAGATCTTGGAGGATATGCTGCGATCCTGTATGTTAGACTTTGGAGGGTCTTGGGAAGATCATTTGCATTTGGTAGAGTTCTCATATAACAACAGTTACCAGGCAAGCATCAAGATGGCACCTTTTGAGGCATTATACGGTAGGAAGTGCAGATCGCCAATATGCTGGAGTGACGTCGGAGAGCGTCAAATATTGGGGCCAGAGTTAGTAATGCAAACAGTGGAGAAGGTGAAGCAAATCTAGAATTATCTTCGTGCAGCTCAGGACAGACAGAAGCATTGGGCTGATACACACCGACGTCCCCTGGAATTCAAGGAAGGAGAACATGTATTCCTGAGGATTTCACCTACTCGAGGAACCATTTGCTTTGGGAGCAGAGGCAAGTTGAGTCCAAGGTACATTGGGCCCTTTGATATTCTGGAGCGCATTGGTGAGGTGGCATATCGTCTTGCATTACCTCCATCTTTAGAGGGAGTGCATGATGTATTCCATGTCTCACAATTGAGAAGGTATGTGACTGACCCAAGTCACATAGTGGATCATTCTGAGATCGCCGTAGGCCCAAGCTTGAGATATGAAGAACAACCGGTGGGTATACTCGGAACCAGCGAGAAGACATTACGAGGGCATACAATTAAACTGGTTCGTGTGGCATGGAAGCAACACTCACCTGGTGAATCTACCTGGGAAAGGGAAGATATCATGCGACAGAAATACCCCCACTTATTCGAGGATGCAGGTATACCTTAAGTAAATTTTAATTCCTGTAGTTCTGTTCTGTTAGTAGTTTAATCTTTAAATTGCGAGGACGCAATTTTCTTAAGGGGGTAGATTGTAATCACCTGAAATTTTTGGAATTTTAACAATTAAATTTTGGGAATTAATTAGCATTTTTCTGTGAATTTTAATCTATAAATTAAAGTAGTCTAATTTAAAATGAATTTTTTTAAATAAAATTAAATAAATTTAAAATGTGATGAAAATCATATTTTATAGTGTAAAATTAATAACTGAGCATGGGGTATTTTTCCGAAAATTTATTGGACCCCGGATGAATTTTTAAAGCATTAAAAACTATTGATAAAATTTACTGTTTAATTAAACTAAATTAATTAATAAACCAAACCCATTATCCGCTGACCCGACCCGCATTCATTATTGGGTCGGGCCGGATCCTCAGATCGACCCGACCCGTTAGTACCCAAACCCGACCCGACTGCCAATCCCTAACCCCTAATTTTTCCCGTCGATTCGATTCGCCGCCGGCCGCCGCCCGCTCGCCTCCCTGCGACGCCTCCGCTCCAGCAACGCCCGCCGACGCCGCTGTGTAACGTCCGACGCCTGGCTCCTTCTCTCCCCTCCCGTAACCGGCGCCTGGCTACCTTCTCTCTCCCCTATATAAGGATCCCTAATCCTTTCTTCTCCGGTTGGAAACCCCTCCGGCCGCCCTCTGCTCCTCCAGCGCTGCCGTCCCTCGGCCACGACCCGACCGACCTCGCCGGCCAGAAACCCCACCACCATCGGCACGACTCACCGTCCCCGCCCGAGACCAGCCCACAGAGCCGCCCAGCCGAACCCTCTCCCCGAGCACCTCCCTCCACTGCGCCATCTTCCTCGCACGGCTCTTCTCCTCCGCCACCCTCTCTGAGTTTCCCCGCCGTCTCCACCTGTCGCCCCCATCTCCTCGACCGCCTGTGCGATCCCTCGCCGGAGCCCTAGACGCTGCCTTCCACCTCGCCCGTAGCGCTTCGACCCGCTACTGTCACCTCTCCGACGAGCCAGCGTCTCCGAGAGCAGTCCGGCCGCCCCGTAGCCCCTGGCCACCTTAGTCGTGTCCGCCAGCAGAGCCCCAGGCCAAGACGCGGCCTGGACACGACACAGAGCAGCAGAGGACACCGGACACAGCAGACTCGGCCGGACCCAGTAAAACCCTAACCCTAGGTGTGTCGGACACGATTCGAACTCGGATTTTTTGGACAAGTTCAGGTACCCGTAACTTTTGACTCGTAGCCCTGATTTTAATTCCGTAAATTGTATCGCGTAGCCTGTATGACCCTCTCGATGCCCGGACAAACTGCTCGGAGCATCGCGTCCTGTGGTGATCGCACATCGCGATCCAAAAACAGGAAAAACTTAGCCCTGTTTCACCCTGGAATCGAGTACGTCCCGCCAAACGGGACGACTTGGTAGCGTGCGGTCTTCACCGACACGTGAGCGTCGTCGATACGGACGTGCGGGCTTTCGCAGAAGCTGATTCGGATGTGCGTGCACACCGGAATCAGTGCGTATCCGCGGACACCGCCCCGTATCCGACAATTCTGATTCTCGCTGTAACTTAGTGTACACAAGTCAGATCGAGACGAAACTTGCGCCATCGGACTCGTAGCAATACGCTGGTCATGTGGGTCAAGTTTAGTTCGATTATGAAAACGTTGGAAAATCGCGTGTCGTGGGCCCCACAGGCTCCACCTGACGGGCGATTTTGAGAACGGCTCATCGAAATCCAATTCTGAAAGTTCCGTTGGGTTCGTATCAACGTTCCTGACTTGTTGACACTAAGTTGGACTAATTTGGAGACTTTTGACCCTGACCTGTTTTTCGGTACGAAGCAACCTACACATGGACCCGCTTTGGCCTAGAAATGTCATTTTTGCCCTTGTGTCCAAACTGGACTTAAGGACAGGCGTTTCTAACTATTTCCTATGTTCTGAGACTGTTGGTAATGTTCATTTCAGCTTTTGGAGGAGTTATTGCTGAACCCACTGTTACAAGGACCGCCACTGATATTCCAATCCCAAGCAAGTGTACCTTGCCATAAATTTCAGTCTAATTGTTTATTTTGTTCTATTGCTCTATTTTCTGTGACTAGTGTACATGATATAACCTAGGACCGTATGACCTACTTAGCGTCCGATCACAGTCGGGTGCCAACCCCGTAAGCGGAGTTGTGTACGTCATTAGTGTTGGACATTCGAGACCCTTTATATTCTCGTGCTTGTTATCAAGTACACTACAACCTAGGACACTTGACACCATACATTGACAGAATCTTCCTGACATATTCAAGGTGATTCTGTATAGGATACAGGATGGACATAGTTATATACTCTTAGATTATGACTGTTGCATTAGCACTGATCTCACGTGACATGGACATGCGACGTGTGGTTACATTGGGTAGGGAGAGACACACAGGCTACAGGCTGTTCTATATATATACTATTATTGTGAGGTTGTAGACTCTCGAGCAGAGCTAGACCACTACTAGATATTGCTGCTACCGGCTCCCCGACACAGAGCTTGTAGCAGTCTCAGCCTGAGTACTAGTGTTGCTCTCAGATGCATTTTTACATAGTTGGTTATGTAGTTACCCTGTTTATTTCATTCCCTATTTCACTGCATTACTTTTGGCTTGAGATTTCTGTACCTTGTTATGTCCCCTGAGGACCTGGAATGGATGATGTCCCCAGGTTTAGCAGAAGAGCATTATCCCGAGGTTTACGGGACAGGAGCTGAGGTTGTACCAGGAGCTATTGCTGAAGGAGAACCTAACATAGAAGCAGAGGTGATGGCTGAAGACTTTACTTGAGTTTATGATATTGTCCTCATCAGATACTTTATTTTGGACTCCTTGTTCTGGTCTGATGAACCAGTGTTTAGACTTTTTATCGGGTTGTTCCCCGACATACTCTGCTGTGACTGGACATTGATGTACTTTCCTTTATTTGCTGTTGTTCTTATTATTCTGTGTGTGGATGAGATTAGTATTATGACCTATTGTTGTAGACCTATATTACAGCTTAAGTATGGCCGATGGATCCATTAGATTGGGATGTCCATCGGTGTGTACTGCTGGCCATTGCCACGCTTCTCTAGTCCCTCGTCATTTTGGGACCGGGGCGTGACAGCACGGGATTCCCTAGGGAGGTAGCAAATCTCCCCGGGACTCAGTGTCTGTACATGCACAAGATAACAAGGAAACAAGTCTTGTACAAGCTACACCATGAATAAGGAATAACATCTCATGACGAGATCCGTGTATACCAATCCGTGTAACCAGCGTGTCAAGAGCATGGATATCTACACTAGATACAGTGAACATAGGGGATATCATAAATAAGAAACTAATCAGAGAATGTACTCGCCTTGGGTCCTTAGCTGGTGAATACCGATGTCCTGTCCCTGAGTATCGTCTGGAGGATCCAACAGTCCTATACACATATAATAATATCACTTGTATCAGATACTACACTAACACACAATAGAAATACACTGGCCTCAGGGCTATGCCAGGCATGGCTCTAGTCAACTAGGGTCATCTAGTAGGGATACGTATATAATATACACATTTACACTCAGGGTATATACCAATAAAAACGTATATAATATATATATATATAAGTGTCTATTAGTAATTGTACAAAATACGTATTTGTGTATATACACTAATAGATGTATACAAATATATATTTATATACCAAAATACATATTTGTATATATACCAATCAAATATTTTTATATATATATTAACTAATCAGAGAATGTATATAATGCCACACTTCTCAAGGTGATCCCAAATGAAGTAGCAGTTAGTTCCAATGAGTCCGGAGCAGTCCAAATAGCTAGAAACTATATAAAGAAGTCCAAGATCGAAGTTCGACACGAAAATCGAGATAAGGATACCAGGTCCTCAATACATAGAGAAAACATACAGGGGTTAGCTAAGATTAAGATTAACAAGTTTAGCTAATAAGAGAAATGGTCGTTTGTTTATTATTAAGGTAACACCTTAGTTTATGAAAATTATTTTGAAATTATTTTGAACAATAATTACAATTAAAAGTTTATTTATAAAATTTAGAATTTACGTAAAAGCCAATATATTTTTATATCTATAGTAAAATCGGTTACATATCTAAATAAACAAAATTTGAACTAATTTTATTATTGAAACTATTTCTTAATTAATTATATAAACCAAAAATTTATTATATTTTTACATAATCAAAAACCCTTATAATTATTACACAACTACTAATTACATAAAAACTAACTAATTGCATAAAAACTAACTAATTACATATTAATATAACCAAATCCTTATATATAATACATAACTAAATTTTACACATAATAAATAACTAATTTCATACATTATAAACAAAAAAACTAATTATATATAAACTAAACTAATTATATTAACTAAACTATTTATATATTAACTAAACTAAATATATAATAACTAAACTAATTACATATTTAACTTAACTGATACAGAGTTCCTTCGATGCACTGAACAGAGAAAGAGGGAAGAGGGAAAAGAGGGCTCACGTTTGGGGGTTTCCGACGTTGACGCGGTGGAGGTCCGCCGGGGTCACGCGGGCAAGGCGTCGGCGGTCGGGTGCTCGTCTCGAGGAGGCGGCGGTCGGGTGCTCGTCTCGAGGAGGCGGCGGTCGACAGATCTGCTCGTCGCGAGGAGGCGGTCGACGGATCTGCTCGTCTCGAGGAGGCGGTCGACGGATCTGCTGTGGCGGTGGTCCACCGGAGCTGGGACCGGGAAGCCGCGGCTGGATCGATCGGCTCGACGCCGGATCTGGCTGCGTCTGGTCGGCCACCGGCTGTAGGTTAGGTCAAAAATTAGGGTTAGGGTTTATGAATTTCTGTGTGTCAGGGGTGGATCGTGTCCGAGTGTTGGACACAGGGATGGATGTTTACTGTGGTGGAGGTGGATGTGTCCGGGTGTTGGACACAGAGATGATGTACTGTGGTGGATGTGTCCAGATGGTGTCGGACACAATCTTATTATAATATTGTAATAACTGGACACAGGAAATGAAGGGATATGATAGGACACCCGGGGTCGGACCCGAGGCCAACACGGCTGACACGGTAATGCTGGACACACGGACACGAGCACACAAACTAATGGTGATGGCTGGATCTGGTGGGAATTTGTGAGGGCTAACATAGGTTTTGGGGATTAGGGCTTCTTGGGAAGGGTGTGGGTGAATGACTTTAAATAGGGAGAGAGGGTGTGGGATGAAGGGTGAGGATTGGCCCAATTAATGAATGGCCAAGATTAGACATGAATGAGTTCTTCATGTGGGAAATGAGGGTGTGATGACTAGTTAATGGGAGATGGTAAACTTGTAAATTTTTAAAAGAAAAGATTATAATTTAAGAAAATATTTTAAGAGGCTTCCAAGGCTAACTGATTCCCAATTAGCTACTAATTAAACCCATATTCCAAAACCTTAGAAAGTATGTAATTTATTTATTTACTATCCCAAATGGATATAAAATTTTATTATATTTTATCAACTAGTCCTTCAAATAATTTTATTAAACAAATAATTTCATGATTTCAAACCAATAAATATTCGAAGCTAGAGTATTATATATACATATTATTATTTATCTATTTAATTTATAATAAATCGACATTTAGGAAAAAAATAATTTTTATAAAAGATTTTAAATCACCTTCTAAAATCAAACATTGTTCAAAATCTAATACTAAAATTCAAGGAGAAAATATTTTATAAACTTGATATTTAAAATAAATTAAAATCTAATTATTTCGGAAATTTGGAAATCGGAGGTTACAAGAAATACTACCTCTTTATAACGTGGACGAGATCGAGGAATAATCTTCAAGTAATTCCAGGAAATACATCACCAAGTATTTGTAACTAAAACTATGTACATTAAAGAGAAGTTATTGTAACGACTTATCTAGTTGTATATTAACTAGAATGGTACGAGTTAGATGTATTGCATAATCGCCTTAGCATGACTTGTATTCTATTCTAAAAGGACTTACAGGCGACAATCGCTGATACGAGTATGGTAGTATTCGTATGGGGCGTAGCCTGGAGATATAGTTACGTACCCGACTCACCGTATCTTGGGAAGTGGGGCGTGACAATGGTACTTGCTATTTGGGGTCTAACCCCATTAGTTTTGCATGGCCAAGTTTAGAGCCAGCACCTGATGATATTGCTTGCATGTGTAGTTACTAGTTTTCGATTCGGAAGGTATATTCTACCTTATGCCTTCGTATCTAGTTTTTGTGATATGGTGATCACCTATATGTTGTGATGATATTGCTTGCATGTGTAGTTGTTAGTAGATTTGTATCGTGCTTGTCCTGACTTCTCTAGCTATTGCTTGCATTCGAATTCTGAGGACGAATTTTTTCTAAGGTGGGTAGAGATGTCACTCCTCGTTCCCGATATACGTATTTAGAATGTATTTTTATTTTTAGTATGGTTGCATGTGCATGGAGACTAGACCCATTCTTTGGTTTAACCTCGTTTATGATTTATTTTGTGGGTTGGTTCAAGTCATGAGAACCTTTGGTTCAACCTTCAACCCTACCATATATAACCCAACATTTTTCTCTCTATTTACTTCTTCATTACTTCCTCTTCTTTAGTTCTCTCTCCTCATTTCCATAGGCAAGTACACCTTGCATGAGAAATAGAGAAACCCTCTATATTATTATTTTATTATGTTTATTATGTATTTCTAAGCACTTTTAGTTCTTGGAGTTTTCTGTTTTGATGGATGGATTGGTGTAGATCTATATTTCTAAACTTTGGATTTTATGAGTTTTTTTTGGTTTTGATCTATTAAACTTGTGTCTTTGAAAACTAGTTTTTTCTACATGATAGAGCTTTCAATTTAGAGCATTTTGGCTTTTGATTCACCCAATTTGGACTTAAAATAAGATTTTTATGAACAAAACAAGATTTTAGTTTTTTGGAGCTTTTCGCCATGGCTGAACCTGCTGTTGGAGAAGACGAAGTTCCTATGTGGCCAGTGAAAATATGCGGTTGAGAGTGCCATGCAGTTTGAGAGGGTTATGCGGCCTAAACTCTTGCCACATACTGACAACATGCGTCCATCTTGTTGGACACATGACTACTGTTTACACAAGTGTCCTTGAACACCTTGTGCTTTCACTCACTGAACGAATGAGAAATTCACTAGGTCCTAGAGAAATCCATGCGGCAGAGAATCTCATGTGGCACCGACACTTATGCGGCCTGGAGAGCATGCAACCACTAATTTTCTTGGATGCATGGCTTTGAACCGTTGGCACTTATTTCCTTGGTTTTGTCTTTTCTTCCTGACACACTTTATGACTTATCACATCAGTCACTTTATGTCACATCACTGACACTTTATTTATTTGACTGCCACTTTAACACTTGTCCCAAGGAGTAGTCCTTAACCTTGAGCATGCGGCCAAGTGGTTCATGCGGCCTAACTTTCCATGCGACCTTGACTTCATATGCGACATGACTTCCCATGCGGCCCTGACTTTATATGCGGCCTGACTTCCCATGCGGCCTAGAGACCCATACGACCCTACTTGTTTTAATTGAATATTTTTTTTGACTCTTGTGACCCAATGTATAATTGGTAGTTGGACTCGAATACTGTATCTGTGCTGATACCACTATTGCTTGATTATTGTTCATGATTTAATGTGCGTCGAGGTGCGACACATTCTGTCACATGTTAAGTGATTATATTTGAGTTTTGCATCGAGAATGCCTCCAAATTTCCAAATGCGTGATATTATAAATATATATATTGTTACCCCAGTATGGGCATAATAAGCGAGTCAACTACCAAAGCGTGGCTGGGATATTGATTATATGAATGTTGCATACACGCTCGGGTGAATCCATATTTGACTTTCATGGATTCGTATCTAGCGTGCCCGTACTTGTACGATATCTTAAGAAAAATTCTCATGTGACCACGCCTTGAGATTTCAAACACAACATAGGGCTAATTAGGTAACTAAAAGTGGTAATAACATTGGAGGGAACGATATCCCGAGATCATGCCAATGAACCTTCCCACAGAGATTCATTCTAAGAGCGCTGTGGGCTGGCCACCACAAATACTGTATATCATCCTCCTTAGTGGAGCGCATTATCTGACTTATTATTATGCCGAGCCACTATTTTAATATAGTAACACTAGAACTGCTAATATCGTATTTTTAGCTCAATAGCCCTACGGGGGACTGGTGCATCCTGCAAGTGCCTATTTTATTATTTGGTTCGGTTAGCTCATGTTCGGCACTGGCCTGATCTGAGGATACTTATTATATATTATTCTGAGATAACCTCAGACTCCAAATATCAAGCCGTACAAATGATTGGTCGGTATAGAAAAAAATGGATTTGGTTGTGATTATATTATTCAGCTAGCAGCCTAGGAAAGTGAACTATCATAGTGTGATGGTTCAACCCTTGTCCTTTTTTGGTTGTAGGGTTAGGCCTTCGCGCTAGGATATACCATGGACCTAAGTTACGACACTGTACCTATATATTATTATATTATTTTTCTTGGGGTTTTTGTTTCTCTATTTTGTGCTTCCTTTGTGGTACTTGCTATTTGGGGGTGTAACCCCACTGGTTTTGCTTGGCCAGGTTTTGAGCCAGCACTTGAAGATCCAACGTACTTTCCTCCAACTCATGGCGTGCACCAGGTATATGGTCGCAGGGGATAGCGAGTGGGTTTTTTTTCTTCCCTGCTCATCATTGAACATTTACTTTTTTTTGGCGTTTAGCCACCGACACATATTAGCCGGCTTGTCGGGACATTAGTTTTCTTACATGATTGTACTAAATCAGACTGCAGCTGATCATTGTCATGTACTTTTATTATTCTTCCAGCTCCTTATTTTGTATAGTTGGTCTCTAGAATATTTTAAGAAAGCATTTGGGACGCCTTATTGCTTATCATATTTGCTCTATGCTTACTGTTTCTTGTTTGAATGATTGAGACATAGAAGTTCTTAACCATAGGAGACTTGATTGTAGCATGCACCCCTTGTCTTATACAGCCGTGATCGCCCCTAAGATGTATAGTACCTTGTATGGGGTAGCTGGCCATGTCCGTCTCCGTATTTCGGTAGTTGGGCATGACAAATCTGCAGGCGTCGATCGGGCCGCCTGCGCGCTGTACTGCACAGAGCAGACAGAGCCGCCAGGCGCCAAAAACTGCAACCGCGTGCCCCAGAGAGCCACGTACCGCCTAGACTGCCTGTGCGTAGTACTGCACATAGCAGACAGCGCTGCAAACGTCGCCTATGGCAGGCCCTATTCCCTCCACATCCATATCGCTCATCCAAACCTGGCCGCATAGTGCCTGGCCACAAAGACCCTGGACATATAGTGCCTGGCCGCATAGCCCCTGGCAACATAACGCCATGTTGTACAACCCCTGGTCGCATAACGCCTGGACGCTTAGTGCCTTGGCCGCATAGCGCCGGGACGCATAGCGCTTTGGCCGCATAGCGCCAGGCCGCATGCGCCATGAAACATGCGCCCGAGCTAGCAACCTTGCATGCAACTCGCGCATAAAGGAGCGCACGAGCGCCATGCGACGATGCTGACGTGCTAAGTACAAAGTACGCTAACAAAGAGCCACTTTGCTCCATTGAGCCCGTGCCCGAGTCCGAGTCGCTAAGCCCCTTTAAGGCTTAGCTCCTAAGAAAAACTTCCCAAAGGTGATAACAAAACAAAAATTGTCATAATGGAGTCCACACTTAATCCTTCTAGGAAAGTCAACCCATATGGGCCTCCACCCCATGTGCATATACCAATACTAAGCATAGCTATAGATTTTAATATAAACATTGGTGGTTTTCCAATGTAGGACTAAAACTCCCAAAGCTAAGTAGAAAATACCAACAATCCCCCAGATATATCACAATATATGGTTGAGTGTTCCTCATAGTGACTGCCATCATGCATTAGAATAGATGTCGCCGATGACTTGAATCTTCCCGCATGGGTCAAACGATGATACGATACAAGAATGTAATAGGCCTTGAATTATACACCATAGCTTCTATGCTTTCCACTCATACAATGACCTCAGTTGTGCCATCAAGTCGCACGTTAAAGGCCTTGTGCTGACCTGGTCTCAGTGTATGTATCATGGGCATCTACAAGCTTTCCCTCAAGAGACATCCTACATCTTTATCTATACAATTAAGTGAGTTCTTCCATTATAGAGAGTTTATTATCCAGCATGAAGACTTGCGCTTCTGTGCAGTGCTACGCCGCATGACATGGCCACCCAAGGCCGATGATCCCCCTCTTGTGGTGTCATACCACTGTAGCATAAGGATACAAACCTCTTAGTAGTGTCGTTACTACACGCAACATGGAGCCTTGTGCTCCTATGCTATGCTACGTCGCTGTGACATGGCTTAAAGCCAAGGTTCACTCCCTCATGTGGTGTCACCCACTGTAGCATGAAGTCACATGCCTCTTAGTAGTGTTGTACTACCTTCCAGCATGAATTATTGTACTTTCATGCGGTGCTACGCCGCTGTGACATGACTCAAAGCCGAGGTTCACTCCCTCATGTGGTGTCACCCACTGTAGCATGAGATCACATGCCTCTTTGTAGTAAGGTACTACCACTCTCTATCTCTTTTCAGTATTAGGCTACATGCTTATATGCGATGCTATCGCCACTGTGACATAGACCAAAGCCGAGGTTCACTCCCTCATGAAGTGTCTAATGATGACAGTCGGATGGAAACAAATCCACTGCCGAACTAGAATGAAGAATAAACAAGATCCCAAGATCGAAACCTGGCTTTGATACCATTATGTCACGCCCCGGCCCCGAGGGGCCGCCCACCCGGACCACCACCTCGCACCCGCGGGACAGGTGTCGAGGCGCGGTGATTCATGTCCGGGTCATCCGGCTATGGGGGCGAGGCGGTGGTCCGGGCGGGCGGCCCCTCGGGGCCGGGGCATGACAGCTATGACTCGAGTAGATCGTTATATACTCTCCGTAGTGCACTGCTCACTTGTTTACACTGCTCATCCCCTAGATTATGTCGCTCAATATGTCCTTGTACGGCTTCACTCATCGCACTACCCCTTAGACCCGTGCTAACGTAAATGCTTATGTTTCATATAAATACATGTTTGGCTGCTTACATTATAGCTTGTACTTGTTGTCTCATTTCAATGCTTGCCACATGAATTTATGCCACAATCAAGTAACACTATCCGTATTGTGCATGCATCTAGTTAGCCAGAAGACTATCAAATAGTTCTTTTGAGCAATATGAACCTGCAAATATCCGGGACCGTTAGGTCGCTAAGGCAATTCCCAAATCAGGGGAATACATCAAGTCAAGTTTAACTCTGATCGAGAATCATGTCAAATAAAGCAAAGAATTACAGCTCGTGGAGCAATACTCGTTCAGAAAAAGAATCAATAATTATCATGTCATGTTGTGGATCTGGAAGATCCAAGACTTGCATGCCGCGGACAACTTATGCACAAGGTATTAAATGGGTTCCTGCGAACGGTTTTCGGGACACTGGGGCCGATCCGATCCAGACGGAATATCATGTTAGTCTTCTTGTTCGGACATGATGACATATAGCACCTCTTGTTCTTTTGTTGTACGTCATTCTTGCTCAAAGACTAAGTAGTCTCGTGTTCGGACAGGACGTCATATAGCGCCTCGTGTTCTTTCGTTGTACGCCATTCTTTCTCAAGACTACAACCCGTCCTTTATGTCTATGCTAGTGGCTCCTGTTCATATAGATAAGTCATCCTCGCTTAGCGGCAATTCGCGTGCGAGTCATTGCATCGTGACTAGTAAATCTGGATCACCTAAATAGATATGAGTATAACACACTTGTACATAATTGGACACTTGAACATCTTCTGCAATATGTAATGACCCGCTCCGCATCTATGCGGATAGCCGATTCAAATGGCACAAGTGTGATGACCCGACCCACTTTGCTCAGCGAAAAGACTTGCTTGAGGCAAAGGAATTCCGAACTTGGCCCTTCAGGAGTGCAGACTTAGACTTTCAGAGGCTCGCTCGACCGAGGAGAATCATCGCTAAGGTGTGTGGCTACGATGAACTTATCTTTGCTTAGCAACACACTTAAAATATGGTCGATATATGATAGTCGCTAGAAGAATCACCCCTTGCATGCTAATATAGAATACAACACATCTAGCTAAGGGAATAATCCCATCTGATACATTTTTGTATAGAACATGAAAGTAGATCGGTTGAACGGAATGGAAGGCTCGCTTTACAGTTCTTATAATTTTACTTCATAGTATTTCTTTTGTTCCTTATATGTTCTTTGAAGTACTTTGCTCCATATGTCTTGAAATGCTCGTCATATAGATACGACCTCGGTACAAAAGCACAACATAAATTCTGGTTAACTTACCTTTGGCAGAAGACTATCAAAATAGTCGTTCCAAGCCAAATAATAGAAACATGGAAAGTCTTCGGGACCGTTGGGTCGTCAAGGCAACTCCCAAAATGGGAACTGCAATAAGTAGTAAGACGACAGCGTATACAATGCATGAAATGGAACACAACAGATCATGAGATCTCTGAACGAGTAAAATGCATAATCACTATGTCAAGTAGCTATATTCATTTAAGGTCTTAAGATGTTGCATATAATAAAAGTTTAGTGTTGATGGTCAATGGTCATGGACAACCTGTGCACAGGCTTCAGGTTCCTGCGGACGGTACGCTGTTCGCGCCGAGGCCGATCCGAACCGGTCAGAATTTTTTAGATAGTCATTTGCTTCCGATGGGAAGGCGTGTAGCGAGGCTCGCTACCTGCGTTGCATTCTATTCCTGTGCCGAGACTATACCTTGTCTATGGCGGCTCGTCAGGTCATAAGACCAAGTTTGTATCATTAGTATATTGCATACGTGACGAACCCGCGTATGGGCTCGTAGGAACTTGTGGCAAGTAACAGATGTAAAGTAACCTGAAGTTTGAAACACATTTGAGTAGTCTGAGTAAAACATGCCTATACAAGTATAACATGCGGGTGTAAAATAAGTATAAGACATCTGAGTAATCTGCACAACCTGAGTCATAAAATGATATGAGTATTATAAACTGTGTATATCGTGCACTTGGTTTAAAAATACGCTCGTAGAATACATGTGTTCGTTATGCGACAATTGGGATTTCTATACAAATATATATATGTTCGTGCTTGGCTTAACTTGGTTTTATATTTGGACAAGGAAGGACAAATGGTAAGTTGGTAAGTATCGCCGTGTTTCTTGTATATCGCACGACGCACTGCCACACGAGATAGGCTTTGTATCTTATGCATAAAATTGATCCTAAGAAAAGAATAGCAAGATAACTTAATAGTTGGCGCCCGGAACTAATATAACGTGTTTGATTTATCGAGCGGACGAGAAGCCTCCCCACTAGTGCATTCATGTACTGATAACCCACCAGATTGCTTGTAGGATGCGGGAGAACCTCGTTCGGTGCAGAATGTCCTCTCGTGCGCGCTAAGGTGTAGAGTTCACTCTGGAGCCTTGGAGTGTTGCGTCCGGAGCTGAAGCACTTATACATAATATAATGTTGGAACATCGGCTATGTATCATCCCAAGTTGTAAGCCGCTTGGCACGTCTTTATTCTTAGAGAGAGAGAGAGAGAGAGAGAGAGAGAGAGAGAGCTTGAGCGACTTGTAATCTCGGCCTAGCGCCTCTTGTAACCTCATTCATTATAAATAAAGAGAGCTTGTTTATGCATTCAAACTTGTGTTATTCTATGTTTCCGCTATATCGACTTGGCGAACTAGTTATCAACGGCCATTTTGGTATTTGCCTTGCACGGGCGCAACTCCAGGCTCGTGCGGCCTTACTTCCCGATGGAAGTGATCGTCCCGTGGGAGTGCTGGCGCGGTGATTCGCGTCTACAGGGGACGGCCGATTCCAGCGGAAGATCGGGGCGTGACATATTGGTAGCAGAGCATGGCTTTGCGTACTTGGACTTCTTATCGATTCTCTCAGTTTTGAAAGCTCATTCGTGGGTTATCTTACAGATGCTCTCTCTCAATGTTCCAACGGGATATTTCGTACAATGAGTCTAAATATTTTCGAAAAGTGCATGTGAATAATATGATTGCTTATACGAAATTGTGAAACGATGGCCTTTGTGCCAACCTGTGTCAGACTTCGTGGGAATAGACTCATGTTAGAATCTGCAAGCTATATGTGAACCTGAATGCCTATACGAGAACACCAAGCGGGTTAAGGTGCGAGACAGAATATCGTTCGGACAGTTGCCTATGCATATAGCCTTTCGGCTAAGTTGTGCCGAGTATTGTGCGCCTAGATCTTTTGGTGCGATCAAGTTGCAACCGAGAGTTGGGTATCGTTCGGATAAGAATAAATTCAGACTTAGAATAAAAATCGATAGAGACGTTATCGGAGCACCGTTAAGGCAAATAATGGAAATCGTGTTTGGATTTTTGAGATATAGCTTAACGATTATTCGTAGCGATAAGTTACGATTCAGAACATAGTTTGTATGGAGGACTATCGATAAAGGTACATACGAGACTAATTTCGTTAAGGCAGCGAATAGGGACTGTGCTGGATTTCTAAGGAACTAAATGGATATATGAGTGAACGACGCGAACGCGATTCATGAGTTAATAAGATGACTCAATTTCTGAGTGGTATATTCGATAGTCTCAGGATCGAGTAAGCGAATTGAGAATAAAAATAATAAGCTATAAAGATTCATAGAGTATAGCTCGAATCCTGAGTGGTGTATTGGTCGACTTAGAAATGTTCGAACGAATCGTGGATTTTGGAGTATTAAACGGGTCTAGCAGCAAGCGACGTAATTGTGCGAAGCCTTAGTATAAATAATACCTAGCAAGTAAGCGAATTCGAAGGAATTATGCATGATTTGATTCGAACAAGTTATAATGAGTTGAACATGGGATAAGGCTTACATCGAATAGGAATAAAGAGTACTTGGAATTGATATCATGGTCAGAAAAACTTAGTGGATCGTACGAGCGATTTTGGATTGAATCAAACGAATTAAAACTTGAGTTGAGATGGAATAATCGGGGATGCGATCGAAGTTAGTACAATGGGAATATGGCGCGAACGAATAATAGCACGCATGGAAAAATTAGATTTGGGTAGGATATCGCTCGATAGAGTTCGGTCTAAGTACGACTACTACGGTTTCAAATTTGGGAGACTTTATATCATATCAATGTTTGGAAGATAGCATGGATTAATGCAAGTTAGAAAATCTTGATTCAATAATTCATGTAGGCGATAACGGATTTAATCTTGACTTGAATGAACGATCTTGAGTCGAGTTCAAAGGTAACACTCGATATCAGACCCAGACGAGATCGATTATTCTGCGGGAGCGCTGGGGTAGTAATTTCACGTCCGGCGGGGATGATCAAACTTGTAGGGACATGTTCAAAGATTTTACAAACGAACTCGATAAAATATAACGTATCGAAAGTGAATAGACTTGGGTTTGGGATGTGAAACTTAGTAGTTTGAGGAATGCTAGAAGTAGAATGTGGATTTATCAAACGTAAACGTTGAAGTTGGATGATTTTGCTAGACGAATTATAATCACGGCATGAACGGACATGACTTGATGGATAAGTATATAACTTGGATGGAGCAAAGTGAAATGATAAGGTGTCTCGATCGTTTCGGTAATAACCATATTGTTCGACGTTCTTGTCTTGTGCGAGCGTAACTCTATGCTCGTACATGCGTCACACCCGGATTAGGACGGTTATCCCGCAGGAGCGTTGGCGTGGTGATTTCACGTCCAACGGAGATGATTGAACTTGCAGAAACCAGAGCGTGATAATTAAATGATCGTCTTGACTTGTGGTTCAACACGATAAGACGAGTTCCAGGATACAAATGAATCTAAGCATTTTTGAGGAGAAGTTAGTCTAGAACGTAAAGTAAGATATGTTGTATGGTTTCTTGAACGGATACATAGATCGTGTTGAACGACTTAGATTTTATGATATACATTGATAATTTAGAATGGGATCGTGACTTGGTGGTCCAGGCTTAGAAAAGAATGGATAGGTGGATTCTATAAAACGTAATGGAGGAGATAGACTATGCAAATCGATGGATTTGACCTGCGACGTGGATATATCGTAAATTTGATTGAACGAACGTGTCTTAGGAACGATTTTGCCAAACGAACATGGATACTGTGCAAATGAACATGTTGATGTAAATAGAATGACCTGTGCTCGATGTTTAGAAATCTGAGTGAAACGAGCTTGGGTAGAATATCCCGTACGAAAGAACAATGGTTTGAACTTAAGAATTTGGAGCGAGTATCATGCAACGAATTTGCTCGATAAGAATCATGAACTTAAAATGTACCTATGACCTTGTGAGCTGAGCTAGCGAATAGCCAGACGACCAAATGCCTTGAGTTAAACTGGAGTGCCTGACTTTAGAGTATCGTTCGAGAAGATAGAACCGGGGCAACGAGACTTAGAGTTAGGACTTGGAACTGGAAGTATATGCTAGCGACGTTGGCGTTGAAACAAACGCAATGGAAGATAGGACATGAGTGATAATTGATTTGGTTGGATAAGTTATGCGACGATGAGGAATAAGACGATATTAGAGAATTATCGGACGGAAATCTTCGGATTGGAATTGGTGATATTCGAGATAAGTTGGCATAACAAGTTAAATCGTTGTTTGGAAGAGGTACGTTGCTAGTAATGCAATACTTGAATTTGGGTGAGATTGGAATAAACGATAACTAAAATGAACCAGAGTTCGGTTATTTGAGTAGCGAAGCGATCGGCAATTTGAAAGATTTTTACGAGTAGCTTGTCCGACTTAGCTGTCACTAAGCTTGGTTGAAATACACATATTTGGGGTACGCCTTGAATATGGGTACGATCCAGACTTAGCGATATGCATAACTCGAATACAACTGCAAATAAAAATGTTCGGATTCGCATAGACGAGTATAGCAACTGAAGTAAGACTGCCTCAACCCAAGATTATCATTTAGGATGGATTATAAAATACTCCGCGTTAAAAGATATATGTTCCGCACTAAGTCGCAGTATAGACCGAGTCTGAAGTTGGATTAAATGATATAGTCATTAAATGAGACAGACCTCGCACGCATGTGACACGGGATGAGAAGCGAGTAGGAAATTATGTTCGAACGAATCTAATGATACAGATTGATATGTTTGAGTTAGATTCCATAGTGTGCGATAGAACGATTTGCACTCAGGAAGTCTCGAGGACGAGACTTGTTTTGAGTGGTGTATAATGTAATGACCCGCTCCACATCTATGCGGATAGCCGATTCAAATAGCACAAGTGCGATGACCCGACCCACTTTGCTCAGCAAGAAGACTTGCTTGAGGCAAAGAAATTCCGGACTTGGCCCTTCAGGAGTGCAGACTTAGACTTTCAGAGGCTCGCTCGGAGTATCGCTCGATCGAGGTTCGCTAAGGTGGGTGGCTACGATAAACTTGTCTTTGCGTAGCCAGCACACTTAAAATATGGTTCATATATGCTAGTCGCTAGAAGAATCACCCCTTGCATGCTAATATAGAATACAACACATCTAGCTAAGGGAATAATCCCATCTGATACATCTTTGTATAGAACACGGAAGTAGATCGGTTGAACGGAATGGTAGGCTCGCTTTACAGTTCTTATAATTTTACTTCGTAGTGTTGCTTTTGTTCCTTATATGTTCTTTGAAGTACATTGCTCCATATGTCTTGAAATGCTCGTCACATAGATACGCCCTCGGTACAGAAGCACAACATAGATTCTGGTTAACTTATCTGTGGCATAAGACTATCAAAATAGTCATTCCAAGCCAAATAATAAAAACATGAAAAGTCTTCGGGACCGTTGGGTCGCCAAGGCAACTCCCAAAATGGGAACTGCAATAAGTAGTAAGACGGCAGCGTATACAATGCATGGAATGGAATACAACAGATCATGAGATCTCTAAATGAGTAAAATGCATAATCATTGTGTCAAGTAGCTATGTTCATTCAAGATCTTAAGATGTTGCATATAATAAAAGTTTAGTGTTGATGGTCAATGGTTATGGATAACCAGCGTACAGGCTTCAGGTTCGTGCGGACGGTACGCTGGTCGCGCCGGGGCCGATTCGAACCGGTCAAGATTATTTCAGATAGTCGTTTGCTTTCGATGAGAAGGCGTATAGCGAAGCTCGCTACCTGCGTTGCATTCCATTCCCGTACCGTGACTATACCTTGTCCATGGTGGCTCGTCAGGTCATAAGACCAAGTTGGTATCATTAGTATATTGCATACGTGACGGCAACCCGCATATGGGCTCGTAGGAACTTGTGGCAAGTAACGGATGTAAAGTAACCTGAAGTTTGAAACACATTTGAGTAGTCTGAGTAAAACATGCCTATACAAGTATAACATGCTGGTATAAAATGAGTATAAGATATCTGAGTAATCTGCACAACCTGGATCACAAAATGATATGAGTATTGTAAACTGTGTATATCGTGCACTTGGTTTAGAAATACGCTCATAGAATACATGTGTTCGTTATGCGACCACACACACACACACACACACACACACACACACATATATATATATATATATATATATATATATATATATATTCATGCTTGGCTTAACTTGGTTTTATATTTGGACAGGGAAGGACAAATGGTAAATTGGTAAGTATCGTCGTGTTTCTTGTATATAGCACGGCGCACTGCTACACGAGATAGGCTTTGTATCTTATGCATGAAATTGATCCTAAGGCAAGAATAGCAAGATAACTTAATAATTGGTGCACGAAACTAATATAACATGTTGGATTTGTCGAGCGGGCGAGAAGCCTCCCCACCAGTGCATTCATGTACTGATAACCCACCAGATTGCTTGCAGGGTACGAGAGAACCTCGTTCGGTGTGGAATGTCCCCTCGTGCTCGCTAAGGTGTAGAGTTTGCTCTGGAGCCTTGGAGTGTTGCGTCCGGAGCTGAAGCACTTATATAGGACATAATATTGGAACATCATCTATGTATCATACCAAGTTGTAAGCCGCTTGGCACGTCTTTATTCTTAGAGAGAGAGAGTTTGAGCGACTTGTAATCTCGGCCTAGCGCCGCTTGTAACCTCATTCATTATAAATAAAGAGAGCTTGTTTATGCATTCAAACTTGTGTTATTCTATGTTTCCGCTATATCGACTTGGCTAACTAGTTATCAACGACCGTTTTGTTATTTGCCTTGCGCGGGTGCAACTCCAGGCTCGTGCGGCATCACGTCCCGATGGAAGCGATCGTCCCGTGGGAGCGCTGGCGCGGTGATTCGCGTCTAGCGGGGACGACCGATTCCAGCGGGAGATTGGGGCGTGACACAATACACCTGAGTAATCTGTGTAACTCGTGCACCTGAAACAGAACCCCGCTCATGATACTAGTATTTGCTTATGCTATTGCCCTGGATTTTATTATATATGCTCGTGCTTGGTTTAACTTGGTTTACCTTGGACAGGAAAGGACAAATGGTAAGTTGGTAAGTCTCGCAGTGTTACTTTTATATCGCACGGCGCACAGCCACACGAGTTAGGCTTTTCATTATGCCATGAAACAGATCCCAAGGCAAGACTAGAAAGATAACTAAATAGATGGTGCACGAAACCTATATAACGTGTTTAGATTTGTTGAGCGGGCGAGAAGCCTCCCCACCAGTGCATTCATGTACTGATAACCCACCAGATTGCTTGCAGGATGTAGGAGAACCTCGTTTGGTGCGAAAATTCCCTTCGTGCGTGCTAAGGCGTGGAGTTCGCTCTGGAGCCTTGGAGTCCGGAACTGAAGCACATATACAAGACATAATGTTGGAACATCGCCTATGTATCATTCCACAAATGTAGCCACTTGGCACGCTTTTACTGTTTTGAGAGAGAGAGCTTGAGCGACTTGTAATCTCGGCCTAGCGCCGTTTGTAACATTTGTTTAATATCAATAAAGTGCTTATTTAACTTTTATAGTTGTGTTATTCAATGCTTCCGCTATTGACGACTCTGTGAACTTGTTATCAATTGCATGTTCGTTTCTTATTCCGCAGCATTCAGACTATTTGTGCGACTCTGTGGCTTAGTTATTTTATCGTATGTTTGGATACTGGCCTTGCACGGACGCAGCTTGTGCTCGTGCGGTATTACGTCCAGATGAGAAAGATCATCCCGTAGAAGCGTTGGCGCGATGATTCGCACCTAGCAGGGACGACAGATTACCTACGGGAGATCGGGGCATGACAACATGCATAGCCGAATGCACCAGTGTCTACCCACCAGTCAGTAACCACGTTTGATTACTCAACCTGCGCAATCATAGCAACCAAGTTAAGTAATCAAAGAAACCAAGTTTAGCTATACCTTGCTTTATTGGTTTGAATTGGTTCTGCTTTCAAGCTCCAATTTTGGCCATGCCCCAAGTCCTATCTAGTACAGTGACTTTTATGCACCTAGGCCACCATGCGCCAATCTTGCCATGCACAGAGACGTCCATGCGTATAAGCCACTATGCAGCCAGCTCTGCCATGCGGCAGGACCTGCTATGCGGCCAGAAACTGCCATGATGACAGAAGCCGCCATGCGACAAGAGACTGTCATGCGGCCAAGTCTTGCCAACCGCCAAGAACTGTCTTGCGCTAAGTCCTGTCATGCGCAAACTCTGCAATCCTTGGTCATATTGTAATCTTCCTTCCAAATGGAATGCGCGTCTTCAAACTCCTCCATCCTGGAAAATGGTAGGTTCCGACAACTCACGTTCAACATTTGACGAATGACTCCTTCCCTTATCCAAATGTTCAAAGTGTATCCCGTCAATTTTCTCAAGTTTGTGAAAACTTGTTGCCGAGAAGACTTGATCGGATATTCTACCTCTTTCTTCGGATCTTGCTTTGAGATTGTTAGTCCCGGGACAGATCAAAGATGGTAGAATATGGGCCATAGCAGAGTTACTAGCGAGATCCGAAGGTCCGCTCTCTACTGGAACCCAAGTTGTCGTCGAGATCAGAGATTCACACAAGAGTTCATTATCTGATATATCTTAATTCCAACGAAGCATGAACCAAGAACAGGTTACAACAAACTCCGAAGATAATGAAGATTATAACAAGCAACAAGAAAACGTTCTTCTCTTTACGTTCGCAGACACTACAATGAGAAAGAACGAAGCACATGAAAGGCTGAAGAAAAGCTCCTTACTGGGGTGGTCAAAACCACCGTTGCTCAAAGCAAGATTCGTCGTATAAACGATCTTCCCCCAGGAACCATCAAGTTCACAAATGAACTTATGGAACGCTCAATGTCACCATCGAAAACACTCGAAAACACCATATGGGAGGGGAACACTCAGGGCCACCGGTCATCTGGTGTTCTCGGTTTTTCATATGTTTTTCTCTCTCCTCAAATGAAAGAGGAGGTCATCTATATATAAAGGAAAACAACTCCTATGCGGCCTGAGGAAACTCCAGGCCGCATAAGCGTTGACCGACCAGATCCCCTAAAATCTGGGTGTCAAATCCGCATGCGCCGCCTGCACCACATGCGCCGCCTACGCGCTGTATTGCACAGAGTAGACAGCGTCGCCAGACGCCAAAAGCTGCAATCGTGTGGTACAGTGAGCCATGCACCGCCTGCGCCGACCGCACGTTGTACTGCACAGAGAAGACAGCACCGCAAGCGCCGCTTATGGCAGACCCTGTCCCCTCCACATGCATCTCGCTCATCCAAACCTGGCCACATAGCGCCAGGTCGCATAGCCCCATGCCGCATAGCGCTTGGCCACAAAGACTTAGGCCACATAGCCCCTGGTGCCTTGGCCGCATAGCTCTTTGGCCGCCTGCGCCACGAAGCATCCAACTCGCACATAAATGAGCGCACGAGCGCCATGCTAAGTGCAAAATGCGCCAACAAAGTGCTACTTTGCGCCTGTGTCCGAGTCCGAGTCGCTAAGCCCCTTCAAGGCTTAGCTCCAAAGAAAAACTTTCCAAATGTGGTGACAAAACAAAGATTGTCATAATTGAGTCCACACTTAATCCCTCTAGGAAATTCAACCCATATTGGCCTCCACCCCATGTGCATATACTAATACTAAGCATAGCTATATATTGAGATATACACATTGGTGATTTCCCAATGTGGGACTAAAACTCCCAAAGCTAAATGGAAAACACCAACACAAAATACATACATATAATTGCAAGTTTCAAAGAAAACGCTCTTATAACTTAACAAACAAGAAATGATTTCAGTTGGGACCTATTTGGTTACACAAAAATATAGAAAAGTACGAAAGTGAAAAAACATAATTTGCATACGCGACAAGTTTTGACTTTCAAAATGTTGTTTGGTTGATATAATTGAAAAAATGAAAGTGAAAACAAAAAGAGTTCGACTTTTTCGATGGTTGTTGAAAGTGAAAAAAAAAATAGGTCCGATTGTTTGGATGGTTGTTAAAAGTGAAATAAAAATAGTTATTGAAAATGAATGTTTGTTGGAGATGTAAACTTGGATATGCTTACTCCAAATTTATTTTTACAGAAACAATTCTCATTTAAACCTAAATATTACAATATAAATTATTATTATTATTATTATTATTATTATTATTATTATTATTATTATCTCTTTCCTGGACTACAGAGGACGGTGTCATGGGAGGAGAGAGGGGGTGTTCGTCAAATAGCTGACGAGCGAGAGGGAGGCACAAGCGAGATGGAGGCGGCCAGAGTCAGAGTGGCTGTGAGAAGGAGGATGCAGATGACGACGTTAAAGTGTGATGGTGGTGCAGAAGAGGAAGAGTGCAGAGGTCGCGGAGCTTGGGATAGAGAGAGTGGAGGCGGTTGAGCAAATGGACCTCGGGGGGCGGCAGCCGGAGATGAGGATGTTGGCATGGACGGAGCAGCGGAGGAGATGGAGGAGGAGAGGAGAGGGGAGGGAGGAGAGAGGAAGTGGTTGAAGTGGGAGATGGAGAATGGTGGTGGCATTTTTATGGGGTCTAGTCTGATCAAGTCAGCCCTATCTTCCCCTGCATTTTATGGGGGCATAATCAAGATGACGAAGAAAAAGAAAAGAGGATCTCCAAGCCAATGCCGATCTCCCTCAAGGAGTCATCATCCCAGAGGAGATGGTCGTCAACCTCCTCGCCTGGCCAAACTGGCGCTGGCAGAGCACATGGGGGTCAGCAGACACGACCACCGCTTGTTCTCTGCAATGAAGCCAGGCCGGAAAGAGGTGGTTGAGCAACGCCAATATGGATGAAGCAGAGGTCGAAGAGGGAGAGGCGGAGGGGCCGCAGGAGGGGAGAGTTCAGAGTGAAACTCACTTCAGAGGAATTTCATATAAAATAGGTTGGATGTGAAAGTGAATCAGATTGGGGGCAGTGACCGCATATGCCGTTCAGTGAACATTTTTTATTTTAACTTGTGGCAACCAAACACCTGATCTGATAAAGAGTTCTGCCGAGTGGCAAATATTTATCCAATTTCAGCCCACTTTTGGACAACCAAACACCCCCTTAAAAAACTAAAAGGATTTCCTAGTAATTAATGATCACTAAATTTCTAATTGAAACAAAACTATATACCAAGCAGCGTTCTCAAATGATAATAAATTTCCAAAATGTCTAGACTCACAAAAAACTAAATTAGCACCAATAATCAAAAATCTTGCTCACAAAAAAGAGATGCCTAAACCTAACATTGTGCGATCTCATATCCATCATATTCAAACTTCGTCCTCAGGTTGATAGTAATAAAGTACCCCTCTCTCAATCTCCCTTCTTCCTGAAGGAGCATCCCTCGGTGAGCCTGGCCTTGCCACCAGTGGGTTGGCACAGCACGGTCTGGCAATTCCCACAAACCACGACAGTCTGAGAATGGCTAAACACAGTTGTTCTGCAACACAAAACAAGTAATAAACTGAATCAGAACAAGCACAACATTGGCTTATGAAAGGCACCGAGTACAATTAAAACTTGATACATTATGTCCCACAATTAGTGAGCTTACAACTTAAATAAAAGACGATAGAAACAAAATACTAAAAACATACATCAAAGTCACCCTTCACATATTACCACTTCAATCAAGAAACAGCTACAGCAAGTGAATGTTATTTTTACCTAGAGCATTAACCAAGAACATTACTAGCATCACAGATGAATACTAGATATATAACATTATCAAACAAATTCGACCTTCGCACTTCAAAACATAATTCACCCCATCATGATTATAATTAGCTTGGAATATAATTGAAAATCAAGACTTCCAAGTATGGGGAGTAAGGATAGAAAAGATAAATTGAAGAATCCACAAGAGGTATTTACTAGTACAAAATCTTGGGCTAATTATATTTCCTTAAAACAAAATGTTCTCTATCATGATTTACTTAGCTTTGAATATATATAATTGAAAATTATGACTTACAAGGAGTAAAGATGCCAAGATGGAAAGACATTGAAGAATCCAAGGGTGGATCGAGAAATTTCAGTGAATGGGGTCTTGAAAAAAAATGAGTAGGGGCTTAGAAAAAAAAAACAAATGTGTATACAAGGATTCAAGCTCAAAACCAACACTCAAAGTACTTAAATACCTAGCTAGACTTCAACAACGCACTATGTTATAAATTTCGCTAGACGTGTTCGGTGCGCCAAAGGGACGCCTAGCGCCTAAGCCGCCGAAATATATATATATATATATATATATATATATATATATATATATATATATATATATATATATATATATATATATGTGTGTGTGTTAAACTTAAACAATAACAAATCTTGTCCCATTGGTCAGCAGAATAATGAAGGGTCATGGTTGGGGAGGTCTGGGTTCGAGACTTAGCGTATGTATTTAAATTTATTTTTCTACTACACTTTCCTTTCCTTTCTTCTTCTTCTTCTTCTTCTCACGACTCCTCTCCCTCCCTCTCTCCTCTCCCAGCTCCTCTCCTCCCTCCGGCGGCGGGCCGCCGCCGCCGCCACCACCACCAGCTGCAGCTACGCCGCCGCCACCACCGAACTCCTGCGAGGTAAGTTTATTTATTTTATTTTCAAATGCCTAGGCCGGCCGCCTAGGGCCTTTACGATGCGGCCGGCGGCCGCCTAGGCCGATTTTTAGAACACTGACAAAGCGGCCA
Source organism: Iris macrosiphon (assembly GCA_036927795.1). Classification (NCBI taxonomy): domain Eukaryota; kingdom Viridiplantae; phylum Streptophyta; class Magnoliopsida; order Asparagales; family Iridaceae; genus Iris; species Iris macrosiphon. The sequence goes on from JAYESA010000015.1 coordinate 42,797,722, forward strand.
TATTTATCTACAGGTTAAACAAATTTTAAAAAAAAAAAAAGGTTATAAACTATTTTTTCCAGAAAATCCAGTGGGGACTCGAGCCCCCACTGCTCTCCAATGGATCCACCCCTTGAAGAATCCACAGTAGGTATTATGCAGTACACAACCATGGGCTAATTTTATTTCATTGCAAGTATAGCTCTCCATGTGGATCCACCCCTTGAAGAATCCACATTAGGTATTCTGCAGTACACAACCATGGGCTAATTTTATTTCATTGCAAGTATAAATAGTAAAGGTACGGTCTAGCTCTCATAAACTTCAAAAGAAAACTACCCAACAAAAAGACCACTTGAAAGTACTGAAAAATTAAGTGTTTCAAATGCTTAATAACACAACATCTTAAGTCTCAACATCAGTTCTGCTCCTTCTAAAGAAAAATTTTAGTCTAAAAACCTCTAGACTACATCCCATTTAGACTCTCCACCAAAAATATCCTCTTGAATGAAGAAGGTATTTGTGTGGATGGCAGATAACGATCAGCCCCAATAAAACCTTACATATCCAAAGGGATACCCCCTCGGAAAACACTCCTTGATGGAATTGTAGTTATAATTAGTCATGATCAAGACAAGACAGATTGCAGGGTGGGCCTTAAAAATATCCAGACTTGTCAACTTGTATAAGGTGAAGACAGCCCACGAAAGATTGACATCAACTGTCTTTCCAAAAACCCAATTTTCTCCGCAAGAATTGGAGCTACCAGCCCAACTTTGACTTTCCCAACAAACGAGAGACAACAAGGTGCTCATCTCATAATGGAAACAGTCCAAGTCTGACTTCTACACTCAAGAACAAAGGTTGATTTTTCATTGTGACAAACTACCTAAAAACTCTACCAATCACTGGTTCAAGCGTAACTGAAGCTTCTCAGTTTTGCTGCAAGCTAGAAAGCACATAAACTCCAAAACTCCATGCCAACCGTATCATGTTACACATGTGGACACTCAAATATAATGGGACATATCCATGTCGTTGAGTTGAAAGCATGTCATATCATATTCATGCAGTATAGGCTGCGAACAAATACAACATTAACACAGCAACAGAATAATTTGGTGGTCCTTTGCTCAAGCCCATGCCACAAATTTGTAACATGCGTCTAGGATCCGTAGAACCTTGGTCTCCAAGAGGCTGTTTGATTCATGAAACCATGAAGAACTTTGGGGGCTCTTTAGAAGTAAAAAAATAGGGAGCAAGTCAAGTTGTAAGGTAAGTTGGGAAGCACACATAACCGGACTGGTCCAACCAAAGCTCAGCCCAGCCATGGCTTTCAAAGCCCGAGACCAACCATAGCCCACACATTATTCAGGTCAGGCTGGGTTCTGTATTTCCAAACCGGACCATACCAGTGGCACGGTTATGAGGCAGATTCCATTTTGACATTGTATATGTAATAGTTATTAAAAGTGAACAGGTCATAGTGATTATAGGCATGACTATAAATCATGTGGCTTTTTTCCCATTTTGATCTACCGAACAGGAAAGGAAAGCTTCTGATAGTTTATATCTAAATTTTTTCCTTTTGATCTTGAGAGAATTTTAAAATTCCAAGAGACAGCGGTTATGTTATAAGGACACGGATGTGATACAACAAGGATACAACACCTATTTTGGTATGTCCTACCGTCTTTTGGAGCATTAAATGTGTATGTGGAGTGTTATACTAGTGTGCCCAACACGACACGACCACATCTTTTGAGTGGCTGTGACTCCTAGTCCAACGATGATCCCCTTCTTTCAGAAAAAAAAAATTGTTTGTAAAAACATAAAAGGGAACATAGGCAGCATATGAATGAGGCATGCCTCAAATGGGTACGAGCCTAGCTATAAGGCTAACTGAGGCGTGCGTCTCCCAAAGGGCAACTCGTCTCACATGTTCTGAGGCACGGCATAGAGGTCGGAGCCTCGTGCACCTCAGATGCGCCTTTGATAACTATGCAAGCCGATAGGCTAAACAGGGACCTACTAAAGACGAGCAGGGTTACCCTTCTCCATTAGTGTCTCACATATGGACCTGGCACGAATCGAACACGAGATTAAGCAAGCTCGGGTCAATCCAAGCCTGGCCCAGTAATACCTTGAGGGATGAGAAACAAATCTTTATGTCATATTGCCATCTGAAGGTGTTGTTGCCCAAGGCTCAGCACGATCTGGGCCTTAGCCAAGCTGGCCGGAATATGCACAAGATTCTGAATGGCGGTAGGCGGGTGCGCGGTGGAAAGAGTTCGGCTACCGCCTAGACACCGCCTAGACGGTTGATACATTTTGGACATTTTTTACAATTTTACCACATATTTTACATTATATAAATATTTTAAGGATATTTCATGCATAACTATATTGTAGAACAAAATTTTATTAAGTTTCAGTCTTGTAAAAGTAAATCATAGCCTAGACAGTTGATACATTTTGGACTTTTTTTACTAATTTACCTCAGGTTTTGCATTATATACATATTTTAAGGATGGTTCATGCATAACTATATTGTAGAACAAAGGTTTATTAAGTTTTAGTCTTGTAAAAGTGAACCATAGGCCCATAATGCTTGCAAAACCGTTTGGCCAAAACATATTGTTAAGTATTACTCCGCTTGGGCGCCCACCTACGCCGCCAAAGCTCCGTTGGCCGCCTACTCCACCGCCTACCGAAAAGTGGTGCAGTGAGAGACCGCCTACCGCCTAGGCGTTGCCTAGGCGGTCGAGGCGACCGCCATTTAGAACACAGAATATGCATATTATGCCAAGCCAGTCTTAGCCACTAATTGAGGAGAAGGCTAAGCCTAACTCAGACCAAGGTAGTCAAAGGCGCAAGGCGCACTCAAGGCGCAAAGGGTCCAAATCGCCCGAGGCGCAAGGCGCACTTAAGGCGCGCGCCCGAACGACACGAGGCACAAAAATTATATATATATATATATATATATATATATATTCACATCGGATTTCTACATTGATAAACATGTGTGCTTCAAATTCTCCCATGTCCAGGTTGCAATCACTTTGAATTGAGTGAGTGAGAGAAAAAACAATAAAAAAAGTACATCAGTTCAAAAAAGAGTAAAAAATAGTACAACAGTTCAAAAAATAGTCTAAACATGTTATTTTTTCACAAGATTTTCAAGGCGCGCCTAGGCGCGCCTTAGCTATTCCAAGGCGCTCGAAAAAGGCGCACCTAGGCGCGCCTTAGGTGCGCCCTAAGAATTGCGTCTCGCCTGGAGTGCCCTGAGGCGCTGCCCCTGCGCCCAGGAGCAAGGCGAGCCTTTGACTACACTGACTCAAACCCAAACCCAAGCTTGGATCAAGCCACTTCGGTTTGCCACCCAAGTTTGACACATTTGAATAAAAAGATGGAAATGCTTTTGAATAAACAAATATAATATATATTGGAACAAAATAACCTTCACTAATGTTTATAAACAACTAAAACGTAAGAGTATTTATGTCAAATACCCCTGAATGACCAAAGCAACCCTAAAATATAATTCTTGGTTTTTTAAACTAAAATACCCCCAAAATGTTTAACTAGAAGGGCTATTTTAGTAATGACGCGCCCAGGCAATCCTATGCATATGTGAGAAGGGGGCAATTGGGCTTTGACATAACTAATAACCGGTCAGACGACCAATTTGGTACGAATACCACAAATTTGGTACGAATCTGGTTTACGATCGGTTCAAATCCGGTCTGAAACTGTTCAGACCTTGTTTGAAAACAGTTCGATCGAGGCTGAGACATACTGGTTTGACCGGTCGGGTTTTTTGGACCTCTAGGTCCTTCTTACCCCTTGAGTTCCATTCCAAGATGTGTGGAAATTGCTTTCTACAGCCCTTAAGATCCATTCAGAAATCAGATTTTTTTTTTCATCATGTGGTATGAATTTCATCCTAATTGCGCATAGGAAAAGTTTGGGGGAATTATAAAAGAGAGGAAAGAACGCCAAGTGAGTTGGCGTGGTGGGAAAAGACTCCAAGTGAGTTGGCGTTTCACAAGTTTAGCCCACCATGCCAACTCATTTGGCATTCTATCCCCTATTTAAAAAAACTCCAGAGACTCCCCCACATCATCTGACAAACAAAACAAGCATATATGGTACATATATGCAGTTGTGTGTATTTATTGATGTGGTTATGCTAAGTATTATATGCTCATAAGTTGTGAGCAAGAAAGATGGATGCTTCAGAAGCGGGTGCATTGAGGAAGCAAATGGAGGCAAAGATGGCTCATGATGATATGCATGCATGGATGCCAATCTCTTTATATTGGTCGGCGTCTAATTGTTACTATCGGAATGGAAGCAGTCTTCCTAGCTAGGGAATGCAAAAAAAAAGGCTTCAATGACAACTGAGTTGGCGTGGCATTTCCTAGCTTGGGAACACCAACTAATTTGGCGTTCCGTGATTAGGGATTGCCACGCCAGAAGGCACCAACTGAGTTGGGGTTCCCTAGCTAGGGATTGCAACGCCAGAAGGCGCCAACTGAGGTGACGTTCCCTAGCTAGGGATTGCCACGCCAGAAGGCGCCAACTGAGTTGACTAGGGATTGCCACGCCAACTCAATTGGCATTCTATCTCAAATATACCATATTTTTTGGCGTTCCATCCCCTTGATCACTATTCCACCAAACATCTTCTCCTGTGCGCAATTAGGGATAAATTTATCCCTCTAAATGAAAAAATCTGTTCAGAAATAGGTAGAACTGCTTTCTCCACAAATACTAACACAAAGAATAATGTACCACTGGGATCTTTTAAAAAATTCAAGGCACTGTGTGTTATCCCATCCAACAACTATGATTTCAAGGGTTAGGATGAACTTCTTCCACCACAAATTCCCTTTTTTCCAGAAACATAACTCGCTAATCTCTTAACCTAATATGTTAAGATAGCTAAAGAGAGTAATAAATCAATGTGTCTAAACTTAGGATACCCTGGTCTCACACTTCTCCATCTTAACGTCAAAATAGATGACTAGAATGAACTTCAACTGCAAATCACAAAATCCCAACATTTTATTCCAAAACAATACCCACTAAATTGTTAACCTACAATTTACATCGAAGATTATTTGCATGCATGACACAATCTGGACCTGCCAACACGGACAAGGTACCATTTTGCCGTGTCCGTGTCATGTCAGTGCGTGTCCGACACCACCAAAAAAACCAATTAAATGAACAGCAAAACTTTAACTGCAGAACTTACATGTTGAAGCAACCTTGGCACTTGACATCCTACAAACAGAAACCCAAAAACAATTCAATATTATAAAAAAACCCTAAAAAATGGATTAAAAAGAATAAAAAATTTGGCACGATAGAACAAACCATGAAGAACGAGTTCGGCGACTGGACGAGCCTCTTCAGCTTGTGCCTCCTCTTCTCCAGATCGGCCGGTGGGTTCAGAAGATCGATATCGTTCGGAAGAACCTAAAGAAGCATCCATCAAACTCAACAATTACTCAAATAAAACGAAGAAAAATCAGCATGAATAAAGAAAATTTTATGTTATAATTAGTAAAGTTACCATCTTGACGAAACCTAGAAAAGATTTCTCTGGAAAAATTAGGGTTCTATCGGTGCGGCGGAAAAGAGAAGAAACCCTAAACGAGGAGGGATTATATATATAGCTTCATTGAGGGTTGGTGGTGTTGTGTAAGCCCGTTGGATATGTGAAATTGGGCTTTGGGCCATTAGGATGGATCTGGATCCAAACGCATGATCCCGGAACAACACCCTTTTACCGGGGGCCTTGTTTACTGGATTTTAGGGCTAGTTTGGATTAGAATTATATTTCATCTCATTGGTTCTAAAATATTTGTTAGATCAGCATTTCGAAAATGTACATATTGTATGTAGATCAATTTTTGGACCATACTGTCCTTCTATACTAGACCAAAAAAAAAAAAAAACTCCTTGGCCATATGTCGAAACTCGGTGGCTACCTTTTCTTACCATTTTATTTTTCTATTTTAACCCTGTAAAAGTACTAATGTTTATTTAAAAATATCATATGCATAAATTGTCCCTCTATAAAGTGCCCAACGAAAACAATGTCAGAAGCAACTGACATGTGAACCCCCCTTAGGCCCACTACTTATTTGTTTTATCTTTTATTTTTGTATCAGACTCCGATTTTTATGTCGACTCATGAATTCCGCTTAGATACGGTTTGTGCACATTGTCTTGAGATTTTTTTTTAACTTTATTTTGATATGGTTTATTTTTTACTTTAGCTTTGGGCAAAAAAAATTTCTCCATAATTTTTTCGTTGGTTTGCGTGCAACTACGTTCCATGTGTCATTTGTGCACATCGTCTTTAGATTTATATTCAACTCGTCTACATCGTCTTTAGATTTATTTTCAACTCGTCTTAACCGATATTTTCATTCGTGATCTCCAATGCACCAATATCATAAGTTAATTACAAATATCACTAAGTTAAATAATAAGATCTATATATATCACAAATTAATTATATATATCATATTTTAGTAGCTATGCGGCTAAATTACTTCGGTTTGACCTCTAAACATATATTTGACAATAACTCCTCCAAATCTAATTCAAGAGAGAAGCTTCATTGAGAAGACTTAGGTTCGTGGACATCTATGATGTAGATTTCGACACAATCAGAGTGGCCATTAATAAAGATTTTAAAAAGATCTATAAAAAAAGGATCCAATTGCATGTCAAAGTCTTTTGGGTCTAATGATTCAACATGTGGAGACATAATGTTTCCGTTGGGTGGTTAGGGGTTTGAATATATGGGAACGAAATTTATTTCCTCTATTAATAAATGCTGGGTGGTTCAAAAGTTCAAATTCACGGAAATGCAGATTATTTTCTCCATTAATAAATAGTAGGTGAAAAAAATAAAAAGATTATGTTCACAATGATAAGACGTAGGGTTCACAATTCTTTTGTTTTGAATGTTAAGGCTCACACAGTTCATTTGTTTCAATTCACACAACAAGAACTAAGGCAGATTGTAGGCCATTCGAGAAACTTCTCTCTACTTGGAATCAGGGCCAGACCAGGGAAGGATTGTCCTAAGCAAAGCTAGTTTTTGTTATCCCTTGACCCAATATTTTTAAAAAACGGACCAAAAATCGATTCGGACAAGAACCACTGGTTGGATCAAATCGGTTCAACCAGTGGTTCAACCACTAGGTTAATCTAAGTGGTTCAAGTTCAATCTCCTACGGACACTGATTTTTACAAAAATATTTATTTACAATGATTTTAAAAAAAAATTAATGGGTCAACATTGAATTGGGCCAAAAAAATTATCGATTCACGGTTCAATCAGTTGAACCGGCCGGTCCGCTCCGCCTTCATCCTTATTGATGTAAATATAAATTTAAATTGAATTTGAGTTAGAGCTAATAAAAATAAATAGGGTTTTCCAAGTAGTACTTGTCAGACTTGTCTCTGGAGTGTCCTTGCTTGAAATATGTAAACAGCTTTAAACATGCAAACATAATGGAGAAAACAACATACTGCAGTTATTGTTTCAGATTTTTGCTAGAAGAATAATATCCATTATTTCAAAAAAAAATATTTAAAGAAGAAGGTAAATATTATTGATCAGCGATAATTATAATTTAAATCTATTCCAGATTACAAAATGAGTCATCTGGGATATAAGAGATATTTTTTCCAAAGTCAGATCAAAGAAGAAGAGGTAGCCACAAAGTAGAGACTCATACAAGAGTTCGTCTCTACAAACTCCAGAAGAGAAGTTAGTGCACTGAGATTTACACAAGAGTTTCTCTTCAGTGACACACAACCCCACAGAAGCACTAAACAACCACAGGAGCACTAAACAAGGAGCATGTTACAAACTGACAACTCAAAGAAAATGCAAATGCAACAAGAATCAGAAAACCGTTATTCTTTTTACGTTCGCAGGCGCTACACCGAGAAGAACGGGAATAAGAACAAGAACAAAAATACAAAGAAGAAAACTCTTGCTGGGGTGATCAAAATCACCAGAGCTCAAGGCAAGATTCACGCTATACAACGATTTGCCCTCAGGATCCAGCAAGTTCACACGAGAACTTCTGGAACACTCTTGGTCACATTCGGATTACACTGAAAATTCCTTTGGAAGGATGCTAAAAACTGCCGTAGGTCCTGCTGGTGCTCTCAGTTTTTTTTCTCTTTCTCAATTTTTCTCCCACACTAAATGAAAGAGGAGAGCCTCTATATAAACATGATTTCAGCTTCCATGCGGCCTGAGAAAAAAATCAGGCCGCATGAGCCGCCTGCGCAATTGTACTGCACAGAGCAGATAGCGCCGTCAGGTGCCAAAAGCTGCAGTCGCTGCAGCCGCGTGGAACAGAGAGCTACGAGCCGCCCGCGCCGCCCACACCGCCTACGCGTTGTACTGCACAGAGCAGACAGTGCCACACCGAGCCGCCAACAACAGTCCCTGTCCCCTCCACACTTGATTCGCTCAAGCTAACTAGCTGGCCGCATGCGCCCCTGGCCGCATGGGCTCCTGGCCGCATGCACACCGGGCCGCATGGGCCCCTGGCCGCACGGCCCCTAGCCTCATGCGCACCTGTCTGCATGGACACCTGACCGCATGGCCCCTAGTCGTATGCGCACCTGTCCTCATGGGCACCTAACCGCATGCGCTCCAGGCCGCACGCGCTCGAGCAAGCAACCGTGCATAGAACTCGCACATAAAAGGAGCGTACGAGCGCCATGCGACGATGCTGTCATGCTAAGTGCAAAGTGCACCAACAAAGCACCACTTTGTGCCCTTAAGCCCGAGTCCGAGTCCGTGTCCGAGTCTTTGGGGCTTAGCTCCTAAGGAAAACTTTTCAAAGGTGGTGACAAAATAAAGATTGTCATAATGGGGTTCATACTTAATCCCTCTAAGAAAGTCAACCCACATGGGCCACCACCTATGTGCATATACCAATAATAAGCAAAGCTATATATTGATATATACACGTAGTTTTCCAATGTGGGACTAAAACTCCCAAAGCAAAGTAAAAAACACCAACAATTCTCACATATATAACAATATATGGTCGAGCGTTCCTCACAGTGACTATCCATCATGCATTAGGATATATGTCACCCACGACTTGAATCTTCCCGCATGGGTCAAACAACAGTACGATACAAGAATGGATTATGCCTTAAATTCTGAACCATAGCTGCTGTTCTTCCCACTCGCACAATGACATCAGATGTGCCTCCAGTACGCACATTAAAGGCCCTGTGCTGACATGGTTTCGGTGTATGTATCTTGGGTGTCTACAAGTTTACCCTCAAGAGACGGCTTGTATCTCTATCCATACACTTAGGTGAGTTTTTTTTTAAGAGAATTTAATATTTTCTAGCATGAAGCATTGTGCTTTCGTGCGGTGCTACGATACTGTGACATGGCTCGTAGCCAAGGTTAACTACCTCATGTGGTGTCATCCACAGTAGCATGAGGTCACTAGCCTCTTAGTAGTGTTGTACTACATTCCAGCATGAAGCATTGCGCTTCCGTGCGGTGCTACGCCGCTGTGACATGACTCACAGCCGAGGTTAACTACCTCATGTGGTGTCACCCACTGTAGCATAAGGTCACCGGCCTCTTAGTAGTGTTGTGCTACAACTCTATATATTTTCAGCATTAGGCAACCTGCCTATTTGCGATGCTACTTGTAACGACCCATTCCGCTCAAGTGGACTGCCGATTCAAACGACAAAAGTGCAATGACCCGACCCGCTTTACTTAGCGAGAAGACTCGTTTGAGGCAAAGAATTTCCCGACTTGGCCCATTAGGAGTTCCGGCTTAGGCTTTCATTGCTCGCTCTGAGTATCCCTCGACCGAGGCGAATCATTGCTAAGGTGGGTGGCTACGATGAACTTGTCTTTGCTTAGCCAGCAAACTTAAAATATGAACGATACATGCTAGTCGCTAGGTGAATCACCCCCTGCATGCTAATAAGAATACCAACTTGTATTGCTTGTGTTAGAGCATGAAAATGAAACTTTGCTTATATATGGACCCTCGCATGCTCCCTTTGCCTTGTGCAACTAGACCCCGCTATGCCTCAAGTAGAATGATATATGTATACTCTGTAGTGCACTATTCTCTTGCTACACTGCATGACCCTAGATTATATCGCTCGGTATGTCCCTTTATGGTTTCACTCCTCGGTTTTACCTTAGACCCGTGCAAAGCGTAAATGCTTATGTTTCATATGAATGCATGCTTGCCTGCTTACAGTAGTTTGTACTTGTTGTCTCGTTTTAATGCTTGTCACATAATCTATGCTACAGTCAAGTAACACTATCCGTATCGTGCATGCATCTAGTTAGCCAGAAGACTATCAAATAGTTCTTTTGTGCAATATGAACCTACAAGTATCCAGGACCGTTAGGTCGCCAAGGCAGTCTCCGAACCAAGGGAATGCATCAAGTCAAGTTGAATACTGAATGAGAATCGTGTTAAGTAAAGTAATGAATCACAGCTCGTGGAGCATTGCTCGTTCAGAAAAAGAATCAAGAATTATCATGTTATGTCATGAATCTGGAATGACCCAAGACTTGCATGGTCACGGACAACTCGTGCACGAGGTAACTCTTTCCTCGGACGATCAGCGGGACACCGAGATCGTACTGGCCTAGGAGGATTGTCTGGTGTATTGCATACCAAAGTCGGTTATGGTATGCGACATCGTCTTTGGGCCGGGCAATACACGGTATTCGGGCCTTGGTAGAGCATACTACCTTGGACTAGCCATTTATCCATGATAGTCGTTTGTATTGGCGGGATGGCGTGCAATATCTCTTCTGCATTATCTGTTCACCTGTGTATTGCTCGTTTGTATCAAGCGCTGCACCCTATTCCGTCACGAGACTATAAAATATGGTCCTTTATGGCTAAGCCAGTAACCTTCTGTTCATATAGATAAGTCATCATCACCAAGCGGCAATCCGTGTGCTAGTCATTGCATCGCATCTAATAATCTGAAACAGCTAAACAATATTAGTATGAGACACTTGTGAGCAATAGAAACACTTGAACATCCAATGCAACATTTTCGGATAATTTGTGTAACTCGTGCACCCAAAAATATAATCTTGCTCACGACACTCGTGTTTGCTTATGTTATTGTCCCTAGTTTTTATTATATATGTCCGTGCTTGATTTAACTTGGTTTGCCTTGGACATGGAAGGACAAGGGATAAGTTGGTAAGTCTCATCGTATTTCCTTTATATCGTACGGTGCACTGCCACACGAGTTAGGCTTTTCATAAATGCCATAAAACTGATCCTAAGGCAAGATTAGAAAGATAACTTAATAGATGGTGCAAAAAACCTATATAACGTGTTTAGATTTGTCTAGCGGACGAGAAGCCTCCCCACCAGTGTATTTATTTACTGATAACCCACTAGATTGCTTGCAGGGTGCGGGAGAACCTCGTTTGGTGTGGATGTCTCCTTCGTGCATGCTAAGACATTGTGGTGGCCCATGTAGGTCCTCGAACATGTTGTCTCGGTTACTTTACTGTACTGAACAAGCCTGCGTATAGGAATATAGTATAGGATCTCATCCACGCTTGACAAAAACTTATCTTCCCTTTCAAACTTTTCTATTTAAATGCTAGCATCCTGTTTGATTCATGTACTCCTTCTAATCGTTTCGACCACCTCTTGCAGAGAGATGGTGTAAACCCCCTCACCCAAAATAGGTATTTTATGTGTATTTTATATTATTATATTTATTATAGATGTTGAATTCCTTTAGAGTATTCTCTTAGTTAATTAGAAAATAAATTTCTTGATATATTTACTTATATAAATATTTATTTAGAATTATTTTAGGTTATTTTAGATTTTGGAGATTTTCTAGAATTTTTGGTAATTAAAACTTAGGAAACATAATTTTTTAGGACTTCCATGATTTACTATGAGACCATACTTGAATGTTGTTACTACCAAACATTTATTTTAGAGTTAAAATATTTAAATATATTTTTCTGTAATTTATTTAGAATTTTAAGTAATTATTGGATTTTTGGAATTATTGAGGATTTATTTGGATATATAAAGTCTTAATATTAGATAGATGCTAATTTAGTGTTAATAGATATTAATAAGATTATATATAAATTATTTGTATTATATTTAATTCTATTTAAGATTATAAATTACTGAGATGAACTCAAACTCTATTTTAAATTAATTCAAACTCTGAGCCTACTAGGAAAACAACTTCATGCATATCATATCCTTATTTAAACTGTTCCTAATCATATCCAAGTTAGCCAATCCTAGCCTTATTCAATTAAACAATCTTCACCATTAAAAATACCTATTAGACTTATGGAATAAACTCATCTTTCATATTTTTTTTATCCCCAAACTCCTCACTTTTTCGTCCAAAAATAGTCAAAATTCGTCATAAATTCAGCCTCATTTTCTAGTAGTTATGACGACTTAAAAAGACGATATCCCCTAGCTCCGGACTCCAAATGCGCTCCAAATTTTTTTATTAGAATCATATCAAGGTTAGTTTTCTGAATATATAAATTATTTTAGTAATTTCAGAACCTATTTTTCCAGAATATTTCGAAAGTGCCAACTGTCCAAAATCAGACGCGTTTTCATATTATTGAGATTTTGGGAGATCCCAAACTCAGAATTATGAATCATTTGAAGTTTTGAAAAGATGACATGATAAACTTCCATAAAAGTATTTTTCCAGAATTTAAAATATAATTTTATTCTACTGTAAAATTCGTGCAACATAGACGTAAATAGGAAACCATCAAAAACTGTCATCTGTGCGCCCTTGTGGCCATAACTCTTTACCGACTTATGATTTTATGAAACTGTCGATTCCAGCGTTCATGTAGTGTTGAAATCTATAGGATTCCACACACAAATCTAGGATTTTAGTTGGTTGACTTTTTGGTCAACGGATTGCCTCGATTTGCGTACCATAGATCACAAATCCGTAAAGTTGACTTTCTTTGGACCAAAATGTTATAATAAGATTAAAATACAATTTTAGGTTATTTATTCAGAATTAAAAATTAATTAAAATAGAGGAACCTATTCACCCACTTTTGTAACCTAACTTGTTTAATTTATGTGACGGGTAGATCGGACGACGCCTTGAGTTATGACTTCATCCTTTTTCAGAGCAGGCAAGTATACCTTGCCATTGTACTATTATTTATATTTCATATATTGCATGCATCTTTATTTTCTGTCTTTAGTTTATATATTTTAACTGTTATATAAAATGCGTGCGACGGTGTCGTCGCGATATATTTTTAGTTATGTATTTGCACTGACCTTGTTTATGAGACTGCCCCATTTTCATGTAGCATCATTAGGTTTTATTTGACTGTGACACATTTTTACACGAGTTGTGAGTCTCATATAGATCATGGACGTACGTATTGACTGATCATCGGTACGTGTGGCCGTGCGTTAAGAATAACTGCTGATAGAAACTTTGTATGCTAGAAGACTTAGCAGTTATTAGTAGTCCAGGGATATAGCCTATTGTAGTACGGTGGTCCAATCCTTGTCCTTGTTTGGTTGCAGGATTGGGCTAGGGTACTAAAAATAGGCTATGAACCAAATTGTGTCATGGATGTGATATGCTTAGAGCATGGGGTGGGGAGAACAACAAGTACCGCATTTGGGCTCCTTTGTACTTTTTCTTTTGTAACCCGGAAGCTCCGCTGGAAATACGGGCGGTGATGACCCCTATACTACTTGGTGGCCTCTGCCGTTCAAAAGACGACATGCTTTGAGGCCCCTGATTCTCCGAGAAAGTCATGCCAATCCCATTTATGGCCAGATAGCCCACTTGTTAGAAAGTTATTCTCAAACTGCATTCACTTAGATGGTTAGGCGACCCCATTGGATATTTATTTTAGTACTTTATTGGCATGTGTTTTATGTATCTTGTTACGTCCCTCTGAGGACCTGGCCCCTTCCAGGTGTATCTGTTATTGAGTATTCGCAGGAGCGCAGATTCAGGTGGTTACATGTGTTTCGAGGATGTCTTCTCTTCGAGCCCCGTGGTCGTTAGTTAATATTCTTATATTGTGTTTGTTGTGTTGTACTTATATTCTATTTGCTCTTACATTCGAGTTGGTAGTGGATTTGTTTCCATCCAACTAGTATCTTTAGATACTTGGTATTGAGATCTAGATTCATAGATATTGGTTATTTATTTATATTTGATTTTCGTGGTTGAGATTTAGATTATACCCTGTGACTTGTGATAGATTTATACCACTTGTGGATTTGATATTCATATTACAGCGTACGTATGGGTTTGGTTTCCATATATTGGAGTTGCCATATCTATGCGGCTGCATGCTTACGTGTCCTAGTCCTACGTATTTTGGGACTGGGGCGTGACATATTTTTGTGGTGGCCAATGCAGGTCGAGAGCATATTGTCTCGGTTACGTTAATGTACCGAGCAAGCCTGCAAATAGGATTAGAGTATAGGATCTCATCCACAATTGACTATGACTCATATTTCTTCTAATCTGTTTTATTTGAATAATTGTATCCTGCTTGATTCATGTGCTTCCCTAATAGTTCCTTGAGTATAGCCCCCTCATAGAATATAGAAGTCCATGTTGTTAGATGATAAGTAGGGTAACCTTCCTATTAAGAGTACAACTAGAGTGTTGACACACCACTAAGTTTAGAATATCTAGTGAACCCTATAATTCCTTATCTATAGATTGGTTTACCATTACCCCTTGATGTATTATAAGGACTTGAGAGTAGTATAGACACTACTAGAGTTAGTTAGAAGTTTTACTATAATGTTTGACCCTAGTATTGAGGAACCAATAGAAAACCAAAATTGAATATTAGGACTGAACCTAACCTTCATAGTTAGATAGTATTGGAGAACTACAAACTTAGATCATTGTCTTATTATTAGTAGACAGCACCTTAGGAAGCCTAGAGGAATGTAATTAACACTTTTCCTTTATCATACCTCGAACATAACAACTAGCATACCACTCCCCCTTAGAAAACCATGATGCTATATAGAGCCCTCTATTTTAATTTTATATGTTGTTCCTCTGTGACCTTAACGTTCGTTAATTGCGCGACGACTAAATTATGTTCTTCTTTTCTTCATCTTTCAACTCGTGCCACCTGACACCTCTGATTATAGACCAAGTGATTTTATTATACGTTAGGATATATAGCTTGCTAGGATTTTGGTTGTTACTCTTGAATTTTGAATTATGTGATTGGCAATTAGAACTTGACGGTTTAAGTTATTCTTGAAGATTACAACCTGATGATTATCCTTTAGTTTTCAAATTGCGTAACATGTACCCTCACCTCGATACGAGTTATATCCCCTTTCCCCTTGAAGGCCAGTAACCTTCCATTCTTACTATTGACGCTTGCTCTATAAGCGCTATGACTAAGACTTAAGACGACCATGACCTATGTAATGTAAGAGGATACCCTAATGAGTACCAAGATATTTTCTCATAAACCCCAATAAGAGCTTCTGCTTTAATTACAAGTGCAAAGTTATTTTGTAGAAATCCCTTAAGACTATCCCAGTATTAGGTTAATTGTTATAAGTTGGGTAGTATACCTCATAATATAGTATCACATAGTCTTTTGACCTATTATTGAAGTGTAACTGAATGACATTAATTGTATGCTAGCTTAAGACGACAGTGTTTATTCAGACTGTAGAACTTAGAGGCTATACCCCTACTTTGTCGACTATCGACTTAGACAAGGAATTAGTATGACAACTATAGAGATTATAGAGTCTTATCTTTTTGTGAACTTGAATTGTTATGTACCTTCTTTCATCATAATCCAGCATATTTATATTTGTTGTACTACCTTGACTTATGCTGCTATTATAGCCTAGTTTTGCAAGCTTATTCTTTATCGAGCTTGTTCATGACATATGTATTATTGGGGGGCCCACAATAATATATTTCAGAATCAGTGTATTAGGGTCTAGCTAACCTTAGTGCGCTTGGTTCGTCCTTCATATAACTACTTTACGTGGATTGAGATATATAGTGATTAGTAGACGAATGTACTTGCCCTCTAGACATGTTTTAGCGTATCGTATCAGTTACATAACTGTACTAATACGAGCATGCAAACAAAAAATTACCAAAATAGAATTTCAATCCACAACTGCCCTGACAATTCCCATTTGAATTCTTTAAACGCCTTGATCCCCATACTTCTATTTCTATTACCCTTCCCTTGAACTCTTCATCATTGTTTTTCATCTTCCTTTATTTCGAAAAGACGAAACTTCGTGCTTGGTATAAGTTTGATATACAGATAGTACTAGAGGTACCCATAGGCCAATCGTATTATTTGGTGACTATCTTTTATAATTGATTAAGGGCCTATCATATAGGATATAATCGGTGTTAAAGTTTTGAGGATTGAATGACATGAGTAAATAAATTAAGGAATATTTTCTTAAAGTGTATAGCCTTATATGATAGATGGGTAAATTCTAAGTTAGGTAGAAGTCGTATTGTTAATTTGAGGTTAAATTCTTTCAGATTGTGATCAAGTAGGATTAGATGGAGAGATTAAGTCATTTTTTTTTAAATATAGAGAATTTTAGAAGAAGGAGTTAGATGATGAGTACTTAATGAATTTTGAAACCTTGATGCGTCGGACCAAATATTTATACTTTAAGTACATGAATTAAATTTTGAAGGTAAATCATCAATTTAAATTTTGAGGATAAATATAGAATTTCAGACTTGAACATTGGTGGATTAAAATTAATTTTTTTTTACAATTTGATGATTTGAATTAAGAGTTAAAATTTGATTGCAGGATTACGTATTTGAAATATTGAGGATGTGAATTGAATTTAAAAATTTGAAGAGTACAAAAATTATAAATAAAAATAGGAATAATATTGGACTAGAATTGTTCTAGAGGAGATTATGATAGTTGGAGATCGTGAGATAAAATTTATATGCGTATTTAAAACTTGAAGATGTTATATGGATTTGATTTAAATTTGGATGTTGATGATTTAAAAATCGAGAATAGATTACGACTGGTTGAATTTTGATTTAAATAATGGTTAATTTAATTTTGAAAGTGATTGCGATGGATTTGAATAAATTTTAAATTTTTGGAAAAAATTGCGATTGGCTTGCCATATGTACGAATGTGAAATTAAACCATGCCTTATTTTTAATTTCGAGGACAAAATTCTTTTAAGTTGGGTAGATTGTAAACCCCCTCACCCAAAATAGGTATTTTGTGTGTATTTTATATTATTATATTTATTATAGATGTTGAATTTCTTTAGAGTATTCTCTTAGTTAATTAGAAAATAAATTTTTTGATATATTTACTTATATAAATATTTATTTAGAATTATTTTAGGTTATTTTAGATTTTGAAGATTTTCTAGAATTTTTGGTGATTAAAACTTAGGAAACATAAATTTTTAAGACTTCCATGATTTACTATGAGACCATACTTGAATGTTGTTACTACCAAACATTTATTTTAGAGTTAAAATATTTAAATATATTTTTCTGTAATTTATTTAGAATTTTAAGTAATTATTGAATTTTTGGAATTATTGAGGATTTATTTGGATATATAAAGTCTTAATATTCGATATATGCTAATTTAGTGTTAATAGATATTAATAAGATTATATATAAATTATTTGTATTATCTTTAATTCTATTTAAGATTATAAATTATTGAGATGAACTCAAACTCTATTTTAAATTAATTCAAACCTTGAGCCTACAAGGAAAATAACTTCATGCATATCCTATCCTTATTTAAACTGATCCTAATCATATCCAAATTAGCCAATCATAGTCTTATTCAATTAAACAATCTTCACCATTATAAATACCTATTAGACTTATGGAATAAACTCATCTTTCATAGTTTTTTATCCCCAAACTCCTCTCTTTTTCGTCCAAAAATAGTCAAAATTCGTCATAAATTCAGTCAAAATTTGTCATAAACCCCCAAACTCTGTGAACTTGTTACCAATTGCCTATGCATTTATTTTTCGCTACACTCGGACAATCTATGCGACTCTGTAGCTTAGACCTCTTACCGCCTGAATGGACCATGGTCTTGTACTGGCGTGACTTATGCTCGTGCGACATCACGCTCAGATGGGTCAATCGATTGTCCTGCGGGAGTGCTGGCGCGATGATTCGTGCCTAGCGGGGATGACCAATTACCTGCGAGAGATCAGGACGTAACATATTGGTATCAGAGCATGGCTTTACGTCTTTGGACTTCGTTTCGATTTTCTCTATTTTGAAAGCTCGTTCGTGGGTTATGTGCATACGCTCTCTCCCAATGTCCCATCAGAATATTCCAAACAACGAGTCTAAATACTTTCAAAAAGTTGCATGTGAATGATAATGATTGCTTTTATAAAATTGAAATGCGAAGGCCTTTGTGCCGACCTGTGCTAGACCCTTTGGGATTAGACTCGTGCTAGAATCGCGACTTGTGTGCGAACCCGAATGCCTATACGTGATACCCAACTGGTTAGTGTGCGAAATAGAATATTGTTCGAACGGCTAGCAATGCACACAGTCTTTCGGTTAAGTTGTGTTAAGTATCGTGTGCCAAGACCTTTTGGTGCAAGCTAAGTTATAAACGAGATTGGGATATCATTCAGATAAGAGACAAGTCAGACTTAGAATGACAACCGATAGAAACATTATCAGATTTATCGCTAAGGCGAATACAAAGAATCGTGCTTGGATTTTGGAAAATAGCTCGAATGGTATTTCATATTGGAAGATACAAATCGAATATGGTTTACTTGGATGACTATAAACAAGAATATATATAAGAGACCAAGATTTATCAGGCAATACCTAAGTATCATGCAGGAATTCTAAAGAAAACTTGGTGAATATACTAGCAATTGATGCGAACATCGATTGAGAATTTAATTGGGTGACTCAATTCCGAGTGGTGTATGGATCATTTAGAAATGTCCAAACGGATTCATAGGTCTTGTACGATTTCGGATTGAAACAAATGGATTAAACTTGAATACAATATAGCTCAAATAGAAGTTAGTCCGAAAATAAATATTGTGGTTCGATGAAAGAGATAAGCGATAATGGATTTGGCTTGGAGTTTGGAAGAACGATCTTGAATCTAGTTCGAAATGATAACCTTCAAAATTAGTCCCAACGAGAACGATTATCCTGTGGGAGTGCCGACGTGGTGATTTTACGTACGGCGGGGATGATCGAACTCACAGGAATATGTTTGGTGATTATTCCAAACGAACTCGATAAATAGAATGTATCAAAAATGGGATAGACTTTGGCTTGAATATTTGAACTTAGTTATTTGAGGAATGCCAAAAGTAGACTATGGATTTGGACGATAACTTTGAAATTGGATAATTTTGCTAGACGAATTCTAATCACTACATGAATGGACATGACTCGATGGATATATAACTTGGATGGAGTAAAGGAAAATGATAAGATATCTCGATCGTGCCGAAGAAAACTATAACATTCAAACGTTCTTGTCTTGTGCGAGCGTAGCTCTATGCTCGTACATGCGTCACGCCCGGATTAGGACGATTATCCAGCGGGAGCGTTGGCGTGGTGATCTCACGTCCAACGAGGGTGATCGAACTTGCGGGAGACCGGAGCATGACAACTTATGGATCATCTTGACTTGTAGTTCGACACTATAAGGCAAGTTTTGGGAATACAAGTAAATCGAAAGTATTTGATTGATAAGTTAGCCTAGAACCTGAAAAAAATTATGCTTGATGGTTTCATGAACGAATACGTGAATCTTGTTGGACGATTTGGAGTTATAAACAAAAAGGTTTAGAATTGAATCTTGGCTTGGTGGTCTAGACTTGGAATGGATATATGGACTCTATCGAATATACTTAAGTAGATAGACTATACAAATTACTAGGCTTGTTCTGCATCTTGGATATATCGTAGATTTTACTAAACGGACTCGAACCCTGTACAAACGAACGTGCTGATGAGAGCATGAAGATCTATGCTCGATATTTAGAAATCTGAGTGAAAGGAGCTTGGGTAGAATATTCCGTACAAATGAACAATGGTTTAACCCTAGGAATTGGGGCAAGCATCGTGCGACGAATTTGTACGATGAATCGTGTGCTTGAACTTGTACCTATGACCTTGTGAGCTGACCTAGTAATTAGGTAGACGACCCTGTGCCGAGTGAAAGAACCAGTGTGATCGACTTTATCATATTGCTTGAACAAGCTATAGAACTGGGGCAGCAAGTGTCACGCACCGATCTCCCGCAGGCTATTTCGGCCGTTCCCGCTAGGCGGGAATCACCCTCGCCAGCGCTCCCACGGAACGATCGCTTTGACCCATCCGGGCGTGACGCCGCACGAGCGTGATCCATGCCCGTGCAAGGCCATGGTTCATTGGCTGGCGGCAAGAGTTCTAAGCCACATAGTCGCACAAATTGTCCGAGTGCAACAGAGTCATGAACGCATAGGCGATCGGTAACAGGTTCACTGAGTCGACAATATAGCAGAAGTATTAAAACACAAGTTGAAGTAAAGCAAGCTCTTTATTGATATAAACATGTGTTATAGGTGGCGCTTGGCCGAGATTACAAGTCGCTCGAGCCTCTCTCTCTGAAACAGTAAAAGCGTGCCAAGTGGCTACAATTTTGGAATGATTGTACAGGCGATGATCAGGCGATGTTCAGGCGATGTTCACAATATTATGTCTTGTATATGTGCTTCAGTCCCGGATGCACCGTTACTTCGGAGTGATCTCCACACCTTAGCACGTACGAAGGAGGCATCCGTACCGAACTAGGTTCTCCCGCACCCTGCATACAAACTGGTGGATTATCAGTACATTGAATGCACTGGTGGGGAAGCTACTCGCCCACTCGACAAATCCAAACACGTAATACAGGTTCCGTGCACAACTATTAAGTTGTCTTTCTAGTTGCCTTAGGATCAGTTTCATGCAAGATTTGAATAGCCTAGTTCGTGTGGCAGTGTGCCGTGCGACATGAGAGGGAACACGGCGAGACTTACCAACTTACCATTTTACCTTCCCTGTCCAAGGCAAACATTATTAATTCAAGCACGGGCATGTATGAATATTCAGGCGATAGCATATGCAAACATTGAGTATGGTTATATTGTTCAAGTTTAAACACACGAGGTGGACAGAGTCAAGGATAAGGATAACATGCAACGAGAGCACACGATGAACACACGATGCGCTGCAAGTTATCCCATCCGCACATGATGACTAAGCCACAAGTTTAATTGCACACGATGATCACTGGCTTGATGCCATAATGGACTAGTCATGGACATGGATAGCATGCAACGAGAGCTCATATTGGATACACGATAACACATGATGCATTGCATGCTATCCAGTCCACACACGATGACTACACACGAAGTCTGCCCGGATCGGATCGGTGCCAGTGCCCCAGCACCGTCCACAGAACTTATATCCTTGTGCACAAGTTGTCCATGATCGAACACGATTATTAATTCATACTTCATGCAGTTAAGGCAACACGAGCATACGACAAGCAGTATTGCATGATTCATTTACTTGACATGATACAGTCCCTTGGATCGGGAACTGCCTTGGCGACCTAACGGTCCCGGATACTTGCAGGTTTATTCAGGCATGGAATGACTACTTGGTAGTCTACCGAGGTTTGGATGAAAACAATGCAACATTCAAGCAGACAAGCATGCGTTTCTAAGGAACACAAGTAAACACGTTTGCTCGGACCCGAAGGTAAGTCGAGAGTTGAAATCGTTAGGGGACTTAGCATGCGAGGGTCTGAATATAAGCAGTATTTCAGATTTCCATGTTCTAGCATAAGCAATATAAGTTGGGATTATTCCCTTAGCTAGGTGCGTTGGATTTATTAGCATGCAGGGGATGATTCACCTAGCGACTAGCATGAAATATTCTAGATTATATGTGTGCTGGCTAAGCAAAGACAAGTTCACCGTAGCCACCCACCTTAGCGATGATTCGCCTCGGTAGAGCGATACGTCAAGCGAGCCTCTGAAAGCCTAAGCCGGATTCCTGTAGGGACAAGTCTGGATATCCTTTGCTTCTCCTTTGAGGCAAAGCGGGTCGGGACAGTTGCACTTTTGCCGTTTGAGTCGGCATGCCGCTAGAACAGAACGGGGTGTTACAGCAAGACTTAGGGTTAGAATTGGAACGATAACATGTGCTATGTTTGACCCGAACGGATGAACGCTAGTCGGTTAATCGGATAGATTGTGCTTAACGGTAGTGCAAAACTTGAATTGAGTTGGAATGGAAATGACTTGGATTTGATTGACCCTGTTGAAAGTATCATCGTGATTCATGAAACGAGAACCCTTGAGATTTATGCAAGTAGCTTGTCCGATTTTACTATCTCTAAGTTTGGTTGAATGCATATGTTTGAGAGACGTTTTGAACATGTGCACGATCCAAGACTCAATGATATATGAAACTCGAGTGCTAAGACTTCACTATCGCTAAGTTGGTTGGCGTGTATATGTTTGAGGTGCACTTCGAATATGTGCATGATCCAGACTCGCGATATATTGATCTCGAATGCTAGTGCAAGTGAATATCCGCATGGACAAGTATAACGACTTGTATAAGTTTGCCTCAGCCTTAGATCATCATTCACGATAGATTATAACGTACCCCGCGTTAAGAGATATATGTTTCGCGCTAAGGCTCAATAGAGACCGAGTCAGAACTTGGATTAAATACTAGAGTCATTCAATGAGACCGACCCATCAAACACGCGACACAATAGAACGGCTTGCGCTCAGGAAGTCTCGAGGACGAGACTTTTTCTGAGTGGTGTATAATGTAACGACTCATTCCGCTCAAGCGGACTGCCGATTCAAACGACAAAAGTGCAATAACCCGACCCGCTTTACTCAGGGAGAAGACTCGTTTGAGGCAAAGGATTTCCTGACTTAGCCTATCAGGAGTTCTGGCTTAAGCTTTCAGAGGCTCGCTCGAAGTTTTCCTCGACCGAGGCGAATCATCGCTAAGGTGGGTGGCTACGATGAACTTGTCTTTGCTTAGCCAGCACACTTAAAATATGGATGATACATGCTAGTCGCTAGATGAATCACCCCCTGCATGCTAATAAAAATACAACGCACCTAGCTAAGGGAATAATTTTAACTTGTATTGCTTGTGTTAGAACATGAAAATAAAACTTTGCTTATATATGGACCCTCGTATGCTCCCTTTGCCTTATGCAACTAGACCCCGCTATGCCTTGACTAGAACGATATACGTATACTCTGTAGTGCACTGTTATCTTGCTACACTATACGACCCTAGATTATGTCGCTAGGTATTGTCACGCCCCAAACTCCCGCAAGCCCAATAGTCCCCGCTGAACGTGAAATCACCACGTTGCAGCTCTCCCGCGGGACAATCGTTCTATTCGGGACGTGATACCGTACGAGCCTGGAGTTGCGCTCGTACAAGGCGATGTTGTTAAACACGAAAGTTATCATCGAAACAACCAAGTTACAGCGGAAGCCAATTGTGTACCAAGCACACATCAGAGTATACGCAGCGAAGCTCACGATAGGGTCCAAATGAGATGCCCCGAAGGCCACGCCACACAGGCGATACCACAGAGACGATGAAATAACTCTTGCTCTTTCTCTAGCCCACAAAGGTACTTACAGTTCATACATCTTGTCCCGTATATCCAAGCAGCGCCACTATGCCTGTGTACCTGAAATATTGCCCACAAACGTGGGTCAGTACACAACCGTACTGGTGAGCGGGGTAACCCACTCGTCTAAGCCGACACTAAGTAAAATAGTGAATGCACACAGTTATATGGTGATCTTTCTAGTTGAATCCTAGATTCGTTTCATGGCATATGGATGACATGTTAAGGAAAGCAGTAAAGCAGTTTAAGCATGCATGCATTCATTCTCAAACCAAACGACAAGCAGTTTATATATAGCCGACCCGTCTAACTCAATGTCATCGCTTGCACGATAACATATCGAACCATCAGTCTCGCCTCAATATCCATCCTCAACCAAAGTTTATATCCCACTCTCGAGTGCACACTCTTGCCGAGGCAAGGTGGCCGTGCCTACACGATGCACAAACCAACCAAAGTAAAGCAAGCCAACTCTTATCTATATGAAGTCACTGGCAGAGCCATACAGGACATATCTCAAGCATTACGGTGCGCCCTATCAGCCCGGGTAGCAAGCCCCGCTGGAGGTCCCGCAATGCATCGCAACTGAATGCGAATCGAATGTTTCCCTCCGGATCGAAACGGCTCCAGTGCCCCAGATAAAAACCGTTTCGGGGAAAGTGCTAAACCTTTGCACAAGTTGTCCGTGACATACAGACACACGTAGGTATGACGAGAGGATCGAACATTCTCGCCCCACCAAGCGATCCTAGACTCGTTCCATCGATAAACCCAACTGAAGTATCCATAACCATTCTTTCAACATATTCTTCCAAGAAGTCCAAATCTCGACCTCAATATATATATAGCCCAAGGCACCAAAATACCCAGTGTTTTACATTACCGCTTTACAGCAATGTATTCTGAAATGGTGCAACACCCATGCTCAAGGGCAACCCATGGCACAATGCCCCATCAAGCGGCACCATACCTCGCTGATGCAGTTGTTCGCTTTCGAACCACAACTGCTCGCTTTGCAAGACAAAGCGACCCAGTGGTACTCGTGCACAGATGCACGCTCGCTCGCCCAAATTCCCGATATTCTCGATATTCCCATTTGCCTCAATGTATCATTCCAACTTGTATATTTCCAACCGTCCAAGCATAATCCCAAGTATCCAACCGATCGCCTCAAACGTATAATCCAACTATCGCACCAACTATCCAACGCGTAAAACCATTCAAGCCACAATCCTACCAAGCCAACGACGCACACTCTATGCACGCCTCAGTGTAGTGCTTCCCGATGTTTCAGCGCAAGTGTACAAGCCATTACGTGTTTTCCATATTATTAGGCATGAAGGAGTAGAGGAGAAGGGAAAGAGCCCACTCACATTGTTTGAATCCGTTAGGCATCCTGTCCTGCCGATACGGCCAATCCCTTGAACCCGTGGTCCGATGCAAGCGCGATCTACTCAACTGGTATGACCGTGCGAGCAGGCCGTGCTCTCCAAATCATCCGACCGATCGGACTAAGGAAGACGGCATTATCGTTTCCATCCAGCTATTCAGTACTGTTCTGAACGAACACCTGATTTCCATCGTTCCCGCTAGCCATCTGCACATTGAAACCAACTCGATTAATCCTTCTTCCCGAAATTCGACATTTCAAATGTAACCAGCATTTGATTTATTCAGTCCGACTCAGCGTAACGCTCCGAGCGGTTGCGGGGCGTTACAGGTATGTCCCTTTACGGTTTCACTCCTCGGCTTTACCTTAGACCCGTGCAAAGCGTAAATGCTTATATTTTATATGAATGCATGCTTGCCTGCTTACAATAGTTTGTACTTGTTGCCTTATTTTAATGCTTGTCATATAATCTATGACACAGTCAAGTAATATTATCCGTATCGTGTATGCATCTAGTTAGCCAGAAGACTATTAAATAGTTCTTTTGTGCAATATGAACCTACAATTATCCAGGACCGTTAGGTTGCCAAGGCAGTCTCCGAACCAGGGGAATGCATCAAGTCAAGTTGAACAATAAATGAGAATCGTGCTAAGTAAAGCAATGAATCAAAGCTCGTGGAGCATTGCTCGTTCAGAAAAAAAATTAAGAATTATCATGTCATGTCGTGAATCTGGAATGAACCAAGACTTGCATGATCATGGACAACTCATGCACGAGGTAAATCTTTCCTCGGACGATCAGTGGGGCACCAAGATCGTACCGGCCTAGGAGGATTGTCTGGTGTATTGCGTGCCAAAGTCGGTTATGGTATGCAACGCTGTCTTTGGGCCGGGTAATACACGGTATTCGGGCCTTGGTAGAGGATACTAC
The DNA here is from genome assembly GCA_036927795.1 of Iris macrosiphon. Classification (NCBI taxonomy): domain Eukaryota; kingdom Viridiplantae; phylum Streptophyta; class Magnoliopsida; order Asparagales; family Iridaceae; genus Iris; species Iris macrosiphon. The sequence goes on from JAYESA010000015.1 coordinate 42,823,831, forward strand.
CTTCGACTAGCCGTTTACCCATGATAGTCGTTTGTATTGGCGGGATGGCGTGCAATGGCTCTTCTGCATTATCTATTTGCCTTTGTATTGCTTGTTTGTATCAAGTACTGTACCCCATTCCGTCACGAGACTATAGAATCTGGTCCTTTATGGCTAAGCCAGTGACCTTCTGTTCATATAGACAAGTCATCATCGCCAAGCGATAATTCGCGTGTGAGTTATTGCATCGCATCTAATAATCTAAAATAGTTAAACGATATCAGTATGAGAACACTTGTGAGCAATAGAAACACTTGAATATCCAAAGCAATACTTTCAGATAATTTGTGTAACTCGTGCACCCGAAAATATAACCTCGCTCACGACACTCGTGTTTGTTTATGTTATTGTCCCTGGTTTTTATTATATACGTTCGTGCTTGATTTAACTTGGTTTGCCTTGGACAGGGAAGGACAAGGGGTAAGTTGGTAAGTCTCGCCGTATTTCCTTTATATCGTATGGTGCACTGCCATACAAGTTAGACTTTTCATAAATGCCATGAAACTGATCCTAAGGCAAGATTAGAAAGATAACTTAATAGATGGTGCACGTAACCTATATAACGTGTTTGGATTTATCGAGCAGGCAAGAAGCCTTCCCACCAGTGCATTCATATACTGATAACCCACCAAATTACTTGCAGGGTGCGGGAGAACCTCGTTCGGTGCGGATGCCTCCTTCGTGCGTGCTAAGGCGTGGAGTTCACTCTGGAGCCTTGGAGCGTTGTGTCCGAAAATGAAGCACATATACAAGACATAATATTGGAACATCGCCTATGTATTATTCCACAAATATAGCCACTTGGCACGCTTTTATTGTTCAAATAGAGAGGCTTGAGCAATTTGTAATATCGGCTATACGCCGCCTGTCACGCCCCAGTCCCAAAATACTGAGGGACTAGCCACGTGGCAATGGCCAGCAGCACACACCAATGGGCTAATCCAATTTAATGGACCCATCAGGGTATACTTAAGCTGTAAAACAACAGTAAGGGTCTAATATACTAATCTCATCCACAGAAATGAATACATCAATATGAAACATAAATCAACATTAATGTGTCAATAAAATATATGTCGGGGAACAACCCGATAATAAGTCTGATACAAATAGTCAATAAAGAGTATAACAACAACAAATACTGACTATGGATAAAGGATATACTCAGAAGAAATCCTCGGCAATCACCTCGTCCTCGATTTCTGGTACTGTTCCAATTTATGCTCCTGTTCCTGCTTCTGCTCCTGCTAATGCTCCTGTCCCGTATACCTCGGGATAGATCTCCTCTACTATTCCTAGGGACATAATCCGGATCCAGGTCCTCAGGGGACATAGCAAGGTACAAGAATAACTCAAGCTATAATAAATACAGTACAATAATAAATAAATCAATAGGGTAAACTATATAACCAGCTAAGTGATATGCAAGATGAGAGCATCACTAGAACTCAGGCTGAGACTACTACAAGCTCAGTGTCGGAGAGCCGGTAGCAGTAATATCACTAGTAGCGTGCCTAGCTCTGATGTAGACTCTAAGGCCTCATAATAATATATATATATATATATATATATCAGCCTGTAGCCTGTGTGTCTCTCCCCACCCAATGTAATCACACGTCTCATGTCCATGACACGCAAGATCATATCTAATGCAGCAAGTCATAATGATCATAATGAGATCTAAGCATGTGTATAAAGTATATGTCATGAAACCTGTAACCTATACAGAATCACCATGAATATCTCAGGAAGATTCTGTCTCATGAATAGTGTCAGGTGTCCTGAGGTATGACGTACTTGATAAGGCAAGCACGAGAATGTATAGGGTTTCGATATCCATCTCTAGTGACGTTACACAACTTCGCGTACGGCGTTGACACCCGAATATTATTCGGACGCTAAGTAATATCACACGGTCCTTGTTTGAACAGAGATATTACAATAATAAATCAATAGAATAGTATAAACAAATGCTGTAAGTATGGCAAGGTACACTTGCCTGGGGTTCTGGCTCCAACTGCTGCTCTGGTATCAGCGGGATCTGCAGGTACTCCTCCGAATGCTGAAATAAATGTTACCATCAGATTTAGAAGGCATCTAATAGCTAGAATTTCCTGTCCATAAGTCCAATTTGGACACGGGCAAAAGTGATAGTTTTTGGTCAAAGCGGGGTCCACATGTGGCCCGCTTCGCACAGAAAAATGTGCCAGAGACAATGTTCTCCAAATTCGTCAAACTTAGTGTCTACAAGTCCAGAACAACGATACAAACCCAACAGAATATCCAGAACTGGATTCCGATGAGCCGATCACAAAATCGCCCGTCAAGTGGAGCCGTGGGGCACACGATACGGGATTTTGTCAACGTTCTCAAAATCGAACCAAACTTGGGTCACAGGACCAGCATATTGCTACGAGTCCGATGGTGCAAGTTTTATTTTGATATGACGTGCGTACACGAAGTTACAACAAGTTCCAGAACAGGGTCGATACGGGGTGTTGTCGACGGATACGCGTTGATTCCGGTGTGCACGTACATCCAAATTAACTTTTGCAAAATCCTACACGTCCGTATTAATGGCACACACCTTTCGATGAAGTTCGCACACGACCAAGTTGTCCCGTTTAGCAGGGCGCACCCAGTTCCGGAAAAATCAGGGTATTTAAATAACCAATATTTCGGTCATTTTTACCCTAAAATTAAATACAACCAACAGCACGATAAATTACACTAAAAATAGGGTTAACAACTTGGTCAGGTGGTCTAAATAATTGTTTAGGCCAATTTTGAATATTTAACAGGTTGGTCGCAAAACAGTCGTGAACTGGGGAGTTTGGGACAAATTCTGAATTTTCAGAATTGGGGGTTTATTTTTCGGATTTTGCGTCACGGTTTACGACCGACACAGGATGCGACACACCGAACCAATGGCACGGGTATCGAGAGGGTCACGCAGGGTACGCATAGGATTCAACAGAACGGAAAACAAGGCGGCGAGGAGAGAGAAAACCTCACCTGAACAGGGCGTCAGTATCGACTAAAATTCGCATACGCGGGGAGCCGTGACGTTGCTCGGTCGACGGGGCTTGCTGGCGGCGGCGGCTTGCTCGGCCTGCGACGGCGAGGGCACAGCTGAGGGGTCGATAGTTGGAGGAGGCCCCGGAGTTAGCTGGGTGAGGGTTGGAGGATCGTCGGAGGGCGGTGGAGATCTGGTGGCTGTGGAGTAGCCGAGGTCGGGGGTTATATAGGGGCACGGCGGGGAAAGGAGAGGCCGACCGGTGGGGTTAGGGGAGGTGAAGGGGAAGAGGCAGCGGCTGCGAGGAAGCCAGAGCGTCGGGGTAACGGCCGGCGGCTTCGCAACGGCCGACGGCGGTCGCTGAACCGTCGGGGGGGGGGTTAGAAATTAGGATTTTACTATAGCTTAGAAATAACGGGTCGGGTCGGGTTAATGGGTACGGGTCCAGATCCGACCCGACCCGCTAGGGTAATGGGTTCGGTTCAGGGTTGGTTTGGTTCAGTTCGATTTAAAAATAAACCGGATTTTATTTGGTTTAAATTGGTTTATTTAGGAACTTAGTTTTTAGGTCTTTAAAAATAGTTCTGAGGTCCAATAAATTTCAGAAAAATTACCCTATGTCTAATATTTTATTTTACACCCAAAAATATTATTTTTATAATATTTTAATATTTATTTTAATACTTTAAAAATATTTGATTCAGAAGAACATTTATTTTAATTCCTGAAAAATTACAGAAAATTCCAGAAAAATTCTGAAAATTTATTTTTAAATTCTGAAAAATTCTGGGGGTTTACAATCTACCTCCCTTAAGAGGATTGCGTCCTCACAATCAAAGAAATAACCGATCAGAAAAGATGACACGGTTGCAAGTATTGTGTTTGTAGTACGACACACGGGATAAAGAATCAAAATCGAGAAAATGTGGGAGTTAAGCAGAATACATAGGGAAAGAATAAAAATATTTCCCTAGACAATGAGAGATATATAATTCAAGAGTGAAAAAATCTGGTTAGAGCAAAGAAAACTACAGTTTAAAAAAACTAGGTTATTATTAACAAGTTCAAAATACTAGGTTTAAGGCTAAGGTCATGAACTAACAAGCACGTGCTAAAGCAATGCATCTATGAATAACTTACGCACATTTGTTACTCCACGAGTCTGCGTGTCCTCTAAGGTCATCGCAAAAGCCTGTTCGCGTCCTTCTGGTGGATTCCTCTGCTGCTGCTGGGCCTGTTGGAAGAGTGCTGCTTGTGGTGCCAAGGGTGGCCTCGGTTGATACCCTCCTGGTGCTGGTAGAGCTTGTTGGTTAATCATCGGTGTTTCTCCTTGATGCGTTGTGCAATCTCTGGCTAAGTGTTGTCTGGATCCGCAAATCAAGCACATTCCCAACTTGCGTCTGCACTCTCTCTCAATATGGCCTATCTTGCCACAGTAGTGACAAGTAGGAAGGAATGAGGCTCCTGGTGCTACTCTCGGTGGTGGATTTATCTGTTGACGCTTTGCAGACTCCTCTTGTGATGCTCTGGTTGGTGCTGGTAAATATGGCCTTTTCAGGCTGGATTCTTTCCTGGTGACGCGCTCCAAGTGTCGGGCTGCAGCAAGAACGTCCGAGTATGAAGTAGGTATAACGGATCCGATTAATCTTTGTAGCTCAAAGTTTAGTCCGTCAAAGAACTTCTCAGCCTTCTCTTCTTCTGTCGGGATCAGTGTTGGGGCAAAGCGACTCAGACGAATGAACTCCGTATTGTATTCTTCCACTGTCATATTGTCTTGAGTGAGGCAATTGAACTTGTCCCAAAGTTCTGATCGAGCAATAGCTGGAATGTACATCTCCTGAAAGAGTCTGGAGAACTCTTCCCAAGTGACTCGGTCTGGTCCGAGCCGTGTCTCCTCAGATAACCACCAGTGATGTGCATTGCCCGTCAACTGCATCCGGACGGCAGTTATCCAACTCTCTCTTAGAAGCTCAGCTGCTTCTAATTGATGTTGAGTGTTTGTGAGCCACTCATGAACTTCAGTGGGCTCCTCCTTGCCAGAAAAGGTACGAGGCTTCAGCTGGCGGAAATCGGTGATAGAGCCCGTCGTTGGCCGTCGTGCTGGTAGATTTACCTGCTCCAGTGCGGCCATGATACTGTTTCGCAGAACTTCTTATTGAATCTACTGTTGAGCTTGCATCATTGCATAGATCATTTGAAACATCTGCTGTCCGTCCATAGCCCGCCCTTGTGGGAATACGGGCATTGGTGGAGAAAACTGCGACAGAGGTGGGATGTCATCACGCCGAAACCTTGAGGTATGCTGATTGGCTTGACTACTTCGGTGTGCTGATTGACTTCCATCCACTAGTGTTATTTCATCTTCGTTGGTTACCATAACACCTCATGGTGATCCTGTAGGAGTCTCGTCGTTTGCTCGTGGATCCATTACTCTGCATCCAAAATAAACTATAAGAGGCACATAGGGAATCAAGGCAGGATGTAAATCAAGAATTTTGAATTCGATAGAGATCAAGAATGATTCAATCAAGTGGATGAAATCCTAGAAACTTATCCTATCCTTGTTCCAGGCTTGCTCGGTCTCTCAGTTGAAACTGAACAATTTAGTCGTAGACCTGCATGGGCCACCACAAAAACTATGTCATACCCCAGTCCCAAAATACTGAGGGACTAGCCACGTGGCAATAGCTAGTAGCACACACCAATGGGCTAATCCAATTTAATGGACCCATCAGGGTGTACTTAAGCTGTAAAACAACAGTAAGGGTCTAATATACTAATCTCATCCACAGAAACGAATACATTAATATGAAACATAAATCAACATCAATGTGTCAATAAAATATATATCGGGGAACAACCCAATAATAAGTCTGATACAATAGTCAATAAAGAGTATAACAACAGCAAATACTGAGTATGGATAAAGCATATACTCAGAAGAAATCCTCGACAATTACCTCGCCCTCGGTTTTTGGTACTGTTCCAATGTATGCTCATGTTCCTGCTTCTGCTCCTGCTAATGCTCCTGGCCCGTATACCTTGGGATAGATCTTCTCTGCTATTCCTGGGGACATAATCCGGATCCAGGTCCTCAGGGGACATAGCAAGGTACAAGAATAACTCAAGCCATAATAAATGCAGTGCAATAATAAATGAATTAATAGGGTAAACTATATAACCAGCTAAGTGATATGCAAGATGAGAGCATCACTAGAACTCAGGCTGAGACTACTACAAGCTCGGTGTCGGGGAGCCGGTAGCAGTAATATCACTAGTAGAGTGCCTAGCTCTGATGTAGAGTCTAAGGCCTCACAATAATATATCACTAGTAGAGTGCCTAGCTCTGATGTAGAGTCTAAGGCCTTACAATAATAAATATATATATAAATCAGCCTGTAGCATGTGTGTCTCTCCTCACCCAATGTAATCACACGTCTCATATCCATGACACACAAGATCATATCTAATGCAGCAAGTCATAATAAGATCTAAGCATGTGTATAAAGTATATGTCATGAAACCTGTAACCTATACAGAATCACCATGAATATCTCAGGAAGATTCTGTCTCATGAATAGTGTCAGGTGTCCTGAGGTATGACGTACTTGATAAGGCAAACACGAGAATGTATAGGGTTTCGATATCCATCTCTAGTGACATTACACAACTCCGCGTACGACGTTGACACCCGAATGTTATTTGGACGCTAAGTAATGTCACACGGTCTTAGTTTAAACAGAGATATTACGATAATAAATAAAGAGAATAGTATAAACAAATGCTGCAAGTATGGCAATGTACACTTGCTTGGGGTTTTGGCTCCAACTGCTGCTCTGGTATCAGTGGGATCTGCAGGTACTCTCCCGAATACTGAAATAAATGTTACTATCAGATTCAAAAGACATCAAATAGCTAGAATTGCCTGTCTATAAGTCCAATTTGGACACAAGGGCAAAAGTGACAGTTTCTGGTCAAAGCGGGGTCCACATATGGCCCGCTTCACACCAAAAAACGTGCCAGAGACAATGTTCTCCAAATTTGTCAAACTTAGTGTCTACAAGTCCAGAACGATAATACAAACCCAATAAAATGTCCAGAAATGAATTTCGATAAGACGATCACAAAATCGCCCGTCAAGTGGAGCCATGGGGCCCACGATACGAGATTTTGTCAACGTTCTCAGAATTAAACCAAAATTGGGTCACAGGACCAGCGTATTGCTATGAGTCCTATGGCGTAAGTTTCGTTTCGATACGACGTACGTACACAAAGTTACAACAAGTTCCAGAACAGAGCCGATACGGGATGTTGTCGACGGATACACGTTGATTCCGGTGTGCACGCACATCCAAATCAACTTTCGCAAAATTCCACACGTCTGTATTAACGGCGCGTACCTTTCGGTAAAGTTCGCACATGACCAAGTCATCCCGTTTAGCGAGGCGCACCCAGTTTCAGAAAAATTAGGGTATTTAAATAACCAATATTTTGGTTATTTTTACCCTCAAATTAAATACAACCAACAACACGATAAATTACACTAAAAATAGGGTTAACAACTTGGTCAGGTGGTCTAAATAATTGTTCAGGCCAATTTTGAAAATATTTAACAGGTTGGTCGTAAAACAGTCGTGAACTGGGGAGTTCGGGACAAATTTTGAATTTTTAGAATTAGGGGTTTATTTTCCTAATTTTGTGTCGCGGTTTACGACCGACACAGGATACGACACGTCGAACCAATGGCACGGGTATCGAGAGGGTAACGCAGGGTACGCGTAGGATTCGATAGAACGGGAAATGAGGCGGCGAGGAGAGAGAAAACCTCACCTGAACAGGGCGTCAGTATCGACTGAAATTCGCATACGCGGGGAGCCGCGATGTTGCTCGGCCGACGGGGCTTGCTGGCGGCGGCGGCTTGCTCGGCCTGCGGCGACGAGGGCACGACGGAGGGGTCGATGGCTGGAGGAGGCGCCGGAGTTGGCTGGGTCGGGGTGGAGGATCGTCGGAGGGCGATGGAGATCTGGTGGCTGTGGAGTGGCCGAGGTCAGGGTTTATATAGGGGCACGGCGGGGAGAGAAGAGGCCGGCCGGTGGGGTTAGGGGAGGTGAAGGGGAAGAGACGACGGCGGCGAGGAAGCCGGAGCATCGGGGTAACGGGCGGCGACGGTCGCTGAACCGTCGGGGGGGGGTCAGAAATTAGGATTTTACTGTAGCTTAGAAATAACGGGTCGGTCGGGTTAATGGGTACGGGTCTAGATCCGACCCGACCCTGATGGGTTCGGTTCAGGGTTGGTTTGGTTCAGTTCGGTTTAATAATAAACCGGATTTTATTTGGTTTAAATTGGTTTATTTAGAAACTTAGTTTTTAGGTCTTTAAAAATAGTTCTGGGGTCTAATAAATTTCAGAAAAATTACTGTAAAATCCCTAATTCGTCTAATATTTTATTTTACACCCAAAAATATTATTTTTATAATATTTTAATATTTATTTTAATACTTTACAAATATTTGATTCAGAAGAACATTTATTTTAATTCCTGAAAAATCACAGAAAATTCCAGAAAAATTCTAAAAATTTATTTTTAAATTCTGTAAAATTCTGGTGATTTACACCGCCTGTAACACTTGTTCATATCAATAAAGAGTTTGCTTTAGTTCTATACTTGCGTTATTCAATGCTTCCGCTATTGACGACTCTGTGAACTTGTTACCAATCACCTATGTGTTTATTTTCTGCTGCACTCGGATAATCTGTACGACTTTGTGGCTTAGACCTCTTACCGCCTGCATGGACTACAGCCTTGCACGGGCGCGACTTACGCTAGTGCGGCATCACGCCCAGATGGGTCAAGCGATTGTCCCGTAGGAGCGCTGGCGCGGTAATTCATGCCTAGCGGGGACGGCTGATTGCCTGTGGAAGATCGGGGCATGACATACTGCCGCTGTGACATGGCTCATAGCTGAGGCTTTACATCTTTTACCTCATTGTTGTGTCACACCACTGTAGCATGGAATACAAGTCCCTTGTAGTGCTGAACTACAAGTGCTTCCTGTAGCGCACGTCGAATATTCACTCTGTCGAGAACTCATTAAGGCGTCGAAGCCAATCTTACACAAAAATTATTCTATAGAACAAAATAGTAGACTACAATAGTTTTGGGTACGTATCCCACATTGTCCATAAGGACTACCTATTATACCTGATATTTTTCTAGTCAGTGGTCCTCCCTTGAACCAAAATCTAGATGCCTAGTAGATTTTTCTTTGAACTAATAGCATAAAACTTAATGGTAGGATTACAAAGACACAATATCAGAGGTCCTTTAAGCCCATTTTACCTGTTGTATCTTCACTTAGCTGGCGCCTGAGACCTTTAGTGAACGAATTCGCCAGGTTCTCCTGACTCTGAACATCCACCACTGCAATGACACTAGTCTTGATAAGGTTGTTCAGTGCTCTATGCCGAAGCCACACAGTTCTCTTCTTTCCATTGAAGAGATTATTAGATGCTACTACTGCAGCTGCCTGGTTGTCGTAGTATATCGGTAGAGTCAGAATTTGCACACCAACTATTGAAAGATCGTACATGAGCTCCCGAAGCCATTCTGCTTCATCTGATGCAGTTGTAAGTGCATAGAACTCAGACTCCATCGATGAGCGTGAGAGCATAGTCTGCTTCTTTGACTTCCATGATATGACAGATCCTTCCATTAAGAAAATATATCCTCATGTGGATCTCTCGCTCTCTTCTTCCGAGTACCAACTAGCATCAATGAAGCCTTCTACCACTGCTAGATCTTCGCTGTAGTAAAGTGCAAACTTCTGAGTCTTCTTTAGGTATCTCATCACCCTCTTCACAGCTTTCCAGTGTTCAATACCTGGGTTACTTGTGAATCTACTCAACATCCCCACAGCAAAGGCATGTCAGGCCTAGTAGCATTTGTAGCATACATTAAGCTTCCGATAATGTTAGAATACTCCAACTGTCTGATGCTTTTTTCTGGGTTAGGCTTTAGTTTCTTGTCACACCTATATGGAGTATCGATCCCTGGAAGATCCTGATATCCATAGCGTGTGAGCATTTTTCCATGTAGTGAGCTTGTGATAGACCAAGCCCAGCTTCCGTCCGGATTATCTTAATCCCAAGGATGATATCTACATCTCCCATGTCCTTCATGCTGAATTTAGATGATAGGAATATCTTTGTTCTAGTGACACATTCTTCATCCGTGCCTAGGATTAGCATATCGTCCACATAAAGACCAACGATGACACCTCTATCGCCAGCGAACTTCGTGTACACATACTTATTAGTTTTGCTGACCTTGTAGCCATTTGATCTGATAACTTTGTCAAGCTTCTCGTGCTATAATTTGGGAGCTTGCTTCAGACCATACAGAGATTTTACCAGTTTGTATACTTTGTCTTCAAGACCTTTGACGACAAACCCTTCTGACTGCTGCATGTAAATCTCCTCCGCCAGTTCACCATTCAAAAATGCTGCCTTAACGTCCATCTGATGAATCACCATTCTGTGAATAACACCTAGAGAAATCAGTATCCTGATAGTAGTCATCCGTGCAACAGGAGCATAGGTATCGAAGTAGTCAATCCCATGTATCTGAGAAAACCCCTTGACCACTAGCCTGGTCTTGAACTTGTCAACAGTTCCATCTGCTTTCATCTTCTTCTTAAAGATCCACTTGTATCCGATGGGTTTAGCTTTTTCAGGAAGATCGACTAACTTCCAAGTATTATTAGAAGTTATCAAGTCAAACTCGTCATAGATAGCCTCTTTCCAGAAAATAGTATCTCTGGCCTTCATTGCCTCATCATAGGTAAGCGGATCAGCTTTCACATGATAGGTAACAAAGTCTTCTTTGAAGTCCTCCGGCCTCCTCACTTGCTTTGCTATCGGCTCAGCGGATTCTGGTTCAAATATTGTCTCATCAACTACAACTTCTTCTTGGACTACTTCTCTCTGAGAGGTACTTGCCTCGTGCGTGCTAGCAACATTCTCTGGGACATCCGCGAGAACAACATTCTTGTGCCTACAAAATTATCTTTAAAGAATTTTACGTTGCAAGATTCTATGATATGATTAGATTCTATATCAAGGAACCTCCGAGCATCACTCTTATCAGCATAGCCCAGAAATATGGTCTTCGTAGTTCTCATTCCCATCTTCTGAATCTTGAGGTCTGGAAGATTCACATATGCCAGACACCCCACACACGAATGACATTCAAGTTGGGTCTAACCTTGAACCCGAGTTCATGAGGAGTAATGTCAGATGTCGCGAATGGTACTCTATTCAGAATAAACCGTAAGTGTTGCTTCTCCCCAGAAGAACTTTGAAAGTCCTGCTATCAGCAATATTGAGTTCATCATCTCTGTCAACGTCTTGTTCTTCCTTTCTACTATACCATTAGATTGGGGAGAATATGGAGCAGTCATTTTGTTGATAATTCCATCCTCTTTGCAGAACGATACAATTTCCAAGGAACGATATTCTCCGCCTCGATCGCTTCTAAGTCTTTTGAGTCGTTGACCGATTTGACGTTCTGCTTCAGCCTTGAAGTCCTTGAACTTCTCGAACGCTTTGTCTTTCAACTTGAGAAGATATACGAATGCGTACTTCGAGAAATTGCCAATAAAAGTGATAAAATTCTTCATTCTGACTTTTTTGGAGAATTGCTTGAAGTCAGAGGTATCTGAGTGTACCAACTCCAAAAGATCTGTGCTTCGGTTCACTCTTCTGAACGGCTTTCTAACGATCTTCGTCTGCGCACAGACTTCACATTTTCCCACCTCCTTACCCCCATATTTGGATATAAGGCCTAGACTAGACATCTTTTTAATTCGTTTACAATGAACATGTCCTAGTCTATTATACCACAACTCAAGAGAATAACCAGAAGTAGAGACTGCATTAATATACATAGAAGGAGTTACAAGCTGCAGTTTAAACATCCCTTCGGTACATAATTTTTTTTCGAAGTATGTTTCTTTGTAGGACATCACCATCTGACCGGCATTAATATCCATTCTCAGGTCCGTCTTGCATAATAGACTCCCAGAAACCAGATTCTTGGTGATCATTGGTACGTGCTTTACATTCTTCAGTGTAAGTAACTTTCCAAAAGTCAGCTTCAGTACTACCGTCCCGATCCCCAACACTGCAACTTGAGACTTATCTGCCATCGAGACTTTCTCAGAGGTAGGCTCATACTTGACGAATAACTCATTCTTAGAGCACACGTGGCAAGATGCACTAGTGTCCACCCACCAGTCAGTGTCCATACCATGTGACTCAACTTGTGCAATTATAGCAACTAGGTTAAGCTTACCTTGCTCTTTTGGTTTAAGCTTCGACCTACAGTCGGTCTTGTAGTGACCCTTCTTGCCACAATTGTAGCTGTTTGTGGTAGAAAAACGAAAGAATGAAGATGTATTCAAGATGGGGTTTACACAAAACCCGCCTTCTTTGGTTTACAAACAAACTTGTACATTTTGATCCTATACGAGGATATGGGAGTACAATTTATTTAATCTGGGTAAATATTGCTATAGGTGTCTGATCTGCAGTCGATCACTTTAGCCCTTGGACCACACGATGTTGAAGAAGTGCCATGGAAGACAGGTAGCAGCTTCGAAGGTTGCAGAAGAGGGTGGATGCACGATGCCAAAGTCGTCGATCTCTACTCTTTTGCCAGAGCTCCGGGTTCTCTCTCTCTCTCTCTCTCTCTCTCTCTCTCGACCGTTGGATCTGGTACTGGATTTCTTGATCAGTTTTCAGACCTAACTTCTATGACCCTCCAATTTGTCGACCTTGTTCCTCATTGATAGAGGTCTCTATTTATAGAGTTTTGGTGACAGTGACCACTCCGTCGGTGTAGAAACCGAGGAGTGGAAAGTACAACACCCTTTTACACAACGGTTAAAATAATCAATGCCTGCGTATAGATGATCCTTTGAATGAGCGTGTCACGCGGGTCCAACTAAGGGACAAAACGCGTATAACCGCTACGAAGATCACGGCGTAGAAGCCACGTAGGTAGGTATCCCTCGTGTAGAAGAGGTGGGCGTAGAAGCCAATGTCTGTCACCATGACGTAGAAGCCAAGTAGGCATAGAAGCCGAATAGGCGTAGAAGCCGAGCGGTCATAGAAGTCGAGTGGGCGTAGAAGCCGAGTGGTCATAGAGGCCGAGTGGGCGTAGAAGCCGAGTGGTCATAGAGGCCGAGTGGGCATAGAAGCCGAGTGAGCACCGGAGCTGAATGGGCGTAGAAGCCGCTGCGTACCGTGCCAGAGTGCTGATGTGGACGTCTTAGCCGAAATTACGACTTTTGAAGATATAATCAAATCTCTTGCATTAAATATAGAGATTTGCCACCATCCTATGCATTAAATACAGAAGCGTGTTTTTGAAGGTCTGCAACCCTTCTGTGCATCAGTCGCAGAGACGTGCCTCGAGAAACTGTCACCGCTCTGTGCATTTGTCACGACCCGCACCCAGTTTAGGGGCACGAGTGCGTGGGTACGTCCAGCCTACGCCGCAGCATCGGCGGTAGAACGCTGTCTAGGTATTGATACTATCTAACTAATGTCACGTAAGCATCCAATCTCCGTTAGGAGGCACGGATGACGCAAATAAGATGAACACATACTCAACCACAGAATAACAGCACGATAAGATTTCGAATAAACTAAAATTTAAACACAACACAAGTCCACAAGAAATAACTTAACTTAACCATATCCAAGAATCATCAAAATGCCGGAGACAAATCCGGTACCAAATAGTCTACTTAAGAACTAACAATGAATAATAACTTCCAGCTAGACCTCCTGGAATCACAACTACTTTCAAGTCTGCAGCTACTCACCATAAGTGTCGGACAGCGGTCATCTAAGGCATAGTCTGGAAAAATATTTCCAGTCAGGAAGGAGCAAAGTAACACTCTCAAATAACAGTTCCATTAATTGATAATGTCTATAATACAATAAAACATGTCATGCTAGCTACTGAGAAGACAGTGAAATAAATGCAATGGTAATTTAAGAGAGACAGGCAATGTAAAGAGACAGGCCATAGACAATATGGTATAGTCAGTGCATGTATGGAAATAAAAGAACAAGGAACAGTATCATATACGGGTGATGTAGTATATGATTTAAAATAGGGAACTGTAATCTATTCTAGGTGTTTGAAATAGTAGTTTCGAAATGTGATCGGCTTGGGAACATGTACGGTTGCTACAAGGCCTGGCTAATCATGGGTGAAGAGCATGATTAACACTTACAGTTTTTATACTACAATAAGAGGTTATGATCACATTTCTTACTAACTACTTCCCCGCCCCCAACTAGTACTGTGGATCCAACCATGACACGTCACGATACACGAGCAAGTAAAGTCTATCATGTACGGTGTCTAAATATACATGTCGTGTACAATGTCAATACGATAATTAAGGTAACATCTCATGACTGCAGATCCAAGCTATACTAGTCCGTGTAGCACAGTGTCAAAGATTCAGTTGTAACATTTCAAGATCATTGAACTTATAGCAATTATCAAGAATTGGAAATTATCAGAGAATGTACTTGCCTTGGGTCCTTAGCTGGTATTTATGGATGTCCTGTTCCAGAGTATCCCCTGGGTGAACCAACAGTCAGAGTGGTGGTGGTTGCCGTCGCCGGACCGGAGCAGTCGCAGCAAGGCGGACGTCAGGCCGGGGTGTCGGGGGAAGTCGAGGAGCAGCGGAGAACCGGACAGTCGAGGCAGCGCCGACCGAAGGGAGTCGGCTGAGCAGCAGCAGGCGGGCGGGGATCTCGCCGGGCCGGACTGGAGTGCTCGGGGCTTGGCCGGACTGGAGCTTCAGCAGGGAGGAGCAAGGCCGCCGGATGTATGGTGGAGGGGTGGTGGTGATTGATGTAGGTGGAACTGTCGCCGGCCGGAGGGGAGAACACAGCAGCGGGGTGAAGGGAGCAGGCCGGCCGAAATGGCTGAGCAGCCAGCGCCGAGCGGGTGCGGCCGGGGTGCGTCGAGACAGCAGGCCAGCGGGCCGCCGGAGGGAGATCGTGCGGTGAAGCTTCGGGTGAACGACGGGTCGGGCTCGGCCGCCGGACGCGAACGACAGAGGGAGAGGGAGAATTGTCGGAGTACACAGAGGGAGCCGCCGGAGAGTTGTCTGCCGGAGACGTCGAGGAAGCGCCGGCCGTAGAGCACAGGGGGTTGGGTGAACAGTAAATGGGGGGAATGAACAGTATTCCCCCCTTCTCTTTAGTTCAAAATTTAAAAAATTGTTAAAGAGAAGAAGAAGAAAAGGAAGAAGAAGGAGAAGAAGAAAAAGAAAATGAAAGGAGAAGGATTCCTACGGTTTGGAGGCTTGTGAGGAGGTGGTGTTTTCTAGGTTGTTGCCTAGGGATTAGGGTTTAGGATGTAGACATATCATTAAATAGGGAGAGAGAGGGTGTGATGTAGGGTGAGGATTTGACCCTCTAAATGAGTGGTCTAGATTTGTCAAGAGGAAATAATTCATGGGGATTTGAGGGTGAGAGTTTAATTAAAATATATTGGGTTCCCTCATTGATTAAAATAATTGGGTGTTGGCACCTACAATTAAATAATTGCAACTTAGCCCCTTAAATTCGAGAAATTGCACAAACACATAAAATGACGAAAATTGGGCGGGCGATTCGGGGTCCGATATTTTGTAGGGTCAGGGGGCACTGTAAGATGGTTATGGGCTGAATTTGCAGGGCACTGGAATTAAATTGGAATTTTAAAATCAGATAAAATAGTATCCTCAATTTAAATAGAAATAAATGCAAGTTGTGTTCAACAATTAATTAGGAGTACTTGGGGTCAAAATCAGATCAAGTCATCAATACCAATATTGAAGAAGACTCAGAACAGAATATTACCCTAAATTGGGCCGTACGAAAAATAGGTCAAGATGGCCTCCAATTTTCGATTGGAACGCACAACGATACAAAATAGGAAATTAAAAATAAACGTCCGCGACGATTTTTGTGCGGCCAGAAACAATGCACAAGGAGCAAAATTATGAGTTGCAAAAATAGCAGAATCGAAGGCGGGCATGTCTAGAGCAAGATTGTGGAATTTGTTGGAAGACAAAAGTCTGGATAGTGCTCCAAATATCGAAGCAAAGGCAATTGCGCAAAATATTAAATAAAATACGGTAATTAATTACAATCTCCAAATATTAAATTCTAAATAAAATAAATAACCTCAAAATTCCATAATTCGGACAGGTGCTATCTACTGGCTTCTAGGTCAGTCTGCTAGCTAAATAAAATAATTAATACTGCATATAATTTATATATTTAATTACACATCACACATAATAATTTAAATACTATCAGGCAATTAGTTAATTATAAATACCATAATATTAAATATTAAAATTCAAAAATACCCCTGTTTTCGGAATGTGGTAGTGACAAGTCTACCCACCTTAAAAGAATTTCGTCCTCGAAATTTAAAATCCTCATATTAGCCTTTAATCATACACCTTATGATTTCCCTCAGAATTTAAATTTATCATCCATGAAATCTTTTAATAATCCACAATGTCCTTTCGCAACTTCAAAATTTTAAAATTGTTGTATAACCTGAAAATCTTCAAGTAAAGTCCATCAAAATTTCCTTGAAAGTTTTAAGTTAATGATTCAATGTCCGGGATTTAATATCCACTCCTCAAAATACTCAACAAATGCGATATTTAAGGATTCTCCAATTGTTACATCCAATTGTAAAGTTCAAAAATTCATAACTTGCAATTAAATAAATATATTGATGAATCTTCCAAAATTTCCAAATTAAAACCAACTTAACCATGTCAAAATCTTTCCTGGAATTAATTAAACCACCAATTATGCCATGTTAATTTCTTAACCATTTGTTTAAATCAATAATTATCCTCAAATTTTTTTTTTTTTTTTATCCTCGATTGTTTTATTTATGTATTTACTACCATCAAAATTAAATTCCTCAAATCATATAATCATGAACCACTCCATATTGTTATTTCACAATAAATTCTTTCAAAAATTCTATAAACAACATATCCCTAAAAATCTTCAAAATAAATCAAATCCCATTCTTATCACAATATCCTCCAAAATTTTAAGTTAATAACGAAATACAAGAATTTAACATTCCATCCTCTAATTAAACTCTAATCCATGCATATTTCAAAAATTGAATCTCGTCCCAAATTTAAATTTAACACTAATCTATTTGTGTTCTTATTCCTCGATTTTTTTTTCCACATAATATGCAACGATGTAATACTTATGAACCCTTCAATACAATATTCAAAATATAAGTTCACAACTTGCAGACCCATAAATATATCGATGGCTTTCTTAAATTTCTCAAATTTAATGATAAATTCAATCATTTCATAATCTTCTTAAAAATCAATGATCTAACAAAACTTCAATTATGACATACTAAGTTTCCGACTCTTTATTTAATTTAATATTTTTCCTCAAAATTTTAAGGCACCCTGTCTCTCTTTGTCAAGTCATAACCTCTTCGTTAATCTTTACCACAGTTAAATCCTCAACAATCAAAGTCTAAGAGAATTCTACCTACAACCATACAACATGCAACCTAAGGGAAATATGTATGATCATGGTGTCCTTTGTCACGGTATTGCAGTCTCTGTATCAGGGGTACTACTAACTACATTATAACAAGAATTCATGCATACAGCTACGGTACTAAGGTATCAATCAATCAGAAGACAAAAAGAACATGAAGAAAGAAAAGAAAGAACCTGCTAATATATACTTGCAATATCTTCTAACATAATCATAGGTCAAATGATGCATGGAAAGTTTGATACCTCTATCTCTTTAGATACCACACTCTACTACAAGCATACTCACTGCTAGCTTCCTTACCTACTGCAATCGCTACTAGTATTCTTATCACTCAAATGCATATCAATTTCAACACTCTATACTAAGTATAGCTCTCTCTACTACAATCTTAGATGGACACCCAAGTCAGTGGGCAGTGATATCTCAATTATACTCAAGCCAACAGATCCTTACACATGCATCTTACCTACTTATATTATAATATATCTCTCTCACTATAAGATTTTATCCTCAAATAAAATTCCTCAAAAATAACTCCTTGAATAAAATTTAAAGTAAATGCATACCCTTTCCTCAAGGTCAATTATTTAAATACTGAATGAAACTTAACCACTAAAAGACCCTTACAGACTTGTCTGTGCTCATCAAATTGAATCTGAATTCCTCAAAAATAAAATTTTAATAACCATATTTCAACTCCTAAATTTCAAAATTTTGCAATTCATTGAAATCTTCAAAATAAGATTTTAATAACATAATATTTCAACCTCTCAAATTCTAAAATTTGAAATTTACTTTCAATCTTCAATTAAAAATTTTAAATCCACCTTCTGTAGTCTAATGGCTCTAATTGTTTAATCATTTTCACTGTCCTCATTGACGGGCATCATCAAATAGTACCATAAATCAGTCTGCAATTTATCTTGATATGAAATCCAACCCTACTAGGAAACCAAAATCCTAATTTAATACCTAATCAATAACAACAAGCAAAATCAACATCAATAAGTGAGAATGGACGGAACAAAGGAATGACTTAAATTGGAAATTTAACAAGGGATCCTTAGAGAATAGGAGCTCAAAAGAACTGGATTGAGGACGGAAGGTATCTTCACTGCTATTAAGGAAAAGAAGCGATGGAACAAAGTCCTGGAATAACAGAAAATAGATAAGTCTTGAGATGATACTTTAAGAACCAATTTAAGATACTACCTGATAATCATACACGTCTGTCAGAAGTCATGACACACAGAATCCTCGCCACGCCAGTAAGCAGAGATGCGATAAACGACAGGTTCCGTAACTAAGGTATGCAACCCTATAATCATGTCATCTAGAATCCTCGCCTCGCCAACCGGTATGGCTGCGAGAGACCCTAAGTTTCATAACTATAGTAGGTACACCCAAGTCGGTTCCTACGTTCTCGTCACGATAGCTAATATGGCTGCGATAAACTCTAGGTTCCATAGCCAAAGTAGACGTTTTACCCTTCTCACTGTCCTCATCAATATATGTCATCAGATGATACCGTAAATTTTAGCCCGTAAAATTTACCTCGATATGAAATCAACTCAACAACGATACCAGGAATTTAAATTTTAATAATTGATCAACAATAATCAAATTCAATATCAATGAGTAAGGACGGACGGAAACAAAGGTGAAGGAATTAAATTGGAGATTATAATAAGATTCTCATGGGGTCATCCCAGGAATCTCTCAAGGAATTGTGATTGAGAATTTGCTCTCGTCCTAGTATCCTATGTCCTATGTCCTATAGCAGGCACGCAGTAGTATAACAAGGATGCTACACTACTACGACATCGCACAATTCGCGAAGTCTGACCTGCATGGGCCACCACTAAAACGTGTCACGACCCGCACCCAGTTTAGGGGCACGAGTGCGTGGGTACGTCCAGCCTACGCCGCAGCATCGGCGGTAGAACGCTGTCTAGGTATTGATACTATCTAACTAATGTCACGTAAGCATCCAATCTCCGTTAGGAGGCACGGATGACGCAAATAAGATGAACACATACTCAACCACAGAATAACAGCACGATAAGATTTCGAATAAACTAAAATTTAAACACAACACAAGTCCACAAGAAATAACTTAACTTAACCATATCCAAGAATCATCAAAATGCCGGAGACAAATCCGGTACCAAATAGTCTACTTAAGAACTAACAATGAATAATAACTTCCAGCTAGACCTCCTGGAATCACAACTACTTTCAAGTCTGCAGCTACTCACCATAAGTGTCGGACAGCGGTCATCTAAGGCATAGTCTGGAAAAATATTCCCAGTCAGGAAGGAGCAAAGTAACACTCTCAAATAACAGTTCCATTAATTGATAATGTCTATAATACAATAAAACATGTCATGCTAGCTACTGAGAAGACAGTGAAATAAATGCAATGGTAATTTAAGAGAGACAGGCAATGTAAAGAGACAGGCCATAGACAATATGGTATAGTCAGTGCATGTATGGAAATAAAAGAACAAGGAACAGTATCATATACGGGTGATGTAGTATATGATTTAAAATAGGGAACTGTAATCTATTCTAGGTGTTTGAAATAGTAGTTTCGAAATGTGATCGGCTTGGGAACATGTACGGTTGCTACAAGGCCTGGCTAATCATGGGTGAAGAGCATGATTAACACTTACAGTTTTTATACTACAATAAGAGGTTATGATCACATTTCTTACTAACTACTTCCCCGCCCCCAACTAGTACTGTGGATCCAACCATGACACGTCACGATACACGAGCAAGTAAAGTCTATCATGTACGGTGTCTAAATATACATGTCGTGTACAATGTCAATACGATAATTAAGGTAACATCTCATGACTGCAGATCCAAGCTATACTAGTCCGTGTAGCACAGTGTCAAAGATTCAGTTGTAACATTTCAAGATCATTGAACTTATAGCAATTATCAAGAATTGGAAATTATCAGAGAATGTACTTGCCTTGGGTCCTTAGCTGGTATTTATGGATGTCCTGTTCCAGAGTATCCCCTGGGTGAACCAACAGTCAGAGTGGTGGTGGTTGCCGTCGCCGGACCGGAGCAGTCGCAGCAAGGCGGACGTCAGGCCGGGGTGTCGGGGGAAGTCGAGGAGCAGCGGAGAACCGGACAGTCGAGGCAGCGCCGACCGAAGGGAGTCGGCTGAGCAGCAGCAGGCGGGCGGGGATCTCGCCGGGCCGGACTGGAGTGCTCGGGGCTTGGCCGGACTGGAGCTTCAGCAGGGAGGAGCAAGGCCGCCGGATGTATGGTGGAGGGGTGGTGGTGATTGATGTAGGTGGAACTGTCGCCGGCCGGAGGGGAGAACACAGCAGCGGGGTGAAGGGAGCAGGCCGGCCGAAATGGCTGAGCAGCCAGCGCCGAGCGGGTGCGGCCGGGGTGCGTCGAGACAGCAGGCCAGCGGGCCGCCGGAGGGAGATCGTGCGGTGAAGCTTCGGGTGAACGACGGGTCGGGCTCGGCCGCCGGACGCGAACGACAGAGGGAGAGGGAGAATTGCCGGAGTACACAGAGGGAGCCGCCGGAGAGTTGTCTGCCGGAGACGTCGAGGAAGCGCCGGCCGTAGAGCACAGGGGGTTGGGTGAACAGTAAATGGGGGGAATGAACAGTATTCCCCCCTTCTCTTTAGTTCAAAATTTAAAAAAATTGTTAAAGAGAAGAAGAAGAAAAGGAAGAAGAAGGAGAAGAAGAAAAAGAAAATGAAAGGAGAAGGATTCCTACGGTTTGGAGGCTTGTGAGGAGGTGGTGTTTTCTAGGTTGTTGCCTAGGGATTAGGGTTTAGGATGTAGACATATCATTAAATAGGGAGAGAGAGGGTGTGATGTAGGGTGAGGATTTGACCCTCTAAATGAGTGGTCTAGATTTGTCAAGAGGAAATAATTCATGGGGATTTGAGGGTGAGAGTTTAATTAAAATATATTGGGTTCCCTCATTGATTAAAATAATTGGGTGTTGGCACCTACAATTAAATAATTGCAACTTAGCCCCTTAAATTCGAGAAATTGCACAAACACATAAAATGACGAAAATTGGGCGGGCGATTCGGGGTCCGATATTTTGTAGGGTCAGGGGGCACTGTAAGATGGTTATGGGCTGAATTTGCAGGGCACTGGAATTAAATTGGAATTTTAAAATCAGATAAAATAGTATCCTCAATTTAAATAGAAATAAATGCAAGTTGTGTTCAACAATTAATTAGGAGTACTTGGGGTCAAAATCAGATCAAGTCATCAATACCAATATTGAAGAAGACTCAGAACAGAATATTACCCTAAATTGGGCCGTACGAAAAATAGGTCAAGATGGCCTCCAATTTTTGATTGGAACGCACAACGATACAAAATAGGAAATTAAAAATAAACGTCCGCGACGATTTTTGTGCGGCCAGAAACAATGCACAAGGAGCAAAATTATGAGTTGCAAAAATAGCAGAATCGAAGGCGGGCATGTCTAGAGCAAGATTGTGGAATTTGTTGGAAGACAAAAGTCTGGATAGTGCTCCAAATATCGAAGCAAAGGCAATTGCGCAAAATATTAAATAAAATACGGTAATTAATTACAATCTCCAAATATTAAATTCTAAATAAAATAAATAACCTCAAAATTCCATAATTCGGACAGGTGCTATCTACTGGCTTCTAGGTCAGTCTGCTAGCTAAATAAAATAATTAATACTGCATATAATTTATATATTTAATTACACATCACACATAATAATTTAAATACTATCAGGCAATTAGTTAATTATAAATACCATAATATTAAATATTAAAATTCAAAAATACCCCTGTTTTCGGAATGTGGTAGTGACAGCATTAGACGTACGTGCCTCGAGCAACTGTCATCGCTCTGTGCATTGGACGTAGAGACGTGCCTCGAGAAACTGTCACCGCTCTGTGCATTAGACGTAGAGACGTGCCTCGAGCAACTGTCATCGCTCTGTGCATTGGACGTAGAGACGTGCCTCGAGCCCCATACTAAGTGCAGCTTTTGACGTGGCAGGCGGTTTGTCTACCGCGGAGCATAAACAGCTCATGTCTGCTTGTGTAAAATAAGGCAGCATATCCCTTTGTGCACGAAAAAGCAGTTTACGCAAAAGAGATAGCGGTAAATGACAGCCTGGATTGCAGTGCTGTGCCATCATTATAGCCGTCGTCTGGGTAGTTGAGCCGTATCCCTTTGTCAGAAGTCCAGACGTCAGGTTCATTGCAGGATCTGATAGGTTCATTGCCGGATCTGACAGGTTCACTTCGGAGAATACGAAACATCTCTCGTACACTTTAATGGTGCGTTGAAAGAGGATGGGTTTTACGCCATGGAGGCGACGAAGAACCCTGTTTACGCTGAAGCATCCTGGACGTACTGCCTTACGCGGATGGTCCTTTGAGTTTATACTTTATGCTGTGTTTAGCATAAAAAGCTTTGTTGCACGCTTGATGGCTCTGAAGGCCTCTGTTTACGCTGCTCTGCATCAATATGCTGCGTATAGCCATCCGGCGTATTTTTTATGCTTCTACAAGACCCCCTTCAAAGCTTTCAAATTCCTCGAAATTTGGAACGCTTTGAATGAAGCATGAACCGCTCCTCGTAACTCGAAACGTTTCTGAATGGAGCGTTGAAACGGTCGATGCTGACTTTATGGCAGATTTATTGGGGACCGGTGCGATCTCTTTCGCCTATAAAAAGGCTGGAGGGTTAACCCGCTCTCCCTATATTCCCATCACCACGCAGAGATGATCGCCGAAGTTCGTCGGGTCGACCTGAGGAAGAAGGAGATCATGTTCTTCCAGCGTGTAAGGAGCCAAAAAAGACGACGTCTTCGAGCAAGTGTCCACTGCAACGATGGATCATGGAAGGATATCTTAGCCTCCCTTGCTCGGGATAATCATCAACTTTATATGGCGGTTCTTCCAGGAGAAGGGAAGTGTCGTATTAGACCACACAGCTTGCAAGCGATATCTTCTCCTGTTACTTCCGGGGATAAGAACAGCAACTAGCTCTGACCTCGGGCATTGAGTTGGGTGGAATATATCAACTCAATTTGTCACGACGCACGGAGCATGGGATCTGCATAATTTATGCAAGCCCCAACTCTGTATTCTTCCGTCGTTGATCATTGCCATGTCAGTCAGTTTGCTGGAACTGACTGACTGCTGGAGAAGATGGATGAAGAATTGTGCCCATGCGAGAACCTGTCAGAACAGCTTCTGGGCGATCTTCAGACGACGATGGGGAAATCCTTTGTAGACGGGGTTTTCCTCATATGTAATCATAAAAAATAGAGAAAAACCCTTGTAGATTGGATTTTTCTCATATGTAATCATGACTTTAATCTTTTAATAAAATCGTCTTTCTTCTCGGTATATGATCTTTTTGCCATACGTTGCTGTGAAGTCTGAATATGTGTAGCTTCGACACGTCTGATTCTTTACGCCGACTCTGTTTAGAAAGAGTGCTAGGTCCTGTCCTTTTGCGCATAGCGAATAGTCCATAGAACGCTGTTGAGCATTTTGAACATTTAGAACTGTCCTGCTGCTAGGACTGAGGAACCGCGTAGAGCTCTGAACTGTTGTTTTTACTTCTGATGAACATAATTTTTGTTCAGACTTCGTCTTCAAGAATAATTTGGAACAGGGTCAAGAAATGGCTGTCAACTGGGTTGCCATCTTTGATAGTCGAGATATTCAGACTGGAGTCTGGATGAACTTCCAATTGACCCGAGAAGAGTAATTTTTCAATGTAGAACTCTGTATGCTTCGGGTACTTGGGATATCTTGAGGTCAAGAACGAGTATCTTCTGTGTGAACTTTTTACAATTGACCGCCTTGAGGACCGTTCAGATTTACGCGCAATCTGGCCGACGTATCTTTCAGATGTGCGGGAAGTCATGGAGTGTGAAATCATTAGTCTGTAGCCTCTGAGCATAAACTAAACACCATTGAGCGTGAAATCATAGACTTGTGGTTCCTGAGCGTGAAGTCGTAGGTTTGTGGCCTCTCGAGCATAAAAGCTACTGAGCACAAAGGCATCTGGGCGTAAAAAACCCGACTTGTAGCCGTCGAACATAAAGCCGTAGATTCGTAGCTGTCGAGCGTAGAAAGCTCCTTAGCGTAGAACTGTAGATTTGTAGCTTCTGAAAAGAAAATTTCTCAGAGCGTGAAGTTGCGGATCTGTTGCTTCTGAGCGTGAACTAAGCACCACTGAGCGTGAGATCATCGATTTGGTATCTGCTGAGCGTAAAGTCGTAGGTTTGTAGCCTCTCGAGCATAAAAGCTACCGAGCACAATGGCATCCGGGCGTAAAACCATAGACTTATAGCTTGCGAGCGTAAAAATCGTAGATCTGTTGCTGTCGAGCGTAGAAAGCTCCTTAGCGTAGGAACCGCTGACCTGCTTTGCGCGAAAAAACTTTTCGAATTCGCTGACTGTCCGCCTTCTCTGAATAATAGGCTGACGTAGGACCCAATCATAACCAAATATTAATTAGGAGATTTGGTTCGGGTTTTGAGGAGTCCGTCCGAGGATTCGAGGAGTCGACCCGAACTCTATATATATCCCAAGCTTTTGAGAGAAAACTTTTCATCCGTCTTCTGTGAAAAAGAGCCTTCGACTGTTTGAATTTTTCCTCTCGTTCTTTCTCCGAGCATTCCAAGTTTTCAGAAATGGCGTCGAAACTCCTCGAAACCCGTAATTATGTACCCTTTCTTCTTTTTGCTTCCCAAATATAATTCTGCTCTTTTTGGGAATAAATAAAGCGAATCTTTTCTGACTTTATGGACCCATCATTTCGGAATGTAAATGACAGATTTGGGCGAGAGTGATATCAGAGGTAGTATGAACGTGATAGACTCTTGATAACCTTTTAGCAGGACATATCTATTCAGAGGTCATACGGACATGATAGAATATGACCCAACTAGTTTCGTTTTGGAAGTAGTTTTGTCATAATTGAGTTCTCGCTATATTCCACTTGAGCAGGGGAGGTTAAGCATAGTACCTTTTCAAGAATTTACCGTTGATAGGAGCCATTAACAGGTCTCCATTAGGCTGGACTAACCGGTAAGCGCTGTTTGAGAACGTTATCTCGATCACATAAGGGCCTTCCCACTTGGGCTGGAATTTGCCTTTACTTCTGTGAGTAAGGATCATCGGCCTTCTTACGGCTAAAACTAGCTCGCCGACTTTGAACACTCTTTCCTTTACTTTATGATTTGAAAGCTCTGGAAATGCGTGCTTGGTAGAGCGTGATGCGCTGTTGAGCTTGGAGGCGTTTCTCGTCTAATCCTTCTAGCTCTTGAAGCCTTAACAGGTCATTCTTTTCTTGAGTCAGCTCATTAGTCACGGCTTTCCTGAGTGACGGGATCTAGATTTCAATGGGAAGAAATGCTTCGCTCCCGTAGACCAGTGAAAATAGGGTACAACCTGTCGGTGTTCGTACCGTTGTGCGGTATGCCCAGAGACATTCGTCCAGCTTCTCATTCCAATCTCTCTTGTTTGAAGAGACGAACTTCCTCAAGAGTTTGATAATGGTTTTGTTGAAAGCTTCTGCCAAACCATTAGTAGCTGGATAATATGTCGTAGAGGCAATATTATGTATCCGATTTTTATCGCAAAATCGATGAAATGCTTGGCTGATGAACTGAGGCCCATTGTCATGGATTATCCTTAGGGGAATCCCAAAGCGATAAATGACGTGATGCTTGATGAAGCTGATTATATTAGACGCCTTTACCTCAGCAAGAGGGATCGCCTCTGCCCATTTGGAGAAGTAATCCGTGATGGCCAGTATGAACCGGTGACCTCTGGAAGAAGACGAGTGAATAGGACCAATGATATCCATACCCCATGCTTCGAGGCCAGGATGCAACCGTAGGATGTAGATATTCAGACGGTTGATGTATGAAGTCTGCATGAACCTGACAGTCTCTGCATTGTCTTGCATAGTTGATCACGTCTGCGATCATAGTGGGCCAGTAATAGCCCATTCTCCTTATACGATCCTGTAGCTTAGGACCGGGCTAATGTGCTCCGCATACGCCGTCGTGAGCTTTCCGGATAATCTGCTGTGCTTCGTCGTCAGAGAGATATCTCAATAGCAGTCCGTAGTAGGTCCGGCGATATAGGCATTGTGAAGATGCATCGAAGTAGAAGCGTAATGATCGTCTTTTGACGGATACTGCTTCTTTGGGGTCCTCCGACAAGATTCCGTATGCGATAAAATCTATGAAGGGACTTCTCCAGTCTCTTCTAGGGGGATCTGTGTTCACAGCGTAGCTGCATTCTATGTGAAAGTTGTTCTTCACACAGAATAAATCTCTGTTAAGAAGGATTACCGAATTCTGCCTTCTTATAGGAGTGGCTAAATCCGCAGCTAGACTGGCTAGGGCATCAGCTTCCAGATTTTGAGATCGAGATACATGCTCTAGGAAGAACCCTTTGAATGTCATGGCTATCTCGACCGTTGCTCGGTGATAGGGGATGAGGTCTGGATTCCGGACTTCATATATTCCTCTGACTTGATTGACGATAAGCAGAGAATCACCGAAAGCTTCCAGGGACTCGACCCCCAGCTCTTTGGCGACTTAGAGCCCGATTAGTAGAGTGTTGTACTCTGCCATATTATTGGAGCATGGCTCGCTAAGACAATATGCTCGGTAGACGACGAGTTTATCAGGAGTGACCAGGACGATTCCTACCCCTGAAACCACGTTTCCTTTGGGACCAGTCCTGGAGGCGCTGTCAAAGAACAGTTGCCATGCATCACTTTCCATTGCAGAATTACATTCTGCAACTTCGTCGGGAATGTCCTCATATAATTTGGAGGCCTCCAGGATCGGATGAGCGGCTAGAAAGTCGGCCAGCGCTTGGCCTTTGATGGACTTCTGCGGGACGTATACCATGTCATATGGTGTTAACAGCATCGCCCAAGTCGCGAGTCAGGAATTAAGAGCACTTGGCTTGCTCATCATTACTCGAAGAGGGTTGATCCTGGAGATGATATGAATAGTCTGACCGGTGACATAGTGCCGCATTTTCTGGATAGCGAACATCAGAGCGAAGCATTCTTTCTCCACTGGGTTGTACCGGTTGTTTGTGGTATTAAACGAAAGAATGAAAGTGTATTTCAATAACGGGGTTTATACGAAACCCGTGCCCTTTAGTTTACAAACAAACTTGTACAATTTAATCCTATACGAGGATGTGGGAGTACAATTTATTTAATCTGGGTATAAATTGCTATAGGTGTCTGATCTGCAGTCGATCACTTTAGCCCTTGGACCACACGATGTTGAAGAAGTGCCGTCGAAGACAGGTAGCAGCTTCGAAGGTTGCAGAAGAGGGTGGATGTACGATGCCAAAGTCGTCGATCCCTGCTCTTTGCCTGAGCTCCGGACTCTCTCTCTCTCTCTCTCTCTCTCTCTCTCGACCTCCGGTTCGATCTTTCTGGGAAGTTCGACCTTGTTCGATCTTCAAGTTTGAAGTTTTTTCGACCTTTATTCCCCATTGATAGGGGTCTCTATTTATAGAGTTTTGGTGACAGTGACCACTCCGTCGGTGTAAAAACCGAGGAGTGGAAAGTACAACACCATTTTACACAACGGTTAAAATAACCAATGCCTACGTATAGATGACCTTTTGAGTGAGCATGTGACGCGTGTCCAACTAAGGGGACAAAACGCGTATATCTGCTGTGAAGATCATGGCGTAGAAGCCATGTAGGTAGGTATCCCTTGTGTAGAAGAGGTTGGCGTAGAAGCCAAATGACTGTCACCCTGGCGTAGAAGCCGAACAGGCGTAGAAGCCGAATAGGCGTAGAAGCCGAATGGTCGTAGAGACTGAGTGGACGTAGAAGCCGAATAAGCACAGATCTTGAATGGGTGTAGAAGCCGTTGCGTACCGTGCCAGAGTGCTGATGTGGACGTCTTAGCCGGAATTACGGCTTTTGAAGATATAATCAAATCTCTTGCAGAGATTTGCCACCATCTTGTGCATTAAGTGCGAAGGCGTGTTTTGAAGGTCTGCAGCCCTTCTGTGCATCTGTCGCAGAGACGTGCCTCCAGAGAAACTATCATCGCTCTGTGCAATTTAGACGTAGAGACGTGCCTCGAGCCCCGTACGAAGTGCAGCTTTTGATGTGGCAGGCGGTTTGTCTACTGCGGAGCGTAAAACAGCTCATATTTGCCTGTGTAAAATAAGGCAGCGTATCCCCTTGTACGCGAAAGAGCAGTTTATGCTGAAGGGACGTCAGTAAACGACGGTTCGATGATATTTTAACCAAATCCTCTGCATTAAATGCAGAGATCCGCCATCATACTGTGGTGCGCATCCCGAGGGGTCTGTCCTCGTTTCCAGCCGTCGTCTGGGTAGTCGTGCAGCACTTTTTGTCAGGAGTCAGAGGTCAGGTTCACTGCGTGACTTGATAGGTTCATTTCGGGGAAGACGAAGCATTCCTCGTACGCTTTTAACGCTGCTTTGGGAGCGGATGAGTTTTATGCCATGGAGGCGATGAAGAACCCTGTTTACGTTGGAGCGGTCTGGACGTACTGCACTTACGCGGATGGTCCTTTGAGCTTTATACTTTACGCTATGTTTAGCGGAGAAAGCTTTGCTTGTACGCTTGATGGCTCTGAAGGCCTCTGTTTACGCTGCTCTGCATCAGTATGCTGCGTAGCTCCTCCCAGCGTATTTTTTATGCTTCTACAAGACCCCCTTTAAAGCTTTTAAATTCCTCGAAATTTGAAACGCTTTGAATGAGGCATGAACGGCCCCTCGTAATTCGAAATGTTTCTGAGTGGAGCGTTGAAACGGTCGATGCTGACTTTATGGCAGATTTATTGGGGACCGCTGTGATCTCTTTCGCCTATAAAAAGGCTGGAGGAGTTAACCTGTTCTCCCCATATTTCCATCACCACGCCGAGATGATCGCCGGAGTTCGCCGGGTCGATCTGAGGAAGAAGGAGATCATGTTCTTCCAGCGTGTAAGGAGCCGGAAAAGACGGCGTCTTCGAGCAAGTGTCCACTGCAACGATGGATCATGGAAGGATATCTTAGCCTCCCTTGCTCGAGATAATCAACAACTTTGTATGGCGTTTGCCCAGGAGAGAGGAAGGGTCGTATTTGACCACGCTGCTTGCAAGTGGCGCTTTCTCCCGTTGCCTACGGTGACGAGAGTCAGACAGACCGGCTAGAGTGGCGGTGGTCTATAGGAAAGCAGAATTACCCTGCTTTCCTTCTGTTGGAGGATGGGTCATATGCCCAGTTTTGTATCCTCCTGCCACTGATCATCTTCTTGGAAGAAGAGGAAGATCACCAAGGCGAGAACCTGTCAAAACAGATTCCGAGGGCGGCCTTCAGACGACGAGGGGGTATCTCCTTTGTAGACGGAGTTTCCCTCAGATGTAATCATGAAAAATAGAGAAAAACCCTTGTAGATTGGATTTCCCTCATATGTAATCATGATTTTGATTTTTAATAAAATCATCTTCTTCATATGATCATCTTGCCATACGTTGCTGTGAAGTCTGAATATGTGTAGCTTCGACACGTCTGATTCTTTACGCCAACTCTGATAAGAAGAGTATTAGGCCCGGTCCTTTATGCGTAGCGAACAGTCCATAGAACGTTGTTTAAGCCTGTTGAACCTTTAGAACTGTCTTGTTGCTAGGACTGAGGGACCGCGTAGAGCTCTGAAGTGCTGCTTCTGATGAGCAAAAATTTTGTTCAGACTTTGACTTCAAGAACGACCTCTTGAAACTCCCTTGGAACAGGGTCGAGGATTTGTCTGTCAAACTGAGTTTGCCATCTTGATAGACGAGATGTTCAGACTGGAGTCTGGATAAACCTCCAATTTTGGACCCGAGAAGAGTAATTTCTCAATGTTTGAACTCTGTATGTTTCGGGTACTTTTGGGGTCAAGAACGAGTATCTTCTGTGTGAACTCTTTGCAATTGACCGCTTCGGGGACTGTTCGGATATGCGGAAAGTCGTGGAGCGTAAAATCATCAGCCTGTAGCCTCTGGGCATAAAACACCATCGAGCGTGAAATCGTAGACTTGTGGTTCCTGAGCGTGAAGTCGTAGGTTCGTAGCCTCTCGAGCATAAAAGCTACCGAGCACAAAGGCATCCGGGCGTAAAACCATAGACTTATAGCTGTCGAACGTAAAGCCGTAGATTCGTAGCTGTCGAGCGTAGAAAGCTCCTTTAGCGTAGGACTGGAGATCTGTAGCTTGTGAGCGTAGAACATCATCGAGCGTAAAATCGTAGACTTGTGGTTCCTGAGCGTGAAGTCATAGGTTAGTAGCCTCTAGAGCATAAAAGCTACCGAGCACAAAGGCATTCGGGCGTAAAACCATAGACTTATAGCTATCGAACGTAAAGCCGTAGATTCTTAGCTGTCGAGCGTAGAACTGTAGATCTGTAGCTCCTGAAAAAAAAATTTCTCCGAGCATGAAGTTTGCGGATCTGTTGCTTCTGAGCCTAAACTGAGCGCCACCGAGCGTGAGATCATCGATTTGGTATCTGCTGAGCGTAAAGTCGTAGGTTTGTTGCCTCTCGAGCATAAAAGCTACCGAGCACAAAGGCATCCGGGCGAAAACCATAGACTTATAGCTTGCGAGCATAAAACCGTAGATTTGTTGCTGTCGAGCGTAGAAAGCTCCTTTAGCGTAGAAACCGCCGAACTGCTTTGCGCGAAGAATTTTTCGAATTCGCTGACTGTCCGTCTTTCGAGAGTAGTGGGCTGACGTAGCATCCAATCATAACCCCTTATTAATTGCGAGATTTGGTTAGGGTCTTGAGGAGTTCGTCCGAGGATTCGAGGAGTCGACTCAAACTCTATATATATCCCAAGCCTTTGAGAGAAAAACTTTTTATCTGTCTTCTGCGAAAGAGAGCTTTCGACTGTTCGAGTTTTTCTTCGTTCCTTCTCCGAGCACTTCGAGTCTTCAGAAATGGCGCCGAAACAAACCCCCTCCACTAAAGGAAAGAGCATAGGTTCTTCTTCTCCTTCTCCTGCCCCAGCTAGAGAGTCTTCGGTCGGGCAAGGTGAACTTTCTTCTGAGCGAAGTATCCCGCCGATGAGCAGCGCACCCGGTCTTAGAGGTAGAGCCTTCGGGGTGACAAAAAACGACAAAAAATCCTACGCACACGTTGAACGTGACCGCGCTAGGTCGTCTTCTGTGCTGATAGCCTCTTTGAGGAAGATGATGCACGGAGGCATTTTCATCTTTTACGCCCACATTTCTCATGTGCCAGCGTAAAAAACTCCATATTTTCGTAGTTCCGAGCGTAAAAGCTCTGGCTACCGAAAATTGGCGTATATCGTAAAATTAGAGTTTTACGCTTGTGGAGGGGACTTCCGGCGTAAAATAACCAAATTCGTACAATCCTGGCGTAGAGCACAGACTGTCGTTTGTTCGGTCTGTATGTTTGTGCAAGATTTGTAATGATATATTTTTCTTGCACTTTTGCAGTTGATTTGGGTGAGTCTCCACTGGCCGAGGTGATGGGTTCCGCTGCCGGGATGCTGCACTCGAACTATCTGGAGGATCTGTCCCACGTGACATTTCCTATCTCCGGACCCCAGCACCTTGAAGGAAGGGGGATCTTGATATCGGCTCAGGGCGAGCGAATGCTGCTGAGCATGATCAACGGGGAGCCCCTAACGTACGTAGACGGAGAGAAGTACATCAAGCCGGCCTTTCTCTTTAGGGACATGATAGACAAGCAGTCCCAGACGAAGCCCAAGAGAGAACCCTGGGTTTTCCCTACCGAGAGCGTGGTCTTGTATCTGCCCACGATGCCGAGAGATTATCCCATCTCGACTTTCTTCCATGCCACACATCGCAGGAGGATGTCATGGACGCTGACTCCCGATCTTCACGGCAAGCCGAGGAAGATCTTTCATCTGAAAGGGGCTG
Organism: Iris macrosiphon; assembly: GCA_036927795.1. Lineage (NCBI taxonomy): Eukaryota > Viridiplantae > Streptophyta > Magnoliopsida > Asparagales > Iridaceae > Iris > Iris macrosiphon. Next base: position 42,856,480 of record JAYESA010000015.1, read on the forward strand.
ACCAGGGGTCGTTTGTTAGCCGCCCTTCCGGCGTTGTGACGCTGTTCAGGGGACTGTTCCCGGGCAGTGTCCCGAGTGAAGACAGCTCAGTGATCCAGCCGGTCTAATTGCCGACCTTCTGCAACGATTTCATGGGACGAGGTGGGGTATATCCCAAGGAGAATCCTCGGTGCAATGGGTGGATCACCCCAACAAACCTCCGATGGACTTGCCTAGTTAACTGGGCCTTGAAGCACTTTCGGAGAGAGAGCTGGAGGGCATTGGACTGTATGCCACTGTGAGTGCGATGAGTGTCGGGTTGCCTCCCAATCCTAATTTGTTCTTGGCACTGATGGAGCGATATATTTTGCTCACTGGGACCTTCGCCACTCCACTGGGGGAGCTGGGATTGGCCCTTCATGAGATGGCAGTTGTCTCGAGACTGCCGAAGGGGGATACCCCATATGAAGAGTATATCCCCACCAACCGGGAATTGGGGGACTTGGACCCTCGGGTGGCGGAAGTGTATCAGGAGCTGATGTGTCAATACTTCGCGTGCACCAATTTTTTATAACGAGCCTTCTGATTTGGCTCACACCACCAAGTGGATGTCCTACCTCTTCTTCCACCGAGCCAGGGCCGTCAAGTCATAGAAAGCCTCGGGGGGCAAGAATGAGCCCGTGAACTGTTTGGGCGTGCTTAGTGCCCAGGTCGTTGAGGATCTTATGGAGGAGGCTAAGGCTCCAGATCAAATTCTCGTTGAGGGGGTAAAAAATTATCCCGAAGGCACTAAGGCCTATAGTTACTTGAGGCGCTGCCGCAGGCCTCTGTCTAAGGAAGCCCAGCTGGCCGGTTTTCTCTCGATATGGCTGCGTCGAGTAGTAGTGCCTGGTACTGCGTCCGCGGACCGCATTCACCGGAACATCCTGTGGCCGACAGTGCGCCTGGTGTTCGGGGCAAGACTGGGCTTGCTTCCTGCTATGGTGTGCTGTATACAGGCTGGCCTGAGAGCCATGACTGATGGGTTGCTCGTCGATGAAGCTCGACGTAAGAGTTTTCCCCGGGTGGAATTATCATACCTGTATTTGATGGGATGGTTAATTCTCCACAACCCCCGGGTGATGTCTCCCGGCTCTGGTAGCAGCTCGGGGGGTAATTTCTTGTTGAACTACAAAGACTCTCCCTGGAATATGAACACCACTTTGGACTGTCGGCTGGCGTTGAACCTCCGCCACGGCTGGAAGCTCCTCTGTACTCCCCCTCCTGTACATCGCAATCAATCAGGGACGAGGCTTGAGGATTCAGGTGGAGAGAAGACCGATCTTTCTCCGGAAGCTTTTAATTGGTTGGTCTGCATTAGACCCTCCCATCTGTTGTACAGGAGCGAAGATCATTGCTTCTTCGAGCCCTACTTGCCTAGTCGGTTCGCCCGATAGTTTGGGTACGATCAGTTGCACGTGGACAATGCCGTCACCAGCTTCAGGTCCAGGGTCGGACTCATTGATGGAGCCAGAGGGTGGCGATATTTTATCATGGGTTGTACGGGAGCAATCTTCATTGTGCCGGTCGTTACAACCTCCACGGAGCTCCGCATTCTCCATTCTTACGCCCAGTTCTATGTGGCGATTAACACCTTCCATCGCAATTTCGATATGCGTGGAAGCTTCAGGGTGCCTCCTCCCCAGCCTGGGGAAGAGTTGAAGTCCCCTCGGTTTCTTCTGACGAGGGTGAGGAGTCTGGCACTCCGGATGAGCCTCTGGTGTCGGTGCCGAGGTGTGAAGTGCCTCCGCCTGCGGGGGCTTTGGTAGTCTCTTCTGGGAAGCGACGGGCTTCTGCCCCGAAGGAGGCTTCTCTTCGTAAGAGGAGGAAGGAGACGATTGCTCTTCCTCTCCGCATTCTTGGTATTGAGGCTCCTGGGAGTGAGCCTGCATCTCCCCATATCAGGGATGATTCTTTGGCTGGAGGTTCCTCGCCTTTTAGAGAGGGACCTTCTACAGTTTTAGCCGACGGCGCCGGAGAATCTTCGCTAGAGGTCGCTGTCGTGGCTACTACTCTTGGTAGTGGAACGAGATTGCCTGTGTGGACGCGGCAGATGGGAAAATCTTTCCCTAGACCAGCAACGGATAAAACTCCCGCTGTGTCAGCGAGCACGTCTAGCGAGATTCCAGTTGACGAACCTCGACTGCGTCTTAGTGAAGGTTGGCAGAACTCCGGGCAAAGTTGGTTGGCCCACCTCCTTCTCCAGGTATGATAGTTCGCATTACGTCATTAAAGCGTGGTTTAGCTACATCGGCTGCAGATGCGCCATATATACCGTTGGCTCCGGGTAAATGTCGTCTTTATGTCTCCCTTCAGAAAGATTACCATCATATTGATATCAACTTTCTGGTCCTTTTCTCAGGGGATGGCGTCCACGGGGAATACAGCGTTGAAGCACCTTCTGGCTCTGCTCCGGCTCCTGGCGATGATACGGAGGCTTTTGACTTCGAGGAGGAAATACCTTCGGGGGCTAGCTTGCCTGGAGTGGTTTTGTCATCTCGAGAGGAGGACAAGCCCGTCATCGTGACCTCGCCTCTTGCGAGTATGCCGATGACTTCGACCGTCGCCGTTGCACCTCCTTCGGTCGTACCACCCGTCGAGGCGATGGCTGTGGCCACTTCGTCTGCAATCATTCCCGGAGGGGGACTTGCTGATATCGCGGCCACTCCTGGCGTTCAATCGGATCTAGTTGCGCTGACAGAGCAACATACCAGCCTCTTTTACACCGGTTTGAAAACGATGATATCCATGGTATTGGCGAAGAGTCTCGACTTCGAGCGCCTGAGGAAGACTTCTCAGTTTTCGATCAGGGATGTCAGGGAGTTCGGCGATCCTGGGGTAGCTGACGCCCTGGAGGCGGTGGTTAATGGTTTAGAGCAACCCATTAACGAATACTTGCAGCTGACTCGGGACAGCTTTGATGCTGAGGTCCAGGCCAGATACGACCTCATGACTGCGCGGCTTTCTATGCAGCTGGAAAGCCTAGACAACTCCATCCAAACACATAAGCTGGAGATGGATAAAAGAAAAGCTGTCGTGGAAGAGGCTCTCGCTCTTGAGACGAAGCTCCGATCCGAGCACGAAGGGAACGCAGCGAGGGACCGCAAGCTGAAGGAAAAACTCGCTCTGGCAGAGGAGTGGGCTTCTCAGTCGTTGGCAGGTCTAGATGTAGCGACTGGTCGACTGAGCGCAGCGCGACGGGATTTGGAGCGTACAGAAGCTGCCCGTGGGGGCTCTCTTCGGGCAAGGGCTGAGCTGACCCTTACGAACAATCCCGAGGCATAGCTGGAGCGGGCTCGAGCCGATGCCTTGGTTTCCAGGAATGAGAAGATAGCTGCACTGGAGCGGCTGATTCGCGATCTGACTGCTCCCCCATCATGATGTATCCTTTCTCTTTTTACTTCCCCAGATGTAATTTATCGGGAATAAATAAAAGCGACTATTTTTTGACTTTTGTGGACCCATCATTTCGGAATGTAAATGACAGTTTTTTAGGCGAGAGTGATATCAGAGGTAGTATGGACATGATAGACTCTCGATAAACTTTTTAGCAGGATATATCTATTCAGAGGTCATACAGACATGATAGGATATGATCCAGCTAGTTTCGTTTTGGGAGTAGTCTTGTCAGAATTGAGATCCTCGCTATATTTCACTCGAGCAGGGAGATTAAGCATAGTACCTTTTCAAGAATTTGCCGTTGATAGGAGCCATTAACAGGTCTCCATTAGGCTGGGCTATCCTGTAGGCGCCGTTTGAGAACGTTGTCTCGATCACGTAAGGGCCCTCCCATTTGGGCTGGAATTTGCCTTTACTTCTGTGAGTAAGAATCATCGGCCTTCTTACGGCTAGAACTAGCTCCCCGACTTTGAACACTCTTTCCTTTACTTTATGATTGAAAGCTTTGGAATGCGTGCTTGGTAGAGCGCGATGCGCTGTTGAGCTTGGAGGCGTTTCTCGTCTAATCCTTCTAGCTCTTGGAGCCTTAACAAGTCATTCTTTTCTCGAGTCAGCTCATTAGTCACGGCTATCCTGAGTGACGGGATCTGGATTTCAATGGGAAGAACTGCTTCGCTCCCGTAGACCAACGAGAATGGGGTACAACCTGTCGGTGTTCGTACCGTTGTGCGGTATGCCCAGAGACATTCGCCCAGCTTCTCATTCCAATCTCTCTTGTTTGAAGAGACAAATTTCTTCAAGATTTTGATAATGGTTTTGTTGAAAGCGTCTGCCAAACCATTAGCAGCTGGATAATATGTTGTAGAGGCGATATTGTGTATCCGATTTTTATCGCAAAATTGATGAAATGCTTGGTTGATGAACTGAGGCCCATTGTCGTGAATTATCCTCCGGGGTACCCCAAAGCGATAAATGACGTGATGCTTGATGAAGCTGATCACATTAGACGCCTTCACCTCAGCAAGAGGGATTGCCTCTGCCCATTTGGAGAAGTAGTCCGTGATGGCCAGTATGAACCGGTGACCCCTGGAAGAAGACGGGTGAATAGGACCGATGATATCCATACCCCATGCTTCGAAAGGCCAGGATGCGACCGTAGGATGTAGATGTTCAGACGGTTGATGTATGAAGTCTGCGTGAACCTGACAGGCTCTGCATTGTCTTACATACCGTATTGCATCTGTGATCATAGTAGGCCAGTAATAGCCCATTCTCCTGATGCGATCCTGTAGCTTAGGACCGGGTTGATGCGCTCCACATACGCCATCGTGAGCTTCTCGGATAATCTGCTGTGCTTTGTCTTCAGATAGACATCTCAATAGCAGTCCGTCGTAGGTCCGGCGATATAGGCATTGTGAAAATGCATCGTAGTAGAAGCGTAATGATCGTCTTTTGACGGATACTGCTTCTTTTGGGTCCTCCGACAAGATTCCGTATGCGACAAAATCTATGAAAGGAGTTCTCCAGTCTCTTCTAGGGGGATATGTGTTCATAGCGTAGCTGCGTTCTATGTGAAAGTTGTTCTTTACACAGAATAAATCTCAGTTAAGAAGGATTACCGAATCCTGCCTTCTTATAGGAGTGGCTAAATCTGCATCTAGACTGGCTAGGGCATCAGCTTCTAGATTCTGAGATCGAGGTACATGCTCTAGGAAGAACCCTTTGAATGTCATGGCTATCTCGACCGTTGCTCGGTGATAGGGGATGAGGTCTGGATTCCGGACTTCATATATTCCTCTGACTTGATTGACGATAAGCAGAGAATCACCGAATGCTTCCAGGGACTCGACCCCCAGCTCTTTGGCGACTTGGAGCCCGATTAGCAGAGCGTTGTACTCTGCCACATTGTTGGAGCAGGGCTCGCTAAGAGAATATGCTCGGTAGATGACGAGCTGATCAGGAGTGACCAGGACGACTCCTACTCCTGAAACAACGTTTCCCCTAGGACCGGTTCTGGAGGCACCATCGAAGAAGAGTTGCCATGCGTCACTTTCCATTACAAAATTATATTCTACAACTTTGTCAGGAATGTCCTCGTATAATTTGGAGGCCTCCGGGATCGGATGAGCAGCTAGGAAGTCAGCCAGCGCTTGGCCCTTGATGGACTTCTGCGGTACGTACATCATGTCATATGGTGTTAATAGCATCGCCCAAGTCACGAGTCGGGAATTAAGAGCACTAGGCTTGCTCATCAGTACTCGAAGAGGGTTGATCTTGGAGATGATATGAATAGTCTGGCCGGCGACATAGTACCGCGTCTTCTGGATAGCGAACATCAGAGCCAAGCATTCTTTCTCCACTGGGTTGTACCAGTGTTCGGCTCCGACCATCATCCTGCTAAGGTAGTAGATAGCCTGTTCATGACCCATGTCGTTCTTCTGTGCGAGAAGAGCTCCTAGCGAATGATCCATCGCTCGAACGTACAGCAAGAATGGTCTTCCCATGACGGGAGGCACCAGAACTGGCGGACTGGTGAGGTAGCGCTTGATATCTCCGAACGCTTGCTGACAGGCTTCGTCCCATACGAAGGATATACCTTTCTTCATGAGATGAGAAAAGGGCTGACATCTCCCCGAGAGGTTGGATATGAATCGCCGGATATAGGCCAGACGGCCTTGAAATCCCCGGAGTTCCCTCAGATTACGGGGCGGTCGCATTTCTACGATTGCCTGAACTTTGTCAGGGTCCACCTGGATGCCTTTGGAGGTGATGACAAATCCCAGGAACATGCTACTGGATACACCCAGAAAGGACTTTGTAGGTTTCATCTTGAGTTGATGTTGGCGCATTAACTCAAATACCGTCCTCAAGTCTTGAATATGATCGTCTTTGAGGCGACTTTTGACGGCTATGTCGTCCACGTAACATTCCACTATTTTACGTAAATGCTCATGGAATATGATACTCATAGCCCATTGGTATGTAGTCCCGGCGTTCTTCAATCCGAAGGGCATGACCGTATAGCAATATACTCCCAATGGTGTCCGGAAGGCAGTGTGCTTCTCGTCTTCAGGATGCATCTTGATCTGATTGTATCCTGAGAACCCGTCCATGAAAGACATGCATTCAAAGCCGCAGGTGTTGTCGATCATGATGTCCGTGATGGGAAGAGGGAACTCATCTTTGGGGCAGGCCGCATTCAGATCTCGGTAATCGATGCAGATACGTACCTTCCCATTTTTCTTCATGACTGGGATAACGTTGGCGACCCAGTCGGGATGTTGTTCTTCCCGGATGAAACCACAGGCTATCAACTTCTTGACTTCAGCTTCAATGGCGTCTATCATATCCGGGCGGAACCGGCGTTGGTGCTGCTTCACAGGCTTTGAGTCGGTCAATATATTGAGTTTGTGAGTAGCCACCTTCGGGTCTAGGCCCGGCATGTCCCCATAATCCCACGCAAAGACGTCAACGTATTCCTTTATCAGCTGTATGATTTCTTCCCTTTCAGCTGGGGGAAGATTGTCACTGATAAATATCGGCTTTGGCGAAAGTTCACCCCCAACATCGATTTGGATAACTTCGTCTTTGGTGGGAGGTTCTCTTTGCTCGAAGCAGAATTTCCACTGCGTATCCATTTGTTGAGCCCAAGAGTCATTCTCAAACGGCTCAGAATCCTGTTCATCTGCTTCTGAGGGATCTGTCACTACCATATTTACTGATAGTGTTTGTTCGAGAGCATCAGGTGAGTCGGGGGGCGACGAGCCATTCTGGGAGGAGGGAAAGATGCCCTCGTCTGGCTTGGAAGTCGTAAGGGAGGTGGCATACCCTAAACCGAAACGAGTTTGTCGATAGCGGAGGTCGCCGCGCGGCGGCGTTCGTCTGCCTCTTTCGTAGTTGAGGCCTGGCTTCCGCTTCAAGTCGTAGCCCATGTTTTGCATGATCTTCAGCGCTTGCGGGCTGTATCGGTGAACTTGCATTTTTCCAGTATCGTCATCGAAAGGATCTTCCTGGTTAGCCGGTTGATTGCGCATGCGACCGAAGAATATTGGACGCTGACTGCTGCAGGTAGGCGGGACAATGAAGATAGAATCCTCATGGGGTCCATACATTGTGATGACGATGGATGATGACGCTACTTTCCAGACATACGGACGGTAGGAGTTTATAGCTTCCAAGAATTTTTGTGCTATGGGTTCTACCTCGTCACGGGGAGTGGATTCCTGTTTCGGAATTTGAGCGTCAATATACTGGAAAAGAGGTGAGATGGGCATGTCAATTGACGGTCGAAAGTTTATTCAGAGGTAATATGAACATGACAAACTTTGTGATTGTGACTTCCATCGGGGATGGAGGCACACATCTGCTCAGAGGTGATATGGACATGGCAGTTTTTGTGGACTTAATACCACTGGCGTACTTAGAGTTAAGTGCGGATGTCAAGTGTAGACGACAATCGATATCAGAGGTAATATGGGTATGACAACTGACGGTCGAAAGTTTATTCAGAGGTAATATGAACATGACAAACTTTGTGATTGTGACTTCCATCGGGGATGGAGGCACACATCTGCTCAGAGGTGATATGGACATGACAGTTTTTGTGGACTTAACACCACTGGCGTACTTAGAGTTAAGTACGGATGTCAAGTGTAGACGACAATCGATATCAGAGGTAATATGGACATGACAACTGACGGTCGAAAGTTTATTCAAAGGTAATATGAACATGACAAACTTTGTGATTGTGACTCCCATCGGGGATGGAGGCACACATCTGCTCAGAGGTGATATGGACATGGCAATTTTTGTGGACTTAACACCACTGGCGTACTTAGAGTTAAGTACGGATGTCAAGTGTAGACGACAATCGATATCAGAGGTAATATGGACATGACAACTGACGGTCAAAAGTTTATTCAGAGGTAATATGAATATGACAAACTTTGTGATTGTGACTCCCATCGGGGATGGAGGCACACATCTGCTCAGAGGTGATATGGACATGGCAGTTTTTATGGACTTAACACCACTGGCGTACTTAGAGTTAAGTACGGATGTCAAGTGTGGAGGACAACTTATATCAGAAGATAGTCGGTAGCCGAAAGTTTTATTCAGAGGTGATATGAACATGACAAACTTTTGAAAGGAGCAAATCATTATGTAAGAAAAGAATAGAAATCCAATCGGTACGGACCGTCCCTTTGTTCACAGATTCAAAGTGATGACCTTGGCATCGATCGTCTCCTGAATTTTCCTTTTTAGCACATAGCACGCCTTTGTGGGGTGATGAGTGTATCGGTGGAAGAGACAATAATCTGGGTGATCCACGTCGCCAACCCTCTCAGGATGTCTGATGTTGGGTAGCTGGAGCTTGCGCTCTTTTATTAATATATCAAAGATCTCAACGATGTCGTCTTCGTTGAAGGAAAAAGTCCCTTTTGGTCTTCGGGTTCTTGATGCCTGAATTTTACGGTCTTGCAGGGAGATCGTTGCTGTTGCATCATTTTCGGATCTTGAGGGGATTCTACCCCGGCCCTGGATGTCCCCTTGTTCTGTCGAGGTAAGTTACCTCTGGACATGCCGTGGTCTCTGGCCACAGAAACTGATTCATCAAGAACTGTCTCTGGTTGTACAGGACTGGACTTCAGAATTTTGGGTCTCGTGAGAGACGCAGTATATCCCAACCCGAAATGAGCTTCTCGATAGTGAGAATTACTACGCACCGGCGTTCGCCTACATTTTCCATAGTTGAGACCTTGTTTCAGTTTTAAGTCGTAACCCATGTTTTGCATAATATTTAATGCTTGTGGGCTGTATCTGTGGGTTTGTATCCTGCCAAATTCAGACTCGCGTGATTCCTCTTGTACGATTGGGGCGTTCCGCCTGCTGCCGAAGATTATCGGACGCTGATCGTCATGGGTTAGTGGAATGATAAATATGGAGTCTTCCTGTGGTCCACCTGTTATGACGACATCAGATGTTGACGTATCTTCCCATATGATTTCCCCGCGTTTGACTGTTAGGGGAACCGAAGTCCGTTTATGACTCTCGTTCTTGCGTTTCTGGATTAGGTAATCCCGCAGGTCAGGAGGAGTAGAGGAAGAAGACGAAGGCTTGTTTCTTCTGTTCCCATCAGCGGGCGTGCGGATATTGGGCACCCCAATTTTCCCTGTGCCACCTGTGTACAACAGATTGGCCATCTGGGTGGCGGATAATCCCCGGGGAGGGTGCCTTCCCGTAGCCTGAGCATGCTTTACGTCGTGGGACTTCGCCTGGCGTAATTTGGAGATTTGCTCAGACTGGCGTAAAGTTGAAGAGATTCTCAGTCGACCGTCGGCTTCCCGCGTAATCCGGAGGACAGGTAGATTGCTTCTTTGCTAGCGTACGGCAGAGAAGTTGAGTACCCCGCCGCTTGCTCCCCCTTGTGGAAATCACGGCGCTCATCTGGTTCCCCGTAGAGGTCAGATGTTGTCTTGCGCATGGAGCATGATTTATACTTCTGACTTGGCGCTGAGACATCATCAAAAGTTTGGTCTGTACCGCGCGTAGCGGGAGACTGGTTTCTGCTCGTAGAGCACAGTGGATACTTCTGGGTTAGCGCTGAGGCTTTGCCCAAAGTTTTGTCTGTACCGCGCATAGCGGGAGACTGATTCCTATACGTAGAGCGCAGTGGATACTTCTGGGTTAGCGCTGAGGCTTTGTCCAAAGTTTTGTCTGTACCGCGCGTAGCGGGAGACTAAATTTTACGTGCAGGGTACGGAGGGAGCAATGCTACCACCTCATTGGTCGGAGAGATCGGAGAGTCCACAGGAATGGTAGAGGATGTCTTGGACATCCAGACCTTGCGCAGCTTCCTGTTGTCTTGGACGGAGAGAGAGTGAGAGCTACCCCCGGTTCGAAGCATGTCTTCGTAGGCAGACTGGTCGAATTGGACGACCAGTGTCTTCTTCACGGATCCCACGGATACCGCATCGTGTTGAACAATTACTTCCTCATCAGAAGAGAAAGACGTCCCCAGCAGAGTCGCCATCTTGTTTGTGGTATTAAACAAAAGAATAAAAGTGTATTTCAATGACGGGGTTTATACGAAACCCGCGCCCTTTGGTTTACAAACAAACTTGTACAATTTAATCCTATACGAGGATGTGGAAGTATAATTTATTTAATCTGGGTATAAATTGCTATAGGTGTCTGATCTGCAGTCGATCACTTTAGCCCTTGGACCACACGATGTTGAAGAAGTGCCGTGGAAGACAGTGTCACGACCCGCACCCGGGGTAAGGGTACTAGTCGGAAACAACGCCCAGCCTACGCCGCAGAATCAGCGGTAGAACGCTGTCTAGAAAGTCTATCTAATATAATGAACCACCAAAAGATAGTGTACTCAATCACAGAACTAAGATAGAATGAACACGAATCAGATAAGAATAGAATAGTCACAATACAACTCATGAGTCTAAAATAATACATCAATGAGTTTGAAGAAAAATACAGAAATATGCTGGAGACAAATCCAGTACAAAAGAATACTACAAAACTATAAAGCTACAACTCCAGGGTCAACTGTCTCAGTTGGGATAAGTCCCTCTTGAGCCAGGGTCTCAGAATCTAAACCCACAATATCCTGGGGTCCATAATAGGTAGGGTACTCCTCAGTGTCATCTGGAAAAATATATCCAGTCAGGAAAGGAGCAGAGTACAACCCTAACAGCAGTTCTCAAATAATGATAAAAACTATGTAACAGTAAGTAGCTGTGGATAAACAAGATGCATAAATAGATACAAGAAATATATAGACAATAAGGAAGTACTGGAAAGAAATACAATAATGAACAATATGCTGATAGAACAAGAATACTAATGACTAAGTGTGTGAGTACTAGCTTTAACATGTGATCGGCTTAGGAACTTGCACAAGAGTATAATGGCCTGGCTGATTATACGTGCGGTGTATGATCAACACTCACAAGGAACAAGACATGCACAAGGAGGGTATGATCACATATCTACACTAAAATACTCTCCACCCCGACTGGTATAATAGATCCAACCACGGTACGTTATGGCACTAGATTCCCCAAGAAGATAGCTAGTCTCCCCGAGAATCGGTGTCTGTACATGTACAAGATAACCAATGAAACAATACTTGCACCATATACACCATATACCAAGGAATAACATCTCATGACGAGATCCGGATATACCAATCCGTGTAACCATAGTGTCAAGAGAACATGTATATCTACACTAGATACAACGAACATAGAGGATATCATAAATGAGAAACTATCAGAGAATGTACTCGCCTGAAGTCCAATGAACAGTCTCACAAATGTCTGACTTGGTGCCTCGAAGACCTAGACATGGAATACCACATTAATACGAGGTCCCGGAAAGAGAACAAGTCAAACTAGGCAACTTCTAGGTCAATAAGTCAATTCTAAGTCAAAAGTCAACTATGGTCAACTCTAAAGTCCACTAAAGTCAAACATGGTCAAACCCAAAGTCAACCTCACAAGACATCTATAAAATAATATAGAGATAAACTACAATAATTTAGGAATCAAATTAGATTCAAAAAGAACTCACACAAAGTATACTAATAATACAATTAATATATACCCTAAAATAATATATACAACCCAACATTTATATAAATAACATAATATATTATTACAATTATTATTTCTCACAAAACACATATATATATACATATATATATATACAATTATAATATATAATATATACATTAAATCTGTCAAAGCGTCATTGAAAAACAGTGAATAAAATAGGATTAAATCAAAACAGTTTAAATAGTGACAGTCGGGACTGTCACCGAAGGACTGTCACCGAAACCCAAATAATAAACTGCCACTTCTTTGGTTTTCGCTGACAGTTAAACTGTCGCGAAAAAGCGTCGCAGAAAAGCTGCTGTTTCCCGCTGCTGCAATTAATGACAGGTTTGTCATTAATTGCCCGAAGGCTACAGCGGCTGCTATTAGTCGGCTAATTAATGACAGTTTTTTTTACTGTCATTAATTCACTGTCACTAAAACAAGTTGTATATATATAATTATATATATAAAAACAGAATATATAAATAATATATATATATATATATATAAATAGAATATATAAAACAGTATATATATATATATATATATATAAACCATTAATACAAAAATGTACATATATATATTAATATACACATAAACTTATACCTTCAAATATTTAACAAAGAACATATAATTTACATGGCTAGAAGCACACCTAAAATATTTACATTAATATCCAAATAATTACATAATAATTATAAATAATATAATTACACAATTAAACATACAAATATATTTTATAAAATATTTTATGTATAAATTATATTATTTAACAAGTAGTAACATATATATTTGCATGCAAGAAAGCTACATATTATATTGTACATTATATTAGCACACCCAAAATATAGATCTATGCTACAATAATTACTATAATAAATACACAAAATAAATATTTAATATCCATATATATATACTAATTATAAATAAAGAATTGAACCACAATTAATTAGATCTATACAAAAATACACACAATTGGAGAGTATCTCACAGTATCCCACTAGATCTAAGATACGCATGCGACACGAGTCCAACACACAACTAAATATACCCCGAAGGACACAAATAAATCACAAATAATATTTATGAACAAATCAAAGCGTCAAAAGTAGATCTATGTGTCCGTGTCAAAATACGACATGTTCAAAGCCCCGTGTCGGAGGAAAACCCCCAAATGACACGTATCACCAAATAGTTGGGATACGAACCACAAGTATCCCAATATGGACACGACACTAGCCTCAAACACAAATCTCATGTCCAATTGATCTATAGGATCAATTGACACACACAAAAAAATGTAAATTCGGAATTCCAACAAAATTGACACAAAAAGCACCATAACTTTCTCCATGGGTCTCCTATGAACACAAAACAAAGTCCTATGGGTACTACATACATATAGGTTAATTTTATATGATTAAATCTCAGATTTAGAAGCTATTTAAATGGAAAAATCTGAATTATACCTATTGGGAGATGGATTCCCAACGAAACCTCCAATTGAGATGAACTTGCTTCCAAATTGTAGATCCTTGCTCCTCTTTGTAGATCCTTGCTTCCTTCTTCTAGATCCTTGCTTCCTCCTTCTCTAATGGTGAATTGGAAAGAATTTGGAATGAATTTGGTAGGGAATTGGATTGGGAATGGAGGGAATTTGGTAGTGGGAGAATTCTAGATCTAGATTTGGAATGAGATGAGAGGAGAGAGAAATTTCCCCCCCTCTTTAATAGGCCGGCCATAGCCCCTCCCCCAAGCAATTGTAAAATGTCCAATGTACCCCTTGGGGCCTCTCATGAAGAAATAATTAAGGAAGGAAGCTTCTAGTCTAATCATTTAATTAATTTAATCCATCTTCTTAACCATGGGCTTTCTAAATGGGCCAAGTCTAACTAATTAATTCATGTTGGTCCATGGGTCCAAACTAAACTAGTTGGGTCCACTAAAATAAATTTAAAATAATTAAATAATATCTAACAACAATTAAATAATACAACAAAAATTATTTACCATGCACAATATTTATTTAAATAGGAAATTACTAAAATACCCTTTTTTCTAAAATGTGGTAGTGACAAGTCTACCCTCCTTAAAATAATTTTGTCCTCGAAATTCAAAGACGAAAACTACCCCCAGAAAATCACAGAATAGAACTAAAGAATCACAACTAACTAATGAACAGAACATAACAATGAACAGAACATAACTAGAAATAACATACCTCATGGTACAAACAAATATGGATAACGCTCTCGCATTTCATCCTCTCTCTCCCAGGTAGACTCCCCCGGAGAGTGATGCCTCCATGCGACGCGCACCAAAGGAATAGTCTGGTTCCTCAGCACCTTCTCTCTCCGATCCAGAATCCCAACTGGCTGCTCTGGATAGCTAAGAGTAGGGCCCACCTCTATCTCTGAGTGATCCAATACATGACTAGGATCTGCTACGTATCGTCTCAACTGCGACACATGAAACACGTTGTGCACTCCCTCCAATGCAGGTGGCAAGTCTAGTCTATAAGCAACTGCACCGACCCTCTCTAGAATAGTGAAAGGTCCAATGAATCGCGGACTAAGCTTTCCGTCTCCACCGAAGCGAATCGTGCCTCGTGTCGGAGAAATCCTCAGAAACACCAAACCACCCACCTAGAACAAAACACCACCTTAAGAACTTATCTATAACAAACAACCAAGAATAAGCACACAAAATAAAATCTAAACTATACCTCAAACTCCAAGGGTCTCCGATGGCTATCGGCCCAATGCCGTTGTCTGTCCTGTGCCACTCGAAGTCTGTCTCTGATCAACTGAACCTTCTCTGCTGCATCCACAACCATCTCTGGCCCAAGCAAAACTCTCTCTCCAACATCGTCCCAAGACAAAGGAGTACGACACCTCCGACCATATAGAGCTTCAAAAGGTGACATCTCTATACTGGCCTGGTAACTGTTGTTGTAAGCAAACTCTACCAAATGGAGATGGTCCTCCCAAGAACCCCCGAAATCTAGTACACAAGTGCGCAACATATCCTCGAGAGTCTGAATAGTCCTCTCTGACTGCCCATCTGTCTGGGGATGATATGCAGTACTGAACTTGAGCTGAGTGCCCAAACTCTCTTGCAAACTCCTCCAGAAATGAGAAGTGAAACGACTATCTCGATCTGAGACTATGCTGACGGGAACTCCATGTATCCTAACGATCTGCCTCACATACATCTCTGCCAGCTTCTCCGTAGACAAACCCACCTTGAAAGGCAAAAAGTGGACCGACTTGGTCAATCTATCAACAATGGCCCAAATCGCATCTTTCCCTCCTGGAGATCGTGGTAGTCCGGACACAAAATCCATAGTAATGTGTTCCCACTTCCACTCTGGAATGGGTAATGGCTGAAGTAAACCTCCTGGCCTCTGCCTCTCGGCTTTCACCTGCTGGCACACTAAGCATCTGGATACAAACTGTGCCACTTCCCTCTTCATGCCATACCACCACACACTCTCTCGCATATCCCGATACATCTTGTTAGCACCTGGATGTATGGAATACTGAGAGCGATGCGCTTCCTGCAACACCTCCTCGCGCAACTCCCCACTAGGCACACACAATCTAACTCCATGCCTCAAAGATCCATCCTCTGCAATAGTGAAATCATCCTCCAATCCTGCTCTCACCTGAGCTCTGATACTCCTCAAAGATACATCATCATACTGTGCTGCCTTGATCCCGTCCATCAAATCTGAGTGTATCTGCAATCCCCACATCTGCATAGCACACCCAGGAACAATCACCTCAATGCCCAAGCTCTCCAAGTCCTCCAACAGATATCGATCCTGCGTCAAGAACATAGCTACCGGATACCTGCTCAAAGCATCGGCAACTACATTGGCTTTCCCAGGATGATATTGCAAAGAGATATCAAAATCCTTCATCAGTTCCAACCACCGACGCTGCCTCATGTTCAACTCCTTCTGCGTGAAAACGTACTTCAAGCTTTTGTGGTCTGTGAAGATCTCCACACGCTCTCCGTACAAATAATGTTTCCACAACTTCAGGACGAATATGACAGCTGCCAACTCCAAATTATGGGTAGGATAGTTCTTTTCATGAGGACGCAATTGCCTGGATACATAGGCAATCACTTTCCCATGCTGCTGAAGAACACAACCTAAACCCTTTCCCGATGCATCACTATAAATAGTAAAACCTCCGGACCCTGATGGCAATGTCAAAATAGGAGCAGACGTCAACCTCTTCTTCAACTCCTCAAAAGCGGCCTGGCAATCTTCCGTCCAAACAAACTCCACATCCTTCCTTGTGAGTCTGGTCATCGGCTCGGCAATCCTCGAAAAATCTTGCACAAACTTTCTGTAGTAGCCTGCCAATCCCAAGAAACTCCTGATCTCTGCTACCGAACTCGGAGTCTTCCAAGATTCCACTGCTGAAATCTTCTTCGGATCCACTGAAATACCATCACCAGTCACAACATGCCCCAAGAATTCCACCTTGTCCAAGAAAAACTCACATTTGGACAACTTTCCATACAGCTTCTCCTTCCTCAGCACATCCAACACAATCCTCAAATGCTCCTCATGCTCCTCCGGTGTCCTCGAGTATATGAGTATGTCGTCGATGAACACCACCACGAACTTGTCAAGGTACTGGTGGAACACCTTGTTCATCAAGTTCATAAATACCGCCGGTGCATTAGTCAAACCAAACGGCATCACCATAAACTCGTACTGACCATACCGAGTTCTAAAAGCAGTCTTCGGTATGTCCTCCGGCTTCACCTTCACCTGATGGTAGCCTGATCTCAAATCTATCTTAGAAAACACCTTCGCACCACTCAACTGATCAAACAGATCATCAATCCGTGGCAAAGGATACTTATTCTTGATAGTGAGATTATTCAAAGACCTGTAATCAATGCACATGCGCACCGATCCATCCTTCTTCGGTACAAACAATACCGGGGCTCCCCATGGTGAAGAACTCGATCTGATAAACCCCTTATCCTGCAATTCGTCCACCTGCTTCTTCAACTCGACCAGCTCGCTGTTGTTTACTCTATAGACATGCTGCGAAATCGGTTCTGCACCTGGCACCAAGTCTATAGAAAATTCAACATCTCGATCTGGCGGCAATCCTGGCAATTCTTCAGGAAACACATCCAAAAATTCTGCTATCAACGGATGTGGCAACTCCTTGTCTTCCACCATAGCTCCACAAATAATGCCTTCTTCCTGCTCCGCAGTTCCTCTAGCAAACTCGAACTCTGGCTCTCCTGGCGGACCAAACAAAACTCTACCTCCTCTACAATCTATGCTAGCACGGTGCCTACTCAACCAATCCATCCCGAGTACAATATCGTAGCTCGGAAGTGGCATTACAAGTAGACACGCACTCAACTCCCGGCCTCCCAGAGTAACTCTCCGATCTTTGCAAATATCATTAACCAGGATAATGCCTCCCCCGGTCATGATCTTGCAAGTCCTAAGCAAAGACTCAGCTACCAAACCATGCTTTAGAGCAAAAGAAATAGATACAAAACTATGGGAAGCACCACTATCAAACAAAGCTAAAGCTGGAATGGAATCAAGAAGAATAGAACCTGCGATAACATCTCCGGTGGGTTCCTCCTCTTTGACGGTCATAGCAAACGCTCGTCCCTGTCGAGCACCTCCCTGCTGTTGATGCTGGACAAAACGCTGCTGCTGTGTCGGAAGCGGTCCCTTCGGCTGTGCTGCAGGTGGTCTTATCTGTGCCCTCGGAGCTGGAGCTGCTCCCTGAACTGCACGACGAGGACACTCCCTCAATTGATGCCCTTCAGTACCACAATACAAACAAACTCCTAGCCTCTTTCTGCAAACTTCCCAGATGTGGCCGGGCTTCTTGCAGAAGTTGCATAGAGCTTGCTGTAACTGCCTCTGCTGCTGAGGTGCCTGGTGAAAAGGCGCTCTAGCTGGAGTCTGGTTCTGCTGTGGCTGCTGGAAAGGTCTGGACTGGAAATGAGGACGTTTGGCAGATACTGCACTGCCGTTGGCCCCCAGAAAAGAATCACGGTCTCTCTTGGTCTTCAAATCCAGATCCCGCTCAACCTTGCGTGCCTCCGCAAGTATCTCCGAGTATGTCTCATAAAAAGACAAAATGAGGATCAATATGGCACAAGATGTAAGACATCAAGGAAAGGACAGTTTAAGAGATCAAGTATCAATATCAAAGGAGAATAGTTGAATCAAATTTTTTTTCCTAGATGTGATTGAGTATCTCAGCCTATATCCTATATCCTATTGCAGGCTCGCAGTAGTACAACTAAGTTGTCGCACTACCACGACATCACATACTTGTGAAGCTAGACCTGCATGGGCCACCACCAAAAACGTGTCACGACCCGCACCCGGGGTAAGGGTACTAGTCGGAAACAACGCCCAGCCTACGCCGCAGAATCGGCGGTAGAACGCTGTCTAGAAAGTCTATCTAATATAATGAACCACCAAAAGATAGTGTACTCAATCACAGAACTAAGATAGAATGAACACGAATCAGATAAGAATAGAATAGTCACAATACAACTCATGAGTCTAAAATAATACATCAATGAGTCTGAAGAAAAATACAGAAATATGCTGGAGACAAATCCAGTACAAAAGAATACTACAAAACTATAAAGCTACAACTCCAGGGTCAACTGTCTCAGTTGGGATAAGTCCCTCTTGAGCCAGGGTCTCAGAATCTAAACCCACAACATCCTGGGGTCCATAATAGGTAGGGTACTCCTCAGTGTCATCTGGAAAAATATATCCAGTCAGGAAAGGAGCAGAGTACAACCCTAACAGCAGTTCTCAAATAATGATAAAAACTATGTAACAGTAAGTAGCTGTGGATAAACAAGATGCATAAATAGATACAAGAAATATATAGACAATAAGGAAGTACTGGAAAGAAATACAATAATGAACAATATGCTGATAGAACAAGAATACTAATGACTAAGTGTGTGAGTACTAGCTTTAACATGTGATCGGCTTAGGAACTTGCACAAGAGTATAATGGCCTGGCTGATTATACGTGCGGTGTATGATCAACACTCACAAGGAACAAGACATGCACAAGGAGGGTATGATCACATATCTACACTAAAATACTCCCCACCCCGACTGGTATAATAGATCCAACCATGGTACGTTATGGCACTAGATTCCCCAAGAAGATAGCTAGTCTCCCCGAGAATCGGTGTCTGTACATGTACAAGATAACCAATGAAACAATACTTGCACCATATACACCATATACCAAGGAATAACATCTCATGACGAGATCCGGATATACCAATCCGTGTAACCATAGTGTCAAGAGAACATGTATATCTACACTAGATACAACGAACATAGAGGATATCATAAATGAGAAACTATCAGAGAATGTACTCGCCTGAAGTCCAATGAACAGTCTCACAAATGTCTGACTTGGTGCCTCGAAGACCTAGACATGGAATACCACATTAATACGAGGTCCCGGAAAGAGAACAAGTCAAACTAGGCAACTTCTAGGTCAATAAGTCAATTCTAAGTCAAAAGTCAACTATGGTCAACTCTAAAGTCCACTAAAGTCAAACATGGTCAAACCCAAAGTCAACCTCACAAGACATCTATAAAATAATATAGAGATAAACTACAATAATTTAGGAATCAAATTAGATTCAAAAAGAACTCACACAAAGTATACTAATAATACAATTAATATATACCCTAAAATAATATATACAACCCAACATTTATATAAATAACATAATATATTATTACAATTATTATTCCTCACAAAACACATATATATATACATATATATATATACAATTATAATATATAATATATACATTAAATCTGTCAAAGCGTCATTGAAAAACAGTGAATAAAATAGGATTAAATCAAAACAGTTTAAATAGTGACAGTCGGGACTGTCACCGAAGGACTGTCACCGAAACCCAAATAATAAACTGCCACTTCTTTGGTTTTCGCTGACAGTTAAACTGTCGCGGAAAAGCGTCGCAGAAAAGCTGCTGTTTCCCGCTGCTGCAATTAATGACAGGTTTGTCATTAATTGCCCGAAGGCTACAGCGGCTGCTATTAGTCGGCTAATTAATGACAGTTTTTTTTACTGTCATTAATTCACTGTCACTAAAACAAGTTGTATATATATAATTATATATATAAAAACAGAATATATAAACAATATATATATATATATATAAATAGAATATATAAAACAGTATATATATATATATATATAAACCATTAATACAAAAATGTACATATATATATTAATATACACATAAACTTATACCTTCAAATATTTAACAAAGAACATATAATTTACATGGCTAGAAGCACACCTAAAATATTTACATTAATATCCAAATAATTACATAATAATTATAAATAATATAATTACACAATTAAACATACAAATATATTTTATAAAATATTTTATGTATAAATTATATTATTTAACAAGTAGTAACATATATATTTGCATGCAAGAAAGCTACATATTATATTGTACATTATATTAGCACACCCAAAATATAGATCTATGCTATAATAATTACTATAATAAATACACAAAATAAATATTTAATATCCATATATATATACTAATTATAAATAAAGAATTGAACCACAATTAATTAGATCTATACAAAAATACACACAATTGGAGAGTATCTCACAGTATCCCACTAGATCTAAGATACGCATGCGACACGAGTCCAACACACAACTAAATATACCCCGAAGGACACAAATAAATCACAAATAATATTTATGAACAAATCAAAGCGTCAAAAGTAGATCTATGTGTCCGTGTCAAAATACGACATGTTCAAAGTCCCGTGTCGGAGGAAAACCCCCAAATGACACGTATCACCAAATAGTTGGGATACGAACCACAAGTATCCCAATATGGACACGACACTAGCCTCAAACACAAATCTCATGTCCAATTGATCTATAGGATCAATTGACACACACAAAAAAATGTAAATTCGGAATTCCAACAAAATTGACACAAAAAGCACCATAACTTTCTCCATGGGTCTCCTATGAACACAAAACAAAGTCCTATGGGTACTACATACATATAGGTTAATTTTATATGATTAAATCTCAGATTTAGAAGCTATTTAAATGGAAAAATCTGAATTATACCTATTGGGAGATGGATTCCCAACGAAACCTCCAATTGAGATGAACTTGCTTCCAAATTGTAGATCCTTGCTCCTCTTTGTAGATCCTTGCTTCCTTCTTCTAGATCCTTGCTTCCTCCTTCTCTAATGGTGAATTGGAAAGAATTTGGAATGAATTTGGTAGGGAATTGGATTGGGAATGGAGGGAATTTGGTAGTGGGAGAATTCTAGATCTAGATTTGGAATGAGATGAGAGGAGAGAGAAATTTCCCCCCCTCTTTAATAGGCCGGCCATAGCCCCTCCCCCAAGCAATTATAAAATGTCCAATGTACCCCTTGGGGCCTCTCATGAAGAAATAATTAAGGAAGGAAGCTTCTAGTCTAATCATTTAATTAATTTAATCCATCTTCTTAACCATGGGCTTTCTAAATGGGCCAAGTCTAACTAATTAATTTATGTTGGTCCATGGGTCCAAACTAAACTAGTTGGGTCCACTAAAATAAGTCCAAAATAATTAAATAATATCTAACAACAATTAAATAATACAACAAAAATTATTTACCATGCACAATATTTATTTAAATAGGAAATTACTAAAATACCCTTTTTTCTAAAATGTGGTAGTGACAGACAGGTAGCAGCTTCGAAGGTTGCAGAAGAGGGTGGATGCATGATGCCAAAGTCGTCGATCCCTGCTCTTTGCCTGAGCTCCGGACTCTTTCTCTCTCTCTCTCTCTCTCTTGACCTCCGGTTCGATCTTTCTGGGAAGTTCAACCTTGTTCGATCTTCAAGTTTGAAGTTTTTCCGACCTTTGTTCCCCATTGATAGGGGTCTCTATTTATAGAGTTTTGGTGACAGTGACCACTCCGTCGGTGTAAAAACCGAGGAGTAGAAAGTACAGCACTCTTTTACACAACGGTTAAAATAACCAATGCCTGCGTATAGATGACCTTTTAAGTGAGCATGTGACGCGTGTCCAACTAAGGGGACAAAATGCGTATATCTGCTGCGAAGATCACGACGTAGAAGCTACGTAGGTAGGTATCCCTTGTGTAGAAGAGGTTGGCGTAGAAGCCAAATGACTGTCACCCTGGCGTAGAAGCCGGATAGGCATAGAAGCCGAATAGGCGTAGAAGCCGAACAGGCATAGAAGCCAAACAGGCATAGAAGCCGAATAGGCGTAGAAGCCGAATGGTCGTAGAGACTGAGTGGGCATTTGAAGCCGAATGGTCGTAGAGACTGAGTGGGCATAGAAGCCGAATGAGCACAGATCTTGAATGGGCGTAGAAGCCGCTGCGTACTGTACCAGAGTGCTGATGTGGACGTCTTAGCCAGAATTACGGCTTTTGAAGATATAATCAAATCTCTTGCAGAGATTTGCCACCATCTTGTGCATTAAGTGCGAAGGCATATTTTGAAGGTCTGCAGCCCTTCTGTGCATCTGTCGCAGAGACGTGCCTCCAGAGAAACTGTCACCGCTCTGTGCAATTTAGACGTAGAGACGTGCCTCGAGCCCCGTACGAAGTGCAGCTTTTGACGTGGCAGACGGTTTGTCTACTGCGGAGCGTAAAATAGCTCATGTTTGCCTGTGTAAAATAAGGCAGCGTATCCCCTTGTACGCGAAAAAGCAGTTTATGCTGAGGGGACGTCAGTAAACGATGGTTCGGTGATATTTTAACCAAATCCTCTGCATTAAATACAGAGATCCGCCATCATACTGTGGTGCGCCTCCCGAGGGGTCTGTCCTCGTTTCCAGCCATCGTCTTGGTAGCCGTGCAGCACTTTTTGTCAGGAGTCAGAGGTCAGGTTCATTGCGTGACTTGACAGGTTCATTTCGGGGAAGACGAAGCGTTCCTCGTACGCTTTTAACGCTGCTTTGGGAGCGGATGAGTTTTACGCCATGGAGGCGATGAAGAACCCTGTTTAAAACTGGAGTGGTCTGGACATACTGCACTTAAGCGGATGGTCCTTTGAGCTTTATACTTTACGCTATATTTAGCGGAGAAAGCTCTGCTTGTACGCTTGATGGCTCTGAAGGCCTCTGTTTACGCTGCTCTGCATCAGTATGCTGCGTAGCTCCTCCCAGCATATTTTTCATGCTTCTACACCGGTGTTCGGCTCCGACCATCATCCTGCTGAGGTAGTAGATAGCCTGTTCATGACCCATATCGTTCTTTTGTGCAAGAAGAGCTCCCAAAGAATGATCCATCACTCGAACGCACAGCAAGAATGGTCTTCCCATGACGGGAGGCACCAGAACTGGCGGACTGGTGAGATAGCGCTTGATATCTCCGAACGCTTGTTGACAGGTTTCGTCCCATACGAAGGGTACACCTTTCTTCATGAGATGCGAAAAGGGCTGACATCTCCCCGAGAGGTTGGATATGAATATCCGGATTGAAATCCCCGGAGTTCCCTCAGATTGCGGGGCGGTCGCATTTCTACGATGGCCTGGACTTTGTCAGGGTCCACTTGGATGCCTTTGGCGGTGATGACAAATCCCAGGAATTTGCCACTAGATACACCCAGAAAGGACTTCGTAGGGTTCATCTTGAGTTAATGTTGGCGCATTAACTCGAATACCGTCCTCAAGTCTTGAATGTGATCATCTTTGAGGCGGCTCTTGATGGCTATGTCGTCCACGTAACATTCTACTGTTTTGCGTAAATGCTCATGGAATATGTTACTCATAGCCCGTTGGTATGTAGCCCCGACGTTCTTCAATCCGAAGGGCATGACCGTATAGCAATATACCCCCAACGGGGTCCGGAAGGCAGTGTGCTTCTCGTCTTCGGGATGCATCTTGATCTGATTGTATCCTGAGAATCCGTCCATGAAAGACATGCGTTCAAAACCGTAGGTGTTATCGATCATGATATCCGTGATGGGAAGAGGGAACTCATCCTTGGGGCAGGCTGTATTCAGATCTCGGTAATCGATGTAGATACATATTTTCCCATTCTTCTTCATGATTGGGACAACGTTGGCGACCCAGTCTGGATGTTGTTCTTCCCGGATAAAACCGCAGGCTATCAACTTCTTGACTTCAGCTTCGATGGCGTCCATCATATCCGTACGAAACCGGCGTTGGTGCTGCTTCACAGGTTTTGAATCGATCAATATGTTGAGTTTGTGAGTAGCCACCTTTGGGTCAAGGCCCGACATGTCCTCATAATCCCATGCAAAGGCGTCTATATACTATTTTATTAGCTGGATAACTTCTTTCCTTTCAGCTGGGGAAAGATTATTACTAATAAATATTGGCTTTGGCAAAAGTTTACCCCCAACATCAATCTGGATAACTTCGTCTTTGGTGGGAGGTTCCCTTTGCTCGAAGCAGAATTCCCACTGCGTATCCATTTGTTGGGCCCAAGAGTCATTCTCAAACAGTTCAGATTCTTGTTCGTCTGATTCGAAGGAATCTGCCACTACCATATTCACTGATAATGTTTGTTCGAGAGCCTCATGTGAGTCAGAGGACGACGAGCCATTCTGAGAAGAGGAGAAGATATCCTTGTCCTACTTAGAGGAGGTGGCATACCCCAACCCGAAATGAGTTTGTTGATAGTAGGGGTCGCCGCGCAGCGGCGTTCATCTGCCTCTTCCGTAGTTGAGGCCTAGCTTCCGCTCCAAGTCGTAGCCCATGTTTTGTATGATCCTCAACGCTTGCGGGCTGTATCGGTGAAGTTGCATTTTTCCAGCATCGTCATTGAAAGGATCTTCCTGGATATTCGGTTGATTGCACATGCGGCCGAAGACTTGATCGCTGGCTGCTGCAGGTAGGAGGGACAATGAAGATAGACTCCTCATGTGGTCCATACATCGTGACGACGTTGGATGATGACGCTACTTCCCAGACATACGGACGGTAGGAGTTCATAACTTCCAAGAATTTTTGTGCTATGGGTTCTACCTCGTCACGGGGAGTGGATTCCTGATTTGGAATTTGAGCGTCAATATACTGGAAAAGAGGATGTTTATTATCATCTGGAACTCCGTTCCTGGTTGCATTTACATCGGTCGACTGCCTGTTGCGCCGAAGGTTGATGACCAAGGGTGGAGGCTTCTGGTTCAAAGTGATCACTAGAGGATCACTCCCTTTTCCTGACTTGGTCTTGTTCAGGTGAATAGCCATAGGCTCCATGGCTTTTGGACGAGTGGTTCGTCCTTTCACCCTGATTGACAGCGGTAGTGTGTCAGAGGGTTCTTCTGGCTCCCGGTGGGATTCCTTCTCTGCCTCACCTGACCCTTCTTCCGTGTGGTCTTGAGAGTACAACACGGCATCAAAATAGTAGGATTCTACTCCTTTAAACGGGTTTAGGTCAGCAACCTCCGTTTGTACTGTTCCTTGGGGGTCTACATATTTGTGGCATTGATGTAGAGTTGAAGGAACGATGTTGTGGTCGTGGATCCACGGTCTTCCCAGAAAAATGTTGTAGGATACCTCTGAATCAATGACGTAACATATGGCCACCGATCTGAGGTTGCCAATCTGGATCCTTAGGCGAATTTTCCCCAACGGCTTACTTCTTCTGGCGTTGAAATCCACGATTGTAGTGGAGGTGTAAGCCAATTCGCTGGTAGGAATCCTCAGCGGTCTGAGCAGACTGTGAGGGATGATGCTGATCGACGATCCTGGATCTATGTAAATCCGATCGACCTCCATGGAACTGACATACTCGGTATAATAGAGGGGCCTGTCATACCTGTTATGTTTTAACAGCATGTCGTCTTGAGTGAAAGTGATATTTGGGACCACTTCCATTATACTGTGGCATTGAGGACATGCCACCGGTTCTTCATCGGGGGACTTGAGCTGGGTTAAGCATGCCTCCGCCTGTACCAGTGCTTCACTCAGGGCTAGACGAGTGTCTTGGGAGAGCCTGAGTAGCTCGAAGATGGACAGCCTGGCTGGTGTATTAGCCATTTGGGCCAGTATGTCGAAGTTGTATGGCTTCTCTAAACCTTTGTTTGGAATGTTTTTCACAGGTTTATCAAAGCACACTTCTCTTTGCTTCCCCTTGTCCGTCGGAGTTGGTTTTGAAGGACCGGCATCTGGTACGACGGGGCCTGGTCCTGAAGGTTTGGCAACTGAAGCGTCCGCCGGTGCATCTTCCTGACTTGCTCCGTAGTCGTTGAGGTAGGCTTTCCCTGAACGGGTTGCAGCAAATACCTCGTCTTCGTCTGATGGCGAAGAAGTTACGACCATATGGCATGGTTTGCATTTGGAGCTCTTTCTAGACGTAGCCTTAGTAGCTTTAGTCTCCTCCTCGAGCTCTGACACCAAATCCGGATGAACCCACATAATCTCGCCCTGCCGGGTGGTTAGGGATACCAGGTCATGATTTTGACCCCTAGCTGGAGGGAGATTGATGATGTTCATCGTGGTCCGGGAAATGGGTGTGACACCGTCCGAGACTTCTTGGGAAGGCAGATTGCCAAACCGCAGAGAGATCATGTTGGCCGTGACCGTCTTCTCGGTGTTGTGCAGAGTGATGGCCTTAGCATCGATCAAACCTTGGATCTTCCTTTTCAGTATGTAACACGCCTTTGTCGGGTGGTGCACGTATCTGTGGAAGATACAGTATTTAGGGTCGTTAGTACTGCCGACTTCTTGGGTCCGTCTTAGCTCCGGAAGGGTGATCTTACCACTTTTGACGAGACACTCGAATATACTTGGGATATCGTCGTCATCGAAAGAGTAGACTTCAACGGGCCTGGAGGTCCCGGGTCTCGCTTGTGCGGTTGTCGCAGTCTTTTGTCTGGCCGTATTGATCGCCAGAGCTTCTTTTTCTTTGGAGCTGCGAGGATGGTCGCTGCTGGGAGATGACCTTTTGCCTCTGTCAGAGGCGGAGATCATGATGCCATTGTCGCGCGCCTTACGACTGTTGTCTTCGGCGGCTACTGCCGAGATGATGAACGAGGGCCAATCATGCAACTGATATGGTCCTGTAAACACCGAGACTACGGGAAGGAGGTTCTTCCTGCAAATGTCTACTAACGCAGAGTCTGGAACTCCTGGAGGCATCTGTAAGGTGGCCTGACGAAAACGTTCGACGAAGGTGCGAACGTCCTCCTTTTCCCTCTGCTTGACTTTGATGAGAGAGGACATAGACATGTCCATTCCTCCCTCGTAGAATCGCCTGAAGAATAAAGCCTTGAAGTCCTCGAAGGAAGTAATGCAGTTGTCCGCTAAGCTACGGTACCACTGATAGGCTACTCCTGAGAGGCAGCCTTTGAACACCCGAGTGAGGAGGGCATCGTTCCCTTGTAACAACACCGTCATCATACTGAAATAGTTCATGTACTGACTTGGTGATGTTTTTCCCTCGAACAGAGCCATAGTCTGAGGTTTGTACCTCGGAGGGAAAGGGACCTCTTCCCAGATAGCTGGGTAAGGCTGGTTGATTCCCAGTTTCTTGAGCTGATCTTTGTGCTTCAAGGCGTCAAACTGGGCTTTCAACTCCCGTACTGCCTGTATCGAATTTTCAGTCGGAAGCGGGACTACGGTGTAGTGCGGAGTTGGTTGTATCGTAACTCCAACGGGAGGTAATGCATTCTCTGAGTGAGAAAGCGGAGGAACTGCTAACTCTTGATCTAGAGCAGGCTCTTGGCTCAGGTTGGATGGTGGTAAGTCCACCCCCACACGTATCTGAGTTGGCGGGACCGATGCTTGAGCCATGGCAGTTGCGTGCTGAGTTAGCATCATCTGGTGCATGTTCTCCATTATGGATTGCATTTGTTTCAGAGATGTCTCCAGTATAGTGATGCGTTGTTCCGCGTTTCCTGACGGTGAAGCTTTCTCGTGTTCATCTTCAACGGCATAAACTCCCATTTCCTTAGGCATCGTCGAAGGATGCGTATAGGTTGCTGCAGAAGTCGACTCTATACTCTCAGTATTTGATTCGGGAGAATGGCGACCCCCAGCGTCAGAATCAGAGGAGTACGAAGTCAGCTGTTGTGACCTTGAACGAGTATTCTGGAACACCCCATCTTCAGTGTCTCTAAGGAGCATGTTGGATCTCCTTCGGCTCGGAGTTCTAGAGGACGGACGTCTTGAGCCTGAGTTTCCTCCAGGTATATGCGAAGCCATGTTCACGGATGCATGCACGGGCTCTTCTTCCTGGAAAGACAGAGAGTAGCTCAACCGGTCAAAAATTGACCGTTTTGCTTTAGAACAACAACAGTCAATCACAATCTTATGACTATTACAATATTACTCTCCAGGGGGCGTAATAGACATGTTGGAAGGTCCCCTTTCCTTACGCTTCTGGATTAGATATTTGCGCAAGTCAGGAGAAGTAGAAGAAGAAGACGACGGCTTGTTCCTCCTGTTCCTACCAGTGGGCATGCAGAGATTGGGCACCAGGGTTCTCCCTGTGCCACCTGTGTACAACAGATTGGCCATCTGGGTGGCGAATAATCCTCGGGGAGGGTATCTTTCCGCAACCTGAGCTTGCTTTATGCCGTAGGACTTCGCCTGGCATAATTTTTGATCAGACTGGCGTAAAGCTGAAGAGGTTCTCAGTCGGCCATATGCTTCCCGCGTAATCCGGAGAGTAGGCAGATTGCTCCCTCGCTGGCGTAAAGGCCGAGAAGTTGAGTACTCTGCCACTTGCTTTCCCTTGCGAAGATCACGGCGCTCATCTGGTTCCCCGTAGAGGTTAGATGTTGTCTTACGCACGGAGCATGATTTGTACTTCCGATTTGGCGCTGAGACATCATCAGAAGTTTTGTCTGTACCGCGCGTAGCGGAAGACTGGCTTCTACGCGTAGAGCGCAGTGGATACTTCTGGGTTAGCGCTGAGGCTTTGTCTGAAGTTTCGTCTGTACCGCGCGTAGCGGGAGACTAAATTTTACGTGCGGGGCACGGAGGGAGCAATGCTACAACCTCATTGGTCGGAGAGATCAGAGAGATCGGAGAGTCCACAGGAATGGTAGAGGAGGTCTTGGGCATCCAGACCTTGCGCAGCTTCCTGTTGTCTTGGACGGAGAGAGGGTGAGAGCTATCCCCGGTTCGAAGCATGTCTTCGTAGGCAGACTGGTCGAATTGGACGACCAGTGTCTTCTTCACGGTTCCTACAGATACCGCATCGTGTTGAGCAATTACTTCCTCATCAGAAGAGAAATACGTCCCCAGCGGAGTCGCCATCTTGTTTGTGGTAGAAAACGAAAGAATGAAGATGTATTCAAGATAGGGTTTACACAAAACCCGCCTTCTTTGGTTTACAAAAAAACTTGTACAATTTGATCCTATACGAGGATATGGAAGTACAATTTATTTAATCTGGGTAAATATTGCTATAGGTGTCTGATCTGCAGTCGATCACTTTAGCCCTTGGACCACACGATGTTGAAGAAGTGCCGTGGAAGACAGGTAGCAGCTTCGAAGGTTGCAGAAGAGGGTGGATGCACGATGCCAAAGTCGTCGATCCCTACTCTTTTTCCTGAGCTCTGGGTTCTCTCTCTCTCTCTCTCTCTCTCTCTCCTCTCGACCGTTGGATCTGGTACTGGATCTCTTGATCAGTTTTCAGACCTAACTTCTTTGACCCTCCAATTTTTTGACCTTGTTCCTCATTGATAGAGGTCTCTATTTATAGAGTTTGGTGACAGTGACCACTCCGTCGGTATAGAAACCGAGGAGTGGAAAGTACATCACCCTTTTACACAACGGTTAAAATAACCAATGCCTGCGTATAGATGATCCTTTGAATGAGCGTGTGATGCGAGTCCAACTAAGGGACAAAACGCGTATAATCGCTACGAAGATCACGACGTAGAAGCCACGTAGGTAGGTATCCCTCGTGTAGAAGAGGTGGGCGTAGAAGCCAATGTCTGTCACCATGGCGTAGAAGCCAAGTAGGCATAGAAGCCGAATAGGCGTAGAAGCCGAGCGGTCATAGAAGCCGAGTGGGCGTAGAAGCCGAGTGGTCATAGAGGCCGAGTGGGCGTAGAAGCCGAGTGGTCATAGAGGCCGAGTGGGCGTAGAAGTCGAGTGAGCACCGGAGCTGAATGGGCGTAGAAGCCGCTGCGTACCGTGCCAGAGTGCTGATGTGGACGTCTTAGCCGGAATTACGGCTTTTGAAGATATAATCAAATCTCTTGCATTAAATGCAGAGATTTGCCACCATCCTGTGCATTAAATGCGGAAGCGTATTTTGAAGGTCTGTAACCCTTCTGTGCATCAGTCGCAGAGACGTGCCTCGAAAAACTGTCACCGCTCTGTGCATTAGACGTAGAGATGTGCCTCGAGCAACTGTCATCGCTCTGTGCATTGGACGTAGAGACGTGCCTCGACAAACTGTCACCGCTCTGTGCATTAGACGTAGAGACGTGCCTCGAGCAACTGTCATCGTTCTGTGCATTGGACGTAGAGACGTGCCTCGAGCCCCGTACGAAGTACAACTTTTGATGTGGCAGGCGGTTTGTCTACCACGGAGCGTAAACAGCTCATGTCTGCCTGTGTAAAACAAGGCAGCGTATCCCTTTGTGCACGTAAAAGCAGTTTACGCAAAGGAGATGGCGGTAAATGATAGCCTGGGTTGCAGTGCTGTGCCATCATTATAGCCGTCGTCTGGGTAGTCGAGCCGTATCCCTTTGTCAGAAGTCCAGACGTCAGGTTCATTGCAGGATCTGACAGGTTCATTGCCGGATCTGACAGGTTTACTTCGGAGAATACGAAGCGTCTCTCGTACACTTCAATGCTGCGTTGAAAGAGGATGGGTTTTACGCCATGGAGGCGACGAAGAACCCTGTTTACGCTGAAGCATCCTGGACGTACTGCCTTACGCGGATGGTCCTTTGAGTTTATACTTCATGCTGTGTTTAGCGGAAAAAGCTTTGTTGCACGCTTGATGGCTCTGAAGGCCTCTGTTTACGCTGCTCTGCATCAATATGCTGCGTATAGCCATCCGGCATATTTTTTATGCTTCTACAGTAGCATGTCATATCAGTCTTCGGCTTTGGCTTGAACTGAGCCGACTTCACCTTCAGCTGATTGAAATCCTTCTTCTTCTTCTTGTAGGAAAATTTTTGCTTCCCTTTAGAGTCACTAGCATGTACCATATTGGCCTTAGCCAACTGCTTGGACAAGGAGTCCAATTTCAGTTATCCTCTGGCTTCATCTTCAATGTGAATCTAGTAAAGAAGAACTTCTAGCTGGATCTCCATCTTTTTATGGTACATGTCAGTCTTGAACCTGATCCAGCCTGGAGGAAGTTTGGTGACGATAGCCCCCACCATAAATTTGTCTTCCTTCTTCATGCCCTCTTCCTTCAGTTTCTGCTGCATCTTTAGAAGTTTCTTAACTTGTGGTAACATCACCTTCTAGTCCTCAAATTGCAAAGTGAAGAACTTCTAGACGAGATAGATTTTAGACATTTTCTCGTCAGTTTTATAGTGCTTCTCAAGATATTTCCAAACATCTCTTGCCTTCTCCTTCTTGCTGTAGGACTCTGCCATCGAGTCGTCCATAGCATTAAGAATCAACAACCTGCAGAGGTCGTTGTCTTCCTTCCACTTGGAGTGCACGTCCTGCGCCACACCAACTGCAAGAGCTCCTCCATCTTCGGGAATGGTAGGTTCATGATCAACCAACACACAAGCAACTTTGACAAGACGAAGATTCAAGGAGATCTTCCTCTTCCAAATATTGTAGTGTTCGCCATCAAACTTCTCAAGCTTGTGAAACCTAGTATCAAGAAGGTTTGAGCGGTTGTCCATTCTAACTCAGATCTTGTCTTGAGATTGTTAGTCCCGAAGTCAGATAAAAGAAGAAGTGGTAGTCACAAAGTAGAGACTCACACAAGAGTTCGTCTCTACAAACTCCAGAATAGAAGTTGGTGCACTAAAATTTACACAAGAGTTCCTCTTCAGTGACACACAACCCTACAGAAGCACTAAATAAGGAACATGTTACAAACTGACAATCCCAATAAAATATAAATACAATAAGAATCAGAAAAT
This sequence comes from Iris macrosiphon, assembly GCA_036927795.1. Classification (NCBI taxonomy): domain Eukaryota; kingdom Viridiplantae; phylum Streptophyta; class Magnoliopsida; order Asparagales; family Iridaceae; genus Iris; species Iris macrosiphon. The sequence continues at coordinate 42,888,658 of JAYESA010000015.1, forward strand.
CGTTCTCCTATTTACGTTCGTAGACGCTACACCGAGAAGAATGGGAACAAGAACAGAAATACAAAGAAGGAAACTCTTGTTGGGGTGATCAAAACCACCAGAGCTCAAAGCAAGATTTATGCTATACAACGATCTGCCCCATGATCCAGCAAGTTCACACGAGAACTTCTGGAACACTCTTGGTCACCTTCGGATCACACAAAAAATTCCTTTGGAAGGATGCTAAAAACTATCGCAGGTCCTGCTGGTGCTCTCAATTTTTGCTCTCTTTCTTAAATTTTTCCATACACTAAATGAAATAGGAGAGCCTCTATATAAAGAGGATTTCAACTTCCATGTAGCCTGAGAAAAAATTAGGCCACATGAGCCGCCTGCGTCGTTGTGCTGCACAAAACAAACATCACCGTCATGTACCGAAAGCTGCAGCCGCTGCAGCCGCGTGGCACAGAGAGCCACGAGCCGCCCGTGCCGCCCGCGCCGCCCGTGCTGCCTGCATGCTGTACTTCACAGAGCAGACATTGCCGTACCGAGCTGCCAACAGCAGTCTTTGTCCCCTCTACACTTGACTCGCTCAAGCTAACTAGCTGGCCGCATAGCGCCTGACCGCATAGCTTTAGGCTGTATGCGCTCCTGGCCGTATGGGCACCTGGCCGCATGGGCACCTGGCCGTATGCGCACCTGTCCACATGGGCACCTGACCGCATGGCCCCTGGCCGCATGCGCACCTGTCTGCATGGCTCCTAGCCGCATGTGCACCTGTCCGCATGGCCCATGGCTGCATATGCACCTGTCCGCATGGGCACCTGATCGCATGCGCTCCAGGCCACACGCGTCCGAACAAGCAATCGTGCATGGAACTCGCGCATAAAAGGAGCGCATGAGTGCCATGCGACGTGCTAAGTGCAAAGTGCGCCAACAAAGCGCCACTTTGCGCCCTTGAGCCCGAGTCCGAGTCGGTGTCCGAGTCCGAGTCCGAATCCGGGGGCTTAGCGACTAAGGGAAACGTCCCAATGGTGGTGACAAAATAAAGATTGTCATAATAGAGTTCACACTTAATTCCTCTAGGAAAGTCAACCCACATGGGACACACCCCATGTGCATATACCAATACTAAGCAAAGCTATAGATTGAGATATACACATTGGTGGTTTTCCAATGTGGGACTAAAACTCCCAAAGTAAAGTAAAAAATACCAACAAGAAATCTATGTCAGCATCTATGTTTAATATCATTCCGAGCTTTAATATCATTCAAGACTGGAGCAAGTTCTACAATGATCATGGGTATGCCCCAATTTATGTCTCTGCGCACTCCAGATCTCCCAAGTGATGTCACAAGCGAAGAACAGATGATCCCTGGTCTCATCTTGTTTATCGCATAAACAACACTTAATATCCTCACAGTGGATGCCAAAATTGCTTAATCTGTCTCGAGTAAGAAGCATATTCCTGATCACTTTGTATAAGCACAATAATATTTTGACTGTAACCCCTTTGGTCCAAACCATCTCTGCCCAATCAACCTCCTCATGATCGGTCTGTATCTGATTCATGGCTGTACTGAACTTGAAAGTGCCTTTCTCTATGTCTGTCTAGGTCCAGTAATCCTCCATCGCTTGTCTATCAATCTCTACTGTCCGGATATCTTTTGCATGGGCCGCCTCGATCAAATGACCCTGGATCTTCCACTCTCCTTCCTAGATAAGGCTGCTAACCATATCCGTAGAGCCCATCATCTCATAAACATGTCATCCCTCCTCTCAATCAGGCTAGTGTGCCTAATCCAGGGGTCATGTCAAATGCTGGTTTGGGCCCCTGATCCTATGACTCTAATCAACTTACCCTTAGCCTTTCTTTTCGTCTTCAGCAAAGTTTTAACGGTGACCGAGAAGTTGTTGTTGCTACTATCTGAGCAGAAGTCCCTTTTCGGAAAGTACCTTCCCTTGATCCATTCAGCACATAGAGACTTACTATTGATAAATCTCCAGAACAATTTGAGATATGCAATTTTTCGGATAAGACCCAACGATCGTAGTCCAACTCCATCTTCCTTTTTAGGCCGACACAACTCCTCCCAACTAATTGTATATATGCCTCCTTTCCACAAGAAGTCCGCACACATGCTTTCAATTTTCTTCATCGTACCCTTGGACATCATAATGGCCTAGAGCCAGAAAAGAGCAACCGTCTCAATTACTGCTTTAATAAGTTCAATCCTCCCTCCAAAGGACAGCATCTGCGCTTGCCATCCCTCTAGTCTCGATTGCATTTAATTGAGAAGACCTTCACACTCCACATTAGCAGCATAGTTGATTGAGAGCGGAAGACCTAAGTATCTCACATGAAGCATTCATTCCATTATGTCCATCATGGCCAACCAGACCTCTTTATTCTCACAAGTACGATTCAGGAACATTTGGCTCTTGTACTTGTTCACCTGCAAATCCGACCATTTTTTCATGGTATCGAATATACGCTTAAGAGTGTCTAGGGATCTGTCAGACATCTCAACGAATACCAGCATGTCATCAGCATAAATTAGATGAGAAACCACATGGTTCACCTTCTAAAATATATGAGTAATCAATCCATCCATTGTCGCATCATCCAAAAGACAGGTGAGGAATTCCATGATCATCGAAAAAAGATAGGGAGAGAGGGGATCCCCTTGTCTCAGGCCTCTGCTGCTTCCGAAAAATTCCTCTGGCTGCCCCCTAACCATAATCGAGAATGATGCAGATACACATTTTCTCACCCTATCCACCCACCATCTATAAAATTCCATACAGATCATGATGTGGCAAAGGAAGTCTCGGTTCACCATATCATAGGCTTTCATGAGGTCCAGCTTTAGACAAGCTTTGTTATCTTCCTGCTTATTGAAATCCCTAACAAGTTCATGAGCCAGCAGACAATTCTTCGAGATGGAGCGTCCTTTGATGAAGGTCGTCTGATTGGGGGAGATAAGTTCTTTCATATCCCTCATCCAATCGGCCTGAAGTCTCCCAGTTCAATCGTACCCTCCACCTTAACTATTAAGACCACAAACGTGTGGTTAAGCTCCTTCAGCAACTTATCAGAGATAAAAAAACTCTTTCATCGCATCCATGACGTATATCTTAATCATCTTTCAGTATTTCTTGAAAAAAGCCGTTCCAAAGTCATTGGTCACGATTTGATAGTCATTATTATTGCTAGATTTTTGCTATAAGGACAATATATATTGATATGTAAACACAGTATTTTTCAAGCCTAGCAAGACAAATGAGGAAACAAATACTCAGTTTCAAGTGACTAAATAGAATTCTATAACTCAGCCTTCAATCTTCAAGCATACTCGACAAGAATCTCATATGAAAAAATGGAGACCAAAAACGGCTGATGATGTTGGTTCGGGTGGCGGTTCTGGAAACTCACCCAGGGAGTTTTCCGGAATTTTTTTTGCTTCCTGCTATATACGTATGTTTATCCTATTTTATAACTGTTATATCTCAAAAAAAAAAAAAAAAAAAAAAAAATTCTATCACAAAAGATCCACAATGAAACATATGCCCAATTGATACATGTATATGAATTTTAGACTAAATTATAATTTGATACTCTCAACTATGATATCCTGAACTTTGATAAGTATTAACTTAATACCCTTCCTCAACTAATAATTTTCAATTTACCCTCCGTCACTCACCGTTAGATTTTTTGTTTTTTTTTAAATAAAAAAAGACCAAAATGTTTCCAACCATTTTCCCCCAATCCCCTCCCCCCTTCAGCTCCACCCCCCGCTGCCGCCCGCTGCAACTCCGTGTGATGCCGTAGCACCGCCACCGCCGCCGAAGGAGGAGGGAGAGAGAGGGCTACCGGAGAAGAAGGAGGAGAAGAGAGAATGAGGGAGAGATTTTTGACATTTGTCGTAGTATTTTTAACATTTATCATTTTAGGTTAACACTGGTTGACAAAAATTTGAAAAAAAAAAATTAAGTTAACACATATCAAAGTTCAGGATATTAGATTAAATATTAGATTGAACGTATCAAGTTATAATTTATCCTAAATTTTAACCAAGAGGTGAAAAGTACCATAATTTATTATTTATTGCTACCAAACATGTTAGAGCTCAGTACTGCATGATGATACATGGATGCTGGGATATGCATCTTATACTAGTACATAGCACAACAGAACAAACTGCAGTCCCATCTTCGGTAGCCTTCTCTATCTCCATCTTTTACAAAGAGTGGTAGCCTCCTCCTCCATCATATCTTCTTCTGCGATAGCTGATGATGATTACAACCACCGCGATCATCGCACTGAACAGAACAAATGCCCACCAATATTTCATCATCTCTGATGACATTGACCCCCCTGCAGTTGCACACACATTGTTTACGTGATGCACATTAGCTATTGACAAACGTTTCTTTTCTTTCGTAATGTTAAAAACTAAAGAGAGTCGGTTTAAATTAACAATACATTCATAAATGTATATTTTACATGGATACTCAAACCGGCAACATTTATCAATAATGCATATTTTACATTCATCTATACACCTTTTAAGTAGAATGTGCATTGATAAATGTAGTGGTGAGAGTACCCATGTTACAAATTGCACATTTACCGGTGTATTAACATGTGCCCATAACCCAAGAGAGTGGCATACATGTTGAGCTGCTATGGAAATGCATGATCGATCTCGCATGTTTTCGGCTGATATGTTTTCGCGCATCAGCCGAGACGGCATTTGCTTCGGGTTGTGGGTCAGCCACCAAGATGTAGAAGAGACCCATAACACCTGTATGCAATTGGGCGCTGCTGTAGTTGGATTCAACCGTCAGCAGTTCCCCGTCTGAAACCCGGATGGAGCCTGGCTTCGGATAGCAGGTCGACATTCCCACGATGTAGCCAGCCTCGTTCCCTACTTCTTCCCCTTTTCCATAGATAGGAGTTGAAGAGCATAAGAGCCTACCATCCTGATCATCCGAGCAAGTTATAAGGAATTTTCAACTAATTAGAAATTGAAAATTTAAGATATCGATACTCCGCAAAAGAATATTTGGACATATGATCTGACACATTTTTTCTTATCATTCTGAGCAATTTCATGGTACAATGGTCCGACGATAACTTGATCATCTTGAATGTTGAATCGTGTCTTGGCAGCAATAATTGTTGATAAATTTGGAATGCACAGTGATAGACTTTGCTAGTTCTCCAATTTTTTGGAACATTAGGAATAAGCTACTAGTTCAATATATAAATTTTGTAGAAAATTTGGTACACGCACCGCGAATTCTGTTATAAATCCTATATATATAGACAATGGATGTAAAAGGACACCTGACTAGCTATTCTTTTTTTTTTTCCTCCTCATAAACAGATTACTTGTTGTGAACTGCAAAGAAATATAGAGCATGTTATGTCTTCATGTGGCTTCTGTAAACTCAGGAGATATATTGTAGATCGCATGATGGAACTAAAGTTTTAATTCTGGCACCAATTGAGGATAAGACGAGGGAAAATCATCTTCGCATTTGACATGGACGTAGTAGACCAACAAATGCACTAGTCATGAGCGATAAGATACTAGTTAAAGAAGGACTCACCATAGGCGTAAGCGAAAATGTATTAAAGCTGTAAAGAGGGGATTGGTTTTGTTAGTGTTAAAAAGGTTCATGACCCTCAGCAGAGCTGAATAGAAGAAAATAATTCAAGCAACCGAACCCCAAAATTTTGGAATAAAAGCTTTGTTGTATTTATGTTAATGGGGGTTATGATATAGTAATATAATGCAAACAACTTTGTTAAGTTAAACAAGGAAGAATTTCCTTGCATATAAAACCACAGTTTTGAACCAAATTTACCTGGCCATACAGGGCAGAACCAACCCCGCCAGTATGCTGGTGGGCAGCACCATAGACGATGTCACCTCCTCGCGGAATGATTGCTCTCGTTTTCTTGGTATGAACACATTTTCCATTACCTGTTCCTTGTAGATCACAGAGCTCAACTTGGTATTCAACCTGCAGTGATAAAAAAATTCATTTAAAGAGTGGTTACAAATCAATGGAAATGAGATTGGTGGAATTTCTGAAAGTTCAATTGAAAAATGTAAGTTCCTGGCAAATTTTGTTGTTGCTAAGGAGATTGTTTCATGAAGAGTCAGTTTCTCCCTCCACATGTTGATGGAATGCAGAAATCCAATAGCAAACATTTTCTAAATCCCTAATACTTTTTCATTACCTAAATTATTGCACCACAACCTAATGCATTTGTATGAGAAAACCTTGATGATGGTGATCATGTTAATTTAAAATAACAAATACTTTTCCATACTATTGCGCACCTTGCATTCGTAAAAATCTTTACTTCGCCAGCTAGTGACATCAAATATAGATCTTCACAGGCACGATAGTCTCATCCCACTCGACCCACTTCACGGTGTACCTAATATGGAGCTTCCTCGCCTTGCCACCACTGAAACCTTCTCTCAATTGGCATTGTGTCTGATCATAGCAACATGACAGCCCCCCAATATAATCGTTCCGCAGAGTACGCCCATATTTGTCCTTGGTCACATTGTACAGACTGCATTTGCACTCGGTGTACCCTAACCTGTCCTCCACCCCTCGAGTATCTATAGCATGGACATTCAACAACCATCTCTCCTCATATCCGCTTGGAATTTTTGTAGGATCCCCAACTTCCATACCATAAGGTTCAGGGACCCACGTCGAAGTATTCGGTCTCTCCGAACCAAGGCCAAAGTACTGGCCAAGAATGTATTTGCAGATTCCATCAATTCTTGCTGATATAAACTCTGGTGACCTGATATCAACTTGAGTTCCCTTAGGACCATAGTATCTTTCAACAATCCAGTGATGAAGATAGGTTTCATGAAGAGAAACAGGGACCCCCATCTCATCTACTACTTCCGCATGGAAGCTCTTGACAGCAATGTGCCCTCTTGGGAAAGGGATGTCATAGTAAAATTTGTCCACCACTGATCCTTCTTGTAGAAAGAAAGCGGAGGAGAGGAAGACAGAAGTTTTTGTGGACCTACCAACTCTCTCAGGATCTTTTAATGCTGAGACATAGTAGTTGATAAGAGGACCACTAACAACATGATCCACAACTGAGAATGCCGCATTCTGACCCAAATCAACATATAAGTATGTGTCAGTATTTATCTAGTGAATGAAATTTTTTAAGAACGAAACTATATACTGGGACATCTTCTGGTTTGTCTGACACAAAATTAGATGCAAAACTAGTAGGTTCACCAGAATGGAAAAGTATCATCAACACAAGTCCAAATTCTACTGAAATAACTGATACATGATCTCTATATAACATTCGTATATGTGGAGAATTTCTAAATAAACTTGTAGGCCTGAGAGTACCTTAGTTTTTCTAAGGTTCACCGTAGTCCATAGAGAACATAAAATAAAGATGTAGGTACTCAATCCACTGATTATCATAGTTTCTTGCTGATCAACTAACAGTACCAATATCAAGTACTATGTGATTTACCATTCAAAAAAACAGATAAAATAGGTGTACACACGCAAACCATCAATTCTTATATTTCCTTGCTATCAACGAAGGGAACCAATATCAAGAAAAATTAACCATCAATTCTTATATTTCCTTGCTATCAACGAAGGGAACCAATATCAAGAAAAAATAAGGTACCATTAGGCCTATACCTGCCCTATGTTGCATGATACAGACGTGGACACAGATAAGGACATGATAGAAATAAAAGATACACGGGATACAAACATTGTCAAATAGGTACATAAGAAGTCACCTCTGTTCTGTTGCACGAAAATGGACACAGATACAAGCACCATTTTCCTGTGTCCATGCAACATAGTATCTGGCAAACACTTCCATATAGGGCTAGATCGCAACACTATATGTTTGCCTTAGAGGTACCATATGGCAAGCACATCAGTTATCCCCATTTTGGGTATAAGAAGATAATACCCATTTAGCCTTTAGGTGAGGCCCCACAAAAATTGATATAATACAACACCAAATGGGCACACCCAATACTGACTGGTTTTAAACATTCTTATACATCAAATGCCAGGCATAGATTATACCTTCTTTGCCAAAACCACCTAAATGTCTCAGAACTGATGAAGTTCATGTGTACATATTTTTTGTCACTATCAAAAACCATCATGAACTAAAATCCAATGGCAAAGCAATTATCATAACAAAAAAACAATTATTCCTTCATAAGCTTCCCAAGAACACATATAGCACATGAACCAATTCCATACAGACCATTCCCACAACACCAACAAGGGTTGGGACCGGAATTTCGGTCTGAGTTGGGATCAGCTAACTTAGCCTTCACATATACAAAAAATGATGCTTTACTATAAAGAAATGGGCATCTCATTCTATGAAAAAGAAACGACAAATGGGTGTACTAACAACCACATGACTAACATAAAAAATGAATCATGCCAAAACCAAACACATATCTAAATAATTAAAATACCCCCACATTCCCTAAACACAAAGAAACACTTCCTAGTTTCTACACAAAAAAATGATCACTTTAGAGAGCTTTTTAAAAATTAATCATAGAAATATTAAAAGCTATTTCTATAACAATGGCATAGAATCAATATGAAAAGAAAACATGGAACTAATAGTTGAGTAATATTTAGACAAAAAAAAAGTGTATATACCTTGGGCAAGGGTCAACAGAGGACACTGAGAAGAAAAGACAAGACAAGGGGCACTACTTGACAACCTCCGCAAAGCCCTACATGGCAAGGCCCTACAGAAACGGTACTAGTCTAAGCAGTGCTCGGCAACCTCCGCAAGGCCCTATAAAGAAGTCTAATGATCTGATCAGTATTAGTTATTTTAATTATATTACCAAGAAGTAATTTGTGTGACCTCACTGTTTTTCTTGCCCAATGAAGACATTCCTAAAGCAGGAATGTAAAGATAACTAATTATTTTCTCTAATGGAGCATGGGGGAGCTATAACCTCCCACCTTTCCTCTTGCAAAAGAAAAGAATTATTATTTAAACTAGTCACTTATTTGACTCGATCTGTGTGCGCATTGGCACCCAGGGCCGGTCCAGGGATAAGTCCGACAATATTTCGGACTTGGACAACCCTACTCTGCTTAGGGTAACCCCAGGTCCAACGTGACCTGGCAAGAGGTCGGAGTTGTAGGTGACTTCCCAGGATCAGCCCACAACAAGGATCAAGATGTAGAATATTTTGGAGTAATTGTTATATTTTTTTATTGATAATCTCTTGGCTATTTATATTTATAGACTTACAATCCTTCATCTTACATTAATACCCTATTAAATTCTCCTGTAGAATATTCTAATATCCCAACAAATATACCATTTTAATATACCAACAAATATACCAAAAATATTCTAATATATCAACACTCCTCCACAAGATGGGCGAAAGATATTCACTAAGTCCATCTTGTCACATCCTCTGATCATATCTGCAGAGCTAAGCCCCTTGGTCATACTGTCTGCTACCTGCTCCTTGGTTGGAACATTACCTAGCTCCAGTGGTCCACGGTCAAACTTCTCCTTGATGAAGAACCTATCGATCTCGATGTATTTGGTCCTGTCATGCTGCACTGGATCGTTGGCGATACTGATGGCTGGCTGGTTGTCATACCACAACTTCATCTTGGCTCTTTGATCCAGCTTCAGCTCCACCAGCATACTCTTCAGCCATAGCAGCTCTGCAACTCTCAAGGCCATAGCTCTGTACTCCGCTTCAGCTGTCGATTTGACCACCACTGACTGCTTCTTACTCCTCCAAGAGACCAAGTTGTCTCATACAAATATGCAATAGCTCGAGGTAGACCTCCTGTCATCAGTACAACTAGCCCAGTCAGAGTCACAGTAGCCCTCGATGCTCAAGTGATTATTCTTCATGAATATCAACCCCTTTCCGGAGGCACCCTTCAAGTATCTCAGAATATGGTACATTGCGTCCATATGACCCTTCCTTAGATCATGCATGTAGCGGCTCACCACACTTACTGCAAAACAGATATCAGGACGTGTGAGGCTCAAATAGATCAACTTGCCCACCAGTCTCTGGTATCTGTCTCGGTCAACTGGTTCTCCAGCCTCAGCACACAGCTTGAACCTCTGACTGATCGGCGTCGCTGCAGGTCTGCATCCCAACATCTCTGTCTCTGTGAAAAGGTCCAGCGCATACATCCTCTGAGAAAGAATAATCCAAGGTTTAAAGTATCGGCCGATACCGATACGTATCGGCCGTATCGGATCGGATTTGGCCTTGGCCGATCCGATATCGGCCAAAAAAATCGGGATCGGCCGAAACTGGTACATAAAATTTTGTATCGGTCTGTATCGGCCGATACGGGACCGATACGAGACCGATACTGGCCGATACGGGCCGATACTGGCCGATACGGGAAAAAAATCAGATTAAATCAGATCATCACAAGAACTTTAACAAAGTAGATGTTCTACAAAAAGCTAAAAAAAAAATAAAAATTGATTCCTGACATATCAAATCCAACTGAGAACAATAATGAAGAAACAAAATAGTAGACAAAAAAAAAACTATAAATAGAGGCAATTCTTCTACAGACATACACATGATGACTACTGTTTTATTCAATTAGAATAAAAATAAAATAAAAAACACTTAAATAATGTATAAATATGTAAATTATTTTTCTATTTTTATACTAATTTATTAATAATTATTTAAATATTGCCGATACAGCCGATACCAAAAAATTCGATACTCCAATTCCGATACCGCCGATACTGCCGATACTACCAATACAGATACTCATACAAACTGTCCGATACCGATACCGAGTTTTTGAACCTTGGAACAATCTCCTCTGCTTCTCGAGCAATCTCAATCCCAAGGAAGTACCGAAGAAGGCCAAGGTCCTTCACCTCGAACTCCTTGCCAAGCTTTTCCTTGAGTCGGGCAATCATCTCCTGTGATAATCATATCGTCCACATACACCGCAAGCATGGTGATGTGGCCTCCACTCCGACGGAAGAACACAGTATGATCAGCATTGATCTGCTGATATCACATCCCTATCATCGTCCTCCTGAATCTGTCAAACCACGTTCGAGGAGACTGCTTCAGTCCATAGAGGGACTTCTTCAACCTGCAGACCTTGCCCACTGTCTTATCGGTGTAGAATCCTGGTGGTATCTCCATGTACATCTCCTCCACTAGATCCCCATGAAAAAATGCATTCTTTACATCCAATTGGTGTAGCTTTCATTCACCATTCGCTGCCAAAGAAATCAGGATCCTGACGGTACTCATCTTGGCCACCGGTACAAATGTCTCATCATAGTCAATGCCGTACGTCTGACTGTATCCTTTTGCCACAGTCGAGCCTTGTAGCGCTCTACTTTTCCATCTGGGTTCTGCTTAACAGTAAAGACCCACTTGCATCCGACTGCCCTCTTTCTCTCCGACAATTTTACCAGTTCCCAAGTGTGGTTCTTCTCAAGAGCGCCTAACTCCTCGTGCATCGCGGCTTTCCACTTTGGATCGTTCTTAGCAACCTGCCAATTATTAGGTACAGTAATACTATCCAAAGATGCAATGAATGCTCCATGAGAGAAAAAGATATTATATGAAACAAACTGAGCAAGGTCCCAACCATATCTATCAAGAGAATTTTCTGCATTGCTGCGAGTGGTCCTCCGTACTGATAATGGTGTGAGAGGAGTAGGAAGAATGATATCACCTGAAGGGGAATCTGGTGGTGGTGGTGGTGGTGTAGGTGTCTCAGGAGTTGAGACGGACGCAGAAGGGACTTGGCACTGGCACTATAGGTACTGGTCTTGCAGTTTGCTTCCCTTTTCTGCTGTAGGTAAGTAACCCCCTGAGCCGTGGGCCTAACATCTCTCATCGTCTCCCCCTGTTCCTCTTCACTCTCTTGCTCATCCTCAAACGTTCCTCCATGCCATACTCCTAAACCGGTCACCACACTCTCACCAATCTCCCTCTCTTGCCTCATATTCTCAGTATCAGGTGAGTTGCTCATGGATGATATTCCCTCCTGACGGTAGTATGACTCAAACTCCCTGAAGAGAACATCCATGCTCACAAACTTCTTCTCTACTGGGCTCCAGCACACGTATCCCTTCTGAGTCGCCGAATAGCCCACGAATACACACTTGACTGCTCTGGGGTCATATTTTCCAACAGACGGTCTGTTGTCCTTTACAAAACATACGCAGCCAAACACCTTTAGTGGGAGTATCCCACTATTATTTTCTTGCAATATCTCACATGGAGACTTCCATCCCAATGCCTTCGAGGGCATCCTATTATCAATCGAGCTGTTGTCAACACTGCATGTCCCCACAAACTCTGTGGGACATTCATGGCGATTAGCATGCTCCTTGCCACCTCCAGAAGGTGTCTGTTCTTTCTTTCCGCCACTCCATTCTGTGTTGGTGTGTATGCACAGGTGGTCTGATGCTGTATCCCTTGGGCTGACAGGTATTCCTCAAGAGCTTTGTTGGTATACTCTGTTCTATTGTCAGACCTTAGTACCTTCACCACTGCTCTGTACTGAGTCTGAACATGTTTATGAAAGTCCCGTAAACAGGCAAAGACCTCACTCTTATTCTTCATCAACTACAACTAGGTGACACGAGAGAAACAATTAATAAAAGAGACGAAATACTTGTAATCATTCATAGTATTTGTGGAACACGACCCCCAGAATCAGAATATATAATATTAAAAACAGAAGAGCTCCTATGGCTCGCACCAACATATGAGGTCCTAGTAAGTTTGCCTAAATCACATGCATCACATACTAGTTTCTCCTTATTTGCCTTCTCATAAATAGATTGATACAACCTACTCAAAATACCAAAAGATGAGTGCTCCAACCGCCTGTGATGGAGTATCCGTATATCCTCGACACTCATCTTTGGTCCTCCCATTCCTGCCCATTCCTGCCCTTTCTGCCACAGACACCAATGCCGAATCCAGTACTTCCTGATCCAGGTACCACAGTCCATCATGCCAAGTACCAGTCCCAAGTCTTCGTCCCGTCTCCTTCTCCTGAAAGATCATATTAGGAATATCAAAAAAGACAATACATTTTAGTTGAAGGATTATAGAACTAATGGATAAAAGACTGGCTGGAAAAGAAAGAGCATGTAAAATATTGGATAATCTTACTGAACCTGTACAATCAACAGTACCCTTACAGACCACTGGCTGGAAAGTACCATCGGCTGTTTGAATGCTATCTGCGGATGCTAGGTGAGTGTAGGAAGATAACTCACTAGCATTCCCTGTCACGTGTCGAGACGCACCCGAATCGACAATCCAGTCCAACGATCTAAGGGAAGACATAGATGCAAGGACGAGTGAGTCATCAGTACCTTCCGATGGATGGACATACATGGCAGCGTTGCCTCTGGCGAAGACTGAGTTGGACGCCTCCTCAGTCCCACTACTCCTGTCTCCATCGCTTGACGCTTTCTGTTTTCTCCTGAGTACTTCCAGCATGCCTAGTAGTGCCTAATCCTCCTCACTATAGGCACCATTAGCTCCCTCCTTGCCTTCTTCTACCAGCAGGTTCGCCCTATAACCTCCTCGACCACCCCGTCGACCCCTACGACCACGGCCACATCCTCCAAACTATCCACGTCCGCCACCTGAATCTTCCTCCTTGGTGGTTTGGTGCAAGCATACCTCAAATGGCTCACCTCCTCGCAGTTATAACACTGCCGGGGGTCTCACTTAGATCCTGTGCTGCCTGTATTGGCAACCGCCAGTGCTGTCTTCACTTCAGGAGGACCACCTGTCCCTGCCTGTAGCTTGATACGAGTCTCCTCCTGGACCGAGATAGCCTCCTCAAGTGCAGGAATCTTCGGTTGGACTAGAAGTAGTAATGTCCTCTGAGCAAACACTGCGGCCAGCCCCTTAAGAAACTTCATCGTCCTTTCCTGCAGACATACCTGTCTCTCCTTACACTTTGGGTCCTCACATCTCGTCTGATCTGAAAAGTGATCATAATCCAACCACAAACGCTCCAACTCCGTGACATATTCTTGTACGGTTTTCTTCCTGTACGGTGTCGTCGATCTCCCCCTTGATCTGGAAAACCCTCAAGTTATTTCCCACACCATCGTAGGTTCTCCTCAACTTCTCCCACAAATCTTTCACCATCTCAAGGCCATCCACTGTGGCGACGATCGACTGGACTAAAGAATTGAAGAGCCAAATGTATACCACCATATGAGTATACTTCCACTCGTCCCGTCCTGTCGAGCCCTCATCCGGCTCCGTCTTCTCTCCTGACAAGAAACCCTCCAGGTTCTTCCCTACGAGGGTTCTCCTCACCCGTCGTGACCAACTCAGGTAGGTGGCCTGTCCATCAAGCTTCAGATCGATGGATGGAAGCTCCAACTTCGTCAATATTCGTGTCGCGCTCTCACCATTCGACAGTTTTATCAACTTCATCAACGTTGCGACCTCCGCAGAGTCCAACTTCTTTATGATCTCCTCCATCGATCTTCTTCTCCAATCACCTCACACCCGTCCCACGATTCACGTTCGTCCTCTTCGTCCTCTCCTAGACCCGATCATGTCTCTTCTCCATCAGATCTAGACCTTCGATGTCAACGTCTGGAACGACCCACGGGAGACGCCAAGAACCGCGACAGAAGGCTCCGCGGAAGACGCGGTTTCGCGGTGGTGGTGGCGGGTGAGCGGCGACGGTGGTGGCAGACGAGCGGTGCGACAACGGTGGTGGCGACGCGGTAGCGGTGGTAGCGGACGGTGTGGCGGTGGTGGCGGCTAGGGTTTGGGAGGTGGTGGCTAGGGTTTGGGCTCTGATACCATGTAGGATATTTTGGAGTAATTGTCATATTTTTTATTGATAATCTCTTGGCTATTTATAGCTTTACAATCCTTCATCTTACATTAAAAACCCATTAAAACCCCCTTTAGAATATTCTAATATCCCAACAAATATACCAAGAATATCCTAATATACCAACAAATATACAAAGAATATTCTAATATACCAACATAAGAGGCAACTAAAATAAACTCCGGCTGAGACAACCCAACCATCCGGTTCAGCCCTGCTGGCACCACATGATCGAGACGAGAGTTATGATTTGGGCAAGCAATACTACAATCAACAAATATTATTATTAGTGAAACAAATCAACAATATTGATTTTATTAATGGATATTGTAAAAGAACAATATAACTATTAATATATATAGAAGGAAAACAGATTTATATCCGTATAGAAGTAGGAGAAGAAATATGTATCCTTAGAGGAGAAAAAATTAAATCCTAAATCTAATTAGTATCTAATCCTAAATCTAATTTAATTAATCTTAACACCTCATTCAAACTCATGGTGGGTCAAACAACATGAGTTTGTCCAATAGAAACTAAAGTCACATAGTGCCTTTCAAAAACTGAAATCTGCGTTGTTAACGGGTTGGCTTGTGTACGGTGGGGGCTGAAGGTGGAAGTTGCAGGACAGTGAGGGAGCGTAGGATCCTTCTGCGTGGACTGTAGGATACTGCGCGTACGTTGGTCGATGGGCCCGCATTGGCGACTGAAGGCCTGCCCTCGAATTTTGCATGGCGTATCCCATGTAGGGGTAAAGATATGCTTGCGGGCGAACAGTAGATAATGAAGTTGTTCCGTACATCTCATTGTAGTAATGTGATGTCATTTGAGGATTATAAATGTCTTGATGGTATGCATAATCACTTGGGTAGGCCATGTATCCAAATGGGATGGGATACATGACTGGAGAGGGAGGAGGGGGCATCTGAGCCGACACTTGGCTATATTATGGGTTTGTTGCTTGTGGTGGGCCATGTTGAATGCTTCCAACTTCATTCCAGTTGAAACAGAAAATGCATATGCAGATGAGCCAACGAAGGCAGGCTGAAGCTGGAGCTTGAGCTCTGAGTAAGACGATGCTGAATATCTGTTGATGTCTGAGTACTATCAACAATGTGAGCCTGCGGTACTGGAGAATGAGACAAGGAGGAACCCTTTATTTTCATCCGCTCGGGGAATTGAGTTTTTAAATGTGGATGAAGAAGAAAACAATCATCCACTTAGTATCCAGGCTTTTGGCAGTGAGCACATATCATACCAGACCGATGACGAGCATAGCAAGTGGCAGCGGAATGACTAAGCTTCCCGCAATAGGTACATGAAAGACGAAGAAAAGTGGGAGCGCGAGCCTTCTTGAAAGTGGTAGACGGAGAACGCGGAGCAGCAACAAGAACAGTCTCAAAACCCGAAGTCGGTGTAGAGATGTCAGTAGAAAGATAACACAGACGAGTCTCCTCAACTGTAAGCTCAGAGATATCAACATCTAGAGTGGTATTATTCTGAATGATCCGACCGCTTGCGGATTGAAATTCGGAACACAGGACCATGAGAAACTGAAAAAACTGTCGACATTCCAGACAAGTGCATGCGCGTACAAAATTATGACTAATACCCTCCAATTTTAGTAGCTTACGCCAGTAACCCCGCATCAGTGTGACGAACTCCTGAATAGTGCGATCCCCCTGTCTGGTAGCAGAAGCTTGGGTGATCAACTGATACTCCCGAGCACCACTCGACTGAACAAACTTAGTAGTCAAATGGTCCCATAATAAAGCAGCAGACTGGATATCCTCAAGATCTGGACGAAGTCACCGATCAGCATAAGATATGATAAAAGCAATGATCCGCTCATCGTGGTCGTCCCAAGTATCCTGAGCGACACAAATAGTATTTTGAGTCTCTGTTTTATCATCAGCGGCAGGTTCATGAGGTCTTGGGATAGAACCATCAAGATGACCAAGAAGATGATGACCACGTAGAGTGGTCCGGACTGAGGCAGCCCACTCAGTCCAATCATGAGAAGAAATCAACAAAAAATCTGTGGAAGTCGAAAGAAAATCTCGGAACTGTTCCGATGAAGGTATTTTTTTTTAAAGAAAGAAAACCTGAACTGCTTATTCTTTTCTTCTTTTGATGAGTATTCCCGCCTGTAGTTAAGAAACTTTCAGGAAAAGCTAAGCTCGAGGATAGAAAATCAACTAAGCAAATTGTTGCACTTCTTCTTTTTGCTAAATTAGGCAGTACTATTGGAAAGGTGTCTTCGACCTCCTGTATTCTTCTGCTAAGCGATTAACTACAATGAGATCAACTAAACAAATTGAATGTCTTCGACCACAGATGGCGCCAAACAACGTACACAGACGATGGCCTAAAATTTTAGCCGGTGAAGAGAAAGTAGATAAATTGAGGATTGAAAAATCCTAGGCTCTGATACCATGAAACAAATCTACAATATTAATTTTATTAATGGATATTCTAAAAGAGCAATACAACTATGAATATATATAGATGGAAAACAAATTCATATCCGTATAGAAGTAGTAGAAGAAATATGTATCGGTGTCGGGTCTCCGTGTTGTCATATCAAGTATTATTCTTGGTGCGGTGCTCTGTGTTGTCACCTTCACGGATGTGACATCGATGTACGGGTATCGGTGTCGGGTCACGTATACATCTTGGACACAAGTCAAGGTCATTATTAACTTCGAAGTTACCTATTAGCGAGTTACATTAATTTATTAAACAAAACTAGAATTCAACTATTAAGTAACTTAGAAATTTCTTTGGGTTCCGTCACGGACCTGGTAACGACCCGAATAGTATCTGGGGATTCAAATTATTACTCCTACTATAGTCCACATCTTGAGCATTCACCAAGCTTGGATAGGTTGGATTTAAAGTGAACTAGTATCGGTTTTTTTAATATATATTTATCCTCATTGTAGCCGTTGATGATACCTAGAAACTTCCCGACACGTATCGAGTATGGATACGGTGTCTCTGCCTTTCCACCACTTCCCTGTTACCGTCATTCACAAAGTCTAGTTGCTGATTTTTATGAGTCTACGCATGTTAATCAACGCCAATCTGAATTTCTTAGGGGGTGTTTGGTACACGAGATTTAATTTTATTTTCGAAAATTTTTAGGGTGGGAATCCTATTTCATCCTATTTCCATGTTTGGTATACGGTATAAAAGTTTATTCCCGAAAATTGAAAATATCAGGATAAACAATTACCCACAAAACATGAGAATCCTATCCCTTAAGAATATGTGGGTATTATTTTTGCCAAGACAATTTTTGTTTTTGTTTTTGTTTTTTTCTATACTCTTTTAAAAAATTCTTTTTTTTTCATGTTTTTATCCTTTTTCTTCTTCTTTTTTTTTCCATTTTTTTATCTATTTTTAAGAATGATTTTTGTTTTTTTTTCATTTTTTGTTTTTAAGAACTTTTGTTTTTTGTTTTTTCTTAGTTTTTATCAATTTTCTAATTTAGTTTTTTTATTGCTTTTTTATTTTTTTTCTGAGAATAATTGTTTTTTTAAGAAGATAAATATTATAGGAAAACGATCATTACAAGTTAAGATCCGTCCCAGATTACAAAATAGGTTATCTGGGGGTCCAGGATATCTATGTTAGCACCTATATTTCTTTGTACAACAAAAATACTGAGGAAAAGATCCTTAAAGATACGTCGATTTCGTTCTCTCCATACGTGCCAAACCACGATCCTAAAAATTATTCTGAGACGACGGTACCCTCTCCCTCCGTTGCCCTTCTGCGCTTTAATATCGTTCAGGACAGAGTTCTGATATGCCCATTGGTTTGTCCAAAACCCGAGAATAATTATATAAACATAGGAATATAATTTTCCAAAAAATTTAGTTACTTTAAATATAGTATATAATATTCCGCGTACAAAATGTCCCCTTAAAGTAAACCAATTGACACACACACACAAATTATAACATAAATCAGCAGTAATATAAGTGGAAATCAACTGTTCTCTCGGTCACGGTTGGCGTGACGGACACGTGCCGTGTCTCTAACTCTCTGCGTTCCCATTGAAGAACTCCAACCAACACACGTGCATGCATTCATGGATGTAAATTTGGAAAGAGAAATTCGAAGGAGACGACGAGGGAAGGTTTGTGGACTTGCCTCGGATAATGGCGTCAATCGACGGGAGAGCTCCTCCTCTTCTTTCTTCTGTGCCACTGTTGTTGTCGTCGGCTCGGACAGAAGAAGAAGAAGAATAGGAGGGTTTATGACGATGGGATCAAGGAGGGTCTGCCAAGTGGAGGGGGTCTAGGAGAGGCTGCCACGTAAGGGTTTCAATGCCAACCCATATCTCGATAAACCGATCTGATTATTTTATCTCTACCATTATAATGCGACTTAGAATTAGCTTCAAATTAAGCCCATCAATCAATTAATTGTAAACATGTAGTGGTTTTTTGAAAAAAAAAAAAAAATCTAAAATTTTTCTAACTACTGAATATATATATATCCTAAAATATTTTAAAATTTAAATTATACTTAAAATAACTAAATAATATTATCTAACAAAACATGCATCCAAAATTTAAAAAATATATTTATAATAAATTATAATAAAATATATTCAAATTATATCTAAAATATTTTAACATAATTTAAATTTCTATATTTCAATAATATCGTAGTTTTTTTTCTTTTTTACGTGCAACACATGTGAAAGTAACTAGTAATTATAAATACGAAAAATACTTGACTGTAATTTTTTGTTGTTGTTTATTTATACCAACTTTTCTTATGTTCTATGTTTATTATACGGATCTGAAGAATTACAAAGATCTAAATAATTACACAGACGTTCTTTATGCTTTTTGTTTTATTTTTAAAATAAGAGTGGCTAGTGTAATAATCATTTATATAAACAGACAATTTCAATTAGGGAAATTTTTACCCTATTTTGTGCAGAAGTGAAAAAGTTTCAAACATTTAAAAATAAAGGGATCTAGCGCCAGTCACACTGGCACGCCAGACAAAATAAATTAAAAAATAAAGAAAAAAATTGGCGCCAGTGTGACTGGCGCCAGACTTCTGATTCCTTTGCTCGGCCATGATTCGTCCATTTAGTTGGCCACAGATTGGTGTATGTGGTTTTGATTGGATGATGGGGGCGACATGATGATTATAAAGGGGAGTGAATGAGTGGGAGATAAGTATTCACTTAGAACTAAGAAAGAAGAGGAGAGACAGAGGAGAGACAATCGAGAGAAGAGCAGTTCACAGAGGAAAATGAGAGAACACAACGATGGTCGTATTCCCGGTGAACCTACTACCGAAAGAGAAATTCAAGAACGTGAAAATCACGTATCTCGCCTGGTATTTACTGGAGAGGTAAATTTTATTTATTTGTTTGTTTGTATTTATTAATTTTAATTATTTGTTTACAATATTTTATTTACTTGTTTAAATTATATGTGTAGTTATATGAATATCCGCACGATGCATGTTTACGGGAACATGACCAATGGTGCCACGTAAAAAATGATGTCGAATTCGCCAAATGGGAGCTAACCTCCTAACAAAAGGCCTTGGTTGAGTCTTTTGGATTCCATTATATAGATGAAATAGAGTTCCTACAACATGACATGCACTTGATGTTTAGTTCGTTGGTGGTCGCACCGTAATACTTTTAAGTTGCCAGTAGGGAAATGACAGTTACACTTTGGGACGTAACCAACATCTTAGGGTTACCTATTACAGGCACGAAAGTTTATTATGTAATGTCTTAGCTGATTTGGGTAATATAATAATCTAAATTAACATTACATGTGATCCTATATATTTCACAGAACGATCAGATACTAGTGTTTTGATTCGACAGTATCTTGGTGTGTCGGATTCGATTGGACAGGGACAGAAGGTAGATCGGACGTCAGCGTTAGCTGGCTACTTTATGCATTGTGACCATACATCTGACGGTCAGGTGATCGTGGAAGAAAATCGGGTATAAAATTAAACCTTTTATTTCAGATTAAAATGGATATTATAGTTTGACTCACTAGAAATATAATTTAATATTTTAGATTGTTTGATGCACAAGAGCATATTTACTTGTTTTATGTGGTTCAGTTCTTTTTTCAAACGAAACTGGCTGCAAAGTAAGTGTTCGTCTTCTAACTTCTTCTTTTTTTAAAAATTTGCAACAAGATACTCGACATCCATGGGGAGCAGCGGTATTGTCGTTTTTGTATACCGTATTGACTGAGTTTGTTAAAATGACATCAGATACCTGTAACACGAATCTGACTAGATGAATGATTCTGCTACAGGTATTTTATCATGCTATTACATTATTCAATTATCATGTTATTACATTATTCTAGTATCTTAGACCTATAGCACAAATATTTCTAGATACATGATAATGACCTTAGGTATGGTCCTACAAAAATTTTGGTAATGATAGACCAATTATCGATATCAGTCATGAAACTGATATCTTTTTGGTAGCTAGAAGATGGACGGTTGTTGTTGTGGACAAGGCTCACTACAGATATCAGTCTGCCTCCATTTACCGGCCGCAAGTTGACTTGCTACAACATATGGAGGTAAATAAATTATATATTTTTATTTATTTAAAAATGAATATATGTCATTCTTATTTACTCCATAATGATCAAATTGGTTACATGTATGTCGTATATTATACGTCTCGATGCTCCCGATATTTAGAGGATGTCGTATTCGTATAGTCTACATAGGTTTTATATCATATGCGACTATCGAACCTTGTTCCAACCAGCAGATCGTGTTCTTCGACAGTTCGAGATGGTTCAAATAATTCCTAATGCCCACCGGATAGTAGCTTTGCCATCGCTAAAGCACAAGCTAGAATATGCAATTTGCTTCCTGGTTGGTATTCAAGATTCGAGAATGTTAGTGTGCAAAATTTGTCTCGCCAAGTGCAATTACTAGATGACTGTAGGTTTTTTATTTTATTATGTTTTATTAAATTTCTATTTTGTTCTACTAATATTTTGTTAAAACGATGCAGGATTCGGTGACTTTGCTTACATAAGTTGGTGGAGAGCACTGCTTGTGTGCAACCGAGATTATAGATTTGAGGAGCAGCGATTCACTAATAGAGCCGTCGATGATTGTAGCATGCACAGACTAATAAACATACTTGGCAATTTTGTAAGTGTTTATTTATCAACCGTGCATATAGTTTTTAATATAATTTATTTTAATAAATTTATTAGAAAACCATCTACATTTCAGCGTATAAAAATGGAAGGAGCAATCAATAGTACAATGGAGAGTTCTACGTGGCGGCTACATGTTACCGATCTGATGCGACGAATGTCGGCTTGGATAGATCATAAAGTTTTGTGTGGCCCAGAGCCCCATATGCCTCCTGTATATATGCCACCATATTATCTATCCGACAATGTTAGCCAGAGACGGAGCCGTTATTCTACTGGATACGAGCATGGAGAGAAGGCGTCTGACCAGGGCCCGGGAACTTCCTAACAGGTTGGAGAGGGGACTTCCTACCAGGCTAGAGAGGGAACTTTTTACCATGCTGGAGAGGAGAGCTCCTAGGCTGTTCCTACAGATTGGTTCGAACCGATGGAGGAGTATACACAGTTATTCTCAACTCCATCAGCTCGAATACCAACTCAAGAGCACTTATACACTCATAGTTTGGATTCAGATCCACCTCTACCTACATAGACTATGTGTAATGCCTCTCTCCACACGGTGCATTACGCTGAGTCATATTGAAATGAGAAATTTGGGTGAGTTGCATAATGTAAGTCGGAATGGGAATGAGGCATTGAGTTGCTTGCATTACGATAAGACAGATTCAGGAACAAGTATTGATTCAGGTTTTGGTTTTATTTGCAGGCTTTTACGCGAGACTTTTTGAGGTTCGATTTATCTCCTCGATGCGGACATATGCATGGAGTCAAGTATCGTGCAACAAAATCAGTATGCTAGTTCAAAACGGTGCAGAGATAGTGGGGTTTAAGCGATGGTCAGTCTTCCTTGAAGTTGCTCGGGTCGGATGATTGAGAAGCATGAACTGCTTGCATGGTTATACCAGTTAAGTTGGAGGTTAAATTTATTGAAATATTTTTATTTTGATCATTTTATTTATTTCCACATCTAGGATCACATTGAATTACATTTGGTATCAGAGCTATCAAATACCTCTGCTTTGATAATTTTAATCATGAAAATTGCTCTATGTTTTGACATATTTTTCATGGCTGAATATGTCAAAAACAAATTTAATTTAAATTTTGAGTTAACTCTTAATACTGTTAGCTTATATCAATCATGGGTTTGAGTATTGTTATCCATCATATGTTCTTTAATAATCAATCCATGCATGTTCATTGTAAACAAAGGTTCGTAAGCCATGTAGTTTTAATGCATTTGAAGTATCTTCAGTTCTCTAACTACATGTACCTTTTATGATGTCTAGCTATAGCATATGAATATATACTGTATGCTAGATAGTCAAGGAACATTGTTGAAAGAATGTATTGCTGGAAAGGGGATGCATTTTTATTTAAGATTGCTCCATTTATTTATTTTATTTTAAAGTTATTGCTTATGTGTATTATAAATAGAAATTATTAAGTTTTTGATTTCTAAGATGTAATATGCAATATAATTGTTAATAAGCAGTAAGAATTAATTATGTTGGTGCAATTTATTTAAGTTATTATACATGTAAATTTATAGCTTTATTTGCATGTAATATTATCTAAATTGTGCTAAATAAACTTCAATTATAATTTTAACATATAATTTTAGTCAAAATTGTTTGGCACGTTAAGATGTTCACCATTTAATTAAAATAATTGTTTTAGGCATTTAGTAGAGCCTAAAAAATAAAGAATTTGAAGGTCTAGTGAACCATATAATTTTAAATAATTAGGGAGTAGCCACAACATCTTTAATTATTTAAAGTTATATATGAAGTGGATTGGGATCATTTAATGGACATTAATTGTAGTTAATTATATGAATATAATGATATTACCCCACAGGAATTTTATTATATTTATACAATTAATTAGGATTAAAATATTAAAATTAGTTCTTCTTAATTTACCCACATGAATTAGGAAGAATTAATTTAATAGTTTTATTGTAAAGTAAAATTAATATGATCTGATTGAATTAGAGATTTAGCCCACAGACAATTTTTAATGAAAATTAGATTCATTTTATTAATGCATGTTTTACATTGGTAAAACATGAATTCTTTTAAAAGTCTCAAATATTAATACATGTAATCTTTGTGCAGTTTTACCCAATATCTCTGATATTCACTGTGAGGTTCCCGAACTTAGGGGAGATAACTTTAAGATTTGGAAGGAGAGAGTTCTCCTTCAATTAGGGTGCATGGACATAGACTATGCTATTAGGAAAGATGAACCACCTAATATCACTGATACCATAACACCTGCTCAAGTTCTTTTGTATGAACGTTGGGAGAAATCCAATCGTCTCAGCGTAATGTACATTAAGACTAAAGTTAGTGCTGATATACGTGGTTCAATTGAGCAGTACGAGAATGTTCGTGAACTGCTAAAGGCTATTGGCGAGCAATTTGTCACTTCGGATAAGGCCCTAGCAAGCACCCTAATTATGGAATTCACAACCTTAAAGCTCACCGGTATAAAAGGTGTACGCGAACACATAATGCAAATGAGAGACATAGTGGCTCAACTCAAGAAGCTCGAGGTGGAAATGTCCGATTCCTTCTTGGTGCAATTTATCCTCAACACTCTTCTACATCAATATGGACCTTTCAAAATCTCTTATAACACACATAAGGATAAATGGACCATCAATGAATTGATGACCATGTGTGTTCAAGAGGAAGGAAGGTTGGTGATGGAGCAAGGAGAAAGTGCAATGCTAGTAACGCAAAAGAAAGAAAAATCTCAAGACAGTCAGAAAGGAAAACATCAAATTCCTCCCAAAGCTGACATTAAGAAAGACGATAAGTGTTTCTTCTGTAAAAAGAAGAGACATGTGAAGAAAAAATGTCTGAAATTTCAAAGTTGGCTTGAGAAGAAAGGTAACCCTACCTCATTTGTGTGTTATGAATCAAATATGGTTAATGTAAATATGAACACATGGTGGATTGACTCTGGATCTACAATCCATATTTCAAATTCCTTGCAGGGTATGCAAAACCTCAGGAAGCCAATGGGAAGTGAGCAAAGTATCTTATCTGGTAATAAGATAGGCTCTCATGTGGAAGCCATAGGGATATGTTTTTTTAACTTTAGATAGTGGTTTCATTTTAGAATTGCAAAGGACTTTTTATGTACCAAGTTTCTCACGAAACTTAATTTCAATTTCTAGACTTGTGCCATTTGGATATTCCTTTCATTTTTCAGAAACATCCTTCAGTTTAAATTATAAATCTGATTGTGTTGGGAATGGTATCTTGTATGATGGTCTTTATCGCATATTCTTACAAAATGATACCACTTATAATTTATTGCATGTCCAGGCTGGCATTAAGAGATGTGTTTTAAATGAGGATTCCTCTATATTATGGCACCGGAGATTAGGTCATATCTCCATAGATAGAATTAAGAGGTTAGTAATTGATGGGGGTATTTAGTACTCTAGATTTTACTGATTTTGAGACTTGTGTAGACTGCATTAAGGGAAAGCAGACCAACAAATCAAAGAAAGGTGCTAATAGGAGTTCCGCCATATTAGAAATCATACACACTAATATTTGTAGTCCAGACATGGACTCACATGGTCAGAAATATTTTATCTCTTTCATAGATGATTACTCACGATACATGTATCTCTACATGCTTCACAATAAAAATGAAGCATTAGATGCCTTTAAAGTTTTCAAGGCAGAAGTAGAGAAACAATGTGGTAAACAAATTAAGATTGTGAGATCAGATAGAGGTGGAGAATATTATGGTAGATACACATAAGATGGACAAGCACCTGGGCCATTTGCAAAGTTTCTTCAAGAGCATGGCATTGTTGCCCAATACACCATGCCTGGTCCCCGGACCAGAATGGTGTAGCAGAAAGAAGAAACCGAACATTGCTGGACATGGTGAGGAGAATGCTTAGCAGCTCAAAACTTCCTAGATCCTTGTGGACTGAAGCACTTAAGACGACAGTGTATATATTAAATCGAGTTCCAACCAAGGTTGTTCAAAAGACGCCACTTGAGTTATGAAAAGGTTAGAAACCGAGTTTGCGACATATGCGCGTTTGGGGATGCCCGTCTAAAGTGAGAATTTATAATCCATAAGAAAAGAAGTTGGACCCAAGGACCATTAGTGCATATTTTATTGGATATGCTGAAAGGTCTAAGGGGTACATATTTTATTGTCCATCTCATAGCACTAGGATTGTGGAATCAAGAAATGCTAAATTTCTTGAATATGACTTGGTCAGTGGGAGCGATCAAATTAGGAACATAGTTTCTGATATTGATCATACAGAGTCTCAACCTTACACTTCAAGTGATAGATTGATTGTTGTTCACAATATCCCTCAAGAACAAATGGGTGTAGAACAACCAATTACTGAAGTCCAACCAGTCATTGAAGTTCCACAAGTTGTTGACAACATTCCAGTAGATCAAGTCAATCAGGAGTTGCCTGACACTTCTGAACTGCGAGTTGAACCTCATACTTTCCAGGAAGATGATGGTGCAACATTAAGGAGATCTACTCGAACTAAGAGATCAGCAATTTCTGGTGATTATTTAGTGTATCTACAAGAATCTGACTATAATATAGGAGTCAAAAATGATCCTGAATCTTTTTTACAAGCTATGAGTTGTAAAGAATCATAATTTGTCACGCCCCAGTCCCAAAAATACCGAGGAACTGGACACGTGGCAATGGCCAGCAGCATGCAACGATGGACAAACCCAATTTAATGGATCCATCGGCATACTTAAGCTGTAATATAGGTCTACAACAATAAGTCAAAATCTAATCTCATCCACACACAGAATAATAAGAACATCAGCAAATAAAGAAAGTACATCAAAGTCCAGTCTCAACAGAGTATGTCAGGAACAACCCGATAAGAGTCTAAAACACTGGTTCATCAGACCAGAACAAAAGAGTCCAAAAATAGAGTATCTGAAGAGTACAAATATCATAATCTCAAGTAAAATCCTCTGCCATCACCTCTGCTTCTATGTTAGGTTCTCCTTCAGCAATAGCTCCTGATACAACTTCAGCTCCTGTCCCGTAAACCTCGGGATAATGCTCTTCTGCTAAACCTGGGGACATCATCCATTCCAGGTCCTCAGGGGACATAGCAAGGTACAAATAATACAAGCCAAAAATAAATGCAGTGAGATAGTAAATGAAATAAGCAGGGTGACTATATAACCATCTAAGTGTAAATGCAACTGAGAGCAACACTAGTACCCAGGCTGAGACTGCTACAAGCTCTGTGTCGGAGAGCCGGTAGCAGCAATATCTAGTAGTGGTCTAGCTCTGCTCGAGAGTCTACAACCTCATAATAGTAGTATATAGGTATAGAACAGCCTGTAGCCTGTGTGTCTCTCCCCACCCAATGTAACCACATGTAAACCCCCTGAATTTTTCAAAATTTTAAAAACTGGATTTTTCACAATTTTCTGGAATTTTCTGGGAATTTTCTGTAATTTAAAAACAGGGTTTTAATTATTCAATGATTTTTAATTAATATTAAATGATATTAAAATATTATGAAAATAATATTTTTGGATGTAAAATGAAAAACTGGACTTAGTGTAAACCCCCTGAATTTTCAAAATTATTAAATCTTGGAATTTTCCCAATTTTCTGGAATTTTCTGTGAATTTTCTGTAATTAAAATCAAGGCTTTTAATTAATAAATGATTTTTAATTAGCAATACATAATATTAAAATATTGTGAAAATAATATTTTTGGGTGTAAAATAGAAAATTGGACTTAGGGTAATTTTTCTGGATTTTTCTGGGCCTCAGACCTATTTTTAAATGCCTAAAAACTATTTTTATTAATTAATTAATTATTTAAATTATTTAAATTATTTATTTATTTATTTATTATTTATTTTTATTTATTTTCTTTCTTTTTCCTTGGGCCGGCCCGGCCCATTGGACCGGCCCGCTAGGCCCAGCCCAGTCCGACCGCTGCGGGTCGGATCCGGGTCCGCCCGCCCGACCCGGCTCCTCACCCGCCCGCCCGGAGACCCGTTCTCCTCCCCAGCCCCACGCCTCCCGCGTTCGGCGTCGGCCGCCGCGCGCAGCGCCGCGCGATCCGCTCGCCACGCCGCCGTTTCCCGCGGCCACGTCCCCCCCCCCACGATCCGCCTACCTCGGCCCCCTGCAACCGGCCGCTCCCCCTTTAAAAACCCCCCTCGAGTCCTCCCCGACCCCCACCGCGCTGTTCCGCCGCCTCCCAGCTCCGCCGGCGACGCCACTCCCCGCCGACCTCCTCGCCGCGCCGCCACGAGCCGCCGCCGATCCTCCCCTCTCCTCCTTCCTCCGATCTCTCCGGCAACCGCAGCAGCAGCGGTACGAGCAGCCGCAGCCGCCGCCTCTGGCTGCCCTGAGCCGCCGCCGACGACCACTTCGGCTCGCCGCGCCGCCCTCCACCGCGTGTCCCCGAGCCCGGCCGCCCAACAGCCGCCCTCCGCCGGATTCCGGCGAAAACCCTAACCCTAGCCCTAATTTGGATTCCGTGTCGGACACGACACGGACACGTCTTCGACCCTGTTTTCGGGTCCCCTTCTGGTATGTGTAACTTTCGCCTCGTAGCTCCGTTTTCAATTCTGCAAATTGCGTTGGGAAGCCTGTATGACCCTCTCGGTGTCCGGACAAACTGTTCGCGGCATCGCGCCCTGTGGTGATCGCACACCGCGATCCAAAAACAGGAAAAACCAGACCCTGTTTCATCCCGGAACTGAGTACGCCCCGCCAAACGGGACGACTTGGTCGCGTGCGGTCTTCACAGACACGTGCGCAGCGTCGATACGGACGTGTGAGATTTCGCGGAAGCTGATTCGGGTGTGCGTGCACACCGGAATCAACGCGTATCCGCGGACATCGCCCCGTATCCGCAATTTCTGTAATTCACCCTAACTTCTTGTACACTCGTCGGATCGAGACGAAACTTGCGCCATCGGACTCGTAGCGATACGCTGGTCCTGTGGGTCAAGTTTGGTTCGATTCTGAGAACGTTGACGAAATCGCGTGTCGTGGGCCCCACAAGCCCCGCTCGACGGGCGATTTTGTGTTCGGCTCATCGGAATCCAAATCTGGAAGTTCCTTGGGTTCGTATCAGCGTTCCTGACCTGTTGACACTAAGTTTGGTGAATTTGGAGACTTTTGACCCGGACACGTTTTTCGGTGCAAAGCGGGCCCAACGGCGGACCCCGTTTTGACCCAAAACTGCCGTTTTTGCCCTTATCTCCAAATTGGACCCAAGGACAGGCGTTTCTAGCTATTTGACATCTTCTGAGCGTGATGGTAATGTCTATTTTAGCTTTTGGACTCATCTCTGGACTTTCCCCCCAAGAACCTAACTAATCAGATCCAAACAACAGGCAAGTACCTGCACTTCAAGTTAATCTTTATATTATGATAATTAATTCCCTGCTCTACTAGTAACCTTGATGATTACACGTAGTGTTAGAATACTGTATTTCATGTCTTGAATACGGGATTTCATGTCTTGCTTTCGTGTCGGGTGGGAGAATACTAGGAGGCATGTAGTTTACCCTTCCCCAGGTCCAGATACTAGCTGTTGGTACGCGACTGCACCATCAGCCTTATACTTGATTGTTCCAGACACTAGTCGTCTATGACGGCCTTATTAGCCTTATAAACCCCTACATGCCAACTATGTATTCTAAAACAAACACAAGTTCACACAGATAGTCTCTAGTCTTGTTACATTTCTTGCTGACAGTTGTAGTTTCATTTTCTGTCTCATTTATTCCCTGCTTTCTCATATTCTTGTTTATAGCTTTAAAACTCTAAAATATTGATGTTTTCTTTAAGTAATGTTCTCAATATGATACTCAATTTAATTGTCATAATTAGTTAGTTTAATCTTGTTGTGCACTGTGTACTTTGCTCCTTTCCTGACTGGATACGTTGTTTAGGCGATGATGAGAACCTTGCCCCTACCTATTATGGACCCTATGAGCCAGCAGGTGATACAGTCGCAGAGCCGGTTCCCACCCAGGAGACTACTCCTGCAGAATAGTTAGCAGTAGCTATCTTTATTCTATTTCTTATCTTATTAATCGGGTTTGTCCCCGATTTCATTCTGAATTTCTGTACTAAATAATTGAATCTGTTGTCACATTTATTTCAGTTACAATCTTAAGTTTCCATTCTCATTATTATCTTGCTTATGTTAATTGTGAATGAGCTAGTTTAGTTAAGTGTGGATTTGGCCTAGACAGCGTACTACCGCCGATTCTGCGGCGTAGGCTGGACGTGCCCACGCACTCGTGCCCGAATATCCGGGTGCGGGTCGTGACACGTTTTAGTGGTGGCCCATGCAGGTCAAACGACTAAATTGTTCGGTTTCAACTTAGGGACCGAACAGGCCTGCAATAAGATTGAGGATTCTAGGGAAAAGCTCATTCACAGTATAGGGTCCTTATTTCAATTCTTGATATCATTTCTGCTCAATTTTCCCTATCGCCTTTGATTTCCAAGTATTCTATTCTGATTCTCCTATCCCTTAATCTTTCAGAATGGTCCAGACCAGGAACACAGTAGGAGGCACATCAGAACCAACTGAGCAGAATGTGCCCGAAACTCTTGCACTCCCGCCGCCTCCATCTGTTCCAGCAGTTACTCTAGATGGGACACAACTACTTGGAGTGTTCCAGGGACTAGTGGAATCCCAGAAAGAACAGACTGCACTTCTGCGGACCAGCCTCTCGGAAGCTATTAAGTCCCAGGAGTCGCCACTCAAGAGGCCAGGAAGTGCTAAAGACTTCAAGAACCTTAGGCCTCTGGAATTCTACGGAACTGAGGGCATTCTCTACGCGGATGAGTGGATAGAGAATGTCGAGAGACTCCTGAAGACTGCTCGGGTTCCCGATGATCTCAAGGTGGAGTCTGCAAGCCTGCAACTGTTCGACATTGCTCGAACCTGGTTCAGAGATGAACCCCAACTATCTGCTCCCGACATCACCTGGGAGGACTTCAAGAGGCTATTCAAGGAGAAATTCTACCCCGAAGTGGCTCGGAAAGCTCTCGAAAGCCAATTCGAGAGACTGGAACAAGGTAACATGACTGTTGATGAATATACTGCTGAATTTAGCAGGTTAAGCCACTTTGCGGAGTACATGGTTCGTACCCCGGAGGATAGAGCCCGTAGATTCAAGAAGGGGCTATCTCCGGATATCCGCCTTGCTGTCACCACCAGCCGAGCTCGCACCTATGAGAAAATCCTGAGCGTGGCACAAGGCGTTGAGAGAGACATGGGGCATAAGCTAAAGCGAGAGAGAGATACCGGAAATGCGGGACCCAACAAACGCCTTTTTCAACAACAACAACAGCAGAGGTCCCCGCAGCAAGCCCAGCGTCCTCTCCCTCGAGCTCCAGCACCCCAACATCAAGCTCAAGGGCAGACCCAACGAGTTCCCACTTGTGGCTTTTGTCGAAAACAAGGTCACACCTGGCAAGTTTGTAGGATGAGACTAGGTGTCTGTCTATATTGTGGATCAACAGAACATCTAGTGAGGGACTGCCCCACTGCTCCAGGACGCGGACAAGCTTACGTGATGACCGTGGAGAACGCGCAGACTTTGGGAGCAGCTAATGCGCGTAAGTGATTCGTAGATACCTTTTCTAGTATTGTTTAGCTCATGCCTACTGGTTCGTGACCTCAGCCTCAACCCAGTAATTTTGAACTTGCTAAATAACCTAGTATGCTTTTAAATTTGATAACTATAGAAGATTTTAGAGGTTGCTATTATGCTTACTATGTGTTGTTTTGTGGATTTAAATAATTTGTACCTCCTTTTCATCATTATCTAGCGCACTTAAATTTTGCTGAACTTGACATATGCTGCTATTTCATAGCTTAGTTTTGCAAGCTTACCTTTATCGGGCTTGTTCAGGACACATGTATTACTGAGGCCTGATCAACCCCACTAATACAAGTGTCTACTCAGAATCAGTGTACTACGGTCTGATCAACCTTAGTGCATTTTGATTCGCACTTTGCACAACTACCTTACGTGGATTGAGAGATATAGTGACTAATATACTTACCCCTAAAATGTGTCCGAGCATATCGTATCAGTTACATAATTATACTGATACGAGCATGCGGATAAACGATTAACAGAATAGAATCTCAATCCATAACCGCCTGACAATCCCCATTAGAAATCTTTAAGCGCCTTGATCCCTATACCTCTGTTCTACCACCTACCCTTAAACTCTTAGTACTGATCCTCGGCTTCCCTCACTTCGGAAAGACAAATTCTGTGTTTGATTTGTAGTGCTAGATGATAACCCTTTATGACTAAGGCAATACCCTAGGTGATGTGTTTTGTGTTGCAGACTTAAAAATTTCAATACCATGATTTATTAAGTTGGACCTAGCTTTACTAGTTGTACAGCCTTAGAGGATATGGGTAAAATTCTAAGTTGGGTAGCGACCGCAATCAAGTGAGATTGGACCGAGAGAACCCTGCTATAAATTTAAATTTCGAGGACAAAATTTTTATAAGTTGGGTAGGTTGTAAACCCCCTGAATTTTCAAAATTATTAAATCTTGGATTTTTCCCAATTTTCTGGAATTTTCTGTGAATTTTCTGTAATTAAAATCAAGGCTTTTAATTAATAAATGATTTTTAATTAGCAATACATAATATTAAAATATTGTGAAAATAATATTTTTGGGTGTAAAATAGAAAATTGGACTTAGGGTAATTTTTCTGGATTTTTCTGGGCCTCAGACCTATTTTTAAATGCCTAAAAACTATTTTTATTAATTAATTAATTATTTAAATTATTTATTTATTTATTTATTATTTATTATTATTTATTTTCTTTCTTTTTCCTTGGGCCGGCCCGGCCCATTGGACCGGCCCGCTAGGCCCAGCCCAGTCCGACCGCTGCGGGTCGGATCCGGGTCCGCCCGCCCGACCCGGCTCCTCACCCACCCGCCCGG
Organism: Iris macrosiphon; assembly: GCA_036927795.1. NCBI lineage: Eukaryota > Viridiplantae > Streptophyta > Magnoliopsida > Asparagales > Iridaceae > Iris > Iris macrosiphon. Next base: position 42,921,788 of record JAYESA010000015.1, read on the forward strand.
AGACCCGTTCTCCTCCCCAGCCCCACGCCTCCCGCGTTCGGCGCCGGCCGCCGCGCGCAGCGCCGCGCGATCCGCTCGCCACGCCGCCGTTTCCCGCGGCCACGTCCCCCCCCACGATCCGCCTACCTCGGCCTCCTGCAACCGGCCGCTCCCCCTTTAAAAACCCCCCTCGAGTCCTCCCCGACCCCCACCGCGCTGTTCCGCCGCCTCCCAGCTCCGCCGGCGACGCCACTCCCCGCCGACCTCCTCGCCGCGCCGCCACGAGCCGCCGCCGATCCTCCCCTCTCCTCCTTCCTCCGATCTCTCCGGCAACCGCAGCAGCAGCGGTACGAGCAGCCGCAGCCGCCGCCTCTGGCTGCCCTGAGCCGCCGCCGACGACCACTTCGGCTCGCCGCGCCGCCCTCCACCGCGTGTCCCCGAGCCCGGCCGCCCAACAGCCGCCCTCCGCCGGATTCCGGCGAAAACCCTAACCCTAGCCCTAATTTGGATTCCGTGTCGGACACGACACGGACACGTCTTCGACCCTGTTTTCGGGTCCCCTTCTGGTATGTGTAACTTTCGCCTCGTAGCTCCATTTTCAATTCTGCAAATTGCGTTGGGAAGCCTGTATGACCCTCTCGGTGTCCGGATAAACTGTTCGCGGCATCGCGCCCTGTGGTGATCGCACACCGCGATCCAAAAACAGGAAAAACCAGACCCTGTTTCACCCCGGAACTGAGTACGCCTCGCCAAACGGGACGACTTGGTCGCGTACGGTCTTCACAGACACGTGCGCAGCGTCGATACGGACGTGTGAGATTTCGCGGAAGCTGATTCGGGTGTGCGTGCACACCGGAATCAACGCGTATCCGCGGACATCGTCCCGTATCCGCAATTTCTGTAATTCACCCTAACTTCTTGTACACTCGTCGGATCGAGACGAAACTTGCGCCATCGGACTCGTAGCGATACGCTGGTCCTGTGGGTCAAGTTTGGTTCGATTCTGAGAACGTTGACGAAATCGCGTGTCGTGGGCCCCACAAGCCCCGCTCGACGGGCGATTTTGTGTTCGGCTCATCGGAATCCAAATCTGGAAGTTCCGTTGGGTTCGTATCAGCGTTCCTGACCTGTTGACACTAAGTTTGGTGAATTTGGAGACTTTTGACCCGGACACGTTTTTCGGTGCAAAGCGGGCCCAACGGCGGACCCCGTTTTGACCCAAAACTGCCGTTTTTGCCCTTGTCTCCAAATTGGTCCCAAGGACAGGCGTTTCTAGCTATTTGACATCTTCTGAGCGTGATGGTAATGTCTATTTCAGCTTTTGGACTCATCTCTGGACTTTCCCCCCAAGAACCTAACTAATCAGATCCAAACAACAGGCAAGTACCTGCACTTCAAGTTAATCTTTATATTATGATAATTAATTCCCTGCTCTACTAGTAACCTTGATGATTACACGTAGTGTTAGAATACTGTATTTCATGTCTTGAATACGGGATTTCATGTCTTGCTTTCGTGTCGGGTGGGAGAATACTAGGAGGCATGTAGTTTACCCTTCCCCAGGTCCAGATACTAGCTGTTGGTACGCGACTGCACCATCAGCCTTATACTTGATTGTTCCAGACACTAGTCGTCTGACGGCCTTATTAGCCTTATAAACCCCTACATGCCAACTATGTATTCTAAAACAAACACAAGTTCACACAGATAGTCTCTAGTCTTGTTACATTTCTTGCTGACAGTTGTAGTTTCATTTTCTGTCTCATTTATTCTCTGCTTTCTCATATTCTTGTTTATAGCTTTAAAACTCTGAAATATTGATGTTTCCTTTAAGTAATGTTCTCAATATGATACTCAATTTAATTGTCATAATTAGTTAGTTTAATCTTGTTGTGCACTGTGTACTTTGCTCCTTTCCTGACTGGATACGTTGTTTAGGCGATGATGAGAACCTTGCCCCTACCTATTATGGACCCTATGAGCCAGCAGGTGATACAGTCGCAGAGCCGGTTCCCACCCAGGAGACTACTCCTGCAGAATAGTTAGCAGTAGCTATCTTTATTCTATTTCTTATCTTATTAATCGGGTTTGTCCCCGATTTCATTCTGAATTTCTGTACTAAACAATTGAATTTGTTGTCACATTTATTTCAGTTACAATCTTAAGTTTCCATTCTCATTATTATCTTGCTTATGTTAATTGTGAATGAGCTAGTTTAGTTAAGTGTGGATTTGGCCTAGACAGCGTACTACCGCCGATTCTGCGGCGTAGGCTGGACGTGCCCACGCACTCGTGCCCGAATATCCGGGTGCGGGTCGTGACACTTAGGGTAATTTTCTGGGATTTTATTGGGTCTCTGACCTATTTTTAAAAGCCTAAAAACTATTTTTATAAATTAATTAATTAATTTCCTGATTTTATTATTATTATTATTATTATTATTATTATTATTTATTTTTAAACCCGGCCCGGCCCACTGGGCCCAAACCCAACCCGAGCCCAGCCCTAGCGGGTCGGGTCGGATCCGCAGACCCGACCCGGACCCGCAACCCGTCTCCCCGTCTCCCTCTTCCCCGCAAACTCCGGAGCCCCGCCCGGCCGCCCGCCCGCCCACGATCCGTCGTCTCGCCGCCATCCTCGGCCACGTCCCCGTCCGTCTCGGCTTCCCCAACCGCCGTCTCCCCCCTATAAAGCCCTCGGCTCTCCCCCCCGCTCGACAGCCATCCACCGCTGCCACTGCTCCCCTCCGTCGCACGCCGCCACCACGCCGCCGTGCAGACCCCGTCCGGCCCTCCTCCGACGACCACCGCCCTCCTCTCCTTCTTCTCCTCCTCCTCCGCCGGCCTCCGGCTCGACAGCAGCATCTGCAGCAGACAGCAGCCGCAGCGGCCACGGCAGCGCTCCGGCCGCCCCGCGCCCGCCGCGCCGCCTCCGCCTGGCCGCAGAGCCCCGCCCCCGGCCGCCCAGCCGCCGTCTCCGCCGTCCCCGCCGCCGGCAGTGTCCCAGACCCTAACCCTAACCCTAACCCTAATTTCTGTATCCTGTGTCCGACACGAGTCGGACACGTGTCGGACACGGTCTGACCCTGATTTTTGGGTCCCCTTCAGGTACGCGTAACTTTTTGCTCGTAGCTCCGTTTTCGATTCCGCAAATTGCGTTGCGAAGCCTGTATGACCCTCTCGGTGTCCGGACAAACTGTTCGGGGCATCGCGTCCTGTGGTGATCGCACACCGCGATCCAAAAACAGGAAAAACCCAGACCCTGTTTCACCCCGGAACCGAGTCCGCCCCGCCAAACGGGACGACTTGGTCGCGCGCGGTCTTCACAGACACGAGCGCCTCGTCGATACGGACGTGTGGGATTTCGCGGAAGCTGATTCGGGTGTGCGTGCACACCGGAATCAACGCGTATCCGCGGACATCGCCCCGTATCCGCCTTTTCTGCAATTCGACCTAACTTTGTGTACACACGTCGGATCGAGACGAAACTTGTGCCATCGGACTCGTAGCAATACGCTGGTCCTGTGGGTCAAGTTTGGTTCGATTCTGAGAACGTTGACGAAATCGCGTGTCGTGGGCCCCACAGGCCCCGTTCGACGGGCGATTTTGTGATCGGCTCATCGGAATTCATTTCTGAAAGTTTCATTGGGTTCGTATCAGCGTTTCTGACCTGTTGACACTGAGTTTGGTGAATTTGGAAACCGTTGACCCTGACGCGTTTTTCGGTGCAAAGCGGGCCCATAGGTGGATCCCGTTTTGGCCCGAAACTGTCGTTTCTGCCCTTGTCTCCAAATTGGACCCAAGGACAGGCGTTTCTAGCTGATTGATATTTTCTGGATCTGATGGTGATGTTTGTTTCAGCAACCGGAGTACCGCCTGCAATTCCCGTCGAAGTCAGAGCCGTAAACATAGCCGGAACCACAGGCAAGTGTACCTTGCCAAACCCTGCAGCTTGCTAATTATTTTCTGGACTTAATCATGCAATAATGGACAAATAAAGCCTGCCAAATCTCAGTAATTCTTGACATAGTACTTTACTTGATTTCTGGTGAATTAAATATAAACATGTTTTAACTGCTTAACCTAGGAGACGTGTGACGTACTTAGTGTCCGATCACAGTCGGGTGCCAACTCCGTACGCGGGGTTGTGTAACGTCACATAGACATGGATATCGAGACCCGATAATTCTCGTACTTGTCCTATCAAGTACACCAGAACCCAGGACACTTGACACTATTTCATGAGACAGAGTCTTCCTGAGACATTCAAGGTGATTCTGTATAGGATGCATGTTATAGGACATAGACTTTACATTCTTAGACATTTTGATTCATAGCTACCAGACTTGCTGCATTAGTTATAATCCCGCTGACATGGACATGAGACGTTATGGTCATGGCTTGCGTGATTACATTGGGTGGGGAGAGACACACAGACTACAGGCTAATATTATATATATAACATAGTATATATCATAGTGAAATTCATAGTTATTGCCGCTACCGGCTCCCCGACACAGAGCTTGTAGTGGCTTCATCCTGAGATCTAGTGCTGCTCTCATATTGCATATCACATAGTTGGTTACTTAGTTTACCCTGTTGATTATCTTATTGCTGCACTGATATTCATTTGGCTTGAGTTTTTCTGTACCTTGCTATGTCCCCTGAGGACCTGGAATGGATGATGTCCCCAGGTACAGCTGAAGAGAACTACCCAGAAGTGTACGGTACCGGAGCACTCCTCGGAACAGAACCAGGAACAGAGGACGAGATAGTGGCCGAAGACTTCTCTTGAGCGCCGGCTTCAACTACTCAGTATTTACATTTTCCAGCATTTTATTTCCTGTCTTTCCTTAATTGTAACAGAATAATTCTCGGATTTGTTTCCCGAGATAACTTTATTTGATATTGCATATTTATTTCCATTGCATTATTTCTGGCAATTAATCTGTCTATTTCTGTGGATGAGATTAGAAATACCTGAGACTTGTACTTGTTACTGCTAGACTACAGCTTAAGCATGCCCTGATGGATCCATTAAATTGGGTTGTCCATCGGTGCGTGCTACTGGCCATTGCCACGCCTCTCCAGTCCCTCGTCATTTTGGGACTGGGGCGTGACATGGTTTTTGTGGTGGCCCATGCAGGTCTACGACTAAATTGTTCGGTTTCAACTTAGGGACCGAACAGGCCTGCAATAAGAATATGATAAGTTTTAGAATCTCATCCACTTGCTTAAATCGTTTTTGATCTCTATATCGACTTCAAATAATTTACTTGCATCTTGCCTTGATTCCTGTGCGCCTCTTATTGGTTATTTTTGATACAGGAAAATGGACCCACAAGAGTGCAATGAGACTCCCGTCGGAACACCACAAGCTGCAGGTGTCACCTACGACGACGAAGTGACACCCGTCGGAGGAGTTCCCACAACTCAACAGAGCCAGCAGGCAGGTCAACCTAACTCCCGATTCCGACGCGATGATATTCCGCCTCCGCCGCAGTTCGTTCCACCAACGCCCGTACTCCCACAAGGACAACCAATTGACGGGCAGCAGATATTCCAAATGATCTACGCGATGATGCAAGCTCAGCAACAAGTCCAACACGAGGCTCAGCGTCGCGAAGCCAATTTCTGGAGGGACAGTATCGTAACTGTACTGGAGCAGGCCAACCTACCAGCTCGACGGCCATCTACAGGCTCAATCACTGACTTCCGCCAACTGAAGCCCCGCACTTTTTCTGGAAAAGAGGAGCCCACAGAAGTTCATGAATGGCTCACCAACATTCGGCATCAACTTGAAGCAGCTGAGCTACCACGGGAACGTTGGATGACTGCCGTCCGAATGCAATTGACGGATAATGCTCATCACTGGTGGCTATCCGAGGAGGCACGACTCGGACCAGACCGAGTCACTTGGGAAGAGTTTTCCAGGCTCTTCCAGGAGATGTACATTCCGGCTATCGCTCGATCAGAACTGCGGGACAAGTTTAATCGCCTCACTCAGGACTCTATGACGGTGGAAGAGTACAACGCAGAATTCATTCGTCTGAGCCGCTTCGCCCCAACCCTGATCCCGACAGAGGAAGAGAAGGCCGAGAAATTCTTCGACGGACTGAACATTGAGCTGCAGAAACTAATTGGGTCCGTCGCACCAACATCATACTCCGACGTTCTCGCTGCAGCCCGACGTATGGAACGCGTCACCAGGAGAGAGTCTCGCCTCAAGCGGCCAATCACCACAGCACCAGACAGATCATCACCGGGAGAATCTGCAAAGAGATCTCACACGCACCAACCACCGAGGACAGCTTCGCAGACCCTTCCTACCTGTCACTACTGCGGCAAGTTAGGTCATGTCGAGAAGGACTGCAGACGCAAGTTGGGATTGTGCCTGATTTGCGGCACCAATCAACACATAGCCAAGGACTGTCCCCAGCATCGAGATGGAGCACCAAGGGCAAACCAACCTGCTTTACCAGCACCTAGGCCACCTCTGGCTCCTCAGGCAGCACTCTTCCAGCAGGCCCAGCAGCAGCAGAGGAATCTACCTCAAGGACGAGGGCAAGCTTATGCGTTGACTGTGCAGGACGCTGATGCGAGTAAGTGATTTATAGTTTTCCGTTCTAGTCTTGTTGTAGTTCGTGCCCGTTGGTTCGTGACCTCAGCCCCAACCTAGTAATTTGCAACTTGTTAATAATAACCTGGTTTTCATAAAAGTTATAGTTTTAACTAGATTTTCCTGGAAAGTGTAAACTTTCGATTTTTAGGGAAACGGTATTTCCCTGAAGCCTCTTGTGATGTGTTTTCAAACGATGCTTGCGACCGCGTCATCTCTGTTGACCGGTTAATCTTTGATTGCGAGGACGCAATCTTCTTAAGGGGGGTAGATTGTAAACCCCCTGAATTTTTCAAAATTTTAAAAACTGGATTTTTCACAATTTTCTGGAATTTTCTGGGAATTTTCTGTAATTTAAAAACAGGGTTTTAATTATTCAATAATTTTTAATTAATATTAAATGATATTAAAATATTATGAAAATAATATTTTTGGATGTAAAATGAAAAACTGGACTTAGGGTAATTTTCTGGAATTTTATTGGGTCTCTGACCTATTTTTAAAAGCCTAAAAACTATTTTTATAAATTAATTAATTAATTTCCTGATTTTATTATTATTATTATTATTATTATTATTATTATTATTATTTATTTTTAAACCCGGCCCGGCCCACTGGGCCCAAACCCAACCCGAGCCCAGCCCTAGCGGGTCGGGTCGGATCCGCAGACCCGACCCGGACCCGCAACCCGTCTCCCCGTCTCCCTCTTCCCCGCAAACTCCGGCGCCCCGCCCGGCCGCCCGCCCGCCTCGCTCGCCCACGATCCGTCGTCTCGCCGCCATCCTCGGCCACGTCCCCGCCCGTCTCGGCTTCCCCAACCGCCGTCTCCCCCCTATAAAGCCCTCGGCTCTCCCCCCCGCTCGACAGCCATCCACCGCTGCCACTGCTCCCCTCCGCCGCACGCCGCCACCACGCCGCCGTGCAGACCCCGTCCGGCCCTCCTCCGACGACCACCGCCCTCCTCTCCTTCTTCTCCTCCTCCTCCGCCGGCCTCCGGCTCGACAGCAGCATCTGCAGCAGACAGCAGCCGCAGCGGCCACGGCAGCGCTCCGGCCGCCCCGCGCCCGTCGCGCCGCCTCCGCCTGGCCGCAGAGCCCCGCCCCCGGCCGCCCAGCCGCCGTCTCCGCCGTCCCCGCCGCCGGCAGTGTCCCAGACCCTAACCCTAATTTCTGTATCCTGTGTCCGACACGAGTCGGACACGTGTCGGACACGGTCTGACCCTGATTTTTGGGTCCCCTTCAGGTACGCGTAACTTTTTGCTCGTAGCTCCGTTTTCGATTCCGCAAATTGCGTTGCGAAGCCTGTATGACCCTCTCGGTGTCCGGACAAACTGTTCGGGGCATCGCGTCCTGTGGTGATCGCACACCGCGATCCAAAAACAGGAAAAACCCAGACCCTGTTTCACCCCGGAACCGAGTCCGCCCCGCCAAACGGGACGACTTGGTCGCGCGCGGTCTTCATAGACACGAGCGCCTCGTCGATACGGACGTGTGGGATTTCGCGGAAGCTGATTCGGGTGTGCGTGCACACCGGAATCAACGCGTATCCGCGGACATCGCCCCGTATCCGCCTTTTCTGCAATTCGACCTAACTTTGTGTACACACGTCGGATCGAGACGAAACTTGTGCCATCAGACTCGTAGCAATACGCTGGTCCTGTGGGTCAAGTTTGGTTCGATTCTGAGAACGTTGACGAAATCGCGTGTCGTGGGCCCCACATAGGCCCCGTTCGACGGGCGATTTTGTGATCGGCTCATCGGAATTCATTTCTGAAAGTTCCGTTGGGTTCGTATCAGCGTTTCTGACCTGTTGACACTGAGTTTGGTGAATTTGGAGACCGTTGACCCTGACGCATTTTTCGGTGCAAAGCGGGCCCACCGGTGGACCCCGTTTTGGCCCGAAACTGCCGTTTCTGCCCTTGTCTCCAAATTGGACCCAAGGACAGGCGTTTTTAGCTGATTGATATTTTCTGGATCTGATGGTGATGTTTGTTTCAGCAACCGGAGTACCGCCTGCAATTTCCGCCGAAGTCAGAGCCGTAAACATAGCCGGAACCACAGGCAAGTGTACCTTGCCAAACCCTGCAGCTTGCTAATTATTTTCTGGACTTATTCATGCAATAATGGACAAATAAAGCCTGCCAAATCTCAGTAATTCTTGACATAGTACTTTACTTGATTTCTGGTGAATTAAATATAAACATGTTTTAACTGCTTAACCTAGGAGACGTGTGACGTACTTAGTGTCCGATCACAGTCGGGTGCCAACTCCGTACGCGGGGTTGTGTAACGTCACATAGACATGGATATCGAGACCCGATAATCCTCGTACTTGTCCTATCAAGTACACCAGAACCCAGGACACTTGACACTATTTCATGAGACAGAGTCTTCCTGAGACATTCAAGGTGATTCTGTATAGGATGCATGTTATAGGACATAGACTTTACATTCTTAGACATTTTGATTCATAGCTACCAGACTTGCTGCATTAGTTATAATCCCGCTGACATGGACATGAGACGTTATGGTCATGGCTTGCGTGATTACATTGGGTGGGGAGAGACACACAGACTACAGGCTGATATTATATATATAACATAGTATATATCATAGTGAAATTCATAGTTATTGCCGCTACCGGCTCCCCGACACAGAGCTTGTAGTGGCTTCAGCCTGAGATCTAGTGCTGCACTCATATTGCATATCACATAGTTGGTTACTTAGTTTACCCTGTTGATTATCTTATTGCTGCACTGATATTCATTTGGCTTGAGTTTTTCTGTACCTTGCTATGTCCCCTGAGGACCTGGAATGGATGATGTCCCCAGGTACAGCTGAAGAGAACTACCCAGAAGTGTACGGTACCGGAGCACTCCTCGGAACAGAACCAGGAACAGAGGACGAGATAGTGGCCGAAGACTTCTCTTGAGCGCCGGCTTCAACTACTCAGTATTTACATTTTCCAGCATTTTATTTCCTGTCTTTCCTTAATTGTAACAGAATAATTCTCGGATTTGTTTCCCGAGATAACTTTATTTGATATTGCATATTTATTTCCATTGCATTATTTCTGGCAATTAATCTGTCTATTTCTGTGGATGAGATTAGAAATACCTGAGACTTGTACTTGTTACTGCTAGACTACAGCTTAAGCATGCCCTGATGGATCCATTAAATTGGGTTGTCCATCGGTGCGTGCTGCTGGCCATTGCCACGCCTCTCCAGTCCCTCGTCATTTTGGGACTGGGGCGTGACACCACACGTCTCATGTCCATGTCACGTGAGATCAGATCTAATGCAACAGTCATAAACTAAGAATATATAACTATGTCCATCCTGTATCCTATACAGAATCACCTTGAATATGTCAGGAAGATTCTGTCAATGTATGGTGTCAAGTGTCCTAGGTTGTAGTGTACATGATAATCAAGCACGAGAATAAAAAGGGTCTCGAATGTCCATCACTAAATGACATACACAACTCCGCGTACGGGGTTGGTACCCGACTGTGATCGAACACAAAGTATGTCATACGGTCCTAGGTTATAGCATGTACAATATTCCAGAAAATAAAGCAAGAGAACTAAATAAACTAATAATCTGCAATTTATGGCAAGGTACACTTGCCTGGGATTGAAATACCGGTAGCGGTCCTTGTAATAGTGGGTTCAGCAATAACTCCTCCAAAAGCTGAAATGAACATTACCAACAGTCTCAGAACATAGGAAATAATTAGAAATGGCTGTCCTTAAGTCCAGTTTGGACACAAGGGCAAAAATGACATTTCTGGGCCAAAGCGGGTCCATGTGTAGGTCGCTTTGTACCGAAAACTGGGTCAGGGTCAAAAATCTCCAAATCAGTCCAACTTAGTGTCAACAAGTCAGGAACGTTGATACGAACCCAACGGAACTTCCAGAATTGGATTCCGATGAGCCGTTCTCAAAATCGCCTGTCCGGTGGAGCCTATGGGGCCCACGACACGCGATTTTCCAACGTTCTCAGAATCGAGCCAAACTTGACCCACAGGACCAGCGTATTGCTACGAGTCCGATGGCGCAAGTTTCGTCTCGATCCGACGTGTTTACACTAAGTTACAGCGAGATTCAGAAAACTCGGATACGGGGCGGTGTCCGCGGATACGCACTGATTCCGGTCTGCACGCACATCCGAATCAGCTTCTGCGAAAGCCCGCACGTCTGTATCTACGATGCTCACGTGTCGGTGAAGACCGTATGTGACCAAGTCGTCCCGTTTGGCGGGGCGTACTCGATTCCGGGGTGAAACAGGGCTTAGTTTCTCCTATTTTTGGATCGCGGTGTGCGATCACCACAGGACGCGATGCCCCGAGCTGGTTGCACGGGCACCGAGGGGGTCATACAGGCTACGCAAAGGAATTTACGGAATTAAAATCAGAGCTACGAGTCAAAAGTTATGGGTACCTAAACTGGCTAGAAAAATCAAATACAAATCGTGTCCGACACGCGTCTTGGTCGAGGGCTGTGTCCTGTTCTGGGGTTGCCGTGTCCGCTCGTATCCAGATTCGTACTCACGTTCTGGGTCGTGTCCGGTGGCGAGGGGAGAAAGCTGGGAGTGGGGTTCTGGCCGGCGGAGGTCGGTGAGCCTCTGGGCACGTCTCTGTGAGGTCGGCGAGTCGGCCGGAGTCGAATTCTGGAGATGCGGAGTCGGGTGTACTAGGTCAGAGGGAGGAGGAGAAAGAGGAGGTTCTGGGGGCAGCGGTGGCGCCGGGTGGTGCTGGACACGGTGGCGAGTCCGGTCAAGTAGTGGGAGATCAGGCGGCCTGGCGGCGGGTGATCGACGGATCAATTGGGCGGCCGGAGTCAAATTTCTGGGGTTTAAATAGAGCTTCGGGGAGGGGGATCGCCGGAAGTTTAGCCGGAATAGGAAGGGGAAGGGTCGCCGGGTGAGGTGGAGCTGAACCGCGGGGTCGGCCGGCGGCCACGGCGGCGGAAACGGCCGCCGGCCAGGCGAAGGGTCGGCTGTTCAGATTCAGGGGTTAGGGTTTGGTAATGGGTCGGATCCTGGCGGGTCGGGTCTGACCCGGATCCGACCCGCTAGGCAAACGGTTCGGTCTAGTTAGACCGGCCGGTCCGGTCCGGTTCAGGGTTCGGTTTAAAAAAAATGGTTTGGTTTGTTTTAATATATATTGGTTTAAATAATCAGATAAATTTAACAATAGTTTTTAATGCTTTAAAAATTCATCCGGGGTCCAATAAATTCCCGGAAAAATACCCCAAGCCCGGTTTTTAATTTTACACTATAAAATATAATTTTCATCATATTTTAATATTATTTAATTTCATTTTAAAAATTCATTTTAAATTACACTGCTTTAATTTATTGTTTTAAAATTTACAGAAAATACCAATTAATTCCAGAAAATTAAATTAAAAAAAATCTTAAAATTTCAGGTGATTACATAATTATGGTACAATGCCATGAAGGATGAGATGAATTCCATGAGTTGCAACGATGTTTGGACCTTGTTGAGTTGCCTAATGGAGCAAAAGCCATTGGTTGTAAATGGGTCTTCAAGACAAAGAAAGATTCATTGGGCAACATTGAGAGATATAAGGCCAGACTTGTTGCAAAGGGATTCACTCATAAAGAAGGAATCGATTACAGGAGACATTTTCTCCTGTATCTACAAAAGATTCCTTACGCATTATTTTGGCATTAGTAGCTCACTTTGATTTAGAGTTACAACAAATGGATGTGAAAACTGCATTTCTTAATGGAGATTTAGAGGAGGAGGTTTACATAAAACAACCTGAAGGATTCCCCTCTAGCAATGGTGAGCAATTGGTTTGCAAACTCAAAAAATCCATATACGGTTTAAAACAAGCTTCCCGCCAATGGTATTTAAAATTCCATAACGTAATTTCTTCATTTGGTTTCGTAGAAAACGTTATGGATTAATGCATATACCTTAAGATCAGTGGGAGTAAAATTTGTTTTCTTGTTTTATACGTGGATGACATCTTACTTGCAACCAATGATAAGGGTTTACTTCATGAGGTGAAACAATTCCTCTCTGAAAAATTTGACATTAAGGATATGGATGATGCATCTTATGTCATTGGCATTAAGATCCATAGAGACAGATTTTGAGGCATCTTGGGTCTGTCTCAAGAAACCTATATCAATAAAATTTTAGAGAGATTTCGGATGAAGGATTGTTCACCTAGTGTTTCTCCCATAGTGAAGGGTGACAGGTTCAACCTGAACCAATGTCCGAAGAACGATATTGAGAGGAAACAAATGCAAAACATTCCATATGCTTCTGCTGTAGGAAGCATGATGTATGCTCAGGTCTGCATAAGGCTTGACATTGCATTTGCTATTGGAATGTTAGGGCGATATCAGAGTAACCCAGGTATAGATCACTGGAGAGCTGCAAAGAAAATGATGAGGTATCTTCAAGGAACCAAAGATTACAAGCTTATGTACAAACGGACAAGCAATTTAGAAGTTGTAGGCTACTTAGATTCAGACTTTGCTGGCTGCGTTGATTCACGAAAATCAACATCGGGATACATTTTTATGTTGGCCGGTGGAGCTATATCTTGGAGGAGCATTAAGCAGACATTGACTGCTACTTCTACTATGGAGGCAGAGTTCATAGCCCGTTTTGAGGCGACTTTACATGGTGTATGGCTTAGGAGTTTCATTTTCGGACTTAGAATTATGGATTCTATCTCTAGGCCATTGAGAATATATTGTGACAATTCAGCTACTGTCTTTTTGGGCGAAGAACAACAAAAGTGGAAGTCGAAGCAAACACATCGACATTAAGTATCTAGCCATAAGAGAACATATTAAGGAAAAGAAAGTTGTTATTGAGCACATTAGCACTGAATTGATGATTGCTGATCCTTTGACTAAGGGCATGCCACCGTTGAAATTCAAGGATCATGTAGCGAACATGGGACTTGGTTCTCTTATGTAGTTTCTATTGTACAAATAAAGTTAATAATTAAACTCTTATTATGATGTTTTCTCATATTTAAGTGCACTTTATTTAATTTGAGAAAATTTATTCATTGGACCAAGAATGAACATATGGTTTATTCATTAAGTTACGTTGCCACATAGAGTAAAATATTAAGAAATAAATGCATTGTAATACATGAAAGATAATACTCATCATATAGAGGACCTATCGTCATGATTCATGTGTTTATTACTTAATATGAATTGTAGTAGGTTTTAAGATAATACATTGGATTAAAAGTATGGGCCAAGTGGGAGAATGTTAGTTTATGGCCCATAGCTTTTGCTCCAACTCTTCCTATTCCTAAGGGAAGTTACTAACTCTTCTTATTCATAAGGGAAGTTACTAACTCTTCTTATTCCTAAAGGGAAGTTACCAACTCTTTGTGTTCCTAAGTGAAAGTTACCACTTTTTTGTGAAGTGGCAACATTATGAACAAGAGCATGATGGGAAGCTCAATTTTCTATATAAAGGGTTTTGGTCCCCAAGCTAGACACACACTTCTAAAGATTACACCATCAAAAATTGAGTGTTCATAGTTTGGAAGTCCAAACCCAGGAGAAAGAAGAGAGTACTAGAGTTCATCCACTGTTGAAGCAACAATGGCTGGAGGTTAGATTTATTGGAATATTGTTATTTTGATCATTTTGTTTATTTCCGCATCTAGGATGACATTGAATTACAGAAAAAAGATAGAGGAAAAATATTACCAAATCGAGAAGAAAAATAAAGAGAAAAAAGGAGGAAAAAGAGGAGATTAATTTGGCGTGTATATTTGAAGTGTACTATTGTGTGCCAATATCATGAGAACACTCCAAAAGTAATAATTTACACATTTTTTTATTAATTTAGAGTACGTTTTTGGAGTATCCCCACTGTAGATGTTCTAACTACTCGTCTTTCTTCGAGTTAGATGACACAATATGGAATTCAATTTAGAGAGTAACCAAAATGGAAACCCCAAAACAATTTTATTTGGTAAAACTGAAACTCAAAATATTAGGTTTGGTTGATGTAATAAATCCAACCAATCCAATAAGAATGTGCCATGGTTTTTCCCAAAATTGGGAAGTTCAACAATACATCTTATTTAAGCATGTGACGAGAGACCATCAAATAATCCATACATAAACTATTTATGGGGCCATTGGTATATGTTGATTACAATTTACAAAGAACTTCATATTCCTAAAAAAAAAAATCATAGTTATTCCGAGTTATTATGCTGGTATATTCAGCGGATACAAAATTCACGTTGCAGGGTTAAATTAACGGACATACATACAGTTAATGAATTACTCCTTGATACACATGCATCATTATCATGGTAATTTGGGATTTGGTTCAGGGCATGTGCCATTTCGGCCGAGTTTGAGTCGATCAGTTTGGGTCGATTTTGACCATGCATGTTAGATTTTAGATAAGATTGTGGTATAATCCAATTCGTGTTCGGTGGATCCTGAGTTGGGTCACGTTCAGATCTAGGTCTTTGTCGCGTTCAGGTTCGGGTTTTATTGATTTGGATCTGACCTGCACCTATATACACGGTCGGGCCAGGAGGTTCGGATAGTTTGGACAATTTTAACAATATAAGTATTTTCCGTTAGAAAGAGAATATTTTGAAATGTGGTGTGTCCAGTGACGGAGCTTAGTAAGGAATAAGGAGCCTCCCATATATATTTTTATTATTTTATAAAACATTTAAATTTTAGATATTAATGTAACTAAAAATATAGCTTTGAAACATTGGAGTCAACCTCCACGACTGTGTGTGTATGCGAATGGCCAAAGAAAATTTATAATTCCAGCAAGGAAAATTCTTAGTTCTCGAAGGCCGTTCTTTATGCATGAAGGTGGTTAGTAGTACCCCTTTATAATTTAAGTTCGAGAAGTTGACAGAAAACTGAGAGTAAAGTTGAAGCATAAACCCATATGATGGAATTTCCATGAGAAAGGAGCACGGCCACCTTTACTTGCTCATTCAAATTTGCGTTGCCACGAGCTAGCTGCTCATCAAGTCGTCTAACTGGCCACAGCGACAAGTTAGTCTCTCTCACTTGCAACTGACCATTTCTCTATAAATTGGGGTTTTTGGATCAGAGATCTCTTAGTTAATATTATCGTCGTCGTCGATCGGTGAAGGGATGATGAATATGGCGGCAGGCAGGTGCGCGGCGGTGACGATGGTGGCGTTGGTCCTGGTGCTGTCGACAGTACTGGCGGCGCCCGAGGTGGGCGAGATGATGGAGCCGTGCGTCGTCAAGTGCGAGGGAGAGTTCAGGCAGTGCATGCGGGGGTGCAGGCGTGGTAGTACTCGTCTGCACCCGCGGGGGCCGCATCGTGGCAGGAACTATTGCGGCACCGGCTGCAACAACGAGTATTTTGGTTGCACCGACGTTTGCTGATTCCTTGCTTGCTTACTGCTGATGCTAGTATATATATTTGATGTGCCAGATGTTGGGCTTATGTCTCTGTCATTTGACCTCGAAGTTCTGCATATAAAAATACACTGTTCCTCCAATAAGAACTGTAATATTGGTTTTAAACTTACTAAGTATATATGCAAGTTTTATCAAAAAGAGCAAATAAGAGGCCCTTTTAGTTTTTTTTTTTTTTGCATATAATTACTTCATTGTCCTTGTTAAAACTTAATGAACAATTTTAAACAGTAAGCATTGACAAAAAAAAAAATAAAAAACAAAAAAACACTGCGTGAAGTTTTAACTTTTTCTATTATCTATACTAGGAAGAACCAAAATTTTAATTTACTCCGGACTGAACTTAAAACGTCATAATTTTTTTTGAACAAATGATTAATGTTGTGTTAGTATTGTCATGTTCATACCTCATTCTGTCCATATCGTACAGTGTCTGGCGAATTTAGAACCGTGTCCAACATAATAAAAAAAATTAAAATATGACAATATTTTTTAATTTACCAGGTAAACTTTTTTAGGCATAAATTAGAACAATAAGAGCCTTTGGTATCCTCTTTCACCATCAACAGAGAATTCGCAATATAGCAGAACTCGTCGAGGGTGCTGGGGTACGGACGACGAGAAAAGTGCTAGTGGCGGGGCTTAACGATGTTGTTGTAGCTCCTTATTCGATTGTCGTTGCAGTCCAACGATAATGGTGTGGTCTCAGTTATGATGTGGATTCTCGAGTGAAGATGAAGTAGAGGAGAGGAGAGAAGGTGATGAGTTATAGAGATAGGCATTGAGTAAGGGAGGAGTGTTCGTACGGGAAGAGATGACAGGTTGGTGTGTGTGTGTGTGTGTGTGGGGGGGGGGGGGGGGGGGGAGGGAGGGGGTGATGCTCGATAACGAGGTTCTGGGAAAGAAACAGTTAGCTGTGTACATTGCTTTGCATTGTCGCATATACATGAGAGAGAGAGAGAGAGAGAGAGAGCGCTATCAAATTTAGTTAACGAATAAGGACATTTTCAATGTACTAGTGGCTTCGTCCTTGTAAAAAAATTGGATAAAAAATAAAAAAAATTAGGTAGGCTTGAGCCCACCCCAACCCACAAATGGCTCCGCCATTGATACTATATAATAAGAAAAGTTGACCTCACTGTGAATTTTTTCTTCCAAATATATCTTTACCTAACTTTGCTAATTAAAATTATTCATTAAATTTAATGAGGACAACTAGGTAATTACATATAGAATTTTTTTTATGGTAAATGTAGTTTCCTCTTTTGGTGTCTTTTGCTCTTTACATATACACAATATTTTTTATTAAAATGCGTACAACACACGTACATATATACTAGTATATTAGTATATATAAGGTCTTCAGAGATACTCCATATTATATATTTTAATATAAAGCCTTTTTTTTCGTAATATATAATCTAATTATATAAAAGAATATTTTAGCAAATGTTTCCACTACAAATATAGAAACTAGCATATACCCCCACTTATTTAAAAAAAAACTAGCAAATACTTCCATTATGAGTAAAATAATCAAAATTTTGATTAAATAGTGGGACATGTCTTAAAATTTTAAATATTGTATACAAAGGAATATGTGCATTTGCTAGTTTTAAAAATAAGTTGATTATATGCTAGTTTCTATATTTATAATGGAAATATTTGCTAAAATATTCCTTATATAAACCAATCTGAAATCTAACTCGGCAATCCAATTGTTTACTTCACAACTACCTTTGCTTAGAGCATCTCCAACCCTATTGTCATGTTTTGTGTTGTGATGCCTATGTGGCATGAGACAGAAGACAATGTCTTTCCTATGTGATAATATTATATTCATACAAGACAATGAGATAGAAAAGTATTCTCCAAATCAAAAGTACTGAGATGACAATAAAAACTATTTTTTTAAACTTACAAGACAATTTTTTTACTTCTTCCTTTTGTTATAAATATTTTTATTCATAATTGATGATGTGGAATAAAATAATTGTGAAGTCCATTGTCTAGATTCTAGACAACCAACTTCACATTGTCCTTGTCATGTCAACTTTACAATCAACTTCACATTTGCATTGAATTTTTTTAAAAAAAAAAAAAAAAAAAAGTTATGATTATATGTGGCAGTAATATGTGGCAATCATTTTTTTCAAACTCAATACATGGTTGGAGATAGTCGCATGGAACAACATTTATTGCTGTAAGAAACCTTCCTATTATACTTGATTTATTTGAGGGTAGTCCAGCTGCAACATTTTGACATGTTGCATTCATTCTTCTAACTCAAGATCCAAAACACTAGCAACAAAAATGGATTGACACTAACACGTCAAAATTTCCATCATTTGTATAGATCAAATGGATATTTGCACCCCAGTCGTAGATCTACATCAAGAGGGGCTTGACAAAGATCCAATTTAATAAGATATCGATGTAGATCTCTATAAAAGGTTCTTTATAGACACTGGTACAAATATTAAAATAACTACATTTAAACTTATTTATTTATTTATCATTTATCAAAAGTATATATGAATTTGTATTACATAAGTTTAACAGTGCAAAAGTATAAAACAAAATTCCACTAAAATATCTTGGGTGTAGGTCAATCGCATCATTCCTCAATATGCTGGCAACATGTGGTGGGCTTATAGATTGCGGCGATGATTACGGGTACATAACAAGTTCGTTCCAAAGAAAGAATATATAAATATTTGTTGACCCAAATTGCATGACGAGGAGGTTCTTGTTATACTACTAAGAGATGCATTAATGCAAGTAATGGTACTAAGTAATTTGAACGAGTTTACAGTAATATAAGTTCTCCAGCCTGCAATCCATATTGGCATCCTAACTTCACGGCCGGCCTGGGAAATTGAGTTATCCTAGTTGCAACAAAGATC
The DNA here is from genome assembly GCA_036927795.1 of Iris macrosiphon. Lineage (NCBI taxonomy): Eukaryota > Viridiplantae > Streptophyta > Magnoliopsida > Asparagales > Iridaceae > Iris > Iris macrosiphon. Next base: position 42,940,743 of record JAYESA010000015.1, read on the forward strand.
GTATCTTGAGATATAGATAGATCAATGTTTTAAAAATCGGACCGATGATTGAACCGAAAATCTTTGGTATATGTCGGACCGGATTTCAAATAGGTCCATTATGAGAACCAAATCATATAAGATATCCACATTTACTTCTTGGTTTGGTTTGGTTTGGTTTGGTTTGATTTGGTTCTTAGTATGTATGGTTTGCTCTGATTTTACAACTATAAAGTCTCTCAAAACCAAACCAAGTACCAAATTGGCCAAATCTTACATGATAAACTTTCTTTGAGTTAAAAAAAAAACCCAAATGGCCGGTTCAATTGTGAACCTGTTCAGCCGGTTCACCGGTTAAATTCCGGTTCAGAAAAAAATCGTCGATTTTTAAAAAAAAAATCCGGTTCAGGTTAGACCGAACCGATTTTTTGGTCAGACCCGGTCCGACCTGGTTCAACCGTCGGTCCGGTCCAGTTTTTGACAGCACTGCTAGAGATTCCTAAGAAAAACAAATGGTCTGAAACTTGTCATGTGGGGGAAGGGTTGTCCAAATTCGAAATCTTGTTAGATTTAGCTTGAGCCGGCCCTACCTACCTTGTAACCAAACTACTATTGTTATTATTACATAGACCACCGAGATTTGTTTCATATTTTGTGTTCCTCAACAATATCTGCTTTGTGTTCTTCTTTTAACATCTGGGCTTGATTTATTTGTGTGTATCTTCTATGTCTAGATAGTTTATGTTTAGATTTTTCATGAACCAGAGGTAAAGTTTAAGGGCTATTTTTTTTTTTTTGGGTTGTAAGTTGGACACCGTAATGGTATAAAATTAATTAACTCGATTACAACCATGTGAGTCCTCAAGGCACTAGTCTAGTGGTAGTGCGGGAGGACACCCACGAATAGGTCCTGCATTCAAATTCTCTCCCGAACGGCTGTGGCTTATGTAGCCATGGTCCGGCTTGGTAAAAAGACACAAAAAAGAAAAAGAAAAAAAGAAGATTACAACCATGTGACAATGAGATTCCAATCAAGGTTTGTTTTTATGTCACTCCTAGGGTTAGGGACATTAATTGTTTCTCTCATACCTAATTGGATTTTCCGCAATATGTTGCATTCTTTAATTTGGTTAAAAAAATGTAGCATTCTAACAACTTACTTGTTTTTAATGAAACTAAATTCCTCTCGCACCACAAGGTCATGACAACTCATTTTAAGCTCTATTCAAGGAGGAATTGAACCCGCCGGGTTACACGAAACTAACAATATGCCATCCATAAAATGTGACATAGTTTGTTAAATGAGATAAAATATATCTACCTAACAATCGCTTTTACTATTGTGTTTCTAAATTGCCTACATTTCGCTTTAGGAGTACAAAAAATTGTGGTACAATTTAGCAATAGCGAACAAGTACTCTTTGTATGAAACTACCTAACCAAAAAAAAAAAAAGGGTTTCTTCCAAAATATTTGAACATCTTATAGTTCCAATCCCTACTCCTATCCCTCTCTTTATATATATTCTCTCCACTGTACACAAATACTATATTCTTTTCAAAGTCATATATATGGCTATCTACAAAAACACGAGGATGCTTACGCGAAGTACTGCTGCACTCTCCATCCTCGTCATGCTCCTCGTGGCAAGGCCTACGGCTGCGACACCGCCTCTCGGTCGAGCAATGAGTGATGATGGCGGCGACGACAACGGTACTGAATATGGTATTTGCGTATCTAAGTGCACCGGCGCGATGGAAGACTGTCTATATTTCTGCGAACCCGACACAGGATGCGATGAAGAGTGTGCGGTGGACAATAGGAAATGTACCGATAATTGCTCACAGTACTCTCCTCCTCCCCCTTTGAAGAAGAAGAAGAAGGAGAATTGAGCACAGTGTTGCGTACTCAACAGTCAAAGAACAGATACTAGCAAGCTCTAAAGCGGAAAGAATACATGAATAAGTCCTTTTATTTATGTGAACAAGTATAATTTTACCCATAAAAGAACAAAGTTTGTAGCAGTAATCTAAATTTACAGGCTATTACAAAACAAGTTCTACTAGTTCTAATTCTTCTTCGAGGACACGATATGGAATTTGTTCGAAACAAAACGCAGAAACCGTTCTCCAAACAAGAGAGTACCTGCGAGAGAATCGAGCAGAACGTACAAATCAAAAAATACCAAACACAAATCGCAGACACAAAATTTTTTACGTGAAAAATCCAGATGGAAAAAACCACGGGACGATCGGAGTCCAACCATGAAGAACCTCCACTAATGGAATAAAGAGATTACACCCTCTACAAGATGCTCACCGATCCAATACAGATCACCGCAACTCTTTGGAACAGAAAATAGATTACAACCACGAAGAAAAAAGATAATGAGAAATATCCCAAATTGATCTCCTTCTCCGAAACGGCCTCCAATTCTTCTTTCTTCTCTCCAAAGTTGCAACGACACTCTTGCCACCTTTTTTTTTCTCTTATTTTTTCTCATATTGTTGTATAGCCTTTATATAAACCCTTGCATGAATTAGGGTTTCTATATAGAAATATATATATGGAAGCCAAAAATATTTATGAAAATTCAGTTACATTCAATCATATATTTAATAAAAATCAAATCATAAATTAGCTTACCATAAATTGGAAATTCAATTATATGGAAAGTTAATGTATGAAAGATCTAATCATAAATATATAATTAAATTTAAAGATAAAAATCTAATATAATATTTGCTTACTATAAATGTTCCAATACACGACGTTCGATGCACTTTTTGAGCTTTTTTGACACACGGATGTCGCTTATTGCACTCCGGGGTATTCTTCACCTAGGTTGGGAACCCCACCCACTCCAACAAATCTTTTCCTTCACAACTATGTGGAGGGTGTCATCATCCCGATGATCCTCCTGCAGTACTCAAACTTTTTCCTTGAAAGAATCTTTATGAACATGTCTGCTCCGTTGTCATCTTTATGAACCTTCTCAAGTGCCACTTCCTTCTTTTCCACAACTTCCCGTATCCAGTGATATCGGGTCTCAATGTGCTTGAACCGGCTAAGAAATGTCTGGTTCTTTACAAGGTGAATAGCACTCTGACTATTGCAAAGCAAAGGATACTGCTCTTGCTTTAGCCAAATTTTTTGCAACAGCTTCTTCATCCACATCAACAACTTGCAAGCCTCCACCGCTGCAATCTACTCTGCCTCTGTCGTCGACAAGGCAACACACTTTTGCAACCGCGACTGCCACGATGCTGCTCTACCAGCAAACATCATCACATAGCCCGAAGTCGATCGCCTCATGTCTACATCTCCAACCATATCAACGTCGGTATACCCAACCAGCTTTAGCTCATCACCACAAAGAAAAAATTTCCAATCGGCAGTGCCCTGAAGATATCGTAGAATCCACTTGACCCCACTCCAATGTACCCTTCCAGGATTGGAAGTATACCTACTAACTGTGCCAACTGCGTGAGCGACAATGTCTGGCCTCGTACACACCATAGCATATATGAGACTCCTCACAGTTGAGGCATATGAAACCTGCTCCGTATCTTCCTTCTCGTCCTCGGTAGATGAAAACTGCTCCCCAGTGAACTTAAAGTAAGCCGCAAGGGGGTTACTCACTTTCTTTGATCCATCTATCCCAAAATGCTGAAGTACCCGATGAATGTACTTCTTTTGGGACAAGTGTAGCAGCTTGGACTCTTTCTCTCTCTCTCTCTCACGGCTGATCTCTATCCCAAGAAAAGTATTCACTGTGCCCAAATCCTTCATTGAAAAGGCCGCGCACAGTTGGCGCTTCAACTCCGCTATCCTAGTGGTATTCCGACCCACCATTAGCATATCATCGACATAGAGCAGTAAAATAATAAAATCATCCTTGACAAAGTACCTCACAAATACACAGTGGTTCGGCGTCGTCCGTGCGTAACCATGCTCCCCCATAAACGACTCAAACTTCCTGTACCACTGCCTCAGAGCCTGGTTCAGACCATACAAGCTCTTCCTTAACTGGCAGACCAAGTGTGACTTTCCCTTCTCACAAAATCCCTCTGTCTGCTCCATGTACAACTTCTCCTCAAGATCACCATGGAGGAATATCGTCTTCACGTTCATTTGCTCGACCTCCAAGTCGAAACTAACTGCCAATGCTAGCACCACCCGAATAGATGACTACTTGATGACTGGCAAAAAGATCTCATCATAATCTATGCCTTTTCGCTGACCGTAGTCTTTAACTACCAGCCCCACTTTGTACCAAGGGCGAGTAGCATCATTTGTCTACTTCACTCTGAACACCCATCGATTCATCAAAGCCTTCTTGCCCTTTGGCAATCGCACCAGATCATAAGTAGAGTCAGCCTCCAAGAAACTTATCTCCTCTTGTATGGCCTCCATCCACTCCTGCCTGTGTTCGTCTTCCATAGGCTCTGCGAAACTTTCGGGTCTCCACCGTCAGTCAGTAGCACATACTCATCCGGTGAGTATCTCGTAGATGGTCAACGCTCTCTATCACTCCTCCTCAATAGAACCACTGGTGCTGGCTGTATACCAATAGTCTCCTCCTTAGGAACTGCCTCCTCGGCATGCTCATCCTCTTAAAGATCACCCTAACCACCATCAGCAAGCTGTTGATTAAGGTTGGGAGCAACTTTATATATTGGCTGTCATGCCCCGATCTTTCGCAGGCTAATCGGCTGTCCCCGCTAGGTGAGAATCACCGAGTCAGCGCTCTCGCGGAACGATCGCTTGACTCATCCTGGCGTGATGCCGCACAAGCTTGAGCCACGCCCGTACAAGGCCGTGGTTCATTGGCTGGCGGTAAGAGGTCTAAGCCACAGGATTGCACAGATTGTCCGAGTGCAGCAGAATTATAAACGCATAAGCGATCGGTAACAAGTTTACTGAGTCGACAATAGCGAAAGCATTGCATGACACAAGTTGAAGTAAAACTCTTTTATTGATATAAATAAGTGTTACAGACGGCGCTTGGCCGAGATTACAATTCGCTCAGATCTCTCTCTCAGAAACAGTAAAAGCGTGCCAAGTGGCTACAATTGTAGAATGATATATAGGCGATGTTCAGGCACCCGTTCAGGTGATGTTCCAATATTATGTCTTATATATGTGCTTCAGTTCCAGACGCAACGCTCCAAGGCTTCAGAGTGAACTTCACGCCTTAGCACGCACGAAGGAGGCATCCGCATCGAATGAGGTTCTCCCACACCCTGCAAATGACCTGGTGGATTATCTGTACATTGAATGCACTAGTAGGGAGGCTACTCGCCCGCTCGACAAATCCAAACACGTAATATAGGTTCCGTGCACCAACTATTATATTGTCTTTCTAGTTGCCTAGGATCAGTTTCATGGCAATATTGAATAGCCTAACTCGTGTGGCAGTGCACCGTGCGATATAAGAGGAAACACGGCGAGACTTACCAACTTACCATTTATTCTTCTCTGTCCAAGGCAAACCAAGTTAATTCAAGCACAATCAGGTATAATCATTCAGGGGCAATAACATATGCAAATACTGTGTTGTTGTGAATAAGATTATGCTTTGGATGCACGAGTTACTAAAATTTCTCAGGTATTTTGCATAAGATGTTCAAGTGCCCTTTATGCACAAGTGTTATCATACCATGATCGTTCAGGTGTTCAGCTATTTTCGATGTGATGCAATGACTCGCACGCGGATTACCGCTAAGCGAGGATGACTTATCTATATGAACAATTGTCGCTGGCATAGCCATAAAGGACGAGTTATAGTCGATGACGAGGATGGCATGCAGCAAAAGATTTATGAGTGGCTACAAAACCATCCCGTCCAGATGTATGAGACTAAACGTTAGTTTCATCCGGATCGGATCGGCCCCGGTGCCCCGGAACCGTCCATGAAACGAGATCCGAAGATCTCTCTTGATTCCAAGTTGTCCGCGACACGTAGTTTGAGTCATTCCAAATCCATAACCTGATATAATAATCCATGATTCTTGTTTTGAACTGAGCATTTGCTCCACAAGCTGGAATTCTTGGATTCAGTGACATTGATTCTCGTTCAGAGGTAAACTTGATGTGATTATCATTCAGCTGTAGCTTGACAGGATTCTTGATTCAGTGATTCAAATTGCCTTGATGCGTTCCCCTGGTTCGGGGATTGCCTTGGTGACCTAACGGTCCCGGATACTAGCAGGTTCAATTGCATAGAAGAGCTATTTGATAGTCTTCTGGTTAATTCGAATGCATGCATGAAATGCGATAGTGTTCTTGATTGTGGCATAAGTTTTATGTGGCAAAAATTGAGTTCTAGCCAACATTTTAAGTTAACTTATTAGCAGGTAGGCATCGCATTCCTAAGCATTCATGTTAGCTCGGGCCCAAAGATAAGCTAAGTAGTAAAACCGTAAGGGGACTTCCCGAGCGACATAGTCTAGGGTCGTGCAGTATAGCAGTAAGGAAGTGCACAATGAAGAGTACAATATTCATATGGTTCTATTCGAGGCATAGCCGAGTCCAGTTGCACAAGGCAAAGGTAGCATGCGAGGGTCTGAATATATGCAATGTTTTATTTCTATATTCTAACATAAGCAATACAAGTTGGGATTATTCCCTTAGCTAGGTGCGTTGTATTCTTATTAGCATACAGGGGCTGATTCACCTAGCGACTAGAATGTATCATTCCATATTTTAAGTATACTGGCTAAGCAAAGACAAGTTCATCATAGCCACCCACCTTAGTGATGATTCGCCTCGGTTGAACGATACGTCGAGCGAGCCTCTGAAAGCCTAAGCCGAACTCCTGAAGGGACAAGTCTGGATATCCTTTGCCTCAAACGAGTATTCTCGTCTGAGCAAAGCAGGTCGAAACATTGCACTTTTGCCGTTTAAATCGGCATTCCGCTTGAACAGAATGGGGTATTACATTATCTCCCCCATAACTGGATTCTTTGCGATGTCCTCTTAAAACTACTCGAAGCAGAATGACACTAACTCAGGGAATTTCTCAGCCTCAGAAGGCATCTCAGAATCCTGAGTGTTGGCCATGGTCTGATCCTCGACGAATACCATATCCCCGCTTCTGTAGAGATTTCTTCCCACTGAGTCGTAGTGTGATCTATAGCCAAACTCATCCCGACCGTAACCGACAAAGATGCACTCTGTCGTCTTTGGTTCAAGTTTAGATCTTTCGTCCTTCGGTACATGCACAGAGGCCTTGTAACCAAACACTCACAGGTGATTGTATGAAGGCTCTTTGCCATACCATACTTCGTCAGGCACATCATCCTGTAAAGGAGTACTAGAAGAAAAATTAATAATATAAGCACCTGTGTAAAGAGCCTTACCCCAATAGCTGCCCGACAAGTTTGCTTCTGACAGAAAATACCATACCCTCTCTATCAGCGTCATGTTCATCCGCTCTGATACACCATTGAGCTGAGGTGTCTTTGGCGGAGTCTTCTGGTGTCGTATCCCTTGCTCTCTGCAGTATGCATCAAAGGGATCGATATATTCGCTGCCATTGTCCGACTGAACACATAGCAACTTCTTGCCCTTTTTTCTTTCAACGGAGGCCTGAAACTCCTTGAAAGTGGGCAGCACCTGATCCTTGGTGTTTAAGGCATAGACCCAAACCTTCCTGGAATAATCATCAATAAAAATTATAAAGTAAAATACACCACCAATGAATTTTACCTTCATAGGATCGTAGACATCCGAGTGAATCAACTCGAGCAACGCCGACTTCCTTGAACTTGGGTGACTTTGGAAAGACACCCTATTTTTCTTTCCCGCCAAATTGTGCGTGCATCTTATCAATTTTTTAGAATTTAGCCCTGGAATCACCTTTCTGTTCACCAAGTAGCTCATCCCTTCTTGCTGATATGACTGAACCGTCTGTGCCATAACTCGGTAGATGCATCAGTAGTTGCGTTCACCTTCTGTGTCCCCTATGTGCTCCCTTCCATATAGTAGAGTCCGAAACTCTTGCTTCCTCTGGCAATCACCTTCGAACCTCTGAAAAGCTTTCGCTGACTGTTTTCTAAGAGATTAAAAAAAAATCCTCATCATCCAACCTTCCAACCGACACCAGGTTAAAATGGATATCAGGGACATGATGAACATCATTCAGAATAAGAACTGCACCCGTCTTTTTCCTTAAATACACATCTCCAATGGCAACTGCCTTCGATACATCTCCATTGTCCATCTTTAATACTCTATAGTCATCTGTTGTGTAAGTAGCAAATAGTGCCTTGTTGTGATATATGTGATGTCACTCTCTATTCCCGATGTAAGTATTTGGAACATATTAGTTTTTCTGCTTATATTATTTGTTGTTTGCATGGTAATTATATTGCATGTCATGGAGACTAGACCCATTCTTTGGTTCAATTATACTCATGGTTTAATTGTTGGATTGGTTTGGTCATGAGTTGAACCCATGGTCTAAACCTCAACCCTAGCTATATAAGTTAACTTCTTTCTCTCTCTTCCCTCATTCTCTTATTTCCCTTCCTTCATTTAGGCAAGTACACCTTGCACTACATGGAGAAACCTTTTGATTTTTGATTTTTGATTTTTGCTCTTTACTTTTATTTTATTAGTCTATTATGTGTTCATGATGATTCTAAACACTTTTAGTATTTGGAGTTTTCGGTTTTAATAGGTGGATTTGAGTAGATCTACATTTGAAGTTTAGGGTTTTCCTGAGGTCCAAAAGTTTTTCTTGTTTTTGATCTATTAGAATATGGTATTTTAGAAAACTAGTTTTTGTGGGTGATCGAGCATTCCATTTTAGGCATTTTAGCATTTGGTTCACTTGATTTAGAGTTAAAATGAAGTTTTTATGAAAAAAATATTATTTTGATTTTTGGAGCTTTCTGCCATGGCTAAACTTGTTGTTTGGAGAAGACGAAGTTCTCATGCGGCCAGCGACCTATGCGGTTGATAGTGCTATACGACCTGAAAGGGTTGTGCGACCTGAACTCTTATCGAATAATGACAGCATGCGGCCATATTGTTGGACGCATGCCTGCTTATTCACATAAGTATCCTTGAACTCCTTGTGCTTTTACTCGCTGAACGAATGAGAAATCTGCTAAGTCCAAAAGGTATCTATGCGGCCTGATTCACTTGCGGCAAGCAGAGCATGCGACCATTTTTTTTTGGACGCATGACTCTGAATTCTTGGCACATAATTATATGATTTTGTCTTTTCTGATGTTGTCTTTTCTCTCTGTCATACTTTATTACAATATCACATCAGTCACTTCAATCATTTTATTGTCACTTCACTGATACTTTATATTTATGCCCATCGCTCAACACTTGTCCCAAGGAGTAGACTTTGCCCTATCCCACATACGGACCGACCTATGCGGCACTGAGCTCATGCGGCCCGACTCATATGGCACTGAGCTTATACGGCCCGACCCATGCGACACTGACTCTATGTGTCCCTAATCCTCATGCGACCTATGTACACATTTTATTGATTTACTTGATTTTAATGCTTTATGGAATTTTGTGACTCCATGTGTGATTCTAATGATTGCTAATGTACGTGAGCTACGTGACCATGTGTTAGACCTGACTAGGTGCTAGAACCCATATAATTTACCAATGATTGGTGTCACTACCACATCCTAAAAATAGGGGTATTTTTGACTTTTTATATATTATTAATATTGTGGTAGTTATTTTAAATGATTGCATGATATGTGTATTTAATTTAAATAAGATGTGTATTTATATATATATATTATATTATATGCAATGTTCTTAATGTTGAGCTAGTAGACTTGACCTAGAAGCCCACTAGATGAACACCTGACCGAATTATAGGGTTATGAATTTATTTGTATTATCCATGATTTAATTATTTTGAGGTTGTAATTAATTACCGTGATTGTTACACCCTACCATTGTTGCAATATTCGGAGCCTAGCCTTAGCCCATAATTTCCAACAAGTTGTTGCATTCTAGACTTGACATGCCAACTTAGGCTCTGGACTTTTCCGTCACTCAAAATCATAATCTTTTGTGCTCTAATTTAATTGCATAACTTTCCGTATCCAAAATTTATTATTTAATCTTGTGTCACGCACCTGTGTCGTTGCCATCAATTTTGAGACACCAACTCAACCCGTTTAGCCGGACCAATTAAAGGGTCCAAGACTAACACCAGGCCTACATCTTTCATGACTTTGTGTAACTCATAATTATGCTCTCTTGTGCTTTATTTTAGCCACATAATATTCGTCGCGGACGTTTATTTTTAATTTTAAATAAAATCCAACTTTGTATCGTTGTGCGTTCCAATCGAAATTGGAGACACAAGCTCGATCCATTTTGAGCAACCCAAATTAGGGTAATATTCTGTTCCGAGTCTTCTTCACTAATGATACTTGTGTCCCAACCTAATTTTAGCCCCATGTACCTTAAATTAATTTTAGAACACCGCTTGCATTTGTTTCTAATTAAATTGGGGATACCAACTTTGACTAATCCCGTTTTAACCCAATTTAATCCAAATATCCTATTCATTAAGCCCATACAAAACATACAATACCCCCTCACCCTACAAAACATCAAACACCAATTCCCCCACCAATTTTTTATCATTTCATGTGTCTGTGCAAATACCCAAATTTAAGGGGGCTCATTTGCAAATGTTGCTTTAGGTGTCAACACCCCATTGGTTCAAACCAAATGGAGAGCCCTAATATTTGACTAGTCAACCCAACCCTCTCCTTGCATGAATAAATTTTCTCATGATGAATCCTGACCACCCATTCAAAATGGGAGCATCATCACCACACATCCTCATTCACCATCCTTTATTTAATGTCTCTTCAATGCACTCATCCCAAGCATGCCCTAATCTTCAAACCTAGGAAAGCCCCCACCTCTCTCTCTCTCCTCCCTCCTCACAAACCAAACCGTAGCTTCCCTTCTTCTTCTTCTTCTTTTTCCTCTTTACCTCATTTTTGATTCGAAACCATCTGAACCCGACGAACTGTTTCTTCTCCGGCCAAGATCCCGACCATCCATGATTGTCACCTCTCCGCACGATGCTGCACCCCCTCAGCCGGCCATCTCCCTCAGCCACTCCTTCTTTCCCGACCCCGCTGCACAGCCGAGCCGTTCTCCCTCCACGCCAAGCCGACCACCCGCTGCACACCTGTCCTCCTCCATCTTCGACCACCTTCCCTCTTGACCACCACCATTAGAACCACCACCACCATCATCGTCAGAACCATCACCACCATATCGCACCCCCGGTGAGCCCTCCCTCCATCGAGCCCGACTCCTCCCCTCTTCCGGAGCTTCCCCACTCCTCCCAGCATTCCCTCCGGCCGAACAGTGACCCCTTGCCTCCTCCTCGACCAGCCTTCTTTACCGTACCACCACCCACAACTTCTTCTCCGGCTTCACACCACCCGTTCACCTCGCTGTTGACCCACCGGACGACCACCCGCTCCTCCTCCAGTCTATCACCACCACCCTGTTCCTCTAGTCATCCTCCGCCTTGACTTCCCTGTTCTTCTCGACCTCCTCCAAAGTTCCACCTCGACCCCGCACCACCACCAGCATCACCACCTTTGTTACCCTCGTCGTTGTCGTCATAGTCGCTATCGTCGTCGTCTTCGTCATCCTCGTCATCGTCTTCGTCGTCTTCGTCATCCCCGTCGTCGTCGTCGTGCACGCGCATAGGTTCGGTTCTCCCCCTCGCGTACACGTACGCGTGTACGTATGTATGTATGTATGTATGTATGTATGCATGTATGTATGTTGAATATGTAGGATTCGTATATGTATATACATATACATATATGTAGTGTATTTCTCTATTAGTATATATGTATTCAACAATATATATTAGTATATACGTATTCATAATATATGTTAGTGTATATATATATACATATATACATGTATATAGTATATGTACTAAATTGGTATATATATATATATATATATATATATATATATATATATATATATATATATATATATATATATATATATATATATATATTCAGTATATGTATTCCTTCGTACACATAATTTGGGTTATTGTATATATAAATACGTGGTGTATATTATTAAACATATATATATATATATATATATATATATATATATATATATATATATATATATATATATATATATATATATATATATATATATAATATAATTCTATTTAGTGTATATAAACTTATACATATTTTTGTATGTAATTATTTGGTATGTATATATATTTAATTAATGATATATGCTAATTGATGAATGTATTAGGCGACCCGAGTGTAATTGTGGATGTCCCGTATTTACATTGAACTGTAACCCTGTTAATTATTAGAAGGCTGCCATATGTACACTCACGTATTGGCGAGACCCGTATCACCGACTGTCTGAATTCACAACAATTACAGATACGACACCCGCACAATTAGACGCGCACTTGACCCTAGTTGACTAGTGCCATACCTGGCGTAGCCCCTGAGTTCAATGTATTATGATTGTGTTAGTGTAATGTCTGATGCAAATATTATATTTTATGATATGTTTATAGGACTGTTGAATCATCCAAACGATACTCTGGAACAGGATATTGGTATTACCAGCTAAGGACCCAAGGCGAGTACATTCTCTGATAATTTTCAATTATTTGATAATTTTTATAATTTCAGTATCTAGAAATATTACATCTGATCCTTGACACTGTGCTACACGGACTAGTATATAGATTGGATCTGCAGTCATGAGATGTTACATTGATTATCGTATTGACATTGTACACGATACTGCTATTTAGACCTTGTACATAATATATTGGATATTGCTCGTATATCGTGACGTGTCATGGTTGGATCCACTGTACTAGTTGGGGGCGGGAAAGTAGTTAGTGAGAAATGTGATCAAATCCATATTGTACAAGTATAGAATAATGTTAGTGTTAATCATACTCCTCACGTATGATTAGCTAGGCCATATAGCTCTCGTACATGTTCCCAAGCCGATCACATATCGAAGCTACTATTTCAAACACTTAGAATAGTTACAGTTCTCTATTTTAGATCATTTACTACATCACCCGTATATGATATTGTACCTCGTTCTCTTCATTTCATATATGCACTGACTGTATCATATTGCCTATATTGCCTGTCTCTTTATATTGCATGTTTCTTTATTTTGCCATTGCATTTATTTATTGTCTTCTCTCAGTATTTAGCATCATCTGTTTATTGTTTTATAGTCCTTATCAATTAAATAGAACTGTTATTTGAGATGTACTTTTATCCTTCCTGACTAGAAATATTTTTCCAGACAATGCCTTAGAGGACTGGTGTCCGACATTTTATGGACCACAGGGAGAGTAGCTGCAGACTTGGACTTGGTAGTTCAGTTGTGATTCCGGGAGGTCTAGCCGGAATCACTAGTTATCTAGTTAGTTTCTTTTAGCAGTCTATTGGTACCGGATTTGTCTCCGGCATACTTTGTTGAGACTTGGATTTATTGTTGAGTTAGATTATTTCTATTTAGACTTGTGTTATATTTTATTTTATTTCTTCAATACCTTATCGTGCTGTAGTTATGTGATTGAGTATGTTGTTCATATTATATTGTGTTATCCGTGTCTCCTTATGGAGTTGGATACTCGTGCGAGATTGTTTAGATAGTGTATTGACCTAGACATCGTTCTACTGCCGATGCTGCGGCGTAGGTTGGACGTACCCACGTACTCGTGCCCCAATTCCGGGTGTGGGTCGTGACACATTTTTAGTGGCAGCCCATGTAGGTCTGACTTCGTAAGTTGTGCAATATCGTAGTAATGTGACATCTTAGTTACACTACTGCGTGCCTGCGATAGGATATAGGACATAGGATACTAGGATGAGAGCGAATACTCAATCATAACTAGGAATATCTCCAATCTATTTATCTTGTTATCCTTATTTCCTTCTGAATATTGCTTCTTTAGAACTTTACTGTCCTTCCTTGATGATATCGTATTTATTGCCTTAATTGATTCTAGGGTCTGTCTTCAGGATGTCGCCGAAGACAAGATCTATGAGAGTGAGAGCACCAGCTTTAGAGGGGTCTGCCACCTCTCCACCCGATGGACAGACATCCATAGTTCCTCCTACATCTCCGGTACATGTGGAAGTATTTGCACTTTTCTGGGGTCCTCTTCCCCCCACCTGTTCAGAGGATTGCTGCAGCCGTGACAGACAATCTTCCACCTCCACCGACTCCGTTTTCCGGAGGTGTGCCCATTAACGAGACACAGGTGTTTACTTTGATCCAGGGCATGGTAGACACCCAGAGAGAGACGACAGATGCTCAGCAAGTTCAAGCTGAGGCTCAGAGGGTGCAAGACACTACTAGAATAAGCGGGATTAGCGACGTTTTTTAGCGACTCCAGATAAAAACGTCGCTAATTTAGCTACTCCATGTAAAACGTCGGTAGACGTCGCTAATTGGCGACATTTAACGACGTTTAGCAACTTTTATTCAGTTTTTATAAGATTAGTCGCTATAAGTTCAATTTTGGTCGCTAAACGTCGCTAATATATCTAAGTTAGCGACGTTTAGCGACGTAGATAGCGACGTTTATATTAAAAATATTTAGCAACGTGTTTAGCGACGACCGTAACGTCGCTATAATTTAATTTAGCGACGTCCTTATTTGACGTCGCTAAACGTCGCTAAAATTTGGTTAATTAGGGCTCAGTTTCGTTTTTCCCCATCTGTCGAAATTTTGAAACGAAAAAAATTTCCCCCGCCCCCCCCGCTCCGTCGACCGCCTGCTCCGTCGACCGCCTCTCCCCCGCGGCTACTCCGGCATCCCCCTCCTCTTCCTTGAGCTCTAGGTAAAGCCTAACTCTCTCTCTCTCTCTCTCTCTCAGAACACATATGATACTGACACAGACACGACATACACACACAGACGGTGACACAGACACAGACATGACACATACACACACTGACACAGACACTGATAAGGACCTAGGGTTAGGATTAGGTTTTTTGACATGGACACAGACACTAATATCACATGGACACAGACAGTGACACAGACACTGAGCTCGAGATGTGAGGGATTGTGACAGTTGTAGTAGGGTTATTACCTGCAAGTGATACACTTTAGAAGTGTTAGTATGTGGAGTCATCAGTTAGTATATTATCTGTTGTTAGTATTGGTACATGGAGGAGACCAAATGAAGTTTGGTTACAGACTTGGGGCTCTGGCATGGGGCACTGCAGCAGTGCACCCAAATGGTGCCTGTTAGTTAGGCTTGGGGGCAGTCCCTTTGCACTGCAGAGGCATGCCTTAGTGCATCTCAGTTTCAGTTTGGTATCAGTCATCAGTACTTATACACTGATATGTATCAGGGACTGTATGAGGTATCAGTATAGGCAATTGTAGGAGTTGATGCAGGCAAGGTATAAAGTCAAGTGTCAATAGGGTATATATAGATATGTAGGTTAGTGATGTTTAGAGATGTTAGATAGGAGTATACTAAGATGGTATCTAGAATAAGCGGGATGGCATGCTCGAGCCTTGTAGTGGGCAGTGAGAAGGAGGTCTGCAATAGTGAGCAGGCAACCGAAGAGGAAAACCATCAGCACTATATCATTTCAGCAACCATGTATCAGTAAGTATCAACAAGTCCCACTGTATCAGTATCCATTTTCAGTTACATTTAGTGAGCTATGTATACTAGTTTTAGTTAGCTTAGTGTCCAGGTATTGGTTAGTTGGTTTAAGATGGATTAGCATGAGTTATTGGGTAGAAGTTAAGGGTATCAGTTTAGTATTAAATTAGTACATAGTTAGTGTAGTTAAATAGTTACTTACTGATATACTTGATTTTGTTAATAGTTAGCTAAGTAACTATATGTCCTAGTAAGCATTGTATACAGTAAAGAACCCAAGCTTTTACCAATAGTATAAAATATTAAAAAACTAAGAGACTTGGTCTCTTTTTAGTTGTTTTGAATATTACTTATTTTTGACTTTGATAAATGAAAGTATGTATTATATCAGTTATGATTTTTATAGTACGGTTAAGTTATGAAGTTAGGTGATAAACCACTGTATGTAATGATTTATATGATACATACTGTCATTTTTGCAGAAGTATCTAGAAATGGATATGAATTACTATCTGCGTCATCGTTCGTGGATGTACAACCATCATCCTGATGACATATGCGGTGTGCGGGATGAATTCATTGAGGGTGTACAGCAGTTCCTGCAGTTCGCCAAGGCGTGCCCTCAGTACATGGACGGTACCAAAATTAAGTATCCGTGTGTGAGATATCGCAACAGGAAATATCATCCAGAATTGGAAGTTACATATCATTTATACTCGAAGGGCTTTACGCCGAATTACTATCAGTGGACCGCGCATGGAGAACTTGTATCTCTAGCATCGGAGTCGGAGCCCTATGTGGAGCCGTATATGGATGTCCAAGACCACGATGCTTACGACGACGGGTTGGTGAACATGGTTTATGATGCGGCGGGGCCTAGTTTCAATCGTGATAATTATGATACGGTGGGACCTAGTTTCAATCCGGACAATTATGATGCAGCTGAGGAGGCACCGAATGCCGATGCTGCAAAGTTTATGGAGTTTCTTGAGAATGCAAGGACTCCACTATATCCTGGTTGTGAGGATCATTGACCGTTGGAGGTGGTTACAAGATTATTGAGCATCAAGTCCGATTTTAACATGTCGCAAGAATGCTATAATCGACTGCTCGATTTGATTATAGAGATCTTGCCCGAGGGTGCAAAGTTGCCTAAAGACTTCTATCGATCTAAGAGGATGGTGAGATCGCTTTGGATGGGATACGAGAAAATCGATGCATGTCGCAACGGGTGCATGTTGTATTACAAAGACGACAAGGATGAAGATGCGTGCAGATTCTGTGGTGCTGATCTCTACAAGGCCACTGTTAGAGGAAAGTCTATCGATGCAAGGAAGCCTACCGATTCAATGCACTACTTGCCTTTGATGCCGCAGTTGCAGCGGTTGTTTATGGTTAAGAAGACTGCAGAAAACATGAGTTGGCACAGACGAAAACAGATCGAAGGAGTATTGGATCATCCATCCGATGGAGAATCATGGAAGCACTTTGATCGAGAGTATCCATATTTTGCCGAGGAAGAGCGTAATGTCAGATTGGAGCTCTGCTCTGACGGTTTTACCCCATTCGGACTTTCGGGCTTTCAGTATTCGTGTTGGCCTGTGATCGTCACTCCGTACAATCTACCACCTTGGATGTGCATGAATACTCCGTATATGTTCCTAACCATTATTATCCCGGGTCCGAACAATCCGAAGAGGAACATCGATGTGTATTTACAGCTTTTGATAGATGAGTTGAATCAGTTGTGGGAAGTAGGTGCCAACACGTACGATATTTCTAGAAAGCAGAATTTTTAGATGAGGGCAGCACTTATGTGGACCATCAACGACTTTCCGGCCTATGGAATATTATCGGGATGGAGCACCCATGGTCGTCTCTCATGTCCGTATTGCATGGACCGTTCTCAGGCTTTCCGTTTGAAACACGGAGGCAAACCGTGCTTCTTTGATTGTCATCGATAATTTTTGCCGAAGGATCATCCGTACCGGAGGAATCGGAATACTTTTCGTGCGGGAGTTATGGAGAAGGCCAATCCACCGCCAAGGTGGCCCGGATGCACGATATGGAAAAAGGTAAAAGATTTACCAAGTGCTATCGAAGAGCCTGCTAAGGGGTACAAGTGTGACGGATTTGGTCGCACCCATAACTGGACGAAGAGGAGTATATTCTGGGATCTGCCATATTGGAGCACCAATCTGATCAGACATAACCTTGATGTCATGCATATCAAGAAGAATGTGTTTGATAACATAATTAATACTGTAATGGATGTAAAGGGGAAGACGAAAGATAATCCGAAGGCCAGGTTGGACTTAGAAGACATATGTAGACGTCCTGCATTGCATTTGATAGAGGAGGGGAATGGAAAGTTAAAGCAACCAAAGTCAGTTTTCTCACTGGATAAAGAGGATAAAGGTAGACTTTGTAGGTGGATTCAGGGTCTAAAGTTTCCAGACGGGTACGTGTCGAACTTGAGAAGATGCGTCGACCTCAAGGAGAACAAACTAGTAGGTATGAAGAGCCACGATTGTCACGTATTCATGGAGAGGTTAATTCCGATTGCATTTTGGGAATTCTTACCGCAGGTCGTTTGGGACCCATTGACAGAGCTGAGCATATTCTTCAGAGATCTTTGTTGTAATAAGTTGCTCGTCGATCGTCTAGAAAAGCAAGAGAGGGACATTGCAGTAATACTATGTAAGCTCGAGAAGGTGTTTCCTCCTGGATTCTTCGACTCTATGGAGCATTTGCCAATTCATCTTTCCTATGAGGCACGTGTTGGTGGTCCTGTCGGTTATCGGTGGATGTACCCCTTTGAGCGCCATCTGAATCACCTAAAGAGAAAGGTAAAAAATAAGGCACGGGTTGAAGGCTCTATTTGTGAAGCTTATGTTCTCGAGGAGATTACAAACTTTTGCTCGACGTATTTCAAACCGCATGTTGCTACTAATAGGACGAAAGCTCCCAGAAACGACGACGCATATCAGGAATCTAATGATGCAATACTCAAAGTATTCAATGCATCCGGAAAGCCTTCAGAAAAAATAAAGAAGAGATATTTGAATGACGATGAGCTAAGGGCTGCTCAATTGTATATATTACTCAATTGCGACGAGGATGAAGTGGAGAAGCTAGAGGGGTAAATAATTAATACGTCCACGTTTACATCATCTCAATGTAATAGTATAAGATACTATTATGCTACTAATCAGCAGTTGCTTCATTGTTTTTCAGCACATATAATGATGAGTTGAGGTCGGTTAGACCCTACATAACAGACGAAGAAGTAGAACAAGATATGAGATGCCATTTTCCTTCTTGGTTGAGCGCATATATAAGATGCTTGGTAATTACTTTTTATTTCTGCACTTGCAAAACAAATAACTTACTATCTCTACTTTGGTATTTAGGTCGATCGTCTAATATCACCCGAGACTGAATCTATTATGACTCTAGCCAAGGGACCAATTACTGCCGTAAAAATATGGCCAAGTTTCTGTGTGAATGGGTTCAGGTTCAAGTCAACAAATGCTCCTATCAGAGACAGCTTTCTGGATCTTGTTTCCATGAAAAAATAGTGGTTTGTATATCAAATCTTCAAACTACAAAGACGTCAATCCGGGCAATGATTTTTTTGGCATCTTATGAGAGATTGTGGAGTTGACATATAATTATGGCATAGAACCTGCTAATATCGTACTATTCAGGTGTGAATGGTTCGATCCGATTCAAGATCAAGGTTGGAAAATTGACAAGCATGGCCTTGTGGATATAAACTACAAGCGTAGATATCAAGGATACGAACTATTTGTCCTATCAAGTCAGGCTCAGCTCGTGTACTTCACAACTTATCCTAGACGGGGGACAGCGAGGTCGGATTGGTCGGCAGTATGCAAGACTAAAGCTAGAAATACCTTTGACATTGACGAAATAGCTTATCAGGAGGACGATCAACCTCTTGTAACAAATATTGTAGATGTGGACTCAACGGAAGTTACTCATTACACGAGTAATAATGTAGAAGATGTAGAATTATCCGAAGAGGACGACGAAGTAGATGAAAGTGAAGACGAGGAAGAGGAAGAGCAGGACGACGAAGGCGAACAAGATAAATTTTCTGAAGATGATTGAAAATAAAAAATATTGCATGTAGAATGTAACTATATTTTGACTGTAGAATATAGATCAAGGTTGGAAAATTGACGAAGTAGATGTACCCATTAACGAATATATGTATTATATTTTGACTGTATAATGCTTTGAGATATGTATCACATTTCGACTGTAGAATGTAGTATATATTTGTGTTTCTCTATATTCATCATATGTTGTTATCAGATATGACAGGACGACACGGAGGATTCGGCAGGTCCCGAGGTAGACAGAGTGCCACTCCGGTACTGCCTAGTGTTTGTTCCGGATCATCGTCGCCCAGTACTCCAGTATATCGATCACACACACATGCCCGACTGTTGGGACGAGTAGTTCCTGGCGTGATAGTACACCCTCGTCCATTGTTCCTCCTGCTGACGGAACCATGGGGACAGATGAGCATGTCGAGGAGGTCGTACCGACGTTGTCCCAGCATCAGCAAGATCCTCCATGCGCACCTCCGGAGGAGACGAGGACAGAGATTTGGGCCGACGGTACAAAGTAAGTCAATTAGATGGTTTAGTATATATTTGTGTTTCTCTTTATTCATCGTATATTAACTTTTTCAGTAATCTAAATTATTATCTCTGTATAGATATCATCCATCGTCGGTTCAGAGACGCCTGGGCCAATTTCTGAGGAACAACTACGGTGGCCCTTGGATCAACTACTCTGAGGCTCCGGAGGAGAGGAAGGCGTTCTGGTTTGCGCACTTCCAAGTAAAAGTACATTAAAAAAATCCTCTAATTTATGCATATTCGTGATGCTAACTTAATGAATTATTTATTGTAGCAAACGTATTTTTATCCTCCGCACCGGGCCGAGTTGATCGAGCGGCTCTTTCCTACCGTTGCCGCCAAGCTTATCCGAGATGCTCTGGATGACCAGAATGCGCGTGATCGTGCTGGAAAACTGATCCAAGGTTGGATCATGCCTGAGCAGTGGACTGTGATGAGGGCTAGATTCGACGATCCGAGCTACAAGGAAAGGTCTAAGAAAGCCAAGGCGGCTAGGCAGAATGCTGCCAAGTGGTGTGGTGGCTCGATTCCGATGACGGAATATTTTTGTCGTTTGGTATGTTTTTTCTTTTAAAATATATTATTTTAATATAAGTACCATAAAATGGTACTTGGAAAAAATATTTAAGTTTAGTAATAAATAATATATTTTTAACAGGTACAGAGGGGTGAGGATGCAAACATGGTGACCGTCTTCTTGGCCACCCATCGCAAGGACGGAAATCTCATTGATGAGAGGGCCTCACAGACCTATGTAAGTATTACTTTACTTTGTGTTTATTTTAATATAACTTAGGCAATTATCGAGTTTCCAAACCTTTTCTAGGCCGAGTATCTTAGGCTTCGTGAGCGGGCGACTGCTAGTGCACCTACACCTGGAGAGGCTGGTACTTCGTCGTAGCCTGCTCCATCTCCGTCGACGGACGACCTGTGGGTGACCGCAGCTGGTGGTCTCCAGAGGGGTACGTACTACGGTACGGGCTCCTATAGCGTCCTGGTTGCGACGCAGTCATCTAGGGCCTCCCCAACAGCTGCGCATTCCACACACCTCTCGCAGTCGCAGCCCTCGCAGTCGTCGGCCAGAGTCCAGGAGGCCATCCAGGAGGTCGTTGACCGTCAGATTGCGTCTCTCCATGACGACTTGCTGCAAAGTATGGAGGAGCAGTCCCGGTCCCAGCCGCAGGCGGACGATCCGATGCTCATCGCACGATTGGATATGCTCGACCGCAGCATGACGGAGCTACGGAAATTGACAAATGATATTAGAGCCTCCAATGATCGCAACATCATGGAGCTGCAGGCGTCACAGCTATCGATGGGCGAGAAGCTGACGGGGATGCAGGATTCAATGGGTGATTGCAGTACGAGGCTGTTATCTACCCTGGATTCTTACAACCAGCGACTCGCAGACTTGGAGCGGGCACGGCCTCCACCGACGTCACTGCCTTCTCCATCGACATCGGTGTCGATTCCACGGGACGAGTATGAGGAGTTCTTATCCTTTAAGCGCGTCGGTGGTCAGCCTCCTGCAGATCCACAGTAGTATAGTTATTTTTATTATTATTTAGGATACGATTGTATATTATGAATTATTGATACTTTAACAATAGGCATGATGTATGATGCTTCTTGTGGTCTTTAATTTTTTAGTTAATTTAATTGGATTATATAGTTATCTTGCATATCCACATTTAATTGGATTGATACTTCAACAATGCTTCTTATGGTCTTTAATTTAATTGGATTGATACTTCAACAATGCTTCTTATGGTCTTTAATTTAATTGGATTATATAGTTATCTTGCATTCAACAAAAGCTAACCGAAGATTGATCTAGACAAGAGGAGCATGAGCAGGAGGATGTTGCCATTAGTCTCATGATGCTCTCTAGAGACGCCGGATACTGGGGATCCAATCCTGCCGAGTCGTCGGACAAGAATTCTGCAATCTTGGAGGAGGATAGGGATTGGAATGAGTTAAAGAAGCCAAACAGCTACAAAGATGGCGAATTCTACTGTGATTCGGACGAGGAGGAGTCGAAGAAGGGTGGTTCTTGTGGTGTCAAGAAGAGGAGATGGAGGAGGAGGACTAGATTGGATCATGTTGGTGTGTGTGATGAAGATGGTTACGATGCTAGATTGGGGAAGAGCCGATACGAGTGTGCCTCTTGCAAGAAGAGCTTCCACTCCTACCAGGATCTAGGCGGGCACCGTGCGAGCCACAAGAGGCTCAAAGGGGGATGCTGCAGCAGAGGAGGCGAAAGTACTACTAGCCCATTGGATGTCGTCGATCCGACAGTTGTCCACAGTGGAAAGGCTAAAACTGCAGGGAATCACCAATGTGGTGTTTGTGGTAAGGTGTTTGCTTCTGGACACTATTTTTTTTAAAATTAGCGACATTTTTAGCGACGTTTAGCGACGTTAAGATACGTCGCTAAATACGTTGCTAATTAGCGATGCTGTAAAAAGTCGCTAAATACGTCGCTAATGACGTCGCTACTGACGTCGCTATACGTCGCCAATTGCTGACATGGCAGTATAGCCAGGTCATTAAAGACGTCGGTGTAACATCGCTATAGACGTCGCTAATCAGCGACGTTTAGCGACTTTAATAAATGTCGCTATTTAGTGACTTGGCGTCGCTAAAGGTCGCAAAAATTTGTGACACAGTAAAGTCGCTAAAAATGTCGGTATAACGACGTTTAGCGACATTTTTTTTGGTGACTTGGGTTTTTCCGACAACTTTATAATGTCGCTAATTACGTCGCCAAACCGAATTAGCGACGACATTTTGTTATTTAGCGACGTTTTTAGGCGTCGCTAATTTGACTTTTTCTGGTAGTGAGAAGAAGCACACCAGGCACAAACCGAGCTGATGAGAGAGAGCATGGAGAATGCTCATCAGGTGGCTCTCTAAGCTGTGGAGAGAGTAGCACAATACCAGCAGTTTTCTGGCCAGCAGCAACAACAGAGATCATGCACTATAGTGGACTTTAAGAGGATGATGCCTCGAGAGTTCAAGGGTATCGAAGGGATACTCTACGCTGACGACTGGCTAGAGGATATAGAGAGGAGCCTGCGATTGGCCCAGATTCCGGAGAGCTTACGGATAGAGGCGGCCGGCAGTCAGATGTTCGATATCGCACTCACGTGGTATCGTACGGAGCCAAGACTTACTGCACAAGGACTTACTTGGGAGACCTTCAAGGAGCTTTTCAAGGAGAAGTTCTTTCCCGACGTGGCCTTAGGAACTTTGGAGAGTCAATTTCATGACTTGGTCCAAGGGAACATGTCGGTCGACGAGTACGTCGCAAAATTCTGTTGATTGAGCCATTTTGCATCATCTATGATTCGGGACCCAGGAGATCGAGCCCAAAAATTTAGAAAGGGGATGACGAGAGAGATTAGGTCGCGCACTTCTGGTCGTCGTACCGCTACCTTTGAGGATATCTTGATGGATGCCCAGATTGCAGAAGAGGATCTGGATCTCAGGCCTAAGAGGAGTCACAATATTTCTGGAGATACGAATGGTAGCACGGGACCGGCCAAGCGTCCCCATATTCAGCAACAGCCGTGGGCGTTTCAGTATCAACACCAGTACCAGGCACCAGTTCGTGTTCAACAGGATCAGTAGCAGCCGCCGAGAGAGACACAGCAGACTTGTCATTTTTGTAAGAAGCCAGGTCACCTTTGGGAGAGCTGTAGAACGAGGCTAGGACTTTGTTTGCACTGTGGCACTGCCGGGCATCGAGTGAGGGATTATCTTCTAGCCCCTTATCTTCCCGGCCAACGCGCAGCTCCAAATCATAGAGATCCAGTTAGGCCACCTGTGGAACCGTATATTACTCAGCACCCGCGAAGGGAGCCACCCCAGCAGGGCGGGGAATTTGCGATGACGGTCGAGGAGACCGATACTGCAGGTGATGTGTTAGCAGGTTCTGTTCTTTCTTTCCTTCTGTCCTTTCTATTTGATTGATTGATTGGTTTCTTAGTACCGTAGTTTGTATTCGTGATTTTCTTGTTAGAATGTAGTTAGTAAGTACACTCTGACAGAGACTGCAATACCATGACAAAAGACACCATAACCATACATGTTTTCCTTAGATTGCATATTAAATGATTGTAGGTAGGATTTTTTTAGACCTTGATTAGTGGGGGTTTGACCATAGTGAAGATTTATGAAGAGGTTATAACTTGACAAGAGAGACAAGATGATTAAAATTTGAAGATAAATATTGATTTAAATAAAGAGTTAAGAATTTAATATGGCAAAATTGATAATTTATTGATTATGATATAACTAAATTTATCATTAAAAATTCGAGGAAATTAAGAAGATTATTATTATATTAATTTGATTGCAAGATATGAATTTTAGAATTTATATTATGAATGTTGCATTTGAAGATTTCATAAGTATCGCATTGTTTGAGTATTTTATGGAAAAAGAAATCAAGAATAAGATCATTAATGGATTAGTGTTGAATTCAATTTTTGGGATGAGGATTTAGATTTTATAAATATACATTGATTAAATTTAAATTAGAGGAGTAAGATGATTAATGGATTAGTATTTTTAGATGGGATTTCTTAATTTTATAAATGTTCATTGAGTGAATTTAAAGTAGAGGATTGGATATTAAATTTTGAGTATTTAGATATGAACTTAAAATTTCGGAGGAAATTGTGATAAAAATAGAATTTGATTTTATTTCGAGGATTTTCAGGAATACGATAATTACAGAATTTTAGAAAATTATGAAATGATAATGTGGATTATTTCATGATTATGTGGGTTGATGATTTTAAATTTTGATAGAAAATATATAATGAGTAGATACAACTATGAGGATCTTAAATTTTGAGGACGAAATTCTTTTAAGGAGGGTAGACTTGTCACTACCACATCCTGAAAATAGGGCTATTTTTTACTTTTTATATATTATTAATATTGTGGTAGTTATTTTAAATAATTGTATGATATGTGTATTTAATTTAAATGAGATGTGTATTTATATATATATATATATTATATTATATGCAGTGTTCTTAATGTTGAGCTAGTAGACTGGACCTAGAAGCCCACTAGATGAACACCTGACCGAATTATAGGGTTATAAATTTATTTGTATTATCCAGGATTTAATTATTTTGAGGTTGTAATTAAATACCATGATTGTTACACCCTACCATTGTTGCAATATTCGGAGCCTAGCCTTAGCCCATAATTTCCAACAAGTTGTTGCATTCTAGACTTGACACGCCAACTTAGGCGCTGGATTTTTCCGTCACCCAAAATCATAATCTTTTGTGCTCTAATTTAATTGCACAACTTCCCGTATCCAAAATTCATTATTTATTCTTGTGTCGCGCACCTGTGTCGTTGCCATCAATTTTGAGACACCAACTCAACCCGTTTAGTCGGACCAATTAAAGGGCCCAAGACTAACACCAGGCCTACATCTTTCATGACATTTGTGTAACTCATAATTATGCTCTCTTGTGCTTCATTTTAGCCGCACAATATTCGTCGTGGACGTTTATTTTTAATTCTAAATAAAATCTAACTTTGTATCGTTGTGCGTTCCAATCGAAATTGGAGACACAACCTCGATCCATTTTGAGCAACCCGAATTAGGGTAATATTCTGTTCTGAGTATTCTTCACTAATGATACTTGTTTCCCAACCTAATTTTAGCCCCATGTACCTTGAATTAATTTTAGAACACCGCTTGCATTTGTTTCTAATTAAATTGGGGATACCAACTTTGACTAATCCCGTTTTAACCCAATTTAATCCAAATACCTTATTCATTAAGCCCATACAAAACACACAACACCCCCTCACCCTACAAAACACCAAACACCAATTCCTCCACCAATTTTTCATCATTTCATGTGTCTGTACAAATACCCAAATTTAAGGGAGCTCATTTGCAAATGTTGCATTAGGTGTCAACACCCCATTGGTTCAAACCAAATAGAGAGCCATAATATTTGACTAATCAACCCAACCCTCTCCTTGTATGAATAAATTTCCTCATGACGAATCCTGACCACCCATTCAAAATGGGAGCATCATCACCACACATCCCCACTCACCATACCTTATTTAATGTCTCTTCAATGCACTCTTCCCAAGCATGCCATAATCCCCAAACCTAGGAAAGCCCCCACCTCTCTCTCTCCTCCCTCCTCACAAACCCAACCGTAGCTTCCCTTCTTCTTTTCCATTTCTTCCTTTCTTCTCTTCTTCTTCTTCTTCTTCTTCTTCTTCTTCTTCTTTACCTCATTTTTGGTTCGAAACCATCTGAACCCGACGAACTATTTCTTCTCCGGCCAAGATCCCGACCATCCGAGATTGTCACCTCTCCGCACGATGCTGCACCCCCTTAGCCGGCCATCTCCCTCTGCCACTCCTTCTTCCCTGACCCCGCTGCACAGCCGAGCCATTCCTCCTCCACGTCAAGCCGACCACCCGCTGCACACCCGTCCTCCTCTATCTCCGACCACCTTCCCTCTTGACCACCACCATTAGAAACACCACCATTAGAACCACCACCACCACCATTAGAACCACCACCACCATCATCGTCAGAACCATCACCACCATCCCGCATCCCCGGCGAGCCCTCCCTCCATCGAGCCTGACTCCTCCCTGCATTCCCTCCGGCCGACCAGTAACCCCCTGCCTCCTCCTCGACCAGCCTCCTTCACCGTACCACCACCCACAGCTTCTTCTCCGGCTTCACACCACCCTACTACCACCCGTTCACCTCGCCATCGACCTACCGGACGACCACCCGCTCCTCCTCCAGTCTATCACCACCACCCCATTCCTCCAGTCATCCTCCGCCTCGACTTCCCTGTTCTTTTCGACCTCCTCCAGAGTTCTACCTCGACCCTGCACCACCGCCAACATCACCAACTTTGTCACCCTCGTCACCCTCGTCGTCGTCGTCATAGTCGCCATCATCGTCGTCTTCGTCATCCTCGTCATCGTCTTCGTCATCCCTGTCGTCATCGTCGTGCACGCGCACAGGTTCGGTTCTCCCCCTCGCGTACACGTACGCGTGTACGTATGTATGTATGCATGTATGTATGTTGAATATGTAGGATTCGTATATGTATATACATATACATATATGTAGTGTATTTCTCTATTAGTATATATGTATTCAAAAATATATATTTGTATATACGTATTCATAATATATGTTAGTGTATATATATATACATGTATATAGTATATGTACTAAATTGGTATATATATATATATATATATATATATATATATATATATATATATATATATATATATATATATAGTATACGTATATTTTTACTTGGTATATATATATATATATATATATATATATATATATATATATATATATATATATATATTTAGTATACGTATTCCTTCGTACACATAATTTTGGTTATTGTATATATAAATACGTGGTGTATATTTTTAAACATATATATATATATATATATATATATATATATATATATATATATATATATATAAAATATAATACTATTTAGTGTATATACACTTATACATATTTTTGTATGTAATTATTTGGTATGTATATATATTTAATTAATGATATATGCTAATTGATGAATGTATTCGACGACCCAAGTGTAATTGCGGATGCCCCGTATTTATATTGAACTGTAACCCTGTTAATTATTAGAAGGCTGCCATATGTACACTCACGTATTGGCGAGACCTGTATCACCGACTGTCTGAATTCACAACAATTACAGACAAGACACTCGCGCAATTAGATGCGCACTTGACCCTAGTTGACTAGTGCCATACCTGGCGTAGCCCCTAAGTTCAATATATTATGATTGTGTTAGTGTAATATCTGATGCAAATATTATATTTTATGATATGTCTATAGGACTGTTGAATCATCCAGACGATACTCTGGAACAGGACATTGGTATTACCAGCTAAGGACCCAAGGCGAGTACATTCTCTGATAATTTCTAATTATTTGATAATTTCTATAATTCCAGTATCTAGAAATGTTATATCTGATCCTTGACACTGTGCTACACGGACTAGTATATATATTGGATCTGCAGTCATCAGATGTTACATTAATTATCGTATTGACATTGTACACGACATTGCTATTTAGACCTTGTACATGATATATTGGATATTGCTCGTGTATCGTGACGTGTCATGGTTGGATCCACTGTACTAGTTGGGGACGGGAAAGTAGTTAGTGAGAAATGTGATCAAATCCATATTGTACAAGTATAGAATAATGTTAGTGTTAATCATACTCCTCACGTATGATTAGCTAGGCCATATAGCTCTCGTACATGTTCCTAAGCCGATCACATATTGAAGCTACTATTTCAAACACTTAGAATAGTTACAGTTCTCTATTTTAGATCATATACTACATCACCCGTATATGATATTGTACCTCGTTCTCTTTATTTCATATATGCACTGAATGTATCATATTGCATATATTGCCTGTCTCTTTATATTGCATGTTTCTTTATTTTGCTATTGCATTTATTTATTGTCTTCTCTCAGTATATAGCATCATCTGTTTATTGTTTTATAGTCCTTATCAATTAAATGGAACTGTTATTTGAGATATACTTTGCTCCTTCCTGACTGGAAATATTTTTCCAGACTATGCCTTAGAGGACTGGTGTCCGACATTTTATGGACCACAGGGAGAGTAGCTGCAGACTTGGACTTGGTAGTTCAGTTGTGATTACGGGTGGTTTAGCCGAAATCACTAGTTATCTAGTTAGTTTCTTTTAGCAGTCTATTGGTACCGGATTTGTCTCCAGCATACTTTGTTGAGACTTGGATTTATTATTGAGTTAGATTATTTCTATTTAGACTTGTGTTGCATTTTATTTTATTTCTTCGATATCTTATCGTGCTGTAGTTATGTGATTGAGTATGTTGTTCATATTATATTGTGCCATTCGTGTCTCCTTATGGAGTTGGATACTCGTGCGAGATTGTTTAGATAGTGCATTGACCTAGATATCATTCTTCCACCGATGCTGCGGCGTAGGTTGGACGTACCCACGTACTCGTGCCCCAATTCCGGGTGCGGGTCGTGACAATTGGTAACTTGAATCGACTATTGGTATCTGTGTTGATACACTTACTACGTGCTATGTGTTCCTACGTGCTAAGTGTTTCTACGTGATTATGTTACATATTTTATACCGAGGTGTGCCTACGTGCTAAGTAACATATCATGTAATAAATTCCTCCAACATGTACATGATAATTGGTCAATAACCAAGCGTGGCTAGGATTTGTTGACTGTTGTATGATGCTTGGGTGAATCCAAATTGAACTACTAAGTGACAAAGTGGATTAGTATTTAGCGTGATCATACTACGGTACGATATATAAGGGGAGTAATATATGACCACGCTATGTGACTCCAGCTTAAATTAGGGTTGACTAGGCAACTAAAATATGTAGAGCATTAGGAGGGGCAAAATTCTGAGATCGTGCTTAACTAGTCACCCTCAATCATTATATGGGGAGTGAAGGTTGGCCCCAATGGATATTATTTAATTTATCATTAGTAGATGACAATATCCGACTATTATATTATACTATGTGTTCTATGCGATCTTAGCACGGTAGCCTTACGAGGGACCGGTGCATAATACTATATGCTATGCGGCGATTCATGGCTCGACTAGCCCCTGCTAGAATATGGTTCAATTTGAGGATTCCTATTATATGCATAATGCCTTTGGGATAACCCAGACTCCACCTAGTAAGCCGTACAAGTGATAGGTCAATTTTGTAACTGAGCTTGATTACGATTGTACCTTCTGTTAAATAGTTTAGGAACGTGGGCTATCATGGTGTGATGGTCAAACCATTATCCTTGTTTGGTTGTAGAATTAGATTATTGTATTACGGTAGGCTATGAACCAAAACTACGACATATATATATATATATATATATATTTCATAACCTGATTTTATTTCTTCATTCGTGCTTCCTTTGTGGTACTTGTTATTTGGGGTCTAACTCCACTGGTTTTGTATTGCCAGGTTTAGATCCAGCACCCGAGGATCAAGCATACTTTCCCCATAAAATAACGCACACCAGACGGATGGCCACTGAGGAAAACAAGTGGATTTCTTCTTCCCTGCTCGTTATTGCACATTTGACTCATTTTTGACGTTTAGCCTCCGACACTTATTAGCCGTAAATCTGGACATTTAGTTTTCTTACATGATTGTAATTAATCAGACTGTTGCTGGTCATGGTTATGTACTTTTGATACTCTACCAGCTTTCTTATTCTTGCACAGCTAGTTTACAGAATATTATGGCAGGGCGTTTGGGACGCCTTACTTTCTTCTCATATATGTTCTATGTTTACTGTTCTTACTTGATTGATTGAGACAATAGATATACTGTGTGACCCTAAGTGACTTGCTTATAATATGCACCCCCTTGTCTAGTTACAGCCGTGACCGCCATACGACGTTCTATACCTTGTATGGGGGAGCTGCCATGTTCGTCTCCGTATTTCGGTACTAGGCATGACAAGATTTTAGTGGTGGCCCATTCAGGTCTAAATTTTTAGACTTGTGGGGTGTTATGGTCATAGGAGTCTCAATCAAACATGTTCCTTTAAAATCTTAAATTCATTCTCCTCGAAGCCTTGCTTGATTATCCAATCAATTATTTCCTTGATCCTTCCCGTACTGTTTTTGATATTTTTTGTCATTTTCTCTAGGGCTTTTTCAGTTGATGGAGCAGCAAGCTTGGAAGGACAGGGTTCCCCTGGGGAACAACTGTAGTATCCCTCTCCGTATTGGCACTATGTACAAGAGATATCGATTTGCTGACTCAAAAAGGAAATATTCTTGAAGAGCTCCTTGTTGAGCCATAAGACGATTGATCTAGGTGAGTGGACAGAACTTCATTCTCTGATTCTTGCATACCTTAATAATGAATATGAGGTTTTGAAATGCTTGTTTGCTTAATAAGATAATGTTCGCATTGAGAATGGTAGAATGAGAACCTGCTTGCCTAAAAAGAGATAGAACCATTGCCATGCTAAGTATAAAAATAAATGTTGTATGCTAGTTACACTGATACCGCTATCGAACGAACCTTGCCATGCTAAGGAAATAGTAGAACTGCATGCTTAACTAGAAGAGATAGAGGACCCGTTTCATGCTTGCTTAAATTAAAGATCGTTTATATATTTGCTTATCATCGTCTATATAATAGCTTGTCTTTGATGCAAAAGCTAGATTGGATGTATGCTTATATTATTACAAAGAGTTATAGCTTGTCTTGTCAGAAAAGAGGCTAGTAGCCCGCCTTGATATTCCGATCCTACGGGATCTAGGGGGTGTGACTATTAGAAAAAAGATAGATGGATTGAAAGCTTGTATTGTCACGTTGTGTTATGCTTGTTATCGAGGAGCTTGTGGGGAATGGAGGCTAAATGACAAGTTTGGAGACTAATAGTGTACCTTGAGCTCGGGGTGTGGCTATTAGAATGGTGGATGGAGACTACTGATGGGGTAAGATAGTTTGCCCTGAGGGTATGGCTATTAGATGGGAGGCAGTGCTTCTGTTAGGAAGAGTTTGAGTTAGAGAAGTTAGCTTATTCATGGAGATAGCTACATTTCAGGTAGATAGGGCACAAGCTAGCTTAGCCTTCTTGCATATCTAACTGTTTGATGCAGAGACAGACAGGAAAGAGAACCTTGTTTATATATAAAAAATGTTACTAACTTGTATGTCTGCTGCAGGGATAACCGTCCGATGAGGCATAAGATCCACATAATACATGATATGTTATTTTGCTTATTGTCTTGCATCGCACATAGACTTGTATGCTTGCTTGAATATGTTGATCGCCTTGTAGTATAAAGAATGATAGTCCACTAGATGCTGCTTTGTCCCTAGAGTCTTTGAATATAGCTCACTAGACACGTTGCGCACACCCTGATTGGTATATCATGCTTGAACTGTTTGCCTTGTATCCTTGGTTGTATTGAACTAAATTCTGATTTCCAGATGTTTTCAAAGGAAGTAATATGACTCCGTTCTTGTACTGCATGAAATGAACCTAAGTAAAACTAGAAAGATCACTAGTAATGTAATATTTTATAACATAATTACTTATTGTTGGTTTAGTGAATTTTGCTTATGTTCGTTGATTTTATACTCACCAGTACTTTTTCCAAAGTGCTGACCCACCAACAGTTTGCTTGTTTAAAGGTGTTGGATCGTCCGAGGAAGAGATAGTCGTGCCTCATCCCCAGGTCCCAAAAATCTGGTGTCAATGCCTTGAGCCGTATCGAGATGTTTGAGCTGCTTTTGTATAGAGGGACATAATATATGGAACGATGCCATTGTATTCAGAGAACCTCATGCCTTGACCTTTGCCCTGTATACTTAGATGGATTACTTTTTGTAATACTTCTCCTCCGCTGTGTACTTGATCGGTTTAATGATAACCAAGATGACTTATATTGTTGCCTTCTGCGGGACCATCTCCAGGCTCGCACGACATCACGCCCCGAGGGAAACGACCGTCCAGCGGGAGCGTCGGTGCGGTAATTCACGCCCGACGGGTGCGATCGCCACCGTGGTAGTTCAGGGCATGACAGAATGGTATCAGAGAAACTCGATCCTCTGGTCTTATGTCACGCCACAATCCTAAAATACGTAGGACTAGGAATACGTAACATGCCAGCTACGCATTCGACCAGACTCTGGTCCGACTCGAATACGTATAAGCTATATTATAATGGTCACTATCTAAATAATCAAGTAAGTATAAATATCTATGCCTCAATCCACAATGGACATAATACACAAGAATGAGCTACATGTGCTAAAGTCGACCGTCCAGTAACACATAAACTTGAATAGACTCGAGGAAGAAATATGAGTCTATAAAACTAGGCTACAACAACAAATGAATAAATAATATGAATAAATAACCATAACTCCGGTAGAAATGATATACGTACCTGGTACTAATGCCTGCACGACAAGCAACTCCATCAGCAACTCCAAACGCTCCATAACCGTCTATGTTGCAAAAGCTAGCAGGGGACCAGGTCCTTAGAGGGACATAAGAAGGTACAAGAAACAACATGCCAAAAGTAAAATAGTATAATGCCACATACTCAAGGGTAAACTACTATAACTATCTATGTGATATGCACGTGAGAGCATCACTCGTACTCAGGCTGAAACTACTACAGGCGCTGTGTCGGGGAGCCCATAGCAGCAAGTAGTATCAAGACTCAGTATAGGTGCCAAAGATCTGAGACATAGTCCAAGGTACCTCTAGGGTATTGCGACTTTGGTAATTATGCCACAGCACCTCCAGTATATGTGCCAAAGCACCTCCAGTAGTATAATATATATATCAATAATCAGTCTGTAGTATGGTGTGTCTCTCCCCATCTAATGTAACCTTATGTCTCATATCTATGATGTCTCATGTCCATAACACGCAAGATCATGACATCTAGCTAGTGCAACGAGTCATAATAATATCCATATAATATGCAAGTCTTATATCACGAATCCTGTAAGCCTATACAGAATCACTATGAATAACTCAAGAAAGATTATATCACATGATATTGTGTCAAGTGTCCTAGGGTATGGCTTACTTGGTAAAGCAAGCACGTAAAAATAGGATCGTGGAATCAACTCTCTAAGTGATGTTACACGACACATTGTACGGCGTCGACACCTGAATCTTGTTCGGACGCTAAGCAACATCTCACGGTCCTACGGTAAACACACACATCAACCATATAAAATAACTATAATAACTAAATAATATAATAAAGGCAAGGAATTGTGATACATCATGGCAAGGTAGACAGACTTGCTTGGGTTCTGAACTCCGTCAACTGCTCTTGGAAAAGTAGAATCTGCACGTACACCTCCGGATGCTGAAACAAACATCACCAATATTCTCAGAATAGTTGAAATAGCTAGGATTGACTAACCATAAGTCCAATTTGGACACAGGGGCAAAATTGACAGTTTTGGGTCAAATTGGGGTCCACATGTGACCCACTTCGCACCAAAAAATGTGCCGAAGACAAAGTTCTCCAAATTTATCCTACTTAGTATCTACGAGTCCAGAATGATAATACGAACCCAACGAAACATCCAGAATAAAATTCTGATGAGCCGATCACGAAATCATCCATCATGTAGAACCGTGGGGCTCACAAAATGATGTTTCGTTAACGTTCTCAGAATTGAACCAAACATGGGTCACAGGACCAGTGTAACGCTGTAAATCCGATGGCGTAAGTTTCTTTGTGAAACGATAAGCACACACGAAGTTACGACGAGTGTCAGAACATGTCGATAGGGTATTTTTGGCGGATATGCGTTGATTCCGGTGTGCACACACATCCAAATCAAGTTCCGCGAAAGCCCACACGTCTACGTTGACGATACGCGCCTTTCGATGTAACTCGCACACGACGAAGTTGCCTTATTTAACAGGACGTACTGCATATTACGAGAATTTGGGTATTTTAAAAATAAGTTTTTGGTCGTTTTGGAGCAGAATAATTTTACCATTAAAGCAAACTAATAAAAACTAAAAGAGCAGTAAAAATCTTGATT
This sequence comes from Iris macrosiphon, assembly GCA_036927795.1. Taxonomy (NCBI): domain Eukaryota; kingdom Viridiplantae; phylum Streptophyta; class Magnoliopsida; order Asparagales; family Iridaceae; genus Iris; species Iris macrosiphon. Next base: position 42,975,756 of record JAYESA010000015.1, read on the forward strand.
ATATTGTGAAAAAGTTCTTTTAATTATATTTTAAAAATAATTAATGAGTTGGTGACAAATTAGACATGAACATGGGTACTTGGACTGAAATTTTGAACTATATCCGAACAGTTTTTTGACCAACTTTCGGTCGATTTTTCGATCAAACCGGGGTGCCTAAATTCGTTCCACTTGAAGGTAATCCTGAAGGGCTAGGTTTTGAACATACCAGCAAAGACGGGATGAGAATCGAACGAGCGAGGAGGGCGGAGGCTGCCCGCGAAGGGAGGTCGCAAAGCTGTTGCTGCTGCTGCTGTTGCTGCCGGCTGCTGCTACCGCTGCCGTGTGGGGGCGGTGCTACGGGGTGGTTAGGGGTCGGCCGGAGGCGGCGGGGTGACGGTGGCACGACGATGGGGCTGCGGCTGGGAGGTGGATTAGGGTTAGGGTTTTGAAATTTATATATATATGTTTATGTATATATATAAGAGGGATGAGGGTAGTTTACTGTATACGTGGGAAGGGTAGTTTTAGTTAGGATTTAGCTTAATGGGTTTGGGTTAACGGGTAGGGTTAGGATTAATAGGTTTGGGTTTAAATTTATTTGTTTTTCTTTTCTTTTGTTTTAATTTTATATATAGGTGTATGGCCATTTAAAAATAGTTTTGGACCTCAATAAATTCTAGAAAAAATTATACAATATAGTTGTACACCCAAAAATATTGTTTTTTGTATAATATTAATAATTAATTAAATACACATAATTATAAATTCATGAATACTATATATTATAATTAACTAAAAATAAATAAAAAATTCCTTAATCACAATAATTTCAGAATAGCAATATTAATAAATTTAAAAATTAAATTCTGGATAATCAGGGTACTTATAATCTACCCAACTTATAAAAATTTCGTACTCAAAATAAAAAATAAACATAGTAGAAAAAATTTTAGTTAAGAAGGTTGCACTAAGGCTGGGAACGTAGTTACCAAATGGAGTCCTAGTTTGACGTCGCATTCTAAGAATAAGGGTACACTTAATCAAGGCTCTACCCAACTTATAAGAATAAAGTTGGCCGTAGGAACTATAGTCACGATCATATTTCTAAGGATTTGTAGAAAGTCTAACTTCAAGGAGGGTTTTGAGATGGTAAGAATTTTGTGACCGTTGTCACAGCCTATCAAAGAAAATCTATGTACTACCATAGCGTTAATGAGTCAATAACTCTAAAAAAAAAGTTTTACCAGTTCTTCTTGCTTCTAATTAGGTCATGAGTCTATAAGACAATAGAAAATATCATAGCCTAATACAACTAGGGTGATATGGTACCGATAAGTTGTTCACTGCATATCATGGATGCCGATGAATGGTTCCACAATAAGCGTCAAAAGTTGATATAACTCATCATGGTATTTTGTATTGCGTAAAGAGTACAAGGGGTTCAATTTATTGCAACACAAGTGTCATAGACGTAGGTTGGCATGAATGGGATACAGGTATATCAGTGGTTGGGATATTTGGGTTGCCTATGTATAATTTAATTCTATTGCAACAGAGTTGGATATAGGATTTAGAAGGAGATATGCCACGAATATTGGGGGGGGGGGGGACTATATGGAGCATGGGCGTGTATATTTAGAAGTAACAGTTGTATCATTAGTGAGTAGGTTTCAGTTAGGCTTATAAATGTCAAGGTTGCCAAAAGAATTGAGTCAGTGTTGAGTATATAAAAATAGTCCACAACGAAAAAAAGGATATCTATGTGTCTTGTGTGTACAATTACGTTACGTATATCGTACGACTAAAATAAAATATGGGAAGGCTAGTTTGTGAGTGATAGTCATGTTATAGGTGTAGAGTGACTAGACGTAGGTTGGCATGAATGTGATACATGTATATCAGTGGTTGGGATATTTGGGTTGCCTATGTATAATTTAATTCTATTGCAACAGAGTTGGATATAGGATTTAGAAGGAGATATGCCACGAATATTGGGGGGGGACTATATGGAGCATGGGCGTGTATATTTAGAAGTAACAGTTGTATCATTAGTGAGTAGGTTTCAGTTAGGCTCATGAATGTCAAGGTTGCCGAAAGAATTAAGTCGGTGTTGAGTATATAAAAATAGTCCACAACGAAAAAAGATATCTATGTGTCTTGTGTGTACAATTACGTTACGGATATCGTGCGACTAAAATAAAATATGGGAAGGCTAGTTTGTGAGTGATAGTCATGTCATAGGTATAGAGTGACTAGTCTAAGTCATAAGGGGAAAGTTGTTGGAAATGAAAGGATAGTGTTGTGCTCCAAATATTCGAGCCACAACAAAGGGTATCAAGGATACAAAATTAAATAGGTAATTTAATCCGTTTGAGATTAACCTAATTAACACCAAAATAAATTCAAATTTACCTTGAATTTCTAGAAATAACTCTACACTAAAACCAGAGGCTACGATCTACCCAACTTATAAAATTAAGTTGGTATCCAAAACTAAGGTCGTGGTCCTGCTAACAAGATTTCTGGAAGGGCCTATTTTCTAAATAAGGATACAAGAATTCTAGGACTTACTGCCGTAATCAAGGATTTTCTAAAGGAACCTAGAAACTATCAGGGTGCTATTGACAACAACTTTATAAGAGAAATTAATACCCATCCACTACTGCTCTTGTATAGCTCAAGCTTCTACAAGGCAAAATAATAACTGAGTCAGATCTAACTAAGGCAAGGTGGTAGAGAGGCTTTGATCATTGGTTGACATTGATGACGAAGAGACCAAAAATTCAGGCCACGACAAGAAGAATTTTTGATAACTCTATATGGTTGAATAAGGCATTATTAGGCAGATATTTAGAGAATCAAGTCATGGTGACTAGTCAAGGGGATTAGAGTAGAAAAGAACTAATACCTATGGTGATATGGATATTAACACAAGGAGTGGTACCGACTAAGGGATTAATTTTGTAATTAAGGCACAACTAGAAAAAGAGGAAGGATCTACTCATTGTTATAATTAGAAAGATCGTTGTTGCAAAAACACGAGGCTATTTATGCAGCACAAGATAAGAATTTGATAGGAAGGATAGGAATGCAGTCGAGGGGGGTAATACAACTAATTCTTAAACTCAATACTATATTCAATTCTCATGCTAACAATCTACAATAGTTCTAGCATATAGGAATAACATATCTATCTACCCTACTAAGGGTAACCTTCTTCTCAAAACTTTATGTCCAGCATGTCTTCTTCCGTCTTGACAATGATTTGCTTCTGGAGGAAACACCACGCACGAACGTCTATCTCTTTGAAATAAGGAGAGATGATAAACAATAATAAGGATGTCGAGGAGAATAAACGAGTACAATTATGAAGTCCAAGGGCGATAATAAAATGCTAAGGAATTTTCAAATCAGTTATGGATTGAGATACTAATACGACTAAACCTGATTATAGGCTCGCTCGGTACTGAAAAGTAACCAAAATAATTTAATAAGGACCTGCATGGGCCACCACAAAAATATGTCATGTCCCAATCCCAAAATACGTAGGACTAGGAATACGTAACATGCCAGCTACGCATTCGACCAGACTCTGGTTTGATTCGAATACGTATAAGCTGTATTATAAAGGTCGCTATCTAAATAATCAAGTAAGTATAAATATCTCTGCCTCAATCCACAATAGACAGAATGTACAAGAATGAGCTATATGTGCTAAAGTCGGCCGTCCAGTAACACACAAACTCAAATAGACTCGAGAAAGAAATATAAGTCTATAAAACTAGGCTACAACAGCAAATAAATAAACAATATGAATAAATAACTATAACTCCGGTAGAAATGATATAAGTACCTAGTACCAATGCCTGCAAGACAAGCAACTCCATCAGCAACTCCAAAGGCTCCATAATCGTCTATGCTGCAAAAACTGGCAGGGAACCAGGTCCTCAGAGGAACTTAATAAGGTACAAGAAACAACATACCAAAAGTAAAACAGTATAATGCCACATACTCAAGGGTAAACTACTGTAACCATCTATGTGATATGCACGTGAGAGCATCACTAGTACTCAGGCTAAAACCACTACAGGCACTGTGTCGGGGAGCCCATAGCAGCAAGTAGTATCAAGACTCCGTATAGGTGCCAAAGATCTGAGACAAAGTCCAAGGCACCTCTAGGGTATTGCGACTCTGGTATATGTGCCACAGCACCTCCAGTATATGTGCCAAAGCACCTCTAGTAGTATAGTATATATATCAATAATCACCCTGTAGTATGGTGTGTCTCTCCCCACCCAATGTAACCTTATGTCTCATTTCCATGACGTCTCATGTCCGCAAGATAATGACCTCTAGCTAGTGCAACGAGTTATAATAATATCCATATAATATGCAAGTCTTATATCACAAATCCTGTAAGCCTATACAGAATCACCATGAATAACTAAAGAAAGATTATGTCACATAAAATAGTGTCAAGTATCCTAGGGTATGGCGTACTTGGTAAAGCAAGTACGTAAAAATATGATTGTGGAATCAACTCTCTAAGTGACGTCACACGACTCCGCGTACGACGTCGACACCCGAATCTTGTTCGGACGCTAAGCAACATCTTACGGTCCTAGGATAAACACACACATCAACCATATAAAAGAACTATAATAACTAAATAATATAATAAAGGCAAGGAATTGTGATACATCATGGCAAGGTAGACTTGCTTGGATTTTGAACTCCGTCAACTGCTCTTGAAAAAGTGGAATCTGCACGTACAACTCTGGATGCTGAAACAAACATCACCAATATTCTCAAAATACTTGAAATAGCTAGGATTGACTATCCATAAGTATAATTTGGACAAAGGGGCAAAATTGACAGTTTTGGGTCAAATCGGGGTCCACATATGACCCACTTCACACCGAAAAATATGCTGAAGACAAAGTTTTCCAAATTTATCCCACTCAGTGTCTACGAGTCTAGAATAATGATACAAACCCAACGGAACATCCAGAATTAAATTCTGATGAGCCGATCATGAAATCGTCCGTCATGTAGAACCGTGGGGCCCATAAAATGATGTTTCGTTAACGTTCTCAGAATCAAACAAAACATGGGTCACAGGACCAGTGTAACATTGTAAATCTGATGGCGCAAGTTTCGTTGTGAAACGATAAGCACACACAAAGTTACGATGAGTGTTAGAACATGTCGATACGGTATTTTTTGACCGATATGCGTTGATTCCGGTGTGCACGCACATCCAAATCAAGTTCCGCAAAAGCCCACATATCTACGTTGACGATACGTGCCTTTCGATGCAACTCGCACACGACGAAGTTACCTCGTTTAGCGGGACGTACCTCGTATCGTGAGAATTTTGGTATTTTAAAAAAAAGTTTTTGGTCGATTTAGAACAAGAATAATTTTACCATTAAAGCAAACTAATTAAAACTAAAAGAACAGTAAAAATCTTGGTTATATTGTGAAGAAGTTCTTTTAATTATATTTTGAAAATAATTAACGAGTTGACGACAAATTGGACATAAACAGGGGTACTTGGACTAAAATTCTAAACTATTTTCGAACAGTTTTTCGGCCAACTTTCGGTCGATTTTTCGATCAAACCGGGGCGCCTAAATTCTTTTCACTTGAAGGAAATCCTAAAGGGTTAGGTTGTGAACATACTAGCGAAGACGGAACGAGAATCGGACGAGCGAGGAGGGCAGAGGCTGCGCACGAAGGGAGGTCGTAAAGCTATTGCTGCCTGCGGGCGGCGATGCGGGGTAGTCGGGGGTCGGCCGAAGGTGGCAGGGCGACGACGACACGACGGCGGGCGGTCGCCGAAGGCGCGGCTATGGCTGGGTAATGGGTTAGGGTTTTGATGTTTATATATATATATATATATATATATATGAGGGATGGGGGTGGTTTATTGTGTACGTGGGGAGGGTAGTTTTAGTTACGTTTTAGCTTAAAGGGTTTGGATTTGGGTTTGGGTTAACGAGTAGGGTTAGGATTAATGGGCTTGGGTTAACGGGTAGGGTTAGGATTAATGGGTTTGGGTTTAAATTTATTTCTTTTTTTTATTTCTATATATAGGTGTATGGCCATTTAAAAATAGTTTTGGAACTCAATAAATTCCAGGAAAAAAAATATATAATACACTAATAATAGTTGTACACCCAAAAATATTTTTTTTGTACAATATTAATAATTAAGTAAATACACATAATTATAAAGTTATGAATATTATATATTATAATTAGCTAAAAATAAATAATTTTCTTTTCTTAATCACAATAATTTCAGAATACCAATATTAATAAATTAAAAAATTAAATTCTAGAAAATCAGGGTGTTTACACCTTACGCCCGTTTTGCTGTTGTTCTTAGATGATGATTCATTTTCCATTGATATCGTTGCTGAGTTGAGTGTTTCATACAATAAATCCATAAATATTCTCAAAGTTGCGCGCACAAGTTTTTTGGATTTATTTTATTTCTTGAGAGTTATGATTTCGGGCTTGTTGATTGCTATTGTTTTTGATTGAGGATGGTGAGGGATGAGGACTATCGCTACTCGGGATATCTTCTCCTTGAAGTTTCGATGGCAAAACTTTATCTTGGTGGGTAAGTATGTAGTGCCCCGCTCCGCGTTGGCATTATGTACAAGAGATATCAGTTTACTTACTAAAAAAATACCTTCTTGAAGAGCTCCTTGTTGAACCACAAGACGATTGATCTAGATGAGTAGACAGAACTTCATTCTCTGATTCTTGCACGCGTTAATAATGAATTTGAGTTTTTGAAATGCTTGGTTGTTTAATAAGATAATGTTTATATTGAGAATGGCAGAACGAGAACCTGCTTGCCTAAAAAGAGATGGAACCGTTGCCATGCTAAGTATATAAATGAATGTTGCATGCTAGTTACACTGACACCACTATCGAATGAACCGTGCCATGCTAAGGAAAGAGTAGAACTGCATGCTTAACTAGAAGAGATAGAGGACCCGTGCCATACTTGCTTAAATTAAAGATCGTTCATATGTTTGCTTATCGTCTTCTATATAATTGCTTGTCTTTGATACAAAAGCTAGATTGAATATATGCTTGTATTATTACAAAGAGTTATGGCTTGTCTTGTTAGAGAAGAGACTATTAGCCCACAATGATGTTCCGGTCCTACGGGATCTAGGAGGTGTGGCTATTAGATAAGAGATAGATGGATCAAAAGCTTGTATTGTCATGTTGTGTTATACTTGTGATATACTTGTTATGGAGGAGCTTGTGGGGGATGGAGGCTAAATGACAAGTTTGGAGACTAATAGTATACCCTAAGCTCGGGGTGTGGCTATTCGAATGGTGGATGAAGACTACTGATGGGGTTAGACTAATGGTGTATCTTGTGGGTATGGCTATTAGATGAGAGACAGTGCTTCTGTTGGAAAGAGTTTGAGTTAGAGAAGTTAGCTTGTTCATGGAGATAGCTGTATTTCAGGTAGTTAGGGTGCATGCTAGGCTATCCTTCTTGCATACCTAACTGTTTGATGAAGAAACAGACAGAAAATAGAACCTTGTTTATATATGCAAATTGTTGCTAACTTGTTTGTCTGTTGCAGGGACAACTATTCAGCGAGGCATAAGATCCACAAAATACGTGATATGTTATTTTGTATATTATCTTGCATCGCATATAGACTTGCATGCTTGCTTGAATATGTTAATCTCCTTGTAGTATACATAATGATAGTCCACTAGATGCTGCTTTGTCCCTAGAGTCTTTGAGTATAGCTCACTAGACACGCTACGCATACCCTGATTGGTACATCGTGCATGAAATATTTACTTTGTATGGTTGGTTGTATTGAACTGAATTTTGATTTTTAGATGTTTTCAAAGGAATTAATATGACTTTGTTTATGTACTGCATGAAACGAACCTAGGCAAAACTAGAAAGATCACTAGTAATGTAATATTTTATAACATAATTACTTAGTGCTGGTTTTAGTGAATGTTGCTTATGTTCGTTGATTTTATACTCATCAGTACTTTCTCCAAAGTGCTAATCCACCAACAGTTTACTTGTTCACAGGTGCTGGATCATCCGAGGAAGCGATAATCGTGCCTCATCCCCAGGACCCAAAAATCTGGTGTCGATACCTTGAGACATATCGAGATATTTGAGCTCCTTTTGTATAGAGGGACATAATATATGAAACGATGCCATTATGTTCAGAGAACCTCGTGCCTTGAACTTTGCCCCGTATACTCAGATGGATTACTATTTGTAACACTCTTCTTCTACTGCATACTCGATCGGTTTGATGATAACCAAGACGACTTATGTTGTTGCCTTGTGCGAGATCATCTCTAGGATCGCACGATATCACGTCCTGAGGGGAACGACCATCCTACTGGATCCCCAGCGCGATAATTCGAGCCCGACAGGGGTTATCGGGACTGTAGGAGTTCAGAACGTGACAACAACGAGAGGTGGCACTTGTTTAGAGTTAAATTCAGATAGAGCCAGTAGTTGAACAAGCTGGCATAGTGGGTCCAGAAGTTGGACATGTTGAGCAACCAGCCCCTGAGATCCCCGTACCCTCAGTAGTGCCAGCGGTACTAGCGATACTTGACACCCCGACATTTTTGGAGATCCTTCGGGGAATTATGGCTATGCAGAAACATCAGATGGAAGTGCAAAAACATCAGCAATTTCAACAACAAGAGCAGAATGTCTTGTTGAGTCATGTTTTACGGATGGCTCTGGAAAGAGGCGGGAGGACTGATTCGGGGGCGTCAGTTAGATTTTGCCGACTTAATCTAAGGTACTTCGATGGCATGGAGGAAGCCATTATAATAGATGCCTAGTTGTAAGATATTGAGGTTATTCTGGTAGCAATAAGGGTTTCGACGGATGAACAAGTTGATCAAGTTCGATTGCAGCTTCAAGACCTTGCCTGTGACTGGTGGACGTCAGTAGAGGTTGGCTTGAGGTGTCCTATATCTTAGGACAGTTTTAGGGCTCAATTTAGGGCTAAATATTTTGGATTCGTAGCGCAGTATGAGCTCCAATAGAGATTTATCGGTCTCAAGCAGGCCGGTAGGACTGTTGATGGATATGCAGCCGAGTTTTGCAAGCTGATTAGATTCGCTCTGACTATGGTGGCTACGGAGTCAGATAGAGCAATGATATTCCAATATGGACTTCATCTGGAGATTCTACAATTGGTAGAGGGGCACGACTATCAGACTTATGAAGAAGTACTGATAGCAGCTCAGAGGCACGAGCTTACCATGCAGAGGTTATCGGCAAGGACTGGAGGCCAGAAGAGGTCTTATGTTCAGAGCGGAGGAGGAGATAGAGGACTACCTCAGACATCAGTACCATTACCTAGCATTCACATCCATGATTCAACGCCAAGGAGGGTGGCAGTTTCGACGGTAATAGTACCAACTCGGCAGCAGCGGAGACAGCAACAACAACAACAACAACAACAGCGCCATGGGGCATCGGTGGATTGCACTTACTGTGGCAATGGAGGCCACACTAGAGATGTGTGTAGGACTGCCAATAGGTTGCGTATGAGGCATGGCAGTCCAGATCACCGGATTGCCAATTATCCGATGATGTAGAGGCCAGGAGGGCCAGTCCAACAGTTACCAGCACTACAAGCGCCAGGGGCAGTCCAGCAGAGAGGGCCAGCAATAGCAGTAAGGCCATTAGCTCAGGGTCTGCTACTGACGCAAGATCAGACGCACCAACAATAGCAAAATCAGAAGCAGGTCCAGCAGAGGCCACAACTACGTATCCAAGGGAGGCAACATCAAGGAGTCCAGCAGGACCAAGGACAAGCTTACCATCAAAATTTAAATTCATCAAGCCATATAATCATGAAGTAAATCCATATTGTTATTTCACAAAATTTTCAAAATTCTGAAAATATCATATTCCTGAAAATCTTCAAATCAAATTCCATTCTTATAAAAATCTCCTCCAAAATTTTAAGTTAATAACTAAATACTCAAAAAATAATTTAATGTCCAATCCTCTAATTTAAATCCAATCAATGCATATTTATAAAATTTAAAATCTCATCCCAGAAATTTGAATTCAAACTCTAATCCATTAGTGATCTTATTCCTTGATTATTTTTCCACACAATACTCAAATACTGTAATACTTACAAAGTCTTCAAATACCACATTCAAAATATTTTTTTTTATATCTTACAATCAAATAAATATAATGATAATCTTCTTAAATTTCTTAAAATTTAATGACAAATTTAATCATATCATAATCTTCATAAAAATTAATGATTTAACAAAATCGTTAATTCTGCCATATTAAATTATCAACTCTTTATTCAAATTTTTATCCTCGAAATTTAAGGCACCTTGTCTCTCTTTATCCAGTCATAACATTTTCATTAATCTTTACTAAGGTCAAACCCCCAATAATCAAGGTCTAAGAAAATCCTACCTACAGTCACACAAAATGCAATCTAGAGAAAACATACATGGTTATGGTCACTTTTGTCATGGTATTGCAGTCTCTGTCGTTGTGTACTACTAACTACATTCTAGCAAGAGAATCATTGATACAAACTACGGTACTAAGAAATCAATCAATCAATCAAACAGACAGAAAAGGAACAGAAGGAAAGAACAGAACATAGCCTTCTAACCCATCACTTAGACATCTTTAATCTCTATCATACACTTAACTCTGGCATATTCACTCACTAATTCCTATCCCTATACACTGATACCCATATCAACTAATCACTAGTCCATAATATATCCATAGATACATCCACATTGCACATTCATGTCTATTGATACCAAAATCTGACACCAAGAACCTCTAACACAACCATAGGTTTAATAATGCATCCAAAGTTTAATACCTCTATCCCTTTAGGTACCATTGTTTCTACTATAAGCACAACAACTGCTAGCTCTCTTACCTACTGCAACAGTTTATATTAGTTGTTCTTATCACTCAAGTGCACACCAAGTGCAACACAGCATACTAAGTACTGCTCCTTCTAATACCACTCTAGATGGACACCCAAGTCAGTTTGTAGTGCCATCTCAGACTTGCTCAAGCCAACAGATCCTTACACATGCAATTCATCCACTTATATACTGTTATACATTTCTTACCCACCATAAAATTTTATCCTCAAAATAAAATCCTCAAAATAGAACTTCTCGAACAATTTAAAATAAAAAATATATATTTTCATCAAAAGTCAAATATTCAAATATTACAATAAAATTTTAATCACTTCCAAAAATCTTTATAGCTTTGAATATGCTTATTGAATTAAATTTGAATCCTCAAAAATTTTAATAACATAAAATCTTAACTCCTCAAAATTCTTAAAAATTAAAATTCATTTCCAATCTTTAAATTATAAATTTAAATCCACATCTATCTAAGTATACATATAAATACTTACAGTCTCTAACACTCAAGGTACACACAAATACACCAATTGTCTACACCCCTCAACTGTGTACTGAATATTGTACTGCCTGGATTACTTGCACTATTACTTCCAATAATTTTCTATCATATTAACTAATACACCAATCTAATATTATCACACAAGGTACTTACTGTTACTAGTGTAGTGCCCCGCTCCGCGTAGGCACTATGTAAAAGTGATATCGTCTTGCTTGCTCGAACGGAAGTCTTCTCGGAGAGTTTCCGACCGATTGATCAATGTGAGTGGGCAGAACTGCATTCTCTGATTCTTGCACGACTTAATAATGAATCTAAGTTTTTGAATTCTTGTTTGCTTAAGAAGATTGTTTCATAAGAAGAATGATAGAACCGACTCAGCATGCTAATAAGAGAACTCATATAGCTTATCATTGAAACAAATCCGTCTGCTTGCTTTACATAACTAAGAGGAATGGGAATACTTTTCCATAATAAGATAGAACTATTTCTATGCTAAGAGAAAGATAGAAATATTGCATGCTTAGAAACACCGACATAGCTATCGAACGAACCCTTACTATGCTAAGAAAGATAAGTAAATGAATCGCTTGAATATGTCCCTTTGTGATATGCTAAGAAAGAGATAGATATTGTATGCTACTTATGAAACCAAAATCGTGATTGTCATTATAAGATTTGCTTGCCTGTTTTGCTATTAAACTGCTATAAGTTTTAAAGTATGAAAGAAGTGACTAATAGTGCACCCTGATGTACCGGTCCTTCGGGATCTAGGGGGTGTGCTATTAGATTTATGAAAAGATGTGTTTGCTTGAATGAATGAAAGTGAAGAGTCTAATAGTCCGTCCTGATGTTCCGTTCCTTCGGGTTCTAGGGGGGGTGTGGCTATTAGATTGTTAAATGCTTGTGAATATGAATGTGAATGCATATTGAGAATGTTGCTTATTATTGCATTGGTCTCGGACAACTTGTGCACAAGGTTATAGTCTCTTGATCGATTCCTGGGGCACTGGAAATTGGTCGGTCTGGAAGGGATTGTGAGAGCACCCTGATATTCCGTTCCGAAAGGATCTAGGGGGGTGTTGTTGTCCATTAATGGGGCAACTCATGGACCGTCATATAGATATAGCGCCTGCTAGGTTTACCTTCTTGCATACCTATCATTAGATGATACCAAAAGATTGATTATGAGTTATTTATGTGCAAATTATGGCTAACTTGTGTGTCTGCTGCAGGAATAACCATTCGGCAATAGGATAAAAAATGCAAGTATTTACATATAGCTTGCTCGTTTATTTTGTCTGTATCGTAGAGTTTATCTGTTAGTGCATCATGCATTAGTATCGGTCAGATAATGACTATTAGTGCAGAGCTGAACCTTGGCCACAACTGCTAATTGGATCAGAATATGAGTCATTGGATAGCTGGATTACCGCTGCCGACCCTGAGTTTCTTGAGGACCGAATTCATATAAGCAAGTTCTTTTGTGTGCTTGGAATGTGATAATCTACTAAATGTTGCTTTGAGTTGAGATGATTTAGTCTACTATATAACTTTGCCCCGAAGAGTTAGATTTTGGATGCACAATACATGCTGAGCACTGCACGATAGAGCACTGTCCCGATTGTATGCTTATGGTTTGAATATACAAAACTGTTTCCAACTATTTTTTCAAAAGATAAAATCTGACTATAAACCTGAGCTACATGAAATAAACTTAGGTAAAAGTAGCAAGATCACTAGTAATGTAATATTTTGCCACATAATTACTTAGTATGGAATTCAGGGGGTGTAGCTTCTGTTCAGTTATTTTAGACTCACCAGTACTTATAAAAGTGATGACCCAACAACAGTTTGCTTGTTCTCAGGTGCTTGATCGTCCGAGGAAGCGATAGCCGTGTCTCATCCCAAGGAACCGAAAATCTGGAGTCGATGCCTTGAGCCGTATCGAGTTTGAGCTGCTTTTACATAGAGAGACATAATGAATGGAATGGTGTCATTGTAATCGAGAGAAAAAGTGCTTGAGCGAATTAGAACCTCGGCCATGCGCCGCTTGCAATGATTTCGTTTATCAATAAAGAGCTTATTTTTATGTGCCATTGTGTTCTTCACTTTTCTGCAATATGTGTGCCGCTGCTTCAGTATTGAATAACTTACTTGCTCTTGTATCAAAGCTTTAGCCTTGTGCAAGTGCACTTTAGGCTTGCACGATATCACGCCTGTCACTACCACATTTTTTAGGAAAGGGTATTTTAGTTTTTTCTATTTAATTAAATATTGTGACTGGTAAATAATTATTTATTGTATTATTTAATTATTGTTAGATGTTATTTAATTATTTTGGACTTGTATTAGTCGATCCAACTAGTTTAGTTTGGATCCATGGACCAACATGAATTAATTAGTTAGACTTGGCCCATTTAGAAAACCCATTGTTAAAGAGATAGATTAAATTAATTAAATAATTATACTAGAAGCTTCCTTCCTTAATTATTTCTTCATGAGAGGCCCCAAGGGGTATATTGGACATTTCATAATTGCTTGAGGAAGGGGTAGGGGCTGGCCTATTAAAAGAGGAGGGAAAATTCTCTCTCCTCTCTTTTTTATTCTAAATCTAGATCTAGAATTCCCCACTACCAATTTCCTTTCATTCCCATTCCATTTTCCTGCCAAATTCATTCTAATTCCTTCCCAATTCACCATTAGAAAGTTGAGAAGCAAGGATCTAGAAGGAGGAAGTAAGGATCTACAAAGAGGAGCAAGAATCTATAATTTGGAAGCAATTTCATCTCAATTGGAGGTTTCATTGGGAATCCATCTCCCAATAGGTATAATTCAGTTTTTTCCCTTAAAATAGCTTCTTAATCTGAGATTTAATCATGTAAAATTAATCCATATGTATGTACTACCCATAGGACTTGGTTTTGTGTTCATAGGAGACCCATGGAGAAATTTATGGTACTTTTTATGTCAATTTTGGGGGAATTCCGAATTGACATTTTGTTGTGTGTGTCAATTAATCCTATAGATCAATTGGGCATGTGCTTATGTGTTTGGGGTTGGTGTCGTATCCACAATTGGGTACCTGTAGGTCGTATCCCAATAATTTGGTGATACGTGTTGTTTTGGGGGTTTTTTCTCCGACAAGGGACTTTGTACATGTCGTATTTTGACACGGACACATAGATCTACATTTGATACTTTGATTTGTTTATAAATAATATTTGTGACTTGTTTGTGTCCTTCGGGGTACAATTGGTTGTGTGTTGGACTCGTGTCGCATGCATATCCTAGATCTAGTGGGATACGGTGTGATACTCTCCATTTGTGTGTGTTTATGTGTAGATCTAATTATTTGTGCTTTAATTCTTGAATTATAATTAAGTATATATATATAGATGTTACATATTTATTTTAGTGTATTTATTATGGTATTTATTGTTGCATAGATCTATGTATTATATGAGTACTAATATAATGCATAAATATATATGTAGCTTTCTTTTACATGCCTTTATATATGTTACAAATTATGTTAGTAATATAAATTATATGAAAATGTTTTATAAAATATATATATGTGTTTAAATAAGTAATTATATTATTTATAATTATTATATGATTATTTATATATATGAATGGATGTATTTTTATTAAACATATTTATGTATGTGTACTTTTAACCATGTTGTAATATGTACATTAGTACATAGGATGTGTATTATAGCTATTAGTATTTATTTATATAGATGTATATAATATATATGTATTGGATTATATATATATAGAAGTATATATTTATTTAATTGATATATATATATTGATATATATAGGTTATATATATTATTATTCTTTTGGCGACAGCGGCAATTAATGACGGATTCTGTCATTAATTTCCAGCAGCAGCAGCAGCCGCTGTAGCATTAATGGAGGATTTAATGACAGTTTCTGTCATTAATTACACAGCAGCGGGCGAGAATTAATTAAAGCAGCAGCGGCGACGTTCGGTTTAGTGACAGTTGAGAACTGTCGCCAATAGGGTGGCAGCAGTGCAATTACACAGCCGCAATGGCGATGGCGTTTCAGTGACAGTTTGAACTGTCACTGAAGGTCTGTTTACTGAAAAATTAGTATTTTTCCACACTATTTTCAGTGACAGTTAGTTAGTTTTAGTATATAGATTATATATATATATATATATATATATATATATATATATATATATATATGTGTATTTATTGTGAGATATAATACTAGTATTGTTATATTCTTAATTGTATAATATTAGTTTATATATATTATATTATGTATAAGGGTAAATACTATTTCAAGGTATCTTGAGCATTACCTTGTGGAAACCAAGGTAAGTGGGATACTCAAGATACGGGGTTTGGGTATCGAGTTTCTGACTTTGTGTGGATACCAAGTTGGTTCAAAACCATGGTTCCTAATTATTGTAATTAATATTCTATATTATTATACTTTATTGTTGATATATAGGTATTGTGAGGTTTACCTTGGATTCACGTATCTGAAGATACGGTATCCTAATATCTTAGGTTGTGGTTCCTATGACTTAGATTTTAGTATTTTGATCCAAGATTTTGGTGCTAGACTTGTGCAACCTAGAAATAGATAGTTGACCTTGGTTTGACCATAGTTGACCATAGTTGACTTTAGTTGACTTTAGAGTTGACCATAGTTGACTTTTGACTTAGAATTGACTTATTGACCTAGAAGTTGACTAGTTTAACTTATTCTCTTTTTGGGACCTTGTATTGATGTTGTATTCCATATCTAGGTCTTCGAGGCACCGAGTCAGACATCTGTGAGACTGTTCATTGGACTTCCGGCGAGTACATTCTCTGATAGTTTTTCATTTATGATATCCTCTATGTTCACTATATCTAGTGTAGATATCCATGTTCTCTTGACACTATGGTTACACGGATTGGTATATCCGGATCTCGTCATGAGATGTTATTCCTTGGTATATGGTGTATATGGTACAAGTATTGTTTTATTGGTTATCTTGTACATGTACAGACACCGATTCTCGGAAAGAGAAGCTATCTTCTTGGGGAATCTAGTGCCATAACATACCGTGGTTGGATCTATTATACCAGTCGGGGGTGGGGAGTATTAGTATAGATATGTGATCAATATCCCTATTGAATAAAGTACTGATTACTGAATAGTTTTGATCATGCACCGCACGTATGATTAGCCAGGCCGCATTGCATCTTGCCCAAGCCGAACACATGTTAAGCTAGTACTCACACACTTATTCATTAGTATATTATTATTTCATTGGCATATTGTTCATTATTGTATTTATTTTCAGTATTTTCTTATTGTATATATATCTCTTTTATCTATTGTGCATTTTGTTTATCTACAGCTATTTACTGTTACCTAGTTTTTATCATTAATTAGAACTGCTGTTAGAGATGTACTCTGCTCCTTTCCTGACTGGATAAATTTTTTCAGATGACACTGAGGAGTTGTACCCTACCTATTATGGACCCCAGGATGTTGTGGGTTTAGATTCTGAGACCCTGGCTCAAGAGGGACTTATCCCAACTGAAACAGTTGACCCTGGAGTTGTAGCCTCGTAGTATTCTTTTGTACTGGATTTGTCTCCAGCTTATTTCTGTATTTCTTCAGACTCATTGATATATTATTTTAGACTCATGAGTTGTATTGTGACTATTATATTCTTATCTGATTCGTGCTCATTTCTATCTTAGTTTTGTGATTGAGTATACTATCATTATTGGTGGTTCATTATATTGTTAGATAGATTATCTAGACAACGTTCTACCGCCGATTCTGCAGCGTAGGCTGGGCGTTGTTTCTGACTAGTACCCTTACACTGGGTGCGGGTCGTGACATATTTTTGGTGGTGGCCCATGCAGGTCTAGCTTCACAAAGTATGTGATGTCATGGTAGTGCGATAATTTAATTGTACTACTGCGAGCCTGCGATAGGATATAGGAAATAGGCTGAGATACTCAATCACATCTAGGAAAATTCTTTTGATTCAACTATTCTTCTTTGATATTGATACTTGATCCCTTAAACTGTTCTTTCCTTGATGTCTTACATCTTGTGCCATATTGATTCTTTCTTTTGCTTTATCTCAGGATGCCGCCTAAGACTAGATTACAGCAGGGAAGAGCAGTTTCTGAGAGGTCTGCGACATCTCGAGGGCCTGCACCAGTCACTTCTTCGGTGATTGGAGTGTCAGCTGCTTTCGGAGGTCCACCACCTACTCAGAGGACTGTGCCAGCAGAGGCGTCACAGATATTTATACTGTATCTGTGGGGCTTCCACCTCCACCTCCTGTGCCAGTAGAGGCATCACAGATATTTACACTATTTTGTGAGATGCTCGAGGCACAGAGGGCTCAGTCAGAGGCACATCAGAGGCAGACCGACGTTCTACGGTAGGGCATCGAGAGTGCTCATCAGCTTGCTCGTGCTGTAGTTGAGAGAGGAGTTCCGGTCCAGCAGCAGGTTGTTCCTCAGGTTGCTCAGCTTTGGCCAGGCAACATTCAGGACTTCAAGAAACTGGAGCCTAGGGTTTTCAAAGGGACGGAGGGCATCGTCTATGCTGATGATTGGCTCGAGGACATTGAGCGTCTTATGAGGGTGTCCCATCTTTCTGAAGATCTAAAGGTTGAGGCGGTAGGACTTCAACTATTCGACGTCGCTCGCACTTGGTTCAGGAATGAGCCAGTTCTGGTTGATGTAGGACAATCTTGGGAGCTATTCAAGGACCTTTTCACGAAGAAGTTTTTCGCCCGGATAGACAGGCTTGACTTGGAAAGACAATTTGAGAGTCTCATTCAGGGGAGCATGTCTGTGGAGGAATATGCTGCAAAGTTCGGCAGGTTGAGCCAATTTGTAGAGTATTTGGTGAGAGAACCGGAGGTTCGAGCTATTCGTTTCCGTAGGGTCTAAACTGGGAAGTGAAGATTCTCATTCCGTCTTTTTATGAGACATACTCGGAGATACTTGCGGAGGCACGCAAGGTTGAGCGGGATTTGGGTTTGAAGCCCAATAGAGACCGTGATTCTTTTCTGGGGGCCAACGGTAGTACAGTATCTGCCAAACGTCCTTATTTTTAGTCCAGACCTTTCCAGCAGCCACAGCAGAATCAGACTCCAGCTAGAGTGCCTTTTTACCAGGCACCTCAACAGCAGAGACAGTTACAGCAAGCTCCATGCAACTACTGCAAGAAGCCCGGCCACATCTGGGAAGTTTGCAGGAGGAGGCTAGGAGTTTGTTTGTATTATGGTACTGAAGGGCATCAATCGAGGGAGTGTCCTCGTCGTGCAGTTCAGGGAGCCGCTCCAGCTCCGAGGGTACAGACGAGACCACCTGCAGCACAGCCGAGGGGACCACTTCCGACACAGCAGCAACGTTTTGTCCAGCATCAGCAGCAGGGAGGTGCTCGACAGGGACGAGCGTTTGCTATGACCGTCAAAGAGGAGGAACCCACCGGAGATGTCATCGCAGGTTCTATTCTTCTTGATTCTATTCCAGCTTTAGCTTTGTTTGATAGTGGTGCTTCCTATAGTTATGTATCTGCTTCTTTTGCTCTGAAGCATGGTTTGGTAACCGAGTCTTTGCTTAGGACTTGCAAGATCATGACCGGGGGAGGCATTATCCTAGTTAATGATATTTGCAAGGATCGAAGAGTTACTCTGGAAGGCCGGGAGTTGAGTGCGTGTCTACTTGTAGTACCACTTTCGAGCTACGATATTGTACTCGGGATGGATTGGTTGAGTAGGCACCATGCTAGCATAGATTGTAGAAGAGGTAGAGTTTTGTTTGGTCCGCCAGGAAAGCCAGAGTTCGAGTTTACTAGAGGAGCTGCAGAGCAGGGCGAAGGCATTATTTGTGGAGCTATGGTGGAAGACAAGGAGTTGCCCCATCCGTTGATAGCAGAATTCTTGGATGTGTTTCCTGAGGAATTGCCAGGATTGCCTTTAGATCGAGATGTTAAATTTTCTATAGACTTGGTGCCAGGTGTAGAACCAATTTCGCAGCATGTCTATAGAGTAAACAACAGTAAGCTGGTCTAGTTGTAGAAGCAGGTGGACGAATTATAGGATAAGGGGTTTATCAGATCGAGTTCTTCACCATGGGGAGCCCCGGTATTGTTTGTACCGAAGAAGGATGGATCGGTGCGCATGTGCATTGATTACAGGGCTTTGAATAATCTCACTATCAAGAATAAGTATCCTTTGCCACGGATTGATGATCTGTTTGATCAGTTGAGTGGTGCGAAGGCGTTTTCTAAGATAGATTTGAGATAAGGCTACCATCAAGTGAAGGTGAAGCCGGAGGACATACCGAAGACTGCTTTTAGAACTCGGTATGGTCAGTACGAGTTTATGGTGATGCCGTTTGGTTTGACAAATGTACCGGCGGTATTTATGAACTTGATGAACAAGGTGTTCCACCAGTACCTTTACAAGTTAGTGGTGGTGTTCATCGACGACAAACTCATATAATCGAGGACACCGGAGGAGCATGGGGAGCATTTGAGGATTATGTTGGATGTGTTGAGGAAGGAGAAGCTGTATGAGAAGTTGTCCAAGTGTGAGTTTTTCTTAGACAAGATGGAGTTCTTGGGTCATGTTATGACTGGTGATGGTATTTCAGTGGATCCGAAGAAGATTTTAGCAGTGGAATCTTGGAAGACTCCGAGTTCGGTAGCAGAGATCGAGAGTTTCTTGGGATTGATAGGCTACTACAGGAAGTTTGTACAAGATTTTTCGAGGATTGCCGAGCCGATGACCAGACTCACAAGGAAGGATGTAGAGTTTGTTTGGACGGAGGATTGCCAGGTTGCTTTTGAGGAGTTGAATAAGAGGTTAACGTCTGCTCCTATTTTGACGTTGCCATCAGGGTCCGAAGGTTTCACTATTTATATTGATGTATCGGGAAAGGGTTTAGATTGTGTTCTTCAGCAGCATGGGAAAGTGATTGCCTATGCATCCAGGCAGTTGCGTCCTCATGAAAAGAACTATCCTACCCATAATTTAGAGTTGGCAGAAGTCATCTTCACTCTGAAGTTGTGGAAACATTATTTGTACGGAGGGCGTGTGGAGATCTTTACAGACCATAAAAGCTTGAAGTACGTTTTCACGCAGAAGGAGTTGAACATGAGGCAGCGTCGGTGGTTGGAACTGATGAAGGATTTTGATATCTTTTTGCAATATCATCCTGGGAAAGCCAATTTAGTTGCCGATACTTTGAGCAGGTATCCGGTAGCTATGTTCTTGACGCAGGATCGATATTTATTGGAGGACTTGGAGAGCTTGGGCATTGAGGTAATTGTTCCTGGGTGTGCTATGCAGATATAGGGATTGCGGATACACTCAGATTTGATGGACAGGATCAAGGCAGCACAGTATGATGATGTATCTCTGAGGAGTATCAGAGCTCAGGTGAGGGCAGGATTGGAGGATGATTTCACTATTGCAGAGGATGGATCTTTGAGGCATGGAGTTAGATTATGTGTGCCTAGTGGGAAGCTGCGAGAGAAAGTATTATAGGAAATGCATCGCTCTCAGTATTCCATACATCCAGGTGCTAACAAGATGTATCGGGATATGCGAGAGAGTGTGTGGTGGTATAGCATGAAGAGGGAAGTGGCACAGTTTGTATCCAGATGCTTAGTGTGCCAGCAGGTGAAAGCCGAGAGGCAGAGGCCAGGAGGTTTACTTCAGCCATTACCCATTCCAGAGTGGAAGTGGGAACACATTACTATTGATTTTGTGTCCGGACTTCCACGATCTCCAAGAGGGAAAGACGTGATTTGGGTCATTATTGATAGGTTGACCAAGTCAGCCCACTTTTTACCTTTCAAGGTGGGTTTGTCTACAGAGAAGCTGGCAGAGATGTATGTGAGGCAGATCATTAGGATACATGGAGTTCCCGTCAGCATAGTCTCAGATCGAGATAGTCGTTTCACTTCTCATTTCTGGAGGAGTTTGTAGGAGAGTTTGGGCACTCAACTCAAGTTCAGTACTACATATCATCCCCAGACAGATGTGCAGTCAGAGAGGACTATCCAGACTCTCGAGGATATATTGCACACTTGTGTACTAGATTTTGGGGGTTCTTGGGAGGACCATCTCTATTTGGTAGAGTTTGCTTACAACAACAGTTACTAGGCCAGTATAGAGATGTCACCTTTTGAAGCTCTATATGGTCGGAGGTGTCGTACTCCTTTGTCTTGGGACGATGTTGGAGAAAGAGTTTTGCTTGGGCCAGAGATGGTTGTGGATGCAACAGAGAAGGTTCAGTTGATCAGAGACAGACTTTGAGTGGTGCAGGAAAGACAGCGGCATTGGACCGATAGCCATCGGAGACCTTTGGAGTTTGAGGAATAGTTTAGATTTTGTTTGTGCTTGTTCTTGTTTGTTATAGATTAAGTTCTTAAGGTGGTATTTTGTTCTAGGTGGGTAGTTTGGTGTTTCTGAGGATTTCTCCGACACGAGGCACGATTCGCTTCGGTGGAGGCGGAAAGCTTAGTCCGCGATTCATCGGACCTTTTACTATTCTAGAGAGGGTCGGTACAGTTGCTTATAGACTAGATTTGCCACCTGCATTGGAGGGAGTGCACAACATATTTTATGTGTCACAGTTGAGATGATACGTGACAGATCCTAGTCATGTATTAGATCACTCGGACATAGAGGTGGGCCCTACTCTTAGCTATCCAGAGCAGCCAGTTGAGATTCTGGATCGGAGAGAGAAGGTGCTGAGGAACCAGACTATTCCTTTGGTGCGCGTCGTATGGAGGCATCACTCTCCGGGGGAGTCTACCTGGGAGAGAGAGGATGAAATGCGAGAGCGTTATCCATATTTGTTTGTATCTTGAGGTATGTTATTTTCTAGTTATGTTCTGTTCATTGTTATGTTCTTTCATAGTTAATTGTGATTCTTTAGTTTTGTTTTGTGATTTTCTGGGGGTAGTTTTCATCTTTGAATTTCGAGGACGAAATTATTTTAAGGAGGGTAGACTTGTCACTACCACATTTTCTAGGAAAGGATATTTTAGTCTTTTCCTATTTTATTAAATATTGTGCATGATAAATAATTATTTATTGTATTATTTAATTATTGTTAGATGTTATTTAATTATTTTAGACTTGTATTAGTGGACCCAACTAGTTTAGTTTGGATCCATGGACCAACATGAATTAATTAGTTAGACTTGGCCAATTTAGAAAGCCCATTGTTAAGGAGATGGATTAAATTAATAAAATCATTAGACTAGAAGCTTCCTTCCTTAATTAGTTAGACTTGGCCCATTTAGAAAGTTATGGTACTTTTTGTGTCAATTTTGAGGCAATTCCGAATTGACATTTTATTGTGTGTGTCAATTGATCCTATTGATCAATTGGACATGTGCTTATGTGTTTGGGGCTAGTGTCGTGTCCACAATTGGGTACATGTAGGTCGTATCCCAATAATTTGGTGATACGTGTTATTTTAGGGATTTTTCCTTCGACACGGGACTTTGTACATGTCGTATTTTGACACGGATACATAGATCAACATTTGACACTTTGATTTGTTCACAAATAATATTTGTGACTTATTTGTGTCCTTCGGGGTATAATTGGTTGTGTGTTGGACTCATGTCGCATGCGTATCCTAGATCTAGTGGGATACGGTGTGATACTCTCCAATTGTGTGTGTTTATGTGTAGATCTAATTATTTGTGCTTTAATTCTTGAATTATAATTAAGTATATATATATAGATGTTACATATTTATTTTAGTGTATTTATTATGGTATTTATTGTAGCATAGATCTATGTATTATATGAGTACTAATATAATGTATAAATATATATGTAGCTTTCTTTTACATGCATTTATATATATATTACAAATTATGTAAGTAATATAAATTATATGAAAATGTTTTATAAAATATATATATGTGTTTAAATAAGTAATTATATTATTTATAATTATTATATGATTATTTATATATATGAATGGATGTATTTTTATTAAACATATTTATGTATGTGTACTTTTAACCATGTTATAATATGTACATTAGTACATAGGATGTGTATTATAGCTATTAGTATTTATTTATATAGATGTATATAATATATATGTGTTGGATTATATATATATAGAAGTATATATTTATTTAATTGATTTATATATATATATATATATTGATATATATATATATATATATATATATAGGTTATATATATTATTATTCTTTTGGCGACAGCGGCAATTAATGACGGATTCTGTCATTAATTTCCAGCAGCAGCAGCCGCTGTAGCATTAATGGCGAATTTAATGACAGTTTCTGTCATTAATTACACAGCAGCGGGCGGAAATTAATTAAAGCAGCAGCGACGACGGTCGGTTTAGTGACAGTTGAGAATTGTCACCAATAGGGTGGCAGCAGTGCAATTACACAGCAGCAATGGCGACGGCGTTTCAGTGACAGTTTGAACTGTCACTGAAGGTCTGTTTACTAAAAAATCAGTATTTTTCCACACTGTTTTCAGTGACAGTTAGGCAGTTTTAGTATATAGTTTATATATATATTATATATATATATATATATATATATATATATATATATATATATATATATATATATATTTATTGTAAGATATAATACTAGTATTGTTATATTCTTAATTGTATAATATTTGTTTATATATATTATATTATGTATAAGGGTAAATACTATATCAAGATATCTTGAGCATTACCTTGTGGAAACCAAGGTAAGTGGGATACTCAAGATACTGGGTTTGGGTATCGAGTTTGTGACTTTGTGTGGATACAAAGTTGGTTCAAAACCATGGTTCCTAAATATTGTAATTAATATTCTATATTATTATACTTTATTGTTGATATATAGGTATTGTGAGGTTTACCTTGGATTCACGTATCCGAAGATACGGTATCCTAATATCTTAGGTTGTGGTTCCTATGACTTAGATTTTAGTATTTTGATCCAAGATTTTGGTGCTAGACTTGTGCAACCTAGAAATAGATAGTTGACCTTGGTTTAACCATAGTTGACCATAGTTGACTTTAGTTGACTTTAGAGTTGACCATAGTTGACTTTTGACTTAGAATTGACTTATTGACCTAGAAGTTGACTAGTTTAACTTATTCTCTTTTCGGGACCTTGTATTGATGTTGTATTACATATCTAGGTCTTCGAGGCACCGAGTCAGACATTTGTGAGACTGTTCATTGGACTTCAGGCGAGTACATTCTCTGATAGTTTTTCATTTATGATATCCTCTATGTTCACTGTATCTAGTGTAGATATCCATGTTCTCTTGACACTATGGTTACACGGATTGGTATATCCAGATCTCGTCATGAGATATTATTCCTTGGTATATGGTGTATATGGTACAAGTATTGTTTTATTGGTTATCTTGTACATGTACAGACACCGATTCTTGGGAAGAGTCGCTATCTTCTTGGGGAATCTCGTGCCATAACATACCGTGGTTGGATCTATTATACCAGTCGGGGGTGGAGAGTATTAGTATAGATATGTGATCAATATCCCTATTGAATAAAGTACTGATTACTGAATAGTGTTGATCATGCACCGCACGTATGATTAGCCAGGCCGCATTGCATCTTGTCCAAGCCGATCACATGTTAAGCTAGTACTCACACACTTAGTCATTAGTATATTATTATTTTATTGGCATATTGTTCATTATTGTATTTATTTCCAGTATTTCCTTATTGTATATATATCTCTTGTATCTATTGTGCATTTTGTTTATCCACAGCTATTTACTGTTACATAGTTTTTATCATTAATTAGAACTGCTGTTAGAGATGTACTCTGCCCCTTTCCTGACTGGATATATTTTTCCAGATGATACTGAGGAGTGGTACCCTACTTATTATGGACCCCAGGATGTTGTGGGTTTAGATTCTGAGACCCTGGCTCAAGAGGGACTTATCCCAACTGAGACAGTTGACCCTGGAGTTGTAGCCTCGTAGTATTCTTTTGTACTGGATTTGTCTCCAGCTTATTTCTGTATTTCTTCAGACTCATTGATGTATTATTTTAGACTCATGAGTTGTATTGTGACTATTCAATTCTTATCTGATTCATGCTCATTTCTATCTTAGTTCTATGATTGAGTATACTATTATTATTGGTGGTTCATTATATTGTTAGATAGATTATCTAGACAACGTTCTATCGCCGATTCTGTGGCGTAGGCTGGACGTTGTTTCCGACTAGTACCCTTACACCGGGTGCGGGTCGTGACAACGCACGTGCGAGGATGATCGGTTCCGTTGGGACCAAAGCGAGGACGAACGACCCTGCGGGACCAGGGCATGACATAGTGGTATCAGAGCGACTCGATTCTTTGCCCATTCCGTTGCCTCCAACTATGTGTTGTGATTGTGCTGCAATAAACGTTCCATACAATAAGTCCATAAATATTCTCAAAGATGCGCATAAAAGTTTTCTGGATTTGATTTGTTGCTTGAGAGTTGTGGCCTTGTGCTTGTGATTTGCTTGTGTTTTGGATTGAGGAAGGTGAGGGATGAGGACTATCGCTGCTCTGTATTTTCGTGAGTTTCTCCTTGAGTTTCGAGGACAAAACTCTTTGTTGGTGGGTAAGTATGTAGTGTCCTGCTCCGCATAGGCATTATGTACAAGTGATATCGCCTTGCTTGCTCGAACGAAAGTCTTCTCGGAGAGTTCTCGACAGATTGATCAATATAAGTGGGCAGAACTGCATTCTCTGATTCTTGCACGACTTAATAATGAATCTGAGTTTTTGAATGCTTGTTTGCTTAAGAAGATTATTTCATAAGAAGAATGATAGAACCGACTCAGCATGCTAATAAGATAACTCACATAGCTTGTCATTGAAACAAATTCGTCTGCTTGCTTTGCCTAACTAAGAGGAATGGGAATGCTTGTCCATAATGAGATAGAACTATTGCCATGCTAAGAGAAAGATAGAAATATTGCATGCTTAGAAACACCGACACAGCTATCGAACGAACCCTTGCTATGCTAAGAAAGTTAAGTAAATAAATCGCTTGAATATGTCCCTTTGTGATATGCTAAGAAAGAGATAGATATTGTATTCTACTTATGAAACCAAAATCGTGCTTGTCATTATAAGTTTCGCTTGCCTGTTTTGCTATCAAACTGCTATAAGTTTTAAAGTGTGAAAGAAGTGACTAATAGTGCGCCCTGATGTTCCGGTCCTTGGGATCTAGGGGGTGTGCTATTAGATTTGTAAAAAGATTTGTTTTCTTGAATGAATGAAAGTGAAGAGTCTAATAGTCCGCCCTGATGTTCCGTTCCATTGGGTTCTAGAGGGGTGTGGCTATTAGATTGTTAAATGCTTGTGAATATGAATGTGAATGCATATTGAGAATGTTACTTGTCATTGCATTGGTCTCGGACAACTTATGCACAAGGTTATAGTCTCTCGATCGATTCCTGGAGAACTGGGAATCGGTCGGTCCGGAAGGGATTGTGAGAGCACCCTGATGTTCCGTTCCGAAAGGATCTAGAGGGGTGTTGTTGTCCATTAATGGGGAAGCTCATGGACCGTCATATAGATAGGGCGCATGCTAGGTTTACCTTCTTGCATACCTATCATTGGATGACACCAAAAGATTGATTATAAGTTATTCATATGCAAATTGTGGCTAACTTGTGTGTCTATTGTAGGGATAACCGTACGGCAATGGGGTAAAAAATGCAAGTGTTTACATATAGCTTGCTCGTTCATTTTGTCTGCATCGTAGAGTTTATCTGTTAGTGCATCACGCATTCGCATCGGTCAGACAATGACTATTAGTGCAGACTTGAACCTTGGTCACATCTTCTAATAGGATCAGAATGTGAGTCATTGGAAAGCTGGATTACCGCTGCCGATCCTGAGTTTCTCGTGGACCGAATTCATATAAGCTAGTTCTTTTGTGTGCTTGGAATGTGATAATCCACTAAATATTGCTTTGAGGTGAGATGATTTAGTCCACTATAGAACTTTGCCCCAAAGAGTTAGATTTTGGATGCACAATACATGCTGCGTACTGCACGATAGAGCACTATCCCGATTGTATACTTATGGTTTGAATATGCAAAACTATTTTCAACTATGTTTTCAAAAGATGAAATCTGACTATAAACCTGAGCTACATGAAATAAACTTAGGTAAAAGTAGCAAGATCACTAATAATGTAATATTTTGCCACATGATTACTTATTGTGGGTTTCAGGGGGTGTAGCTTCTGTTCAGTTGTTTTAGACTCACCAGTACTTATAAAAGTGCTGACCCACCAACAGTTTGCTTGTTCTCAGGTGCATGATCATCCGAGGAAGCGATAGCCGTGCCTCATCCCAAGAAACCAGAAATATGGAGTCGATGCCTTTAGCCGTATCGAGTTTGAGCTACTTTTATATAGAGGGACATAATGTATGGAACGGTGTCATTGTAATCGAGAGAAAGAGTGCTTGAGAGAATTACAACCTCGTCCATGCGCCGCTTGTAATGCTTTCGTTTATCAATAAAGAGCTTATTTTCATGTGCCATTGTGTTCTTCACTTTTCTGCAATATGTATGTCGCTGCTTCAGTATTGAATAGCTTACTTGCCCTTGTATCAAAGCTTTGGCCTTGTGCAAGCGCACTTTAGGCTTGCACGACATCACGCCCATGCGAGGACGATCGGTTCCGTAGGGACCAAAGCGAGGACGAACGGCCCTTTCACCATCCTACAGCTGTTTTATACCATATTTCGGTTAGAATTATCCATCTATACTCATTTTGATCATCCTACGCTCATTCTATCCAAATCAGTAGCAGGTCCAGCAGAGGCCACAACCACGTAACCAAGGGAGACAACATCAAGGAGTCCAGCAGGACCAAGGACAAGCTTACCATCAAAATTTAAATTCATCAAGCCATATAATCATGAAGTAAATCCATATTGTTATTTCACAAAATTTTCAAAATTCTGTAAATATCATATTCCTGAAAATCTTCAAATCAAATTCCATTCTTTTCACAATCTCCTCCAAAATTTTAAGTTAATAACTAAATACTCAAAAAATAATTTAATGTCCAATCCTCTAATTTAAATCCAATCAATGCATATTTATAAAATTTAAAATCTCATCCCAGAAATTTGAATTCAAACTCTAATCCATTAGTGATCTTATTCCTCGATTATTTTCCACACAATACTCAAACACTATAATACTTACAAAGTCTTTAAATACCACATTCAAAATGTATTTTTTTTATATCTTGTAATCAAATAAATATAATGATAATCTTCTTAAATTTCTCAAAATTTAATGATAAATTTAATCATATCATAATCTTCATAAAAATTAATAATTTAACAAAATCGTTAATTCTGCCATATTAAATTCTCAACTCTTTATTCAAAATTTTATCCTCGAAATTTAAGGCACCTTGTCTCTCTTTGTTCAGTCATAACCTCTTCATTAATCTTTACTACGGTCAAACCACCAATAATCAAGGTCTAAGAAAATTCTACCTACAGTCACACAATATGCAATCTAGAGAAAATATACATGGTTATGGTCACTTTTGTCATGGTATTGCAGTCTCTGTCGTTGTGTACTACTAACTACATTCTAGCAAGAGAATCATTGATACAAACTACGGTACTAAGAAATCAATCAATCAATCAATCAAACAGACAGAAAAGGAACAGAAGAAAAGAACAGAACATAGCCTTCTAATCCATCACTTGGACATCTTTAATCTCTATCATACACTTAACTCTGGCATATTCACTCACTAATTCCTATCTCTATATACTGATACCCATATCAACTAATCACTAGTCCACAAGATATCCATGGATACATCCACATTGCATATACATGTCTATTGATACCAAAATCTAACACCAAGAACCTCTAACACAACCATAGGTTTAATGATGCATCCAAAGTTTAATACTTATCCCTTTAGGTATCACTGTTTCTACTATAAGCACAACAACTGCTAGCTCTCTTACCTACTGCAACAGTTTATACTAGTTGTTCTTATCACTCAAGTGCACACTAAGTGCAACACAGCATGCTAAGTACTGCTCCTTCTAATACCACTCTAGATGGACACCCAAGTCAGTTTGTAGTGCCATCTCAGACTTGCTCAAGCCAACAGATCCTTACACACGCAATTCATCCACTCATATACTGTTATACATTTCTTACCCACCATAAAATTTTATCCTCAAAATAAAATCCTCAAAATAGAACTTCTCGAACAATTTAAAATAAAATGTATATACTTTCCTCAAAAGTCAAATATTCAAATATTAAAATAAAATTTTAATCACTTCCAAAAATCTTTATAGCTTTGAATATGTTTATTGAATTGAATTTGAATCCTCAAAAAATTTAATAACATAAAATCTCAACTCCTAAAAAATTCTTAAAAATTAAAATTCATTTCCAATCTTTAAATTATAAATTTAAATTCACATCTATCTAAGTATACATATAAATAATTACAGTCTCTAACACTCAAGGTACACATAAATACACCAATTGTCTACACCCCTTAACTGTGTACTGAATATTGTACTGCCTGGATTACTTGCACTAATACTTTCAATAATTTTCTATCATATTAACTGATACACCAATCTAATATTATCACACAAGGTACTTACTGTTACTAGTGTAGTGCCCCGCTCCGCGTAGGCACTATGTACAAGTGATATCGTCTTGCTTGCTCGAACGAAAGTCTTCTCGGAGAGTTCCCGACCGATTGATCAATGTGAGTGGGCAGAACTGCATTCTCTGATTCTTGCACGACTTAATAATGAATCTGAGTTTTTGAATGCTTGTTTGCTTAAGAAGATTGTTTCATAAGAAGAATGATAAAACCGACTCAGCATGCTAATAAGAGAACTCACATAGCTTATCATTGAAACGAATCCGTCTGCTTGCTTTACTTAACTAAGAGGAATGGGAATGCTTTTCCATAATGAGATAGAACTATTGCTATGCCAAGAGAAAGATAGAAATATTGCATGCTTAGAAACACCGACACAGCTATCGAACGAACCCTTGCTATGCTAAGAAAGATAAGTAAATAAATCGCTTGAATATGTCCCTTTGTGATATGCTAAGAAAGAGATAGATATTGTATGCTACTTATGAAACCAAAATCGTGCTTGTCATTATAAGTTTTGCTTGCCTGTTTTGCTATTAAACTGCTATAAGTTTTAAAGTATGAAAGAAGTGACTAATAGTGCGCCCTGATGTACCGGTCCTTCAGGATCTAGGGGGTGTGCTATTAGATTTATAAAAAGATTTGTTTGCTTGAATGAATGAAAGTGAAGAGTCTAATAGTCTGCCCTAATGTTCTGTTCCTTCGGGTTCTAGGGGGGTGTGGCTATTAGATTGTTAAATGCTTGTGAATATGAATGTGAATGCATATTGAGAATGTTGCTTGTCATTGCATTGGTCTCGGATAACTTGTGCACAAGGTTATAGTCTCTAGATCGATTCCTGGGGCACTGGAAATCGGTCCGTCCAGAAGGGATTGTGAGGGCACCCTGATATTCTGTTCCGAAAGGATCTAGGGGGTGTTGTTGTCCATTAATGGGGCAACTCATGGACCGTCATATAGATATGGTGCCTGCTAGGTTTAACTTCTTGCATACCTATCATTGGATGACACCAAAAGATTGATTATGAGTTATTTATGTGCAAATTGTGGCTAACTTGTGTGTCTGCTGCAGGGATAACCGTTCGGCAATGGGGTAAGAAATAAAAGTGTTTACATATATCTTGCTCGTTCATTTTGTCTGTATAATAGAGTTTATCTGTTAGTGCAACATGCATTAGCATCGGTCAGATAATGACTCTTAGTCCAGAGCTGAACCTTGGTCACAACTGCTAATAGGATCAGAATGTGAGTCATTGGATAGCTGGATTACCGCTGCCGACCCTGAGTTTCTCGGGGACCGAATTCATATAAGCTAGTTCTTTTGTGTGCTTGGAATGTGATAATCTACTAAATGTTGCTTTGAGTTAAGATGATTTAGTCCACTATAGAACTTTGCCCCGAAGAGTTAGATTTTGGATGCATAATACATGCTGCGTACTGCACGATAGAGCACTGTCCCGATTGTATGCTTATGGTTTGAATATGCAAAACTGTTTCCAACTATTTTTTCAAAAGATAAAATATGATTATAAACCTGAGCTACATGAAATGAACTTAGGTAAAAGTAGCAAGATCACTAGTAATGTAATATTTTGCCACATAATTACTTATTATGGGTTTCAGGGGGTGTAGCTTCTGTTCAGTTGTTTTAGACTCACAAGTACTTATAAAAGTGATGACCGAACAATAGTTTTCTTGTTCTTAGGTGCTTGATCGTCCGAGGAAGCGATAGCCGTGCCTCATCCCAAGGAACCAGAAATCAGGAGTCGATGCCTTGAGCCATATCGAGTTTGAGCTTCTTTTATATAGAGGAACATAATGTATGGAACGGTATCATTGTAATCGAGAGAAAAAGTGCTTGAGCGAATTGCAACCTCGGCCATGCGCCGCTTGTAATGCTTTCGTTTATCAATAAAGAGCTTATTTTTATGTGCCATTGTGTTTTTCACTTTTTTGCAATATGTGTGCCGCTGCTTCAGTATTGAATAGCTTACTTGCCCTTGTATCAAAGCTTTAGCCTTGTGCAAGCGCACTTTAGGCTTGCACGACATCACGCCCGTGCGAGGACGATCGGTTCTGTAGGGACCAAAGAAAGGACGAACGGCCCTGCGGGACCAGGGCATGACATAGTGATATCAGAGCGACTCGATTCTTTGCCCATTCCGTTGCCTCCAACTATGTGTTGTGATTGTGTTGCAATGAACGTTCCATACAATAAGTCCATAAATATTCTCAAAGATGCGCTCAAAAGTTTTCTGGATTTGATTTGTTGCTTGAGAGTTGTGGCCTTGTGTTTGTGATTTGCTTGTGTTTTGGATTGAGGAAGATGAGGGATGAGGACTATCGCTGCTCTATGTTTTCTTGAGTTTTTCCTTGAGTTTCGAGGATAAAACTCTTTGTTGGTGGATAAGTATGTAGTGCCCCGCTCCGCATAGGCACTATGTACAAGTGATATCGCCTTGCTTGCTCGAACGGAAGTCTTCTCGGAGAGTTCTCGACCGATTGATCAATATGAGTGGGCAGAACTGTATTCTCTGATTCTTGCATGACTTAATAATGAATCTGAGTTTTTGAATGCTTGTTTGCTTAAGAAGATTGTTTCATAAGAAGAATGATAGAACCGACTCAGCATGCTAATAAGATAACTCACATAGCTTGTCATTGAAACAAATTCGTCTGCTTGCTTTGCCTAACGAAGAGGAATGGGAATGCTTGTCCATAATAAGATAGAACTATTGCCATGCTAAGAGAAAGATAGAAATATTGCATGCTTAGAAACACCGATACAGCTATCGAACGAACCCTTGCTATGCTAAGAAAGATAAGTAAATAAATCGCTTGAATATGTCCCTTTGTGATATGCTAAGAAAGAGATTGATATTGTATTCTACTTATGAAACCAAAATCGTGCTTTTCATTATAAGTTTCGCTTGCCTATTTTGCTATCAAACTGCTATAAGTTTTAAAGTGTGAAAGAAGTGACTAATAGTGCGCCCTGATGTTCCGGTCCTTCGGGATCTAGGGGGTGTGCTATTAGATTTGTGAAAAGATGTGTTTTCTTGAATGAATGAAAGTGAAGAGTCTAATAGTCCGCCCTGATGTTCCGTTCCTTCGGGTTCTAAGGGGGTGTGGCTATTAGATTGTTAAATGCTTGTGAATATGAATGTGAATGCATATTAAGAATGTTGCTTGTCATTGCATTGGTTTCGGACAACTTATGCACAAGGTTATAGTCTCTCGATCGATTCCTGGGGCACTGGGAATCGGTCGGTCCGGAAGGTATTGTGAGAGCACCCTGATGTTCCATTCCGAAAGGATCTAGAGGGGTGTTGTTGTCCATTAATGGAAAAACTCATGGACCGTCATATAGATAGGGCGCATGCTAGGTTTACCTTCTTACATACCTATCATTGGATGACACCAAAAGATTGATTATGAGTTATTCATATGCAAATTGTGGCTAACTTGTGTGTCTGTTGGAGGGATAACCGTTCGACAATGGGGTAAGAAATGCAAGTATTTACATATAGCTTGCTCGTTTATTTTGTCTGCATCGTAGAGTTTATCTATTAGTGCATCATATATTCGCATCGGTCAGACAATGACTATTAGTGCAGAGCTGAACCTTGGTCACATCTGCTAATTGGATCATAATGTGAGTCATTAGAAAGTTGGATTACCGTTGCCGATCTTGAGTTTCTCGTGGACCGAATTCATATAAACTAGTTCTTTTGTGTGCTTGGAATGTGATAATCCACTAAATATTGCTTTGAGTTGAGATGATTTAGTCCACTATAGAACTTTGCCCCAAAGAGTTAGATTTTGGATGCACAATTCATGCTGCGTACTGCACGATAGAGCACTATCCCGATTGTATGCTTATGGTTTGAATATACAAAACTGTTTTCAACTATGTTTTCAAAAGATAAAATATGACTATAAACCTGAGCTACATGAAATGAACTTAGGTAAAAGTAGCAAGATCACTAATAATGTAATGTTTTGCCACATGATTACTTAGTATGGATTTCAGGGGGTATATCTTCTGTTCAGTTGTTTTAGACTCACCAGTACTTATGAAAGTGCTGACCCACCAACAGTTTGCTTGTTCTCAGTTGCATGATCATCCGAGGAAGCGATAGCCGTGCCTCATCCCAAGGAACCGGAAATCTGGAGTCGATGCCTTGAGCCGTATCAATTTTGAGCTACTTTTATATAGAGGAACATAATGTATGGAACGATGTCATTGTAATCGAGAGAAAGAGTGCTTGAGAGAATTACAACCTCGGCCATGCGCCGCTTGTAATGCTTTCGTTTATCAATAAAGAGATTATTTTCATGTGCCATTGTATTCTTCACTTTTCTGCAATATGTATGCCGCTGCTTCAGTATTGAATAGCTTACTTGCCCTTGTATCAAAGCTTTGGCCTTGTGCAAGCGCACTTTAGGCTTGCACGACATCATGCCCATGCAAGCACGATCGGTTCCGTAGAGACCAAAGCGAGAACGAACGGCCCTGCGGGACCGGGGTGTGACAACTAGCACATTTCTCAACTAATCCTTGATATAGAAACATTAGCACTATTGGTATAGTAACACTAGCTTTATTATTAGATCACCTCATCACACTCACTAGGACTTATGATCACTTGCACTAGTTATAATCTACATGTTTTACTTAAATCTCAAAGGCCGACATATAGTTCCATATCTCAATTGATGTATAAGTATCTCCCTTTAATTTTTTACAGGCTAATAAACTAATTTGTGATACACTATATATCTCCATGACCAATCTTGATATTTCTCTACCCATGTCAACTCATTAATACCCTTTATGCATATACATTTCTTTACTCTTGACACACCCAAGTAATTAACCATCAATTTGAATATCATGCTCCATTAATTTTCAACACAATTCCTTTGATACTTAATCGCTTACATGGATCACCCAACCACATGAATTCATGACTATCCAGGACTGGCATGCTGACTCTGATACTAACTCATGGAACCATCACTGATACTCTTTACTCCCCCTTCTACCTATAGTACCAATACTAACTATAATGACACCTATTATAGAACTATTGCTACAAGGTACTATGCTACGGATTATCTCTATATTGATGCCTATTGCTCATATGTCCAACCAAGAAACACTTACAGACTTACAAGTCACACTCTCAACAGTCAACACTAATACTCAAGACACAGACCTAATTGCTAGTCACCAATTATCACACTAACAGAGATCCTTAAAGAAATAAAGCTCAAAAAGGAACTGGGCTAAGGACTGAAGGTGTCTCTACTGCTAGCAAGAAAATCATGGAACAAGGTCCTATAATAACAGAAGTAGATAAGTATTGAGATGATACTTTAAGAACCAATTTAAGATATAATCTGATAATCATGCACGTATGTCCGAAATCATGACACTCAGAATCCTCGCCACGCCAGTAAGCATAGCTGCGATAAACGATAGATTCCATAACTAAGGTATGCAACTCTATAATCACGTCATCTAGAATCCTTACCACGCCAACCGGTATGGCTGCAAAAACTCTAAATTTTATAACTAAGATATGTACATCCAAGGTCAGGTTCATACATTTATGCCACGATAGCTAATGTGGCTGCGATAAACTCTAGGCTCCATAACCAAAGTAGATATTTTACCTTTCTCACTTCCCTCATCAACATATGTCATCAGATGATACCGTAAATTTAGTCCGTAAAAATTCATCTCGATATAAAATCAAAATCAACAACGACACCAAGAATTAAATTTAACAACTGATCAACGAGAATCAAATTCAATAACAACAAGTGAGAACGGACGGGAACAAGGAAAAAGATTTAAATTGGAAATTATAATAAGATTCTCAAGGGTCGTCCCATGAATCTCTCAAAATTTGTGATTCAGTATCCTCTCTCATCCTAGTATCCTATGTCCTATATCCTATCGCAGGCACACAGTAGTACAACTAAGACGTTACACTACCACGACATCGCATAACTTGCGAAGCCTATCCTGCATGGGCCGCTACTAAAAATGTGTCACGACCCGCACCCAGAATTTGGGCATAAGTCATGGGTACGTCCAGCCTACGCCGTAGCATCGACGGTAGAACGCTGTCTAGGTCTCTATAATACTATCATAACTCACAACATGTCAATGATATCAACTCTATAAGGAGGACAATGAATAAACATCTCTCAATAGCTCATAATGTATACTCAATCACAATAACTATAAGAAATAAATGACATGATAAAAGATAAGAAGTAACGACATAAGTCAAACACAATATCTCAATAAAGATAAACTACAGTCTAGTTGTCCAACATAAATAGTCTCCACAAGTCTCAAATTAAACTCAACATAAACTAAAATGCATAAAATAAATACTGTCTAAATAGCTGCAGGTAGTGTCTCCTCTACAGGAATGGACTCATCTAAGCTCTCTGGTATGTAGTCTGCATCTATTCCTGGTCCATAATGTGTAGGACAAAAATTCTCAAGATCCTCTGAAAAAATATATCCAATCAGGATTGGAGCAAAGTACAAGCACTAACAACAGTTCTATATATATTGACAAAAACTATAATATAGTGTAAAGAAATACAAGATGGATATAAATACTGGAAATAAGAATACTGGAGATAATAAAATACTGGAATAAAGAAATAATGGAGAATATATCATCATTAATGGTACAACTAGCAATGATAAAAAATACAAGTGTATGCTAGAACAATGAACTAAAAATACAGGAATAAATATCTTGCTAAGTGTGTGAAACATCAGTCTATCATGTGATCAACTTGGGACAGATCAGGCTTGTTATATATGATTATCTATGATTCATATAAGGTCAGGCTAACCATCCGGCTAGCTATGATGCGAGCAATAGTCAGGATAATCATATATAACCGGCTATGAGGCATGTAATGGTCAGGTTGTACCCGACGTGAGGTATGGGGTGAGCTATGATGCATGTAGAGTGGGATATGATCACATAATCTACTAATATTTCCCCGTCCCCAGCTAGCACGATGGATTCCAATCATGACTCCTCGTGACAGG
Source organism: Iris macrosiphon (assembly GCA_036927795.1). Classification (NCBI taxonomy): domain Eukaryota; kingdom Viridiplantae; phylum Streptophyta; class Magnoliopsida; order Asparagales; family Iridaceae; genus Iris; species Iris macrosiphon. The sequence goes on from JAYESA010000015.1 coordinate 43,013,055, forward strand.
TCTCGATGATGCTAACTCGTGTATCCATAGTGTCAGAATCATGTACGCAATACAACTAGAATCATAGATATGATCAACATAATGAAAACTGTCAGAGAATATACTCGCCTGTGGTCCTCTGCTGGAAATACTAATATCCTATTTTTGAAGTCTTGTCTGAATAATCTAACAGTCCTATAGACATCATTTAATAATAATACTGCATCAGCCATTACACTAACATACAATCATAAATATACTGAACTCAAAGACTACGCTAGGGATGACACTGGTCAACTAGCTGGATTGAATATGCGTCTAACTGCATGGGTGTCACATCTTCAACTGCTGTGCATAATCGGACAGTCAATCACTAACACATGTCTAGCCAGTACGTCAGAGTACACAAGGCAGTCAACTCACAAATATTCAGGGTCATATGGTCATATATAATATAGGGGATACCCACATTTAACACTTATGGTCATACAACATATGTATATTACAGTCATACCTAGTACTAGCATTAATTTCTTATATATATATATATCCATATATTCATATATATATCAAACTAATATTATATGCATACGCACACACACATACGAGCACACTAGTTATTGGGTTCACCGACACGGGTCTAAAATCAACCAACTAAATCTGTCATGACACAATATGCTAAAACTCTATACTATTCACACTTGCACATAGAGTTACGAAGAGGACAAGTCAGAAACTTGGCGTGCGCACACGGGGACGACGATGATGACGATGTTGATGATGGTGGTGATGATGATGATGATGATGGTGATGATGATGGTGATGATGTTGATGATGATGAACAGGAGGAGGTCGATGGGAAGAAGTCAGGCGGGTGGTGGCAGCAGGGTGGTCATATCTCCGGTAAGGGAGAATCGTGGGGAAGACGATGGTGATAATGGTGGTATTGGTAGCATTAATGGCGGTGGTGTTAGCCGTTGCTGTGGTCCGGTGAGGCAGGGCTTGACTGCGGGGAAGATGACCGAAGAAGATGGAGGCGGACTGGTGGTTCAGTCGTGAAGTCGAGGCTCGGCGGAGGACTGCTAAGTGCAGTCAGGTGTTCTGGGGTCCGGCGTGCTCAGTCGAGGAGAGGACGGCAATGGTGGTGAGTCCAGGCGAGGATGGACTGTGGGTCAGGTGGTCGTGGCAGGCTCAGGCAGAGTCGACAGGCCCGACGGGAAGACGGTGATGGCCGGAAGGGATGGAGTCTAGGGTTCGGGTATGGGGTTTTAATGTAGTTGGAGGTGATGATAATTAATGGAGAGGTGTTTGCAAGTAGGAGAAGAGGTTGATGGTGACATCCTAGGGATTAGGGCCGGCCGTGCCTTGGGATGGGGTTGGCATTGGGAAAGGGTTAGGATGGTAGATTATATATATATATATATATATATATATATATATATATATATATATATATATATAAGAGGGTATTGTGTGGAGAGGATGTTGTTCCATTTAAATGGATGGCCAAGATTACACATGAAAGGGAGTGTACAACCAAAAAGGGGAGAGAGAGTTGACCGATCAATGAGGGAGGGGTTATTTTCTTCATTGGCTTTGACCAATAGGATGCTGACACCTCATTACACTTTTGCATAAAAGTCCTCAACAATTAAAAAATTGCACAGAAAGTAAAAATTGGGATTGGATAAGGGAAATACCATGTTTGGTGTGATGTATTGGCTAAAAAGAATGTGTGGTGTTTAATATGAGTCTTGATGGTGTGAATGGGGGTTTGGTTTGATGTTGGATCTAGTTTTGGATTAAGTTAGGTCCTTACACCAATTTAATTAAAATGAATGTAAATGGTGTTCTAAAATAAATTGGAAGTACATGGGGTTAAAATTAGGTGGGACACAAGTGTTATGGATGTAGATGACTCAGAATAAAATATTATCATAATTTGGGTTGCACAAAATGGGTCAAGATTGTGTCTCCAATTCTGATTGGAACGCACAAAGATACAAAGTCGAATTTATTTAAAATTAAAAATAAATATCCATGATGAATATTGTGCGACTAAAATAAAGCACAAGGAAGCGTATTTATGAGTTACACAAGGGTTAGAATAGAAGACGGGCACGTCTAGGACAAAAGGTGTAAAATTTGTTGGAAGACAAAAGTTAGTATAACGCTCCCAATATCGAAACAACGATAAGGTACAACAATTAATAAAATTACAGCAATTAAATATAAATAAATATCATGCAAATATTAATACATTAAATTAAATAAATAAAAGAACAAAAATACCCCTATTCTGGAATGTAGTAGTGACATTATATAACCAAGGTATTAGAACATGAGTTAAGGTAATATTGAGTATCAAGATACTTGATATTAATAGAAGGATAAATGATAAGTATTTATATTATTATATAATTAGATAGCTATACTAATGTAATTAGTTGTGATACCTAGTTAGTGGTGTTGGTAGATATGTTAGATACCAAGTGTAATTAAGACTAAAACACAAAGATAGTAGTAGGTATATATATAATAAGATACTATATATATATATATATATATATATATATATATATATATATATATATATATATATATATATATATGTTATAGTGTATATTGATACATAGAGTATCTTATTATATAAATATTAGTGTTAGTTAACTAGTATAGCTAGTTTTGACTTGTAATAGCTAGTTAATAGCTAATGTGGGTCAAGTACCCTACTTTGACCTAGTTAGACAAGTGCGACCTAGTTTGGCCTAATTGTATGACCTAAAAATTATATTAGTGCATTCTTTTACTCATTTATCATCCATTATACCATCTGGCATGATATTTCCTAAATAGGATTGTCTGACATCAGCTCGGACATCGATTGAAATCTATTGCTCAGGACCAGAGGCGAGTACATTCTCTGATAGTTTCTATTATTTGATAATTACTATAATACAAGTATTTAGAATTGTTTTACTTGATTTCGACACAGTAGTTACATGGACTAGTACTATATGGATCCTATCAGAAGATGTTATCTCATTACCGTGTATATTTAGATACTCCTTCACATGTACTTTATTGTGTGCATCAGGTATTCCTTGTGCTCGTGTTCATTCGTGTACATTTATGTTCTTCGTGTACTCATATTATATTCGTGTTCGTAATATATCATGATCGGATCCATAAGTATTGGTCGAGGCGGAGGAAGTACTAGATAGATATATGATAAAAACCTTAAGTATTGCATTGCATCATATAGACAATAACCAATCATACACCTCAAGTATAATTGTGTTACTCCATAGACAACAACCAATCTTTAATGATTGTGTTCCTTGTAGACAATAACCAATCTTAAATGATTATGTTTCTTGTACACAACAGCCAATCATACTGATCATATGATTGTGTTATTGAGCGTGATAGTAGACCTTAGTAATCCAAGCCGGTCACATATCTAACGAGTATTTTAAATACTTAGTGTAGTTATAGTTCTTCTCTATATTCTAGTTTATTGCCTTCTATTTTATTGTGATCAATTTATACCATATTGCTTTAGATTATCTTTCTCTTTTCTTCCATAGTATGATATTATTTCATTGCTTCTTATCTTGTATTACATTCTCTATTTATGTTTATAGTCATTATCAATTAACTTGGAACTGCTATTGGGTTGTACTCGCTCCATCCTTACTAGATATTTTTTTTAGATGATTGGTTAGAGAAGATGTGTCCCACCTATTACAGGCCACAAAAGGGAGAGGCCGTTAAGATTGCACCGTAGAGCCTCTTGATATAGTACCACCAGCTGGAGAGTTTTAGATCATTCATTATGATATTGTATTTGATCTTAGCTTAACTTTATGGCATGTATTATTATTTTAAGACCATTTTGTTGTGATTAGAGTTGGACTTGCACTTGTGATGTATTTATGAATCTTTATTTTCTTTCTTCTATTCCATATCGTACAATTATCTTCCTTTAGTTTTTATTGTGATTGAGTATTGATTACCAATTATTATATATCATATTGTTCCTCCATTTGGAGTTGAAATAGCATGATATGTACCTTACATATATTGTATGAGATGTTAGATAGTATTGTTGACATTGACAGCGTTATACGTCGTTGTTACGATGTAGGTTGGGCGATGTTCACGTACTCGTGCCCTTACACCGGGTGCAATTCGTGACATCCTATGTCATGCTCCTAAAAATGGCATTATCGATGTGACAAGCAGTGCATCAGTACGAAAGTTAAGTACTATAGATATTCAAGCAATCTAATCTACTTAAAAATAGGAAATTCTACTTGATCAAGTCTAAGGTGGCAGGGCGAAAATCAATTCTCGTGGAACGTTTACTTTTATATTCAATACAAGTAATGAAAGAAGGGATTATTCCCTTAGCTAGGTGCATTACACTTTTTTTATTAGCATGCATCAAGCAATTCTTCTAGCGACTAGCATATATTGTCTGTATTATTTACGTGTGCAGGCTAAGTAAAGACATGTTCATCGAAGCCACCTAGCTTAGCGATGAATCGTAATTGTCGAGCGAGACTTCGAGCGCGCATTTAAAAAGTCTAAGTCTGAACTTCTTCTGAAGGTCTAATTCCGAATGCCTTTGCAAGAAATAAGTCATCTCGCCGAGCAAGGCGGGACAGGTTATCCCACTTGCGCCATTTGAATCGGCTCTCTGAGTTAAAATATGCAGGTTATTACAATCATAAAACATTCAGTCTGGTTGTCAAACCTATCACAATTCACTTGGTTCTTACTCTTAATGTTAGTCATAGGTAATCTCATCGTCAACTTGACGCCAACAATGCCTTTCTACAAGGTCATCTTTCTGACGATATTTTTATGTCACAACTACTAGGTTTTCTTGATCTTGATAATCCCGCACATGTATGCAAGTTACGCAAGGCTATATACTGTTGGCACAATGTTTATGTTGAGTTTTTGAATATGGCTAATCAATTAAATTTAGCATTATGGTAATCGATCAATCACTATAGTATCTTCTACTTAAACTCAGCATTGTCCAGATATGTAATATTTACTTTTGTATATTTTTTTATTCGTCTAACATATACTTGCAGAAAGCAATAAGCAAAAATCAGCAATGGATATATGATATATGACGATAAGCCAAAGACGACGTTATACCAGAAGATTTTATCCAACCGTCCACGACTTATCTGGAGCCTCACACCCGGGGGTTCCGCTGCCCGGGCAGCGCCCCTCGTGGGGGTTCAGGGGAGAATCCCCTAAAAGGTATTCAGATTCCCAGATCTGGTTATCTTTGGACAACTGCCGTTAAGAAAAAATACATCTTCAAGTCAGCAGATATTTTAGAAGTTTGGCGTCATCAGTGCTCTTGGTTTTCATATATAATTTAATATTTTATTTGAGTCTAGGACTTATGTACATCGAGTCGCACTGGCATAATCCAAGTTCACTCAAATAAACCTATGAACCTATCCATAATTCATTCTACATTCAACCCAAATCTTACCAGAATTGACAACAAAATTTGGACCGAATTTGTCCCGAATTCGAACCGAACTCGGTTACCCTTTTAGTATGAAATCAACTAGTTTAATTAGCTCATGATTTCTTGGCCTCCAATGTTCAAAAAATTAAATATTCCCTATCGAATTTTGGTCGAATTTGGTTTGTCAATACCCTATAAATAGAGTTGGATTTTCATATTTTTACTCACTCAACCATTCTCAATATTTCTATCCTATAGTGAGTTAACCCTTAGAGCCTAAACTTTATTATCTCCAAGATCAACTCCCAGTCTTCTAGTGCCAAGTGCGATCTCGATCTAGAAGTCTATAAAGTTGTAAAGAGCTTGGTTCATCAAGCCCCTCTGGTGTGTAAAGTTGTGTGACTTTGGATCAAATCTCATGGTTGTAAGAAGTCGGCAAGCCTTTATATCAAAGCTTGTGATTCACTATTGGTGATTATAGTAGATAAAACTCTGAGCTTGAGTTCTTGGGACTGAAATAGTCCTCTCAGAGGAAAACTAGTATACATCACGGTGTTTGCGTTTTTTCTCTCTTTCTCTTACTTTATTATATTGTATATACACTACTAGTTAATAATTTCTTTCACTCTGCTTAATTTTTAATTGGGTAGATTATTTTGTTGTATTCTATTCACCCTCCTCTAGAGTTTCCATACACGATCCTTCTTATACGACCTTAAACAAGCACCCCGAGCTTAGTACCATGAGCTAATAATATTTCTCATAGCCTCGGGATTTACAAACTCTTATGTAGTCACAACATTCCTTGTCTTCAAAAATAACGGTATTATCATCTTTCTCCTTGTGTATTGTCACGACCTGCACCCAGAATAAGGGCACGCATAGTAATTAATGCCCAGCCTATGCTGCAACATCGGTGGTAGAACACTGTCTGGGTCATCCATACTATCTAACTTCTCGCATAATATATATATGGTACCAGACAATGCTATCTCAACTCCAAATGGAGGTACAATATGATATATGATAATGGTAAACAATACTCAATCATAAAACAACTAAGGAAGATAAAGCACGATAAGGAATAACAAAGAAAAAGAGTCACAATACATCCACAAGTCCAAAATAATATATATACATGCCAATAATCTCAATAAAAGTCTAATATAAGTCTAACCAATAAGTCTAAGCCTCCTTAGTATCTGGTACTAGGTCCTCCTGCTCTAAAGGAGTATCCTCTAATGGTACGTCGTCCTGCGGCCCGTAGTAGGTTGGACACTGGTCCACAAGCCAATCGTCTAAAAAATATATCTAGTCATGATTGGAGCGAAGTACATACCTCTGAAAATAATTCCAAATACATAATCTAGCATATATAACATATAATAGAAAATGATACAAGATAACTAGCCATAAGAAATAGAGTGAACTAGGGTGAACAGGTAATATACTGGAATAAAGAACATGCAATATGAATAACTTTAATTTAAATAAAAATAGATAAAACTAACTATTGTGCCATAGAGTACAAGCTCATTATGTGATCTGTTTGGGTTGAACATGAATACAATATGGTAACTCGATTACACGTGTGATATATAATTGACATGTACACAAATAAACTTGGGCTTGATCACATATCCAACTCCTACTCCCCCATCCCCAACCAATAATTATGGATCTAATCATGACACATTATGAACATAATTATGGGTACACTAAATACGAGCAGTGTGTGAACAAGAATTACACTAAAATTAATATTCAATACATACGATAAAATACATGTGAAGGAGTACACGCTCAACACGGTCAAGGATAGCATCTCCTGACTAGATCCTTATAGTACCATCCTGTATAATCACTGTGTCAGAATTAAGTATACATCTCTAGAACATGTGATATATACACTACCATTAAATTAAAACTTACAGAGAGATGTACTCGCCTGAAATCTGGGGTAAAGTATCAACCTATATCCGGAATGGAGCTCCAAAGACCTAAATATGAAAAGCTACATCAATACAAGGTTTTGCAATGATCACAAGTTAAACTAGTCCATTTCTAGGTCATTATGCAAATTCTAAGTCAAAATAGTCAAACTTGGTCAACTCTAGGTCAAAATAGTCAAACCTCGTCAAACTAGCTATTTTTAGGTTGTATGAGTCCATCTCTAGTATGTTGGGTCCATACACTACTTATCTAGGCTATACTAGCTATATTAGGATACCAGAGTATCAATACTATATAGTATAAAAGATACACAACTAAAGACTTATAACTAGGCAATTATACCAACTAATCCAAACCATCTAACTCATTAATACTTATCTAACTACCTAACAACTAATCAATAACACTAACATATATAATACTAACAACAACTAACTCACCAACATTAACTAGCTATCATCCTAATAGTTAACATCAGGCTTCTAACATACTAAACAATAATATATAACTAACATTAGCTTACTACTCACAACAAATACTAACAACGGTTTATTAACTAACATATACATGACTAACTGACACACTCATCATATCTCATACAGTCAAATATAACTTCACTCTATACACCTCTCATCTTACTTGAACACTAACCATCCTTAACTAACAACTAACTAACAAATATCTATCTAACTAAACAATACTAACAGACACTACTATCAATATATATAACCTATTAACTAACAAGTGTGTGTGTGTACATATATATATATATATATATATATATATATATATATATATATATATATATATATATATATAACTCAAAATTACTAATATTTTAACTATATATATAAAACTAACACTATACACTAACAACTAATATATCTACATAACTTAACTATTACTGATTAAACATCACAGTCATCTAACTCTCCTCTATAACTTAACACCCTATCCTTAACTTGTTAACTGAACATGAATTGATCAACTAACCAACAGATTGTACTAAAATATACTAACTGACATCTTAAGTTACTAACTGATACTCATGTATCACCTCCCTTACACCAAAACCCACAAATAACACTTCACCCCTCAACTCACTGCCACTTGATACCCAAATTACATAAACCTTAATACCCTAATCCTCATAACTACCCTTACCCATACCAACTGGAATCTGTATTTCCCCATCCTTGATGTGCAGTCAGATGCACTTGTGCACAAGTGCACAACAGTGACCAACCAACTTGTTGTGCTTTCCTGCCCACCAATTTGTACTACTGAATACTATCAGCACAAGGTAACTGACAGTGCTCAGAAATGTTGCTGTGCAATATGCCTGCACTCATGCTCTATTTGACTGCTTACAGTCAACTACTCAGTGCCTCGAGCACTGCTGCTTCTCCAAACCCAGGCTCCAATTAAAAACTGTTGTTATAGCAATTACAACAATTGGTACCTTAGTGTATCAATTCATCACTTGCCATTCCTTCCCTGGTTTCTATATCTAGCAATATACATACATATACAAATCAATCCTCTCATACCCCTCACCATCACTAGTTTACCACAGTGATACTCACCTTAAGACATCAACACACGACACTAAGATATGCATACACATTAGTCCTAAATATTATCCTTTAGTCCATAACTAACAGACCCTACACTGAATACAAGTAACCCCAGCAGTCCAACATGAGTTGGTAATCCCCCAAAGACAGTCCATAAGTCTCCCATATATATATATATATATATATATATATATATATATATATGTATATGTATATATATATATATATATATATATATATATATACGTCAAATATAATATAATATAGCTATTCACACCCTAAATAGAGCATGGAACAATTCATCAAACACGTGGAGTGCATCACACCCTTATCACACTAAATCTATGATACGCTTGTGATATGGCCTTGACACATCACCAAATGTATCACAAAGGATACGAGCAAGTCTAGAATCATATTTCTAAGCAAATGCAAAGTGCTAGCTACTCAACAACGTATCTGTGTCAAAATATGACATGTGCAGCCCCTGTGTCGAAGAAAAAAATCCTAAATTAATCCGTGTAATCAAATTGCCATGACACGGCCTATACGTATCCAATTATGGGCACGTACCTATTACTACAACCCCGATCTAAGTCTAAATAGATCTAATTGGTCTAGTAGCACACAATTGATGTGTCAATATCGTAATTCCCCCAAAGCACATACAAAAACCTATGTAGAATCCATATTTGGTGTCCAAATAGCCTAAAACTTGTCTCTATAGGTAGCATATGCCAATGGTGTGGTTCCTAGAGGTCTAATGCATGATTTAGAAGCTAAAATAAGAAAAAAATTCAAAAATTACCTATTGGAAGATGGATTTCCAATAAAAACCAAAGTGGACACGATACAGACACGATCTCCTTGCCACAAGTCACTCTTCCTAGTGCTCCTTACCAAACCAAGCTCCAATGCTCTTCTAATGGTGAAAGAGAGAGGGAATGGAAGTAAAATAAGAGAAAAATTTATGGAGGGAAAGAATAAAATTTGGGGATCTAAATTCTAGATCTACAATGAAGAAACAAATAAAGATGAGAGAGAGAGGAGACCTCCCTATAGGGGCCAGCCACTTTTCCCTTCTCCAAGCAATCTTGTATTGTCTAATTTGCCCTCTAATGATGAATTGTAAGAAATAATTAAGGGTGGGCACTTTGGGAAGTCCTACACTAATTCTAATTAGGCTAATCTATCATATTTAATTAATGAGGATGGGTCTAATGAGTTTGGATCCAAGCTAGGCTCACTAGTTGTCATGACAAGTCTAGTTGGTTCACAAGTGTTAAGTCTAATTAATAGGCTATTCTACTAATTAATAAATAAATAATACAAGGAACAATTAATATATAGCATACTAATAACTAATATTTATTCCAAAAATTAAATACAAATATTAAATTACCAAACTACCCCTAGTTGAAAAAGTGAGGATGACAAACTTACCCACCTTAGAAAATTTTGTCCTCGAAATTTAAGAAAAAAACTAACTACAAATAACAATCAATACATGTAAGAAAGAATTATACCTCACGTTTCAAACAGATAAGGATATCCTCGCGCATCTCGGCCTCTCGCTACCAGGTACTCTCTTCTGGTGAGTGATGCCTCCACGAGACGGGTACCAAAGGAATTGTCTGGTTCTGTAGCACATTCTCCTTGCGATCCAGAATCTCCACGGGTTGTTGAGGGTAGCTGAGAGTCAGACCAACCTCAATTTCTAAGTGATCCAATACATGGCTTGGATCTGCCACGTACCCTCTTAGCTACGACATATGGAACACATTATGCACTCCCTCTAATATAGACGGTAAGTCTAGTATGTAGGCCACTTCACCAACCCTCTCAAGAACATCGAAGGGTCCGATGTACCATAGACTAAGCTTTCTACCTCCACAAAGTAAATCATGCCCCGTGTCAAAGAAATCCTCATGAACATCAGATTGCCAACCTAGCACGAAACACAGCCTTAGCACTCTAACTATAACAAGCAATCACAAGCAATATAAAACAAAATCTATACCTTAAATCCAATGGTCTACGATGGCTATCGACCTATTGCCGTTGTCTGTCCTGCGCCACCCAAAGCCTATCCCTGATGAGCTTTACTTTCTCAGCTGCATCCACGACCATCTCTGGTCCCAATAAGGATCTTCTACTAATATCATCCTATGATAACGGAGTAAGGTATCTCTGTCCATACAATGCCTCAAATGGTGACATCTCGATAATGGCCTGGTAGCTGTATTATAAAAAACTCTACTAGATGAAGATGATCCTCCCAAGAGCCTATGAAATTTAAAACACAAGTGCGAAGCATATCCTAAAGAGTCTAGATAGTGCTCTATGACTGTCCGTCTGTCTGAGGGTGATCTGCGGTACTGAATATTAGCTGAGTGCCCAGGCTGGCCTGCAAACTCCTCTAGAAATAGGACATGAAACGACTATCCTGATTCGAAACTATGCTCACAGAAACTTCATACAATCTGACTATCTGACGCATATACATCTTCGAGAGCTTCTCCGTAGACGTTCCCACTTTGAATGGTAGAAAATGGGGCGATTGGTCAGCCTGTCTATAATGACCCAAATCGCGTCTTTGCCTCTTGGAGAACGTGGAAGCCCTGAAACAAAGTCCATCGTCACATGCTCCCACTTCCACTCTAGAATGGGTAAAGGCTAAAGCAATCTATCGGGCCTCTGTCTCTCTGCCTTTACCTTTTGGCAGACCAAGCATCTGGATACGAAACTAGCCACCTCCCACTTCATATCATACCACCAAACATGCTTTCTTATGTCTCTATATATCTTGCTGGCACCTCGATGCATAGAGTACTGAGATCGATGTGCCTCCTGAAGAACCTCCTCGCGCAATGCTCCACTCGGCACACACAATCTGGTACCGTACCATGATGATCCATTATTTGTAATACTAAAGTCTTCTGCAAATCCTATCCAGACCTGTGCTCTTATGCTCCTTAGAGACTCATCCTCGAACTATGCAGCTCTGATCCGGTCTATCAACTCTAACTGTACCTGAAGTCCCCACATCTGTGTCTTAACTCCAGGAACTAACACTTTAATACCCAATCTATCAAGATCGTCTAACAAGTTCTTGTCCCTCGTCAAGTACGTAGCCACTGGATACCTGCTCAAGGCATCCGCGACTAAGTTGACCTTCCCTGGATGATACTGCAATGAGATATCGAAGTCCTTTATCAGCTCTAACCACCGCCTCTGCCTTATGTTGAGCTCTTTTTGTGTGAATACATACTTCAAGCTCTTATGATATATAAAGATCTCGACTCGCTCCCCATACAAGTAGTGCTTTCATAGTTTAAGAGTAAAAATAACTGCTGCCAACTCCAAGTGATGGGTAAGGTAATCCTTCTCAAATGGGCATAATTACCTGAAAGCATAGGCAATTACCTTCCTATTCTGCTGTGACACAAATCCCAAGCCCTTACCTGAGGCATCACTATATATAGAAAATCTTTCTGTCCCTGATAGAAAAGTCAACACTAGATCTGTAGTCAACCTCTTCTTCAACTCCTCAAAATTATCCTGACTCTCCTTAGTCCAGATGAACATCGCGTCCTTCCTGGTTAGTCTAGTCATCGGCTCCACAATCCAGGAAAATTCTTGAACAAATCTCCGATAATAGCCTGCCAGTCCAAGAAAACTCCGTACCTTTGCCACTGAACTCGGGGTAGACCATGACTCGATTGTTGAAATCTTTTTCGGGTCTACTCAGATCCCGTCTCCTGTAACCACATGACCGAGGAATTCAATCTTATCAAGGAAGGACTCATACTTCGAAAGCTTTCCATAAAGCTTCTCCTTCCTGAGGGTCTCCAGAACTATCCTCAGGTGTTTCTCATGCTCCTCTGGGGTATTCAAATAAATTAATATATCATCAATGAATACCACTACAAACTGATCCAAGTACTGATGAAATACCTTATTCATCAAGTTTATGAATACCGTTGGGGTACTAGTCAACCTAAACAACATCACTAAGAACTTAAACTACCCATACCGAGTCTTGAAAGCTATCTTCGGAATGCCTTCCTCCTTTATTTTTACCTGGTGGTACTCCGACCTCAAGTCTATCTTCGAAAATACTTGTGCTCCGCTCAACTGATCAAATAAATCATCAATCCACAACAACGGGTATTTGTTCTTGATAGTGAGATTGTTGAGAGCCCTGTAGTCAATACACATATATACCGAGCCATCCTTATTCGGTACAAATAATACCGGAGCACCCCACGGTAATGAACTGGAGTGGATAAAGCCATTGTCTTGCAACTCATCCACCTGCTTCTTCAATTCTGCTATTTTGCTATTGTTTACCCTATAGACGTCCATATATTCTGCAATCAATAGATGTGGCAGCTCCTGCTCTTCCACCAAAGCTCCACAGAAGTCTTTCTCACTCTACTCTGCTGCTCCTCTGACAAACTTAAACTCTGGCTCTCCTGGTGTTAGAAATAAAACTTAGCCTCCACGATAATCGATACTAGCATGGTGTCGACTCAACCAATCTATCTCGAGTACTATATCGTAGCTCAGAAGTGGCATTACGAGTAGACACACACTCAACTCTCGACCTTCCAAAAAACTCTTCGATCTTTATAAATATTACTGACCAGGATTATGCCACGCTCGGACATGATCTTGCAAATCCTCGCCAACGGTTCAGTCTTAAGATGATGCTTTAGGACAAAAGATATAGATACAAAACTATGTGAAGAACCGGAATCAAATAAAGTATGAGCTGGAAAAGAATCAAGATAGACTGAACTTGAAACAACATCACCGACTGACTCCTCCTCATCGACGGTTAAGGCGAAAGCTCGCCCCTGTCGCTGGGCACCTCTCTATTTCTGTTGGTGCTGAGCAAACTGCTACTATTGTGGTCGTAGGGGAGGTCCTCTTTGTTGCCTCGCTGGTGGTCTTACGGGTGCTATCTGTGCATGGGCCCCGTCCTGAGCTGGACGAGCTGGAGCTCTAGGACAAGCCCTCAACTGGTGGTCTCCTGCTTCGTAGAATAAACACTGGCCTAATCTCATCCTGCACTCATCCCATCAATATCCTGACTTCTTGCAGAATGGGCAAGGAATAGTTGACGTCTGGATCTGATACGTCTGCTACACTGGCGCTCTAGTTGGTACAGGGTATTGCTGCCTCGGCTGTTGGAAGTGTCTCTGATGTTGCTGTTGAAAGTGAGGCCGCTTTATTAGACCTGTGCTAGTACTAGATCCTCCTATGTCCCTCGGCCACTTAGAGCCAAGTTCTAGATCGTCCTCCGTCCGCTGTGCTTGCCTTAGAATCTCCTCAAAAGTAGATGTGGGGTCACCATTCGTATGTGATTTGATCTATTTGTTCAGGCCCTTCCTGAACTTCCTGGTCCTTTCTCTAGGGTTCTGCTTCTCCATAATGTGGCCTAATATGCAATACTCTGCCGTATACTCATCCACCGTCATACCTCCCTGAATGAGGTACTGAAATTGGCTCTCTAGAGATGTCAGAGCCACATCTGAAAAAAACTTTTTCTTGAAGAGCTCCTTAAAAGTTTCCAAAGTAAGTCCTGGTGCTGAGATTCTGGGGTCCATCCTAAACCAAGTCAATGCGATATCAAACATCATGCTTCCTGCGGCCTCTACCAGCAACCTCTGTAGATTCTGTGGCAGTTGCAGGTTCCTCTTAATATCTTCTATCCGATCATCAGCATAAATAATTCCCTCAGTGCTTTTAAAGTCCTTCGACCCTATCCTCTTGAAGTCTATGATTGTCCCCGACCTCGGCTGCTGCGGGGTGAACTGAGGTGGTACCGTCTGTGGCTGGACTTAGGCAACTCTCTCGACTGCGACGAGCACAATCTAGTAGGCATTCTCAATGCCCTGTCTCATAACCTCTGACTGACGCTGTTGTGCCTCCATTATCTGCTGGAAAAGCACAAATATCTGCGTCGAATTGACTGCGGGTGGTGGAGGTAGAAGATCCTCTGAGACTATCGGCGCTGTCCTCTGTACCGAAGATGGAGCACCCCTGGATCAGTGAAGTGGACTTATGAAATATAGCTGCTGGAATAGCGTCTGCTGGTGCTTTCCTCAGAGGCGATGAAGTGACCGACCTCACTGACACTACGCCTGAGTGCTGGGAACGCATCTTTGGCGACATCCTGAAGATAGATTAAAACAAGAAATCAATATTGAGTATGATATTATATCATCAAAGAAGGAAAAAATTATTCAAGTAAAGTAAGCATTCTAATAAATAAGGGTAGCAAAACTAATATTTGGAAATATTTTCTAGTTGTGATTGAGTATACTCTCAGCCTATATCCTATATCCTAAAATAGGCTCGTAGGTGAGCACTACTACGATATCGCTCCAATTATGACTCTGACCTTTATTGGCCACCACTAAAAATGTGTCACGACCCGCACCCAGAATAAGGGCACGCATAGTGATCAACTCCCAGCCTATGCCGCAACATCGGCTATAGAATGTTGTCTGGGTCATCCATACTATCTAACTTTTCACATAATATATATATGGTACCTGACAATGTTATCTCAACTCCAAATGGAGGTACAATATGATATATGATAATGGTAAACAATACTCAATCATAAAAAAACTAAGGAAGATAAAGCATGATATGGAATAACAAAGAAAAAGAGTCACAATACATCCACAAGTCCAAAATAATATATATACATGCCAATAATCTCAATAAAAGTCTAATACAAGCCCAAACAATAAGTCTTAAGTCTCCTCAATATCTGGTACTAGGTCCTCCTACTCTAAAGGAGTATCCTCTAATGGTACCCCGTCTTGCGGTCCGTAGTAGGTGAGATACTGGTCCACAAGGCAATCATCTGAAAAATATATCCAGTCAGAATTGGAGCAAAGTACATACCTCTGAAAGTAGTTCCAAATACATAATCGAGCATATATAACAGATAATAAAAAAGGATACATGATAACTAACCATAAGAAATAGAGTAAACTAGAGTGAACAGGTAATGTACTAAAATTTGGAACATACAGCAATTTAAATAAAAATAGATAAAATTAACTACTGTGCCATAGAGTACAAGCTTATTATGTGATTGGTTTGGGTTGAACACGAATACAATGTGAAATATAATCGACATGTACACGAATACTCTGGGGCTTGATCACATAACCAACTCCTACTCCCCCATCCCCAATCAATACTTATGGATCCAATCATGACACATTATGAACACGATTATAGGTACATTGAATACAAGCAGTGTGTGGACATAAAGTATACTAAAATCAGTACCCGATATATATGATAAAATATATGTGAAGGGGTACCCACTGAACACGGTAAGAGATAACATCTCCTGACAGGATCCATATAGTACTAGTCCGTGTAACCACTGTGTTAGAATCAAGTATACAGTTCTAAAATATTTGATATATACACTATCATAAAATAAAAACTAATAGAGAGATGTACTCGCCTAAAATTTGGGTTAAAGTATCAACCCGTATTCGAAATGGTGCTCCGAAGACCTAAATATGAAAAGTTACATCAATACAAGGTTTTGGAATGATAATAAGTTAAACTAGTCCATTTCTAGGTCTTTAGGCCAATTCTAAGTCAAAATAGTTAAACTAGGTCAACTCTAGGTCAAACTAGTGAAACTAGCTATTTCTAGGTTGTATGAGTCCATCTCTAGGATATTGGGTCAATAAACTACTTATCTAGGCTATACTAGCTATATTAGGATACCAGAGTATCAATACTATATAGTATATAAGATACACAACTAAAGACTTATAACTAGGCAATTATACCAACTAATCCATACCATCTAACTCATCAATAATTACCTAACTACGTAACAATTAATCACTAACACTAAAATATATAATACTAACAATAACTAACTCACCAACATTAACTAGCTATCATCCTAATAGTTCACATCAGACTTCTAACATACTAACCAATAATATATAACTAACATTAGCTTACTACTCATAACAAATACTAACAACAGTTTATTAACTAACATACACATAACTAACTGACACACTCATGATATATCATACAATCAAACATAACTTCACTCTATACACCTCTCATCTTACTTGAACACTAACCATCCTTAACTAACAACTAACTAACAGATATCTATCTAACTAAACAATACTAATAGACAGTACTGTCAATATATATAACCTATTAACTAACAAGTGTGTATATATAACTCAAAATCGCTAACATTCTAACTAACTAACTAACTAACTAACTATATATATATATATATATATATATATATATATATATATATATATATATATATATATATATATATATATATATATATATATATATATATATATATATAACTAACACTATACACTAACAACTAATATATCTACATAACCTAACTATTACTGATTAAATATCTGAACAGTCATCTAACTCTCCTTTATAACTTAACACTTGACTGAACATGAATTGATCAACTAACCAACATATTACACTAAAATATACTAACTGACATCTTAAGTTACTAACTGATACTCATGTATCACCTTCCTTACACCAAAACCCATACATAACACTTCACCCCTTAACTCACTGCCACTTGATACCCAAATTACACAAGCCTCAATACCCTAATCCTCATATCTACCCTTACCCATACCAACTAGAACCTGTATTTCCCCCATCCTTGATGTGCAGACAGATGCACTTGTGCACTAGTACACAAAAGTGACCAACCAACTTGTTGTGCTCTCTTGCCCACCAATTTGCACTACTGAATACTATCAGCACAAGATAACTGGAAGTGCTCTGCAATATTGCTGTGCAACATACCTGCACTCATGTTCTACCCGAATGCTTGCAGTCAACTACTCAGTGCCTCAAGCACTGCTGATTCTCCTAAGCCAGGCTCCTATTGACAGTTGTTGTTATTGCAATTGCAACAACTGGTACCTTAGTGTATCAGTTCACCACTTGCCATTCCTTCCCTGATTCCCACATATAGTAATATACATACATATACAAATCAATCCTCTCATACCCCCTCACAGTTACTAGTTTACCACAATGACACTCACCTAAACACATCAAGACATAATACTAAGATATACACACACATCAGTCCTACATATCATCCTTCAGTCCATAACAGACCCTACACTGAATACAAGTAACCCCAACAGTCCAACATGAGCTGGTAATCCCCCAAAGACAGTCCACAACTCTCTCATATATACATACATACATATATATATATATATATATATATATATATATATATATATATATATATATATAGTATAATATAGCTATTCATACCCTAAATATAGTATGGAATAATTTATTAAACACGTAGAGTGCATCACACCCTTATTACACCAAATCTAAGATACGCTTGTGATACGGCCTCGACACATCACCAAATGTATCATAATGGATACGAGCAAGTCTAGAATTATATTTCTAAGCAATACAAAGTGCTAGCTACTCAACTACGTGTCCGTATCAAAATATGACACGTGCAACCCTCCCCCCCCGTGTTGAAGAAAAAATCCCAAATAACCCGTGTCATCAAATTATCATGACACGGCCTACACGTATCCAATTATGGGCACGTACCTAGTTCCATAACCCCGATCTATGTCTAATTAGATCTAATTGGTCTCATGGCACACAATTGATGTGTCAATCTTGTAATTCTCCCAAACCATATATAAAAACTTATGTAGAATCCATATTTGGTGTCCAAATAGCCTAAATCTTGTCCCTATAGGTAGCCTATGCCAATGTGGTGGTTTCTAGAGGTCTCATGCATGATTTAGAATCTAGAATAAGAAGAAATTCAGAAATTACCAATTGAAAGATGGATTTCCAATAAAAATCAAAGTGGACACGATCCGGACAAGATCTCCTTGCTACAAGTCCCTATTCCTAGTGCTCATTGCCAAACCAAGCTCTAATGCTCTTCTAATGGTGAAAAAGAGAGAGAATGAAAGTAAAATGAAAGGAAATTGATAGTGCAAAATAATGGAATTTGGGGATCTAAATTCTAGATCTACAATAAAAAACAAATGAAGAGGAGAGAGAGAGAGAGAGAGAGAGAGAGAGAGAGGAGACATCCCTATAGGGGGCTGCCACTTCCCCCTTCTCTAAGCAATCTTGCATTATCCAATTTATCCTCCAATAATGAATTATGAGAAATAATTAAGGGTGGAAATTTTGGAAAATCCTATACTAATTCTAATTAGGCTAATCTATCGTATTTAATTAGTGAGGATGTGTCTAATGAGTTTGGATCCAACCTAGGCTCACTAGTTGTCATAAAAAGTCTAATTGGTTCACAAGTGTCAAGTCTAATTAAAAGGCTAGTCCACTAATTAATAAATAAATAATAAAAGGCAAAATTAAATATATAGCATACTAATAACTAATATTTATTCCTAAAAATTAAATAAATATGCCAAATTACCAAACTATCCCTAATTGAAAAAGTGAGGGTGACATGTATGTTGATGACATAATTAATACTGGATTCAATTCCATAATAGTTCGATGGTTTATTTGTAAACCCCTAACCCAAAATAGGTATTTTGTATGTATTTTATACTTATTGTATTTATTTTAGATTATTTTAAAATCGATTAAAACCTAATTATTTTATTAGGATACTTCACTGTAGTTTGGACATTATTGTTAAAGGACGACTCCAAAATCTATAGCGTACTTCGTAGGAAGTAGCCTACACGGGAGACACTACTAGTAGCATCTTCGCGTGACACAAAATTCGACCATTCAATATTAGTATGGCACTAGTGTAACAACCGTAGTTTATTTTATTTAATATTTAGATATTTTTTTATATCTAATTCATTTGTGATTATTTTTCCATTCAACCTTCTTCAATAAGCAATCCATAATTCCTCCATGTCAAATTAGGCTACTTCCCTCTTTTGTAGATTTTTTTTTTAAAAGTCCAATCAAATTCCAACTACCAAAGATTTACCTTAGTTTACATATTAATTGTCCATTATTTTATTCCCTTAGAATCAAATAAAATCTTATTCATTATTTAGTTATTTGGTTAGTTATTAACTTTTAATGACTAACAAACAAAACCAAATCCTACCCCCTCTTCCAAAACCCACGGCCCCTCTCCCAAAACCCGCACACACCTTCCTAATCTGCCTCTCTCTCTCTCTGTCTCTCTGTCTCTCTCTCTCTCTCTCTCTATATATATATATATATATATATATATATATATATATATATATATATATATATATATATATAAAATCTTTTTCTCATCTCTTATTCTAAAAATTCTAACCTAAAATCTCCTGTACAAAATCCTAACATTCTCTCCTTACTCCATCACCCTAGCTGCCACCTATATTACCAAGGCTGACCCCCCCACTGCCACGTGGACACCACACCACCTCCTCCATCTAAGAACACTAACATCTCCTTCATTCTTCTTCTAGTAAGTTTCTTTAATCCTTCTCTTCTTCCATCTTCAATCCCTTCTTAATTTATGAATATATATATATATATATATATATATATATATATATATATATATATATATATATATATATATATTATATGCATGTGTGATGATATAGACTCCATTGTTTTTATTTTGAAGAACCTATTCAACCCATGAACCCTAGTTTTGGGTTTTAATGTAAAAGTTTGATGCATGTGTGAAACCATGTTCAAAATCCTCTTTAATTCTTGTTAATGTATTTATATAGATGTTATTAATAGAGAATATATTCAGTTTTTATAAATAATTCTAGATTTTTTAAATTATATTCAAATAGAGTTTTAACTATATTTTATGGGTAGTTTTGTCCTAGTTTTGATGTATGCATGTTGGAGACCCTTAGACCTTATTAGGACTTAATCATAGATAAAAAATCCTAAAATTTCCTTGATGATGTATTATTTTTCCAGAAATTATATATTCTAAAATTATATCAAAATTATATTATTTGATGATTATATTATCACAACACCCATGTACCATGCCTTGGTATGCATACTAGCAAAGTTTGGTTGCCTACCCTAATAGGATCAACTTGTAGATGTTAAAACCCTAATTATTTTTGTATGAATAAAAGAATTAGTATTTATTATTAGTTTACCATATTTATTCATATTTAATTTCTATTTATAAAAATTAGAATTCTAGGTATTTTATGTAGCAAGTTGACCTAGTTTTGACAAAACTTGACCCCGACAGTTCCAGAGTTAACCCCCGATCAAAAACCCTTAATTTAGCATTTAAAATTATATTATTATATTTTAATTATGATTTATGAGGATTTATTTCATATTTATTTATTTATTAAAAAGTAATTTTTGGTGACTAGTAGGCAAACCGTTGTGACCTAGTTTTGGTTTCTACTTAGTTTTGGACTCATAGAATTTATAGGAGATGACCCTACCACTAAAAACCCTATTTTCTAATCAAATATCATAATTAATACTTTTAATAATTAATGATTTAAAAATATTTTTTGGCAACGTTAATGGTTAGTAATATTTTGGCGTGTAGTTACTTACATGTGCAACCAACGTAGGATTAATAACTAGATAATAACTTAATTTGAATACTAGAATAAGAGTCTAATTAGTGTAATAATTAATTCGCAGGTGTTCGAGAAGTTCCTGTGGAGAGCCTCGGACCAAATTTGTTGTGCTCACAGCTTGACTTGGAAGGCAAGTACTCCTTGCTTGATTGTATTGTTCACTTTATATTATGCCTAGTTTTTATTTTGCTAGATGTATGCACGTATCTTAGAAGTAATTGACTTACCTGATATGTTATAAAGATACGTAGTATCTTCTGACCTGACACTATTTCAAATACGTTCACTGTATGAATGAGAGAGTGCATGGACTAGCGCATCGATCGCACATCGATACATGAGTTCGTGTCTTGTGTTAGTAGTTGGTGTTAGTTAGTTCTAGATTTTATTGACGACTTTGCATTATATATGCACCGTGTATACGGTTCTCAGATAGTTCTTTAGGAGGAGAGAATCTGCTAGTGAGCGTATGTAATTTCTGTTTCTTATTGTACTGTAAAAATGATGCAACTTTTTAACCCTCGAGTTCTACGGAACGCCTGGTGGGATGATGTTCTTCTATTTCTTCTCCCTCATGCGCCACTAAAGATGTCTCGAGTGCATTTCACATAGATGGTTTAGTTACCCTATTTATTGTTTACTGCTTTACTTTCATGCATGTCAATTTCTTGTGTACTTATTATGTCCCTCTGAGGATCTGGCACCCTTTTCAGGTATAGAAGATCATAATTATTAGTAGGAGCACGGATCAGGACTGGCTACTTCTTTGTCTTTTGAGGAGGTCTTCCCTTAGTGCTTCTTGATCACTAGATGATGTAATTATTTTGTTGTCTTTCATATTCTAGTTTGGTAGTGGATTTGTCTTCACCTAACTATTAGTTCTTCTCGACTGTTTTCTACTTGGTACATAGCCGTATTTGGTTATGTATTTCTATTTGGTTTTGTGGATGAAATTAGTATTGCCTGTGACTTGTGAAGTTATATACCACTTGTAAATTATTATTATTCATAAAACAGCGTACGTATGTGTATGGTTTTCATATATTAGAGTTGCCATGTACATACGACTGGCATGCTTAGGTATTCCTAGTCCTACGTATTTTGGGACTGGGGCATGACATATTTTTAGTGGTGGCCAATGCAGGTCGAGAGTATATTGTATCTGTTATATTACTGTACCGAGCAAGCATGCAAATAGGATTATAGTATATAATCTCATCCACATATTTAACTTTCCTCTTTATTTTTGTTCTGAATTTTTGAACTCACCTACCTTCCTTGACTTTCAAAATTATACTCGTTTAATTCTCTTGACATCGGTATCCTTATTTCCTTACCTCTTCCTATTTAATGTACTTTCATAATAGTTTCTTGAGTATAGCCTCCTGTCAGAATATAGGAATCCTTGTTGTTAGAAGATAATTATGATAATTACATACTAAGAAAAATAAATTAGAATATTGATAGCTCCCAAAAGTTTAGCATACCTAATGAACCATAGCATCCAACATATGTAAATTGATTGACCATTATCTATTGATATATTTAGGAATGACTTAAAAGTAGTATAGACACTACTATGGTTATTTAGAAATTTGACCATATTGTTTGACCCTAGTATTGAGGAACCAATAGAAAACCAAGGTTGAATATTAGGACTAAATCTAACTTTCATAGTGAGATAATATAAGAGGACTATAAATTTAGAATCTTGTTATGATATTAGAAGAGAAGTACCTTAGGAAACCAAGAGGAATAAATCAATACCTTAGTAAGAGCAAGGGTACCCTACCTTCAGCTTAGTAGATCCCCTAGAATCTATGATCATCGTTGAGTCATACTTGAGTCTCCATGAGTCACCGACCCTGCCATCTCATCCAACTATCTATATACTTTTCTATCTTGAGTTAATGCCTCCCTCCATCATAGATCAATTATCATAGCTCTTTACCAATTAAAACCTATTGAATGATTAGAATCTTTCCCTTGATCATACCTCGAACATAGAGACTAGCATATCATAGTCCCTTAGGAAACCATGATATTATCAAGAGTCTCTCTATTTACTTTCATATCTTGTTTCTCCGAAATCTTAACGCTCTCTATTTGTGCGATGACTAAATTTTTTTTGTCTTTCATATCCTGACACCTTACTCTTCTAATGGTAGGCCTAGTGATTCCTTTTATGTTAGGATATATAATTAGTAGGATTATCATTCAGGGATGAGTAATCGGTTAAATCGGTTTAAACCGAACCGATTTATCCAAAACCGATTAAACCAAAACTAAAAAAATTAAACCAAAACCGAACCGAATGTAGGAGAAACCGAAAAAAACCGAACCGAGATAATTATATCGGTTTATTCTGCTTAATCGGTTTATTCGGTTGGGCTATTTTTTTTAGTGGGCCGGATAATTGGGCCATTTTTTGTTAATGGGCCTGGACTAAACAATTGTCCAAAAAATTCATAAAAATTCATACACAAAATATACATACAAATCCTCTAAAATCCATAAAAATTCATACACAAAATATACATACAAATTCATTTTTTGTTACTGGGACATTATATACTCAACTATTAAAAAATGATACACAGATACAAATGATACACATATACAAAATCCATAAAAATTCACAAGTCACAATAATACATACACAAACAAATGATACACAGATACAAAATCCATAAAAATTCACAAGTCACAATAATACATACACAGATACAAATGATACACAAACAAACAAATACAAAATCTATCACAACAATACATACACAGATACAAATGATACACAGATGACAGATACAAATTCCATAAAAATTCACAATTCACAACAATACAAATAGGATATTATATACACATCTCCAGATTTTTCCTTGCCAAACATCATAACTGGTGTAGCCCACTCCTTCAGTCCTTTGCCAGTTTGAGGTGTGCTTGTTGACAGAGACATGAAACAATCAAAAGAGACATGAAATAATCAAATAATGATACATGAAACATAAAACATTAAACTCTCAGTCTCAGTACATGAAATAATTTTTTTGAGCCTTTACCTCTGTTTGATTAATGAAGGGAGACGATGAGCAACTGAAGGAACATCACTGATTGAAAGTGGCAGACTTAGCACACATTGAGAATCTTGAATGTGGCAGATTTAACACACATTAAGAATCGAAATACTCAATTTTTTCAAGCCTAAATAGAACCCAGATAGTCAAATCCAAAATCTGCATGATGGAGCAAGAGAAAGTATGGTTTGAAGTCTTTGAAGCTCAGATCAGATAGGCAATTGTGCATCAAAAAATGATGCATTGTAGTATCTGTCCACTTACTAATGCCATATCATCATATCATCATTGCAAGTATTTGAAGCTCAGATAGGCAATTATGATTGAAAAAATGATGCTTTCATTGTATTGTAGTAACTGTCCACTTACTAATGCCATATCATCATTGCAATTTTCTTCACATACTTGTTAGCAACTTATAATGGAATAAAAAAAGTAACTGTAATACACAAACTATTAAAAAATAATATTGGCTAATTGTTACATATAAAGTGCATTGATATACCAATTTACGTATAAACTATAAAAGTATAAAGTACAGTAAAAACCTGGGGCCTGGCTACATATAATGTGTAAATGTGCAGTTATCATTTACATATAATGTGGTAGTGCATATAATGTGTAAATGTGTAAACCTAGGGCCTGGCTACCAATTTACCAATTTACATATAATGTGTAAACCTGGGGCCTGGCTACCAATTTACATTTCAGTGACACTGTTTAATATTACATAATCCAAAATGATGTAGTGCATTGTTTAGTGAAAACTAAAAACCTGGGGCCTGGCTACACATTTCAGTGACAGTATTTAATATTACATAATCAAAACCAAACAATCCAGATTCCAAAAAATAACTCTTCAAACAACGCTTGAGGTTGAACCCATCAATTGGCTTAAATCTACATAAGTATACAAAATTACAGGAACAAACAATCAATACAAGTAAAAAACAAAAAAAATAAAATTATGTGATATAAATTATTATATAAAATGATACCTTTTTCAAGTTTATCCAGGGATTCCAAATTTTCTCCAAGATTAGTAACAATAGATCGATCGGAACCAGTCCTAAACCAATCTTGAGAACAAATAAGACCCTGAACAATCTTAGGTGTCAAAGAACTCCTAAATGCATCAAGGACCCTACCACCGGTACTAAATGCACTCTCCGAAGCTACCGTAGATATAGGAACGGCCAAGATATCATGAACCATTCTTGAAAGAACAAAAAAATGAGGAGAGTTGATTTTCCACAAAGCCAAGAGATCAAAATTTGGATTCTCATCTTCATCGGCTTCGGTGGGCTCAATAAGATAACGATCCAACTCAGATTTATTATCAAAACCAACAATTTTTATTTTATGATTTTTATATTGAGCCTTCATCATACTTTTCAAGTTAAAGACTGGACGATCTTCGATGGTAGGAGATTCACTCATTTCACTAGTTGTAGAAGAAACTATAGGTGCATACAACTTTCTGTATTCTTCAAACATGGAATAAACAACCATTTTAATCTTCTCTAGTATGGTTTCACCCTTTGATTGGCTATAGAGTTGATATAGCCACCATTCCAAATATGCAAACTTTTGCCTTGGATCAAAGAGTGGCGCAATGAAGACAACCATATTCATCTTCTCGACGTCCCCCCAATATTTATCATATTTCTCTCTCATTTTATCCGCCATAATAGACAACTCGAAGTCGTCATTACTCTTAGCATTCTTCAAGAGAAAATTAATAGATGCAATCTCTTCAAAAACTTGTTTGAAGTGACATATAAAGAGCCCTACATACGTAAGGTGAATTCATAGAAATGTTCTAAAAATGTACACAACCTTCTCACATTCATCCAATCTTGTTCGGTTGGAAACAAATTCTCACCCTCAAGTTCTCTTTTGAATGAAAGATCTTCGTCTTGGAATCTCTCAAAGGCACTTTGAAACCTTTGGGCCGTATCCAACATCAAATATGTTGAATTCCAACGGGTGCTCACATCTAGACACAATAATTTCTTGCTTTCTATTTTTTCAATTTGAGCACAATCTTTAAACTTTTGAAAACGTGAAGGTGATTGTCTAACATAGCTAATAGCTCTCCGGACACGAGCAACTGAAGAAGACATCATTTTTTATCCATCTACTACAACAAGATTGATAATATGTGCAATACAACGCATGTGTAAATACTTGCATTGAAGAATACTATTTCCCCGTTGTGCAAACTTTTTGCTTAGATAAGCAATAGCAACGTCATTAGAGCTAGCATTATCAACGGTGATTGTAAAAATTTTCTCAATGCCCCACTCAATCAAACATGACTCAACTTCCCTCCCAATAGCCTCGCCTTTATGACTTGAAATTGGACAAAAGTTGATAATTCTTTTTTGTAATTTTCAATCTTCATTAATGTAATGTGCCGTAAGACACATATAGTTTATCTTTTGTTTAGATGTCCATGTGTCCATCGTAAGACACACCCTTTGATTAGACTCCCTAAAATAAGCCTTTAACTTAGTCCTCTCACAAGTATAAAGATTGTAGCAATCTCGTGCAACGGTCCATCTCGACGATACACCAAACATCGGACATGCAATAGAAATGAAACGTTTGAAGCCCTCACCCTCGACAAACCGAAATGGAAGCTCATCGACAATTAGCATATAAGACAAGGCCTTCCTTAGGGACTCTTGATTAAATTGCCAACTAGTGAGAGTTGACTTGCCTTTCTTAACACATTGCATACTCAATATTGATTGAGAAGGACCTTTGTGCTTTGGATTAAGGGGACATATAAGCCAATGATTTCTAACTGAGGAGGTCCCATTAATTACAGGGTGACAATAATACTATTTTTTGCAGTAGTTACACTCTGCTTTTGGGTTACCATTCTCTTGAAATTGTCTAAATTTATCCTAATAAACAGCCCTTTTTTTCCCAATCCGTTTATTTTTTGCTTTGAGTTTACAAATAATTGTGTCAGGGTCATTTGTGCCTTGGAAACTTGTTCCCCTCACAACCGGAACCTCAAGCTCAATAGGTTGAGCTTCGCTTGACATCTAAATAAACATGAAAACAAAAAAAAATATTTTAATTCAAAAGCAAATTCACAAAATGAAACTGAAGATAAGAAAACGCACATTGCATGAGTATGATGTTGATGCCATGAACTTGACTTATTTGACCCAATAAATGATCTGTTAATTTTTGATAGTAATTTTAGTATGAGAAAGTAATTTTAGTAAATAATATATAAGATTTTAAAATGTGCCAAAATGTGCCAAAATGTGCCAAATATTTTATTTTATTTCCAGATTATTACAACAGTTAGTTACAACAGTTTATTATTACAACAGTTTATTGTGCCAAATATTTCATTTTATTTTAAAATTATGATGTTGAATGTTGATACCATTGAAAATGTGCCAAATCTAAGATTTGAAAATGTGCCAAAATGTGAAATAATGTTCTTCTAAGTATGCCAAAATGTGCCAAAATATTTTTTTGTATCTGATTTTTTAGTATAAAAAATCAAGAACTAAAAAAAAACATTCAAAACAAGTTAAAATCATTCAAAACTCAACTACATACTTAAAAAAAGAACTAAGAACTAATGTTCTCATAAATAAAATGTTCTTCTCACTATGTAAAAATTATTCAATCAACAATAATTATTCAAAATTATTCCTATTAGGCTCTCCTTCATTTGACATCTAAAATAAAAAAGAAAACAAAAATATATTACAAATGTAAAGCAATTAGCAAAATTAAAAAATCAGATACTAAAAAATCAAGAACTAAAAAAAAACATTCAAAACAAGTTCAAATCATTCAAAACTCAACTACATACTAAAAAAACAAGAACTAATGTTCTCATAAAAAATAAATTCTTCTCAGTATGCAATAATCATTCAATCAACAACAATATTCATTTGAGACTTTTAGCCTATAGGCAATCTGGCCATTGCGCGCTGCGACATATGTGCAAACTAAGCATTATAAACAATAATTTGTCCTGCAAGTGCAAACTGCAAACTGGACTAATGACATATATTTATTCTAGAACACCCAAGATGCAAAGAGAGAATTTCAGCGATTCAAGCCAAGATAAATTCCAGAGCACCCACTTCAGATTGTTGAACATGCACATATTTCAACAATATACAAACAGTTCAAGAAAACACTTCAGAACCAGTACACTATAATTATTAAAATGCATATCTAATTTACAAAACATTTAGATGCATATATAATTCACAAAAAAATTACAAGAACATGCATGAAGCATATCTAATTACTAATTTACAAGAACATGTACATGCATATCTAATTTGCATATTTTATCAAAATAGCTCTACTAATGTAACTGATCTACTCATCTGACAAATAAAATATTGCTAACAAGAGAAATAATAAATAAAGGAAATATATTGCTATATCCAGATTTCAGACTTAAAATATATTTTCATAAATAATAAATGAGAGAAATATATTGCCAGAAATAATAAGAAATAAGAAATGTATTACAAGTTACTGATCTATACATTTAATCTAAACATGAAACATTTGATCTAAACATGCATAATAAGAAACAGAAATAAAATATGTATAATTATGCTAAATATAATAAAAAACAGAAATAAAATATGTATAATTATGTTAAACATTTGATCTAAACATGATGCATGCATAATAAGAAACAGAAACAGAAATACATTACCTAACATTTGTTATTTTTTACACATTTGATCTAAACATGCTGCATGCTAAACATTTGTTATTTTTTACACATTTGATCTACACAATGTAAAAAATAACATATACTTCTAGAGAAATACATATTTTTATATACTGCTGTAAAAAATAACATATACTGCTAGAAAAATAACATATACTGCTGTAAAAAATAACATATATTGCTAGAAAAATAACATATACTGCTGTAAAAAATAACATATAACAAGCACACATTTGATCTGCCACAGAAGTTCAGATCCCAACTATATTGCTCGATAAATATATATTTTTAAATGAAAGGTAGAGTTCAGATCCGTAGATCCCGACTCTAGAAAGGTAGAGAAGTTTAGATCCAATGTAAGAAATAAATAAAATATGACATATACTGCTAGAGAAAAATATTACCTAGCTATATTGCTAGATTCCGACTCCAGAAGTTCAGATCCGTAGATCTGGAAAAAAATAGAACAAGTTAGGAGAAACAAATAATAAACAAAAAATATATGACAAATATTTTTAAAAATGGTAGAGAAGTTCAGATCCAGACCTTAGAACTTCAGATCCACCCTTCAGAAGTTCAGATCCAGACCTTAGAAGTTCAGATCCAGCCTTCAGAACTTCAGATCCAGCCTTCAGAAGTCAGAACTTCAGATCCAGAGAAGAGAGGCGGTGAGAAGAGGCAGGACTATCAGATCCAGCCAGCCGACGGCGGTGAGAAGTCAGAACTTCAGATCCAGTTCAGATCTAGCCAGCCGACGGCGACCAGCGGGGTCCGGAGATAAGAGGTGAACTGGTGAAGTTAGGCTGTTAGGGTTTTGGGGGGGGGAGGAAGGGAAGACCGGTCACCGGAAGAGAAAAGAGAGCGGTAGCAGGGATCTGAGTGAGGACTGAGGGAAAGGGAAGGAAATGAGCGAAGAGAGAGAGAGAGAAATGATATTATATACCTAGGGTTAGGACTGAGGGTATTTTGGTACTTACACTGTGTAATTCGGTTTTCGGTTTTAACCCGAAACCGAATTCAAAATCCGAACCCGAAACCGATAACCGATATTATTATTTTCTAAACCCGAATCCGACCCAAAAATGTTTTGAACCGAACCGAATAGCCTATTCGGTTCGGTCCGGTTCGGTTTAATGTTTAAAACTGATTAATGCTTAGTCCTATTATCGTTTGTTAATCTTGAATTTTAAATTTTTATACTTAGTAGTTAGAACTTGATAGTTTAAGTTGTCATTTAGATTATGATTTTACGATTATCCTTTAGTTTCAATCAAGTAATCTGTTATACATATCTAAATACACGTTATATCTTCTCCCACTAAAGAGCTAGTAACTTTTCCATTCTTAAGTTACAGTATTTGTTAATTCTTGTAAGTTGGGTAGCATGCCTCACAACCTAGTATCCCATAGTCCTTTTGACCCATTAATGAAGTGTAATTGGATAACACCAACTATAATCTAGCATAAGAAGATCATGTTTATCCAGACTGTAAGGCTTTAGAGGCCCATACCCCCATTTGGTCGACCAGAGACTTAGAAAAAGTTAGCATGGCAACTATAGAGGAAAACACTGGACGAGTCTTAGATTTTTGATAAAATTAAATTATTGTACTTTCATTCATCATAATCCCACGTGCTTATATTTTGGACTATCTTAACTTATGTTACAATTATAGCCTAGTTTTGCAAGCTTATTCTTCTATCAAGCTTGATAATGACATATGTATTATTGGGTGCACACACTGATACATTTGTCTAATTAGAATCGGTCTATTATGGTATGGTCAACCTTAGTGCACTAGGTTAGATCTTCACATGACTACTTTACATGGATTGAGATATAGTTGACTCGGCTTGTTAGACGAATATACTTGCCCCTTAGACAAGTCCGAGCATATCGTGTCGGTTACACAACTATAATGATACGAGCTTGCGAATAGAAATTTACCAAAAAAAAAAAGATTTCAATCCACAATTGCCTTGACAACTCTCATTTGAATTCTTCAATCGCCCTTGAACCCCATACTTGTATTCTATCACCTCTATCACCTCCTCCTTGAACTCTTTATTGATATTTTTGGTCTTCCCCTATTTCGAAAAGATGAACGCTCGTGCTTGATATAAAGTTGACATACAGATAGTGCTAGGTATACCCCATAGGCCAATCACATTACTTTGTGACTATCTTTGTAATTAAGGGCATATCACATATGTGATAGGTTTTATGTTAAGATTTTGAGGATTAGTAAGCACTATTGAATGATCAATTTTTTTTTATAGCCTGGAGTTTATGAAAGATGGATAAATTCTAAGTTGGGTAGAAGTTGCATTGTCAACTTGAGCTAAAATTTTATATGAAGATCTTAGACGGTAGTTACGAAGGTTACCAAGTAAGATGCGATCGAGGGAATTAAGTCATTTTATTTCGAGAATTTTTTTTAGAAGAATAATTATGATGATGAGGATTTAACTTTGAAGATAAGAATGCCTTATAAAATATATTTTGAAAATTTGATATTGCGGACCAAATATTTATAATTTGAGCACATGATTTAAATTTTGAATATTGGAGATTGAATCAACGATTTAAATTTTGAGGATAAAAATAGAATTCTAAACATGAACATTGATGAATTAAATTCAAAATTTTACAATTTGATGATTTGAATTAAAAGTTAAATTTTGATTGATGGATCACCTAATGAAAATGTTGAGGATGGAAATTAAATTTAAATTTTGATGAGTACAAAATTCTTAAGTTCGGAGCTAGGAATAAGATTTGATTAGAGTTGTTAATATTTAAAAATTTAAAGGAGATTATGATAGTTGGAATCATGATTTAAATTTT
This sequence comes from Iris macrosiphon, assembly GCA_036927795.1. NCBI lineage: Eukaryota > Viridiplantae > Streptophyta > Magnoliopsida > Asparagales > Iridaceae > Iris > Iris macrosiphon. The sequence continues at coordinate 43,045,365 of JAYESA010000015.1, forward strand.
GATGTGGGTTATTAAAATTTGAAGATGTCATATAGATTTGATTTAAATCTTGATTATTTAAATTCAAGAAGAGATTACGATTGGTTGAATTTTAATTTAAACTATGGTTATTTTAATTTTGAAGAGATTGCGATGGATTTGAATAGATTTTTTCATTTAAATTTTTGAGAAGATTGCGGTTGACTTGGCTTAGACACAAATTTTGTGTATTTAACAAATTGTGCTTTACTTTTTAATTTTGGGGACAAAATTCTTGTAAGTTGAGTAGATTATAAATTTTCTTACCCAAAATAGATATTTTGTGTGTATTTTATATTTATTATATTTAAATTAGATTATTTTAAAATTAATTAAAATTTAATTATTTTATTAGGATACTTCACTGTAGTTTGGACATTAATGATATAGAACGATCCCAAAATCTATATTACCCTTCATAGAAAGTAGCCTACAAGGGAGACACTACTTGTAGGATCTTCGCGTGACACACAATTCAACCATTCAATATTAGTATGGTACTAGTGTAACAACCGTAGTTTATTTTATTTAATATTTAGATATTTATATATATATAATTTATTTATGATTATTTTATAATCCAACCTTCTTCAATAAATAATCCATAATTCTTCCATGCCAAATTAGACCACTTCCCTCTTTTTGTAGAATTTATTTATTAATTATTTTCTCAGAAGTCCAATCAAATCCCAACTACCAAAGATTTACCATAGATTTGCATATTAATTGTCCACTATTTTATTCTTTTAGAATCAAATCAAATCTTATTCATTAATTTGTTATTTGGTTAGTTATTAACTTTTAAAAACTAACAACCTAATTAGAAAATATCCTAACAAACTAACTACCCAATCCTAATCCTACCCCCTCTCCCAAATCCCACGGCCCCTCTCCCAAAACCAGCGCACCCCCTAATTCGACCCTCTCTCTCTCTTTATATATATATATATATATATATATATATATATATATATATATATATATATAATCTTCTTCTCATCTCTTCTTCTAAAAACCCTAACATAAAATCTCCTCTACAAAATTCTAACTTTCTCTCCTTCCTCTATCACCCTAGCATCTCCTTCATTCTTCTTCTAGTAAGTTTCTTTAATCCTTCTCTCCTTCCTTCTTCAATCCGTTCTTAATTTATGAATATATATATAAATTATATGCATGTGTGATGATGTAGACTCCATTATTTTTATTTTGAAGAACACATTCAACCCATGAACCCTAGTTTTAGGTTTTAATCTTAAAGTTTGGTGCATGTGTGAAACCTTCTTCAAAATTCTCTTTAATTCTTGTTAATGTATTTATATATATGTTATTAATAGAAAATATATTTAGTTTTTATAAATAATTCTAGATTTATTAAATTGTATTCAAATAGAATTTTGAGCATATTTTATGGGTAGTTTTGTCCTAGTTTTGATGTATGCATGGTGGAGACCCTTGGACCTTGTTAGGACTTGATCAAAGATAGAAAATCCTAAAATTTTCTTGATGAAATATTATTTTTTCAAAAATTATATATTCTGAAATTATATCAAAATTATATTATTTGATGATTATATTATCACAATACCCATGTACTACCCCTTAGCATGCATACTAGCAAAGTTTGGTTGCCCACCCTAATATGATCAACTTGTAGATGGTAAAACCTTAATTTTTTTTGTATGGATAAAAGAATTAGTATTTATTGTATTTATTTATAATTTTATCATATTTATTCAGATTTTATTTCTATTTATAAAAATTAGAATTCTAGGTATTTTAAGTAGCAAGTTGACCTAGTTTTGACAAAACTTGATCCCGACAGTTTCAGACTTAACCCCCGTTCAAAACGCTTTAATTTAGCATTTAAAATTATATTATTATATTTTAATTATGATTTATGAGTATTTATTTCAGATTTATTTATTTAATAAAATTAATTTTTGATGACTAGTATGCAACCCGTTGTGACTTAGTTTTGGTTTCTACTTGGGTTTGGACTCATAGAATTTATAGGAGATGACCCTATCACTAAAAACCCTATTTTATAATAAAATTCCAGAAATAATAATTTTAATAATTAATGATTTAAAAATAGTTTTTGGCAATGTTAATGGTTAGTAATATTTTGGTGTGTAGTTACTTGCATGTGCAATCAACGTATGATTAATAACTAGATAATAACTTAATTTGACTGGTAGAATAAGAGTCTAATTAGTGTAATAATTAATTGGTAGGTGTTCGAGACGTTCCTGTGGAGAGCTACGAATCAGATTTGTTATGCTCGAAGCTTGACATGGAAGACAAGTTCTCCTTGCTTGATTGTATTGGTCAGTTTATATTATGCCTAGTTTTTATTTTGCTACATATGTGCACGGATCTTAGAAGTAGTTGACTTACCTGGTATGTTGTAAAGATACGTGATATCTTCTGACCTGACACTGTTTCAAATAGATTCACTATCTGAGTGAGAGATTGCATGGACTAGCGTGTCGACCACGCATCGATACGTGAGTTTGCGTCTTGTATTAGTAGTTGGTGTTAGTTCTAGATTTTATTGATGTCATTATATTATCTCTGCACCGCATATACGGATCAGATAGTTCATTGGGAGGAAAGAATCTGCTAGTGAGCGTATGAGATTTCTGTTTCTTACTGTACTGTAAAAATGGTGCAACTGTGTAACCCCCGAGTTCTACGGAATGCCTGGTGGGATGACTGTTCTTCTATTTTTTTCCCTCATGCGCCACTAGAGATATCTCGAGTGCATTTCACATAGATGGTTTAGTTACCCTATTTATTGTTTACTACTTTACTTTCATGCATGTCGATTTCTTGTGTACTTGTTATGTCCCTCTGAGGACCTGGCACCCTTTCTTGGTATAGAAGATCATGATTATTAGCAGGAACACGGATCAGGACTGGCTACTTCTTTCTCTTTCGAGGAGGTCTTTCCTTAGAGCTTCTTGATCACTAGATGATGTACTTATTTTATTATCTTTCATATTCTAGTTTGGTAGTGGATTTGTCTTCACCCAACTATTAGTTTCTCTTGACTGTTTCCTACTTGGTACATTGCCGTATTTGGTTATATATGTCTATTTGGTTTTGTGGATGAGATTAGTATTGTTTGTGACTTGTGAAGTTATATACCACTTGTGAATTATTATTATTCATAAAATATCGTATGTATGTATATGGTTTCCATATATTGGAGTTGCCATGTACATACGGCTGGCATGCTTACGTATTTCTAGACCTAAGTATTTTGGGACTGGGGTGTGACACTATTGATCTTCTTGACAAAAGATTTTCCATGAACGATCTTAGTAATTTGGCTTACTTTCTTAGTGTTGAAGTTGCGACCACTTCCAATGGATTACTTCTCTCTTAGTGGAAGTATGTCACATATCTTCTTGTTTGTACAAATATGACTAGGGCCAAACCTGTCACCACTCTACTTGCCACTGAGCCAACATAAACAGTTCTTTCTAGAACTGCATTGTCGGATCTTTGTGAATATAGAATAGTTGTTAGTAGTCTCCAATACTTGTGTCTCACTCACCTTGATATTGCATATGATGTTAATAAATTGTCTCAATTCATGCACCGACCTACTATTAATAATTGGAATGGTGTCAAGCGCTTTCTTTGCTTTCTTTCTGGTACCGTTGATCATAGTCTTGTCTTTCACCGTCGCCCATCTATATCTCTTCATGCCTTTTTGAATGCTGATTGGACTGGTAAGAAGGATGATTACACCTCCACCGGTGCTTATATTTGTTTATCTTGGTCGCAATCTGATATCCTGATCCTCAAACAAGCAACGCATGCTTGCATGCTCCTCAATTAAAGCTAAATATAATCGTTTTGTGCGTTGTTGCTACAACTGCTGAGTTATATTGGATTTGTTCTTTCTAACTGAGCTTGACGTTTCTATTCCTACTGCTCTGGTTATATATTGTGACAACGTTGGTGCAACTCATGCATCTTTGTTCCAATCCTGTCTTCCATTCACGCACGAATCATGTTTCAATTGATTATCATTTTATTAGGCATCAAGTACAACGTGGAGCTTTACGTGTCACTCATGTGTTATCAGAAGATTAGCTAGCTTATGTCTTGACAAAGCCTCTTCCGCAGACTCATTTTCAACTTTTGAAAACCAAGATTGGATTCTTCACAGGAGCTCAATCTTAAGGGGGCATATTAGATAAATTAATTTATTAATTGGATATTTATGTTTATGAAACTATCTTATTAGAAAAATTAATTTATTAATTCTTTAATTGAATATTTCTGTTTATGGAATTATCTAGCTGGCTTCCGTTAGCTAGATTTAGAATTTGAGAAATCTACTCAATCTTCATAGATTATATAATTAGCTATATTTAGAATATTTGAGAAATATACTCAATCTTATCTTGTATAGTGTATATGTAGTTCATCTTTATTTAATAAAATCAAACCATTATTTTTTCAATCTCAATAGACGGTTATATATTTATATTTTCAACATTCTACCACATAGTTCATATTACTTGTTTTACATTGAAAGATAGATTCTTCAAATGATATTTTTTTTTATTATAAATTTACTTAAAATGTGAGCCCAAAAAAATGAACATGTATTGCTATAAGATCCAAAATTTACATTGTTCATAAGGATGACCGAGTTATATATTTATGTAATTCAACAACAACAACAACAAATTAAAAAACAAACTGAGTGGTCCATTCAAAAATTTCCCTTCCTCTATATATTGTCCCTTACTCCCCATCATCCTGGTATCCGCCCTCATAAACCCAAAAAAAAAAAAAAAAAAACCAGTTTCATACAGATATATATGGCTATGCACAAGAATACGTTGCTCGCTGTGCGCTTCATCCTCATTATGCTCCTCATGGCGAGGCCTACACTTACGAGCAGGCCTCTGATCAACGAAGTCACAAACGACGACGACAATGGTGTTTGCACTTATCAATGCAGCAGCGCCTACGAAGACTGCATGTATTGGTGCTCCACCGAAGTTGAATGCGTAGGAGAATGTGAACGGAATCACCATATTTGCATCCGACACTGCTCAAAAAATATTCTCTTGACGCCGCTTTGAAGAAGAAGAAGAAGATTAATTTTAAGGTATTCAGCTGTCAGTTGCTATAGCTACAAAGTTTGTAATTGAAAGACTACTCAAGAATTAAGTGTCTCTTGTTGAATCTCTCTTTTCTGAATTTGGGAGCATATTTTGCAATATATGATCCTATTTAATTTCATCGAAATCATTCTCATACAATATATCAAGGGCATTATATTTATCCTATGGCTCTCCTCCTTGAAAGTGCAGATGTGTGTGAGAAAAATATAAATTCAACCCTCGATCCTACTCTAGTTTTTATGTTGCGGTAGGGACTAATTAACAAATCAAAACACCTTATAGCTCAATTTGTGAAGTAGTGGCAGAGAATTTTAACAAATCAAAAAACCTTACTACCGTGCGTATCTAGCTCAATTTGCTGAATTGATGCTTATGTAAATGAAAGGTCTACTTTGCTTAATTAAAAATAGTTCAAACTGTCACTTGCAAAATGTGTGTCGCAGTTGCCTTCTCCCCTACGGTTGACCACCGGTAATGAAGAAAAAAATATATGGGATGCCCATGTGGTTATCGAAAATAGACATAAGATTTTAATTGGATGACAGATAATCAGTGGATCGAACCACGAAAACGTATAATTTTTTCAATTTATAAATGATGTGAGTTGAGAGGCAGTGGACCCAAAAGACATGCAATACATTATGTATAAAAAGTTCGGAACGTTACGCTGTGCATCAAAAAAAAAAAAAAAAAAAAAAAAAAAAAAATTACGTATAGTTGAGAATTAATGTTTTTTTTTTATTCTTGTTTTTTCTGCAAAGTTTAGACATAATTAATGTATATATGTGTTTATTTGTTATTGGTTTATCATAAACTTTCCTCTCTCAAAACTATTTTGCCCTTGCCTCTTTATCAATAAACTTAAGGCAATATGTTAACTTAATTGCCATATATTATAAAATGCCGCTGGGATATGCTTGATCCCATCTTTTCTGTCAAGAAAAAGATATAGCATTTAAATAGTCGGGAAAAATAGTTTTGCTGGAGGTGGTGGTTATGTTATAATGTCACAAAGTTGGACGGAAAATAATTAAGCTTGCCATTTGTTCTTCTCATATAAAATGGAGGAAAACCTCATTAAAGATTAATTAACAAAACCAAAAGTCTTCTGGCGTGACGAAACATGGCAATTGTTAAATGATTTTTATGGTTGAACATTCTAATTCTAAATAATATTATTATTCCATTCAAGTGATTGTGAAAGCTTAAATGAACATATTCAACTGCTTTTGTCCCCCTTACAAGCTACATTCGTCATTCTAATTATTATATAAGAAACAGAATATTGAAAGCAATAGTTCGACAAGATATATATTTCTACTATTTATAAGTGATATTTTTATTATTTATAAGAAACCGAATATTGAAAGCAATAGTTCAACAACGGACGGTCAGCCATATAAGTGATATTTTTATTATTTATGTTTACTATTAATTATTAGAAAGGACCTAGACAAGTAGAAAAATTACTTAATAATAATTACTATCATCATATGTTTACTTAGTGTTGATTTCATGTGAATTTAGTTACGGCCGCTCACCAGTACGCGCGATATGTACTGATCCACGTCTGTGTGGGAGCCTTAGGTAGCGGACAAGACCGACCCTAGGCAAAATTTCAAAATGGGGCCCCCAAATAGATTGTCAATTTAAAAATAAAAAAAAATAAAATCAAAGTAAATTAAAAAAAAAACTTACAAGAATGATTGAACCTAAAACCTCTAATATGCAAGTTTAACATAATAACCACTACACCATAATTGTTTTGTGTTAAAAAAACACATGATATTACTAGTTCTATTAACGATACAAAATTATTAATACATATATATATATATATATATATATATATATATATATATATATATATATATATATATATATATATATATATATATATGTTTATATTAATTTTTTGGGTCCTCCTATTTCATGGGTCCTGGGCGGTCTATCTGGCTGCCCTGGGCTAGGGCCGACCTGGTAGCGGGCGATAGAAGGATACTTAAAGGTCCTAGAAGCTCGTCCAAATCTAGTGGAAGTGGGTCCGACACCTCAAAGATTTGCAACTTTCAAGTTTAGTAGTTTCCTTTGAATGTGTTTTATCTTTTTTTAGTAAAGGGATATATGATGTATGGACATTATGGCTATTTTCAAGTTTCAAAAGAGATGTAAGCAAGTATGACATTTTTGTATTGGCAAACAAGAGTATATTGTAATCTTGTTTCAAGTTATCAATAAATATGTTATTTTGTTCCTTTCGTAAAGTTTATTATTTGGTTTTCTGAATTAATGTTCCGTTACTTCTATATCCATTCAGTCTGTTTTATTGTTGTGCAGGTAACGTGCATTGTACAAGTGCAACTTAGGTTTGTACGACATTATGCCAAGTGATGACTCTGTAGTCCTTTAGGATCGGGATATGACATCGACATCCTTGAACATATCATAGAACTCTTTTGTATCTGAATTCGAATCCCCCGAATCAAAAATAGGACCGACTATTGCAATTACCATCTTCCGTGCCAATTTTTGCTGTTGATATTCAAAGTGATATCCGGAAGTGGATTCTACCAACCCCATAATAAAGGAAAACTGATATTGCAGAAACAAAGATTCTCTTTGAACCGTCCACTCCTTATAGTTATGTACAAAATTCTTCTTATAGAGTTGCTCCCTCACAAGAACAACTTCTTTGAATGGTCTATTATGACATTTGACACAAAAAACTTGATAAGCCTCACATACATAAAATCAAGTTGGCTACTGGCATATTTGAGAAATTCTTTAATGCTCGCGTTCAATTCAACAGTCAAACAAATCTTGCTTTCATGTCGCTAATTGTATATTCATGTACGGTCAACTAAGTATCAACTCATTATTTTCTTAGCTATGAATGATTATGCACCATATATATTGAAAGAATATGAATTAGATACAAATTATAATTTTTAGATCAAAAATTTGTCTCAATCAGAAAATAATTAGTCTAGATAAGTTACACTCAATGTTACTAATTGGTGAAAGAATATCTACATGCAGTTTATTATTTATGAACGTTAATACTGTAGTACCCCGCTCTGCGTTGGCACTATGTATAAGAGATATCGCTCTGCTGGCTCGAGCTGGAGCCTTCTTGAAGAGTTCTCCGATCGAAACACAAGACGATTGATCTGGGTGAGTGGGCAAAACTTTATTCTCTGATTCGTGCACGCCTTAATAATGAATCTGAGTTTTTAGAATGCTTGTTGCTAAGTAGTGAATGTTCGCATGAGAATGATATAATGAGAAAATGTATGCTTAACTAGAGAACTTATAATGCTTGTCATTGAAAAGAACCTTGACATGCTAAGTAAAAGAATGGAATGTTGCATGCTAAGTTACACGGACACAGATATCAAACAAACCATTTTCATGCTAATAAGAAGAGTAATAAGAAGTCATAACGTGTCTATTCTTTTATGCTAAAGTTAGAATGAACCCATGCCATGCTAAGGAGTAGAGTAGAAAGTTTACTTAAACATGCTCTGTTTCATTGCTATGGTAAGGTAGAACTATATGCTAGTTTATAAAGAGATAGATAACTTTTTCCATGCTTGGTAATAAAAAACTGCTTGAACATGTCTCATTGATCGCACTACTAAAGATAGAATTATATGAATAACCCGTACTGTATGTTATTGAAGCTATCGATCGTTTGAAAAGAAAGAAGATTGAACCAATCGCTTGATTGAATAGAAGAGACTAAAGAGCTATTGGCTCTATCTCTTGATTGAAAAACTCTGCTTGTTTCTGGACATGTACATCATATATTCTTTATCTGATAGAATTGCATCCATGCATTGGTCAGACAACTTGTGCACAAGGTTTATCTCTCGAGCGGTTCCTGGTGCACTAGGGATCGTTCGGGCTGGGAGATCTGGAACACCCTGAGGCTAGAAGTCCTTATTTACGGGAGGGTGTGGCTATTAGTGTAGTGCTGAACCATGAGTCACGGCTGCTATTTTGAGATATTTTAGTGCAAAGCAACCATGTGTCTCAGCAGCTATTAGCCGATCTGTCATTAGTGAGATTGACTTGTACGTCCTAACTGCTAATCTCGAGGATCCAACACTCGGGGGCCATTATATAGTTAGGGCGCATGCTAGGTTAGCCTTCTTGCATACCTAACTATTTGATGCATATACGAACAAGGAATAAAACTTTATTCATATATGCAATTTGTTGCTAACTTGTAAGTTTGTTTTAGGGATAACCGTTTTGCGAAGGGTAAGAATCACTGAATAAGTGATGTACTCATTATTAAAATTTTCTTGCTATCGTGTACTGCTCCTAGACTTACATGTTTAACTTGAATATGTTGTTGTCCTCTTATATAAGATGAATAGTCCACTAGATCACTTGTCACGCCCCAGTCCCAAAAATATATGGAACTAGGCCACGTGTCAATAGCCAGCTATCATGTCTCCGAAGATATCCCAATTTAATGGATCCAACGAAGAGTGCTATGCTATCCTAAATAACTAACAAGTCCAATATCAATCAACAACAGGTAATCTAATCTCATCCACAATATAAACATCAAGAATGTACTAATAATAAATGCTAGAAGATAAATGCCAGTCTCAAAATATCATAGTACAACCAAGAATGTCTGGTGGGGACAAACCCACTACTATGACGAAATAAAAGTACTGAAATGATAGATAAAAGAGTAATGACTAGGGCATCGGCGGACTAGATAATGATGCTCCCAATCCTAGGCAGAAGACCTACCAACTGATCATGAAAACTCTGACGGTAGCACCTCTAGCTCCTCAGCTGTAGCGTACCTAGTCTCCTGTCCTGGTCTGTACACTGTGGGGTAATATGCCTCGTCCAAATCTGGAAAGGTACCAGGTCCTCAGAGGGACGTAACAAGATACATAGAAGCATGCCATATATATGAATACTGAATAAAATAAATGCAATAAAGGGTGTGCTAACCATCTAAGTGAATGCAATGTGGGGACAACATTGGTACGTATGGGTAGGCATAGGCATAACGTCCATACCGCTTCGAAGAATGGGGAATCTACAAGTATATAACGTCCATACCGCTCCGAAGAACGGGGAAAGAATAGGGTTGCTCGGGTTAATGGAGGTTTGGTTAATGGTGGAAGGGATGGTTGAAGGTGGTGGTGCAGCCGGTTGCAGCCGGTTGCAGTCGGCTGGAGTGGTGGTGGTACCGCATTGAGGGTGGCAGACTGAGGTGATCAGGCGAGTGGCTGAGGCGGAGATGGTGGCAGCTCACGGTGGTGGGTATTCGGCCGAGGAAGAAGGGAGCTCGGTTTGGATGTGGGAGGGGTCGGCTAGGGTTTGAATGGTGATGGCTTAGGATTATTAGGGTTTCAAGTATAAGAAATATGTATTTATATAGGAGATAAAATTTGGGGTCTGGCCTCGAGGTTTGGATCGGCCAGGGTTCATTGGGGTGGGGGCTAGTCCACATAAAAATGTTTATGGGCTGGGTCAGGTCCTGTTTGAGGTAAAATTGGCCTCAAATTAATTAGATTAATAATTAATGCGCAAGAAAAAAATTAATGAATATTGCGTAGCTAAGGTGAGACGCAATGACGAGTATCTAAGGTTGCACAATGGTTAGAGGGATAGTCTGGCATGTCTAAGAGATGTTCGTAACCTTAGATGGAAGATAACTATTGGTGTGGTGCTCCAACCTTGAAACAACGACAATGTGTATTAAGACATATAATTGCCGCACATTAATCCTAATTAAATCCAAATTAATCCTATTCACTCACTTTAATTCAAATTAAACCCTAAATTGGTCGAGGGGGTTTACAATCTACCCTCCTTAGAGCATTTCGCCCTCGAAATTAAAAACATACGCATGGTAAGAATTACTGACTGAATTTAAAATGCTAATACGTACCTAGTCCTTCGAAGAGGTGGGGATAGCGCTGTCTAACATCCTCCTTACGTTCCCAAGTCAACTCGCATGGTGCATGATGCCTCCAGGCGACACGAACTAGGGGTATAGTCTGACCTCGCAGTACCTTCTCGCTCTTGTCCAGGATCTCAACAGGCTCCTCCTAGTATGATAAACTCGGGCCGACTGTGATATCTGAATGGTCAAGTACATGACTCAGATCTGGTATGTACCTCCTTAGCTGAGATACATGGAAGACGTCATGGACTCCTTCCAAAGTCTGCGATAAGGCTAACCTGTAAGCTACCTCTTCGATGCGTTCTAACACATCGAATGGTCCGATGTACCTCGGACTCAGCTTTCCTCTGCCTCCGAATCTGATAGTCCCTCTAGTGGACGAGATCTTTAGAAATACGTGATCTCCAACCTGGAACTCTAAGGGTCGTCGATACGCATTCGTCCAATGCTTCTGTCTGTCCTGTGCTGCTCGTAGGTGTCCTTGGATCTTCTTCACCTTCTCCACTGTACGAACAACCAACTCTGGCCCGAGAATCTGTCGCTCGCTTATATCGCTCCAGCATACTGGGGAACGACACTTTCTTCCATACAATGCTTCATAGGGAGCCATTTGGATGCTCGCTTAATAGCTGTTGTTGTAGAAAAACTCGACCAAATGCAAATGGTCCTCCCATGATCCTCTAAAATCTAGCATGCACACTTTTAACATGTCTTCCAATGTCTGAATGGTGCGCTCTGACTAGACATCCGTCTGTGGATGATACGATGTGCTAAACTTCAGGCGGGTACCGAGACTCTCTTGCATACTCTGCCAAAAGTAAGATGTAAACCTCGTATCCTTGTCAGACATAATGCTAACTGGCACTCCATGCAGTCGCATAATCTCTCTCATGTATATCTCTGCTAAGACCTCTGTAGATTGCCCAACTCTGAAGGGTAAAAAGTGGACGGACTTGGTTAGTCTATCTACGATTACCCATACTGCATTGCGACTACTAGGACTCCTCGGAAAGCCCATAACAAAGTCCATAGTGATGTGCTCCTATTTTTATTCTGGTATCGGAAGCGGTTGAAGTAATCCTACAGATCTCTGATGCTCAGCTTTGACTTGCTGACACACCAGGCACTTCGCCATAAAGCGGGCTATTTCTCTCTTTATTCTATGCCATCAGTAGTACTGTCTCAAGTCTCTGTACATCTTCGTACCTCCTGGATGAATAGAATAGGTGGAACTGTGTGCCTCTATTATCAACTCCTGACAAAGTTCTCCATTTGGAACATAGAGACGATCTCCACATCTCAAGGTTTTGTCTTCATGTATACGCAGTCCTGTCTGTATTCCAGCCTTTGTCCTCTGTCTAAGCCTCCAAAATCTGGCATCTGTCGGCAAAACAGCCTTGATCCTCTCCACTAATATCGATTGCAACTGGCAACTCAACCACTGTTCGTCTATTCCGGGCATAACAACCTCTATACCCATCTGCTATAGATTTCTCAATAGATGTTGTTGGGTAGTCAAGAATAATGTAATGGGTCTTCTGCTCAACGCGTCAGCTACTACGTTGGCCCTTCCCGGATGGTACTGTAGCTCAATTTTGAAGTCTGTCATCACCTCGAGCCAACGTCTCTGTCTCTGGTTAAGGTCCTTCTGGGTGTAGACGTACTTCAGGCTCTTATGATCAGTAAATATCTCCACTCTTTCTCCATATAGGTAGTTCCTCCAAACCTTCAAAGCAAAGATCACTGCTGCAAGCTCCAAGTCGTGGGTGAGATAGTTCTTCTCATGGGTCCTCAACTGCCTAGAGGCATAAGACACAACCTTTCCATGCTGCATCAAGACACATCCTAATCCTTTCCCGAATGCATCACTATAGATCACGAATCCTGCGGGTCCAGACGGTATGGTCAAGATAGGTGCTGTAGTCAAACGCTTCTTCAGCTCATCGAATGCCTTCTGACACTCCTTTGTCCAAGTAAACTCTTGCTCCTTACGGGTCAGGCGGGTCATCGGCTTTGCAATCTTTGTGAAGTTCTCCACGAACCTCCGGTAATATCCGGCAAGTCCTAGGAAACTTCTCACCTCTGAGACATTGGTAGGGGTTGGCCATGTCTCTACTGATGAAATCTTCGCCGGATCTACTGAAATACCTTCTCCTGAGATAACGTGTCCCAGAAAAGTGACATAATCTAGAAGAAACTCACACTTGCTCAGCTTGGCATAAAGCCTCTCTCTCCTCAGCGTCTCTAACACTAGTCTCAAGTGCTCTTCGTGCTCCTCGCAGTTCTTCGAATACACCAAGATATCATCGATGAAGATTACCATGAACCGGTCTAAGTATTGGTGGAATACTCTGTTCATCAAGTTTATAAATATAGTAGGTGCATTCGTCAGTCCAAAAGGCATCACTAAGAACTCATAGTAACCATAACGAGTCTTGAATGCTATCTTTTGAATGCCTTCTCTTCGTACCTTCACTTGATGATAACCCGATCTCAAGTCGATCTTTGTGAACACCACTGCTCCTGTCAACTGGTCGAATAAATCGTCAATCCGCGGCAGGGGGTACTTGTTCTTGATAGTCAAAGCATTAAGGGCTCTGTAATCAATGCACATGCGTACTGTTCCATCCTTCTTAGGTACAAACAATACTGGTGCTCCCCAGGGTGATGCACTAGGACGGATAAATCCCTTGCTCTGCAACTCCTCTAATTATAGCTTCAGTTCATCTAGTTCCTTCTTCGCCAATCGGTACACATTAGAAAATACCGGTGCTGCTCCGGGTACTAGCTCAATGGTGAACTCTACATCTCTATCTGGCGGTAAGCCTGGCAATTCTTTAGGAAACACATCCTCGAATTCTGCAACTATTGGTGGGGGTACCATCTCCATAGCCATGTAAGCTCCAGCTATATGTCCTACTCCTTGCTCGACGGTCCCCTGTATGTACTCAAACTTTGGTTGATTTGGCGGTCTAAAAGTGATGCTACCCTTCCAGAAATTTAGTATGGCATTATACTGGCTTAACCAGTCCATGCCTAGTACAACATCAAAGTATGGCATGGATAATACAAAGAATCGCGCTCTCATCTCTCTACCACATACGACTACCGAACGATACCTCCTCCGGTAAGAATCTTCCAACTCTTAGGTAAGCAAGAAGTAGCTACTCTATGCATTGCTACAACTACTAGATATGAACGATAATATAGCTCCAGAATCAAACAATACAGTTGCAGGTAATGATGCAACTAAAATGCTACCTATGATAGCTTTCCATTTTGTTTCCTCCTCAGTAGCTGCTAGTGCAAAGGCCTGTCCGTGCCTCTGCCCTCCGGTCTGCTGTCGGGCTCGATCCAACTGTGCCTGCTGTGGGGCCAAGGGTGGTCCCCTCTGAAATCCTCCGGGTGCTGGTGGACGCTGTCCTCCTAGCGGGGGTAGTATCCTCAGAACTGGTGCCGCTGGCCTCTGTCCAGTCAGCGATTCTATTTCTCTGCGCTGTGGGCAGTCTCGGGCATGTTGCTGGCTCGCTCCACAAATTATGTATATTCCTAGTCTCTTTCGACAGTCCTTCTGGTAATATCCTCTCTTACCACAGTAGTTGCAAGACGGAAGCTCATTTTGCTGGTATGGTGCTATCCTCTGCTGTGTTTGCACTCCGGGACGACGGATCGGTCCTCTTGCTCCGGGCTGGGCTCTGGCTGGTGTTATCATGCTGGAACGTCTTGCTCCTCTGCCAATGGCCTCCTGGATCCTCGCCTCTGCTAGAACCCTCCTCATAAGAAATCCTCGCCTGGGTGGTGGTATACCTCAGTAGATCGAAAGTTGTCACGACCCGATTATGTGGAATCGTTGGGGCGTCTCCCGAGTTGTGACCGCCGTGCGGGCTTGGGATTGCGTCCGCACAAGGCTTTAATATTTTGCATAACGAGCATATATTCAGAGTACGCAGATAAATTGAAACACAGATTTGAAACATATAAAAGTTCTCTTTATTGATAATGAACATCTATTACAAACTCTTGACCGAGTCAGCTAATTTGTCGCACGGGGTTACAAAAGTGTTGACTCAAAATGAGATAGCAGTCATGTACATTACATTCCTTTACTAAACTTCAAAATGATATAGACCTCCGGGTTGTAGGACGGCTTTGCCATGGAGCTGCATTGTGTATATAGAGTCGCAAGCTCCTGCTTTAAAATGCTTCAAGGGTGGCACGATCTGAAATGCGCCTATATCTGGACTGGATCGGGAACGATGACTTCGGCTCCTCGCTCGGTTCGCCTTAGTACGGGGAACCTGTTTCAACGAGGGTCAGTATGTCGAAACATACTGGTGAAGGCGAGCTAAACCCAACTATACCAATCAACACGTTATTTATATGAAGCATGCATTTTATTGTGGGTTTTTTATCTTGCCTTAGTTCATTTACAAGTAAGCAGCATATAAAATTTACTGAAATAAACTTGTCACTGTTCGGTGACTTTTACCTATCTGTCTGAACCACCTGCACAATACTTATCATGCCTTCCCTGCCACGAAGACACAAGTTAGTTTGCAACAGATTTTAAATATACAAGGATCACTGGCATGATGCCATAATGGACATAGTCAAGGACAGGGATAGCATGCAATAAGAGCACACGATGCGCTGCAAGCCATCCCCTCCAGCATACGGTGACTACACACGAGTTTCGCCCGGACCGGAACGGTGCCAGTGCCCCAGCGACCGTCCGCAGAACTTACCCTTGTGCACAAGTTTTCCATGATCTAACGATATCAATAATTTGTTAAATATTTCCATGCACTTCAGGCAACACAAGTACACGACATATCAATAATTGTTAAACATTCATGCACTTCAGGCAACACGAGTACGAGACATATAATATTGCATAATTTATTTTGCATAGTCTCCCTGAACAATTATGCGCATACAAGGGGTGGTTCATACTTAGCATGATTTATAGAACATTTGCACGAACTAGCATACAATGACATAACAGTTCACATGTTTGGTTGACAAGCAATACAATCCAAGTCTATTCCCTTTTTATCTTGACATCTTTTAGTTATTATTTGGTATCGTCTGATCGGGGCAAACAAGGATGCAAGATTTATTAGGTGTGAAGACCTGGAAGCAGGGCTAGCTAATTGGGACGGTAGCCACTCACTTAGTTGGTTGGAAGGGAGAAGGAAAGAGGCACTTCAAGACTCCGCTCTTAAACCGCCTACTGCTTATTCACCTGCATCACGAACAACTCGATCAATACCTCTTCCTCTCTTTCCATATTCGGAATTAAAATATAGTGCAATGAATGAAAATAATAAAATCCATCAAAACCATTCAAGAAAAATAAGCAAATCCGAAAACTAACTCAAAGCACGAAAGCAACAAACGACATCAAAATTTGAGGCAATAAAAGAGCGGAGAGGTCCCTCCTGACTCTGCTGCTAAGTCGATCCAGGGGCACGGTCCACTGAATATGGGAATCAATTTCAAAAAAGCAAATCCATAACGAGGACGAGTTCTTGTTTCAATCTATCCCGATCGAACGATACCGTCTTGTATTTCTTAGCCGCGCTCCCCGAATAGGAGGAACGGGACGCCACATCCTACCAAACTAATTGGAAGTTTCCTCCCGAAACTTAGGAATAGAACCAACTGTTAGGGATTATTTTGTTGAGGGCGACAATCCGGAAGGTTCGGATAGGAATTTATGGCATGTCCTGATCGTCCACAAGCGAGGAATAACACAAGTCTCTTGCGGCAATCTTTCCTAACATGCCCACGCCTTTTGCAGAAGTGACACATTTTGTTCCAATCCCCATTCTACTGACCGCCATTATTCGGGCGCATTGTAGCGGTGTTTTCTCTATCGTTGCTTTGGTATTTGTGATTGTAGGTATGCACAGCGCTGGTAGAAACGTGAGGATACTGCGGTTCGAGAGATAGAGCATAATTTATGACTTCCCGTATTGTCCGATACTGATGAACGACTATGTGCGCATGGATGGCAGGGCGTAGACCACCTTCAAACCTTCTGTCTCCACTAGCTACATCAGGTAAATAGGCGCTAGTGAATTTGGAGAGACGGTTGAATTCTGCGGAGTACTGTTTGACTGTCATGCTGCCTTGCCTCAGTTGCACGAACTCGTTCTCCATCTGACGATATTCTAGAGAGGGTATAAACTCCTCTTCAAATGCGGCACGAAAAGTCGTCCACGAGATCGCCTCCTCTCCATGGTCAAATTGAAGAGATCGTCGATACACGTCCCACCAATCGTGCGCGTTGAGGCGGAGCTGTAGTTGCGCGCATACGACGCACTTTTCTTCGGGGACCTCTAGCAGAGCGAAGTGGTCTTCAAATTCGGCCAACTAATCTAGAGCCACGATTGGGTCCTCAGTCCCATTGAATGGAGTGTTACAGACTTTCTTGAAGTGGCCAAAGTCGAAGGCAGTCACTTCTCTCGTCCTTGGAATTTGCGGTATCTCGACTTCAAGCACGGGCTATTCCACATGAGTCATTGCTGTTGTCGCAGAATGGTTGGAAGCTAAAGTCTGAGCGATCTGTTGTCGGGCATCTACCTGCTTCTGTTGGACTGAGAATCGAGCTTCTATATTGTCTTGATACTTGAGCTGACTCTCCTCCACCCGCTTCTCGGCCCGTTCGTAGCGAGCCTCGTCCCTTTGTTGGTTTGCCTCCAACATCTGCAACATTTGCTGGATGGGATCGATGCTTGGCATGGCTCGCTGGCTCCTTGAACTTCCCGACGTGCCCGAACTACTTTCTTGGCATTGCATTTCGTCCGGTGCTAGCGCTGCAGATTGCGCTGGTGCTATTCCTTCAAAAGAAGGTAAATTACATTAGGATCATAATGTATTATGGACTTATTGCATGAACATATCTTATTTTGGCCTAGCGAGTTCAAGAGTTCGCACAGGAATTTGATCGTTAAAGGAACTTTTCCAGTGCGAGGGTTAAGGAACTTGAATCTGTGCTCTGATACCATTATATCACGACCCAATTCCGTGGAATCTTTGGGGCATCCCCCGAATCGTGACCGCTGTGCAGGCCTGGGGTTGCACCCACATAAGGCTTTAATATTTTGCATAATAAGCACATATTTAGAGTACGTAGATAAATTGAAACACAGATTTGAATTATGGAAAAGTTCTCTTTATTGATAATGAACATCTATTACAAATTCTTGAACAAGTCAGCTAATTTGCCATACGGGCTTACAAAAGTATTGACTCAAAATGAGATAGCAGTCCTGTACATTACATCTCTTTACTAAACGTCAAAATGATATAGACCTCCGGGCTGGAGGACGAATTTGCCATGGAGCTGCATTGTGTATATAGAGTCGCAAGCTCCTGCTTCAAAATGCTTCAAGGGTGGCGCGATCTGAAACGCACCTACAGTTAGACTGGATCAGGAAAGACGACTTCGGCTCCTCATTCGGTTCGCCTTAGTGCGGGGAACCTGTTTCAACGAGGGTCAGTATGTCGAAACATACTGGTGAAGGAAAGCTAAACCCAACTATACCAATCAACACTTTGTTTATATGAAGCATGTATTTTTATTGTGGGTTTCTATCTGCCTTAGTTTATTTACAAGTAAGCAGCATATAAAATTTACTGAAATGAACTTGTCACCGTTCGGTGACTTTTACCTGTCCGTCTGAACCACCTGCACAATACTTACCATGCCTTCCCTGCCACGAAGACACAAGTTAGTTTGCAACAGGTTTTAAATATACAAGGATCACTGACGTGATGCCATAATAGACATAGTCAAGGACAGGGATAACATGTAACGAGAGCACACGATGCGCTGCAAGCCATCCCCTCCAGCACACGATGACTACACACGAGTTACGCCCGGACCGGAACGGTGCCAGTGCCCCAGCGACCGTCCGTAGAACTTACCCTTATGCACAAGTTGTCCATGATCTAACAGTATCAATAATTTGTTAAACATTTCCATGCACTTCAGGCAACACGAGTACAAGACATATCAATAATTATTAAACATTCATGCACTTCAGGCAACATGAGTATGGGTCATATAACATTGCATAATTTATTTTGCATAGCCTCCCTGAACAATTATGCGCATACAAGGGGTAGTTCATACTTAGCACGATTTATAGAACATTTGCATGAACTAGCATACAATGAGATAACAGTTCACATGTTTGGTTGACAAGCAATACAATCCAAGTATATTCCCTTTTTATCTTGACATCTTTTAGTTATTATTTGGTATCGTCTGATCGGGACAAACAAGGATGCAAGATTTATTAGGTGTGAAGAATTAGAAGCAGGTCTAGCTAATCGGGATGGTAGCCACTTCCTTAGTTGGTTGGAAGGGAGAAGAAAAGAGGCGCTTCAAGTCTCCGCTCTTAAGCCGCCTACTGCTCATTTACCTGCATCACGAATAGCTCGATCAATACCTCTTCCTCTCTTTCCATACTCGAAATTGAAATGCAGTGCAATGAACGAAAATAATAAAATCCGTCAAACCATTCAAGGAAAACAAGCAAATCCAAAAACTAACTCAAAGCACGAAAGCAACAAACGACATCGAAATCCGAGGCAATAAAAGATAACAGCGGAGAGGTCCCTCCTGACTCTGCCGCTAAGTCGATCCCGGGGCACGGTCCACTGAATATAGGAATCGATTCCGAAGAAGCAAATCCATAACAAGGACGAGTTCTTGTTTCAATCTATCCCAATCGAACGATACCGTCTTGTATTTCTTAGTCGCGCTCCCCGAATAGGAGGAACGGGGCGCCACATCCTACCCAACTAATTGGAAGTTTCGTCCCAAAACTTAGGAATAGAACCAACTGTTAGGGATTATTTTGTTGAGGGCGATGATCAGGAAGGTTTGGACAGGAATTTATGGCATGTCCTGATCGTCCACAAGTGAGGCATAACCCAAGTCTCTTGCGACAATCTTTTCTAACGTGCCCACACCTTTTGCAGAAGTGACACATTTTGTTCCAATCCCTATTCTGCTGACCGCCATTATTCGGGCACTTTGTAGCATTGTTTCTGTAAACCCCCTCGACCAATTCAGGATTAATTGGAATTAAATCAAAAGACTAGGAATTATTTGGAATTAATTAGGATTAATGTGCGTAAATTATACGTCTTAATACACCTTGTCGTTGCTTCGAGGTTGGAACACCCCGCCATTAGTAACTTCTGCCCGAAGTCACGAACATCTTTTAGACGTGCCAGACTACCCCTCTGACCATTGTGCAACCTTAGATACTCGCTATTGCATCTCGCCTTAGCCACACAACATTTCTTAAGAGAACGTCTTGCATTTATTAATTTAATTAAATTCGAGGTCAAGGTCACCTCAAACAAGCCGACCAAGCCTATATTTCACTCTACCACGTGGACCAGCCCCAAGAAGGCAGGACAGGGCCACACTCGAGGCCAACCTATAACCTCCATCACCACATATAAATACAAACCTTCTCATGCAAAACCCTAAAACCCACTATTCATCACAACCCGAAAGCCCCCAACGCCGACTGCTCCCCACCATCACAACCCGACAGCCCCTAAGGCCGACTGCTCCCCACCATCACAGCCGGTCACCAAACACCCACAGCCCTCAACCCGACTGCTCCCGACGCCACCCGACTCAGCCCGACGTCGCCCGACTCAGTCTGACGCCGCCCGACTATGCCTGAACCCGCCTGACGCCACCCGAGCCGCTGTCCCGATCCAGATTGCCCCACCACCCGCGAGGTCGGATCCGTCCACGTCGACCTGGGCCACCCTCATTGGAGGGAACAACCGACAGCGAGCGGACCCCCTCTCTCGGTCGATCAGGTACTCGTTCGTGGAACCCGTCTCTCTTGTGTCCTAGTACTTTTCCTTCGTGTCGTCGTGGCAATATGGAAAGGAATTAATAGCTTATAAACTTAGTTAATATTTTATGCTAGAAGTGATTTTTAATTAGATATTAATTAATGATAATTATTCTAAATTAGCGACCGTTAACAAGGACAGGTAATTCGGTAGAAATACTTGGATATAAATCCTAGTATGTTCAAACATGGAGAATAGAGGCATGTCCACACAGAGCAGAAATCATGGATAACCCGTAACTAGATAATTATTGCCTCGAGACACCGTTAACCGAAGACAGAACACGTGTACACCCTAGCTACGTGCACGCGTGATGCTGTACTCGAGCAACAGTGAACTCGCGACAGTATTCAAGAATAGCGTCTTAACCGTGTATAGATAATGTGTAGTATCTGATGTCTGTATTGTTGTGTTATATTGTATGTCTAGGGTCTTTGGATCAGCCAGGAGACGCTACCGGAGCAGGCTTTTGGCATTCACCTCTTGAAGACTCAGGCAAGATACCTTGCTGTATTTTACTGTTTATTTTAATTATGCAAAATGCTGAATTATATGCTTGTTGTTTGCTTATACAAACTGTGCACGTCCGAGATTGTCTCGGGTGCATTCGACGGGTACGTCAATGATTAGTATACATACATTGACTTAGTCATTAGCAGACTCACCTAAGGGAGGATATCCTGTTATCTTCCAAGACCTGACACTTTTACACGTATTCATAGTGATAAATCTCATGTTGGGATGTGTGTTCGCGTGATCGACTAGCTATCGCCGCATATGACCTGCATCACGGTTAGCAAGCAATCTAGGACTATCTCAGTATAGAGACTTGGCATTTAGATAAGGGATATGTGCGTCGATTATTTGACAGATATATCTACATTGGGAGGGGAGGACGACTAGTAGGCATATGGGATACCCCACTCCTTTACACTGATACCGCACTCGATGGAGTGATACAGATGTATTTATATATTACTGATACCACGTTCTGTAGAGTGCTGGGCGTTACTTGATGACATTGCAGATAACACACTCTAGAGAATGTTGGACGTTACTATATTCCTGCGTCCGTGTTATATGGGACATGTGTGGCATATACTAGCCGGTTGTCACGACTGGTGAATTACGTCAGCATATGTCTAGCCTACACCTTCTCATATACTCACAGTTGTCCTCATATTGCATTCACCTAGATGGCTAGCTCACCCTTTATTGCATTTATCTTATTCAGTATTTATATATGGTATATTTCTATGTATCTTGTTACGTCCCTCTAAGGACCTGGTACCTTTCCAGATTTAGACGAGGCTTTCTACCCCCACAGTATATGGCCCCGGACAGGAGACGAGATTTGCTACAGCTGAGGAGTTAGAGGTACAGCCGTCAGAGTTTTCGTGATCAGTTGGTAGTCCTTCAGCCTAGATTGGGTGCATCATTATCTAGAGCCGATGCCCTAGTCATTATTTTTTTATATCTTATTTTTGTACTTTTATTTCGTCATAGTAGTGGGTTTGTTCCCACCAGACATCTTGATTTGTACTATAATATTTCAGACTGGTATTTATCTTCCAACAGTTATGTAGTACTTCTTGCTCTTTCTATTGTGGATGAGATTAGATTACCTGTTATTGACTGATATTGGACATGTTAGTATTTTAGGATAGCGTAGCACTCTTTGTGGATCCATTAAATTGGGATATCCTCGAAGACGTGTCAGCTGGCTATTGCCACGTGGCCTGGTCCCGTGTATTTTGGGACTGGGGAGTGACATGGTTTTAGTGGTGGCCTATGCAGGTCTTCTCTTTTTGCTTATGGTATGGTAACATGCCCAGCGAGCCTGCAATAGGATAGAATTACTAGGCCTCATCCACTTTTTGATTCGCCTTTGATCTTCCTTCATATTGCTTCTAAATATCTGCATCCTGTTTGTTTGTTCTCGTACTCTTTTAATGAAATCCATCTCTTGCAACAAGATAAATTTGTGCAGTGGACGAGGAGCACCCATGCCGCAATGCCAGATAACACCACTCAAGGAGATGAAGTACCCCAAGGGCAACCCCCGCTACAGACCCCGCTGATACATTGGCACGAGACATCGCAGGGCGATCCTACACCGCAGCCTGAGGGACAGACTTCCCAGACAATCCCCACGAAACATTGTGAGGGCCAGACTTCAGGAGCTACACCGATTCCACTACCACCGCCTCCACCTTATCCACTCCAGATGCCACAGCTAAATGGACAACCATAGATGCTTCAGTTCTTCCAAACAATGAAGTAAGCACAGTAGAAGTAGACGGAGATATTGAGACAGAGTTTGATGGTAGTACTAGAGAGGACACCTGTCCCAGCACCAGTACTAGCACCTCCACCAGCCCAGACAGGTGGCACTGTTAGATGGTTCCGACAGATGGGACCAGATACTTTCTCAGGCAATGAGACTGTAGAACATATCTTCGATTGGGTCGCCAACACGGAGATGCTATTAGAGGCTTCACAACTGCACCCTGACCTTTGGATGACCGCAGTAAGGGCCCAGCTGAAAGGCAACGCCTACCACTGGTGGGACTCCATTGATCGCAGTGTAGGGAAGAACTAGACTTGGGAATAGTTCCTAGAATATTTCAATACAAAGTATTTTCCAGCTACAGTCAGAAATGCCCTGTACTCCCAGTTCCTATATCTAGAATAGGGAAATATAACTGTTGACGCCTATGACGTGGAGTTCAGCCGCCTTAGCAGATTTGGTGCCGTCTTGATACCCAATGAACTCGAGAAAGCCCAAAGATTTTACCATTGACTCAATTTTGAGCTAAAGAGGTATACCACTACACAGGTGAGGATTTCTTATGAAGAGGTTCTTGCAGAGGCAAGGATCCAGGAGGCCATCGTCAGAGGAGCTAGACGTCCCAGCACGACTACACCAGCCAAAGCGTAGCCCAGAGCAAGAGGACCGCTTCGTCGTCCCGGAGCACAGACGCAACAGAGAGCAGCGCCATACCCATAGCAGGAGCTTCCAACTTGTCACCATTGTGGCAAGAAGGGACACGTCGTTAAAGATTGTCGGAAGAAGTTAGGATTATGCATAATATGCGGGTCCAGTCAGCACCTTGTCCGAGATTGCCCACAGCACAGAGAGGCAGCACTGCAGACAGGCCAGAGGCCAGCAGCACCTGCACAGAGGATACTACCCCCACCAGGAGGACAACGTCCACCAGCCCCCGAAGGATTTTAGAGGGGACCATCCTTGGCCTCACAGCAGGCACAGTTTGAGCGAGCTCGTCAGCAGACCGGAGGACAGAGGCAGGGACAAGCCTTTGCATTAGCAGCTACTAAAGAAGGAACAGAAGGAAAAGCTATCACAGGTACCAATTTAGTTGTATCATTACCTGCAACTGCATTATTTGATTCTGGAGCCACATTGTCATTTATATCTAGTAGATTTATAGCAATGCATAGAGTAGCGACTTCCCCCTTACCTAAGAGTTGGAAGATTCTTATCGGAGGAGGTATCGTGCCAGTTACCAGCACTATCAGAACGCGCTCGGTAGTTGTATGTGGCAGACAGATGAG
Source organism: Iris macrosiphon (assembly GCA_036927795.1). NCBI lineage: Eukaryota > Viridiplantae > Streptophyta > Magnoliopsida > Asparagales > Iridaceae > Iris > Iris macrosiphon. Next base: position 43,069,956 of record JAYESA010000015.1, read on the forward strand.
AGCGCGATTCTTGGTATTGCCTATGTCGTACTTTGATGTTGTGTTAGGCATGGACTGGTTAAGCTAGTATAATACTATACTGAACTGCCGGAAGGGTAGCGTCACCTTTAGACCGCCAGATCACCCGGAGTTTGAGTACATACGAGGGACTGTCGAACAAGGAGTAGGACAGATAGCGAAAACTTGCATGGCTATGGAGATTGCACCCCCACTAATAGTTGCAGAATTTGAAGATGTATTCCCCGAAGAACTGCCAGGCTTACCGCCAGATTGAGACGTGGAGTTCACCATCAAACTAGTACCCGAAGCAGCGCCGGTATCTTCTAATGTATACCGATTGGCGAAGAAGGAGTTAGATGAGCTGAAGCTACAATTAGAGGAGTTGCAGAGGAAGGGATTTATTCACCCTAGTGCATCCCCATGGGGAGCACCAGTGTTGTTCGTACCCAAGAAGGATGGAACAGTATGTATGTGCATTGATTACAGAGCCCTTAATGCTTTGACTATCAAGAATAAGTACCCCCGCCTCGAATCGATGATTTATTCGACCAGTTGACAGGAGCAGTAGTGTTCACCAAGATTGACTTGAGATCGAGTTATCATCAAGTGAAGGTGCAAAGAGAAGACATCCAGAAGACAACATTCAAGACTCCTTATGGTCACTATGAGTTCTTAGTGATGCCTTTTGGACTGACGAATGCGTCAGCTGTATTTATGAACTTGATGAACAGAGTATTCCACCAATACTTAGACCAGTTCATGGTAGTCTTCATCGACGACATTTTGATGTATTCAAAGAACCACGAGGAGCACGAGGAGCATCTGAGACTAGTGTTAGAGACTCTTCAGAGCGAGAGGCTTTATGCCAAACTGAGCAAATGTGACTTTCTCCTAGATCGTGTCACTTTTCTTGGACATGTTATCTCAAGAGAAGGTATTTCAGTGGATCCGACAATGATTTCATCAGTAGAGACATAGCCAACCCCTACCAATGTTTCGGAGGTCAGGAGCTTTCTAGGACTTGCCGGATATTACTGGAGGTTCATAGAGAACTTTGCGAAGATTGTAGAGCCAATGACCCGTTTGACCCGCAAGGAGCAGGAGTTTACCTGGACAGAGGAGTGTCAAAAAGCATTCGACGAGCTGAAGAAGCGGTTGACTACAACACCTATCTTGACCATACCTTATGGACCCGGAGGATTCGTGATCTATAGCGATGCATCCGGGAAAGGATTAGGATGTGTCTTGATGCAGCATAAAAAGATTGTAGCTTATGCTTCTAGACAGTTGAGGACACATGAGAAGAACTATCCCACCCACGACTTGGAGCTTGCAGCGGTAATCTTTGCCTTAAAGATTTGGAGGCACTATCTATATGCAGAGAGAGTGGAGATATTTACTAATCATAAGAGCCTAAAGTACGTCTACACTCAGAAAGATCTTAATCAGAGGCAGAGACGTTGGCTCAAGGTGATGACAGACTTCGAGATTGAGTTACAGTACCACCCGGGAAAGGCCAACTTAGTAGCTGACGCGTTAAGCAGAAGACCCATGGCATTCTTCATGACCACCCAACAACATCTGTTGAGAGAGTTAGAGCAGATGGGAATAGAGGTCGTTATGCCAGGAGTAGATAAACAATTATCAAGTTTCCAATTGCAATCGACGTTAGTGGAGAGAATGAAGGCTGCTTTGCTGATAGACGCCAGATTTCAGAGACTTAGACAGAGGACAGAGGCCGAAATGCAGACAGGACTACGAATACACGAAGATGGAACTTTGAGATGCGGAGATCGTCTCTATGTTCTAAATGGAGAACTTCGTCAGGAGTTGATGGCAGAGGCACACAGTTCAACCTATTCTATTCATCCCGGAGGCACTAAGATGTACAGAGACTTGAGACAGTACTACTGGTGGCATGAAATAAAGAGAGAGATAGCACGCTTTGTGGCCAAGTGCCTGGTGTGTCAGCAAGTCAAGGCTGAGCATCAGAGATCTGTAGGATTACTTCAACCACTACCTATACCAGAATGAAAATGGGAGCATATCACAATGAACTTTGTTACGTGCTTCCCAAGAAGTCCCAGTGGGCGCAATACAGTATGGGTAATCGTGGATAGACTCACCAAGTCCGCACACTTTTTACCCTTCAGAGTTGGGCAATCAATGGAGGCCTTAGCAGATATGTACATGAGGGAGGTTGTGCGCCTACATGGAGTGCCAGTTAGCATCGTGTCTGACAGGGATACGAGGTTCACATCTTACTTTTGGCGGAGCATGCAGGAGAGTCTTGGTACTCGCCTAAAGTTTAGCACAGCATACCACCCACAAATAGATGGCCAGTCGGAACGCACCATTCAGATGCTAGAAGATATGTTGAGAGCGTGCATGCTTGACTTTGGAGGATCATTGGAGGACCATTTGTATCTGGTCGAGTTTTTCTACAACAACAGCTATAAGGTGAGCATCCAGATGGCTCCCTATGAAGCATTGTATGGAAGGAAATATCGTTCCCCAGTATGCTGGAGTGATATAGGCGAGCGACAGATTCTCGGACCAGAGTTGGTTGTTCGTACAGTAGAAAAAGTGAAGAAGATCCAAGGGCACCTTCGAGCAGCACAAGACAGACAGAAGCATTGGACGAATGCGCATCGTCGACCCTTAGAGTTTCAGGTTGGAGATCACGTATTTCTAAAGATCTCGCCTACTCGAGGGACTATCAGATTTGGAGGCAGAGGGAAGCTGAGTCCGAGGTATATCGGACCATTAGACATATTAGAACGTGTCAGAGAGGTTGCTTACATATTATCCTTGCCGCAGACCTTGGAAGGAGTTCACAACGTCTTTCATGTATCTCAGCTGAGAAGGTACATACCGGATCTGAGTCACATACCTGACCACTCAGAGATCACAGTTGGCCCAAGTTTATCATACCAAGAGGAGCCTATTGAGATTCTGGACAGGAGTGAGAAAGTACTGCGAGGGCAGACTATTCCCTTAGTTCGCGTTGCATGGAGACATCATGCACCAGGCGAGTCAACTTGGAAACGCGAGGAGGACATTAGAAAGCGCTATCCCCATCTCTTCGAAGGACTAGGTACGTATTAGCATTTTTTAAAATTCAATCAGAACTTCTTACCATGCGTATATTTTAATTTCGAGGACGAAATGCTCTAAGGAGGGTAGATTGTAAACCCCCTCGACCAATTCAGGATTAATTGGAATTAAATCAAGAGACTAGGAATTATTTGGAATTAATTAGGATTAATGTGCGTAAATTATATGTCTTAATACACCTTGTCGTTGCTTCGAGGTTGGAACACCCCGCCATTAGTAACTTCCGCCCGAAGTTACGAACATCTTTTAGACGTGCCGGACTACCCCTCTGACCATTGTGCAACCTTAGATACTCGCTATTGCGTCTCGCCTTAGCCACACAATATTTCTTAAGAGAACGTATTGCATTTATTAATTTAATTAAATTCGAGGTCAAGGTCACCTCTGTCACGCCCCGGTCCCGCCCGGGCCGCCGCTCTGCCCTGCCCCGCCCCGTACGGCCGGGATTTAACGAACCGGGCACGAATCACCGTGCCTCGGTGCGCTGAATGCGTATGACCGCGCCCGTCCCGCGGGCGCGAGGGAGGAAGGGGAGCTAATCGAATGGCCCGAGCCGAGCTTTCGGGGGACGTGATGCCGCACGGGCCTGGGGTAGCGCCCGTGCAAGGCCATGGTTCGTTGGCTGGCGATAAGAGTTCTAAGCCACAGAGTCGCACAGATTATCCGAGTGCAGCGGAATCATGAACGCATAGGCGATCGGTAACAGGTTCACTGAGTCAACAATATAGCGAAAGCATTGAAACACAAGTTGAAGTAAAGCAAGCTCTTTTATTCATATTGAAACAAGTGTTACAGGCGGCGTATAGCCGAGATTACAAATCGCTCGAGCTCTCTCTCTGAAACATAAAAGCGTGCCAAGTGGCTACATTTATGGATGATAAACAGGTGAGGTTCAGGCGACGTTCTGGCGAGGCGATGTTCCAACATTATGTCTTGTATATGTGCTTCAGTTCCGGACGTAGCGTTCCAAGGCTTCTGAGTTGAACTCCACGCCTTAGCACGCACGAAGGAGGCATCCGCACCGAACGAGGTTCTCCCGCACCCTGCAAGCAATCTGGTGGGTTATCAGTACATGAATGCACTGGTGGGGAGGCTACTCGCCCGCTCGACAAATCCAAACACGTAATAAAGGTTCTGTGCACAACTATTAAGTTGTCTTTCTAGTTGCCTTAGGATCAGTTTCATGCAAGATTTGAATAGCCTAATCCGTGTGGCGCCGTGCGACATGAGAGGAAACACGGCGAGACTTACCAACTTACCATTTGTCCTTCCCTGTCCAAGGCAAACCATGATAAATCAAGCAGAAACATGTATAAGCATTCAGAGCAAGCATATGCAGACACAAGCGTTTCAGTGCGAGATCCCGTTATGGATGTACGGGTTACAGGATATATCAGGAGTGTTGCATACGATGATCAAGTGCTCTTTATGCACAAGTGTTGTTATAACAAGATCGTTCAGGTGTTTAGTTATTCTTGATGCGATGCAGTGACTCGCACGCGGATAGCCGCTAAGCGAGGATGACTTATCTATATGAACAGGAGGTCACTGGCACGACGCCATTTGTGGACGGCGTAGTCTCTTGTCGAAATGGTGCGCAAGCAAAGCAGGAGGCATTGCACAATATTCCGCTCGAAGCAGGCGACTACTCAGGAGTTCCGTCCGGATCGGATCGGTGCCAGTGCCCCAGCAACCGTCCGCGGAACTATACCTTGTTTGTTACAAGTTGTCCTGTGACCGGGCAAGTCTCTAGTCTTCGGGTTTCGGGTCAGGAACAGGAACAAGTTCTAAGCAGGATATATATATATAGAACAAGTTTTATGGAACAAGTTCAAGTCAGGAGATATATATATATTGAACTTGTTGTGGCAGGATCAGGATTACTCTAAATGTCGAGTATCGGCTCCACGAGCCATTTGATTTAATGCTGGGCAGTATCGCTCAATGAGCGAGGATTCTTGGATAACAGGATTTGCACAAGTTCCCTGGTTCGGGAATTGCCTTAGCGACCTAACGGTCCCGGAAGCATTCAGGTTTATTTATGCACGGAACGACTATCGGGTAGTCTTCCGAGGAGAGCCTAAATGAATGCATGACAAGCATAGTGTTTCACGGTCTGGGCATAGTTATACAACAAGCATTGAACTAGGCAATATATATGTAAGCAGGCATGCATGCACTTGTATAACTTAAGCATTCAAGTCCGCTCGGGCCCGAAGGTAATCCGAGCAAAACCGTACGGGGCCTTTCCGAGCGATATTATCTAGGGTTGTGCAGTGTTAGGGAGAGAACAGTGCACTACTGAATGTACATTTGTGTCATACTACTCGAGGCATAACGGGTCCAGTTGCACGAGGCAAAGGTAACATGCGAGGGTCTGAACATATAAGCAATATTTCATTTTCATGTTCTAGCGACAAGCAGTACAAGTTGGGATTATTCCCTTAGCTAGGTGCGTTGGATTCTTATTAGCATGCAGGGGGTGATTCACCTAGCGACTAGCATGTATCCTTCCGTATTTTATGTGTGCTGGCTAAGCAAAGACAAGTTCACCGTAGCCACCCACCTTAGCGATGATCCGCCTCGGTCGAGTGATACTGCGAGCGAGCCTCTGAAAGCCTATGCCGAACTCCTGTAGGGACCAAGTCTGGATATCCTTGCCTCAAACGAGTTGCCTCGCTGAGGGAGGCAGGTCGGGACGTTTGCACCTTGCCGTTTGAATCGGCAGTCCGCTTGAGCGGAACGGGGTATTACATCATCCACCACTCAGAAAAAGTCTCGTCCTCGAGACTTCCTGAGGGCAAGCCATACTATCGAATTTTTGAATATAGCCCAAGCGTAGCTATCGGTACCACTAGATCCATTGGAACACAAAATCCTCTACTCGATGCTTACGTCGTGTCGCGGGTATACTGGTTCAGTATAATTTGCGCCTTGGCGCGGGACAAGTTTCTTAACACGAGGCACGTTTCAATCGATCTTGGATAGCGATCTAAGGCTGAGGCAAACTTATACAAGTCGTTATGCTTGTTCAGGAGGATTTTCACTTGCACTAGCATTTGAGATCAGCTTATCGCGTGTCTGGATCGTGCACATATTCGAAGCGTCCCTCAAACATATGCATGTCAACCAACTTAGCGATAGTGAAGTCTTAGCACTCGAGTTTCACATTTCTTAAGTCTTGGATCATGCACATATTCGAAGCGTCCCTCAAACACATGCAGTCAACCAAACTTAGGGATAGTGAAATCGGACAAGCTACTTGCGAAAATTTCAAGGGTTCAATCTAATTCCATATAAATCACCAGGATACTTCCAACAGAGTCAATCAAATCTGATTTCCATATCATTTCCATTTCAACCAAGTATTTGGACTACCGTTAAATACGATCAATCTGATACCGACTAGCGTCCATCCATTTGGGTCAACTTAGCATACGTTACCGTTCCCAAGTCTAACCCTAAATCTTGCTGCCCCAGTTGTGATGCTTTATACAAGCAATATGGTAAAGTCGGTAGCACAGGCTCTTTCACTCATCACAGGGTCGTCTGCCTAATCACTAGGTCAGCTCACAAGGTCATAGGTACAGGTTCAAGCATATTGCGATTCATCGTACAAATTTGTCGCATGATACTCGCCCCAATTCCTAGGGTCAAACCATTGTTCCTTCACAGGGGGTATTCTACCCAAGCTCGTTCACTCAGATTTCTAAACATCGAGCACAGATTTACCTACTCTCCTTAACACGTTCGTTTTCACGGGGGACGAGTCCGTTCGATAAAAATCCAGAATATATCCAAGTTGCAGGACAAGCCTAGTGGTTTGCATATTCTATCCCTCAATTGATAGAATCATATCCATTCCAAGCCTAGTCCACCAAGCCAAGATTCAATTCTAAACCTTAGATTATTTCTCCAAGTGGTTTAACCTGATTCACGTATTCGTTCACAAACCATCAAGCATGATTTATTCCAGGTTCTAGGCTAACTAGCCCATTAAAAACATTTCAATCACTTGCATTTTTAGTTCGTCTTATCCTTTAACCCTTTTATTTCCATCCATCTATAAATCCACCAAGTCAAATTCGTTTATGCAGTGATTGTAGTTCGTTCTTCCAAACTCCAAGCAAGATCTGTTATCGCTTATATCATTCCCAGAAACCTAACATTTCCTTTGCTTGTATCGATCCATGCTATCTTCAAATTATCGATACCAAATCAAATTTATATTCCGAAGCCCAATATTCACTCTCGGGTTAACTTGTTCGAGCGATAATTTATTCACGTACAATCCTTTGTTTAAATCCGAAACCGCTCACACGATTTTCTAATTCCCAACAAGTTTTCTTAACCAAGATATTGGTTTTCATTTCCGAGAATTCTATTCGATATAAGCTTATCATTTATTCAAGTTATTCTCAATATCGTTCAGTCCTGACTATCGCATGGGTTATGGATCCGTTTGGACAATGATCCATCCACCACTCGGAATCGAGTCATTCCATCAAGTTCTTAATCGGTGTTCGCATTATCGTTAGCTTACTCACTAACTTCGTTCCACAATTTCTAGCATGATACTCAGGTTTGCCTGATAAAAATCTAATCTCATTATATATTCTGGGTTGATAGTCATCCAAGCAACTATATTTGATTTTTGTCTTCCAACAAGAATCGTCGTTCGAGCTATTTCTATAACCAAGCATGATTCGCCTAAGCGATAAAATCCGATGAAGTCTATCGATTTGCAGCTCTAAGTCTGACTTGTATCATTCCTGAATGATAACCAAATCTCGTTTATAACTGGCTTGCACCAAAGGGTCTTGGTGCGCGATATTCTACACAACTTAGCCGAAAGACTGAGTGCATAGCTAATCGTTCGGGCAATATTCGTTTTCGCACTAGCCAGTTGGGTAAACATGTATAGGAATTTCGGGTTGCATATAATGCTCGAGTCTAGCACGAATCTAATCCCATAAGGACTAGCACAGGATGGCACAAAGGCCCTTGCAACACAATTTCATACAGGCAATCTTACTTTTCAAATGCAACTCTTTGAAAGTATTTAGACTTATTGTTTGGAACATCCCATCGAGGCATTGAGAGAGTGTGTGTACATAACCCACGAACGAGCTTTCGAAACAGAGATATACGAAATGAAGTTCAAAGGCGTAGAAGCCAGGCTCTGATACCAATCTGTCACGCCCCGGTCCCGCCCGGGCCGCCGCTCCGCCCTGCCCCGCCCCGTACGGCCGGGATTTAACGAACCGGGCACGAATCACCATGCCTCGGTGCGCTGAACGCGTATGACCGCGCCCGTCCCGCGGGCGCGAGGGAGGAAGGGGAGCTAATCGAATGGCCCGAGCCGAGCTTTCGGGGGACGTGATGCCGTACGGGCCTGGGGTTGCGCCCGTGCAAGGCCATGGTTCGTTGGCTGGCGATAAGAGTTCTAAGCCACAGAGTCGTACAGATTGTCCGAGTGCAGCGGAATCATGAACGCATAGGCGATCGGTAACAGGTTCACTGAGTCGACAATATAGCGAAAGCATTGAAACACAAGTTGAAGTAAAGCAAGCTCTTTTATTCATATTGAAACAAGTGTTACAGGCTGCGTATAGCCGAGATTACAAATCGCTCGAGCTCTCTCTCTGAAACATAAAAGCGTGCCAAGTGGCTACATTTATGGATGATAAACAGGTGAGGTTCAGGCGACGTTCTGGCGAGGCGATGTTCCAATATTATGTCTTGTATATGTGCTTCAGTTCCGGACGTAGCGTTCCAAGGCTTCTGAGTTGAACTCCACGCCTTAGCACGCACGAAGGAGGCATCCGCACCGAACGAGGTTCTCCCGCACCCTGCAAGCAATCTGGTGGGTTATCAGTACATGAATGCACTGGTGGGGAGGCTATTCGCCCGCTCGACAAATCCAAACACGTAATAAAGGTTCTATGCACAACTATTAAGTTGTCTTTCTAGTTGCCTTAGGATCAGTTTCATGCAAGATTTGAATAGCCTAATCCGTGTGGCAGTGCGCCGTGCGACATGAGAGGAAACACGGCGAGACTTACCAACTTACCATTTGTCCTTCCCTGTCCAAGGCTAACCATGTTAAATCAAGCAGAAACATGTATAAGCATTCAGAGCAAGCATATGCAGACACAAGCGTTTCAGTGCGAGATCCCGTTATGGATGTACGGGTTACAGGATATATCAGGAGTGTTGCATACGATGATCAAGTGCTCTTTATGCACAAGTGTTGTTATAACAAGATCGTTCAGGTGTTTAGTTATTCTTGATGCGATGCAGTGACTCGCACGCGGATAGCCGCTAAGCGAGGATGACTTATCTATATGAACAGGAGGTCACTGGCACGACGCCATTTATGGACGGCATAGTCTCTTGTCGAAATGGTGCGCAAGCAAAGCAGGAGGCATTGTACAACATTCCGCTCGAAGCAGGCGACTACTCAGGAGTTCCGTCCGGATCGGATCGGTGCCAGTGCCCCAGCAACCGTCCGCGGAACTATACCTTGTTTGTTACAAGTTGTCCTGTGACCGGGCAAGTCTCTAGTCTTCGGGTTTCGGGTCAGGAACAGGAACAAGTTCTAAGCAGGATATATATATATAGAACAAGTTTTATGGAACGAGTTCAAGTCAGGAGATATATATATATTGAACTTGTTGTGGCAGGATCAGGATTACTCTAAATGTCGAGTATCGGCTCCACGAGCCATTTGATTTAATGCTGGGCAGTATCGCTCAATGAGCGAGGATTCTTGGATAACAGGATTTGCGCATGTTCCCTGGTTCGGGAATTGCCTTAGCGACCTAACGGTCCCGGAAGCATTCAGGTTTATTTATGCACGGAACGACTATCGGGTAGTCTTCCGAGGAGAGCCTAAATGAATGCATGACAAGCATAGTGTTTCATGGTCTGGGCATAGTTATACAACAAGCATTGAACTAGGTAATATATATGTAAGCAGGCATGCATGCACTTGTATAACTTAAGCATTCAAGTCCGCTCGGGCCCGAAGGTAATCCGAGCAAAACCGTACGGGGCCTTTCCGAGCGATATTATCTAGGGTTGTGCAGTGTTAGGGAGAGAACAGTGCACTACTGAATGTACATTTGTGTCATTCTACTCGAGGCATAGCGGGTCCAGTTGCACGAGGCAAAGGTAACATGCGAGGGTCTGAACATATAAGCAATATTTCATTTCCATGTTCTAGCGACAAGCAGTACAAGTTGGGATTATTCCCTTAGCTAGGTGCGTTGGATTCTTATTAGCATGCAGGGGGTGATTCACCTAGCGACTAGCATGTATCCTTCCGTATTTTATGTGTGCTGGCTAAGCAAAGACAAGTTCACCGTAGCCACCCACCTTAGCGATGATCCACCTCGGTCGAGTGATACTGCGAGCGAGCCTCTGAAAGCCTATGCCGAACTCCTGTAGGGACCAAGTCTGGATATCCTTGCCTCAAACGAGTTGCCTCGCTGAGGGAGGCAGGTCGGGACGTTTGCACCTTGCCGTTTGAATCGGCAGTCCGCTTGAGCGGAATGGTGTATTACAACCTCAAACAAGCCGACCAAGCCCATATTTCACTCTACCACGTGGACCAGCCCCAACAAGGCCGGACAGGGCCACACTCGAGGCCAGCCCATAACCTCCATCACCACATATAAATACCAACCTTCTCATGCAAAACCCTAAAACCCACTATTCATCATAACCCGACAACCCCCAACGCTGACTGCTCCCCACCATCACAACCCGACAACCCCCAACACCGACTGCTCCCCACCATCATAACTCGACAGCCAAACCATCACAACCCGACAGCCAATACCGGCACTCCTTGCCATCACAGCCGATCACCAAACCCCCACAGCCCTCAACCCGACTGCTCTCGACGCCACCCGACTTAGCCCGCCGCCGCCCGACTCAGTCCGACGCTGCCCGACTACGCCTGAACCCGCCTGACACCACCCGAGCCGTTGTCCCGATCCCGATTGCCCCACCACCCGCGAGGTCGGATCCGTCTACGTCGTCCTGGGCCACCCTCGTCGGAGTTAACAGCCGACAGCGAGCGGACTCCCTCGCTCGGTCGATCAGGTACTCGTTCGTGGAACCCGTCTCTCTTGTGTCCTAGTACTTTTCCTTCGTATCATCGTGGCAATATGGAAAGGAATTAATAGCTTGTAAACTTAGTTAATATTTTATGTTGGAAGTGATTTTTAATTAGATATTAATTAATAATAATTATTCTAAATCAGTGACCTTTAACAAGGACAGGTAATTCGGTAGAAATACCTGGATATAATTCCTAGTATATTCAAACATGGAGAATAGAGACATGTCCGCACAGAGTAAAAATCATGGACAACCCGTAACTAGATAATTATTGCCTCGAGACACCGTTAACCGAAGACAGAACACGTGTACACCCTAGCTACGTGTACACGTGACGCTGTACTCGAGCAACAGTGAACTCGCGACAGTATTCAAGAATAGTGTCTTAACCGTGTATAGATAATGTGTAGTATCTGATGTATGTATTATTGTGTTATATCGTATGTCTAGGGTCTTTGGATTAGCCAGGAGACGCTATCGGAGCAGGCTTTTGGCATTCACCTCTTGAAGACTCAGGCAAGATACCTTGCTATATTTTACTGTCTATTTTAATTAGGTAAAATGCTGAATTGTATGCTTGTTTTTTGCTTATACAAACTTTGCGCGTTCGAGATTGTCTCAGGTGCATTCAACGGGTACGTCGATGATTAGTATACATTGACTTAGTCATTAGAAGACTCACCTAAGGGAGGATATCCTGTTATCTTCCAAGACTTGACACTTTTATACGTATTCATAGTGATAAATCTCATATTGGGATGCGTATTCGCGTGATCGACTATCTATCGCCGCGTGTGATGTGCATCACGATTAGCAAGCAATCTAGGACTATCTCAGTATAGAGACTTGGCATTTAGATAAGGGATATGCGCGTCGATTATTTGAGGATATATCTACATTGGGAGGGGAGGACGACTAGTAGGCATATAGGACACCCCACTCCTTTACACTGATATCGCACTCGATGGAGTGATACGGACGTATTTATATATTACTGATATCACGTTCTGTAGAGTGTTGGGCGTTACTTGATGACATTGCTGATACCACACTCTAGAGAATGTTGGACGTTACTGTATTCCTGCGCCCGTGTTATAGGGGAAATGTGTGGCATATACTAGCCGGTTGTCACGACTGGTGAATTACGTCAGCATATATCTAGCCTACACCTTCTCATATACTCACAGTTGTCCTCATATTGCATTCACCTAGATGGCTAGCACACCCTTTATTGCATTTATCTTATTCAGTATTTATATATGGCATGTTTCTATGTATCTTGTTACGTCCCTCTGAGGACCTGGTACATTTTCAGATTTAGACGAGACTTTCTACCCCACAGTATACGGCCCCGGACAGGAGACGAGATTTGCTACAGCTGAGGAGTTAGAGGTGTAGCCGTCAGAGTTTTTGTGATCAGTTGGTAGGCCTTCATCCTAGATTGGGTGCATCATTATCTAGAGCCGATGCCCTAGTCATTATTTTTTTATATCTTATTTCAGTACTTTTATTTCGTCATAGTAGTGGGTTTGTTCCTACCAGACATCTTGGTTTGTACTATGATATTTTAGACTGGTATTTATCTTCCAACAGTTATGTAGTACTTCTTGCTCTTTATATTGTGGATGAGATTAGATTACCTGTTATTGACTGATATTGGACATGTTAGTATTTTATGACAGCGTAGCACTCTTCGTGGATCCATTAAATTGGGATATCCTCGGAGACGTGTCAGCTGGCTATTGCCACGTGGCCTGGTCCCATTTATTTTGGGACTAGGTGTGACAGTTTACTCTATCGTTGCTTTGGCATAATTGTAGGTATGTACAGCGCCGGTAGAAATGTGAGGATACTGCGGTTCGAGAGATAGAGCCTGATTCATGATTTCCCGTATTGTCCGATACTGATGAACGACTACGTGAGCATGGATGGCAAGGCGTAGACCACCTTCAAACCTTCTGGTGACTCACTACATCAGGTAAATAGGCGCTAGCGAATTTGGAGAGACGGTTGAATTCGGCGGAGTACTGTTTGACTGTCATGCTGCCTTGCCTCAGTTGTACGAACTCGTTCTCTATCTAACGACGTACTGGAGGGGGTATAAACTTCTCTTCAAATGCGACATAAAAAGTTGTCCACGAGATCGCCTCCTCTCCATGGTCAAATTGAAGAGATCGTCGATGCACGTCCCACTAATCGTGCACGTTGAGATGGAGCTATAGTTGCGCGCATACGACGCACTTTTCTTCGGAGACCTCTAGCAGAGCGAAGTGGTCTTCAAGTTCGGCTAACCAATCTAGAGCCACGATTGGGTCCTCAGTCCCGTTGAATGGAGTATTGCAGACTTTCTTGAAGTGGCCAAAGTCGAAGGCAATCACTTCCCTCGTCCTTGGAATTTGCAGTATCTTGACTTCAAGCACGTGTTGTTCCACGGAAGTTATTGCTGTTGCCGTGGAATGGTTGGAAGCCAAAGTCTGAACGATCTGTTGTAGGGCATCTACCTGCTTCTGTTGGACTGAGAATCGAGCTTCTATATTGTCTTGAAACTTGAGCTGACTCTCCTCCGCCTGCTTCTCGGCCCGTTCGTAGCGAGCCTCATCCCTTTGTTGGTTTGCCTCCAACATCCGCAATATTTGCTGGATGGGATCGATGCTTGGCACGGCTCGCTGGCTCCTTGAACTTTCCGAAGTGCTCGAACTACTTTCTTGGCCTTACATTTCGTCCGGTTCTAGCGCTGCATATTGCCCTGGTGCCATTCCTTCAAAAGAAGGTAAATTACATTTGGATCATAATATATTATGGACTTATTGCATGAACATATCTCATTTTAGCCTAGCAAGTTCAAGAGTTCGCACAGAAATTTGATCGTTAAAGAAACTTTTCCAGTGCAAGGGTTAAGGAACTTGAATCTGTGCTCAGATACCATTATGTCATGACCCGATTCCGTGAAATCGTTGGGGTATCCCCCGAATCATGACCACTGTGCGGGCCTGGGGTTGCGCCCGCACAAGGCTTTAATATTTTGCATAACGAGCACATATTCAGAGTACGCAGATAAATTAAAACACATATTTGAAATATGGAAAAGTTCTCTTTATTGATAATGAACATCTATTACAAACTCTTGAACGAGTCAGCTAATTTGCCGCACGGGCTTACAAAAGTGTTGACTCAAAATGAGATAACAGTCCTGTACATTACATCCCTTTACTAAAATTCAAAATGATATAGACCTCCGGGCTGGAGGACGGCTTTGCCACAGAGCTGCATTGTGTATATAGAGTCGCAAGCACCTGCTTCAAAATGTTTCAAGGGTGGCACGATCTGAAATGCGCCTACAGTTGGACTGGATCGGGAAAGGCGACTTCGGCTCCTCGCTCGGTTCGCCTTAGTGCGGGGAACCTGTTTCAACGTGGGTCAGTATGTTGAAACATACTGGTGAAGGCGAGCTAAACCCAACTATACCAATCAACACGTTGTTTATATGAAGCATGCATTTTTATTGTGGGTTTCAATCTTGCCTTAGTTCATTTACAAGTAAGCAGCATATAAAATTTACTAAAATGAACTTGTCTCCGTTCGGTGACTTTTACCTTTCCGTCTAAACTACCTGCACAATACTTACCATGTCTTCCCTGCCACGAAGACACAAGTTAGTTTACAATAGGTTTTAAATATACAAGGATCACTGGCGTGATGCCATAATGGACATAGTCAAGGATAGGGATAGCATGCAACGAGAGCACACGATGCGCTATAATTCATCCCCTCCAGTACACGATGACTACACACGAGTTTCGCCCGGACCGGAACGGTGCCATTGCCCCAGCGATCGTCCGCAGAACTTACCCTTGTGTAGAAGTTGTCCATGATCTAACGGTATCAACAATTTGTTAAACATTTCCATGCACTTCAGGCAATACGAGTACAAGACATATCAATAATTGTTAAACATTCATGCACTTCAGGCAACACGAGTATGGGACATATAACATTGCTTGATTTATTTTGCATAGTCTCCCTGAACAATTATGCGCATACCTGGGTGGTTCATACTTAGTATAATTTATAGAATATTTGTACGAACTAGCATACAATGAGATAACATTTCACATGTTTGGTTGATAAGCAATACAATCCAAGTCTATTCCCTTTTTATCTTGACATCTTTTAGTTATTATTTGGTATCGTCTGATCGGGGCAAAAAAGGATGCAATATTTATTAGTTGTGAAGACTTGGAAGCAGGGCTAGCTAATCGGGATGGTATCCAATCACTTAGTTGGTTGAAAGGGAGAAAGAAAGAGGCGCTTCAAGACTCTGCTCTTAAGCCGCCTACTGCTCGTTCACCTGCATCACGAACAGCTCGATCAATACCTCTTCCTCTCTTTCCATACACGGAATTGAAATGCAGTGCAATGAACGAAAATAATGAAATCCATCAAAACCGTTCAAGAAAAACAAGTAAATCCGAAAATTAACTCAAATCACGAAAGCAACAAGCAACATCAAAATCCGAGACAATAAAAGATAACAGCGGAGATGTCCCTCCTGACTCTGCCGCTAAGTCGATCCCGGGGCACGGTCCACTGAATATGGGAATCAATTCCGAAGAAGCAAATCCATAACGAGGACGAGTTCTTATTTTAATATATCCCGATCGAACGATACCGTCTTGTATTTCTTAGCCGCGCTCCCCGAATAGGAGGAACGGGGCGCCACATCTTACCCAACTAATTGGAAGTTTTGTCCCAAAACTTAGGAATAGAACCAACCGTTAGGGATTATTTTGTTGAGGGCGACGATCAGGAAGGTTTGGACAGGAATTTATGGCATAGCCTGATCGTCCACAAGCGAGGCATAACCCAAGTCTCTTGCGGCAATCTTTCCAAACGTACCCACGGCTTTTGCAAAAGTGACACATTTTGTTCCAATCCTTATTCTACTGACCGCCATTATTCGGGCGCTTTGTAGCGGTGTTTCCTCTATCGTTGCTTTGGCATTTGTGATTGTAGGTATGCACAGCGCCGGTAGAAACGTGAGGATACTGCGGTTCGAGAGATAGAGCCTGATTCATGACTTTCCGCATTGTCCGATACTGATGAACGACTACGTGCGAATGGATGACAGGGCGTAGACCACCTTCAAACCTTTTGTCTCGACTCGCTACATCAGGTAAATAGGCGCTAGCGAATTTGGAGAGACGGTTAAATTCGGCGGAGTACTGTTTGACTGTCATGCTGCCTTGCCTCAGTTGCACGAACTCATTCTCTATCTGACGACGTACTGGAGGGGTATAAACTCCTCTTCAAATGCGGCACAAAAAGTCGTCCACGAGATCGCCTCCTCTCCATGGTCAAATTGAAGAGATCGTCAATGCACGTCCCACCAATCGTGCGCGTTGAGGCGGAGCTGTAGTTGCGCGCATACTACACACTTTTCTTCGGGGACCTCTAGCAGAGTGAAGTGGTCTTCAAGTTTGGCCAACCAATCTAGAGCCACGATTGGGTTCTCAGTCCCGTTGAATAGAGTGTTACAGACTTTCTTGAAGTGGCCAAAGTCGAAGGCAGTTACTTTCCTCGTCCTTGGAATTTGCGGTATCTCGACTTTAAGCACGGGCTGTTCCACGGGAGTCGTTGCTGTTGCCGCGGAATGGTTGGAAGCCAAAGTCTGAATGATCTGTTACAGGGCATCTACCTGCTTCTGTTGTACTGAGAATCGAGCTTCTATATTCTCTTGAAACTTGAGCTGACTCTCCTCCACCCGCTTCTCGGCCCGTTCGTAGCGAGCCTCATCCCTTTGTTGGTTTGCCTCCAACATCCGCAATATTTGCTGGATGGGATCGATGCTTGGCACGGCTCACTGGTTCCTTGAACTTCCCAAAGTGCCCGAACTACTTTCTTGGCCTTACATTTTGTACGGTGCTAGCGCTGTAGATTGCGCTGGTGCAATTCCTTCAAAAGAAGGTAAATTATATTAGGATCATAATGTATTATAGACTTATTGTATGAACGTATCCCATTTTGGCCTAGCGAGTTCAAGAGTTCGTACAAGAATTTGATCATTAAAGGAACTTTTCCAGTGCGAGGGTTAAGGAACTTGAATCTGTGCTTCGATACCATTATGTCACGATCCGATTTCGTGGAATCGTTGGGGCATCCCCCGAATCGTGACCGTTGTGCGAGCCTGAGGTTACGCCCGCACAAGGCTTTAATGTTTTGCATAACGAGCACATATTCAGAGTACGCAGATAAATTAAAACACATATTTGAAATATGGAAAAGTTCTCTTTATTGATAATGAACATCTATTACAAACTCTTGAACGAGTCAGCTAATTTGTCGCACGGGCTTACAAAAGTGTTGACTCAAAATGGGATAGCAGTCCTGTACATTACATCTCTTTACTAAACTTCAAAATGATATAGACCTCCGGGCTGGAGGACGGCTTTGCCACAGAGATGCATTGTGTATATATAGTCGCAAGCTCCTGCTTCAAAATGCTTCAAGGGTGGCGCAATCTGAAATGCACCTACAGCTGGACTGGATCGGGAAAGACAACTTCAGCTCCTCGATCGGTTCGCCTTAGTGTGGGGAACCTGTTTCAACGAGGGTCAGTTGTAGAAGCATGAAAAATATGCTGGATAGCTATACGCAGCATGTTGATGTTGGGCAGCGTAAAAAGATGACTTCAGAGCCATCAACGTGCAAACAGAGCTTTTCTGCTGAGCACAGCATAAAATATAAGCTCAAGGACCATCCGCATAATACAGTATGTCCAGGCTGCTTCAGCGTAAAAAGGGTGCTATATCGCCTGTATGGCGTAGAACTCATCCGTTTTCAATACAGCATTGAAGTGTACGAGGAATGCTTCGTATTCTTCAAAATAAACCTGTCAGATCATGCAATGAACCTGACGTTTGGACTCCTGACAAAGAGTACTGCATGACTACCCAGGCGACGGCTATAATGATGGTGCGGCACTGCAACCCAGGTTGTCATTTACTGCCATTTCCTTGGCGTAAACTGCTTTTACGTATACAAGGGGATATGCTGCATAGTTTTACACAGGCAGGCGTGAGATGTTTACGCTCTACAGAAGACAAACAGCCTGCCACGTCAAAAGCTGCTCTTCGTACAGGGCTTGAGGCACGTCTTTGCATTTAATGCGCAGAGTGATGACAGAACTCGAGGCACGTCTCTGCTTTTAATACGCAGAAAGGGTGGCAGACCTTCAAAATATGCCTCTGCATTTAATGCGCAGGATAATGGCGGATCTCTGCATTTAATGCAGGAGATTTGATTAAATTTCACCGAACCGTCGTTTAGTGACATCCCCTTTGCGTAAACTGCTTTTACGCATACAAGGGGATACGCTGCCCAGTTTTACACAGGCAGACGTGAGCTTCTTACGCTCCGCAGAAGACAAACAGACTGCTACGTCAGCAGTTACTCTTCGTACAGGATTCGAGGTGCGTATCTGTATTTAATGCGCAGAATGATAGCAAACCTTCAAGACATGCCTCTGCATTTAATGCGCAGGATGGGGGCAGATCTCTGCATTTAATGCAAGAGATTTGATTATATCTCCAAAACCTGTAATTTCGGCTAAAACGTCCACATCACTCGGCTTCTACGCCTACTCGGCCTCTATGCCCACTCGGCTCCTACGCCTACTCGGCTTCTACGCCTACTCGGCCTCTATGCCCACTCGGCTCCTACGCCTACTCGGCTTCTACGCCTACTCGGCTTCTATGCCTACTCGGCTTCTACTCCATGGTGACAGTTATTGGCTTCTACGCCAACCTCTTCTACACAAAGGATAACTACCTACGTGGCTTCTACGCCGTGATCTTTACAGCAGTTATACGCGTTGTCCCTTAGTTGGACACGCGTCACATGCTTATTCAAAAGGTCATCTATACGCAGGCAATGGTTATTGTAACCGTCGTGTAAAAGGGTGCTGTGCTTTCCACTACTCGGTTTCTACACCGACTGAGTGGTCACTGTCACTAAAAACTCTATAAATAGAGACCTCTATCAACAGAGGTCCAGGTGGGGACAAAAAGGTCTAAAAATAGAGTATCAGATTGAGGAGAGAAAATGGTCGAGAAAGAGAAGAATCCAGAGCTCAGGCAAAGAGTAGCGATCGACGACTTTGGCATCAAGCATCCACTCTCTTTAGCAACCTTCAAAGCTGCTTACTGTCTTCTACGTCACTTCTTCATCATCGTGTGGTCCAAGGGACAAAGTGATCGACTGCAGATCAGACTCCTATAGCAATATTTACCCAGATTAAAAAATTATACTCGATATCCTCGTATAGGATTAATTGTACTGCTTGTTTGTAAACATAAAGAGCGGGTTTTCGTATAAAGCCTCGTTTCCATATCTTTCATTTATTTTATCAGACAACAAGAAGGCGACTCTGCTGGGGACATCTTTTTCTTCTAATGAGGAAGCAATTGCTCAATACGATACGGTATCCATGGGATCCGTGAAGAAGACACTGGTCGTCCAATTCGACCAGTCTGCCTACGAAGACATGTTTCGAATAGGGGGTAGCTCTCACTCTCTCTTTGTACAAGACAACAGGAAGCTGCGTAAGATCTGGATGCCCAAGACATCCTCTACCATTCCTGTCGACTCTTCGATCTCTTCAATCTCTCCGACCAACGAGGTTGTAGCATTGCTCCCTCCGCGCCTTGCACGTAAAATTCAGCCGCCTGTCTCTGACAGGGCAGACAAAACTTCTGACAATGCCTCAGCGCCAATCCAAAAGTATACTCCGCACCTTGCGCGTAAAATTCAGTCGCCTGTCTCTGACAGGGCAGACAAAACTTCTGGCAATGCCTTAGTGCCAATCCAGAAGTATACTCCGCGCCTTGCGCATAAAATTCAGTCTTCTGTCTCTGACAGGGCAGACAAAACTTCTGACAATGCCTCAGCGCTAATCCAGAAGTACACATCACGCTCTGCGCGTAAAATTCTGTCTCCCGTCTGTGACGGAATAGAAAAAATTTCTGATAATGCCTCAGCGCCAAATCAGAAGTTCCAAAAGTGCTCCACGCATAAAAATGCATCTGCCCCCAGCGGAAAAGCAGATGATCCCTGCAATCTACGCAAGGGAAAGCAAGTGGCGGAATACTCAACTTCTCGGCCTTTACGCCAGCAAGGGAAGAATCTGCCCACCTTCCGGATTATGCGAGGAGCTGACGGACGATTGAGGACCTCTTCGGCTTTACGCCAACCTGAGCAGAGCTCCAATTTATGCCAGGTGAGGCCCCTCAGCGTAAAGCATACTCAGTTTGTGAAAAGACAAACTCCTCGGGGATTATCCGCTACACAGATGGCCAACATGTTGTATACGGGTGGCACAGGGTGGACTATGGTTCCCAACATCCGCATGCCCACTGATGTGAACTGTAGGAACAAGCCATCTTCTTCTTCTTCTTCTGTAAAAGCTCCTGACTTGCGTAAATTTTTGATCCAGAAACACAAAGACAAGAGTCATAAACAGGCTTCAATTCCCCTAACGGTCAAACGCGGAAAGATCTTGTGGGAAGATGCATCAACGTCTAATGTCATCATGACAGGTGGGCCACATGAAGATTCTATCTTTATTATTCCTCCAACTCACGACGACCAGCATCCAATAGTCTTCGGTCGCATGCGGGGCAGCCCGATTGTACAGGAAGAATTTCGCGAATCTGAGGGTGGCAAAATGCAAATCCACAGGTATAGCCCACAGGCTTTAAAAATTATACAAAGCATGGGTTATGATTTGAAGTTGAAACAAGGCCTCAACTATGGAAAAGGCAGATGAATACCGTTACAGGGTAATTCTTACTGTCAACAAACTCATTTTGGGTTGGGGTATACTGCATCTCTTGCAAACCTCGAGAGTCTGATCCTGCACAACCAAAGGCAGGACCTTCTAAATCAGCTTCTGTGGACAAGTGCCGCGACGTGTCTGGGGGTAGCCTACCTCGACAAAATAGGCCAAAATCCAAAACTGGGGGTAGAATTCCCTCGGAATCCGAAGATGATGACACGACGATAATCTTTCGGGAAGACCATAAAACTCAGGCATCGAGAGCCCGAAGGTCGAAAGGGACTTTCTCCTTCAATGAATATAACATTATTGAAATCTTCAATATATTGATGAAGGAACACAAACTTCGGCTACCCAACATCAAATACCCTGAGATGGATGGCAAAGTTGATGACCCAGATTATTGCCTCTTTCATCGGTACATTCTTTACCCTACAAGGGTCTGCTATGTATTAAAAAAGAGAATTCAGGAGTTGATCGATGCCAAAGTCATCACTTTGCATCTGTAAACGAGGGGACGATCACTGCAAATTGATTGCACTATTAACGTGACAATTTGCTCCCTCAAGAAAATACCGGATGATGAGTCCCTAAAGTTTCCCTAGTGGATTCTTCAGGTCCAACCCCATTCCAGAAAATCACTCCACAGTGAATTTTTTGGACAAGAGTTCATGTTCATATCGCCTCTGAACTGTTGTCCAAATATTTCATTTATTTCCCCAGAGAGTTTGTTATGTTCATATTACCTCTGAACAAACCTCCCTAATCCGGCTATCGATTATCATGTTCATATTACCTCTGATATCGGTTGTCATCTCAACTTAGCGCCCGTACTTAACTCAAAGTACGCCAGTGGTGTTGAGTCCACAAAAATTGCTATATCCATATTACCTCTGAGCGGATGTATACCTCCATCCCCGATGGAGTCACAACTCAAGAGTTTTTCATGTTCATATTACCTCTGAACAAACCTCCCTAATCTGGCTATCGATTATCATGTTCATATTACCTCTGATATCGATTGTCATCTCAACTTAGCACCCGTACTTAACTCTAAGTACGCCAGTGGTGTTGAGTCCACAAAAACTGTCATATCCATATTACCTCTGAGCAGATGTATACCTCCATCCCCGATGGAGTCACAACTCAAGAGTTTGTCATGTTCATATTACCTCTGAACAAACCTCCCTAATCCGGCTATCGATTATCATGTTCATATTACCTTTGATATCGGTTGTCACCTCAACTTAGCGCCCGTACTTAACTCTAAGTACGCCAGTGGCGTTGAGTCCACAAAAACTGCCATGTCCATATTACCTATGGCAGGGCTTGTCCCAAACCTATTGTCTGCACTCTCGTGCGCAACAAATGATAGGTCCACCAAAAATCCCCCAGTGGGATGTCCTCAGTAAATACGGTAGTGGCTGATTCCTTCGAAGAAGACGAACAAGAATCTGAACAATTCTTAAGACGATCATTACGCTTCTATTTTGATGCATCTTCACTGTGTCTATATCGCCGGACCTACGACGGACTGCTATTGAGATGTCTCTCCGATGACGAGGCACAGCGGATTATTCGTGAAGCTCACGACGGCGTATACGGAGCGCATCAACCCGGTCCTAAGCTACAGGATCGCATCAGGAGGATGGGCTATTACTGGCCTACTATGATCACAGATGCAATAAAGTATGCAAGACAATGCAGAGCCTGTCAGGTCCATGCAGACTTTATCTATCAACCTTCTGAACACCTACATCCTACGGTTGCATCCTGGCCTTTCGAAGCATGGGATATGGATATCATTGGTCCTATTCACCCGTCTTCTTCCAGAGGTCACCGGTTCATACTGGCCATCACAGATTATTTCTCCAAATGGGCAGAGGCGATCCCTCTTGCTGAGGTGAAGGCATCTAATATGATCAACTTCATCAAGCACCACATCATTTATCGCTTTGGAATACCCTGGAGGATAATTCATGACAATGGGCCTCAATTCATCAGCTAAGCGTTTTATCGATTTTGCGATAAAAATCGGATACAAATGTGGCCTCTACGGCATATAATCCTGCTGCTAATGGTTTGGCGAAAGCTTTCAACAAAACCATTATCAAGCTCTTAAAATAGTTCATCTCTTCGAACAAGAGGGATTGGAATGAGAAGCTGGGAGAATGTCTCTGGGCATACCGCACCACGGTACGAGCACCGACAGGTTGCACCCCATTCTCATTAGTTTACGGGAGCGAAGAAGTTCTCCCCATCGAGGTCCAAATTCCGTCACTCAGGATAGCCGTGGCTAATGAGTTGACTCAAGAAAAGAATGACCTGTTAAGGCTTCAAGAGCTAGAAGGATTAGACGAGAAATGCCTCCAAGCTCAATAGCGTATCGCGTTCTACTAAGCACGCATTTCCAGAACTTTTAATCAAAAAGTAAAGAAAAGAGTGTTCAAAGTCGGCGAGCTAGTTTTAACCGTAAGAAGGCCGATGATTCTTACTCACAAGAGTAAGGGCAAATTCCAGCCCAAATGGGAAGGTCCTTATGTGATCGAGACGACATTCTCAAACGGTGCTTACAGGTTAGCCAAGCCTAATGGAGACCTGTTAATGGCTCCTATCAATGGCAAATTTTTAAAAAGATACTATGCTTAACCTCCTTTGCTCAAATGGAGTACGGTAAAGACCTTATTCTGACAATACTACTTCCAAAACGAAACTAGTTGGATCATATTCTATCATGTCCATATAACCTCTAAATAGATATGTTTAACTAATTTGGAACTTCGAGACCTATCACGTCCATATTACCTTTGATAGTGTTTTGTGTACAAATTTTGGCTAAAGCATATTCTATCATGTCCATATAACCTCTGAATAGATATGTCCTGCTGAAACTTACCGAGAGTATATCACGTTAATATTACCTCTGATATCACTTTCACCTAAACCTGTCATTTATATTCCAAAATGATGGGTCCACAAAGTCAGATAAGAGTCTCTTTATTACTTCCAGAAAGAGCAAAAGTACATCTCGGGCTGCCGACAAAGAGAGAGCCTTCGCCTCTACTCGAACGAGCTCATCCTTCAATATGCGGGCCCTCGCTGCCACTTTCTCATATTCGGCTTCGCACCGGGTCAACTCGGGGATGACATACTCCAATTGGACACGCTCATGATCCATCTCCTGCTGCTGAGCCGCGATGGACTTATTCAGAGACTCCATCTGTTCAGCAAGCTGCGCAGTCAGGGAGTCGTACCTACCTTGAACGAGACCGTTAATATTGCCTTGAGCTAGCTGCAAGTATTCGTTAATGGGTTGCTCCAAATCATTAACTATCTCCTCCAACGTGTCAGCTACCCCAGTGTCGTTAAATTCTTGGATCGACACTATCGCGGACCGGGAGGTCCTCCTCAGCGACGTAAAGCTTAAATTCTTCTCCAACACCATGGATATTAACATTTTCAAGGTGGTGTAGAAGATACTAGTGTACTGCTCGGTCAGCGCAGCTAGATCCAAATGGACGCTGGGAGTGGCCGCGATATTGGTGAATCCCCCTCCAGGAACAACCGCAGACAATGTTGCCACGGCTGTCGCCTCAACAGGTGGTGCGACAAAAGAAGAAGCGCTAACACCGGACGAAGTGACTGACGTACTCAAAGGAGGCATTGTCGCAATGACAGGCTCGTCCTTCTCTTGAGATATCGGAATCTCTTCGACAGGCGAGCCGGCACCCGAAAGTGTCTCCTCTTCAAAATCAGGCACCTCCGTGTCGCCACCAGGACCTGACACAGAGCCAAAGGGCGCGTCTACACTACCCTCCCCGAAGATGTCTTCTCCTAAAAAGAAGACAAAAGGAAGTTAATATCAACATAATGTTAATTTTCCTAAAGAAGAGACATAAAAGACGGCATTTACCCATGGCCAATGGTGTATATATCGCATCTGCGGCCAGTACAGCTAAATTATTTCTTAGTGATGTTAGGCAAGCTGTCATACCTGGAGAAGGGGGTGTGCTAACAGACATTGGCAGGTACTCTTTCAAATCTTCGCCGAGATCCACTCGAGGTTCACCAGGTGGAATCTCGCTGGGTGCACCTACAGACACGGCAGGGGTCTCTCCCGATGCTGATCCGGATAAAGATATCCTTATTCGGCTCGGCCCAAAGGTGATCTCGTTCCACTACCTGAAGCAGTAGCAGCGACAGCAGCCTCCAACAGGAATTCTCTGGCACCACCAGCCGGAACATTAGAGGGCCCCTCTCTAAAAGGCGAGGAACCTCCAATCAAAGAATCATCCCCAACAGGGGGAGATGCAAGCTCACTTCTAGGAGCCTCATTACCAGGAATCCGGAGAGGACGAGTAACCGTCTTCTTCTTCCTCTTGCAAGGGGAAGTCTCCTTTGGAGCAGGAGCCCTTCGCTTCCCAGAGATTACCAGAGGCCCTGCGGGCGGAGGTACTTCACCCCTCGGTACCGCCAACAGAGGCTCATCTGGATTGACGGACTCCTCACCCTCGTCAGAAGAAACCGAGGGGACTTCGACTCTTACCCCAGGCTTGGAAGAGGGCATCTTAAAACTTTCATGCATATCAAAATCGCGATGGAAGGTGTTGGTCGCCACATAGAACTGGGCATACGAATGGAGAATGCGCAGCTCCGTGGAGAGTGAAATGACGGGCACGGTAAAAGTTGCCTCAGTGCAACCCATGATGAAATATCGCCATCCTCTGGCTCCATCAATGAGTCCGCCCCTGGACCTGAAGCTGGTGATGGCATTGTCCACGTACAACTGGTCGTACCCGAATTGTCTGGCAAATCGACTAGGCAGGTAGGGTTCGAAGAAGCAATGGTCTTCACTTCTGTACAGTAAATGGGAAGGTCTAATGCAGACCAACCAATTAAAATACTAAGGGAAAAGAACTGTCTTCCCGTTGCCTACGTCCTGAAGTCTGATCCCCTGTTGATTGAGATGTACAGGAGGGACAGTGCAGAAGAGCTTCCAGCTGTGACTGAAGTTCAGTACCCGCCGACAGTCTAAAACTGTGGTCACGTTCCAGGAAGAATTCTTGTAGTTCAACAAGAAACTACCCCCCGAACTACTGCCAGAGCTGGGAGACATAACCCTGGGGTTATAGAGAATTAACCATCCCATCAAATACAGGTATGGTAATTCTACCCTGGGAAAGCTATCACGCCGAGTTTCATCAGCGAGCAGCCCATCAGTCATGGCCCTCAGGCCAGCTTGTATGCAGCACACCATGGCAGGGAGCAAGCCCAGTCTTTCCCCGAACACCAGATGCACTGCAGGCCATAGAGTGTTGCGATGAATACGGGCCGCAGATGCGATGCCGGGTACCACCAGTCGGTGCAGCCATATGGAGAGGAAGCCAGCCAGTTGAGCTTACCTGGACAGAGGCCTGTGGCAACGCCTCAAATATATATAGTCCTAAGTGCCTGCAGGATACTTCCCTATCCCTTCGTCGAGGATCCAGTCCGGAGCCCCAGCGTCTTCCATGAGATCGTCAACTACCTGAGCATTAAGCACGCTCAGAAAATTCAGAGGCTGATCTTTGTCTTCCAAGACCTTCTCTGGCTTAGCAGTCCTGGACATGTGAAAGAAGAGGTAGGACGTCCATTTATTGATATGAGCCAAATCTGAGGGCTCACCATAAAAAGCGGTGCAAGAGAGGTAGTGGCACATCAGCTCCTGGTATACTTCACTACCCGAGGGTCTGAATCCCCCAGTTCCCAGTTCGTGGGAACATACTCTTCATATGGAGTATCCCCCATCGGCAGTCTCGAGATCTCTGCCATCTCGTGGAGGGCCAATCCTAACTCCCCTTGTGGAGTGGCAAAAGTCCCGATGAGCGAGATATATCGCTCCATCAGTGCCAGAAATAGGTTAGGGTTGAGAGGTAACCCAACACTGGTGGCACTCATAGCTGCATACAGACCAATGCCCTCCAGCTCGGTCTGAAAATGCTTCAGGGCCCATTCATCTAAGAGCGCCCATCGAAGATTTATAGGGGTGATCCACCCACTTGTCCGAGGGTTCACCTTAGGGTATACTCCCCCGTGCCCTATGAAATTATTACAGAAAGTCGATAATTGGACCGGCTGGATCACTAAACCGTCTTCACTCGGGATACTGTCCGGGTACAGTCCCATGAAGGGCGTCACAGAGCCGGAAGGGCGGATGACAAATGACCCCTGGTCAGCTCCTTTCAGATAAAATATCTTCCCTGGCCTGCCGTGAAGATCGGGAGTCAGCGTCCACGACATCCTACTGGGATGTGTAGCATGGAAGAATGCCGAGATGGGATAGTCTCTTAGCATCTTGGGCAGATACAAAACCAAGATCTCGGCAGGGAAAACCCAGAGTTCTTTCTTGGGCTTCGTTTGGGACTGCTTGTCAATCATATCCCCGAAGAGGAAAGCCGGCTTTATGTATTGGTCTCCGTCTATATACGTCAGGGGCTCTCCGTTGATAATGCTCAACAGCATCCGCTCTCATTGAGCCGATATCAAAATTTCCCTTCCTTCGGGATACTGGGGTCCACAGATGGGAAATGTCACGTGGGACAAATCCTTCAGGTAGTTGGAGTGCAGCATCCCGGCGGCAGAACCCATCACATCGGCTAACGGAGACGCATGCAAGTTAACTGCAAGAGTGCAAGAAAAATACATCAGTTCCTATAACTAGATATTACAGATCTTGCAGCATATGCCAAAAATCAACAGTCTGTGCTTTATGCCAAGACTGCAAAAACTTGAGCTTTTACGCTGGGATCCCATTCCGAGGCATAAAATTCAAGACGGGCAGTATACGCAAAGTTTTCGACAGTCTGTGTTTTACGCCAGACTGCCAAAATTTGAGTTATTATGCCAGAATTTCTATCCCTGCGTAACACTCAAATTATATAGTATACGCCAACTTTCGACAATGAAAGCTTTTACGCCATACTGTGAAAATATGGAGTTTTTGCGCTGACACATTAGAAATATGGACGTAAAAGATGAAACATCTCTGTGCATCATCTTCCTCGAAGAGGCTATCAGCACAGAAGACGACCTAGCGCGTTCACGTACAACGTGTGCAAAGGATTTTCAGTCGTTCTTTTCGTCCTAAAAGCTCTACCTTTAAGGCCGGGTGCACTGCTCGTCGGCGGGACACTTCGCTCAGAATGAAGCTCGCCTTGCCCGACCGAAGTCATTTTTGCTTGGGCAGAAGAGAGAGAAAAAGAATCAACCTTATTTCCCTTAGAGGAGGAGAGTTATTTCGAGGCCATTACTGGAAACTTTGAAGGCTCGGAGAAGAAACGAAGAAGAACTCGAACAGTCGAAGGCTTTCTTTCGCAGAGGACGGATGAAAAGTTTTTCCCTCAAAAGCTTGGGATATATATAGTGTTTGGATGGACTCCTCGAATCCTGGACCAAATCTCATAATTAATATTCGGTTATGATTGGGTACTACGTCAGCCTATTTACTCAGAGAAGGCAGACAGTCAGCGAATTCGAAAAGTTTTTGTGCGAAGCAGATTCGTGGTTTTTATACTAAGGAGCTTTCTTCGCTCGACAGCTACAGATCTACGGTTTTACGCTCACAGGCTACAAGTCTATGGTTTTATGCTCGGATGCTTTTATGCTCGGTAGCTTTTACGCTCGAGAGGCTACAAACCTATGACTTTACGCTCAGCAGCTTCAAATCGATCATCTCAGCTCGGTGGCTTTTATGCTCAGAGGCAACAGATCCACAGTTTCACGTTCGAAAGATTTTCTTTTCAGAACCTACAAATCTACAGTTCTACGCCCGGATGCTCTCATGCTCAGCAGCTTTTACGCTCGAGAGGCTACGAACTTATGATTTTACGCTCATCTACAGTTACAGATCTGACTTTTCGTATATCTAAAAAATATGCAGGCCAGAGTACATTACATCTGAATAATTCTCAAGGCGGTCAATTGCAAGGGTTCACACAGAAGATACTCCTTCTTGACCTCAAAATATCCCAAGTACCCAAAGCATACAGATTTCAACATTGAAAATTACTCTTCTCCTTGGGTCGATTGGAAGTTCATCCAGAATCCAGTCTGAATATTTCGTCTACAGTTCAAGATGGTGACTCAGTTTTTGACAGCCATTTATTTCCCTATTCCAAGGAATTTTTGAGAAATTATTCTTGAAGATGATGGTCTGAACAAGAATTCTGTTTATCAGAAGTGACAGTTCAGAATTCTATGCGGTTCCTCATTCCTAACAGCAGGACAATTCGAATACTCGACTGCTAAGCGGCTTTCTGCGCATCCTTAAGTTATGCGTAAAAGACAGGACAGAACCTGGCACTCTTTCTAACAGAGTCGACGTAAAATTACCAGACGTGTCAAAGCTACACATATTCAGACTTTACAGCAAAGTATATGGCAAGATGATCATATGCACAAAAGAAGACAATTTTATTAAAACATGATTATATATGAGGGAAATCCGGTCTACAAGGGTTTTTCTTTATTTTCATGATTACATATGAGGAAAATCCCGTCTACAAAGGACTTCCTCATCGTCGTCTGAAGATCTCGCCCAGAATCTGTTCTGCCAGGTTCTCGCATGGGCGGAATTCTTCATCCATCTTCTCCAGCAGTCAGTCGGTTCCCAAAAACTGACTGACATAAAATGATCAACGGCGGGAGGATACAAAAATGGGCCTAGACCCATCCTCCAATACAGAAAAGTAGGGTCAATCTGCTTTCCTGTGTCCAGCGCCATAACAGATTTAGTTGAGGTATTTGACCCAACTTAATCTCGGACGGCAGCTAGTTTGTATGCTCTCGTCCGCAAATATCAGGAGAAGATACAGCTTGTAAGCTATGTGGTCAAATACGACCCTTCCTCTCTCCGAAAGAATCGTCATACAAAGTTGTTGATTATCCCGAGCAAAGGAGGCTATGATATCCTTCCATGATCCATCGTTGCAGAGGACATTTGCTCGAAGATGCCGTCTTTTTTGGCTCCTTACATGCTGGAAGAATATGGTCTTCTTCTTCCTCAAGTCGACCCGACGAACTCTGGCGATCATCTCTGTATAGTAAAAGAAATGTGGGAAGAACAGGTTAACTCCTCAGCCTTTTTATAGGCGAAAGAGATCACACCGATCCCTAATAACTCTGCCATAAAGTCAGCCTTGAAAGAACGTGTCAGACTTGACCATTTCAGAGCGTTTCAAATTATGAGGAACGCTTCATGCTTCATTAAAAGCGTTTTAAATTACGTGGAATTTAAAATCTTTGAAGGGGGTCTTGTAGAAGCATGAAAAATATGCTGGATAGCTATACGCAGCATGTTGATGTTGGACAGCGTAAAAAGACGACTTCAGAGCTATCAACGTGCAAACAGAGCTTTTCCGCTGAGCACAACATAAAATATAGGCCCAAGGACCATCCGCGTAATACAGTATGTCCAGGTTGCTTCAGCGTAAAAAGGGTGCTACATTGCCTTTATGGCGTAGAACTCATCCGCTTTCAATGCAATATTGAAGTGTACGAGGAACGCTTCGTATTCTTCGAAATGAACCTGTCAGATCATACAATGAACCTGATGTCTGGACTCCTGACAAAAAGTACCGCACGACTACCCAGGCGACGGCTATAATGATGGCGCGGCACTGCAACCCAGGCTGTCATTTACTGCCATTTCCTTGGCGTAAACCGCTTTTACGCATACAAGGGGATACGCTGCCTAGTTTTACACAGGCAGACATGAGCTGTTTACGCTCAACAGAAGACAAACAGCCTTCCATGTCAAAATCTGCTCTTCGTATAAGGCTCGAGGCACGTCTCTACATTTAATGCGCAGAGTGATGACAGAACTCGAGGTACGTCTCTGCATTTAATGCACAGAAAGGGTGGCAGACCTTCAAAATATGCCTCTATATTTAATGTGCTGGATAATGGCGGATCTCTGCATTTAATGCAGGAGATTTGATTAAATGTTATCGAACCGTCGTTTAGTGACATCCCCTTTGCGTAAACTGCTTTTACGCATACAAGGGGATACGCTGTCCAGTTTTACACAGTCAGACGTGAGCTTCTAACGCTCCGCAGAAGACAAACAGACTGCCACGTCAGCAGTTACTCTTCGTACAAGATTCGAGGCACGTATCTGCATTGAATACACAGAATAATGGCAAATCTTCAAGACACGCCCCTGCATTTAATGCGCAGGATGGGGGCAGATCTCTGCATTTAATGCAAGAGATTTGATTATATCTCCAAAAGCTGTAATTTCGGCTAAAATGTCCACATCACTCGGCTTCTATGCCTACTCGGCCTCTATGCCCACTCGGCTCCTATGCCTACTCGGCTTCTACGCCTACTCGGCCTCTATGCCCACTCGGCTCCTACGCCTACTCGGCTTCTACGTCTACTCGGCTTCTATGCCTACTTGGCTTCTATGCCATAGTGACAGTTATTGGCTTCTACGCCAACCTCTTCTACACAAAGGATAACTACCTATGTGGCTTCTACGCCGTGATCTTTGTAGCAGTTATATGCGATGTCCCTTAGTTGGATACGCGTCACACGCTCATTCAAAAGGTCATCTATACGCAGGCAATGGTTATTTTAACCGTCGTGTAAAAGGATGCTGTGCTTTCCACTACTCGATTTCTATACCGACTGAGTGGTCACTGTCACTAAAAACTCTATAAATAGAGACCTCTATCAACAGAGGTCCAGGTGGGGACAAAAAGGTCAAAAAATAGAGTATCAGATCGAGGAGAGAAAATGGTCGAGAGAGAGAAGAATCCAGAGCTCAGGCAAAGAGTAGCGATCGACGACTTTGGCATCGAGCATCCACTCTCTTTAGCAACCTTCGAAGCAGCTTACTGTCTTCTACGACACTTCTTCATCATCGTGTGGTCCAAGGGACAAAGTGATCGACTGCAGATCAGACTCCTATAGCAATATTTACCCAGATTAAAAAATTATACTCGACATCCTCGTATAGGATTAATTGTACTGCTTGTTTGTAAACATAAAGAGCAGATTTTCGTATAAAGCCTCGTTTCCATATCTTTCTTTTATTTTATCAGACAACATCAGTATATCAAAATATACTGGTGAAGGCGAGCTAAACCCAACTATACCAATCAACACGTTGTTTAATATGAAGCGTGCATTTTTATTGTGGGTTTATATCTTGCCTTAGTTCATTTATAAGTAAGCAGCATATAAAATTTACTGAAATAAACTTGTCATCGATCGGTGACTTTTACCTGTCCGTCTGAACCACCTACACAATACTTTTACCTGTTAGTTTGCAACAGGTTTTAAATATACAAGGATCACTGGCGTGATGCCATAATGAACATAGTCAAGGATAGGGATAGCATGCAACGAGAGCACACGATGTGCTGCAAGCCATTCCCTCCAGTACACGATGACTATACATGAGTTCCGCCCGGACCGGAATGATGCCAGTGCCCCAGCGACCATCCGTAGAACTTACCCTTGTGCACAAGTTGTCCATAATCTAATGATATCAATAATTTGTTAAATATTTCCATGCACTTCAGGCAACACGAGTACAAGACATATCAATAATTGTTAAATATTCATGCACTTCAGGCAATACGAGTATGGTATATATAACATTGCATGATTTATTTTGCATAGCCTCCCTGAATAATTATACGCATACAAGGGGTGGTTCATACTTAGCACGATTTATAGAACATTTGCATGAACTAGCATACAATGAGATAACAGTTCACATGTTTGGTTGACAAGCAATACAATCCAAGTCTATTCCCTTTTTATCTTGACATCTTTTAGTTATTATTTGGTATCGTCTGATCGGGGCAAAAAGGATACAAGATTTATTACGTGTGAAGATTTGGAAGCAGGGCTAGCTAATCGGGATGGTAGCCAATCACTTAGTTGGTTGGAAGGGAGAAGAAAAGAGGTGCTTCAAGACTCCGCTCTTAAGCCGCCTACTGCTCGTTCACCTGCATCACGAACAGCTCGATCAATACCACTTTCTTTTTTTCCATACTCGGAATTGAAATGCAGTACAATAAATGAAAACAATAAAATCCATCAAAACCGTTCATGGAAAATAAGCAAATTTGTAAACCAACTCAAAGCACGAAAGCAACAAGCGACATCGAAATCCGAGGCAATAAAAGATAACAGCGGAGAGGTCCCTCCTTACTCTGCCTCTAAGTCGATCCTGGGGCACGGTCCACTGAATATGGGAATCGATTTCCAAGAAGCAAATACCTTTCTCTAGATCATTGGGTATTAGGACGGCACCAAATATGCTAAGACGACTAAACTCCGCGTCATATGCGTCCACAGTCATATTCCCTTATTTTAGATGTAGGAACTGGGAGTACAGGGCATTCCGGACTGTAGTTGGAAAATACTTCGCGTTGAAGTATTCTAAAACTGTTCCCAAGTCTGGTTCTTGCCTACACTGCGCTCAATAGAATCCCACCTGTGATGGGCGTTGCCTTTTAGTTGGACCCTCACTGCGGTCATCCAAAGGTCTGGATGCAGTTGTGAAGCCTCTAGTAGCATCTCCATGTTGGTGACCCAATCGGAGATCTGCTCTATAGTCTCGTTGCCTGAGAAAGTATATGGTCCCATATGTCAGAACCATCTTACAGTGCCACATATATGGGCTGGTGTAGGTGCTGGTACTGGTGTTGTGACAGGTGTCCTCTCTAGTACTGCCATCAAACTTTGTCTCAGCGTCTCGGTCTGATGCCACTGTGCTTGCATCATAGTATGGAAGAACTGAAGCATCTATGGCTGTCCATCTGATGGCGGCATCTGGGGAGGATAAGGTGGAGGTTGTCATGCCCCAATCTCCCACTAGCTCAATAGTCCCCGCTGAACGTGAATCACCATATTGCAGCTCTCCCGTAGGACAATCGTTCTCATCGGAACATGATGTCGTACGAGCCTGGAGTTGCGCTCGTACAAGGCGATATTGTCAAACACCAAAGTTATCATTAAAATGACCAAGTTGCAGCGAAAGTCAAGCATTGTGTACCAAGCACACATCAGAGTAATATGCAGCGAAGCTCTCGATAGGGTCCAAATAAAATGCCACAAAGGCGATTGCCTCAAAGGCGATAAAATACTCTTACTCTTTCTCTAGCCCACAAAGGTACTTACAGTTCATACATCATGTCCCGTATATCAAAGCAGCGCCACTACACCTGTATACCTAAAATAATACCCACAAACGTGGGTCAATACACAGCCGTACTGGTGAGCGGGGTAACCCACTCGTCTAAGCCGACACTAAGTAAAATAGTGAATGCAAATAGTTATATGGTGATCTTTCTAGTTGAATCCTAGATTTATTTCATGGCATAGGGATGACATATTAAGGAAAGCTGTAAAGCAGTTTAAACATGCAAGCATTCAACTTAAACCAATCGATAAGCAATATATAACCAACTCGAAGGAAACTAGCATGCAAATCATCCTACTCAAGCCCAAGCAACACGATAACATATCGAACCATCAACTAAGCCTCAATATCCATCCTCAACCAAAACTTACAATCCAAATTTCAAAGTACACACTCTTGCCGAGGTAAGGTGGCCGCACCTACACGAAAGCACAAACCAATCAAAGTAAAGCAAACCAACTCTTATCTATATGAAGTCACTGGCCAAGCCATAAAGGACATATTCCAAGCATTACGGCGTGCCCTATCAGCCCGGGTAGCAAGCCCCGCTGGAGGTCCCGCAATGCATCGCGACTAGCACGATCAATATTTTCCTCCGGATCGATACGGTTCCAGTGCCCTGGAATGCCTTTTCAAGGAAATGCCAAAACTTGTGCACAAGTTGTCCGTGACATGCAGACACTAAGTAGGTATGACGAGAGGATCAAACATTCTCGTCCCACTAAGCGATTCTAGACTCGTTCAACCAATTATCCAACCAAAACATCCATAACCATTCTTCCAACATATAGCCCAAGGCACCAAATCTCAAGTTATTCCCATAGGCACAATGTCGCTTCTCAACACAGTGTTTCAAATTGGGTGCAACACCCCACGCTCAGAACAAACCCATGGCATAATGCCCCAACAGTGGCACAATGCCCTCGTCGATGCAGTTGCTCGGTTTCGAACCACAACTGCTCGCTTTGCTTGACAAAGCTTCTGAGTGATACTCGTGCACGGATGCACGCTCGCTCGCCCGAATTCCCGATTTTCCAACCAAGATATATAATTCCAACTGTCCAAGCATAATTCCAATTATTCAGCCAACTGCCCCAAGTGATAATCCAATTCTAGCTCCAACTATCCAAGCAAACGACGTACACTCTATCCCTACCAGAAAAAGTCAAATTAGCGACGTCTAAAAATGTCGCTAAAAAACGAAATGACGTCGCTAATTTGGTTTAGCGACGTAATTAGCGAAGTTATAAAGTTATCAAAAAAACCAACTCGCAAAAAAAAAATGTCGCTAAACGTCGCTATACCGACGTTTTTAGCGACTTTAGTGTGTCGTAAAATTTAGCGACGTTTAGCGACGCCGAGTCACTAAATAGCGACGTGTTTAAAGTCGCTAAACGTCGTTGATTAGCGACTTATATAGCGACGTTACACCGACGTCTTTAATGACCTGGCTATTCTGCCATGTCAGCAATTGGCGACGTATAGCGACGTTTTTAGCGACGTCATTAGCGACGTATTTAGCGACTTGTTACAGCATCGCTAATTAGCGACGTATTTAGCGACGTAACTTAACGTCGCTAAACGTCGCTAATTATAAAAAAAATTAGTGTCCAGAAGGAATTAAGCTTGGGGCTACTTAAATTAATCTATTGGTTGAACCGATTTGGTCCGATCCAGTGTCTTATCCAGATCAATCTTCGGTTAGCTTTTTAAAACCCTGGTTTGAAGATTATATACAATTATTTGTTTTCTCTCCACTTGTTATTTATTACATCATGCCTATTATAACATGTATGAGATTAAGTTCTTTCTCTCCCAAAATGCATATAATTAATATGTATTTTCCAATGTTTCGTTATAATGTTCAACATTAGTCAGGTCGATTCAATGCTGGAATTAAGTATTCAATGCTGGAATTGTAGATGTAGCCAAAGTTTAACAATATATAAGATGAACAGTACAAATACGAGATAAGTATCGAATACCAAGGACTATTGTTGAAGTATCAATAATTTATAATATAGATAAATATATTATCCAATTAAATTAACTAAAAAATTAAAGACCACAAGAAGCATCATACATCATGCCTATTGTTGAAGTATCAATAATTCATAATATATAATCGCATCCTAAATAATAATAAAAATAACTATACTACTGCGGATCTGCAGGAGGCTGACCACCGGCGCTTGAAGGATAAGAACTCCTCATACTCGTCCCGTGGAATCGACACCGATGTCGATGGAGAAGGCAGTGACATCAGTGGAGGCCGTGCCACTCCAAGTCTGCGAATCGCTGGTTGTAAGAATCCAGGGTAGATAACAGCCTCGTACTGCTATAACCCATTGAATCCTGCATCCTCGTCAGCTTCTCGTCCATCGATAGTTGTGACGCCTGCAACTCCATGATGTTGCGGTCATTGGAGGCTCTAATATCATTTGTCAAATCTCGTAGCTCCGTCATGCTGCGGTCGAGCATATCCAATCGTGCGATGAGCATCGGATCGTCCGCCTGCGGTTGGGACTGGGGCTGCTCCTCCATACTTCGCAGTAACTCGTCACGGAGAGATGCAATCTGACGGTCAACAGCCTCCTGGACTTTGGCCGATGACTGCGAGGGCTGCGACTACGAGGGGTGTTTGGAATGCGCAGCTGTCGGGGAGGCCCTAGATGACTGCATCACAATCAGGGCACCATAGGAGCCCGTACCGTAGTACGTACCCCTCTGGAGACCACCAGCTGCGGTCACCCACAGGTCGTCCGCCGACGGAGATGGAGCGGGCTGCGACGAAGTACTAGCCTCTCCAGGTGTAGGTGCACTAGCAGTCGCCCGCTCACGCAGCCTAAGATACTCGGCCTAGAAAAGATTTGGAAACTCGACAATTGCCTAAGTTATATTAAAATTAACACAAAGTAAAGTAATACTTACATAGGTCTGTGAGGCCCTCTCATCAATGAGATTTTCGTCCTTGCGATGGGTGGCCAAGAAGACGGTCACCATGTTTGCATCCTCCCCCCTTTGTACCTGTTTAAAATATATTATTTATTACTAAACTTAAATTTTTTTTCCAAGTACCATTTTATGGTACTTATATTAAAATAATATATTTTAAAAGAAAAAATATACCAAACGACGGAAATGTTCCGTCATCGGAATCGAGCCACCACACCACTTGGCAGCATTCTGCCTAGCCGCCTTGGCCTTCTTAGACCTTTCCTTGTAGCTCGGATCGTCGAATCTAGCCCTCATCGTAGTCCACTGCTCAGGCGTGATCCAACCTTGGATCGGTTTTCCAGCACGATCACGAGCCTTCTGGTCATCCAGAGCATCTCGGATAAGCTTGGCGGCAACGGTAGGAAAGAGCCGCTCGATCAACTCGGCCCGGTGCGAAGGATAAAAATATGTTTGCTACAATAAATAATTTATTAAGTTAGCATCACGAATAAGTTATATAATATGCATAAATTATAGGATTTATTTAATATACTTTTACCTGGAAGTACGCAAACCAGAACGCCTTCCTCTCCTCCGGAGCCTCAGAGTAGTTGATCCAAGGGCCACCGTAGTTGTTCCTCAGAAATTGGCCCAGGCATCTCTGAACCGACGATGGACGATATCTATACAGAGATAATAATTTAGATTACTGAAAAAGTCAATATACGATGAATAAAGGGAAACACAAATATATACTAAACTATCTAATTGACTTACTTTGACCCGTCGGCCCAAATCTCTGTCCTCGTCTCCTCCGGAGGTGCGCATGGAGGATCTTGCTGATGCTGGGACAACATGGGCACGACCTCCTCGATATGCTCATCTGTCCCTATGGTTCTGTCAGCAGGAGGAACGCTAGACGAGGGTGTACTATCACGCCAGGAACTACTCGTCCCAACAGTCGGAGATGTGAGTGATCGATATACTGGAGTATTGGGCGACGATAATCCAGAACCAACAGTAGGCAGTACCGGAGTGGCACTCTGTCTACCTCGGGACCTGCCGAATCCTCCGCGTCGTCCTGTCATATCTGATAACAACATATGATGAATATAGAGAAACACAAATATATACTACATTCTACAGTCAAAATGTGATACATATCTCAAAGCATTCTACAGTCAGAATATAATACATATATTCGTTAATGGGTAAATCTACTTCGTCAATTTTCCAACCTTGATCTATATTCTACAGTCAAAATATAGTTACATTCTATATGCAATATTTTTTATTTTCAATCATCTTCAGAAAATTTATCTTGTTCGCCTTCGTCGTCCTGCTCTTCCTCTTCCTCGTCTTCACTTTCATCTACTTCGTCGTCCTCTTCGGATAATTCTACATCTTCTATATTATTACTCGTGTAATGAGTAACTTCCGTTGAGTCCACATCTATAATATTTGTTACAAGAGGTAGATCGTCCTCCTGATAAGCTATTTCGTCAATGTCAAAGGTATTTCTAGCTTTAGTCTTGCATACTTCCTACCAATCCGACCTCGCTGTCCCCCGTCTAGGATAAGTTGTGAAGTACACGAGCTGAGCCTGACTTGATAGAATAAATGGTTCGTAGCCTTGATATCTACGCTTGTAGTTTATATCCACAAGGCCATGCTTGTCAATTTTTCAACCTTGATCTTGAATCGGATCGAACCATTCACACCTGAATAGCACGATATTAGCAGGTTCTGTACTATAATTATATGTCAACTCCACAATCTCTCGTAAGATGCCAAAAAAATTATTGTCCGGATTGACGTCTTTGTAGTTTGAAGATTTGATACACAAACCACTATTTTTTGTGGAATCAAGATCCAGAAAGCTGTGTCTGATAGGAGCATTTGTTGACTTGAACCTGAACCCATTCACACAGAAACTTGGCCATATTTTTACGGCAGTAATTGGTCCCTTGGCTAGAGTTCTAATAGATTCAGTCTCTGGTGATATTAGACGATCGACCTAAATACTAAAGTAGCGATAGTAAGTTATTTGTTTTGCAAGTGCAAAAATAAAAAGTAATTATCAAGCATCTTACATATGCGCTCAACCAAGAAGGAAAATGGCATCTCATATCTTATTCTACTTCTTCGTCTGTTATGTAGGGTCTAACTGACCTCAACTCATCATTATATGTGCTGAAAAACAATGAAGCAACTGCTGATTAGTAGCATAATAGTATCTTATACTATTACATTGAGATGATGTAAACGTGGACGTATTAATTACTTACCCCTCTAGCTTCTCTACTTCATCCTCGTCGTAATTGAGTAATATATACAATTGAGCAGCCCTTAGCTCATTGTCATTCAAATATCTCTTCTTTATTTTTTCCGAAGGCTTTCCGGACGTATTGAATACTTTGAGTATTGCATCATTAGATTCCTAATATGCATCATCATTTCTGGGAGCTTTCGTCCTATTAGTAGCAACATGTGGTTTGAAATACGTCGAGCAAAAGTTTGTAATCTCCTCGAGAACATAAGCTTTATAAATAGAGCCTTCAACCCGTGCCTTATTTTTTACCTTTCTCTTTAGGTGATTCAGATACCGCTCAAAGGGGTACATCCACCGATAACCGACAGGACTACCAACACGTGCCTCATAGGAAAGATAAAGTGGCAAATGCTCCATAGAGTCGAAGAATCCAGGAGAAAACACCTTCTCGAGCTTACATAGTGTTACCGCAATGTCCCTCTATTACTTTTTTAGACGATCGACGAGCAACTTAGTACAACAAAGATCTCTGAAGAATATGCTCAGCTTTGTCAATGGGTCCCAAACGACCTACGGTAAGAATTCCCGAAATACAATCGGAATTAACTTCTCCATGAATACGTGACAATCGTGGCTCTTCATACCCACCAGTTTATTCTCCTTGAGGTCGACGCATCTTCTCAAGTTCGATACGTACCCGTCTGAAAACTTTAGACCCTGAATCCACCTACAAAGTCTACCTTTATCCTCTTTATCCAGTGAGAAAACTGACTTAGGTTGCTTTAACTTTCCATTCCCCTCCTCTATCAAATGCAATGCAGGACGTCTACATATTTCTTCTAAGTCCAACCTGGCCTTCGGATTATCTTTTGTCTTCCCCTTTACCTCTATTACAGTATTAATTATGTTATCAAACACATTCTTCTCGATATGCATGACATCAAGGTTATGTCTGATCAGATTGGTGCTCCAATATAGCAGATCCCAGAATATACTCCTCTTCGTCCAGTTATGGGTGTGACCAAATCCGTCACACTTGTACCCTTTAGCAGGCTCTTCGATAGCACTTGGTAAATCTTTTACCTCTTCCCATATCGTGCATCCAGGCCACCTTGGCGGTGGATTGACCTTCTCCA
Organism: Iris macrosiphon; assembly: GCA_036927795.1. Lineage (NCBI taxonomy): Eukaryota > Viridiplantae > Streptophyta > Magnoliopsida > Asparagales > Iridaceae > Iris > Iris macrosiphon. Next base: position 43,110,578 of record JAYESA010000015.1, read on the forward strand.
TAACTCCCGCACGAAAAGCATTCCAATTCCTCCGGTATAGATGATCGTTCGGCAAAAATTGTGGATGACAATCGAAGAAGCACTGTTTGCCTCCGTGTTTCAAATGGAAAGCCTGAGAACGGTCCATGCAATACGGACATGAGAGACGACCATGGGTGCTCCATCCCGATAACATTCCATAGACCGGAAAGTCGTTGATGGTCCACATAAGTGCTGCCCTCATCTAAAAATTTTGCTTTCTAGAAACATCGTACGTGTTGGCACCTACTTCCCACAGCTGATTCAACTCATCTATCAAAGGCTATAAATACACATCGATGTTCCTCTTCGGATTGTTCAGACCCGGGATAATAACGGTTAGGAACATATACAGAGTCTTCATGCACATCTAAGGCGGTAGATTGTACGGAGTGACGATCACAGGCCAACACGAATACTGGAAGCCCGAAAGTCCGAATGGGGTAAAACCGTCAGAGGAGAGCCCCAATCTGACATTACGCGCTTCCTCGGCAAAATATGGATACTCTCGATCAAAGTGCTTCCATGCTTCTCCATCGGATGGATGATCCAATACTCCTTCGATCTGTTTTCGCCTGTGCCAACTCATGTTTTCTGCAGTCTCCTTAACCATAAACAACCGCTGCAACCGCGGCGTCAAAGGCAAGTAGTGCATCGAATCGGCAGGCTTCCTTGCACCGACAGACTTTCCTCTAACAGTGGCCTTGTAGCGATCAGTACCACAGAATCTGCACGTATCTTCATCCTTGTCGTCTTTGTTGTAAACCCCCTCGACCAGAAATTAGGGTTAATTAAATTAAATAGCCTAATTAGGGTTAACTTGATATAATTAAGATTTATTATATAGTATTATAATACCTGTGCAATGATTTGTTATTTTAGGATACTACCCTAGCAGTTGCCCTGAAACAATTTTTACATACCTGACCTAGACATAATAACCTATCATATTGAACTTAGAACAAACTCCGGATACTAATTTTCGTGCCTGATTTTAGTCGCACAAAAGTCGTTACAAACGTCCGTACGCAATTTAAATAAATTGCATAATTACGTTCTTTATCCGTTCCAATTGAAATTGATACCCCATCTCGATCCGAATTGACCAACCCAGATCATGACATTGTTGTACACTGAGTCTACCACACTAATGACCCTTGTCCAACCCAATTTAGACCCCCAGATTTTTATTAAATTAAATTAGAGACATCGGTGCATTAATTATGAATTAATTGACGAGGTGACCAAACCTAAATTAAATTAGACCCAACTCCAACCCAAACCCACACCCACACCCACAAGCCTCATACAAAACACCATACACCATCCTAGCCCAATGAAGAACACCAAATATGGTGTTTGTTTACATCAAATTCCCAATTTTAGAAATTATGCAAATACCAAATTATTCAGGGGCCTTTTTATAAAATTTTAATGAGGTGTCCCCCCCTCATTGGCCCAAACCTCATGGAGAAAAGAATATTATTCCCTAAACAGTATCCATTCATTTCCCTCCATTCCTAGTGTACTTGCACCCCTTTATGAAGGGCACATCATGGCCCTTCATTCAAAATGCTACATTCCTAGCCGTCCCCTCATCTTGATGGACATCCCCAACTCTCCAAAAAACTATGTCCAGTCAGCCCTAATCCCAAGGCAGCCCCCCCTCTCTCACCTACATAAAGGGTATATTACATCACACAAATGGGCACACAAACCTAGAAAATACTACATAAAACCCTAACTCTCTAAACCTCAGCCCCCAGCCCGATTTCACTGCCCATCCACCCGCAGCCTTTTCCGGCCGGCCACCGCCTCCGACCACCCCCATACAGACCCGACCACCCTCACCGACCACTCCCCTACCCTCGGCCACCGCCACCCGCCACCTGGCCGCCGGCAGCCCCCACCAGCAACTCCATCTTCAACCCGAGCTCCACCCCACATTCTAGAGCCGAACACCCGACGTCTTATTACTCCGCCTCCACTGAACCTCCGACCAGCAAACTCTGCCGACCCCTCCCCCGGCCAACCACCTCCCACTCCGTCGACTCCCAGCGCCGGACGTCGACACCCCGAGCCGCAAACCACCCCGCAGCACCGGCAGCTTCAGAAACGCTGTTGTAGCCGACGACCGCCCCGCACGTCGCCGGAGCTCCGTCCGGCCACCCCCGCCGTCGAAGGCCAGCCGCCGGAACCCCCTCGACCTGGACGTCGCTTAGGTACAATATTTTATGTACATTTGTCAGTATTGATACGAGTATTTTAGTGTGCATTGAGTATATACGTTATATATATATATTTTAGAATTCTAATTAGTATATATATACCTATAGTTTTGTATAAATACAGTATTTTAAATTAATATATATGGTATTTTGTATATGTGGTATATACTGAAAATATATGTATATGCATGTTATATACAGTATATTGTATTTAAATACCTTATATGCATTAAATAACTATTATGTATATGTATACATATATATATATACATACATATATATATATATATATATAGTATTCTGTATAGTATTTATATATGTATTTTCTTGTATAAACATAGTATTATATATATAATACACTGTATTTTGTGTATTTTAATATATATTAGAGCTATGTGTATATGTATAATATATACAATAATTTGTATTTAAATACTTTATATGTATTAATAACTATTATGTATATGTATACATATATAATATATATAAATATATATGTATATATATTGTGTATTTTAGTATTTAGAGTATTATATAAATATATATGTATATATATTTATATATACTTGTGTATTAATATATGTTAGTATATATATTATATATGACTGCACTTTCTATTTTTGTACAAATAAATATATATGTATATACCTGTTGTATATATGGTATTATTTGCTTATATAAATATATCTAAATATATGTATATGTATAAATATATGAATTTATGATATTACCAATTAGGTACATATATTTAATACGTGTATTATTGCTAAATAATACATAAATACTATTTTTGTACTACTAAACATATATATTATTCTAATATAATTAAATATGATTTAGTGTGTGTATATATATATATATATATATATATATATATATATATATATATATATATATATTTGTAATAGCTATATATATATACAGTCCGGACCCTGTGTCAGCTGTAGATACGAGCAGTGTGTCTTAGTCGTACTATTGTAGCGACTAATATTGTCATTACTATATCATATATAGGACTGCTGGACAGTACCGCCGAGGCATCAGGAGCAGGACTTTGGATTTCACAGCTACCCGGGACAGGCAAGTATACCTTGCTGATTTACTGCTTAAAAATTAAATGATAAATGTTGCAAATATGCATAAAACTGTGCGCGTCCGAGATTGACTCGGGTGCAGTTGACAATGCGTCGATGAGTAGTGTACTTGACCTATTTGCTAGCTGACTCACCCACTACTGCAAGGATATTTTGATATCTTCCTAGACCGTGACACTTACACGTATCACGATAGTACATTCATATTGTGATGAGGGTCCGCGTACCTGATTCGCTATCGGTACGTACGACATGCATCACGGATTAGCATGTATTCTAGAGTAAAATAGTTAGATGAGACTTGGCATATAGAAACGAGACACTCATGTCGTGTATTCGACTTGCGTATCTACATTGGGCGGGAAGAACAACTGATAAACGTATGGGATACACCCATCGGACTCTGTGGTATCCAGAGGAACCACAGACCCGATGACTCCCTATATTCAGACACCGCGCTCTTCGAAGTGTTACGGACGTATATACATTGTAGATACCACGTCCCTTAGAGTGTGGACGTTATATATATACAGATACCTCATTCTTCGGAATGATAGACGTTGCAGATACCACACTCTAGAGGACGTTGGACGTTATGCCTACACCTACCTATACGTTCCGAGGTTGTCCTTACATTGTATTCACTTAGATGGTTAGCACACCCCTCTTTACTTTTATTCAGTACTATATCTGGCATGCATATTGTATCTTGTTACGTCCCTCTGAGGACCTGGTTATCTTCCAGATCTGGATGAGGCCTATTATTCCACAGTGTACGGGCCAGGTGTGGAGACGAGGTTTGCTCTTCACGAGGAGCTAGAGGTCCTTCCATCGGAGTACCCCTGATCATATTAGTAGGTCTTCCGCCTATGACTGGAGCTACTTACCTAGTTAGCAGTTGTTTCAGTCACTCTTATTATCAGTACTCTTATTTCAGACTATCAGTACTTTGTCTCCAATATTTGTAGTAGATTTGTTCCCACCGGACATATTTCAGTTGTACTATGTCATTCGACTATGTTCTTATATTCCAGTCTTTTATTTTAGTATTTTACTTGTTGTCTATGGATGAGATTAGACACTGCCTGTTGTTGATATTAGACTTGTTAGATTTAGGACAGCGTAGCATGCTTCGCCAGGATCCATTAAATTGGGATATCCTCGGAGATGTGTCAGCTGGCCAATGCCACGTGGCCTGGTTCCATATATTTTGGTACTGGGGCGTGACATGGTTTTAGTGGTGGCCCATGCAGGTCCTGTAACATCAAATATTTATCGCTTGTGGTATGGTAACATGCCCAGTGAGCCTGCAATAGGATAGAAATTACTAGGTCTCATCCACTTGATTACGCCTTTGAACCTCTTCCATACTTTAAAATATCTGTATCCTGTTTGATTGATTCCGTACTCTTTCTAATGAAGCTCTATGTCTTACAGTGAGATGAACCTTCGCAGTAGACGTGAGATACTTAGGGCCATAGTACCACCTACATCACCAAGGGAGGATACGACTCAGGGACCACCCAGAGAGCTGCCACAACCAGAGGCACAGGTGATCCCTCAGGCCCCGATGATGCACTGGCATCAGGTCTCTTCCGACGAAGGGACGCAGCAGCCAGAGGGCCAGACATCGCAGACAATCCCGAGGCAGTACTTCGAGGGACAGACCTCGAGGGCGACACCGATGCCGCAGTACGAGAGGCCGGCACCCGAGGAGACACCAAGGAGACAGCCGGAGGTACCTCTTCCACTACCTCTACCGTTTCCACCTCAGATGCCACCAGCGGAGGGACAGCCCCAGATGATGCTGTTCTTCCAGATGATGATGCAGGCCCAGTGGCAGCAGACGGAGACCCTGAGATAGGGCCTGATGGCAGTACTAGAGAGGGCACCTGCTCAAGCACCAGCACCAGCACCTGCACCTGTCCAGCAAGCGGGCACGGTATGAGGCTTCAGACAGATGGGCCCGGGAACCTTCTCGGGCAAGGAGACGGCAGAGGAGATCTCAGACTGGGTCTCCAATACTGAGATATTGTTAGAGGGTTCGCAGCTACACCCCGACCTCTGGATGACCGCGGTGAGGGCCCAACTCATAGGCAACGCCCATCACTGGTGGAACTCTATGGAGCGCAGCATCGGCAGACAGCAGACTTGGGAGGAGTTTCTAGAACACTTCAATATAAAGTATTTCCCCGCTACGGTGAGGAATGCCCTGTACTCTCAGTTCCTGCACCTGGAGCAAGGGAACCTGACTGTGGACGCCTACGACGGAGAGTTCAGCAGACTCAGCCGATTCGGTGCAGCCCTGATCCCCAACGACCTGGAGAAGGCCTGGAGATTCCACCATAGCCTCTCTCACGAGCTGAAGAGGTACACCACTACCCAGGCGAGGATCTCTTATGAAGAGGTCCTATCAGAGGCGAGGATCTATGAGGTTATAGGAGGAGGAGCGAGACGTTCCAGCACAAACGTACCAGCCAGAGCCCAGCAAGGAGCAAGAGGACCGATCCGCCGTCCAAGAGCGCAGGCGCAGCAGAGGACAGCACCGTACCAGCAGAAGGAGCTTTCGACCTGTCACTTCTGTGGCAAGAGGGGACACATCGTCAGAGACTGCCGAAAGAAGCTTGGGCTCTGCATGGTCTGTGGAGCTAGCCAGCACCTTGCTAGAGACTGCCCCCAGTACAGAGATGCAGCACCCCAGACTGGGCAGAGGCCACCAGCAGCACCCTTGAGGATACTACCCCCAGCAGGAGGTCAGCGTCCACCAGCTACCGGAGGACAGCAGAGAGATCCACCCTTGGTACCACAGAAGGCACACTTCAACCAGGCCCGACAGCAGGCAGCAGGGCAGAGGCGCGGGCAAGCCATTGCTTTAGCATCTATCGAGGAGGAACCAGAGGGAGAGGCTGTCACAGGTACAATTCTAGTTGCATCATTACCTGCGACTGCATTGTTTGATTCTGGAGCTACACTGTCATTTATATCTAGTAGCTTCGTAGCAATGCATAGAGTAGCAACTTCCCCTTTACCTAAGAGTTGGAGAATACTTACCGGAGGAGGCATCGTACCGGTTACCAGCACCATTAGAACATGCTCGGTAGTAGTTTGTGGTAGGGAGATGAGAGCACGATTGTTGGTACTCCCAATGCCATCTTTCGACGTTGTTCTGGGCATGGACTGGTTAAGCCAGTACAATGCCGTACTAGATTGCCGGAAGGGTAATATTACTTTTAGACTGCCAGGACACCCGGAGTTCGAATTCATGCGAGGCACCATCGAGCGAGGAGTAGGACACGCAGCTGGAGCTTACATGGAGATGGAGACGGCACCCCCAGAAATCGTTGCAGAGTTCGAGGATATTTTCCCAGAGGAGTTGCCAGGCCTACCGCCTGATAGAGAGGTGGAGTTCACCATTGAGCTAGTACCTGGAGCAGCACCGGTATCATTAAATGTGTACCGGTTGGCAAAGAAGGAGCTTGATGAGCTGAAGCTACAGCTAGAGGAGTTGCAGATCAAGGGATTCGTTCGTCCTAGTGCATCACCCTGGGGAGCACCAGTATTATTTGTACCAAAGAAGGATGGGACATTCCGGATGTGCATTGATTACAGATCCCTTAATGCTCTGACTATCAAGAACAAGTACCCTCTACCATGGATCGACGATCTGTTCGACCAGCTGACAGGAGCAGCGGTGTTCACGAAGATCGACTTGAGATCGGGCTACCATCAGGTGAATGTACGAAGGGAAGACATTCCAAAGACAACATTTAGGACTCGTTATGGTCACTACGAGTTCTTAGTGATGCCTTTTGGATTGACAAATGCGCCTGCTGTGTTTATGAACCTGATGAACCGAGTCTTACATGAGTATCTGGACCAGTTCGTGGTAGTCTTCATCTACGATATCTTGGTGTATTCGAAGAGCCACGAGGAGCACGGGGAGCACTTGAGGCTAGTGTTGGATACGCTGAGATGAGAGAGGCTTTATGCCAAGCTGAGCAAGTGTGAGTTTCTTCTAGATCATTTCCCATTGGACACGTTATCTCAGGAGATGGCATTTCAGTAGATCCCACGAAGATTTCATCAGTAGAGACGTGGCCGACCCCTACCAACGTCTCAGAGGTGAGGAGTTTCCTAGGACTTACCGGATATTATCGGAGGTTCGTAGAGAACTTTGCAAGGATTGCAGAGCAGATGACTCGCTTGACCCGCAAGGATCAGGAGTTCACCTGGACAGAGGAGTATTAGACGACATTCGATGAGCTGAAGAAGCGTCTGACTACAGCACCTATCTTGACCATACCTTCTGGACCCGGAGAATTTGTGATCTATAGTGATGCATCCGGGAAAGGATTAGGATGCGTCTTGATGCAACATGGGAAGGTTGTGGCCTTTGCCTCTAGGCAGCTGAGGACCCATGAGAAGAACTATCCTACCCACAACTTGGAGCTTGCCGCAGTGATCTTTGCTTTGAAGCTTTGGAGGCACTACCTGTACGGAGAGCACGTGGAGATATTCACCGATCACAAGAGCCTAAAATACGTCTACACACAGAAGGACCTGAACCAGAGGCAGAGACGTTGGCTCGAAGTGATGGCGGACTTCTAGATTGAGCTGCAGTACCATCCAGGAAAGGCTAATGTGGTAGCCGATGCTTTAAGCAGGAAGCCCATAGCATTTTTCCTGACTACCCAACAATATCTGTTGAGAGATCTAGAACAGTTGGGTATCGAAGTCATTATGCCCGGAGTAGACGGCCAGATGTCGAGTTTCCAGGTGCAATCGACATTGGTGGAGAGAATCAAGGCTGCTTTGCCGACGGACGCCAGATTTTAGAGGCTTCGACAGAGGACAGAGGCTGGAATACAGACGGGACTGCGTATACACGAGGATGGGACCTTGAGATGTGGAGATCGTCTCTATGTTCCGAATAGAGAGCTACGCCAGGAGTTAATGACGGAGGCACACAGTTCGACCTATTCTATACATCCAGGAGACACGAAGATGTACCGAGACCTGAGACAGTACTACTGGTGGCATGGGATGAAGAGGGAGATAGCCCGCTTTGTGTCTAAGTGTCTGGTGTGTCAGCAAGTCAAGGCTAAGCATCAGAGGTCTGCCGGATTACTTCAACTGCTCCCGATACCGGAGTGGAAATGGGAGCACATCACCATGGACTTCGTCACGGGTTTCCCGAGGAGTCCTAGTGGTCGCAACGCGGTATGGGTAATCGTAGATAGACTCACCAAGTCTGCCCACTTTTTATCCTTCAGGGTTGGGCAATCTACGGAAGTCTTGGCAGACATGTACATGAGGGAGATTGTACGATTGCATGGAGTGCCAGTCAGTATCGTGTCTGACAGGAATACGAGGTTTACATCGTACTTTTGGAGGAGTATGCAAGAGAGTCTTGGTACTCGCCTTAAGTTTAGTACTTCGTACCACCCGCAGACAGATGGCCAATCCGAGCGCACCATTCAGACGCTGGAGGATATGTTGAGGGCATGCATGCTCGACTTCAGCGGTTCATGGGAGGACCACTTGTACTTGGTCGAATTTTCCTACAACAATAGCTATCAGGCGAGCATTCAGATGGCTCCCTATGAGGCATTGTATGGTAGGAAGTGTCGATCTCCAGTATGTTGGAGCGATGTAGGCGAGAGGCAGATTCTAGGGCCAGAGCTGATCATCCATACAGTGGAGAAGGTGAAGAAGATCCAGGGGCATCTACGAGCAGCACAGGACAGGCAGAAGCATTGGGCTAATGTGCATCGACGACCCCTAGAGTTCCAGGTAGGAGAACATGTGTTCCTGAAGATTTCACCTACCAGAGGAACCATCAGATTTGGAGGCAGAGGGAAGCTGAGTCCGAGGTACATCAGACCATTCGATGTGCTAGAGCGCGTCGGAGAAGTTGCTTACAGATTGGCCTTGCCGCAGACACTGGAAGGAGTTCACGACGTCTTCCATGTATCTCAGCTGAGGAGGTACATACCGGATCCGAGTCATGTGCTTGACCACTCGGAGATCACCGTTGGTCCAAGCTTGTCATACCAGGAGGAGCCGGTAGAGATCCTAGACCGAAGCGAGAAGGTACTGCGAGGCCAGACTATCCCTCTAGTTTGTGTCGCATGGAGGCATCACGCACCAGGTGAATCAACCTGGGAATGAGAGGACGATATTCAGCAACGCTTTCCCCATCTCTTCGAAGGCCTAGGTATATGATAGTATTTATTTCATTCAAATATTTTTCTACATGTCTGTTTTAATTTCGAGGACGAATGCACTAAGGAGGGTATGTTATAAACCCCCTCGACCAAAAATTAGGGTTAATTAAATTAAATAACCTAATTAGGGTTAACTTGATATAATTAAGATTTATTATATAGTATTATAATACCTGTGCAATGATTTGTTATTTTAGGATACTACCCTAGCAGTTGCCCTGAAACAATTTCCACATACCTGGCCTAGACATAATAACCTATCATATTGAACCTAGAACAAACCCCGGATACTGATTTTCGTGCCTGATTTTAGTCGCACAAAAGTCATTACAAACGTCCGTACGCAATTTAAATAAATTGGGTAATTACGTTTGTTGTCCGTTCCAATTAAAATTGAGACCCTATCTCGATCCGAATTGACCAACCCAGATCATGACATTATTGTACACTGAGCCTACCACACTAATGACCCTTGTCCAACCCAATTTAGACCTCCGGATTTTTATTAAATTAAATTAGAGACATCGGTGCATTAATTATGAATTAATTGACGAGGTGACCTAACCTAAATTAAATTAGACCCAACTCTAACCCAAACCCACACCCACACCCACAAGCCTCATACAAAACACCATACACCATCCTAGCCCAATGAAGAACACCAAACATAGTGTTTGTTTACATCAAATCCCCAATTTCAGAAATTATGCAAATACCAAATTGTTCAGGGGCCTTTTTATAAAATTTCAATGAGGTATCCCCCCTCATTGGCCCAAACCTCATGGAGAAAAGAATGTCATTCCCTAAACCGTATCCATTCATTTTTCCCCCATTCCTAGTGTACTTGCACCCCTTTATAAAGGGCACATCATGGCCCTTCATTCAAAATGCTACATTCCTAGCCGTCCCCTCATCTTGATGGCCATCCCCAACTCCCCAAAAAACTATGTCCAGTCGGCCCTAATCCCAAGGCAGCCCCCCCACTCTCACCTATATAAAGGGTATATTACATCACACAAATGGGCACACAAACCTAAAAAATACTACACAAAACCCTAACTCTCTAAACCTCAGCCCCCAGCCCGATTTCACTGCCCATCCACCCGCAGCCCTTTTCCGGCCGGCCACTGCCTCCGGCCACCCCACACAGACCCGACCACCCTCACCGACCACTCCCCTACCCTCGGCCACTGCCACCCGCCGCCTGGCCGCCGGCAGCCCCCACCAGCAACTCTATCTTCAACCCGAGCCCCCCCCACACTGTAGAGTCGACTACCCGACCTCTTATTACTCCGCCACCACTGAACCTCCGACCGCCAAACTCCGCCGACCCCTCCCCCGGCCAACCACCTCCCCCTCCGTCGACTCCCAGCGTCGGACGTCGGCACCCCGAGCCGCAAACCACCCCGCAGCACCGGCAGCTCCAGAAACGCTGCTGTAGCCGACGACCGCCCCGCACGTCGCCGGAGCTCCGTCCGGCCACCCCCGCCGTCGACGGCCAGCCGCCGGAACCCCCTCGACCTGGACGTCGCTTAGGTACAATATTTTATGTACATTTGTCAGTATTAATACGAGTATTTTAGTGTGCATTGAGTATATACGTTATATATATATTTCAGAATTCTAATTAGTATATATATACCTATAGTTTTGTATAAATACAGTATTTTAAATTAATATATATAGTATTTTGTATATGTGGTATATACTGGAAATATATGTATATGCATATTATATACAGTATATTGTATTTAAATACCTTATATGCATTAAATAACTATTATGTATATGTATACATATATATATATATATATATATATATATATATATATATATATATATATATATATATATATATATATATATATATATATATATATATATATATATATATATATATATATATATATATATACATACATACATATATATGTATATATAGTATTCTGTATAGTATATATATATATTTTTTCCTGTATAAATATAGTATTCTATATATAATACACTGTATTTTGTGTATTTTAATATATATTAGAGCTATGTGTATATGTATAATATATACAATAATTTGTATTTAAATACTTTATATGTATTAATAACTATTATATATATGTATACATATATAATATATATAAATATATATGTATATATATTGTATATTTTAGTATTTAGAGTATTATATAAATATATAAATATATATGTATATACATATACTTGTGTATTAATATATGTTAGTATATATATTATATATGACTGAACTTTCTATTTTGTACAAATAAATATATATGTATATACCTGTTGTATATATGGTATTATTTGCTTATATAAATATATCTAAATATATGTATATGTATAAATATATGAATTTATTATATTACCAATTAGGTACATATATTTAATACGTGTATTATTGCTAAATAATACATAAATACTATTTTTCTACTACTAAACATATATATTATTCTAATATAATTAAATATGATTTAGTGTATATATATATATATATAATATATATATATATATATATATATATATATATATATATATATATATATATATATATTTGTAATAGCTATATATATATACAGTCCAGCCCCTGTGTCAGCTGTAGATACGAGCAGTGTGTCTTAGTCGTGCTATTGTAGCGACTAATATTGTGATTACTTTATCATATATAGGACTGCTGGATAGTACCGCCGAGGCATCAGGAGCAGGACTTTGGATTTCGCAGCTACCCGGGACAGGCAAGTATACCTTGCTGATTTACTGCTTAAAAATTAAATGATAAATGTTGCAAATATGCATAAAACTGTGCGCGTCTGAGATTGACTCGGGTGCAGTCGACAATGCGTCGATGAGTAGTGTACTTGACCTAGTTGCTAGCTGACTCATCCACTACTGTGAGGATATTTTGATATCTTCCTAGACCGTGACACTTACACGTATCACGATGGTACATTCATATTGGGATGCAGGTCCGCGTACCCGATTCGCTATCGGTACGTACGACATACATCACGGATTAGCATGTATGCTAGAGTAATATAGTTAGATGAGACTTGGCATATAGATACGAGACACTCATGTCGTGTATTCGACTTGCGTATCTATATTTGGCGGGAAGGACAACTGATAAACGTATGGGATACACCCATCGGACTCCGTGGTATCCAGAGGAACCACAGATCCGGTGACTCCCTATATTCAGACACCGCTCTCTTCGGAGTGTGACGGACGTATATACATTGCAGATACCACGTCCCTTAGAGTGTGGACGTTATATATATACAGATACCTCATTCTTCAGAATGATGGACGTTGCAGATACCACACTCTAGAGGACGTTGGACGTTATGCCTACACCTACCTATACGTTCCGAGGTTGTCCTTACATTGCATTCACTTAGATGGTTAGCACACCCCTCTATACTTTTATTCAGTACTATATCTGGCATGCATATTGTATCTTGTTACGTCCCTCTGAGGACCTGGTTATCTTCCAGATCTGGACGAGGCCTATTATCCCACAGTGTACGGGCCAGGTGTGGAGACGAGGTTTGCTCTTGACGAGAAGCTAGAGGTCCTTCCATCGGAGTACCCCTGATCATATTGGCAGGCCTTTCGCCTATGACTGGAGCTCCTTACCTAGTTAGCAGTTGTTTCAGTCACTCTTATTATCAGTACTCTTATTTCAGACTATCAGTACTTTATCTCCAATATTTGTAGTGTGTTTGTTCCCACCGGACATATTTCACTTGTACTATGTCATTCAACTATGTTTTTATATTCCAGTCTTTCATTTTAGTATTTTACTTGTTGTCTGTGGATGAGATTAGACACTGCCTGTTATTGATATTAGATTTGTTAGATTTAGGACAGCGTAGCACGCTTCGCCAGGATCCATTAAATTGGGATATCCTCGGAGACGTGTCAGCTGGCCAATGCCACGTGGCCTGGTTCCATATATTTTGGGACTGGAGCGTGACATTTGTAGTATAACATGCACCCGTTGCGACATGTATCAATTTTCTCGTATCCCATCCAAAGTGATATCACCATCCTCTTAGATCGATAGAAGTCTTTAGGCAACTTTGCACCCTCGGGCAAGATCTCTATAATCAAATCGAGCAGTCGATTATAGCATTCTTGCGACATATTAAAATCGGACTTGATGCTCAATAATCTTGTAACCACCTTCAACGGTGAATGATCCTCACAACCAGGATATAGTGGAGTCCTTGCATTCTCCAACAACTCCATAAACTTTGCAGCATCGGTATTCGGTGCCTCCTTAGGTGCATCATAATTATCCGGATTGAAACTAGGTCCCGCCGCATCATAATTGTCTGGATTGAAACTAGGCCCCGTCGCATCATAAACCATATTTACCAACCCGTCGTCGTAAGCATCGTGGTCTTGGACATCCATATACGGCTCCATATAGGGCTCCGACTCCGATGCTATAGATACAAGTTCTCCGTGCGCGATCCACTGATAGTAATTTGACGTGAAGCCCTTCGAGTATAAATGATATGTAACTTCCACTTCTAGATGATATTTCTTGTTGCGATATCTCACACACGGACACTTAATTTTGGTACCGTTCATGTACTGAGGGAAAGCCTTGGCGAACTACAGGAACTGCTGTACACCCTCAATGAATTTATCCCGCACACCGCACATGTCATCAGGATGACGGTTGTACATCCATGAACGATGACGTAGATAGTAATTCATATCCATTTCTAGATACTTCTGCAAAAATGACAGTATGTATCATATAAATCATTACATAAAGTGGTTTATCACCTAACTTCATAACTTAACCGTGCTATAAAAATCATAACTGATATAATACATACTTTCATTTATCAAAGTCTAAAATAAGCAATATTCAAAACAACTGAAAAGAGGCCAAGTCTCTTAGTTTTTTAATATTTTATACTATTGGTAAAAGCTTGGGTTCTTTACTGTAAACAATGCTTACTAGGACATATAGTTACTTAGCTAACTATTAAAAAAAATCAAATATATCAGTAAGTAACTATTTAACTACACTAACTATGTACTAATTTAATACAAAACTGATACCCTTAACTTCTACCCAATAACTCATGCTAACCCATCTTAAACCAACTAACCAATACCTTGATACTAAGCTAACTAATACTATTATACATAGCTCACTAAATGCAACTGAAAACGGATACTAATACAGTGGGACTTGTTGATACTTACTGATATATGGTTGCTGAAATGACACAGTGCTGATGGTTTTCCTCTTCAGTTGCCTGCTCACTGTTGCAGACCTCCTTCTCACTGCCCACTACAAGGCTCGAGCATCCATCAATACTTCTACCTGGAACCCCTCACCCTGCTACTACCACTGCTCCATACCCTAACTGCAGGGCTCGACTGATACACTGAACTCCTACTGCAACACCAATACCCAAGCACAATGTTGCATTGGCCCTTCTTACTGTTGCTGCTATTGCAGTTAGCTACCTTGCTGTGCATCCCCTTCATAAAGTTGTACATCTTTTTTGTCACTGACTGCACTAAACTCATTGATACACTAAGCTCACTGATACACTAAGCTCAACATAGCCCTACCTTCATGTAAAACAACACGACCCACATTCAACACCACCAAATATCTCATGATTGAAAACTTAGCTAAATACTTAAAAAAACCTTAACCCTCACTCCTCTTTTACTGAACTACCCATACAAAGAAACCCAAGCTCTCCACTGACTGATACACTGAGGTATCAGTGCCAACACAGTGCACATACAGTAAAGACACAGTAAAGAACCCGACTCCCTGTGTAAATCAGTCCCATGTCAGTGTTTGTGTGAGTGTGGGTGTGTGTATCTGTGCCTGTGTGTGTGTGTCGTGTGTGTCTGTCAATGTCTGTCTGCGTGTGTTGTGTCTGTGTGCGTGTGTCGTATCTGTGTACGTATGTCGTGTCTGTCCAGTCATCAGTTGTGTCAGTGTCACATGAGAGAGAGAGAGAGAGAGAGAGAGATTACCTAGAGCTCGAGGAGGATGAGGGGGGTGCCGGAGTAGCCGCAGCCGTGGAGATCAGGTCGCTGGAGAGGGGGGCGGGGGAAATCGAAAACTTTCAAAATTTTCGACATAGGGGGGAAAAGAATCTGAGCCCTAATTAACCAAAAATTAGCGACGTTTAGCAATGTCTAATAAAAATGTCGCTAAATTAAAATTTAGCGACGTCAAAGACGTCGCTAAACACGTTACTAAATATTTTTGATATATACGTCGCTAATTACGCCGCTAAACGTCGCTAAATCAGATATATTAGCGACGTTTAGCGACCTTAATTGAACTTATAGCGACTCATCTTTTAAAATATGAATAAAAGTCGTTGAACGTCGCTAAATGTCTCTATTTGGCGACGTTTAGCGACGTTTTTAATGGAGTCGCTGATTTAGCGACGTTTATACCAGGAGTCGCTAAAATATGTCGCTAATCCCGCTTTTTCTAGTAGTATATGCATGTCTCAGTGTAGTGATTCCCAAGTTCCAGTCCAAGTGTTCAAGCCTTTACGTGTTTTCCATATTATTAGGCATGAAGGAGTAGAGGAGAAAGGACAGAGCCCACTCACAATGTTTGATTCCGTTAAGCATCTTGTCCTGCCGATACGGCCGATCCCTTAAACCCATGGTACGATGCAAAGCGCGATCTACTCCACTGGTATGACCGTACGAGCAGGTCGTGCTCTCCAAATCTTCCGACCGATCGGAATAAGGAAGACGACATTATTGCTCCAATCAAGCTATCTCAGTACTTCTCTGAACGAACACCTGATTCCCATTGAAACTCTGCTAGCCATCTGTACATGAAACCAACTCAATCAATACTTCTTCCCAAAATCCAACATCAAATATAACCAGCTATTATTTTATTCAATCCGACTCAGCGTAATGCACCGTACGGTTGTGGGACGTTACATAATATACCACTTAGAAATTAGGTTCGTCCACGAACCGTGCTGATACTCATTCCTATCACATGCCGCTTGTCCAATTCCATAAATCTGCTCTATGCAACTCACATTATCCTGATCCTGACTCAGTATCTCGCTTGTGCTGAACGCTAGTACAATTCCATATTCCCATGTCCTCCTTGCAGCTCAATACGAATTTCTCGTATCGCTTAGTTTTGGATCGTACACATATTTAAGGCGTCCCTAAAATACATACATTTCAGCCGAGCTATGCGATTGTGAATTTGGACAAGTTACAAGGGTATCTTTATGTCCGAGGCATCCATTTGCTTTTTTCCCAATTGAACCAAATCCTGATTTTCATTCCAACATATTCGCTTGAGCACTATTATCAAATATGATGATTTCCCACCGACTCAATCAGTTCCTGTTCCAACTCAATCCATCCAACTATTTCTGAATCTGCACTAGCAACATCTCCAAATATATCTCATACACCGAACGATCATCTCAACTGATACTACCCCAACTAGGCGGCTTACCCAAATATCAAATTTTGCTTTTAAATTATCTCAGCCAAATACCTCTTCCTTAATCTCAATTCCTCACTGGATAAACATCTATATTGAGGTTCGTGTAATCCACGAAGATTTTGCCGCCACACCAAAGGGATAGTGTCACCACGATTATAACGTGGACACACTCGCCATAATTCCTAGGTTGCACATGGAATAGTTCTTCGTGCTGCTTCCACTGCCTCGAAGCACAGGGTATCCCTTTGCCTTCTGAACGAGCACGCTTCCTAGACTAAGTTCCGATGCATCTTGTAAATCTGAGGCACATCTGTCCTTTCCAATATTCGCAAAGATTTGATCTGAACGAGCCGCTGCTTTAACTTTACGAGCTAGTTTCACAGTCGTCAATTCATATGAATGTTATTCCCTTCCAGGGCACGATGAGTCAGAGGCGATGCCATCTACAAAAATCTGTGACTCTGAATCTCATCAGTTGACTATGCTATTTCCACCATCGCTCCGTTCTTCCGGCTGCTTCTTTAGCTGAAGGCTATCCCAAGGATCTTTTAAATCCAACACTCAGTCAGTAGGCCAATTTCCAACACACAGTACTCGCATCTGCCCTTGACACATTTCTAAATGCGCCACCGCAAGGGTCGTTCTATGGGTCTACAATATTTATTTCTAATCTGGCGGTCAAGTCGCTAGGGTCAGCTGTCCCGAAGCTACGCTCGATAATTGTAAGTCATCACGATGGATAGTTACTACGAACCATGTTGTATCTCATCTGCAAATTCAAGCCAAAATCCAACCATTCCGTCTGAGCGAACTTTCGAATCCGAGCACTTTATACACTACCTCTGCTGATCTGTCAACCAAAGACCGCTTAACTACCTAGAGTATTTCTATCTATCCAAGCCATAATTTGAGAACTGCGCTCGTTGAAACCGTATTCCCATCAATCCGTCGTTCTGCCCTGAATCCATCAAATTTTCTGAACTGCCATGTTCAACTACTCTCCCTACCAATTGAAATAATTCTCGAAACTCAAGACTTGCTCAAATTTTTATCCCTTTGCCGCGTTCCATAATGCACGTCCAACTTTCTCGAGCAGCATAGTGATATGCTCAATTGTTGCTCCCACATTTAGCCATCTTTAAAAGTTTGTCCGCCATAATCTTTGCCTAAAGTTGTTGCCTCAATCCGTTCACGTCTTCCGGAGAATCTGTCTACCCTTGTTGCACCATTTTGCCTAAAATTCCACTTCTGCTAAACCTGAGTCGACTTCTCGAGCAGCAATATCCAAAATCCTTCAAGTCCGTTCAAATCCATCGTATTGTCCCTCCAAGCCAAGATCGTATTTTATTGCTCAACTAACAGCTCAAATGTGTTGCCCAAAATCGTAGTCCGTGCTCGCTATCCTTCAATTAACCCACTTGCTTTGCTCAAGCGTATCCCAACTATTTGTTCCTTATGCTCAACTCTCTCTTTGCATCCAATTGAATGTTCCACTGAATTTCCAAATCGTACAAGCGAACTCTCCATCTGATCGATCTCAACTTGTTTCAAATACTTGGTCTGCCTCAATCCCTCAAATTTCCAAACACTCATTCCCCTTGCTTGTTCTAATCTCGTCCATCTCTTAAGTCCAATGATACCTCCTTTTGCACAAGTCCGTTCTTGATGTGCTTAAATCAATATTTGCTTGCTCTATTTTTTTATTCTTTCCAACTCAGCCGATGGGCACCAACCAACTTATATTCCTGTTACCCGAGTCCGTTGAGGCAATTCCCATTGATGTCTAGCCAAAATACTCCAATGCCTTCTTCACTATGTGGTATCCCATATACCACTCCGAATCAAGTCGCTACTCGCATTATGATTCCTTTGCACTGATCCAAGATTCGCTCAAACCATCCCTTATGCGTGATCCTGCTATCCCCAACTTAAGTCTAACACAAAACTCAGCCAATGCCTGAATCATCCAACTCTTTCCATCAATCTCGCTATACAACTTATGCTATGTCCCATTCTCAATGCTTCCAGCTATTCTCAAACCGTCTGAAACTTTCGCAATACGAGCAACCCGTGCAACGATCTCTTCTGAGTAATCCAACCCAATACCCAATTGTTCCTTATATTTGTTTTACGAGCAACTCATGCAACACTATCCTGATATTCCCAAGCCAAACTTAAACCTGCTCAACCAATGCGCCATACGAGCAACTCGGGCAACGCTCTCTATGATACACCCAAACAAAATTCAAACTCCGTCCAACAATTTAGCTACACGAGCAACTTGTGCAACGATCCATTCTCATCCAATGCTTCTACTCACAATATGCCACATATCCAATCTCGTATGCCAACCAACTGATCCACTGATGCAAATCAAAAACTTCCTGAACGACAAGCCAAGCCAACCCAACGACAGATCTCAACTTGTTGCACAAATGCAATGCCACCCAACTTGCTGCACGAATGCAATAATGCCTAACGATGCTAACCGATCTAACGAAAACCAACAAAAGCAATGCAACCAAGAACAACATGTAGCCACAACCAACAATATATAGACTTATTGCATGAAATATCCAATGCGGCACCGAGTAGAGCCAAGAGCTAAACGACACACGGAAGCTATTTAGAGTTTGTGATGAAACGAAGGACCAAGTCCGAGGAAATGAACCAAGTGTTGTGATACCAATATGTCACGCCCCAAACTCCCACTAGCTCAATAGTCCCCGCTGAACGTGAATTACCACGTTGCAGCTCTTTCGCAGGACAATCGTTCTCATCGGGACGTGATGTCGTACGAGCCTGGAGTTGTGTTCGTACAAGGCGATGTTGTCAAACACCAAAGTTATCATCGAAATGAACAAGTTGTAGCGAAAGTTAAGTATTGTGTACCAAGCAAACATCAGAGTAATATGCAGCGAAGCTCTCGATAGGGTCCAAATAAAATGCCACAAAGGCGATTGCCTCAAAGGCGATAAAATACTCTTGCTCTTTCTCTAGCCCACAAAGGTACTTACAGTTCATACATCATGTCCCGTATATCCAAGCATCGCCACTACACCTGCGTACCTGAAATAATGCCCACAAACGTGGGTCAGTACACAGCCGTACTGGTGAGCAGGGTAACCCACTCGTCTAAGCCGACACTAAGTAAAATAGTGAATACAAACAGTTATATAGTTATCTTTCTAGTTGAATCCTAGATTCATTTTATGGCATAGGGATGACATATTAAGGAAAGCTATAAAGCAGTTTAAACATGCAAGCATTCAACTCAAACCAATCAACAAGCAATATATAACCAACTCGAAGGAAACTAGCATGCAAATCATCCTACTCAAGCCCAAGTAACACGATAACATATCGAACCATCAACCAAGCCTCAATATCCTTCCTCAACAAAAACTTACAATCCAAATCTCAAAGTGCACACTCTTGGCGAGGCAAGGTGGCCGCGCCTACACGAAACCACAAACCAATCAAAGTAAAGCAAACTAACTCTTATCTATATGAAGTCACTAGCCAAGCCATAAGGACATATTCCAAGCATTACGACGCCCCCTATCAGCCCGGGTAGCAAGCCCTGCTGGAGGTCTCGTAATGCATCGCGACTAGCACGATCAATATTTCCCTCCGAATCGATACGGTTCCAGTGCCTTGGAATACAGTTTCGAGGAAATGCCAAAACTTGTGCACAAGTTGTCCGTGACATGCAGACACCAAGTAGGTATGACGAGAGGATCGAACATTCTCGCCCCACCTGGCAATTCTAGACTCGTTTAACCAATTATCCGACCAAAATATCCATAACCATTCTTCCAACACATAGCCCAAGGCACCAAATCTCAAGTTATTCCCATAGGCATAATGCCGCTTCTCAACACAGTGTTTCAAATTGGGTACAACACCCCACACTCAAAACAAACCCGTGGCATAATGCCCCAACAGTGGCACATTGCCCTCGCTGATACAGTTGCTCGATTTCGAACCACAACTGCTCGCTTTGCTTGGCAAAGCATCGAAGTAATACTCGTGCACGGATGCACGCTCGCTCGCCCGAATTCCCGATGTTCCAACCAAGATATATAATTTCAACTGTCCAAGCATAATTCCAATTACTCAACCAACTGCCCCAAGTGATAATCCAACTCTAGCTCCAACTATCCAATGCAAAAACCAATTCAAGCCACAATCCTATCCAAGCAAACGACGTACACTCCATGCATGCCTTAGTATAGTGATTCCTAAGTTTCAGTCCAAGTGTTTAAGCCTTTACGTGTTTTCTATATTATTAGGCATGAAAGAGTAGAGGAGAAGGGACAGAGCACACTCACGCCCCAGTCCCAAAATATCGAGCGACTGGACACTTGGCAATGGCCAGCAGCACACACCGATTGACAAATCCAATTTAATTAATCCATCGGGGCATACTTAAGCTATAGTACAATAATAAATAGGTTCAATGATACAAGTTACAGTCTATTCTAATCTCATCTACAACAGATAATCACAGATTAAATGCCAGAATAAATGCAAATAAATATAAACTAAACAGTCTCAATAAAGTGTCTCGGAGAACAATCCGAGAACAAGTCTGATACATCATTGCAATAGACTGAAAATAAAATAACTAAAAACAGAAATAAATGAGTATCTCAAGCCAATACTCAGGAGAAGTCCTCTGGCACAATCTCATCCTTGGGTGTCGGTACAACTCCTGTATCAGCTCCTGCTGCTGTCCCGTATACCTCAGGATAGATCTCGTCTGCAAATCCTGGGGACATAATCCGGATCCAGGTCCTCAGGAGACATAGCAAGGTACAGATAATACAAGCCAAAATAAATGCAGTACAGTAGATAATGAAATAAATAGGGTAAGTATGTAACTATCTATGTAAAAATACAAGTGAGAGCATCACGAGTACTCAGGCTGAGCCACTACAAGCTCATTGTCGGGGATCCGGTAGCAGTAATAATGAGTAATGGGCCAAGCTTGGGCTTCAGAGTCTTATGCCTCACAATAATAGGGGGTTTATATATATATAATCAGCCTGTAGCCTGTGTGTCTCTCCCCACCCCATGTAATCACACATCTCATGTCCACGATGCATCATGACCATGTCACGCACGATCATATCTAATGCAGCCAGTCATATAATGTCTATGGATATAATGTATATGTCATAAAGCCTGTATCCTAAACAGAATCACCATGAATATCTCAGAAAGATCCTGTCCATGAATAGTATCAAGTGTCCTGGGTATAATATACTTGATAAGACAAGTACGAGAATGCAAAGGGTCACGAATATCCATCTCTAGATGACGTACACAACTCCGCGTACGGGGTTGGTATCCGACTAATAATCGGACGCTAAGTAAGTCACACGGTCCTAGGTCAAGCATGCACAACAATATAACTAAAGCAAGGAAATATGCAACAAGAACTACAAAGTTGGCAAGGTATACTTGCACAACGATGTATAAATAAGTCAAAAAAAGAAGTAGCAAAGCTGCAGGATTTGGCATGGTACACTTGCCTGGGGTCCTGGCTCCAACTGTAGCTCTGGTCTCAGTGTGATCTGCAGGTACTTCTCCGGTTACTGAAATAAACATTACCATTAGATTCAGAAAATATCAAATAGTTAGAAATGTCTGTCCTTAAGTACAATTTGGATACAGGGGCAAAAATGACAGTTTTTGTTCAAAGCGGGGTCCACATGTGGGCCACTTTGCACCGAAAAGCGTGTCAGGGTCAAAGGTCTCCAAATTCGTCAAACTTAGTGTCAATGAGTCAGGAACGATGATACGAACCCAACGGAACTTCCAGAATTGGATTCCGATGAGCCGATCACAAAATCGCCCGTCAAGTAGAGCCTGTAGGGCCCACGATACGCGATTTTGTCAACGTTCTCAGAATCAAACCAAACTTGGGTTACAGGATCAGCGTATTTCTACAAGTCTGATGGTGCAAGTTTCGTCTCGATCCGACGTGTGTACATAAAGTTACAACGTGTTCCAGAAAAGGCGGATAAGGGACGTTGTCGGCGGATACGCGTTGATTCCGGTGTGTACGCACATCTAAATCAACTTCTGCGAAATCTCGCACGTCCGTATCAATGACGCGCACATTTCGGTAAAGACCGCGTGCGATTAAGTCGTCCTGTTTGGCGGGGCGCACTCAGTTCCGGGATAAAACAGAGCATTAGTTTTCCTGTTTTTGGATCGCGGTGTACGATCACCACAGGATGCGACGCACCGAGCGGGTTGCACGGGCATCGAGAGGGTCATACAGTCTATGCAACACAACTAATGGAACGGAAAACGGAATTACGAGGAGAAAGGAAACGCTACCTGAATAGGGCTCCGTGAATCTGAATTTCACGTGTCCATGAGGAGATGCGACACGGGGAAACTGTGTCCTGTGTCCGCTGTGTCCGTCTAGGTTTGGGTTAGGGTTTCTGCTTGATGTCGAGGTCGTCGGTCAGCGAGATGACCGGAGACGTCGGTGAGGGCAGAGACAGTGAGGTTCGAGGCGGCCGGGGATGATAACCGCTTGGGTGCGGGTGTTCGATGGTCGTGCGGCAGGGTAGAGAGGTGAGCAGGAGAAGGAGATGGGGTGCTGGAGCCAGAGGTGGCTGCGGGACGAGGGCAACGGCGAGGGGAAGGCCAGGGCGGCTCTGGGCGCTGCTGGAGTCGGGCGGCGTCGGCGCTGTAGGGCGGAGGGGTTCTGCGGGTCAGGGGAGAGGGGAGTCGTTCAGTCGAGGGTGTGGCGGAGGAGATCAGGGAGAGAGGAGAGGTGGTGATGGGTGTAGGTGGTGGTTCATTGGAAGGCTGCGGCGGTGTCGTTGACGGGATCCGGGGACAGAATGGTGGAGGAGTTCAGAAGTAGGGGCGAGTCCGGCGAGTTGAGGCGAGGGCCGGTGGTGGGTCGTGTTTGCCGGAGGGGAGGCTGTCGTATCGGGGAAGGAGAGGTCGTCGAGGCTGCGGGAGGGACGTCGAGGCGGAGGGGGTTAGGGCTCAGGCGAATACGGCGGAGGAGGAAGGGCGGTGTCAGCGGAGGTCGACGGAGAGGGGGCTCGGCGGAGGTTGAGAGGGAGATGTAGGCGGGGAAGGAGGTTCTGGGAGGAGGAGAGAGGCGGAGAGGGCTGACGACGGGGACGGCGGAGCTCTGAGGGAGATGGCCGGGGACGGCGAGGTCGAGGGTGGAGGAGATGGCGAAGCTAGGGTTCCGGCAGGGGGTTAAATAGGTCGGAATAGTAGAATAGATTTTAGGATTAGGGTTCCGGTTAGGATTGGGTAACGGGTCCGGGTTCGGGTCCGCGGGTCAGCGGGTTAGCGGGGATCCGGCCCATTAGGGTCTAGGGGCAGTCCGGTTCGGTTGGACCGGGTTCAGCCCGTTTCAAACCGGTTTGAGCCCGGTTCAACCCAGTTTTTTTGGGTTTAATTAAAACTAGTGTTTTTAGGGTTTTAAAAAAATGTTTTCGAAGTCCAATAAATTCTCGGAAAATTATCCTATGTCCAGTTTTCAATTTTACACCATAAAATATTATTTCTATAATATTTTAATATTAATTAACAGCAATTAAAAATTATTTAAATTCAAATACCTAGGTTTTAATTTCAGAAAATTCCTGAAAATTCCAGAAAAATTATGAAAAATCCAAATCAAAATTCTTGAAAAATCAAGGGGCTTACAATCTACCCCCCTTAAGAGGATTGCGTCCCCACAATCAAAGAATAACCGGCCAACAGAGATGACACGGTTGTAAATATTTATTCGAAGTACATCACGATCAAGGAGAGTCAAGGTTGAGGGTTTAAGAATAATAAAAAGGGAAAATTATTTCCATGAGCATTAAAAGTTATGCAATCTCCCGTATAAAGGAGATCTAGAAGAGTACAGTTCAGAAAAACTAGATTATCACTAGGTTATCAAGTATAAAAATATTCTAGATTATTAGCAAGTTCAACATTACTAGGTTAAGGCTGAGGTCACGAACCAACGTGCACGAACTAAAGCAAATCTAGAAGCAGATAATTATAAAAATTTATGCGCATTAGCTACTCCATGAGTTTGTGCATCTTCCAAAGTCATCGCTGGAGCTTGTTCACGTTTTTGTAGTTGATTCCTCTGCTGCTGTTGAACCTGCTGGAAGAGTGTTGCTTGTTGTGCCAAGGGTGGCCTCGGCTGATATCCTCCTAGGGCTGGTGGTCTGACTCCTGAAACTCCCGTTTGCGGTGCTTCCAATGCTGGATAAGTTGGCCTCGGTGCTGGTGACATTAGCGCTCTTTCTCGACGTTCGCGGCATTCTTTCAATGGATGCTGACTGGATCCGCAAGCTAAACATACTTTCCTTTTGCGTCTACACTCGTTCTCAATATGGCCTCGCTTACGACAATGCTGACAAATAGGTAGTACTTTCGGAGATGCTTCTGGTGGCTGGTGTATGTGAGACTTCTTTGCAACTTCTTCCTATGGTGCTCCAGCTGGTGCTGATGTGGCTGGTTGATGAATCATTACTGCTTTCTCTCGACGTTCATGGCAATCCCTTACCGAATGCTTTTTGGATCCACAAGATAAACATAGTCCCAATCTGCGTCAGCATTCTTTAGCGAAATGGCCTACCTTGCTACAGTAGTGACAAGTAGGAAGGACTAGTGCAAGTGGTGTAGATGCTCTCTATGGTAGGTTCATCTGTTGTCGCTTTGCAACTCTTTCTTGTTGTGCTTGGTCTGGTGCTAATGCATATGGCCGCTTCTGGATGGACTCGATCCTTGTGATGCACTCCGTGGGTCGCACTGCAGCAAGAACATCCTCGTCTAAAGTAGTTGCATTTGAACTAATTAATTTCCGTAACTCTGAGCTAAATCTGTCGATGAACTTCTCCGCTTGGTTTTGCTGAGCTTCTTCATGAACCTTATGATGGGCTTGCATCATCGCGTAGAACATTCGAAATATTTGTTGTTCGTCCGTAGCCTGCCCTTGTGGAACGGTAGGCATCGGTGGAGCAAACTGCATCGACGGTGGAACGTCATCTTGCTGGATTCTCGTGGCATGTTGACTTGCTTGACTGCGTTGTTGTGATGATTGACCTTCATCTACTGGTGTTACTTTCTCTTCATTGGTTACCAAAGCATCCCGTTGTGATGTTGCAGGAGTCTCGTCGTTTGCTCGTGAATCCATAACTCTGCAACCAAAATAAATAATAAGAGGCGTACAGGAATCAAGACAGGATGCAAGTCAAGAATTTAATTCGAATCCGATATAGATATCAAGAACGTTTCAAGCAAGTGGATGAGATCCTAAAAACTTATCCTATTCTTATTGCTGGCTTGCTCGGTCCCTAAGTTGAAAACGAACAATTTAGTCGTTGACCTGCATGGGCCACCACAAAAACCATGTCACGCCCTAGTCCCAAAATATCGAGGGACTGGGCACGTGGCAATGGCCAGCAGCACACACCGATGGACAAACCGAATTTAATGGATCCATCGGGGCATACTTAAGCTGTAGTACAACAATAAATAGGTTCAATGATACAAGTCACAGTCTATTCTAATCTCATCCACAACAGATAATCACAGATCAAATGCCAGAATAAATGCAAATAAATATAAACTAAACAGTCTCAATAAAGTGTCTCGGAGAACAATCCGAGAACAAGTCTGATACATCAATGCAATAGACTGGAAATAAAATAACTAGAAACAGAAATAAATGAGTATCTTAAGCCAATACTCAGGAGAAGTCCTCTGGCACAATCTCGTCCTCGGGTGTCGGTACAGCTCCTGTATCAGCTCCTGCTGCTGTCCCGTATACCTCGGGATAGATCTCGTCTGCAAATCCTGGGGACATAATCCGGATCCAGGTCCTCAGGGGACATAGCAAGGTACAGATAATACAAGCCAAAATAAATGCAGTACAGCAGATAATAAAATAAATAGGGTAAGTATATAACTATCTATGTGAAAATGCAAGTGAGAGCATCACGAGTACTTAGGCTGAGCCACTACAAGCTCTGTGTCGGGGAGCCGGGTAGCAGTAATAATGAGTAATGGGCCAAGCTCGGGCTTCAGAGTCTTGTGCCTCACAATAATAGGGGGTTTATATATATAATCAGCCTGTAGCCTGTGTGTCTCTCCCCACCCCATGTAATCACACATCTCATGTCCATGATGCATCATGACCATGTCACGCATGATCATATCTAATGCAGCCAGTCATATAATATCTATGGATATAATGTATATGTCATAAAGCCTGTATCCTAAACAGAATCACCATGAATATCTCAGAAAGATCCTGTCCATGAATAGTGTCAAGTATCCTGGGTATAATATACTTGATAAGACAAGTACGAGAATGCAAAGAGTCACAAATATCCATCTCTAGATGACGTACACAACTCCGCGTACTGGGTTGGCACCCGACTAATAATCGGACGCTAAGTAAGTCACACGGTCCTAGGTCAAGCATGCACAGCATTATAAATAAAGCAAGGAAATATACAACAAGAACTGCAAAGTTGGCAAGATATACTTGCACAACGATGTATAAATAAGTCAAGAAAATAAGGAGCAAAACTGCAGGATTTGGCAAGTTACACTTGCCTGGGGTCTTAGCTCCAACTGTAGCTCTGGTCTCAGTGTGATCTGCAGGTACTTCTCCGGTTGCTGAAATAAATATTACCATTAGATTCAAAAAATATTAAATAGTTAGAAACGCCTGTCCTTAAGTCCAATTTGGACACAGGGGCAAAAATGACAGTTTCTGGTCAAAGCGGGGTCCACATGTGGGCCACTTTGCACCAAAAAGCGTGTCAGGGTCAAAGGTCTCCAAATTCATCAAACTTAGTGTCAACAAGTCAGGAACAATGATACGAACCCAACGGAACTTCTAAAATTGGATTCCGATGAGCCGATAACAAAATCGCCCATCAAGTGGAGCTTGTGGGACCCACGATACGCGATTTTGTCAATGTTCTCAGAATAGAACCAAACTTGGGTCACAGGACCAGCGTATTGCTATGAGTCCGATGGCTCAAGTTTCATCATGATCCGACGTGTGTACACAAAGTTACAATGTATTCCAGAATAGGCAGATACGGGGCGTCTTTGGCGGATATGCGTTGATTCCGGTGTGCACGCACATCCAAATCAACTTCTGCAAAATCTCGCACGTCCGTATCAACAATGCGCACATTTCGGTAAAGAACGCGTGCGACCAAGTCATCCCGTTTGGCGGGGCGCACTCAGATCCGGGGTAAAACAGGGCATTGGTTTTCCTGTTTTTGGATCGCGGTGTGCGATCATCACAGGACGCGACGCACCGAGCGGGTTACACGAGCATCGAGAGGGTTATACAGTCTATGCGACACAACAGACGGAACAGAAAATGAAATTACGAGGAGAAAGGAAATGCTACCTGAACTGGGCTCCGTGAATCTGAATTTCACGTGTCCGTGAGGAGATGCGACACGGGGAAACTGTGTCCTGTGTCCACTGTGTCCGTCTAGGTTAGGGTTAGGGTTTCTGCTTGATGTCGGGGTCGTCGGTCAGCGGGACGGCCGGAGACGTCGGTGAGGGCAGAGACAGCGAGGTTCGAGGCGGCCGGGGAAGATAACGGCTGGGGCTCGGGTGTTCGATGGTGGTGCGGCGGGGTAGAGAGGTGAGCGGGAGGAGGAGATGGGGTCCTGGAGCCAGAGGTGGCTGCGGGATGAGGGCAGCAGCGAAGGGAAGGCCAGGGTGGCTCTGGGCGCTGCTGGAGTCGGGCGGCGTCGGCGTTTGAGGGCGGAGGGGTTCTGCGGGTCAGGGAAGAGGTGAGTCGTTCAATCGAGGGCGCGGCGGAGGAGATCAGGGAGAGAGGAGAGGTGGTGATGGGTGTAGGTGGTGGTTCAGTGGAAGCCTGTGGCGTTGTCGTTGATGGGATCTGGGGACAGAATAGTGGAGGAGTTCAGAGGTAGGGGCGAGTCCGGCGAGTTAAGGCGAGGGCCGGTGGTGGGTCGTGTTCGTCGAAGGGGAGGCTGTCGAGTCGGGGTAGGAGAGGTCGTCGAGGCTGCAGGAGGGACGTCGAGGCAGAGGGGGTTAGGGCTCAGGCGAATACGGCGAAGGAGGAAGGGCGGTGTCAGCGGAGGTCGACGGAGAGGGGGCTCGACGGAGGCTGAGAGGGAGATGGAAGCGGGGAAGTAGGTTCTGGGAGGAGAGAGGCGGAGAGGGCTGACGACGGGGACGGCGAAGCTCTGAGGGAGATGGCCGGGGACGACGAGGTCGAGGGTGGAGGAGATGGCGAAGCTAGGGTTCCGGCAGGGGGTTAAATAGGCCGGAACAGTAGAATAGATTTTAGGATTAGGGTTCCGGTTAGGATTGGGTAACGGGTCCGGGTTCGGGTCCGCGGGTCAGCAGGTTAGCGGGGATCCGGCCCGTTAGGGTCTAGGGGCGGTCCGGTTCGGTTGGACCGGGTTCAGCCCGGTTCAAATTGGTTTGAGCCAGGTTCAACCCAGTTTGCTTGGGTTTAATTAAAACTAGGGTTTTTAGGGTTTTAAAAAAATATTTTCGGAGTCCAATAAATTCCCGGAAAATTACCCTATGTCCAGTTTTCCATTTTACACCATAAAATATTAATTTCATAATATTTTAATATTAATTAATAGCAATTAAAAATTATTTAAATTCAAATACCTAAGTTTTAATTTCAGAAAATTCCTGAAAATTCCAGAAAAATTATGAAAAATCCAAATCAAAATTCTTGAAAAATCAGGGGGCTTACAATGTTTGATTCCGTTAAGCATCCTGTCCTGCCGATACGGTCGATCCCTTGAACCCGTGGTCCGATGCAAAGCACGATCTACTCAACTGGTATGACTGTGTGAGCTGGCCATGCTCTCCAAATTATCCGACCGATCGGACTAAGGAAGACGGAATTATCTCTCCAATCAAGTTATCTCAGTACTGCTCTGAACGAACAGCTGATTTCCATCGAACTCTGCTAGCCATCTGCACATGAAACCAACTCAATCAATACTTTTTCCCAAAATCCAACATCAAATGTAACCAGCTATTATTTTATTCAATCCGACTCAGTGTAACGCACCATGCGATTGTGGGGCATTACAGAGGTGGGGGTAATGGAACCTCTGGCTGTGCGGTAGGTGTCTCCTCAGATGTCGGCCTCTCAGTCTGTGGCATCGATGTAGCTCCCAAAGTCTGGCCCTCAAAATGGTGCGTGGGGATCGTCTGTGAGGTCTGTCCTTCATGCTGCTGTGTGTGATCGCCCTGAGAAGTCTCGCACTAATGTATCAGCGGGCCTATTGAATTATCGGGGCCTATTGTGATGTTTGCCCTCCAGTTAGCCCCTGGGGTATCTTCTCTCCCTGGGTGGTGTTGGCTGGCACCACGGTACTGGGTGCTCCTCGTCCACTGCGCAAGTTCATCTTGCTGCAAGAGATAGGACTTTATTAAAAAGAGTACGGAATCAAACAAATAGGATGCAAATATTTAGAAGTAACACGAAGGAAGTTCAAAAACGTAATCAGAGTGGATGAGACCTAGTAATTTCTATCCTATTACAGGCTCGCTGGGCATGTTACCATACCTCAACGATAAAGTCTGACCTGCATGGGCCACCACTAAAATCATGTCACGCCCCAGTCCCAAAAATATATGGAACTAGGCCACGTGGCAATAGCCAGCTGTCACATCTCCGAAGATATCCCAATTTAATGGATCCAACGAAGAGTGCTACGCTGTCCTAAATAACTAACAAGTCCAATATCAATCAACAACAGGTAATCTAATCTCATCCACAATATAAACAGCAAGAATATACTAATAATAAATGCTGGAAGATAAACGTCAGTCTCAAAATATCATAGTACAACCAAGAATGTCTGGTGGGAACAAATCCACTATTATGACGAAATAAAAGTACTGATATTATAGATAAAAGAGTAATGACTAGGGCATCGGCGGACTAGATAATGATGCTCCCAATCCTAGGCAGAAGGCCTACCAATTGATCACGGAAACTCTGATGGTAGCACCTCTAGCCCCTCAGTTGTAGAGTACCTAGTATCCTGTCATGGTCCGTACACTGTGGTGTAATATGCCTCGTCCAAATCTGGAAAGGTACCAGGTCCTCAGAGGGACGTAACAAGATACATAGAAGCATGCCATATATATGAATACTGAATAAAATAAATACAATAAAAGGTGTTCTAACCAACTAAGTGAATGCAATGTGAGGACAACATTGGTATGTATGGGTAAGCATTGGCATAACGTCCATACCACTCCGAAGAATGGGGAATCTGCAAGTATATAATGTCCATACCGCTTTGAAGAACGGGGAAAGAATATGGTTGCTCGGGTTGATGGAGGTTTGGTTAATGGTGGAAGGGATGGTTGAAGGTGGTGGTGCAGCCAGTTGTTGTCGGCTGGAGTGGTGGTGGTGCGACGTTGAGGGTGGCAGACTGAGGTGATCAGGCGAGTGGCTGAGGCAGAGATGGTGGCGACTCACGGTGGTGGGTGTTCGGCCGAGGAAGGAGGGAGCTCAGTTTGGATGTGGGAGGGGTCGGCTAGGGTTTGAATGGTGATGGCTTAGGATTATTAGGGTTTTAAGTATAAGAAATGTATATTTATATAGGAGATACAATTTGGGGGCTGGCCTCGAGGTTTGGGTCGGCCAGGGTTCATTGGGGTGGGGGCTGGTCCACATGAAAGTGTTCATGGGCTGGGTCAGGTCTTGTTTGAGGTAAAATTGGCCTCAAATTAATTAGATTAATAATTAATACGCAAGGCGAAAATTAATGAACATTGCGTAGCTAAGGTGAGACGCAATGACGAGTATCTAAGGTTGTACAATGTCAGAGGGGTAGTCTGGCATGTCTAAGAGATGTTCGTGACCTTGGGTGGAAGATAACTACTGGTGTGGTGCTCCAACCTTGAAACAACGGCAAGGTGTATTAAGACATATAATTGTTGCATATTAATCCTAATTAAATCCAAATTAATCCTAGTCTCTCGCTTTAATTCAAATTAAACGCTAAATTGGTCGAGGGGGTTTACATAACTGCTATTGTCCTTAAAGAAATCGAATATGTCTCACGATACAGGATGTGCATTGAACGATAGAATACTGACCCTACTATATGCTTGAATGTATTGAATATGCAAACTATTTTCAAATATATGTTTTCGAAAGAAGTAAACTGACTCTGATTCTGTACTGCATAAAATGAACCTAGGTAAAATATAGCAAGATCACTAGTAATCTAATATTTTATATCATGAGTACTTAGTGTTGGTTCTAGAGAGTTGCTTCTATTTGTTGCTTTTATACTCACTAGTACTTTCTCCAAAGTGTTAACCCCTACTAGTTTGCTTGTTCGCAGATACCAGATCGTCCAAACAAGCGATAGTATATCCTCACCCTCAGTAGCCGGAGATCTGGATCGATGACTTGAGCCGTATCGAGATGCTTTTGTATAAATGGATATAAAATATAGAACGATGTCATTGTAATCGAGAGAGATAGCTTGAGCAAATTATAATCTCGGCCAAGCGCCGCTTATAAAACTTCTTGAATATAAAAAAAGAACTTATTTTCTTATGTCATTGTGTTCTATACTTTTCTGCAATGTTGTACCGTTGCTTCTTACTTTGAATAGCTTATTTAGTCCTTGTTCAAGCATTGGCCTTGTGCAAACGTAACTTAGGCTTGCACGGCATCATGCCTATGCAAGGACGATCGGTTCCGCAAGGCGCTAAGCGAGGACGATCGGCCCCTTGCAGGAACCAGGGCGTGACAAATACTACATAGTTGGAAATGAGTAGATTTGTTTTGGTTAAGCTTTCTGAATAAAGTTGAAGATGTGTGCTCAAGGTTGAGCTTGTTTCTCCACAACTTTCCTTTGAACTTAGGCCTTTATTCTCGTTTTTGTTGAATATTTCATGAATTATTATGCTTGTCATAATTAGAAAAGGTAGATCGATGCCAGTATTACTAGAACATAATAGCTATTAGGAGTTGAGAATCTGATTGGCATAATGACTAGGTCTGGTAGTTGGTATAGAGACTGTTAATTTGATGATAATCATTATACCAATAATATGAAATATTTACTCTTGATGCATAACCAAGGAAAATATAGGTAAGAGTTGTTCAGGTTGGTAGTGTACTTGGCCAAGCAATTCTAGGTGAACCATATATAGGTTAAAAGCTATGACGCACAGACATAAATGTTGTTTATATCTGGATTATGTATATATCCGTGTCTGTGTTCCTATTTGTGCATGCAACATAGTTAACTAATTTTCTACATATTTGGAAATATTTGTGTCCCAAATCCTTGAGCATATGTACAATTTGTTATTTATTCAGCAATCTCAAGATCTATTTTATCTATACTATTCTACATTAAAAATTTGAGACTTCATTATGGAAGTTTTTTCTTCCCAATAGATTGGTTTTGATTTTTGCTTTCCAGTAGGAAACAAAACCAGTTGGTTATCATAGAAAAAAATTATGTTCTTACAACATATTTTATTAAGAGATACTATAAAAACAGAAATATTATAAATAAAATTTGAAATTAAGAAATTACAGCTAGGTTTTGAGAAATCTGACAATAAGATCTCTGAAACGAGGAGGAAGGAGAAAAGAGCTCTGAGAGAGGGGGTCATGTTCGTCGTCAAGGTGGAGGGGGTCATCATCGAGGAGTAGGAGGTCAGGGTCATCGTCGAGGGGGAGAAGGTCATTTTCGGGGAGTAGGGGGTCAGGATCGTAGATGCGTAGAAGAGTGTAAACCCCCTCGATTAATTCTATAGATAGTCGGGTTTGGGATAGAAAATTTTGGTTTAGCAGCAGATGTTTGAGGTTTAGAGTAGGGTTTCTTATGTCTGTTATTTATTAATTAAACCCTTGGCGCGTCCAACCATTGTTGAATTATTCGGAGCCTAATATCAGCACATAAATTCCATCGGACTATTGTACTTCTGACTTGACTCGCCGATTTAGGCACTGGACTTTTCCGTCACATAAAATCTGTCACGTCCCAGTCCCAAAAATACGTAGGACTAGGACACGTAAGCATGCCAGCCGCATGGATATGGCAACTCCAATATATGGAAACTAAAATTCACACGTACGCTGTAATATGAATATCAATCCACAAGTGGTATAAACATAAGTCACAAGTCACAGGGTATAATCTAAATCTCATCCACGAAAATTAATATAAATAACTAACCAGTGTCTATGAAACTAGACCTCAATATAAGTATCTAAGGAGGATAGTTGGATGGAAACAAATCCACTACCAACTCGAATGTAAAGGTACAACACAATAAACACAATAAACACAATATAAGAATACCAGCTAACAATCATGGGGCTCGGAGAGAAGACATCCTCGAAACATATGTAACCATCCGAATCTGCGCTCCTGCAATTACTCAAGAACAGATAAACCTGGAAGGGGACCAGGTCCTCTGAGGGACGTAATAAGATACAGAACAACAAGCCAATTTGAATACAATAAATATGCATAATAGGTAGAAAATATGTAAGTACGCTGAACAAGACAATCTATATGAATGAAAATGAGGACAACTTTTTGACGTATGGGCAAGGGTAGGCTACTCGATCTAAATCTCACACTCATACACTCGTCGGTGGATATCATCAGCCGACATACCTCGGGAGTAGCTACCCTCGGACTCCATCAATCGACATACCTCGGGGGTAGCGACCATCGGACATGACTACCATAGTGCGTGCTAGTTACTACGGTTTACCATAGTGGTTAAAAGCCCATACGCCTAATGATTGTCCTCTTATGATACTAAGTGCCATGTGTGTGTCAACATATCTAATACATAGTAATGACTGAAAGAAAACTACACATGCAAGAATAAACAGAATACAATAAATATACAGAAATATACTAAGCATGTAAAATACTGTAAGCAATTTGATAAGGTATCTTGCCTGATCTGAAAAAGAATGAAGTCCCAACTCAAGGCGTCGTCCGACCTACCCGTCACATAAATTAAATAAGTTAGGTTACAAAAGTGGGTGAATAGGTTCCTCTATTTTAATCTATTTTAATTCTGAATAAAATAACCTAAAATAGTATTTTAATCTTATTATAATCTGATTTTATTATTAAGCTCTAATTTTGGTCCAAAGAAAGTCAACTTTACGGATTTGTGATCCATGGCACGCAAATCTAGGCAATCCGTTGACCAAAAGTCAACCAACTCAAATCCTAGATTTGTGAATGGAATCCTATAGATTTCAATACTACATGAACACCATATTCGATGGTTTTATAAAATCATAAGTCGGTAAAGAGTTATGTCCACTAGGGCGCACAGATGATAGTTTTTGGTAGTTTTCTATTTACGTCTACGTTACACAAATTTTAAAGTAGAATAAAATTATATTTTAAATTTTGTAAAAGTACTTTTCTAGAATTTCATCATGTCCGCTTTCCGAAACTTCAAACGTTTTGTAATTTCGAGTTCGGGATCTCCCAAAATCTCGAAAATACCAAAACGTGTCTGATTTCGGACAGCTGACACTTTTAGAATTTTCTGGAAAAATAGGTTCTAAAAT
Organism: Iris macrosiphon; assembly: GCA_036927795.1. NCBI lineage: Eukaryota > Viridiplantae > Streptophyta > Magnoliopsida > Asparagales > Iridaceae > Iris > Iris macrosiphon. The sequence continues at coordinate 43,146,265 of JAYESA010000015.1, forward strand.
TATTAAAATAATTTATATATTCAGAAAACTAACCTTGATATGGTTCTAACAAACAAAACTGGAGCGCGTTTGGAGTCCGGAGCTAGGAGATATTGTCTTTTTAATTCGTCATAACTAGTAGAAAATGAGGCTGAATTTATGACGAATTTTGACTATTTTTGGACGAAAAAGGGGGAAATTTGGGGAAGAAAAATATGAAGGATGAGCTATTTATAATGGTGGACACTACTTAATTAAATACGACTAGGATTAGTTAATTTGGATAGGATTATGATGAATTTAAATAAGGATAAGATATGCATGAAGTTGCTTTCCTAGTAGGTTCAGGATTTGAATTAATTTAAAATAGAGTTTGAGTTTATCTCAATACACTACTAGAATAAGCGGGATTAGCGATATTTTTTAGCGACTCCATGTAAAAACGTCGCTAGACGTCGCTAATTGGCGACATTTAGAGACGTTTAGTGACTTTTATTCAGTTTTTAAAAGATTAGTCGCTATAAGTTCAATTTAGGTCGCTAAACGTCGCTAATATATTTTATTTTGCGACATTTTTTAGTGACGTAAATTTTTGGACATTTTAGCGATGTCATTAGCGACGTTTAAGACGTCGCTAAATTAGCGACGTCATTATTGGCGTCGCTAAAATATCGCTAAATCCTAAATTTGCGACGTTATTATTGGCGTCGCTAAATTCGTAGCTAAATTCTAAATTAGCGATGTCATTATTGGCGTCGCTAAAACGTCGCTAAATTTTTTACTTAGGGCTGATTCCCTCCATTTCTTTCGATCTCTCCCTCTCCCTCTCCCAAACCTGCTCTCGATCTCTCCCGCTCTGGCTCCTCCTTCCTCCGTCCGATGACCCCCCTCGGCCGCGTCCTTCCCCTCCTGCTCCCCTCCTCCCTCCGGCGTCCCCTCCTCCCTCCCGGCGACCCCCCTCTAGCCGCGTCCTCCCCCCTCCGGCCGCGTCCTCCCCCCTCCTCCTCCTCCTCCTCCTCCTCTAGGTAAACCCTAACTCTCTCTCTCTCCCCCTCTCTCTCTCTCTTACATGACACACATGGCACTGACACTGACACGACACACACACGTTACAGACACTGACCCAGATTTGAAACACACACTGACGCGACACACACACACGTGACCTAGGGTTAAGGTTAGGGTTAGGATTTTTGACCTGGGGTTAGGGTTAGGGTTTTTGACCTGGGATTAGGGTTTTTGTGATAAGGGCTTAGTGTAATCCACGACTGCAGACGATCCTCCTTCACTGGATCCATGGGTTCGCCATTGATGATCGAAAGTTTTGGTGGTGATCCACGAGGAAATCCCTTGCAGCTCCTTCTCGGATCCTCTGTGTACTCTTTCAAAGTTTGTACCCGAGCTTCGCCATGGATTAGAACTCGAATCGGTGGAGATTCATGGAGAGATCTATGGTAGCTCATGCTTGGATCTTCGGCTCCCTCCATGATTGGAGTATCATAAATTAATATATAGATTGGAAGTGACTTCTGAATTCTGAATTATAATCATGTTAATAAAATGTGCTACGATAATTTACGAGACTTATTTTGATTTGTGTCTAGAAATTTCATGATTAGGTTTCTCATTGTGAGGTTTACATAGCTTATGAGCTTGAAGTTTGTTGTGTCAATAATGAAGTTTGAACTTCATGTAAAGAGCTCAAGTAAGCTAGGGTCAAGATATACTTCAACAATAGTAGAGCTGTTACGCAAAATACACTAAGGAGTACCAGAGAGTAATATAGAGATTGGAAGTGAGAGAGGAGAAATACATGACTCTAATTCTTTTTCATGTTTTTGAACTCTAGAATTCTGGTTTATGAATTCTTGTCAAGAATTTTGGGGATCTGAAATTCTGGATTATGGGCTGAAATTCTGTAATTCTGATATTATTATTTTGGTTTATATAAGGATTCCATTTATTGAGTTAACACCTTCAAAGTGTTTTAGTGTTTTGAAATAGTGTACCTCTTGGCTTAAAGGGGACACCTCTTTGCTAGAAGGCTTTCCTATAATTAAAAGACCACTTTGATGAAATGGCGTCTTTTTGTAACTAATAGAGGTCTCTTTGATTAAAGAGATGCATGAATAATTCACGAGAGATTAAAACATAGAAGACACATTTTCATTAAATAGCCACCGAGCTTTAAGCTAGAAGGTAAACCACCTCAACCAATTGTGAGCTAGTTCCTTTGACACTGAATCTTGGAATCTTTATATACTCTTTTACAAAAACTCCAACAAGACAGGCCTAGTAAAAGTCAAACAAGATTAATTACTTAACTAGTGCCTTTGAACATGTCTTTTCAAGCTTAGATAAGCTCAATTACTTAGAAAATGGTGTCTTTGTGGAGGTCTCTTCGATTGAAGAGATGCTATAACAATCATAAGATATGAAAGCATAGAAGATACATTTTTACTCAAATACCCACCAAGCTTCAAGCTAGAAGGCAAACCTCCCTAACCAATTGTGAGATAATTCCTACAGGTGTATACTGAAGTAAGCTTGAATGGTGATGAGAATGATGATTATGGTTTTAGTGTAGATACCTCTATATTTGTATTTTGTTCAATCTATAGGTGTATACTGAAGTAGGCTCTGGTGACGTCTTAAATGAAATGCTTATTGTTTGTGCATCAGAATTCTTGATGATATTCCTCTGCCATATATATATAGAATATTTTCAATAAATTATGTTATAATATTTGTTGTTGTCCTTGTTTTACAGATTTCTTCAAAGATCTCTCTCTCCTTCTGATAAGAGAAGAGAGGAGTACTACATATTCAACACATTCTTTTACAGTAAACTTGAAAAAGCTGTGACTTACAAGGTATGTTGCTTCATACAAAAATTGGTAGCACGACGTTGTCTTGTGAATTGTTGGTAGTCATGTTAATAGTTTATCTTGCGGTCGGTAGATTGATAATACTTATTTGCAAAAAGTGATATCATAATTTGAAGCATGTTTTGTTCTTTAGTTTGGTATAAATGAGTACTATGAAGATCTATGTACACCCTATAGTGATCTTGAGTACACATAGTTTCCTGATTACCGCCTTTATCCAATAAAGGGCGTCTAATAATTGTCAATTTTAACTTACGGCAGAGGGTGGACCTACTAAACTTTTTTAATTTTTGATCCACATAGGTTTAAGGATAGTGAGATACTAAGTAATGTTGATTATCATTGAACATATATCATACCATGAGCTAAATTACATAACTGCAAGTGTAGGTTCAACTACATACTAGGCTTATAAGGTTTTTGATGAGACCCTCTTGTTTGTTGCCATGACTAGAATGTGGTGCCAACCTACAAATGGTATATTGTAGGTTGACAGCTGATGGTGAAAACTAAGCTCTTTATTAGAAATTTCCAATGTTGAGCCGGCCTTATACTGCTTGAAAAAGGCTTGAATGGTGATGAGACTGATGATTATGGTTTTAGTGTAGATACCTCTATATTTGTATTTTGTTCAATCCTATAAGCACTTGATGTCTGCTTCTGCCGATATGTTCTGTTATTTTAAAACAATTGGTACCAACATACTTTACACTACTACTGCATTATGGCACACGCTTGTTATTCAAAGTTATTTTCAGTGTTTTATCTTGGAAAAATGTAGTGTAGATACCTAAGATTTTTTTTGCAAAATGTAGACAACTATCAACTATGATCACATTCATAAGCATGTGTCAGGATAAGCCAAAGTTTGAAAAAGAATGGCATATATAAGAATAAGAAGTTATCTTGGGTTAATTAGAGGATATGCCATCAGACTTATCATCCATGTGCAGCAGCCTTATTGTTGGAAATAAACACAAAAATTATTACCCAAGATGAGCGTTTATAGAGAGGACATAGGTATCCGTGATCATATTTTATGTCTTTAGAGTTAAATCATTCATTTGGATTGATAACAATATAGATCAAAATATACCAAATAATACAAAGAAATTAGAGATATCTCAAAACACTAAAAAACGGTAAGAATTAAAGTTTTGACCAAGCAGGATCACGATAAGAAAAAACTAGCTGACTGAACTAACCGAGAAAAGAGAGTATAAGATAAAGAATGAGCTAACATGTTACTACAAATTAAGATAGTAAAAATTATCAATATAAGAATTATTAAGGGTATGTCTTAAGTAATATCTGTTATCAATTATATTCTTTGTTTTCATTTACTTACCAGATGACACCCAAGAGAGAGACACCTCCTACTGTTAAGGACGAAGTGATGCCTCCTACTGTTAAGGAGGAAGAGATACCACCTGCTGTATCTCAGACGGGGAGTTCCAGTCACCCAGCACCTATAGCGGCTGTATCTCAGACAGGGAGTTCCAGTCACCCAGCACCTATAGCGGAGATTGATCACATAGACGCTGTTTATGCGTAGTATCTGAGGGAATAGTATGTGCCCCAGCGTATTGGATATCCTCGAGATTGATACTGTGATGTTTTATATACTTTTATTGTGGTTATTGTGTTATTGTGATACTTATATATTATGCCCATTGTGTGACTGTGATACTTATATATTATGCATTTTGTGTGACTGTGATACTTTTATTTTGTGTGTATTGTGTGACTGTGATATTTTATATACTTTTTGTATTATTTCGTACGAAAAAAAATCAATGGAGAGTTGCTCTAGGTCTGTCTATAATATTTGTGTGTATTGTATGACTGTGATACTTTTTATTTATATTAAATGATATTAATTTACCGGTGTTGAGTGTTCCACCAAAGGGGTCGGCGAACCCAAAGAATTCAACGGAGGGTTGCTCTGGGTCTATTTTTAATTAGAAATTCATAAATTGCAGGAATAATAGTTTGGAAACAATTCATATTCTTTTTCTTTTTTTCTGTAAAATTAGCGACGTATTTAGCGACGTTTAGCGACGTTAATACACGTCACTAATTACGTCGATAATTAGCGACGTTAATAGACGTCGCTAAATACGTTGCTGTACGTCGCAAATTGCTGATATGGCAGTACTACCAGGTCATTAAAGATGTCGCTATCACGTCGCTATATAAGTCGCTAATTAGCGACGTTTAGCGACGTTTATTTACGTCGCTAATTAGTGACGTTGTGTCGCTAAACGTCGCTAATTTAGCGACACATTTAAGTCGCTAAAAACGTCGGTATAGCGACGTTTAGCGACGTTTTTCCTTTCAGCGACGTGCTAATTTTCGACTTTGTAAACATTGCTAATTACGTCGCTAAACGTGGTTAGCGACATTTTTTTGTCATTTAGCGACATTTTTTGACGTCGCTAATTTGACTTTTTCTGGTAGTGATAATTTATAATCTTAAATAGAATTAAAGATAATACAAATAATTTATATATAATTTTATTTATATCTATTGACACTAAATTAGCATCTATCTAATATTAATACTATATATATCCAAATAAATCCTAAATAATTTCAAAAATCTAAATAAATTTCTTAAAATTCTAAATAAATTACAGAAAAATATATTTAAATATTTTAAACTAAAATAAATATTTGGTAGGAACAACATGCAAGTATGGTCGTATAGTAAATCATAGAAGTCCTAGAAATTTATGTTTCCTAAATTTTAATTACCAAAAATTCTAGAAAAAATCTACAAAAATCTAAAATAACCTAAAAATGATTCTAAATAAATATTTACATAAGTAAATATGCTAAGAAATTTATTTTCTAATTAACTAAGAGAATACTCTAAAGTAATTCAATATTTAAAATAATCTATAATAAATATAATAATATAAAATACACATAAAATATCTATTTTGGGTGAGGGGATTTACAATCTACCCAACTTACAAAAATTTTATCCTCGAAATTGAAACTAACCCATATTCATAATAAATCACTATAGCTATTACACTTCATTGTTATCTAACAATGCTTCCTAAAAGTTATGATCTGCCATTCTAATACTTTCTTATTTATTGTCCATATACTATTCTATCATCCTCTAACTCGTCTATACTACCCAACTTACAAAAGTTCCAGTAGTAGTCAAAGTCTCTTGCGGCTATTGTCTAGGTTGTAAGACGAATTTATTTATTGGGTCGAGAATCTTGGGATACCTGTCTGGAATCTCACAACCATGATTTTTTTTTGTAACCGTCAAGTATCGTAGTCTAATACTGCCATGCCACCTGACCAATATGTCTGCAAATACTTCGACTACTTTACTACAACGGTCTAGCTGCAGCTGTCGCTACTTTGTCAGTGATTTGTCATAGTCGTCAGTTCGTAACAAGTGCCTTTAATTCTTTCCGAGGCATAGTCTAAGTTTTTGGGCAAAAGTTAAAGTCTTGACTAACTTATAAAACTATTAAAAGTATAAACTAGTTCAAACAGTCTAAAAATTCCTATTAGCCTAAGGGATGCTATACATGGTTTTTAAAATAATAAGAGGATACAGATATTGCTATAGGTCATATACATAAGGGTTATTATTAAGAACTCATCCTTTAGTTATTAATCATCTATTAAACCATTTATGTTTTAACTAACAAAACTACGGATGGGGTCGAAGTAGACCAACAATTCATGTTGGCACGAAAAAGACGTAACTACGATAGGGAGAATTAAGTACGAGATAATGAATGGATAGAGAAGAGAAGATGAGCTACCCAAGGGGACGAGATGGTGATAGAAAAAGAATACTACTACTGCTACTCGCGTCATCTATTAGCATCGCGTGTATGCCATCTGGGTAAAATATCAGTATATCTTCGTAACTGCTAAACCAACACTTATATAATTCTACGTTTACTATGCACCTAAGATCTCGTGTCAAAAAGGGGGTCATGAGTATGCAATGACACATATAACTAAGGTCGTACCTGTATCTACGGCTTCCTGTGGCCGCGCTCTCTTGTTTGTCATCATGAGTGCTTGGCCTATGGGGTATATCTAGTACTATTCGTGTATCAAACTAATACTAAGCATGAACGTTCGTCTTTTCGAAATAGGGGAAGACGAAAAACAACAATAAAGAGTTCAAGGAGGAGGTAATATAATACAAGTACGGGATTCGAAGGGATTAAAGAATTTTGAAAGGGAGTTTCCAAGGCAGTTATGGATTGAAATCTTATTTTGGTAAATTCCTATATGCATGTTCATATTAGAACAGTTATGTACCTGACATGATATGCTCTAACCAGTCTAGAGGGAAAGTATATTCATCTAACAAGTTGAGTCAACTATCTCAATCCACATAAAGTAGTGATACAAAGAGCGAACAAAGTGCACTACGGTTGATCAGACCATAATACACCGATTCTGATTTAAACAATGTATTAGTATGGGCCCCCAATAATACATATATCATGAACAAGCTCAATAAAAGAATAAGCTTGCAAAACTAGGCTATAATAGCAGTATAAGTCGAAGTAGTAAAAATATAAGTACGCTTGATTATGATGGAGGAAGGTACAGAATAATCTAAGTTCACCAAGAAGATCGGTGTTGTGCCTCTACAATTGCCATACTAATTTCTTGTCTAAGTCTAAAGTCAACCAAATGGGTGTATGGACCTCTAAGTTCTACAGTCTGGGTAAACACTATCTTCTTATGCAAGCCTATAGTTGGTGTCATTCATTTATATTTCATTAATGGGTCAAAAGACTATGTGATACTAGGTTATGAGGCATACTACCAAACTTATAAAAATTTAACTAATAGTGTTATTAAATACTAGAGGGTATATACCTAGTACAAGTCATCTTCCTACCTCTATCAAGCACGAGAGAAGATTGACGTTGAGAATTGATCAAGCAAATGCAATACAAGCAATCAAATGAGAATGAAATAAAATCAAGGACGGTGATTAAATAAGTGGATGAGATCATATATTCTAATCCTATGCGCAGGCTTGCTCGGTACGGTGACGTAACCGAGATAATATGCTCTCGACCTGCATGGGCTACCACAAAAATATGTCACGCCCAGTCCCAAAAATACGTAGGACTAGGACACGTAAGCATGCCAGCCGCATGGATATGGCAACTCCAATATATTAAAACCAAAATCCACACGTACGCTGTAATATGAATATCAATCCACAAGTGGTATAAACATAAGTCACAAGTCACATATTTCTCAATCATAGCATATACTCTAATCTTAGGCAGGGTACAATCTAAATCTCATCCACAAAAATCAATATAAATAACTAACCAGTGTCTATGAAACTAGATCTCAATATAAGTATCTAAGGAGGATAGTTGGATGGAAACAAATCCACTACCAACTCGAATGTAAAGGTACAACATAATAAACACAATATAAGAATACCAGCTAACAATCATGGGGCTCGGAGATAAGACATCCTCGAAACATATGTAACCATCCGAATCTGCGCTCCTGCAATTACTCAAGAACAGATACACCAGGAAGGGGACCAGGTCCTCAGAGGGACGTAACAAGATACAGACCAACAAGCCAATTTGAATACAGTAAACATGCATAATAGGTAGAAAATATATAAGTACGCTATACAAGACAATCTATATGAATGCAAATAAGGACAACTTTTTGATGTATGGTCAAGGGTAGGCTACTTGATCTAAATCTCACACTCACACACTCGTCGGTGGACATCATCAGCCGACATACCTCGGGGGTAGCGACCCTCGGACTCCATCAATCGACATACCTCGGGGGTAGCGACCATCGGACACGACCACTATAGTGCATGCTAGTTACTACGGTTTACCAGAGTGGTTAAAAGCCCATACGTCTAATGATTGTCCTCTCATGATACTAAGTGCCATGTGTGTGTCAACATATCTAATACACAGTAATGACTGAAAGAAAACTACACATGCAAGAATAAACAGAATACAATAAATATACAAAAATATACTAAGCATACAAAATACTGTAAGCAATTTGGCAAGTTATCTTGCCTGATCTGAAAAAGAATAAAGTCCCAACTCAATGCGTCATCCGAGGTTCCTCCATTTTAATCTATTTTAATTCTAAATAAAATAACCTAAAATAGTATTTTAATCTTATTACAATCTGATTTTATTGTTAAGCTCTAATTTTGGTCCAAAGAAAGTCAACTTTATGGATTTGTGATCCATGGCACGCAAATCGAGGCAATCCGTTGACCAAAAAGTTAACCAACTCAAATCCTAGATTTGTGAATGAAATTCTATAGATTTCAATACTATATGAACACCATATTCGACGGTTTTATAAAATCACAAGTCGGTAAAGAGTTATGTCCACTAGGACGCAAGATGATAGTTTTTGGTAGTTTCTATTTACATCTACGTCGCACAAATTTTACAGTAGAATAAACTTATATCTAAAATTCTGTAAAAGTACTTTTCTAGAAGTTCATCATGTCACCTTTTCAAAACTTTAAACGGTTTGTAATTCCGAGTTCGGGATCTCCCGAAATCTCGAAAATACCAAAATGCGTCTGATTTCGGACAGCTGGCACTTTTAGAATTTTCTGGAAAAATAGGTTCTGAAATTATTAAAATAATTTATATATTCAGAAAACTAACCTTGATATGGTTCTAACAAACAAAACTGGAGCACGTTTGGAGTCCGGAGCTAGGAGATATCGTCTTTTTAATTCGTCATAACTAGTAGAAAATGAGGCTGAATTTATGACGAATTTTGACTATTTTTGGACGGAAAAGGAGGAAATTTGGGGAAGAAAAATATGAAGGATGAGGCATTTATAATGGTGGATACTACTTAATTAAATATGACTAGGATTGGTTAATTTGGATAGGATTATGATGAATTTAAATAAGGATAAGATATGCATGAAGTTGCTTTCCTAGTAGGTTCAAGATTTGAATTAATTTAAAATAGAGTTTGAGTTCATCTCAATAATTTATAATCTTAAATAGAATTAAAGATAATACAAATAATTAATTTATAATTTTATTAATATCTATTAACACTAAATTAGCATCTATCTAATATTAAGACTATATTTATCCAAATAAATCCTAAATAATTTCAAAAATCTAAATAAATTTATTAAAATTCTAAATAAATTACAGAAAAATATAATTAAATATTTTAAACTAAAATAAATATTTGGTAGGAACAACATGCAAGTATGGCCGTATAGTAAATCATAGAAGTCCTAAAAATTTATGTTTCTAAGTTTTAATTACCAAAAATTCTAGAAAAAATCAACAAAAATCTAAAATAATCTAAAAATGATTCTAAATAAATATTTACATAAGTAAATATACTAAGAAATTTATTTTCTAATTAACTAAGAGAATACTCTAATATAATTCAATATTTAAAATAATCTATAATAAATATAATAATATAAAATACACACAAAATACCTATTTTGGGTGAGGGGGTTTATAAAATCAAATCAGTTATGCCTTAAATTAATTGCATAACTTCCCGTATCCAAAATCCCATAATTAAATTCCGTGTCGGACACCTGTGTCGTTACCTTCAATTTTGAGATGCCAACTTAACCTGTTGAGCCGGACCAACTAAAGGGTCCAAGACTGACTCCAAGCCCACACCATTTTTGACCTTTGTGTCTTTTCCAAATTTAGACCCCAAGTGCCCCCATTTAATTTAAAAGCGCGGAACACTTTTATTCTAATTAAATCGGGGATACCAATTTTGACTAATCCCATTTTAATTCCTAATTAATCCCAATGCCCATTTAATTAAGCCCATGCCAAGCACACAACACCCCCTCACCCTACAAAACACCAAACACCAATTTCCCCATAAATTTTCTATTATTTCATGTGTTTGTGCAATTATCCAAATTTAAGGGACTTAGTTGCAATTATTGAAATAGGTGTCCTAACCTCATTGGCCAAGGCCAAATGGAGAGGCTACCTCTTTTTTGACCGTAGTCAACCCATCTCCCCCCTTTCTTTGCATGAAGAAAACCTATTCCCTTCATGTAAAATCCCCACCCTTCATTTGAAATGGGAGTATCACCACCCTCCATTCATCACACAACCCCCCTTTATAATATCCTTTCCCCCTCTCCCTAATGCAGGCCCTAATCCCTAGGCACATTGAAAAGCACCCACTCCACTCTCTCCTTCCTCCTCCACCTAGAAAACTGAGCCACCCCTACATATTTATTTCCTTCTTCTTCTTCCTTTCTTCTTCTTCTTCTTCTTTAAGGAGCCTCTCCGGCCGGGCAGTGTAGCGCCGTACCGCCGCAGCTCCGGCTGCTATCCCAGCGTCGAGCCCCCGCAGTGCTCTGGCATTCGATCGCAGCCTCGGTTGTTGTCCCCGCGTCGGCACTCCAACCCGCTGCTCTCCGGCACTGCCCAACCTGCGTCGAGCCTCCCCGCATCCGTCCCTCGGAGCACCGGCGAGGCCTCTCCGGCCTACTGATCTCAACCGACGGTCCCCGCAGCTCGGCACTGCCACCCTGACGGCTGAGAATCACCCTCGCCGAGACACCCCGCTGTTCTCCGGCGAGCTTCCTCCACCCGAGCCACCATTCACCGACACCTCCATCTTCACTTCCCCACCTCTTCCACCACCCTGCTGACCACCAGCCTTCACCACCATTGTACCATCACCACCACCACCATTGCACCATCACCACCACCACCATTGGACTATCATCTCTCCGGCGAACCCCCGGTCGACACCGCCACGTCGAGGTCGACTCTCTCCCCCTCTCTTGATTATACTCTGGTTGTGTTATTTTTTAATTAGGGTTTTATTTATATGGCATAATGTTGATGATGTAGTGTTGATAAAGGGCATGGGAAAATAACTTGTAGTATATTTGATGAGGTTTAATGTGTTTTAGGGTTAATGTAGGTTAGGGTTTGTCTTTTACATGAATTAAAATGATTTTTAAATGTTTTGCATGGAGGCTTTGATTTAGTGCTTGCAAATAAATTATAAAAGTGATATAGGATTTCCATAGAGATTTAGGTTTTGATTTTAAATAAATGTCCGGGATATATATTACATGGTGGAAAATGCTTAACAAATTAATGAGGATTAAATTGTGGAGGTGAGTTTAGGGATTGTTCTTCATAAGTTTATAAAATGGAATTAAATGATAGGAATTGAGATTTAGGGTTTATCATATTGATTTATGTGCATGATAATTTGTATGGATAAGCAGTGATTTTGGGTGAAATGATAATGATTGTTGTATAAAGGAAGACCTAATATTTAATAAGTAATTACTGTCGAGGAATGAGCATACCTGAACTACTGAACAACGTAATGAGTATGGTAAGAATGAGAATTGGTCGATGATAGTGTACGGATGATTAGTTGATTTGATGTATCGTACCGATAGTCAACTGTGGTTAACCCCCCTAGCGTCATGTCCCTGTGAGTCGTAGCTGAGACTGAGCATATCTATAGATGTGTGTCACATCCCTGTTTGTCGTATGATAGTTTTTGATTTGGGTTTGACGTGGTACCGGATCCCCGTCATCAGCAGCCGGACACAGGCAAGTGTACCTTGCCATCCTATATTTCAGATTACAGATATTTATTATTTCTTTATATACATTGTGTGCGTATGTTTGGTTACGATCGATACTTCGTGTCCGGATCACAACCGGGTACAGACATTCGTCGTAACGTCTTAGAATGATTGTTAGATGTTCGTAATACCTCGATGTATGTACCTGAGTATATCGACACCCAAGGAAACATTCATACACTGTGATCGTGCCAGATTCCTGTATCTTGATACTGACATCATGATCAGAGACTGGGACGACCTTAGGATCGCGTCTGTTGAGTTATTTCTGTGTGTCGAGACTGTTAGATAGAGGTTCAGGTTCAGCACACCATCGTTGACCGCTTGGGAAGGAGAAGACAGTTACTAGACGTTTGGGCTCCTCTACACGCGCTTATATATGCAGTATTTATGTAGTGATCCTGTATCTAGTGTAGTGGTATCACCCGTGTGACTCTTTGCCCGGAGTTACGGTACGTCCCGTGTGTTTCCATGTCCGGAGCTACGGTTTTATTTTGGATAGCCCACGCGTCGAACATTGTCTTTAAACTGTGTCACACTTGTTTGGTTATGATAGAGTACCCTGTCGTTGTACTTGTACTTTCTGTTTACTTGGTATGCTGTATTTTTGTACCTTGTTACGTCCCTCTGAGGACCTGGTTCCCTTTCAGGTTTAGGCGACGATCATTACCTAGAGGAGTACGGTCTGGGTACGTATCCAGTAGTAGGGCCCACGGCCGAGGACGAGGTTATTCCAGAGGACTTCACCTGATCACTGGTAGTGACTCTTTCTTTGGGACGGTATTACTCTCTAGTTACCTGATGCCGTTCCATGTTATCTTATTGCTTACTTCATTCCAGTATTTTTGTACTAGCGGATTTGTTCCCGTGTGACTACTTAGTATTTGTACTTGATACTTTATCTCAGGACTTTTTCTTTCTGCACATTAGTTGTTATGATTACCTCTATGTTCTCTTATATTTGTTGCCTGTGGATGAGATTTAGATTGACTATTTATGTGTTATATGATGGGTTATTCATTGTACTTTACAGCTTAGGTGCACTCCGACGGGCCCATTAGATTGGGATGACCGCCAAAGTGCGCTGCTGGCCATTGCCATGTGACTCGGTTCCTTATCTTTGGAACTGGGGCGTGACAAAGAGGAAGGGGAAGCATGCAACAAAGGGGTCACCGTAGAGGCGTGTTGTCACGTCCCGATCTTCTGCAGGTAATCGGTCGTCCCCGCTAGAATGAATCACCGTGCCAGCTCTCCCGCGGGACAATCTTTTCCATCTGGACGTGATGCCGCACGAGCGTAAGCTGCGCCCATGCAAGGCTATGATCCGAACATGCAGTAAGATTGTCTAAGCTACAGAGTCGCACAGGCAGTCCGAGTGCAGCAAAATAAGAAATGAATAGGCAATTAGTAACAAGTTCACAGAGTCGTTAATAGCGGAAGCATTATATTTCATAAGTATAGAAGTAAAATAAGCTCTTTATTAATATTGAACAAGTATTACAAGCGGCGCTAGGCCAAGATTATAAGTCGCTTAAGCCTCTCTCTCTCTGAAACGATAAAAGTATGCTAAGTGGCTATATTTGTGGAATGATACATCGACGATGTTTCCAATATTATGTCTTGTATATGTGCTTCAGTTCCGGACGCAACGTTCCAAGGCTCCAGAGTGAACTCCACTCCTTAGCACGCACGAAGGGGGTTTTTACGCCGAACGAGGTTCTGTTGCACCCTACAAGAAATCTGGTGGATTATCAGTACATGAATGCACTAGTGGGGAGGCTTCTCGCCCGTTCAATAAATCCAAACACATTATATATGTTCCGTGTACTATCTATTAAGTTAACTTTCTAGTCTTGTCTTAGGATCAGTTTTATGGCATAAATAAAAAGCCTAATTCGTGTGGCAGTACGCCGTACGATATATGAGTAACACAGCGATACTTACCAACTTACCATTCGTCCTTCCCTGTCCAAGGCAAACCAAGTTGAACCAAGCACAAGCATATATAATAAAATTCAGGGGCAATAGCATAAGCAAACACAAGTGTCGTGAGCGAGGTTCTGTTTCAGGAGCACGAGTTATACGGGTTATCAAATGCATTACAGAAGATGTTTAATTGTTCAATTATGTACAAGTATCTTATACTCATATCCGTTCAGGTATTTCCGATTCTTGGATGCGATACAATAACTCGCACGCAGGTTGCCGCTAAGCGAGGATGACTTATCTATATGAACATGAGTCGCTGGCATAGCCATAAAGGACGAGTTATAGTCATTGAAGAGGATGGTATGAACCAAAAGTACATAGTGCGCTATAAGCCATCCGGTCCAGTACAAGAGACTAGCAGTCTTATAGCGAGAATAGTGCAGCATGAAGGGAACATGCCATCCTGCTAAACACTATTAAGACTACATGAGTTCCATTCGGATCGAATCAGCACCAGTGCCCCGGAGACCGTCCGTGGAACAAGATCCAAAAATCTTCTTTGTTTCCAAGATGTTCGCGACATGCAAGTCTTGGTCCTCCAAATTCACGAGATGTACGAGATTCAAGACATGCTTAAATCTTGATTCTTGCTCTGAACGAGTATTGCTCCACGAGCTGTGTTTCTTGCTTCCTTGACATGATTCTCATTCAGAGTTCAACTTGACTTGATGCAAATTCCTTAGTTCGGGAACTGCCTTGTGACCCAACGGTCCTAAATACTTGCAGGTTCATATTGCACAAAAGGACTATTTGATAGTCTTTTGGCTAACTAGATGCATGCACGATACAGATATTGTTACTTGATTGTGGCATAAATTATGTGATAAGCATTGAAATAAGGCAACGAGTATAAACTACAATGTAAGCGGGCAAGCTTGCATTTATATGAAATATAAGCATTTATGTTGGCACGGTCTAAGGGGTAGTGCAAGGGGTACAACTGTGCAGGGACATATCGAGCAACATAGTTCTTAGGGTCGTACAGTGTAAATAAGTGAATCAGTGCACTACAAAGAGTATATGATGATCTACTCAAGGCATAGCGGGGTCTACTTGCATGAAGCTAAAGTAGCATACGAGGGTCCAAGTTATGAGCCAAGTTTTATTTCTATGTTCTAACACAAGCAATACAAGATGGGATTATTCCCTTAGCTAGGTGCATTATATTTTTTATTAGCATATAAGGGGTGATTCACCTAGCGACTAGCATGTATCATCCATATTTTAAGTGTGCTGGCTAAGCAAAGACAAGTTCATCGTAGCCACCCACCTTAGCGATGATTCACCTCGGTCGAGCGATACTACGAGCGAGCCTCTGAAAGTCTAAGTCCGAACTCCTGAAGGGCCAAGTCTTGAAATCCTTTGCCTCAAATGAGTGTTATCATTTGAGCAAAGTGGGTCAAGTCATTACACTTGCGCTATTTGAATCTTCTGTCCGCTTGAACGGAATGGGTCATTACATTATACACCACTTAGAAAAGTCTCATCCTCGAGACTTTCTGAGCACAAACTGGTCTAACGCAAACTTTTGAATATATCTCAAGTGTAACAATCGGTACCACTAGATCCGTTCGAACACAATTTTTCTACTCGTTTCTTATACCGTGTTGCGAGTATGCTGGGTCGGTCTCTTTGAAAGACTCTATCATTCAATCCAAGATCTGACTTGGTCTATACTGAGCCTTAGCACAGAACATATTGATTAACGCGAGGTACATTATAATCTATTTGAATAACGATATAAGGCCGAGGCAAACTTATCCAAATTGACATACTTGTCTATTCGAATCTAACATATTCACTTGTACTAGCATTCGAGATCAGCATATCGCGAGCCTGGATCGTGCACATATTCAAAGCATCCCTTAAATATATGCATGTCAAACAACTTAGCGATATTGAAGTCTTTGCACTCGAGTTCAACATATCATTGGGTCTTGGATCGTGCATACGTTCAAGGCGTCCCTCAAACATATGCATTCAACCAAACTTAGTAATAGTGAAATTGGACAAGCTACTTGCAAAAATCTTAAGGGTTCTCGTCTTATGAATCACGATGCTACTTCCAGCAGGGTCAATCAAATTCCAAGTCATTCCAATCCTACTCAAACCAAGCATTGTACTACCGTTAAGAACGATCTATCCGATCAACCGACTAGCATCCATGTCCTATTATAGATTCTGTTTGTGTCAACATAACACACACTTAATGTTCCAAGTCTTACACTAAATCTTGCTGTCCCAGTTCTATGGCTTGTTCAAGCAATACTCTAAAGTCGGTTACACAAGTTCTTTTACTCTGCACAAGGTCATCTTCCTAATTACTAGGTCAGCTCACAAGGCATAGGTATAAGTTCAAGCACACGATTCATCGTGCAAATTTATCGCACGATGCTCGTCCCAATTTCTAAGGTCAAACTATTGTTCATTTGTACGAAATATTCTACCCAAGCTTGTTTTACTCAGATTTCTAAATATCAAGCACGAATCATCCTACACACATTAACACGTTCGCTTGTACAGGGTTCGAGTTCGTTCAGTCAAATCCATGATATATCCAAGTCACATGACAAGCCTAGCAATTCGCATGGTCTATCTCCTTCAAACATATTTGATAGGATCTACTTGTCTATTATAAGTCTTGACCACCAAGCCATAATTCGATCCTAAATCTTTAATATGAATCATAACTCTAAGTCATCCATAAGATTCATATATCCGTTCATGAAACCATTAAGTGTTATTTACTCCAGGTTCTAGACTAACTTATCCTTAAAATAGTTCTGATTCACTTACATTCTCAAACTCGTCTTATCGTGTCGACCACAAGTCAAGACGATCTATCAGTTTTCATGCTTCGGTCTCCCGCAAGTTTGATCATCCTTATTGGATGTAAGATCACTACGCCAATGCTCCTGCTGGATAATCATCCTAATCTGGATGTGACATATGTATGAGCATAGAGTTACGCTCGCACAAGACAATAACATCGAATATTATGCTATCATCGAAACGATCGAGACACCTTATCATTTTACTTTTCTCCGTCCAAGGTATATATGTTTATCAACCAAGTCATGTCCGTTCATGCCGTGATTATAATTCGTCTAGCAAAATTATCCAACGTCAATGTTACCGTTTGATAAATCCATAGTCTACTTCTGGCATTCCTCGAACAACTAAGTTTCAAATATTAAAGCCAAAGTTTATCCACTTTTGATACGTTCCATTCATCGAGTTCGTTTAGAATAATCACTAAACATATTTTCGTGAGTTCGATCATCCCTGCCATACATGAAATTACTATGTCGGTGCTCCCGCAGGATAATCGTTCTCACTGTGACTGATTTTGATGGTTATCTTTTTGAACTAGATTTAAGATCATCCTTCGAAACTCCAGATCAAATCCGTTATCGCTTACCTCTTTCATCGAACCACAATATTCATTCTCGGGCTAACTTCTGATCGAGCGATATTGTATTCAAGTTCAATCCATTTGTTTCAATTTTAAATTGCTCGCACAATCCATCAAGTTTCCACTAAGTTTTCTTGACCAAGTTATCGATTTTATTTCCTTGAATCCCTATTTTATATAAGCCTTATCACTTTGTTCAAGATATTCTCAAATTGTTCTAACCAACTATCGTACAAGACCTATGGATTCGTTTGAACATTTCTAAAGTGATCCATACACCACTCCGAAATTATGTCACCCAATCAAATCCTCAATCATGTTCGTATCACTTTTCTTAGCATATTCACTAAGTCGTTCCTTAGAAATTTTTTATGATACCTAAGCATCGCCTATAAATCTTAGTCTCGTATATCCTGTTGATAGTCATCCAAGTAAATCATATCTGATTTGTATCTGCCGACACAAAGTACTGTCCGAGTTATTTCTCAAAATCCAAGAACTATTCTCTATATTCGTCTTAGCGATATACATATAAGGTTTCTATCGGCTGTTATTCTATGTTTGACTTATCTTTTCTGAATGATACCCAATCTCGCTTGCAATTAGCTTGCTAGCAGCAAAGGGTCTTGGAGCACGATACTCAACACAACTTAGCCGAAAGGCTGTGTGCATAGCTAACCGTCTAAACGATATTCTATCTCGCACACTAACCAGTTGGGTAATCATGTATAGGTATTCAGGATCGCCCATAGCTTGCAAATTATAACATGAGTCTATTCCCATAAAGTCTAAAATAGGTCGGCACAAAGGTCTTCATATCACAAATTCGTATAAGAAATCATATCATTCATATGCAACTTTTAAAATTATTTAGACTCATTGTATGGAATATTCAATCAGATCAACGAGAGAGAGAGAGAGTGTATGCACATAACCCACGAACGAGCTTTCAAAACTAAGAAAATTGATACGAAGTCCCAAGGCATAAAGCTATGATCCGATACCAATATGTCACGATCCGATCTCTCGCAGGTAATCGGTCATCCCCACTAGAACGAATCACCACGCCAGCACTCCTGCAGGACGATCTTTCCTATCTGGGCGTGATGCCGCACAAGCGTAAGCTGTGACGTGCAAGGCCATGATCTGAACATGCGGTAAGATTGTCTAAGACACAAAGTTGCACAGATAGTCCGAGTGCAGCAGAATAAGAAACGAACAGGCAATTGGTAACAAGTTCACAGAGTCGTAAATAGCGAAAGTATTGTACTTCACAAGTATAAAAGTAAAACAAGCTCTTTATTGATATTGAACAAGTATTACAAGCGATGTTGGGCCATGATTACAAGTCGACCAAGCCTCTCTCTCTCTCTGAAACGATAAAAGCATGCCTAGTGGCTATATTTGTGGAATGATACATAGACGATGTTTCCAATATTATGTCTTGTATATGTGCTTCAGTTCCGGACGCAACGTTCTAAGGCTTCAGAGTGAACTCCACGCCTTAGAACGCACGAAAGGGGTTCCGCACTGAATGTGGTTCTTCCATACCCTGCAAGCAAACTGGTGGGTTATCAGTACATGAATGCACTTGCGTGGAGGCTTCTCGCCCGCTCGATAAATCAAAATACGTTACATAGGTTTCATACACCAACTATTAAGTTATGTTTCTAGTCTTGCCTCAGGATCAGTTTTATGGCATAAATGAGAAGCCTAAATCGTGTGGCAGTACGCCGTACGATATATGAGTAACACGACGATACTTACCAACTTACCATTCATCTTTCCATGTCCAAGGCAAACCAAGTAAAATCAAGCACAAGCATATATAATAAAATCCAAGGGGCAATAACATAAGCAAACACAAGTGTCATGAGCGAGGTTCTATTTCAAGAGCACGAGTTATACGGGTTATCAAGTGCGTTGCAGAAGATGTTCAACTGTTCAATTATATACAAGTGTCATATACTCATATCCGTTCAGGTATTTTCGATTCCTTGATGCGATACAATGACTCTCACGCGGGTTGCGGCTAAGCTAGGATGACTTATCTATATGAATATGAGTCGTTGGCATAGCCATAAAGGACGAGTTATAGTCATTGACAAGGATGGTATGCAACGAAAGTACACAATATGCTACAAGCTATTTCGTCTAGTACACGAGACTATCAGTCTTATAGTGAGAATGGTGCAGCATAAAGCACACACGCCATCCGGCTAAACACGAATAAGACTACATGAGTTCCATCCGGATCTGATCGGCCCCGGTGCCCCGAAGATCGTCCGTGGAACAAGATCCAAAATTTCCCTTATTTCCAAGTTGTTCGAGACATGCAAGTCTTGGTCATCCAGATTCACGAGATACACGAGATTCACGACATGCTTAAATCTTGATTCTTGCTCTGAACGAGTATTTCTCCACGAGCTGTGTTTATTGCTTTCTTGACATGATTCTCGTTCAGAGTTCTACTTGACTTGATACAAATCCTCTAGTTCGGGAACTGCCTTGGCGACCTAATGGTCCCGAATACTTGCATGTTCAAATTGCACAGAAGGACTATTTGATAGTATTATGGCTAACTAAATGCATACACGATACAAATAGTTTTACTTGATTGTGGCATAAATTATGTGACAAGCATTAAAATGAGACAACGAGTACAAACTACAATATAAGCAGGCAAGCATGCATTTATATAAAATATAAGCATTTAAGTTGGCTCGGTCTAATGGGTAGTACGAGGGGTACAATCGTACAGGGACATATCGAGCAACTTAGTTCTTAGGGGTGTGTAGTGTAAATAAGTGAAGCAGTGCACTACGAAGAGTATATGATGATCTACTTGAGGCATAGCGGGGTCTACTTGTACGAAGCTAAAGTAGCATGCGAGAGTCCAAGTTATGAGCCATATTTTATTTTCATGTTCTAACACAAGCAATACAAGATGGGATTATTTTCTTACCTAGGTGCATTGTATTCTTTATTAGCATAAAAGGGGTGATTTACCTAGTGACTAGCATGTATCGTCCATATTTTAAGTATGCTGGCTAAGCAAAGATAAGTTTATCGTAGCCACCCACCTTAGTGATGATTCACCTCGGTCGAGCGATACTCCGAGCTAGCCTTTGAAAGTCTAAGTCCGAACTCCTAAAGGTCTAAGTTTGGAAATCCTTTACCTCAAACGAGTGTTCTCGTTGAGCAAAGTGGGTCGGGTCATTGCACTTGCACCGTTTGAATCGGCTGTCCGCTTGAACGGAACGAGTCCTTACACGTGTCGCCAGAGAGAAGAGGTAGAGGATGTCGCCGGAGCATTAGGGGGGGGGAGGGGGTCGTAGGAGAGAGAAAATTTTGAGTGAAAATGAAAATTAGGAAGAGTCGGGGCTGCTGCAGGAAATAAAATGCTTAGTAGCAACGGAATAGATCCGTCGTCAGTCCCTCGCTACCTATATGCTGATGCATCAGCGACGGACTAGCGACAAAAATTTGAACATGTATTTCATATAAATATTTTTATCGCTAGTCAGTCACTATTTCGTTGCTACTCAACGAAGGTCATGGTTCTTTCGCTGTAGTCCATTGCTAAATTATTTTCTTTTTGTAGTGGTTGTCATATGAAATAAAAAGAGGATACAAGATCTCAATGATAGATACATAATGCAAAAGTATGTCGTCAATATTAAGTTGCCACAAATGACTTCCTAGCAACGTCGAGGTGCGTCACCTTGAGTGATAGCTTGGATGTTATCAATTTTATTGGGGTCTAGTCTGGATTTGATAAATTTTAGAGCCCAAATATAGTCAAAGATTTTATTTATTTTAATTTAGAAATCTAATTAAATGTAATATTTGATTAGATTTCAAATTTGTATCAAATATTTAATCTGGCCCATATTTGGACATCCGTAATTGGTGTTTGGCTATTTTAGATGGAATATGAATCTTATTTTAAGGTTTTCAATTTAGAAAATTCTATTATGACATAAAATTAGATTTCTCATCCTATAAATATAGGAGGAGGGTGGAGGCACAAAATATAGCATAAGTTAGAGATTCGAGTTGCTCGTCCACAGAAAATCTAAGAGAAAGTCCGTGCTTTGGTCTTAGGACTTCTCCATCCAAGACAAAAGGAAGAAAGAGATCTAATCGATGAGTCATCGCCTTCGCTCAGGGAGATTCCTACGGGTTGATGAGTGATTTCAATTATAACCTTTTCTTTTCTTCTTGAGTGTGGTGAGGGGGTTGAATCTATTAAGGCAAATGGTTCAACATTAATTTTGTCAATACTGTAATTTTATCTGAGTTATAAAGGTTAGAATTTTAGGAAATCTAAGAGAAACTTCGTGCTTTGCTCTTAGGACTTTGTCATCCAAGACAGAAGAAAGAATGAGATCTGATCGAGGAGTCGTCGTCTTCGCTCAGGGAGATTACTATGGGTTGGTGAGTGATTTTAATTATAATTTCTTTCTTTTCTTCTTGAGTGTGATGAGGGGGTTGACTATTAGGACAAAGGGTTCAACATTGATTTTGTCAATCTTATAATTTTACCTGAGTTATAAAGATTAGGATTTGTCCAGGTGACATAGTCAACGCCATATACTTGTCTTTATTTGTGCTTGGTATTCATTAGACAGGAGTTGGTTATCTCAGGTGGATTGTCCTAAAGTTTTCGTCGCGAGCACTCTCAAATACTGTGTCAGAACGCTTTCAGGGCGTGTCTGATTCCCAACATCTGGTATCAAGGCTACTAGTTTTGGTTCTGGCAACAATGTCTTTGGAGCAGATGAACACTCGTATGATCACCCTCACAAGAAAGAATTGGGCGATTTAGAAGCCAATGATGGAGGATCTACTATGGTGCAAGGACTTGCATGGTCGTTGGAGGGCGATAACGCTAAGCCATCGTACAAAGCTGCTGAAGACTGAAAATGACTGGATCGGAAGGTCGTTGGATTCATCCACCAATGGCTGGATGACTCGATATTTTACCACGTGTCTATGGAGAGTTCGAAAAAAGATTATGGGAGAAGCTGCATTCGTTATACAAAAAGAAGACGGCTGGCAACAAGGTATTTCTGATTCGCCAACTCATGAACTCAAAGTACACGGAGGGTACCCCAGTGGCACAACATCTGAACGAGGTTCAGGGTATTATTAATCAGTTGTTTGCTATGAAGATGGTAATTGATGATGAGCTTTAGGCCCTTTTGCTTTAGAGTTCTCTGCCGGAAAGCTGGGAGACGGTGGTGGTGTAAGTGAGCAACTTTGCGTCTGGTGGAGTTGTAATGATGGAGGCATTCAAAAGTAGCTTGTTGAACGAGAAGATCCTCATAAGCAAGTGGAATCATCGCAGGAGTCCACTCTGGTGGCTTCCTACACGAAGGGAAGACCCAAATCACAAGCGAGGATAGGGGGGTTCTCGGAATCTTGCGACTGTGGACCGTAAGGAGGGCTGCTATCACTGTGGCAAAAGGGGCCATATTAAGAGGAACTGCATGAAGCTCAAAGCTGAGAAGGCCAAAGCAAGGATGATCAGGAGGATCTCATGGCTATGGGAGATGTCATCATCGCAGCAACCGACGCAGAGAAACCTTGTGGCATATGTCATAATGGCGATTGGGTCATGGACACGGGGGCATCGTTTCACGACACTCCATATAGAAGGATCTTTATGTAATACCACGGCGACAGGTTTGGACGTATGAAGATAGGCAAAAAGGGCATGGCTGCAATTGTAGGCATCGATGATGTACAGTTGACAACAGAGGTTGGTGAGAAGCTCGTTCTCAAGGATGTGTGACATGTACCGAGTTTTACTACAACTTGGTTTCGGCCGAGATGCTGGCGGATGATAGTTGTCACAGTTTGTTTGTGGCCAAAGATTAGATGCTTATGAAGGGTTCCCAACAGTTGGCTCGAGGAGATTTATGTTGTGGCATGTACAGGCTTAAGCCGCTGAGTTGTACAGGCATGCCACAAACATCGTATGGAGTCTCGAGGGGTATTCGACAGGAGTTGGATCATCGGAAACATGATAAGGAGGGGCTTCGAGATACTTTAAGGATTACGGAGTATTCGGCTCATCAAGACAAAGTGACGAATGGTGATGAGCCAAAGATTGAGGGTCAGTATGTCGGTCCCATGACAGCTGGTCGGTATCCAGGTGGGGGTTACTTCTCGGATCCAGTTTTGGCGACTGATGGTTTGCAAAAGCTTCACGGAGCAACATTGGTTTTAGTAGTTCGAGGCCAGGAAAGAGATCAAGGTTTAAAGTAAACTCAATCTGAGGCGGGAGTGTCACCATTCATACAGTTTTGGGAGAGCTGTAGGTCATCGACGACATGTATAGTACGTGATGTTCTGCTCGAGGATGCATGTGAATGGGGAGCTTCAAGTTCGGACACGAAGGTGGAAAGATTCAGGAGTTCGAATCTCGGGAGAATCTTACTGTCCGCTTGGTTGGGGCAGCCAAGGGTGAAGAAGCTTGTCGGAACGTTAACACCTTTCGGTGGAAGATGAAAGTCAGGAAAAGGCAGCTAAGACTCACGATGAGGCAAATAGTTAGGGACTTTGGTCTCAGCCATGTCATTGATGTCGACAGGATTCCAGTGGTACAAAAAGTGCTACGCATGACAGCTAGCGTCAACGTGACGGTCGAGGAGCTGGAGATGAAGGAAGATGCAAAGTAACTCGGGGGATCGGAGATCGGTGGCATGGGGGAGCAGGAACTCTGTCGCTGGGTGACAGACATGCAGTCCAATTGAGAAGCCATGGGGTCACCAACCTCTCTTAGACTGGAGGAGGAGATTGATAGGGTCCAGTCTGAATTTGACAAATTTTGGAGACCAAATATGCTCAAAGATTTGTATTTGATATAATTTGGAAATCTTTGATTTGATTAGATTTCAAATTTGTATCAAATATTTAATCTAACCCATATTTGGACAACCATAATTGGTGTTGGACTATTTTAGGTGGAATATAATTCTTATTTTAAGGTTTTCTATTTTGGAAATCCTATTTTGACCTAAAATATGATTTCTCATCCGATAAATATAGGAGGGTGGAGGCACAAAATATAGCACAAGTTGGAGATTCGGGGTGTTTGTCTACAGAAAATCTAAGAGAAAGTCCGTGCTTGCTTTTAGGGCTTCATCATTCAAGACAGAAGGAAGAAAGAGATCTAATCGATAAGTTGTCGTCTTCGCTCAGGGATATTGCTACGAGTTGATGAGTGATTTCAATTGTAATCTCTTTCTTTTCTTCTTGAGTGTGGTGAGGGGGTTGAATCTATTAGGGCAAATTGTTCAACATTGATTTTTTTAAATATTGTAATTTTACATGAGTTATAAAGGTTGAAATTTCAAAAAATCTAAGAAAAAGTCTGTGCTTTACTCTTAGAACTTCGTCATCCAAGACAGAAGGAAGAATGAGATCTGATCGAGGAGTCATCGCCTTCGCTCAGGAAGATTGCTACGGGTTGTTGAGTGGTTTCAATTGTAATCTCTTTCTTTTCTTCTTGAGTGTGGTGAGGGGTTGAATCTATTAGGACAAAGGGTTCAACATTGATTTTGTCAATCTTGTAATTTTACCTGAGTTATAAATGTTGGAATTTGTCCAGGTGACGTAGTCACCGCCATATACTTGTATTTATCTGTGCTTGGTGTTCATTAGACATGAGTTGGTTATCCTAGATGGGTTGTCTAAAGTTTTCACTACGGACACTCTCAGACACGATGTTGAAACGCTTTCAGGACTTATCCGATTCCCAACAGACTTGTCGGAAGAGGCCCACGATCAATTTGTTGCTATTGAATGTCGACGAATTGTTTTTCTTCGTTGATCAACCGTTTTTTTTCTTTTCTTTTTTGTAGTGTCAATCTTGATTACTTCAGATGAGAACTCTTAATCCTTAAACCCATGAATATAAAGTTAAATCTCACTTTTATCATTTTATTGATCACTTCATCATGTTACACAGACCTCTTAGTCTGTGATCACAGCTAAAAACTTAGAATGCAACCTTTGCGTTCCTCAAATTACTCCCTGATCGATGGAGTCTATGTCTTCTCATATATTTCGAACTTCTAGCTAGTCCCTGGGGGCTTCTAGTCGATTTCTTGCAGAGGACGAAGCAGATGACGAACGGCATAGCACACCACAATTCAAATGTATATCGTAGCACGCGTCTAGGCATCTGACCCCCCCTCCTCCTCCTTCTCCTCCTCCATTATTGGTTATGAAACATTCAGCAACGCAGATCATGTAGTTGTCGACGCACCCCCTGATACAATATTGATCGGCACCGCACATCACCAAGAGCACGATGAGGATGGTACTAATTCTCACATTGTTGTGGTAAGACATGCTTAATTCTGATTAGCTAGCTATAGCTTGTATATATGCTTATATATATATAGAGAGAGAGAGAGAGAGAGAGAGAGACAGTTCTGGCTTGTGACTGCTGCAGAGATTTAAACTGCTTGCTCGATCACACATTTGGAAAGGACGGGGGAAAACCGCAGGTTGTTTCATTGTGACAACTGAACTAGGTTACCATCTGCATGAACTCACATTGATTGAACTATTGTAATTGTTTGCTTTCCACAACAGTGCAAGTACATTGTTAGCCAAAATATTAGGTCGTTGGTTGATACATAAAAGGAAGTACGCCGACCAATATTAATGTATATCAAGCTCGACCAAGTGTGAAACACTCACCACGATTATTCAGGATGAATCATGGGCTGGAATTAGTAATGCGTTTGGGACTGGGCTAACAAAGCCTCTCAGGAGTTTTATCATAGTGAGCAAACAAAAAAAAAAAAAAAATTGTTTAGTTAGTGCACCAATGATGAGTATATCAAATGGTCACTGCATCTATA
The DNA here is from genome assembly GCA_036927795.1 of Iris macrosiphon. NCBI lineage: Eukaryota > Viridiplantae > Streptophyta > Magnoliopsida > Asparagales > Iridaceae > Iris > Iris macrosiphon. The sequence continues at coordinate 43,173,079 of JAYESA010000015.1, forward strand.
CCTTCTGCTTGAAACATGAATTCATGACACACTATCTATTGCCTTCGAGAATCGCGTTTCCAAATGGTACCAACTTAGCAACGACAAACAAGTTGCTGATTTGTGCATAGAAAACAAAAATCAAGTACAAAGACATAATACACAAGGAATAGATTTAGGGGTGTTTGGTATATATGCCGATTATTTTTTTTTGAAAAATTTAAGGTGGGAAAATTATTTTTATGTTTGGTTTAGATTATAAAACTTTATTTTTTCAGAAATTGTGAATATCCCAATAAATGATTTGTCTAAAAAAATATGAAAATCCTATCTCTAAGAATAGAAGCGTATTTTTTTTTGCCAAATTTTGTTTGTTTGTTTTTTTCCTAGTTTTTTTTCCTTATTTTTTTTGTTTTATTTTTGTTTTCAGTTTTTTGTTCTTAAAAATATATAAAATTAGAATATGTACACAATTGTATAAGTCTTATTCAATTCTCGGTTTTGGAAAACCCAAACAGAAATTCAAACCACATGAAATTTTAGTAATTTTAAAACCGAAACCGAATCAATTTTTTTTTTCCAAATCGAACCGGATATCTTGTCCGATTCGATTCGATTCTCGATCCAAAACTATATAATGGTCACCCCTATCCGTTCCCCTTGTGCATCCAGTTGGTCCAGTTCTCGGTCGTGCTATTGTGTGCTCCTTCGAGCCCTAATGGGAAGCTACACTTTCATGCACCCCCAAATGTCATCGACAGGTCCTGCAATAAACTCTAACCCTATCCAACTCCAGTGAGACAAGCTTCTGCAGTCGGGTCTAGTTGGGATTTAATTTTCCATATATTTGAGATTTGATGTTCTTTATGCTTGTGGAACCAGTATGGTATAGTGCATATTCTTGTCAGACATTTTATTTTTTTGATCATGATTTTTTGCTGATTAGATTTGTTTTGGAGCAGATTTGAGACTGATTTGGAGAGGTTATTTCATATCCTTAGAACTCTTTCCGAGCTTACCACCACAAAAAAAATTCATCTTCATAGTAGAAAGAAAAATAACACCATGCTTATGTAAAGGATTAATTATTCTAAAAGAATGATGACATAAACTAGCATGCCAATTGAAAGATGATGCTCGAGTCTTACTGTGATTGTTGGCTACAAGTTTCGAGTTGTAACCAGCAGGAGGCAAGGACAGAAAACACAGTCGATTGTAGAAGACAGACAAAGAACTAGGGAAAGAAAACTATTTTTTTTCCCACTATAAAACAAACAACTACACTCATATTTTATAGCCACTACTGCTAACAGCTCAACTCTAAAATCATGCCAACAAACTCCTGACGTGCGACCAAAATCAAGCTAAAAGACTCTGGACCCTATTAAGATGTATCTGAACTTTGACAAGTTATATTCCTACAAACAAGGGTCATGTCTAGATTATTAAGTGATATTCTCCTCCTTAATCTAGATTTGATCAAGGTTGATAACTCCAAGCACCTGTTGCATCTCAGCGAACTTCACTTTCGCGAGAGCCTTCGTTAGAATGTCGGCACGTTGCTTTCTAGTGCACATGAACTCCACCATTATCTACCCTCTTTCAACACACTCACGAATGAAATGAAAGCGAGTATCAATGTGCTTACTGCGCCCATGAAACACTGAATTCTTCATCAACCCAATTGCTGACTTGTTGTCGACAAAGAGCGTGACTGGCTTAGGTTCGCGGCCAGTCACTTCACTAACCAGATTCCTCAGCCACAAAGCTTGACACGCTGCAGTCGTTGCCATGAACTCAGATTCACAGGAGGACAACACGATAGTTTTCTGCTTCTGAGATGCCCAAGTGATCAGGTTCTTGTTGAGGTAGAACATCATTCCACTGGTGCTCCTCCTGTCATCGACATCTCCGACTAATTTGTTGTCGGTGAATCCGTGCAGTTCATCTTCACTATGTCCTCTTCCATATATGAGTTCATACTCAAGTGTTCCCTTCATATAACTGAGGATCTGTTTCACAGTCTGGTGATGCATGGTTGTTGGCTTTTCTATGTACCTACTCTCCATTTGACAGCATAACAAATATCAGGGCGAGTATGAGTTAAGTACCTGAGACAACCAACTATACGCTTATATTGTGTCACATCGACTGGTATTCCTTTAAGGTTCTTGCTGAGTTACAGTTTAGCTTCCATGGGATACCTGGTTGGATTGCAATCTCCCATTCCAAACTGCTGCAATACTCTCTTCGCATATACTGATTGCTTCAGTATAATGTGATCACCTTGTTGATCTACCTCTGTACCAAGGTAGTAGGAGAGTAACCAAAGATCAGTCATTTCAAATTTATGCATCATCTGCTGCTTGTAAACCTTTACTACAGTTGCTCTTGTGCCAATGACGATTAAGTCATCAACGTACACTCCGACAATGAGTGCACCCTCTCCATTGATCCTCGTTTACACAACATGATCTTGAGTGCATCTAATGAAGCCCAGCTCCTTTAAGCAGTTGTCAAGGCATGTGTTCCAGGCCCTCGGTGCTTGCCGCAAGCCATAGAGAGCCTTGGACAGCCTATATACCTTGTGCTCCTAGTTCTTGACGACGAAGCCTTCAAGTTTAGCTACATATACCTCCTCTTTGAGGTCACCATTCAGAAACGCAGATTTAACGTTCAAGTGGTTAACCTCCTGAAAACCCCCTGATTTTTTTAAAATTTTTAAAAATAATTTTTACATAATTTTCTATAATTTTTTGGAATTAAAACTAAGGTATTTCGTAATTAAATGATTTTTAAATGTTGTTAATTAATATTAAAATATTATAAAAATAATATTTTTTGGTGTGAAATGAAAAAACTAGACATAGGATAATTTTTCGAGAATTTATTGGACCCCAGAAGCATTTTTAAAGCCCTAAAAACTAAGGTATAATTAAACCAAAATAAACCCGAAAATTAAATCCGGTTTATTTGAAAATAAACCAAACCAACCCGAACCGAACCGCAGTAAACCAAACCGAACCAAACCCGCTCTTAACGGGTCGGATCGGATCCTAAGTGAACCCGACCCGGACTCGAAACCCGGCCGAAACCCTAAATCCTAATCCTAGTCGACTTTACTGTTCCGGCCACCTATAAAGTTCCCTCGATCTCCACGCTCCACCGGAAAACCTAGCCATCTCCGCCCGGACATCCGCAGCGCCCGCTCCGACCATCGCCTGAACCCTAGTCCTAGCCCTCGTCTTCCTCCTCCTGACTTTCCCCCCTGTCGACCACCGCCTTCCCTCTCCACCATCTCTCTCACAGCTCCCCATCGACGAACCCCCTCAACCAGCCCTCAGCCGCCCCGACCAGGACCTCCTCCTCCCTCGTCTTCCCTCTCCATCGTATCCCACGGGAGCTCCGCCCATCCCCGACATCGAACCTCCCCCCTCTACCACCACTCGTCACCCCCGCAGAGCCTCCGCCCTCGCCTCACCATCTCCGCCTTGCCGTGCCCTGCCCAGCCCAGCACCACCACTATCACCCTCTTTTCTCCAGACCTGCCGTCTCCACAGCGCCGCCCCAGCAGCCTCGAGCCCGGCCGACTCGAGCTCAGTCGCCTCCGCCGTAGTCACCTCCGTTCCGCTGCCCTAGCCCCGGACACGGCTGAACCCTGAATCCGACCCAGCAGCGTCTGAACCCCGGACACAGCACAGTGGACACAGCGCCGCGTCGCAGTGTCATGTCAACCCGGACACGAGAAAACCTCGTTCCACGGAGCCCTGTTCAGGTAACCCGTTCTCTCTCCTCGTTGCTCCATTTTTCGTTCCGTCAGTTTTGACGCGTAGGCTATGTGACCCCCTCGATGCCCGTGCAACCCGCTCTGTGCATTGCGTCCTGTGGTGATCGTAAACCGTGATCCAAAAACAGGAAAAATAATACCCCGTTTTCACCCGGAACTAAGTACGTCCCGCCAAACGGGACGACTTGGTCGCGTGCAGTCTTCACCGAAAGGTGCACGCCGTTGATACGGACGTGCAAAATTTTGCAGAAGTTGATTTGGATGTGCGTGCACACCGGAATAAACGTGTATCCGCCGACAACGCCCTGTATTTGCCTATTCTGCAATACGTTGTAACTTTGTGTACACACGTCAGATCGAAACGAAACTTGCGCCATCGGACTCGTATCAATACGCTGGTCCTGTGACCCAAGTTTGGTTCAATTCTGAGAACGTTGACAAAATCGCATATTGTGGGCCCCGCGGCTCCACTTGACGGGCGATTTTGTGATCATCTCATCAGAATTCAATTCTGAAAGTTTCGTTGGGTTCGTATCATCGTTCTGGACTTATTGACACTAAGGTTGACAAATTTGGAGACCATTGGTTCTGACACATTTTTCGGTACGAAGCGGCCCACGTGTGGACCCCGCTTTGACCAGAAACTGTGATTTTTGCCCTTGTGTCCAAATTGGACTTAAAGACAGGCATTTCTAGCTATTTGATATTTTTTGAGCCTGTTGGTGATATTTATTTCAGCTTTTGGAGGAGTACCTGCAGAATCCACTGATACAGGGACAGCTGTTGGTATTCAAACCCCAGGCAAGTGTACCTTGCCAACACTGCAATTTTTGCTACTTATTTTTTGTCTTATTTATATACTGTTGTACATGCTTGACCTAGGACCGTGTGACTTACTTAGCGTCCGATTAATAGTCGGGTGCCAACACTGTACGCAGAGTTGTGTAACGTCACCTAGAGATGGACATTCGTGATCCTTTATATTCTCATACTTGTCTTATCAAGTACATTATAACCCAGGACACTTGACACTATTAATGAGACAGAATCTTCCTGAGATATTCATGGTGATTCTGTATAGGATACAGGTTTTATGACATAGACATTATATTCATAGAGATTATATGACTTGTTGCATTAGCTATGATCTTGCGTGACATGTACATGAGACGTAGTGGACATGAGACGTGTGGTTACATTAGGTGGGGAGAGACAAACAGGCTACAGGCTATTTTATATATATCTACTACTATTGTGAGGCCGTAGACTCTCCAGCAGAGCTAGGCACATTACGTGTTATTACTACTACCGGCTCCCCGACACAGAGCTTGTAGTGGTCTCAGCCTGAGTACTAGTTATGCTCTCACTTGCATTTCACATCATACTTACCCTATTTATTTTATTTACTATTGCACTGCATTTATTTTGGCTTGTATTATTTTGTACCTTGCTATGTCCCCTGAGGACCTGGATCCGGATTATGTCTCCAGGATTTGCAGACGAGATCTATTCCGAGGTATACGGGACAGTAGCAGGAGCTGATACAGGAGCTGTACCACTTTCTGAGGATGAGGTGTTAGCTGAAGACTTTTTCTGAGCATCTGTGTTTCATGCTCAGTATTTACTTTATTCAGATATTTATGTTTGGTCTATTGAACTATTGTATCAGATTTATATCGGGTTGTTCCCCGAAGTACTTTATTGAGACTGGTTATTGATCTACATTTCTTATTGCTGTTGATCATATTTATCTTCTGTGGATGAGATTAGTTGAGGCATGTTTTAGTAGACCTTATTCTACAGCTTAAGTACGACCTGATGGATCCATTAAATTGGGTTTGTCCATCGGTGTGTTCTGCTGGCCATTGCCACGTGACTAGTCCCTCGATATTTTGGGACTGGGGCGTGACATGGTTTTTGTGGTGGCCCATGCAGGTCTACGACTAAATCGTTCGGTTTCAACTTAGGGACCGAGCAAGCCTGCACTAAGGATAGGATAAGTTATAGGATCTCATCCACATTGGTTATGACTCATCCTCCTTCCAATCCATTCCATTTAGATAAATTTCATAATGTTTGATTCATGTGCTTCCCTATTAGTTCTTGAGTATAGCCTCTCTTAGAATATATAAGTTCCTGTTGTTAGATGATAAGTAAGGTAATATTCCTATTAAGAGTACCACTAGAGTGTTGACACCCCACTAAGTTTAGAATATCTAGTGAACCCTAGAATTCCTTATCTCTAGAATTGGTTTACCGTTACCCCCTGATGTATTATGAAGACTTGAGAGTAGTATAGACACTACTAGAGTTAGTTAGAAGTTTTACCATAATGTTTGACCCTAGTATTGAGGAACCAATAGGAAACCAAAATTTAATATTAGGACTGAACCTAACCTTCGCAGTTAGATAAGTATTGGAGAACTATAAATTTAGATTCTTGTCTTGAGATAAGCAGACAGTACCTTAGAAAGCCAAGAGCAATGTATAGAATATTTTCCTAATCATACCTCAAACATAGCAACTAGCATACCACTTCTTCTTAGAAAACCATGATGCTATCTAGAGCCCCTATTCTAATTTCATATATTGCTCCTCTACGACCATAGCGCTCGCTAGAGTGCGACGACTGATTACGTTTCTTCTCTTCATCTTTCAACTCGTGCCATCTGACACTTCTGATTATAGACCAAGTGATTTTATTCTATGTTAGGATATATATAGCTTGCTAGAATTTTGTTTGTTGCTCTTGAATTTTTTAATTATGTGATTGGTAATTAGAACTTGACAGTTTGAGTTAATCTTGTAGATTGTGATTCGATGATTATCCCTTAGTGTTAAATCACGTAATTTGTACCCCCACCTCGATACAAGTTATATTTTCTTTCCCTTGAGACTAGTAACCTTTCCATTCTCGCTATTGACACATGTTCTATGAGCACTATGATTAAGACTTAAGGTGACCCTTACCTATATAATGCAATATGAGACCCTAATAAGTACCAAGATCTTTTCTCATATACCCTAATAAGAGTTTCTGTTTTATTTACATGTGCAAGGTTATTTTGCAGGATCCTCTTAAGACTGTCACAGTATTAGTTTAATTCTTTTAAGTTGGATAGTATGCCTCACAACCTAGTACCACATAGTCCACTTGACCCATCGAGGCGGTATAACTGAATGGCATTAATCGCATGCTAGCAAAAGATGATAGTGTTTATTCAGACAATAGAATTTAGAGGTTCTTGCCCCTATTTGGTCGACTAGCGACTTAGACAAGGAGGTTGTATGATAACTGTAGAGATTGTAGAGTCTTTTATTATTGTCGCTTATTTTATTTTTGTTTTTGTGAACTTGAATAATTTGTAACTCCTTTCATCATCATCTAGCGTACTTATATTTCATATACTACCTTGACTTATGCTGCTATTTTAAAGCCTAGTTTTGCAAGCATATTCTTTATTGAGCTTGTTCATGACATATGTATTATTGGGGAGGCCCACAATAATATATTTCAGAATCAGTGTATTACGGTCTGATCAACCATAGTGCGCTTGATTCGCCCTTCGCAATAATACTTTACGTGGATTGTGATATATAGTTGACTAGTAGACACCTGTACTTGCCCTCTAGATATGTCTGAGCAGATCGTATCGGTTACATAACTGTACTAATATGAGCATGTGAATATGAATTACCAAAATAGGATTTCAATCCACAACTGCCTTGACAATTTCTATTTGAATTCTTTAGACGCCTTGATCCCGATACTTCTATTCTATTACCTCTACCTTGAACTCTTTATTATTGATCTCCATCTTCCCTTATTTCGGAAAGATGAAACCTCGTGCTGGATATAATCTTGATACACAGAGAGTACTAGATATACCCCATAGGCCGATCACATACTTGAGGAATATTCTTTCATAATTAAGGACATATCATATATGATATAATCGACATTGAAGTTTTGAGGATTGAATGGCATGAGTAAATAAATTAAGGAATATTTTCTTAAAGTATATAGCCTCATATGATAGATGGATAAATTATAAGTTGGGTAGCAGTGCATTGTCAACTCGAGAGGAATTTCTTTTAGATTGTGATCGAGCAAGATTAGATTGGGAGAGGTTCAAGCCATTTTAATTTTAAGAATTTTTGAAGAATGACTAAGATGATGAGGATTAATAAATTTTAAAATCTTGATATTGAGGACCCAATATTTATACCTTAGGTACATGATTTAAATTTTTGAATAATGACGGTAAAAGCATCAATTTGAATTTAGAGGATAAATATAGAATTTCAGACTTGAACATTGGTGGACTGTATTTAAATTATTTTTTAATTTGATGATTTGAATTAAGAATTAAAATTTGATGGTTGGACTACCTAATTAAAATATTAAGGATGTGAATGGAATTTAAAAAGTTGAATATACAAAAATTTATAAGTAAAAATAAGAATAATATTGGACTCGAATTACTTCTAGAGAAAATTATAATAGTTGGAGATCGTGAGGCAAATTTATATGCGTATTTAACTCTTGAAGATGTTATATGAATTTAATTTAAATTTGCCTGTGAGTAATTTGAGAAAGTGAGAAGAGATAACCATAGGTTAAATTTTGATTGGAACAGCGGTTATCTTAACCTTAAAGTGAATGCAATGGATATGATTAGGATTTTAATTATCGCAAGGAGATTGCGATTGACTTGCCTTATGTACATGAAGGATCAATAAATTATGCCTTATTTTAATTTTGAGGACGGGATTGCTTTAAGTTGGCTGGATTGTGAAACCCCCTCACCCAAGAATTAGACCTACTTGGCTTAGATAGTAAGACTGGGGCTAGCTCGAATCCACCTAGAAATAGAATATGGTATTTTTATTTAGTTTTACAACATGGTATCACTTAGCGCACTTTACCATTGCTTCGATAATTAGAGCACTTCACTAGTCACTGCCTTCCTACAAATTCTACATCCTTGTCCTAGACATGTCCATCTTCCATTTTCATCTTTGTGCAACGTTTCAACGGTTGGGAGTTTTATGCAAAAGAGCATTTAGGTGTCCACATCATTGACATGACACATGAAGAAACCAATTTTTCGCTCATATGAATTTTTCCCATGATTTTCGGAATATGCAACGCGCAACATCGCCCACTCCGTTAAACCTAGCCTTACATTTTAACCAATGCAAATCTTATACCATCCTTGACTTCTACCGTGGCTTAATTTTAATTTTAAGGATATAATTTTTATAAGTTGGGTAGATTGTAAACCCCCTGATTTTTTTAAAATTTTTAAAAACAATTTTTACACAATTTTCTATAATTTTTTGGAATTAAAACTAAGGTATTTCTTGATTAAATAATTTTTAAATGATGTTAATTAATATTAAAATATTATAAAAATAATATTTTTGGTGTAAAATAAAAAAATTAGACATAGGATAATTTTTCGGGAATTTATTGGACCCCAGAAGCATTTTTAAAGCCCTAAAAACTAAGGTATAATTAAACCAAAATAAATCCTGAAATTGAACCCGGTTTATTTGAAAATAAACCAAACCAACCCGAACCGAACCGCAGTAAATCAAACCGAACCAAACCCGCCCTTAACGGGTCGGGTCGGATCCGAAGTGAACCCGACCCGGACCCGAAACACGGCCGAAACCCTAAATCCTAATCCTAGCCGACTTTACTGTTCCGGCCACCTATAAAGTTCCCTCGATCTCCACGCTCCTCCGGAAAACCTAGCCATATCCGCCTGGACACCCGCAGCGCCCGCTCCGACCATCGCCTGAACCCTAGCCCTATCCCTCGTCTTCCTCCTCCAGACTTCCCCCCCCCCCCCGTCGACCACCGCCTTCCCTCTCCACCATCTCTCTCGCAGCGCCCCGTCGAAGAACCCCCTCAACCTGCCCTCAGCCGCCCCGACCAAGACCTCCTCCTCCCTCGTCTTCCCTCTCCATCGTATCCCACGGCGAGCTCCGCCCATCCCCGACATCGAACCCCCCCTCGACCACCACTCGTCACCCCCGCAGAGCCTCCGCACTCGCCTCACCATCTCCACCTCGCCGTGCCCTGCCTAGCCCAGCTCCACCACCATAACCCTCTTCCCTCGAGACCTGCCGTCCCCACAGCGTCGCCCCGGCAGCCTCGAGCCCGGCCGACTCGAGCTCGGTCGCCTCCGCCGTAGTCACCTCCGCCCCGCTACCTAGCCCCGGACACGGCTGAACCCTGACTCCGACCCAACAGCGTCTGAACCCCGGACACAGCACAGTGGACACAGCGCCGCGTCGCAGTGTCGTGTCAACCCGGACACGAGAAAATCTCGTTCCACGGAGCCCTGTTCAGGTAACCCGTTCTCTCTCCTCGTTGCTCCATTTTTTGTTCCGTTAGTTGTGACGCGTAGGCTGTGTGACCCCCTCGATGCCCGTGCAACCCGCTCGGTGCATCGCATCCTATGGCGATGGCAAACAGCGATCCAAAAACAGGAAAATCAATATCCCGTTTTTACTCGGAACTGAGTACGCCCCGCCAAACGGGACGACTTGATGGCGCGCGGTGTTCACCGAAAGGTGCGCGCCGTTGATACGGACCTGCGGGATTTCACATAATTTGATTTGGATATGCGTGCACACCGGAATGAACGCATATCCGCCGACAACGCCCCGTATTCGCCTGTTCTGAAACATGTTGTAACTTTGTGTACACAACTTGGATCGAAATGAAACTTACGCCATCGGACTCGTATCAATACGCTGGTCCTGTGACCCAAGTTTGGTTCGATTCTGAGAATGTTGACAAAATCGCGTATCGTGGGCCCTACGGCTCCACTTGACGGGCAATTTTGTGATCGGCTCATTGGAATCCAATTCTGAAAGTTTCGTTGGGTTCGTATCATCGTTCTGTACTTGTTGATACTAAGTTTGACAAATTTGGAGACCATTGGTTCTGACACGTTTTTCGGTACGAAGCCGCCCACATATGGACCCCGCTTTGACAAAAAACTGTGATTTTTGCCCTTGTGTCCAAATTGGACTTAAAGACAGGCATTTCTAGCTATTTGATATTTTATGAGCCTGTTGGTGATGTTTATTTCAGCTTTTGGAGGAGTACCTGCAGAATCTACTGATACAGGGACAACTGTTGGTATTTAAACCCCAAGCAAGTGTACCTTACCAACACTGCAGTTTTTGCTACTTATTTCTTGTCTTATTTATATATTGTTGTACATGCTTGAACTAGGACCGTGTGACTTACTTAGCGTCCGATTAATAGTCGGGTGCCAACACTGTACGCAGAGTTGTGTAACGTCACCTTGAGATGGACATTCGTGACCCTTTACATTCTCGTACTTGTCTTATCAAGTACATTATAACCCAGGACACTTGACACTATTCATGAGACAGAATCTTTCTGAGATATTCATGGTGATTCTGTATAGGATACAGGTTTTATGACATAGACATTATATTCATAGAGATTATATGACTTGTTGCATTAGCTATGATCTTGCGTGACATGTACATGAGACATTATGGACATGAGACGTGTGGTTACATTGGGTGGGGAGAGACACACAGGCTATAGGCTATTTTATATATATCTACTACTATTGTGAGGTCGTAGACTCTCCAGCAGAGCTAGGCACATTACGTGTTATTACTGCTACCGGCTCCCCGATACAGAGCTTGTAGTGGTCTCAGCCTGAGTACTAGTGATGCTCTCACTTGCATTTTACATAGATGGTTACATACTTACCCTATTTATTTTATTTACTATTATACTATATTTATTTTGGCTTGTATTATTTTAAACCTTGCTATGTCCCCTGAGGATCTGGATTCGGATTATGTCCCCAGGATTTGCAGAAGAGATCTATCCCGAGGTATACGGGACAGCAGCAGAAGATGATACAGGAGCTGTACCGCTTTTCGAGGATGAGGTGTTAGCTGAAGACTTTTCCTGAGTATCTGTGTTTCATGCTCAGTATTTACTTTATTCAGACATTTATGTTTGGTCTATTGAACCATTGTATCATATTTATATCGGGTTGTTCCCCGAAGTACTTTATTGAGACTGGTTATTGATCTACATTTCTTATTGCTGTTGATCATATTTATCTTCTGTGGATGAGATTAGTTGTGGCATGTTTTAGTAGACCTTATTCTACAGCTTAAGTACGTCCTGATGGATCCATTAAATTGGGTTTGTCCATCGGTGTGTGCTGCTGGCTATTGCCACGTGACTAGTCCCTCGATATTTTAGGACTGGGGCATGACACCTCCCATCCGTGATGGGCTACGAGGGTGATGATCAAGCGAACTGTGTCGAGTCTGGCCACTGGAGCAAACACTTCATCAAAATTAACTCCATGCTGCTAGACATACCCCTTTGCCATAAGTCTAGCTTTGTGCTTGAGGATCTTGCCTTCACTGTCTCTCTTCACCTTCTATACTCATTTTAAACATATGGGTTTATGCCCAGATGGTAACTCAGTAAGCACCCAAGTCCCATTCTTCTTGATGGCTTCAAACTCCTTCTCCATAGCTTTCCGCCATTCATGTTCAAGTGTTGCATCTTGAAAGTTTGCCGGTTCTTCAACCGACAAAAACAACATCTCTGGTTCAAAAAAGGTCTTCTCAGTTTTAGCATATACGTTTGCAATTGTGCGATATCTCCTTGGCTCGTTCGAGTCTTCCGTCGGTATGGGTGAGCCGCTCAAAGTTGAGGCTGCAACTTGTGGTATAGTAGTCTCCCTTGATGCCATTGCCTCTCCGTGCATCATAGGTGTTGTCGCGTCTCCCGTGCCCTCCGGCGTGTGCACAGCCGCGTCCACCGCTCTCTGCGGAGTGATCACTGTCTCGATAATAGGATCTTCGACTAAGAGTTCTACCCGGCCTTGTGGTTCGGCACCTTCACCATTGTTCCAATCCCATCTCCTTTCTTCCTCGAACACGACATCCCTACTCACATGGATCTTACTGCATTGAGGATTATAGAGATGGTGTGTTTTGCATCCCTCTTTTATGCCAAGGTACACCAATGGCGTGCTTCGGTCATCAAGTTTCTTATGATGAGGACCTACAGTCTCTATATGTGCGACGCATCCAAACATCCTTAAGTGTTCGAGGTTTGGTTTCTTACCAGTCCAGACTTCATAAGGCGTGAGTGCACTGAGAGCTTTTGTTGGCAACCGGTTGAGCAGGTACACATCATGTCTGTCCGCCTCATCCCACATGCTTCCAGGAACATGCATGCTCTTGAGTGCCCCTTTTCTCTCGACAGGGAATCGGTGCCGCCTTTCTTCAACCGCGTCTGTAGAAGCATAAAATACGCTGGGGATTTATACGCGTATTATACAGTCAAAACCTCCAACATACATGAAGTCCGCGTAAAACAGAGCTTCAAGGCTGTGTGGCATAAAATATGACTTCAGAGCTATACGCGTAAAACAGAGCTTCAAGGCTGTGTGGCGTAAAATATGGCTTCAGAGCTGCCCACGTAAAAGAGAGATGCAGAGCTATTTGGTGTAAAGTAAAGCTTCAGAGTTGCCCGCGTAAAGTAGTGCTTCAAGTCTGTTCTGCGTAAAATATTGCTTTACCCTCCAGCGTAAAGTTTAAAATACGTTGTTTTTAATGCAGCGTAAAGTTGTACGAGGAACTCTTCGTATTCCTCGGATGAATTTGTCAGACAAAATAGTGAACCTGACTCCTGACAAAAGTACTGCACGATGATCGAGAGGATGGCTGTGATAATGATTTTACATAGAGACCCAGGCTGTCGTTTAGTGACATATTCTTGATACAAGTCGTTTTTACGCATTCAAAGAATACGCTGCCTATTCTACATGGGCAAAAATAAGTTTTACGCTCAAGATGAAGACGAAATCAGATGCCACATCAAAAGCTATTTTCTGCACAGAGCTCGAGGCATATCTCTGTATTTAATGCACGAGATGGAGGCATATCTCTGTATTTAATGCACGAGATTTGGTTCTATTCTTCAGATTTTGTCATGACTGGGAGAGCTAAAACTGTGACTAATATGCTCACATCACCATCCTTGTATTTTATGCCAACCAGGCTATTTTCAACTATAGAAGTACGCCGTATGCTATCTCCTCGAAATACGCCAGCTCATGCTATATTTGCAAAGGTATGTGATAAGGCTATTTAGCCCAGAATACGGTCAAGACCTCAGTCGTGATGGATTATTGACTGGGAATGCTAAAACTATTACTAATACGCTCACATCACCATCCTTGCATTTTACGCCAACCAGGCTATTTTCAACTATAGGAGTACGCTGTATGCTATCTCCTCGAAATACGCCAACTCGGCCATATTTACAAAGGTACGTGATAAGGCTATTTAGCCCGGAATACGCTCAAGACCTCAGTCGTGATGGATAATTGGCTATTTTATGCTGGTTATATATTATTCATGAACCATCAAGTTTTATGCAGCTCTTTGGCTTTTACGCCAATAAGATAGCTATTTGGCTTTTTTGCCAATAAGACAGCTATTTGGCTTTTACGCCAACAAGACATCTATTTGACTTTTACGCCAACACGACAGCTATTTGGCTTTTACGCCAACCATCTTTACGCAGGAGCAGTTACCTACGTGGCTTGCATGCCGTGATCTTCGAGAAGCAGTTATACGCGTTACATTATAATGGGACACGTGTCATACGCAGATTTAGAAGGTCATTCAAACGTGGGTAGCAGTTATTATAATTGCCGCATAAAAGATGCAACTTTCTTCACAGTTTGGCTTTTACGCTAACTGGACAGTTGTTGTGACTGATCTCTATAAATAGAGACCCCTGGTCACAGGGTAGAAGGAATCAAAGATCCAAAAACAATTCGATCAAGGGGCATCGATCAAGGATCAAGAGATCAGAGACAGAGAGTACAGACAGAGAGTGTTGATTGACAACCTTGGCTACGAGAATTCAATCCCACTTGCAACTTTTGAAGCTTCCTATTCTTCTACAGCACTTCTTCATCATCGTGTGGTCCAAGGGACAAAGTGACCGACCGCAGATCAGACTCCTATAGCAATTATTCCCCAGAATTATTTTTATTGTACTTAACATCCTCGTATAGAATTAATTATACTCTTTTTCTTGTTTGTAAACAATAGAAAGGTTTCGTATAAACCCTCTTCTTTCTTCAATTTGTTTATTCGAACACAAGATAACGACTCTACTGGAGACCAATTTCTTATCTGACGAGAAAGTAAATGCTCAACACGATGCTGTATCCATTGGATCGACGAAGAAGACTTTGGTCGTCCAGTTTGACCAATCTGCTTATGAAGACATGCTTCATGCAGGGGGTAGCTCTCCCTCCTCCTCTGTCCAGAACAACAGGAAGCTGCGTAAAGTATGGATGCCCAAGACGTCCTCTACCCTTCCTGCAAGCTCTCCTTCTCTGATCAACAAGGTTGTGACAACACAGCCTAGACGCCTTGTGTGTAAAAATCTGTCTCTCGTTTGTGACGTGGCAGACAAAACTTCTGGCAATGCCTCAGTTCCAATCCAGAAGTCTCAGATGCGCTCTGCGTATAAAACTTCGTCTCCCGTCTATGACGAGGCAGACAAATTTTTTGGCAAGGCCTTAGTGCCAATCCGAAAATTTTAAACGCACCCTATGCATAAAAGTATATCTCCCATCTATGATGAGACAGATAGACCCTTGGATCACATCAAGGAAAAATGAGTGACGAACCTTCCAACCTCTAGGCTTGTACGCCCACAAGAGAAAAAAGTTCCCACTCTTCAGATTACGCGAACTTTCCCGATTCTACATGAACCTATGCCAAAATCCAAATTATGCCAGGATAGGTCTGTCCGTGTAAAAAAGACCCATTTTACAGGAAAATACGCTCCTCTGACGGATAATGGATCATGTGCCACTCACATGGGTGGACTGTTGTATTCCTATGGCAGAGAAAGGGTTATGGTTCCTAATCTCCACAGGCCTACTGATGTAAAAAGGCAGAATAAGCCTTCTTCTTCTTCTTCTTATTTTGTTAATTCCCCTGATTTGCGTGATTTCTTGATCCAAAAACTCAAAGACAGGGGTCAAAATCAAGATTTAGCGCCCCTAACTACCAAGCGTGGGGAGATCATATGGGAAGTAGCATCAACATCTAATGTCGTCATGATATATGGGCCATATGAAGAATCTGTCTTTATTGTTCCACCGACTCACAACGATCAGCATCAAATAATCTTCGGTCGAATGCAGAATAGACCGATTATACAAGAAGAATCTCACGAGTCTGATGTTGGGAAAACGCAAATCCACAGATATAGCCCACATGCTTTAAAGATTATGCAAAATATGGGTTATGATTTGAAGTTGAAGCAAGACCTTAATTATGGAAAAGGCAGACGAATACCATTGCATGGTGATCCTTACTGTCAACGAACTCATTTTGGGTTAGGGTTTACCGCATCTCTTGCAAACTCCAAACCTCTAAAATCTGATCCTGTAATACCAGAGGCAAGTCCTTCTAAATCAACTTCTTTAGACAAAGGCAAACAAAAAGAGGAAGAAGAACCAGACAACAACATGCCTGGGGGTAGTCTCCCTCGACAAAACAGAGCAGCATCCAAAGCTGGGGGTAGAATTCCCTCTAAGTCTAAAGATGATGCAACTATGACCATCTTCCCTGAAGACCGTATGACTCAGGTATCGGAAGTCCGAAAGCCAAAGGGGACTTTCTCCTTTAATGATGATGACATCATTAAAATCTTCAGTATACTGATAAAGGAAAACAAACTTTGGCTACCCAACATCAGATACCCTGAAAAGGCTGGCAAGGTCGATGACCCAGAATATTGTCTCTTTCATCGGTACATTCATCACCCCACAAAGGCATGCTATGTACTGAAAGAAAAATCTAGGAGTTGGTCGACACCAAAGTCATCACTTTGCATTTATAAGGAGAAGACGGTCACTGCAAATTGATCTCACTCTAACAAGGAAATTAGCTCCCTCAAGAGGTACCGGATGATGAGTTCCTAAAAATCTCCCCAGATGAGCAACCTTCAGGTCTATCCCCACTTAGCAAATCACTCCCAAGTAAATTTTTCGGACATGGGTTCATGTCCAAACTGTTTTTCCCCCAGTTGAGTTTGCCATATCCAAGTGACCTCTGAGCAAACCTCCCAGGTTGTTGCTATCGATCAGTTCACGTCCATATTATCTCTGAACTACGTCTCTCCACTTTCTCCAGCAGAGTAAATCTATCACCACAAAAATGGTCATTCCCATATTACCTCTGCCCTGTTTTTCCTTATCCCCACTAAGTCATATCTTACCACGTCCACCTTACCTCTGAGTAAGATATTTTCAGAACTTTTTCATGTCCACATTACCTCTGAGTAAAGTTCTTCTCTTCGACTTCCTACTATCACCCCTGATAGTGCTAGTCATTTCAGCTTATTATTTGTACTTAAGGGACGTCATGGGTAATAAGTCCATAACCCAGATGTACAAATCAACTCTTGGTTCTTCATCCCCAGCAAGTGCCTATGTGTAATATTTTCTCAATCGTCGAAGATCGAGAATCATATTCTATCATGTTCATATGACCTCTGTATAGATATGTTCAGCAATTTGGCATCCCCAGAAAGTGCCTATGTGGAACATTTTCTCCTTCGTTACAAATTCTTGTAAAGAGCCATCATCCGTATCCAAGAATCCCGGATATGCAATGGATGATGGATCCTCAAAATCTCCCCAGTGAAGCAATCCTTAGGTCTACTCGCACACTCCCGTCGTGACTATTCACAATCAATCTCGTTTAACTCTAGCTATGTTCATATTACCTCTGAGCTATCATCCCATCAATCTCCCCAGCGGAATAATCCTTTGGTCTATCTTCATGTTTGGATACACCACATTCAATAAATCACTACCCAATAAATTTTTAGGACATTAGTTTATGTTCATATTACCTCTCAACTACTGTCATAATATTTCGCTCAGGCTGAGTTTGTCATGTTCATATTACCTCTGAGCAGACCTTCCGGGTTCGGCTATAGATTATTATGTCCATATTACCTCTGATATCGGTTGTCGTCTCAACTTAACACTCTTACTTAACTCTAAGTACGCCAGTGGTATTAGGTCCACAAAAACTGTCATGTCCATATTACCTCTAGCAGGGCTTGTCCTAAACTTATTACTTGCACTCTCGTGCTTAAGAAGTAATAGGTCCACCAAAAACTCCCCTGTGGGACGCCCACAACGGAAACGAATTGTTCATGTCCATATTACCTCTGAACTATCCTCATTTTCCCCAGCAAAGAAAGAGTCAGTCCATGTTCATCCCCACATAGTCATATTTTACAAGCATCTGGCGGGACTTGTCTCAAACCTATTACTTGCACCAACGTGCGCAAGAAGTAATAGGTCCACAAAAATCTCCCAGCAGGATGCCCTTACTAGTCACAAAATCTATCACGTCCATATTTCCTCTGATTGGGCTTGTTTCAAACTTATTATTTGCACTCAAAGTGTGCAACAAATAATAGGTCCACCAAGGATCCCCCAGTAGGATGTCCTCAACAAACACGGTATTGTACTACGTCCATATAACCTTTGGTACAATATCCGAAGTTCGCACAAACAATCGTAAACAAATAGGAGGGCCCTTATGTGATTGAAACGACATTTTCAAATGGCGCTTACAGATTAGCCAAGCCTAATGGAAATTTGGTAATGGCTCCTATCAATGGCAAATTCCTGAAGAAGTACTATACTTGATCTTCTTTGCTTAACGGAGTATGATGAAGATCTTATTCTGACGATACCACGTATAAAGGTTAGCTGAATCATATTCTATCAGGTTCATGTGACCTCTGAATAGATATGCTTAACTAATTTGTAAACCTATCATGTTCATATTATCTCTGATAGTGTTTTATATATAAATTTAGTTGGATTATATTATATTAGGTTCATATTATTTCTGAATAGATTTACATTCAGCGAAACCTTACTGAAAGTATATCATGTTCATATTACCTCTGATATCACTTTTATCTTAGCCTATCATTTATATTCTAAAAGTGATGGGTCCACAAAGTTAGAAAATGTATCTTTATTATCTCTGAGAAATTACAGAAGAAACAAAAAAGTACATCATTGGGGAGGAGCAGTTAAATCGCGGATCTGTTGCGCCAAAGCAGCCATCCTCTCATTCCTGGAGTTCAAAATGTTAGTGCGAGCCCGTTCCAGCCTTGCCTCGTCATTGCTCAAGAGAGATAGCTCGGACAGAGAATCAACAAAACTTGCATGAATGACACCCACACGGGTCAAGTTCTGTTGAGCTTTATTCACTTGGACATCCAAGACATCACAAACTAGCGATGCGTTGATAAGCCTCTCCCTTGTTTGAGCAAGTTCAGCTTCCAATTCCTGAACCCTCATTTCATATCCCTCACATTCAGCACGACACTGAGCAAGCTGAGGAATGCTCTCCACCAATACTGCTTGCCCTTTCTCCATCTCTTATTGATGTTCCCGGATAGATTTGTTTAAAGTTTTTGTCCTCTGAGCAAGTTCAGCAGTTAGGGAGTCATACTCAGCCTGAACCAAGTCATGGATGCTGCCTCAGGATAGTTGCAAATATTCGTTAATGAATTATTCTAAACCATTAACCATTTGCTCTAGCGCATCAGCTCTTTCAACGTCATTAAAATTTCTAATCGGCACTATAGTAAGCTTGAAGGACATCTTCAGAGCATCAAAGCCTAGATTCTTCTCCAGCACCATGGATATCAATTCTTTCAAAGTGAGGTAGAATATGCTAGTGTATTGTTCAACTAGCATAGCAAAGACCGAATGGACGCTAGGAGTGACCGCAATATCGATAAGTCTCCTTTCTGGAATGACTGCAGAGGATGTTACCATAGTCATTGCTTCAACAAATGGCGCGACAAAAAAAGAGACACCAACAACAGTTGAAGTTGCTGGCATGCTTAACGAAGGAGGCACAATCGAGATGGTGGGTTCATCCACCTCTGATATTATTTGAACTGCTACTGGATGAATTATGTCTGAGAATGTTGCAGATGAAAGATCAACGGCTTTAAGATATGCTTTTTCGATGGTGGACACCCCCATTTCATTAGCTGGATTCGCAACAAAATCAGAGGTTATTTCAGCTCCGCCCTCCCCAGAAATATCTTTGCCTGAAAATAAGATAAGAGAAAGTTAATATCAATTTGATGTTAATTTTCCTAAAAAAGCATGGAGATAATATTTACCCATAGCCGATGGTATGTATATAGCGTCTGCAGCCAGTATAGCTAAATTATTTTTTAATGATGTTAAACAAGCTGTCATACCTGGAGATGAGGGTACACCAACTGACGCTTGAAGATAGTCATCCCAGTCATCACCTAGATCTACTCGAGGCTCATCGAGTGAAATCTCGCTTGAAATACTTACAGATGAAGGAGGGACTGGCCCCATTATTTATCGTGGTAAAGGTATGCTGATCATTATTGAGCTCGATCTCGAAGGCGATATAGAAGAACCACCATTAACGATGGTAGCGGCAACAGTCGCGGGCAAAGAATCTCCAGCACTTTCTGCTGAAACTATGGAGACTCCTTCTCTAAAAGGCGAATGACCCCTAATCAAAGAATCATCCCCAACAAGGGAAATAATAGGCTCACTCCTGGAAGAGGCCCCCTTGGTGGAAGTCTTCTTAGGACCTCTGGCAGACTGCTTCTTCTTGCGGGGGGAAGGCTATTTCAGAGTGGAAGCCTTTCGTTTATGGGAAATAATGAGAGGCTCTGCTGGCGGAGCTATTTTGCCTCTCGGCAAAATTAACAAAAAATAATCTGTACCAGTAGCTTCATCACCTTAATCAGAGGAGACCGATGGTATCTCCTCTCTTCCAGTGGACTTATGGGAGCGCATTCTGAAACTTCCATGTACATCAAAATCATGATGGAAGGTATTGATGGACACATAAAATGTGTGTATGAATGAAGAATGCACAACTCCATGGAGAAAGAAGTTACGGGCACAGCAAAGGTTGCTCCAGTACAACCCACGATGAAATACCGCCATCCTCTAGCTCCATCAATAAGTCCACCTTTGAATTTGAAGCTGGGGATGGGATTTCCCACGTGTAACTGATCATATCCAAATTGCCTGGCAAAACGGCTAGGCAGATAAGGCTCCAAGTAGCAGTGGTCCTCACTTCTGTACAGCAGGTGGGAAGGTCTAATGCAGACCAACCAGTAAAAGGCTTCATGAGAAAGAATAGTCTTCCCCTGACCTACATCCTGAAGTTCATTCCCTTATTGATTGATATGTATGGGGGGGGAGGGGGGACGGTGCAGAAGAATTTCCAACTATGGGCAAAATTTAGTTCTAGTCGATAATCTATGACGCTAGTCACATTCCAAGAAAAATTCTTGTAATTCAACAAGAAGTTATTGCCTGAACCACTGATAGATCCGGGAGACATCACACTGGTATTATGAAGGATTAACCATCCCATCAGATATAAAAATGGCAATTCCACTCTGGGATATCCTTCACGTTGCGTAGTATCAGCCAGCAGCCCATCAGTAATAGCCCTCAGGCCAGCTTGTATCCTGCATACCATTATAGAGAGTAGGCCCAATCTTGCTCCAAACACCAAACGCACTACAGGCCATAAGGTGTTGCAATGAATGCGATCCGCAGACGCGATGCCAGGTACCACCCATCGGCGTAGCCAAATAGAAAGGAAGCCAGCCAGTTGAGCTTCCCTTGACAGAGGCTTTCTACAATGCCTCATATAACTGTAGGCTTTGGTCCTGTAGGATAACCCCCTATCTCTTCATTAAGAACACAATCTTGAGCCCCTGCATCTTCAATAAGATCATCGATTATGTTGGCATTAAGAATGCTCAGAGGGTTCAAAGGTTTGTCTTTGCTATCCACAACCTTGTTCTGCTTGGCATCTCTAGTCTGATGGAAGAAGAGATAGGATACTCATTTGTTAATATGGGCTAAATCATAAGGCTCTCTGTAGAAGGTGGTGCATGCAAGATAGTGGCTCATCAGCTCTTGGTATACTGCCACTACCCGAGGGTAGGTATCCTTCAACTCTCTGTTGGTGGGGACATATTCTTCATAAGGAATGTCTTCCATTGGCAGCTTTGAGATATCTGCCATCTCATGAAGGGCTAGGCCCAACTTACCTATCAGAGTGGCAAAAGTCCCAGTGAGTGAGTTATATCGCTCCATCAAAGCTAAGAACAAGTTAGGGTTGATAGGTAGCCCAACACTAGTGGCACTCACAGCCTCAAATAAGTTAATACTTTCCAGCTCCATCTGGAAGTGCTTCAGGGCCCATGCAGTTAAACTGGCCCATCAAAAATTATGGGGGGTAGGCCATCCACTGGTGCGAGGATTAACCTTGGGATATACTTCTTCCTGCCCCATGAATTCATTGCAGAAAGTTGCCATTTGAAATGGCTGGATCAAGAAAGAGTCTTCACTCGGGATGCTACCTGGTAGTAATCCTCTGAAGGGCATGACAGGGCCGGAGGGACTACTTACAAAGGATCCTTGGTTAATCCTTTCTTATAAAAGATCTTCCCTGGCTGGCCATAAAGATCAGGGGTCAGAGTCCATGCCATCCTTCTGGGATGTGTGGCATGAAAGAATGCAAAGATAGGGTAATCTCTAGGCATCTTTGGCAGGAACATGATCGTGCCCTCAGCAGAAAATATCCAATCTTCCTTCTTGGGCTTTGTCTGGGATTGTTTATCAATAACATCCCCAAATAAGAAAGCTGGTTTCTTATACTCAGTGTCGTCTATGTACGTCAAGGGTTCCCCACTGATCATACTCAGCAACATTCGTTCTCCTTGGGCCGAGATCAGAGTTTTCCTTTCTTGAGGATACTCGTTTCCAGAGATGGGGAAAGTCACATGGGACAAGTCCTCCAAGTAGTTGGAATTTAGCATTCCAACAGCAGAGCCCATCACTTCAGCCAGAGGGGGGATCTGTAGATCTACTGCAAAAAAGAAAGAGAATAAGTCAGTTTTTCAGTGCGTAAAATGTAAGGTGCTACACTCTTGTAGTATACGCCAAAACTTGAAAGTCTGAGTTTTATGCCAGATTGCAAAAATTTGAGTTTTACGCTGGAATTTACATCCAGTGCATAAAACTCAAAGTTTGCATTATACGCCAAAACCTAACAGTCTTGGTCTTATACGCCAGACTGTAAAAATTTGGAGTTTTACGTTGGAGTTTACATCCAGTGCATAAAATGCAAGGTTCACAGTATACAGCAAAATTTGACAGTCTGAGTTTTTACACCAGGCTGCAAAAATATAGAGTTTTACGCTGACAAATTAGGAATGTTGGCGTATTTGCGCATACACGTACAACGTGTGCGAAGGGTTTTATTCCTCTCGAAGTCTTTACCTGTGATGCCTGGTGCACAAGCTAGAAGGTGGAGCACTTCATTCAGAACGAGGCTCGCTTGGCCTAGTAGGCGTCGCTCTGCTTGAGCAGTAGAGCGAGATGAAGCGACTTTCTTTCCCTTAGCGATGGAGATCTGTTTCGGTGCCATGGCAAAACTGAGGTTTTTCAGAAAGAGACGAAGAGTTCTCAGAAAGATACGAAGGATTTTTCAGAAAGAGGCGAGGGTTTTTCTCTCTCATGACCAAGGCCTATTTATAGAGTTCAAGTGACTCTCTGAATCCTTAACCAAATCCGATTTTTAATAATCGGTTAGGATTTGGGACCACGTCAGCCTATCATTTGAAAAGAAAGACAGATAGTCATGCTGCATAACGAATTCCTAATTTTATGCTCATAAGCTTTTACGCTCAGAAGCTACAGATCTACGATTTTACGCTCAGAAGCTACAGATCTATGATTTTATGCTCAGTAGCCTTTACGCTCAGGAGCTACAGATCTATGATTTTATGCTCAGAAGCTTTACGCTTAGATGCTACAGATCTATGATTTTACGCGCATCTTAAATTACGCGGAACAAATCAGTAAGCAGAATACACGTATATATTGATAATCTGGGTTTTACGCTTGAAGAAGCCGATTACAAGAGTTTACGCAGGAAATACTCTTCTTATCAGCGTTTTCTCTTCTTTTTTATTTTGAGAAGACTTCATCAGACGAAAGGGCCAAGGAATTCCCTAAAAGTGTCTGTCTTCACTGGAAGAGGACTTTTCTTCCTTGGCTATTGATAGTTCATTCGAAGATTAACCAGAATCTAGTTCAGGAATGGCCTGTTTGGCGGACATTTCTTGCCCTGTCTCGAGAATCTTTCTAGAAGCCATTTTTGAAGATGATGTTCTAAATAGATCTTCTTCACATTTCGAAGGAGAAAGAACAGTTCAGAATTTTATGTGACTCCTCGTCAAAAATAGCTTGATAATTGGATCTTCAAGACAATTTAAATGCTAAAAAACTTTTTACGCATCTTCCTCTACGCGTAAAAGTTGGGACGTGACTGGAGGCATATTTGTCAGAGTCAGCGTACAAAATTATTCAAGTATATTGAAGCTGCGTATTATTAGACTTTCTCACAGCAATATGGCAGATTAATAGTACGTAAAAGAAGACAAGTTTATTAATCATGATTACATATGATGGATATCCATTTTACAAAGAATTTTTCATTAATATTCAAGATCGTGATTACATATGATGGGAATCTATTATGCTAGGTTCTCGTCTGACGGAGATCTTCATTTCTTCTTCTACAGCACTTTGTCAGCTTCTTCGGCAGGGGGCCAAGAAAATGATTAATGGCTAGAGGATACAGAACTGGGCCTGTATTATTCAAGCCCACCCCCCACACGTAATCGACGGCCATGCTCAGATTTGTGTTAGGAATTCAAACCCAACACAATACTGGAAGACATGGCCAAGCTGCCCACCAGGGTCCAGCTTCATAAAAGGAGAAAATACAACTAGCAAGCTGTGTGGTCTAATATGACCCTTCCTCTCTCTTTGGCGAATCGCCATATAAAATTATTGATTATCTCGAGAAAAGTAAGCTATGATATCCTTCCATGGTCCACCATTGCAGAGAATATTTGCTCGAACACGTCTCTTTTTATGGCTCCTTACATACTGGAAAAGCATAATCTTCTTCTTTCTCTGTTCAGCCCGGTGAATCTCAGCAGCCATCTTTTTGGTGAAGGAAGTATGGAAAAACAAGTTCATTTGCTTGCCTTATATAGGTAGAAAAGAACATACGAAATCCCAACAACTCCTTAAGTATCGCCGAAAAATCAGCCTCAAAGAACGAGTCAAATTTGACCATTTCTTGCTTCATTCAAAGTATTTCAAATTACGAGGAATTTGAAAACTTTGAAGGGGGTCTTATAGAAGCATAAAATACGCTGGGAAATTGTATGCGTATTATACAGTCAAAACCCTCAACATACATGAAGTCCGCCTAAAACAGAGCTTTAAGGCTGTATGGCGTAAAATATGACTTCATAGCTATACGCATAAAACAGAGCTTCATGGCTGTGTGGCATAAAATATGGCTTCAGAGCTGCCCGCGTAAAACAGAGATGCAGAGCTGTTTGGTGTAAAATAGATCTTCAGAGCTGCCCGCGTAAAGCAGTGCTTCAAGGCTGTTCTACGGAAAAGGTTGCTTTACCCTTCTGCGTAAAGTTTAAAATACGTTGTTTTTAATGCAGCGTAAAGTTGTACGAGGAACTCTTCGTATTCCTCGGATGAATTTGTCAAACAAAACAGTGAACCTGACTCTTGACAAAAGTACTACACGATGATCGAGATGACGGCTGTGATGATGATTTTCAACAGAGACCCAGGTTATCGTTTAGAGACATATTCTTGATACAAGTCATTTTTACGCATTCAAAGAATACGCTGCCTATTCTAAATGGGCAAAAATGAATTTTACGCTCAAGATGAAGACGAAATCAGACACCACGTCAAAAGCTATTTTCTGTACAGAGGTCGAGGCATATCTTTGCATTTAATGCACGAGATGGAGGCATATCTCTGCATTTAATGCACGAGATTTGATTCTATTCTTCAGATTTTATCATGATTGGGAGAGCTAAAACTGTGACTAATACGCTCACATCACCATCCTTGTATTTTATGCCAACCAGGCTATTTTCAACTAAAGGAGTATGCCGTATGCTATCTCCTCGAAATATGCCAACTCAGGCTACATTTGTAAAGGTACGTGATAAGGCTATTTAGCCCGGAATACGCTCAAGACCTCAGTCGTGATGGATGATTGACAAGGAAAGCTAAAACTGTGACTAATATGCTCACATCATCATCCTTGCATTTTACGCCAACCAGGCTATTTTTAACTATAGGAGTACGCCGTATGTTATCTCCTCAAAATATGCCAACTCGGCCATATTTGCAAAGGTACGTGATAAGGCTATTTAGCCCAGAATACGCTCAAGACCTCAGTCGTGATGGATAATTAGCTATTTTATGCTGGTTATCTATTATTCATGAACCATCAAGTTTTACGTAGCTCTTTGGCTTTTATGCCAACAAGACAGCTATTTGGCTTTTACGCTAACAAGACAACTATTAGGCTTTTACGCCAACAAGACAGCTATTTGGCTTTTACGCCAACCATCTTTACGCAGGAGCAGTTACCTACGTGGCTTGCATGCCATGATCTTCGAGAAGCAGTTATATGCGTTACCTTATAATGGGACACGTGTCATACGTAGATTTAGAAGGTCATTCAAACGTGGGTAGCAGTTATTATAACCGCCACGTAAAAGATACAACTTTTTTTACAGTTTGGCTTCTACGCCAATTGGACAGTTGTTGTGACTGATCTCTATAAATAGAGACCCCTGGTCACAGGGTAGAAGGAATCGAAGATCCAAAAAAAATCGATCAAGGGGCATCGATCAAGGATCAAGAGATCAGAGATAGAGAGTACAGACATATAGTGTTGATTGACAACCTTGGCAACGAGAATTCAATCCCACTTGCAACTTTTGAAGCTTCCTCTTCTTCTACAACAATTCTTCATCATCGTGTGGTCCAAAGGACAAAATGATTGACCGCAGATCAGACTCCTATAGCAATTATTCCCCAAAATTATTTTATTGTACTTAACATCCTCGTATAGGATTAATTGTACTCTTTTTCTTGTTTGTAGACAAAAGAAAAGTTTCGTATAAACCCTCTTCTTCCTTCAATTTGTTTATTCAAACATCGTCTGCCACTCAACGTGAGTAAGCAGGAGTTGTCCGCTGATACTCTTGCCTCAAATGCGTATGCGTTCTTCGTATGCTTTGAGGCAGCTGAACACTTCCTCGACCGGCATGGTCTCCACATCCGCAAACTGCTCGATCGCAGTAATGACCTGCAGGTACTTGTCTGGGATGGAGACGAGTAGCTTCTTGACGATGATGATGTCCTCCATCTTGTCTCCCAAGCCACAAATCTTATTTACGAGGGTCGTCAATTTTCTCGCAAACTCATCGATGGAGTCTGTCACCTTCATACGCAAAATCTCAAACTCACTCTTCAAGGTATAAATCCTTACCTTCTTCACCTGATCAGCACCGAGGTACATTATCTTCAAGCTTTCCCAAGCTTCCTTAACCATTTTATGCTTGGGCAGCTGGAGTAGGATCTCCTCGGGGACAGCTTAAAAATATATGCCAACGTTATCTTGTCTTTCTTCTTTTCTACGACCACCCCAGCCACAGGTTCAATGGTGTCCCAAACACCTTGAGCCTCCATGAAGACCTCCATCTTGATCGCCCAAGGGGAGTAGTTGTTAGATGTCAGCATCGGGTAGTGCAAGGTTATACTTCCCTCCTTTGTTGCTGGCACCCCGAGTGCTCGCTGATTGATATCTTGTTGAGCCGAAGGTACTTTGGCATACACCCATCTTTTATACCAGATGTTGGCTACAAGCTTCGAGTTGTAACCTGTAGGAGGCAAGGAAAGAAAACACAGTCGGTTGGAGAAGACAGACAGAGAACTAAGGAAAGGAAACTGTTTCTTTTTTTCTACTATAAAACAAACAATTACACTCACATTTTATAGCCACTACTGCTAACAGCTCAACTCTAAAATCATGCCAACAAACTCCTGACGTACGACTGAAGTCAAGCTAACAGTCTCTAGACCCTATTAAGATGGATATAAACTTTGACAAGTTCTATTCCTACAAACAAGGGTCATGTCTAGATTATTAACTGATAGTGATAAATAAAAGATAAGAGTACGGCAAGGCCATCATCCAGAAAATAGAGACACTTCTTGTTAGTCCTGAAGCCAGATCAAAGAAGAAGAGGTAGCCACAAAGTATAGACTTACACAAGAGTTTGTCTCTACAAACTCAAGAAGATAAGTTAGTGCACTGAGATTGACACAAGAATTCCTCTTTAGTGACACAAAACCCCACAAAATCACTAAACAAGGAACATGTTACAAACTGACAACCCAAAGGAAATTCAAATATAAAAAAAATCAGAGAACCGTTCTTCTCTTTTCGTTCGCAAATGCTACCCCGAGAAGAATGGGAACAAGAACAGAAATACAAAGAAGGAAACTCCTGCTGGGGTGATCAAAACCACTAGAGCTTAAGGCAAGATTCGTGCTATACAATAATCTGTCCCCAGGATCCAGCAAGTTTACACGAGAACTTCTGGAATGCTCTTGGTAACCTTCGGATCACTCGGAAGATTTCTTTGGAATGATGCAAAAAAATTACCGTAGGTCCTGCTGGTGCTCTCAGTTTTTCGCTCTATTTCTTAATTTTTCCAAAAATACTAAATAAAAGAGGAGAGCCTCTATATAATGAGGATTTTAGCTTCCATGTGGCCTGAGAAAAAAATTAGGCTACATGAGCCACCTGTGCCGCTGTACTGCACAGAGCAGACAACGCCGTCAGGCGCCGAAAGTTGCAGTCACGAGGCACAAAGAGCCACGAGCCGTCTGCGCCGCCTGTATGCTATACTGCAGAGAGCAGACAGCGCCATACCGAGCCGTTAACAGCAGTCCCTGTCCCCGCCACACTTGACTCGCTCAAGCTAACTTGCTGGACACATGGCTCCAGACTGCATTCGCCTCTGACCGCATGGGCTCCTGGCCACATGGGCATCGGGCCACATGGACACCTAGCTGCATGGGCCCCTGACCGCATGGCCTCTGGCCGCATGCACTCTTGGCCGCATGGCCCCTGGCCGCATGGGCACCTGACCGCATGGTACCTGGCCGCATGCGCACTTGTTCGCATGGGCACTAGACCACATACACTCCAGGTAGTATGGCTCCAAGAAGCTTATGCCCGAGCAAGCGACCGTGCATATAACTCGCGCATAAAAGGAGTAGACGAGCGCCATGCAATGATGCTGACGTGCTAAGTGCAAAGTGCGCCAGCAAAGTTCTACTTTGCGCCCTTGAGTACGAGTCTGAGTCCGAGTCCGAGTAGCTAAGCCCCTTTGAGGATTAGCTCAAAGGTGATGACAAAATAAAGATTGTCATAATAGGGTTCACACTTAATCTCTCTTGGAAAGTCAACCCACGTAGGCCACTACCCCATATTTATATACCAATACTTAGCAAAGCTATATATTGAGATATACACATTGGTGGTTTTCTAATGTGGGACTAAAACTCCCAAAGCAAAGTAAAAAACACCAACAATCCCCCACATATATCATAATATATGATCGAGCGTTCTCCATAATGACTACCCATCATGTATTAGGATAGATGTCGTCCATGACTTGAATCTTTCCGCTTGGGTCAAACAATAGTACGATACAAGAATGGACTATGCCTTGAATTATGAACCATAGTTATTGTTCTTCCTACTCGCACAATGACATCAGCTGTATCTTCGGTCACACATTAAAGGCCCTGTGCTGACCTGGTTTCGATGTATGTATCTTGGGTGTCTATGAGTTTACCCTCAAGAGACGGCCTGTATCTTTATCCATACACTTAGGTGATTTCCTTTTTTAAGAGAGTTTATTATATCCTAATATGAAGCATCGCCCTTCCGTGGTGCTACGCTATTGTGACATGGCTCGTAGCCGAGGTTAACTACCTCATGTGGTGTCATCCACAGTAGTATGAGGTCACTAGCCTCTTAGTAGTGCTATACTCTATCCCAGCAGAAGCCTTGGGCTTTCGTGCTGTGCTACACCGCTGTGACATGGCTAACAGCCGAGGTTAGCTACCTCATGTGGTGTCATCCACTATAGCTGAGGTTCATCTGACTCTGAACATCCACCACTATAATGATACCAGTCTTGATGAGATTATTTAGTGCTTTGTGCCGAAGCTATACAGTTCTCTTCTTTCCATTAAAGAGATTATTATATGCTACTGTTGCAGCTACCTGGTTATCGCAGTATATCGGTACAGCCAAAATCTGTACACCAACCTTTAAAAGATCGTACATGAGCTCCTGAAGCCATTCTGCTTCATCTGCTGCAACTTCAAGTGCATATAACTCAGACTCCATTGATGAGGGTGAGTACATAGTCTGCTTCTTCGACTTCCATGATATAGCAGCTCCTCCCATTGAGAAAAAATATCCTCCTGTGGATCTCTCGCTCTCTTCTTCCGAGCACCAACTAGCATCACTGAAGCCTTCTACCATTGATGGATCTCCGCTATAGTAAAGTGCAAACTTCTGAGTCTTCTTGAGGTATCTTATCACCCTCTTCACAGCTTTTCAGTATTCAATACCTGGGTTACTCGGAAATCTACTCAGCATCCTCACATCAAAAGCAATATCAGGCCTAGTGACATTTGTAGAATACATCAAGCTCCCAATGACACTAGAGTACTCTAACTGTCTGACGCTTTTTCCTAGGTTAGGCTTCAGTTTCTTGTCACACCTATATAGAAAATCGATCCCTGGAAGATCCTGATATCCCTAGCGTATGAGCATTTTCTCCATATAGTGAGCTTATGATAGAGCAAGCCCATGTCCTTCATACTGAATTTAGACAATAGGAATATTTTTGTTCAGTGACACATTCTTCATCCGTGCCCAGGATTAGCATGTCGTCCACATAGAGACAAATGATGACACCTCTATCGCTAGCGAACTTCGTGTACACACACTCACTACCAAAAAAAGTCAAATCAGTGACGTCAAAAAATGTCGCTAAATAACAAAAAAAATCGTTAATCACGTTTAGCGACGTAATTAGCGATATTTTACATAAGTCGGAACTCAACTCGTCACTGAAAGAAAAAATGTCGCTAAACGTCGCTATATTGACGTTTTTAGCGACTTAAATGTGTCGCTAAATTAGCGACGTTTAGCAACGCAGCGTCACTAATTAGTGACGTAAACAAACGTCGCTAAACGCTGCTAATTAGCGACTTATATAGCGACGTGACAGCGACGTCTTTAATGACCTGGCAGTACTGCCATGTCAGCATATTGCGACGTACAGCGACGTATTTAGCGACATATTTAGCGACATCATTAGCGACGTCTATTAACGTTGCTAATTAGCGACGTATTTAGTGATGTGTATAAACGTCGCTAAATATCGCTAAACGTTGCTAAATACGACACTAATTTTATAAAAAAATAAAAAAATTAAATACTGAATTCTTTCCAAACTATTATTCCTGCAATTTATGAATTTCTAATTAAAAATAGACCCGGAGCAAACTTCCGTTGAATTCTCTGGGTTCGCCGACCCCTTCGGTGGAACACTCAATACTGGTAAATTAACATCATTTAATGTGAATAAAAAGTATCACAGTCATACAATACACACAAATATTATAGACAGATCTGGAGCAACCCTCCATTGAATTTTTTGCGTACGAAATAACACAAGAAGTATATAAAATATCACAGTCACACAATACACACAAAATAAATTATCACAGTCACACAAAATGCATAATATATAAGTATCACAGTCACACAATGGGCATAATATATAAGTATCATAATCACACAATAACCATAATAAAAGTATATGAAACATCACAGTATCAATCTCGAGGATATCCAATACGCTGGGGCACATACCAGTCCCTCAGATACTGCGCATAAACAGCGTCTATGTGATCAATCTCCGCTATAGGTGCTGGATGACTGGAACTCCCCATCTGAGATACAGCCGCTATAGGTGCTGGGTGACTGGAACTCCCCGTCTGAGATACAGCAGGTGGTATCTCTTCCTCCTTAACAGTAGGAGGCATCACTTCCTCCTTAACAGTAGGAGGTGTCTCTATCATGGGTGTCATCTGGTAAGATAGATGAAAACAAAGATTATAATTGATAACAGATATTACTTAAGACATACCCTTAATAATGCGGAATGGAAGAATTAGATGACTCACAAAGCCGATCCCAAAAAATTAAAATAAAACTCTATTTTTGTTGTTGCAACAACCTTACAAGGAGGTCGTACCCTTTCCAAAATTTTGAATTAACTAACTATATACCAAGTCTAATGACATATCCTCTAATTAAACCAAGTCAACGTTTCATTCTCATATATACCAAACATGTACATTAGTCAGCTATTATGATTTTTGTTTGTTTTATTTATTTGTGTGCATAGTTTAAGTTTTTGTTTGTGTGCAAAGAATGTTGTCGTAGAACCCAACTATTGTAAGAAGTTGCT
The DNA here is from genome assembly GCA_036927795.1 of Iris macrosiphon. Taxonomy (NCBI): domain Eukaryota; kingdom Viridiplantae; phylum Streptophyta; class Magnoliopsida; order Asparagales; family Iridaceae; genus Iris; species Iris macrosiphon. Next base: position 43,205,517 of record JAYESA010000015.1, read on the forward strand.
TTACCAGATATTTGTATCCCCCTTTTTGTCTGTATTTCTTAACAAATTCTTCTATTTTTATACAGAATGGAGAATTTCATGAAGGGCAATTTCTTCGAAGTACTTCCAACATGTATTTAATTTTTTTATTGGACTTTGTGTAATTTTAGTATTTAGTATTAAATTATATTTATAACTGCCTCTCTTTCTTTGTAGCATGCAGGCAAAAATCACCTGATCAATTGTTAGGAGGCTTTACTGGAGGTTATATCTTCATTTGAACACCAATTAAACTTAATATTTTGAATTAACTAACTGACTAATTCTTAACGCAATTCTTGTTTATGCACCATACATATATATGCATGAATAATTAATTCTACTACAAAAACATTGGCTACTTAATAGATTTTAAAGATATATATAAAAAGAAAAAGAAATCTCCGTGTTGGCAATCCATCCATGTCTTTTTGATCTAGTTTTGTGCTCCCCAGTAGTCTACTGGGTTGGCTCCATCTTCTCCTCCATCGTCGTCTACTGGGTACACGCGACAGAGCGTGTGGTAACTTCGGATGCACTTCATAACCGCAAATACCAATAATGTAGCCACAATGAACCTTATCACCAGAAAGATGATCCTGGCAAAGAGATAGCCCTCTCTTTCTCCCTCTCCCTCTCTCTCTCCCTCTCCCTCTCGGTTTCCTCCGTGGTTCGGCCCAACGAAACTCATCTCCTAGAATGAGTTATCAGATGAATCGGAACGGAAAAAAGAAATCACAAAACAAAATAAAAATTAGTTCCCAAAGTTCTTCAAAGAAATAAATTATTCAAAAATAATAAAATCAGCAAATCAGGTTTTACTGGCCCATTTTCCAGCACGGCTCTAGTCGAACATTTCCCTACATGTACCCCCTTGGAGATTCTCATGAGAACGCATAGACAACAATAAAAAGTTCAAAACTAAATTAAATGATTCTAAACTTTTAAATCACTCATAATAATATCTCCAAGCTAAATTCCCTCCTTAACCCAAACACCTAAAATACAGTTACTAATTATGACCGAATTATTGGCTAATACTCTGATGGAATATTACCACAAAGTTCAAGATTTCCTTCTTGGCCTCTGTAAGACCTGTTTTACTTCAAAATTACTAGGAGCAAATTAAACTTCCAAATTACTCTAATCATACTTGATATATATATATATATATATATATATATATATATATATATATATATATATATATATATATATATATATATATATATATATATATATATATATATACACACACACACACTTCCATCTCACCAAGAAATTCAATTGTGATATAAACTACTGGTATAGTACTTCAGTTATGCAGGTTTGACCTGTATAACTTAGATATGCAATTTACTATTACTTATCCCTTCGCCTAAAACCATATTATAAAAAATTGGACTAAGGATCTTGCAACATTATTTACAAGAAATCCAAGCTAGAGAATCATGGTTCATCGATATCAGATATCCTTCATTCATAACCCCAGGTCAAAAACCATAACCCTAACCCCAGGTCAAAAATCGTAACCCTAACCCTAACCCCAGGTCAAAAACCCTAACCCTAACCTTAACCCTAGGTCACGTGTGTGTGTCATGTCAGTGTGTGTGTCAGTGTCTGTAATGTGTGTGTGTCGTGTCAGTGCCATGTGTGTCCTGTGTGTGTGTGTGTGTGTGTGTGTGTGAGAGAGAGAGTTAGGGTTTACCAAGAGGAGGAGGAGGAGGAGGGGGGATGACGCTGTCGGAGGCGGGAGGACGCGGCTGGAGGGGGGTCGACGGGAGGGAGGAGGGGGCGCCGGAGGGAGGAGGGGAGCTTGAGGGGGAGGACGCGGCCGAGGGGGGTCGCCGGAGGGAGGAAGGAGGAGCCAGAGCGGGAGAGATCGAGAGCGGGTTTGAAATTTGGGAGAGGGCGAGGGAGAGATTGAAGGAAATTGGGGGAATCAGCCCTAATTAAAAAATTTAGCGACGTTTTAGCGGCGCCAATAATGACGTCGCTAATTTAGCGACGTCTTAAACGTCGCTAATGACGTCGCTAAATGTCCAAAATACATACGTCGCTAAAAACGTCCCTAAAAATGTCGCTAAACGTCGCTAAATAAAATATATTAGCGACGATTAGCGACCTAAATTGAACTTATAGCGACTAATCTTTTCAAAACTGAATAAAAGTCGCTAAACGTCGCTAAATATCGCCAATTAGCGACGTCTAGCGACGTTTTTACATGGAGTCGCTAAATTAGCGACGTTTTTACATGGAGTCGCTAAATAACGTCGCTAATCCCACTTATTCTAGTAGTGACTTATCAGTTTCGCTGACCTTATAGCCATTTGATCTGATAACTTTGTCAAACTTCTCGTGCCATAATTTGGGATCTTGCTTCAGACCATATAGAGATTTTACCAGTTTGCATACTTTGTCTTCAAGATCTTTGACGACAAACCCTTCTGGCTACTGCATGTAAATCTCCTCAGTCAGTTCACCATTCGAAAATGTTGTCTAGACGTCCATCTTATGAATCACCATTATGTGAATAACACCTAGAGCAATCAGCATCCTGATAGCAGTCATCCGTGCAACGAGAGCATAGGTATCAAAATAGTCAACCCACTACTGTATTTGAGAAAACTCCTTGACCACTAGCCTGGTCTTGAACTTGTCAACAGTTCCATCTGCTTTCATCTTCTTCTTAATGATTCACTTGCATCCGATGGGTTTAGCTCCTTCAGGAAGATCGACTAACTTCCAAGTATCATTAGAAGTTATCGAGTGAAACTCGTCATGGATATTCGCTTTCCATAAAATAGCATATATGGTCTTCATTGCCTCATCATAGGTAAGTTGATCAGCTTCCACATGATAGGTAACAAAGACTTATCTGAATTCCTTCGGCCTCCTCAATCGCTTTGCTCTCGGCTCAGCGGGTTCTGGTTCAAATGTTGTCTCATCAACGACAACTCCTTCTTAGACTAATTCTCTATGGAAGGTACTTGCCTCGTCCGTGCTAACAACATTCTCCGGGACATCCGCGAGAACAACATTCTTGTGTCTAGAGAACTTGTCTTCAAAGAATTCCGCATCTCAAGATTCTATGATATGATTAGATTCGATATCAAGGAACCTTCGAGCTTCACTCTTATCAGCATAGCCCAGAAATATGGTTTTCGTAGTTCTCATTTCCAGCTTCTAAATCTTGAGGTCTGGAAGCTTCACATATGCCAGACAACCCTACACACGAATAACATTCAAGTTGGGTCTGACCTTGAACCAGAGTTCATGAGGAGTAATGTCCGATGTCGCGAGCGATACTCTATTCATTACAAACGCAGTTGTAAGCGTTGCTTCTCCCCAGAAGCACTTTAAAAGTGTCACGTCCTAGTCCCAAAATACGTAGGACTAGGAGTACGTAAGCATGCCAGCCGTATGTATATGGCAATTCCAATATATGAAAACTATAACACATACGTACGCTGTATTATGAATAAAAATTCACAAGTGGTAGAGATTTATGTCATAAGTCACAGGGCATAACTAGATCTCATCTACAAAATCAAATAACCAATCAACTATATAACTGATTCAAGTATAAAATGCTTGATAAGAACAAGTAGTTGGGTGAAGACAAATCCACTACCAAACTAGAATATGAGAGAAACAAAAATAAGTACATCTAATGAACAATGAGGCTCGAAAAGAAGACCTCATCGAAAGAGATAAGTAGCAAGTCCTGATCCGTACTCCTACGAATAGTCAAGATCGTCTACACCTGGAAAGGGACCAGGTCCTCAGAGGGACGTAACAAGATATATAGAAGCATGCCAATTGAATATAGCAAAACATGCATAATAGACAGAAAATATATAAGTACGTTGTACTTGACAATCAATATGAATGCATAATGAGGACAAACTTTTCGACGTATGGTAGGTGTAGGCTACTCTATCTATTTTACAACTCACACACACGTCCATATACATCAGAAGCCGTCATACCTCGAGGGTAGCGACCATCACGACCAAAAATCGATTTACCTCGAGGGTAGCGACCATCGTGACACAACTACTGTAGTGTGTGCTACTTACTACGGTTTACCAGAGTGGGTAGCCCATACACCTACTGACTGTCCTCCCCTCCCATGATACTATGTGTCAAGTGTGTGTCAACATATATAGTTTATAATTATGACTGAAAGAAACACATATATAATGCATATATGAAAATATTATAAGCGTGCAAAGTACTGTACGCAATTTGGTGAGGTATACTTGCCTGGCAAGAAAGCTGCGAAGTGTAAACGTCCAGACGTGAAGCACAAGGGATCAGAACTATGGCATCAGAATGAACATCTCCGGATGCTGAAATAAATATCACCAACATTCCTAGAATAAGCGAGATAGCTAGAAAATACTATCCTTTCGTCAAATTTGGACACAAGGGCAAAACAGTAATTTTGGGTCAAAGCGGGGTCCACCTGTGGCCCACTTTGCACCAAAATACGTGCCAGAGGTAAAGGTCTCTAAATAGGACAAATTATAGGTCAAAAAAAATTCTAAACGATGATACGAACTCAATGGTATGTCCAATTTTGGATTCCGGTGAGCCGATCATAAATTCTCCCTTCAAGTGAAACCGTGGGACCCGCGAATAGGCGGCTTGGTCAACTATCTCAGAATCGCGTGAAACTTGGTTCACAGGACCAGCGTGATACCACAAATCCAATGGCACAAGTTTTATCGTATTCTGACGAGCGTACACAAAGTGGGGTGGTCGTTTACAAAAGTTACGATACGAAGATTTTTTACGGATACGGGTTAATTTCGACGCGCACACACATCCGAATCAACTTCCATGAAAGTCCACACGTCAGGATAAACCATACGCGTCTTTCAATGCAATTGGTATGAGACGAGGCAGTCCCGTTTGGTGGGGCATACTCCTTATCAAAAAATCCCAATTTTAAATTACCAAGTTTTGGTCGTTTTGGAGGTCGAATAGTTTAACATTTAAAACAAATTAATAAAAACTAAAAGGACAGTTAAATTCTCGATTATATAGAGAAGAAAACCCTTTAATTAGATTTTGAAAATATTAAACAGGTTGGTGGCAAATTGGGCATGAACATGGGGTTTGGGTCAATTTTTTGGACTGTTTATGGTTAGTTTTTCGGTCGTTTTTCGGTCAATTTTTTGACCAATCTAGGCACGAAAACTCTTCCTGCTTGAAGAAAAATCCTAGAGGGTTAGGTTATGAACGTATACGGACAAACCGTTCGCAAAAAGGATGAGAGATGAGAGAGATATCATACCTTGAGGATAGGGCATCGGGGCGGCCCGCGGCTGCTGCGGCGGCGGTCGCCGGCCGGTACGGAGGCTGATCGGTGGTCGCCGGCGGTCGCATGGGTCGATCGGGGCTGAGGTCGCGGTGAAGGAGGAGAGATTAGGGTTATGGTTTTGGTTCGATTTTATATATATATATATATATATATATATATATATATATATATATATATATATAAAGAGAGAGAGAGAGAGAGAGAGAGAGAGAGAGAGGAGGGGTCTCCTACAGGGAGGGTCGTTAGTGGTTTAGGAATAGGAAGTTTAGGTTCAGTTATTTTTTTGTTAGGTTTTAGATTAAGGTTTTTTTTTAGTTATTATATTTTTTCTTTTCTTTTCTTTTATTTTCCTTTCCTTTTTATTTTTTTTTGTTTTTGTTTTGGTTTTGGTTTTGTTTTTCTTTTCTTTTTTTCTTTTATTTTTTTTATTACTATTACCTATTATTATTATTATTATTATTATTATTATTATTATCTTTTTCTTATTATTAACTTTTATTATTATTATTTTATTATTTTTATTATTTTTATTATTATTAACTATATATTTATCAACATATATATTTAAATATATAGATGAGGTTAAAAAAATTTAAAATAATATTTGCACACAAAATAAATTCTAAAATCTATCACCCTTTAACAAGACTCCAATAAAAAATTTATTTTATGGAATAATTTTAAATGGATATTTATATAAGTAGATTAATCAATAAAATTTATTTTCTAATTAAATATGAAAATACTCTAAAGAAATTCAATAATTTAATAAAAATACTTTAAATAAAATTTAAAATTTTTAGGGGGTTTACACTCTACCCAACTTATAATAATTTCATCCTCGAAATTATCACTAACCCATATTCGTAATAAATCACTATAGCTATTAACACTTCATTGCTAGCTTGCAGCGCTTCCTAAAAGGTTATGGTCAGCCATCCTAATACTTTCCTCCCTTATTGTCTGTACACTATTTTTTTATCCTCTAACTTATCTACACTACCCAACTTACAAGAATTCTACTAGTAGTCAAAGTCTTTTAAGGCTATGGTTTTGGTTGTAAGACGAATTTATTCATTGGGACAAATTTTTTGGAATACTTGTCTGGAATCTCATAACTATAATTTTTCTCTCTAACCTTAAAGCATCGTAGTCTAATACTGCCATGCCACCTGGCCAATATGTCTGCAGTTAATTCGACTACTCTACTATAATGGTCTAGCTGCAGCTGTCGCTACCTCGCCAGCGATTTATCATAGTCATCAGTTCGTAACATGTGCCTTCAACTCTTTCCTAAGCTTAGTCTAAGTTTTAGGGCAACAATTAAGGTCTTAACTAACTTTATAAAACTATTAGATGCACAATCCCATAACTAATCCTGAAGGAAAGAGGTTTAACGATGTTTACTTGATCGAGGCTGGACGGAGGTTTGCCTTGTCGACGTACACGCTCACTACCAGAAAAAGTCAAATTAACGACATCTAAAAACGTCGCTAAATAACAATAAATTGTCGCTAATTAGGTTTAGCGACGTAATTAGCGACGTTCTGAAGCAGTCGAAAAATACCAAGTCGCTAAAACAAAAAACATCGCTAAACGTCGCTATGCCGACATTTTTTAGCGACTTTAATGTGTCGCTAAATTTAGCGACATTTTGCGACGCCAAGTCACTAAAAAGCGACGTTTATTAAAGTCGCTAAACGTCGCTGATTAGCGACGTCAATCGCGACGTTACACCGACGTCTTTAATGACCTGGCTATACTTGCCATGTCAGCAATTGGCGACGCTTAGCGACGACTTTAGCGACGTTATTAGCGACGAACTTAGCGACGTTTTACAGCGTCACTGATTAGCGACGTAATTAGCGACGTAAATTAACGTCGCTAAGCGTCGCTAATAACGTCGCTAATTTTAAAAAAAAATAAAAAAAATTTCCAGAATCAAACATTGGTGATTCCCTGCAGTTTTACAGCATCTTTATCATACACACCAACATGATTCAATCTAGTTAACTATATAATCCAATTGAATTAAAAACCACAAGAAGTATCAATCCAATTAAATGTGGATAACTATATAATCCAATTAAATTAACTAAAAAATTCAAGACCACAAGAAGCATCATACATCATGTCTATTGTTGAAGTACCAATAATTCATAAATAATAATAAAAATAACTAGACTACTACGGATCTGCAGGAGGCTGACCAGCGGCGCGCTTCAAGGATAACAACTTCTCATACTCGTCCCGTGGAATCGACACCGATGTCGATGGAGAAGGCAGTGACGTCGGTGGCGGCCGTGCCCGCTCCAAGTCTGCGAGTCGCTGGTTGTAAGAATCCAGGGTAGATAACAGCCTCGTACTGCTATCACCCATTGAATCCTGCATCCTCGTCAGGTTCTCGCCCATCGATAGCTGTGACACATGCATCCTCGTCAGCTTCTCGCCCATCGATAGCTGTGACGCCTGCAGCTCCATGATGTTGCGATCATTGGAGGCTCTAATATCATTTGTCAATTCTCGTAGCTCCGTCATGCTGCGGTCGAGCATATCCAATCGTGCGATAAGCATCGGATCGTCCGCCTGCGGCTGGGACCGGGACTAGTCCTCCATACTTCGCAGCAAGTCGTCACGGAGAGACGCAATCTGACGGTCAACGGCCTCCTGGACGGCCTCCTGGACTCTGGCCGACGACTGCGAGGGCTGCGACTGCGAGGGGTGTGTGGAATGCACAGCTGTCGGGGAGGCCCTAGATGACTGCGTCGCAACCAGGGCGCCATAGGAGCCCGTACCGTAGTACGTACCCCTCTGGAGACCACCAGCTGCGGTCACCCACAGGTCGTCTGCCGACGGAGATGGACCGGGCTGCAACGAAGCACCAGCCTCTCCAGGTGTAGGTGCACTAGCAGTCGCCCGCTCACGAAGCCTAAGATACTCGGCCTAGAAAAGGTTTGGAAACTCAATAATTGCCTAAGTTATATTAAAATAAACACAAAGTAAAGTAATACTTACATAGGTCTGTGAGGCCCTCTCATCAATGAGATTTTCGTCCTTGCGATGGGTGGCCAAGAAGACGGTCACCATGTTTGCATCATCACCCCTTTGTACCTGTTAAAAATATATTTTTTATTACTAAACTTAAATATTTTTTCCAAGTACCATTTTATGGTACTTATATTAAAATAATATATTTTAAAAGAAAAAACATACCAAACGACGGAAATGTTCCGTCATCGGAATCGAGCCACCACACCACTTGGCAGCATTCTGCCTAGCCGCCTTGGCCTTCTTAGACCTTTCCTTGTAGCTCGGATCGTCGAATCTAGCCCTCATCGCAGTCCACTGCTCAGGCGTGATCCAACCTTGGATCGGTTTTCCAGCACGATCATGAGCCTTCTGGTCATCCAGAGCATCTCGGATAAGCTTGGCGGCAACGGTAGGAAAGAGCCGCTCGATCAACTCAGCCCGGTGCGGAGGATAAAAATACGTTTGCTACAATAAATAATTCATTAAGTTAGCATCACGAATATGCATAAATTAGAGGATTTATTTAACATACTTTTACCTGGAAGTGCGCAAACCAGAACGCCTTCCTCTCCTCCGGAGCCTCAGAGTAGTTGATCCAAGGGCCACCGTAGTTGTTCCTCAGAAATTGGCCCAGGCGTCTCTGAACCGACGATGGACGATATCTATACAGAAATAATAATTTAGATTACTAAAAAAGTCAATATACGATGAATAAAGAGAAACACAAATATATACTAAACCATCTAATTGACTTACTTTGTACCGTCGGCCCAAATCTCTGTCCTTGTCTCCTCCGGTGGTGCGCATGGAGGATCTTGCTGATGCTGGGACAACGTCGGCACGACCTCCTCTACATGCTCATCAGTCTCCATGGTTCCGTCAGCAGGAGGAACGCTGGACGAGGGAGTACTATCACGAGTACTATCACGCCTGGAACTACTCGTCCCAGGAGTGATGCCACGCAACGTCGTTGCAGTCGGAGATGTGGCTGCTCGATATACTGGAGTACTGGGCGACGATGATCCGGAACCAACAGTAGGCAGTACCGGAGTGGCACTCTGTCTACCTCGGGACCTGCCGAATCCTCCGCGTCGTCCTGTCATATCTGATAACAACATATGATGAATATAGAGAAACACAAATATATACTACATTCTACAGTCAAAATGTGATACATATCTCAAAGCATTATACAGTCAAAATATAATACATATATTCGTTAATGTCAAAATGTGATACATATCTCAAAGCATTATACAGTCAAAATATAATACATATATTCGTTAATGTCAAAATGTGATACATATCTCAAAGCATTTTACAGTCCAAATATAGTTACATTCTACATGGAATATTTTATATTTTCAATCATCTTCAGAAAATTCATCTTGTTCGCCTTCCTCGTCCTGCTCTTCCTCTTCCTCGTCTTCACTTTCATCTACTTCGTCCTCTTCGGATAATTCTACATCTTCTACATTATTACTCGTGTAATGAGTAACTTCCGTTGAGTCCACATCTACAATATTTGTTAGAAGAGGTAGATCGTCCTCCTGATAAGCTATTTCGTCAATGTCAAAGGTATTTCTAGCTTTAGTCTTGCATACTACCCACCAATCCGACCTCGCTGTCCCCCGTCTAGGATAAGTTGTGAAGTACACGAGCTGAGCCTGACTTGATAGGACAAATGGTTCGTAGCCTTGATATCTACGCTTGTAGTTTATATCCACAAGGCCATGCTTGTCAATTTTTCAACCTTGATCTTGAATCGGATCGAACCATTCACACCTGAATAGCACGATATTAGCAGGTTCTGGGCCATAATTATATGTCAACTCCACAATCTCTCGTAAGATGCCAAAAAAATCATTGTCCGGATTGACGTCTTTGTAGTTTGTAGATTTGATACACAAACCACTGTTTTTCGTGGAATCAAGATCCAGAAAGCTATCTCTGATAGGAGCATTTGTTGACTTGAACCTGAACCCATTCACACAGAAACTTGGCCATATTTTTACGACAGTAATTGGTCCCTTGGCTAGAGTCCTAATAGATTCAGTCTCGGATGATATTAGACGATCGACCTAAATACCAAAGTAGCGATGGTAAGTTATTTGTTTTACAAGTGCAGAAATAAAAAGTAATTACCAAGTATCTTACATATGCGCTCAACCAAGAAGGAAAATGGCATCTCATTTCTTGTTCTACTTCTTCGTCTGTTATGTAGGGTCTAACCGACCTCAACTCATCATTATATGTGCTGAAAAACAATGATGCAACTGCTAATTAACATTCCATTGAGAAAACTGACTTAGGTTGCTTTAACTTTCCATTCCCCTCCTCTATCAGATGCAATGCAGGACGTCTACATATGTCTTCTAAGTCCAACCTGGCCTTTGGATTATCTTTCGTCTTCCCCTTTACATCCATTACAGTATTAATTATGTTATCAAACACATTCTTCTCGATATGCATGACATCAAGGTTATGTCTGATCAGATTGGTGCTCCAATATGGCAGATCCCAGAATATACTCCTCTTCGTCCAGTTATGGGTGCGACCAAATCCGTCACACTTGTACCCCTTAGCAGGCTCTTCGATAGCACTTGGTAAATATTTACCTCTTCCCATATCGTGCATCCGGGCCACCTTGGAGGTGGATTGGCCTTCTCCACAACTCCCGCACGAAAAGCATTCCGATTTCTCCGGTACGGATGATCCTTCGGCAAAAATTGTCGATGACAATCGAAGAAGCACGGTTTGCCTCCGTGTTTCAAACGGAAAGCCTGAGAACGGTCCATGCAATATGGACATGAGAGACGACCATGGGTGCTCCATCCCGATAACATTCCATAGGCCGGAAAGTCGTTGATGGTCCACATAAGTGCTGCCCTCATCTGAAAATTCTGCTTTCACATCGTACGTGTTGGCACCTACTTCCCACAGCTGATTCAACTCATCTATCAAAGGCTGTAAGTACACATCGATGTTCCTCTTCGGATTGTTCGGACCCGGGATAATAACGGTTAGGAACATATACGGAGTCTTCATGCACATCCAAGGCGGTAGATTGTACGGAGTGACGATCACAGGCCAACACGAATACTGGGAGCCCGAAAGTCCGAATGGGGTAAAACCGTCAGAGCAGAGCCCCAATCTGACATTACGCGCTTCCTCGGCAAAATGTGGATACTCTCGATCAAAGTGCTTCCATGCTTCTCCATCGGATGGATGATCCAATACTCCTTCGATCTGTTTTCGCCTGTGCCAACTCATATTTTCTGCAGTCTCCTTAACCATAAACAACCGCTGCAACCGCGGCATCAAAGGCAAGTAGTGCATCGAATCGGTAGGCTTCCTTGCACCGACAGACTTTCCTCTAACAGTGGCCTTGTAGCGATCAGCACCACAGAATCTACACGCATCTTCATCCTTGTCGTCTTTGTAGTACAACATGCACCCGTTGCGACATGCATCGATTTTCTTGTATCCCATCCAAAGCGATCTCACCATCCTCTTAGATCGATAGAAGTCTTTAGGCAACTTTGCACCCTCGGGCAAGATCTCTATAATCAAATCGAGCAGTCGATTATAGCATTCTTGCGACATGTTAAAATCGGACTTGATGCTCAATAATCTTGTAACCACCTCCAACGGTGAATGGTCCTCACAACCAGGATATAGTGGAGTCCTTGCATTCTCAAGCAACTCCATAAACTTTGCAACATCGGCATTCGGTGCCTCCTCAGCTGCATCATAATTGTCTGGATTGAAACTAGGTCCTGCCGCATCATAATTGTCAGGATTGAAACTAGGCCCCACCACATCATAATTGTCAGGATTGAAACTAGGCCCCGCCGCATCATAAACCATGTTCACCAACCCGTCGTCGTAAGCATCGTGGTCTTGGACATCCATATACGGCTCCACATAGGGCTCCGACTCTGATGCTAGAGATACAAGTTCTCCGTGCGCGGTCCACTGATAGTAATTCGGCGTAAAGCCCTTCGAGTATAAATGATATGTAACTTCCACTTCTGGATGATATTTCCTGTTGCGACATCTCACACATGGACACTTAATTTTGGTACCGTCCATGTACTGAGGGAACGCCTTGGCGAACTGCAGGAACTGCTGTATACCCTCAATGAATTCATCCCGCACACCGCACATGTCATCAGGATGACGGTTGTACATCTACGAACGATGACGCAGATAGTAATTTATATCCATTTCTAGATACTTCTGCAAAATTGACAGTATGTATCATATAAATCATTACATGCAAAATTAACTTCTGTGTCTGTGTCAGTGTCCGTTATTGGAAAAGCAGTATATATATATATATATATATATATATATATATATATATATATATATAACATTACCCAAATAATATCTTAATACCACTTTACTACTATACCTTAACCCACTTCTGTGTCAGTGTCCGGATTTTAGTGTAGTAGGCTCCAGCCGAAGCCAATAAGTTTCTTGAGATGCATGTCCTTAATGATGCATGCTGCGATGATATCTTTTCTCCATTAGAGGCTCTTCATACTGCTAGCTAGTGATTTCAGTAAGTGTTGAAATTAATCCTTTATTTATTTAAGCTGATTTGTAAGTTTCGTTTAGCTAATTCAACTGTTATAGTCATATTATTTAGACCATTAGGCACTTCTTGAAACTGGCAGTAGGGTGAGGAACTGAGATACATAACTCCGCAGTACTTTGCTTTCAGCAATTAACCCCTATATATATTGGGAGTGGAACGAGGAAGTAGCTAGAGCTCAAAATTCTTGGGGCACAATTAAGGACGGTTGCTTAGATCATACACTTCCTGGTCGAATAATTGGCGTTCTAATTAATTTGATCACATGATCAGTTGTTGTACGAATATTCAGGAATTAGTTCTAATTTGTTCACCTAATGTACGTAGTCATGACATATGAACATGGATTCAATAATAGCCATCATTTTTCCCCTCCTCCATTGGACCAATGAATAGTAACCACAAAATCAAACAATTAGTATGTATGTATGTATGTATGTATGTATATATATATATATATATATATATATATATATATATATATATATATATATATATATATATATATATATATATATATATATATATATATATATATATATATTGCAAAAGTGCAAATAAATACACTTATGTTCTTTCTTTCTTATTCATCGATCCATATTATTTATTTATTTTATACTTGAAAGAAGAAATTAAAATCTGATCTCTACATGATCGCACATGCATGAACATTGTCAAAAAACCTAACCCTAACCCTAACCCTAACCCTAACACCATATCAAAAAACCTAACCCTAACCCTAACCCTAACCCTAACCCCATGTCAAAAAACCTAACCCTAACCCTAACCCTAACCCTAGGTCCAGATCAGTGTCTGTGTCAGTGTGTGTGTGTGCCGTGTCTGTGTCAGTGTCAGTGTCAGTGTGTGTGTCGTGTTTGTGTCAATGTCACATGTGTCCTGTGAGAGAGAGAGAGAGAGAGAGAGAGAGTATACCTTGCTGGAGTAGTAGCGGTCGACGGAGCTGGGGAGGGGGGGGAATATGTTTTCGAATCGAAATTTCAACTGACGGGAAAAAATGAAATCGACCCCTAATTAACCAAATTTTAGCGACGTTTAGCGACGTCCAATAAAAAATGTCGCTAAATTAAATATTTGCGACGTAAAGGACGTCGCTAAACACGTTGCTAAAGATTTTGAGTTTAAATGTCGCTATATACGTCGCTAAACGTCGCTAAATTAGACATATTAACGACGTTTAGCGACCTTAATTGAACTTATAGCGACTTATCTTTTAAAATCGTATTAAAAGTCGCTAAATGTCGCTAAATGTTGTCATTTAGCGACGTCTAGCGACGTGTTTATAATGAGTCGCTAATTTATATATTATTAGCGACGTTTCTTTTGACGTCACTAAAATACGTCGCTAATCCCGCTTTTTCTAGTAGTGGCTCACCGGCGGTCGGCGGAGCTCCGGCGTCGGGCAGTAAACGACGGCAGCAGGTACAACAATCACAGTAGCGGCAGCAGCGGCCTTTGCTGGGCTAGGATGGTGCTGGGATGGTGGTCAGGTCGTAGGGAGGATGGTGCTCCACATGACAGTGGTGGTCGGCGGTGTTGGAGGCGGTGGCCGGGGCCGGGGGCAGTCGGGCTCGGCAAGGGGTCGGGTTTGCTGATGGGGAGTTGATGGAGGTGGCGTAGTTTGTACAGGCGGCCTGGGTGGTGGTCCGGCGTGGACAACAGTGGTAGGCGGCGGTCGTCTATGGTGATGGCGGTCTGAGGTGGTAGTTTTCGGTCGGAATAATGGGAAGGGGGTGGTCGGGTATGAAGAAGGGGAGTTCGGCTAGGGTTTATTTGTTGGTGGTGATGAATTTGATTTTTAGGGTTTCAAGTTAGAGAATATGTGTATTTATATGGGAGAGGGATTTATGGGCTGACCTCGGGACTTGGGCCGGCTAGGGCTCTTTGAGGTAGGGGCTGGTCTATATGAAAGGGTGTACATGGGTTTGGTTAGGTCTTATTTTGGGTGAACTTGGCCTCCAATTAATTGAATTATAAACAAATACACCTGGCGTTCTTTTGTCAATTGAGAACACATGGAGTTAAATTTGGGTGGAACACAAGAGTCGTGGGCGTAGCAGGCTCAGAATATGTTAACACCCTAATTTGGATTATACGGTGTTGGGTTGTGGTTGTGCCTCAAATTCAAATAGGAATGGGCAATTATGAGAAATTGGTTTTATTGGAATAATACATGAACGTTTGTGACGCCTGTTGCGTAGCTAAAATGAAGCACAATACTGAGTATCTAAAAGTTACACAAGGGTCAGATGGGTAGTCTGGCATGTCTAGAAAATGTGTATGAACTTTGTTTGAAGGCAACTACTAATGTAGCGCTCCAAACATCAAAGCAACGGTGAGGTATAATAAGTCACATAATTATTGCACATTAATTCTAATTGTATCCAAAATTTAAATTAAATTAATCCTAAATTGGTCGAGGGGGTTTACAGCAACGCAGATACGTCGCTAATATTTGTGAATGTAGTGACGTTTAGCAATTATTTAGTTACATCTTGATGATATGGTAGATATTTCCAATTCAGCAAATTAGCAACATTTAGCGACATATTTGCGACATCGTGGTACAAGTGTAGCAACATTTGATACCTATTAGCGACGTATTTATACCTCGCTAAACGTCGATAACTTGCTGTAAAGAAATATATGTAGATTGTTACATAATAGTTTATATAACAATATTCAGCCTGCATTTTATACAAATATATTCACAGTTTATAAAAATAGACCCCTACGGTGGAATGTCACACATAAGCAGATTGTTAAACACAGATAAATTCAAATCTACTGTCACTGTTGGCAAATATCATACAAATTCAAATATACTTAAAAGTCTGAAATAAATATCCTCATGTCACTAAAATAATATATACAAAAGACCCAAAAATGGGCCAATATCACACAAATTTCAAAAAATGGTCCAATGTCATACAAACTCATAATTATCTATCAAACCTAGGACTAATGCTGATTAGGAGGAGGAGGAGGAAAACTGCCGCACAACTGGGATATGATATAGTCCAACTGGTCATGTCAAAGCGCTACCAATGTCGAACTAGGAGGCAGTGGCATCGATGGATGTGTCAATATCGATAAACCATGAGGACGTATCCGCTCCAATGATGACAGCCGATCATTGTACGAATCCTGGACACCTATAATCCGAGTGACGGAACACTGTGTCGATGATGCCAAATCCGTAATGTCCCACTATGTATCTTCGGTCATAGTCCTGAGCTCCAAAAGATTTTGCTCGAGCGCATCAAAACGTGTTAAGAACCTAGCATCGTCCATCTGCTGCTGGGACTGGGCAGCTGCAAAATCCTTCATCAACTCATCATACAGAGACACAATCTGGGGGTCAACTCTCTCCTGCTGGACTCGCATCAACTTCTGGGAAGGCTGTGTGTTATGTACAAGGGCTGAGGGGGTCCTAGAGCACTGCATTGCAACATAGGTATCGCAGGATTCCGTACCCTAGTACATACCCCTCTAGAGATCACCAGCGACAGTCTGCCACAGCTCTTCTGCCGACGAAACTGGGTAGGCCGGTGGCTGCGAGAAAGTACCGGCCTCTCCCTCAGGAGGTGTAGTAGCAGCATATTTTGTCGAATGCTCACGGAGCTGTAGATACTCATTCTAGAAATAAAATGAATCGCTCGATAAATATACTTGTTACTATCCACTCGTTGTAAACATTAATGTTACTATCGAAGCAACTTATTACTAACTAGATGGATATTTATTTGCATATTTTCTAAGTTATATTAAAATTAAAAAATTATAAAGTAATACTTACATAAGTCTGTGTGGCCCTATCATCGATGAGCTATCCACCCTTCCGATGGGTGGCGAGAAAGACGGTCACCATTTTAACATCCTCGCCCCTCTGGATCTTGTAGAACCATGGAAAATATGCTCTATGCGTCCTAGAGACCTTGTTCCATGTGCCATAATGATGCGCCTCAGTAGTCTAACTCCTTGTGCCTCAAAGATTCTGGCCAATGCGCCAACAGTCTAAATGGAATCTCATGAGCCAAGTCCCATGACGCGCGCATGCAGCACCGTTTAGGCCATGAAGCATGCGCAGATCACAGGTGCATGGAGTCTCCTCCGGGCAAGACAACTAGTAATAAGGACTTGTATAGTCCTACTCCGGATTCCCTTTACTATGCGCCCAAGTACACTGGTCCAAGGAGGTCCAGGACACCTCGAGCCATGCGTGCTCAAGGGACTGCACCGTCAGCACTCCAGAAGCTTGCGTCATTATTGGTAACGCACGTTGCCAATGGAAAACTCTACAGGACTGACCCATGAGCACATACGCAAGAAGTGGGTCAACCCTTATAGCCTTCTAAAACTCTCTTGGATGTTGTAGTCGCACGAAAACTAAGTCGAGTGAAGAACATCAGGAGAACAGACCCATGGCCCAATCTGGTTACGTGCATTGAGGGAGTCTATCTCATATCAAGTATTCTATTAATGACCCAATTGTAGTTTCTTCGAAAGAACCGGATCGGGAGCAAAATCTTTACTTTCACCTCCATGCGCAAGGGTTACCCGAGCACGTGAAGTGGGGGTAGAAAAAAAAACTTCCATCTTCTGATTTACGCAACATGATTAGTCAAAAACGTAAGACGAAAGAAGCAACACTCGCACATGATGTATCCCCTCAAAGACACGCTTATGCCAGCATCATCATTAACTGTTGCTGCACTCAAGCCCCGATTCTTCCAAAAAGACAGTCGGTTTTTGAGCAATTGTAATCAAAAATTCAAACCCAATGGATTTCCCGGAGGCCACCACATGATGAGGAGAAATTGCCCGTTGTCTCATGTTGCTCAACATGGAGGTCCTCTTCCTTAAAGAAGATCTTGAAGAAAGGTTTACCAACCGTAAGGTGCCGGTCACCACTCCACGGAGCCGTCCACAAGGTAGCAGACTAGTATCGACTGTGGAGGTATTTTAAGGCACGCACTCGCGAACGAAGGATGAGGGTAGCCATACCTCCCCGAAAAAAGTTACAGCTAAAGCTGGAGGTATATATCCCCTGGTGTTTCACTACAACCCAGCCTTCCAAGAAAAGGGAGAATTCCTGCAAGCGGGTGACAACATAGCAGGGGGTAGTCATACCCTTCAAAATGAACCCTCAGTCGAGACTGGGGGTAGCAACCCTCCGAGGTCTGAAGATGATGAAGTAATACCCGTTTTCCCTGAGGACACTGAGACTCAAGAATCTGGGACAGAAAGTGAGGCTTTCACCTCCCCATCCACCTTATCTCGCATAATGCTAGTACACATGGAGGGAGACGAACACGGTATAGAGTACAGTAATCAATAGTGCCTGGAGACACTCAAAGCCATGATGCAAGCTCTAAGCACTTTAATGCAGAATCTGACTCATAAAATGCTGGAACTTAGAGAAAGTATCGCCCCAACACAGTCGTAAGCGCTAGCATAAACTAACGAGGAATCTGATACGCCTGATTGGTTCCTCAGGTTGCAAGCAGTCATATAGCGCCTCGATCCTCTTCTTCCCTTCTGATAGAGGATATCCAGCAGGCATTAAGGGACCTACATGCCCGCGTAGATGCTCGGGACAACCAAGATAGGATCTAGAAGCTTGGGATTCGACAACCATATCCTCCCGAGTGGGATAATATGGAATACCCTCCTAAATATAAACCAATGTCGCTGGCTTTGTTCGATGGGAAGATATTTCCCATATAGTATATAAGATACTTCCAGACTACGACTGACTATCTACCTCGGGACAACACCCTACTCACTAATATGTTTGTTGGAGCTCTATCCAGCGTCGCCTTTGAGACAAGTGCATTTCCTCGTTCGAGAACCTGAAGATTCTCTTTCTCACCTGATTCTACGAAGGAGGAATTGATATGACTATGTCCTCCATGATGGACATCACCCAAGGGGAAAGGGAACTCGCACAAAACTTCATCGAGTATTTTCGACTAACAGCGCTAAAATTGCCTCCTGGTATTCCTGAGTCCACATTAATGGACACGTGCCAAAAGAATCTTCTGCCTGCTGTGAGACTCTGGACGACATCTGGCCCATTCACCGACTGGACAGCATTAATTATAAGTGTTACGACTGCTGAAAAGAGCGCAAAAGACGTCCTCTCATTGGGATTCCAAACTCCCAGCTCCGAAGATAAGGGAAAGCATCCTTTCGTCGCATATAACAATCATGACAATAAAGGAAAGCTGGCCTTGACAGTAAACTTGGCCAAAAATCCAACCTCTCATGTTCCTAAGCTGACCGAGCCACCAGCAGTACATGAGACTTATTCCTTCATTGACGACGATGTTATGGAACTCTTCAACGTTTTGATGAAAGGTAACAAGCTCAAGCTACCAGACATTAAATGTCCTAATAAAGCGGGTAAGGTGGACAATCCCAAGTATTGTCACTACCACCAATACGTCCATCACCCCACGCAGGACTGCTATGTGTAGAAAAGGCAGATACATCGATTTATCTACTCCAAAGTTCTCTATTTGGACTACGAAGACAAGACCGTCATGACAAGCATGGTGTCTCTCTAGTTCGATAATTTTTTGACGATAGAAGCCCAAAATGGTGTCGGTCCCATACCAATGACAACCATGGAGGTCGTTAACCTCCCCCCAGCCCAAGCAGAAGGTTTGGTTCCCTTGCGACTCCAAGAGGTAAAGTCATGTGGATTCATCCAGGCCTAGTACTGGATATGACATAACCAATAACACTTCCAGTCTCTAAGGCCAAAGGGAAGAAGACCAAGTCCTGTCACGCAGTTTTCCCAACAACAAACGAAGCTTTAGTTGGGGCAACCAGGTCGGGGCTAACCTATTAAAGCGATTACAATGTTTCCGATGACTCTGCACCTCTAACAGGTGATCCCCCAGCCACTGATCTGGGTTTGTCCCAGCTTTCGACGACAGACAAGAAAAAGCAGAAGAAAACTCGTTATGATAAACCTCTGCGAAGGGATATAACGCAAGGGCTAGAGAAGCCCTACAGCTTTGACATGCTAGCATAATTGGCCAATATTCCTGTGAAGCTATCACTCTTCGATCTCCGGCGTCTTTCCAAAAAGACCTATGATGCTCTCAGTGAGGTGTTGCTAAACGCCGACTCCTATTTGGCTCAAGTCAAGCCACCGGAGAAAAATCCTGCCACATGTCCTCAATGCAATAGTGTGATGGAGATAATTTCCCATATAATATTCTCCCAACAGGACATGCTGTTGAAAAATAATAGGTACGATCATTCATTGTATTACACAAGATACATCAGAGCTATTAAAGTGGATCAGATGCATATATACCCTGGCTCATACCTCAACATCATCCCATGGAGCTTACTACATACCCTGGGCATCC
Organism: Iris macrosiphon; assembly: GCA_036927795.1. Lineage (NCBI taxonomy): Eukaryota > Viridiplantae > Streptophyta > Magnoliopsida > Asparagales > Iridaceae > Iris > Iris macrosiphon. Next base: position 43,225,909 of record JAYESA010000015.1, read on the forward strand.
CGATACATCGGTTGGCAGCCACTAATACCACCATCAGCGGCTTCAACGCTGGAAGAAGCTATCCGCTTGGCAAAATTTGCCTAAAGTGCCAAATTGGCAACCACCATACAGAAGTCACTTGTACGTCATTGACATGGAAGTAACCTACAATGTCCTGCTTGGACAACCATGGATACATAAATATATGATTGTTTCATATACTCTCCATCAATGCTTGAAGTACGTCAATGAAGATGGCATCGTCAAAACATAATTCGCTGACGTAGATTATTTTAAGGAAATTGAGGTGTACTACTCTGACTCGGTCTTGAACAAACAAATCCACTTAGACAAAGGTGCTAACGACATCGACGACGAAGCTGACACTGTTATAGCTTCAGACACTCCTCTACGGACTTATCTGAAAGGGCGCCCGGTCCCGTAACTTCTACTCTAATGGTCAAGCTTCATAAGAAGGCACCTAAATCCCTAGTGGTCAAGCCTTGGAGGTTGAGAAATATTCCAAACAAGGAACCCCGTATAGTGAGAACCCTATAGCAGCTGGTAGTCAAATTCTGCAGGAAAGCTCTGGTACCGCCAGCGTCACTGGTAGCCGCTAAAGATAAGTGGAAGAATACATCGCGACATCCACCGATGCATTATCATTTGATGGTATGATCTCTTCGGAAGAAATTCCTTATTTCCTCGGTAAGGGATTGCCACCAAATTAAAATGTCTTTCCCACCAGGGAACATAAAAGCTGATGTTTTCCCTCTCTAAGCTTTTTTCTTTCTTTTTATGTTCGTCTGTAGCATACAGATAAATCTGTTACCCATATCCGGGAGTCCTGAGTGCACAATGGATAATGGATCCACGAAACTCCTCCAAGGTAAAATAGTTCACGTCCACATTACCTCTAAACCATAAGCCGTTCTTTCCATCAAAGAAGACAGTCACATCCATATTACCTCTGACTCGTCCCTTTTGATCGATATCTCCACCAAATCTCTACAAAGAAAGTAGTTCACCTATGAACTATAAGCTATTTGTGCTCCCCAAGCAAAGATGACAGCCACGTTCATACTACGTCTGACTCATTTCCTGAGCTATTAGTCCTATACTACAGTATCTTTACCATCGCAGATGGTACCCCCACCAAACTTTCTTAATAGAACTAATCTAACCTATCACGTCCATATTACCTCTGATAGGTCTTGGCATTATCGTCACTATGACGTCATACCACGTCCATAATACCTCTGGTATAATAGTCATAAGCCGTGATATCTATAGCAACGTAAAAAGTTTTAAACAGGAAGGGAGAGAAATTTTCATTCAAGATCATTAGTACATATGGAAGTCCATTACATTTAAGGATTTTTTTATTAATATTCAAGATCATGAGTAAATTTGAAAAGAAGGGGACCCCCGCTATGTTGTTTCTGGTACCAATACATATGAAGCCAGCAGCTCAACACATTCTGGGTCATTACTCTAGCAAGACTCCTCTATACAGGCCAGAGCGCAAGAAAAGAATCCATACTGATGGAATGCAAGGGAGCTTGCAACTCAAAGCCGAGCCTCTGCAAATCCAACTCTATCATGTGAAAGGACGCGACTAGAAATCCCTATTGGGATAACTAGCCCCGCCGCTGCCACTCAGATAGGCCGTCAGGACTAGACCCGAGATCCATCCAACACATCCTGGCCGCATACGGAGAGAAGCTATAGTGATCTAGGTTGGAAGATCACTGACAATCCTCCAAATAATGTGCATGTTTACCACGAACAACGGTGACTATGATTTTCTTCCATGCTCCATCACATTCAGAGCAGTCCGAGATGGTTCCTACATAGACGAACACACCAAAGTCAAAATGATTGTAAGACCATACAAAAGTGTGCATCAGTGTCATGCGCCAAGCAGAAGATCAACCAGAAAAGATACACACAAGCGTCATCAGTGTCATGCGTATCACTATTAAGGCACACTATCGCCACAGTGCCAAGGTGGCTGCGATAATGCAGAGGCCAATATGCCCCGCTGCGGGATTGTGCTTCAAATTTTGGTGCATGCCTCAGGTGCATGTCCGAAGACAACTTCATCCATGCTTCCAAGAAAGAATTCTCGCCATCAGTGCATCCTCAAGAAGAAGCCTTTGGCTACGACAATGCGCGTCGGGCCATACAGTGCTAGGAGTAGTGCGAATGGGTGTCGCCCAGAGAGTGTTCGAGTAACCCGAATGTAAAAAGACATTGCAAGTGCTCCATAACTCTCTAACGAACGACAGGTGATCGGCCATCAGAGGTAGAAGGTCGACGAATTGCTCGACGGACTTTCCCATGCACGACTTCAACAAAGACATGGCAAAGAGAGAGAAATACACTACTCTCCTTCTCTTTAGCCCTCTATTTATAGCATGATGACATTAATCGCTCACGAGTTCCTAGGCACTAAAATTGTGTGACAAACCTAACAGTCGGTGGATGAATCTCCGCCTAGGCTGGATGCGCCTAGCAAAATGATCTCCCAATGTGCCAGATTTGCCAAACAACGCATTGCGCTGAAGGAAGAATACTCTATAGATGCACCGCATATGGGGATGCCTCACAAGCGTACTAAAATAATTCCTCCACCTATATCTTCTATGCTTCTGTTCAAAGTATTCTGAACTTTAAACTTACAAAGTTTTAGTTCATAAACTTTGAAGGGGGTCTTGTAAAAGCATGGAAAATCTGCTCTATGTGCCCTAAAAACCTTGTTCCATGCGCCATAATGATGCGCCTCAGTATTCTAACTCCTTGTGCCTCAAGGATTAGGGCTAATGCACCAACAGTCTAAATGGAGTCTTATGCGCCTGCAGCGCCATGCCCTCCTACATCTAGATGTCTCAAGTGTCCGCAGTGCCATGCATCCCTATGTATCTAAGTGTCTCATGGGCCCGTAGTGCCGTGCGCTTTTATGATCCTGCCAACTCTCATGCACCTACAGTGTCATGTGCCATGTAATTCATGTACATGCGCCTAAGCGATGCCTTGTTGAAGGCTATAAATATACCCACACGTTAAGGAAAGAGGAATCACAGCTAGCTGCCTCTACAAGAGAAGGAGACAGAGTGTCGTTGAAGCCTCGTCGACTATAAAACCCCATATTTTTAAATATTATATTTATTTATTTAATTAGTTATTTAAGTTATTTAATTATTTTGTAGTTATTTAGATAATATATACGTAGCGATTTAAATACCTAGATAATTAATCATTTAGAATTATTGTACAAAACCTATTATTTTTATTTTAGCAATCTTGTGGAAGAGGGATAGATTTTTAGAAATTATTTGGGTACAATTGTATTTTTATACATACCTTAATTTTATATGCAAATAAATAAATAGCGTAATATTAATAATAATAAGTTTTAAGTAATAGTTATTAATAATAATTAGTAATAATAATAATAATATTATTATTATTATTATTATTATTAGTTGTAATAATAAGAATAATAAAATAATAAGAAAAATAATATAAAAGAAAAGAAAAAGAATAAGGAATAGAAAACAAAGAAAGAAAGAAAAAAAGATTAAAACCTAATAAAACCTAACAGTACAATCCCCCCCCCCCCCCCCCGCTGAGAACCCGCGACCCAGACCCGTTCTCCGCTCCCCTGCTCTCCCTCTATATATAGTTCTAATAACCTTAACCCTAGCTACGCCAACCCCCAACCCAGTGCCGACTCCCGACCACCCGCAGCCCCTGGAGCCTCGCCGGAGAACCCGTCGCCGGCCGTCCGTAGACACGCCGCACGTACGCGTCATCCACTGCAGAAATTCATAGCGACGAACCCCTGTTCGCGCGTAGATTCCTGCCTCCTCGCTCAACCAAATTCGCCCCCATCTTCACCGGTATGTTCACCACCTATCCCTCTCTAAATCCCGTAATTTAGTTTCCTCCGAACAGCAAAAAAACTAGGTAAAAATCGACGCCAACTTTAGGAAAAAAACCATATTTTTATATTTCAGAAAAATCTGTTATGATGACCCATGTTCAAGGACTCGTATCTCCCACCACAGAGATCCAAACCTAAAAATTCTTTTTGCTATGTGAAGACCACCTAACCGAGATTATTTTCTATTAATTACATTATTTTATTTGATGTTGTATGTTGAATTAAATTAGGTTAAAAATTACTAAAAACCTGTTTTAGAAACCTTCAAAATTTGTGATACGGAGCACGTCCTGCCAAACGGGACCGCCCCATCACGTACCAATTGCACAGAATGGAGTGTATGGTATATCCAGATGTATGAGCTTTTGTGGAAGCTGATTCGGACGCGTGTGCACGTCAAAATCAACCCGTATCCGAAAAAAGTCCCGGTATCGTAACTTTTGCAAAACACTGCACCATTTATTATATTCTCGTCAGAATGCGACAAAACTTACACCATTGGTCTCGTGGTATCGTGCTGGTCCGATGACCCAAGTTTCACGCGATTCTGAGACAGGTGACCGAGTCACCTATTTGTGTGCCCCAGGTTAACTTTTTGGGCGAATTTGTGTTCGGCTCACCGAAATTCAAAATTGGACGTACCATTGAGTTTGTATTGACATTTAGAGTTTGTTTGACCTATAATTTGTCCCATTTAGAGATATTTATCCCTAGCACGCTTTTCGGTGCAAAGTAGGCCATTTGTGGACCCGCTTTGACCCAAAATTACCGTTTTGCCCCTGTGTCCAAATTGGACAAAAGGGTAGTGTTTTCTAGCTATCTCGCTTATTCTGGAAACGTTGGTGATGTTATTTCAGCATCCGGAGACGTTTATTCGGAGGCCGTAGTTTCTGACTCTTGGTGTTTGACATCTGGACGTTACACTTTGCAGCTTTCTTGCCAGGCAAGTATACCTTGTCAAATTATTTATAGTACTTTGCATGCTTATTATATTTTTGTATTTTTATTGCATGTGTAGTTTCTTTCAATCGTTACTATATATTAGATATGTTGACACACATTTAACACTTAGTATCATGAGAGGTGAGAGGACAATCATTAGGCGTATGGGCTATAACCACTCTGGTAAACCATAGTATCTAGCACGCACTACGGTAGTGTATCACGCTGGTCGCTACCCCTGAGGTATGTCAATTTCTGGTATCGCGCTGGTCGCTACCCCCGAGGTATGTCAAATTCTGATATCCCTGCCGTGTGTGTGAGTTGTGAGATTAGATAGAGTAGCCTACCCTTGCCCATACGTCGAAAAGTTGTCCTCATTATGCATTCATATAGATTATCTTGTACAGCGTACTTATATATTTTTTGTCTATATTGTATGTTTACTGTATTCAATTGGCATGCTTTTATGTATCTTGTTATATCCCTCTGAGGACCTGGTCCCTTGCCAGGTATAGACGACAAGGAGTATCAGCAGGGGTACGGGCCAGGACCTGACGCATTACTTTATGCCGAGGAGGTCTTACCTTCTGAGCATCTTTGATTATCTCTAGTGATGGATCTTCTTAGCTGATACACTTCTGTCATCACCTTATTTTATATTGGAGATTTTACTCTTCTCTCTCATTTTAGTTTTGATATAGTCATTGGTAGTGGATTTGTCTCCACCCGACTAATATTTTGGATATTTCAGACTCATTATTCTAGTTTAGTATTTTTTTGTATGACTTGTTGTGTGGATGAGATTAGTATATCTGTGACTTATGATAATTTATATACCACATGTGAGTTATTATTCACATTACAGCGTACATGTGTATTATGCTATCCATATATTGGAGTTGTCATATACATACGGCTGACATGCTTACGTGTTCCTAGTCCTACGTATTTTGGGATTGGGGCGTGACATGTTTTTATGATGATCCATGCAGGTCGAGTTAGCCGTTTCAGTTACGTAATTGTACCGAGTGGGCCTGCACCTAGGATTAGAATTTTAGGTCTCATCCACACTTGACTATAACTTACCTTCCTTCCAACATGTCCTATTTAAGTGCTTGCATCCTGCTTGATTCATGCACTTTTCCTAATCCTCCGTCCATCTCTTGCAGAGAGGTGAATTTACGTAACGGGTATGCCACCACCGGGGACAACACATCTCCAGGGGTCAACGGTCAATCACTAGGAGAGGCCTCAACGACTCCTCTTCTTTCGGGACTGGATGGACTGACTAACAATCCAATTCCATCAGCTCCTTCCACGATGCCTAATGGGACTATTCCAACTCCACTAGCACCTCAGGATATCCAGACACAGCTGTTCTAATTCTTTTAAATGATAATGCAGGAACAGAGTCAGCAGACAGCCGTGCAGGCTGCAGAGCAGAGGCAGCAAGTGGCAGAGCAGAGGCTAGAATTTCTGGCAGCACTTGAGAGAATGGCTATCATAGACCCTATACCAACCCAAGCACTAGTTTCAGTACCACAAGCCCGGGTTGGTTCAGTCAAGGACTTTGTACAGATAGGCCCCAAGCCATATAAAGGCAACGAGAGTCCAGAGGAGACCACGAACTGGATTGCCAATACTAAGAAGTTGTTAGAAGCATCACAACTACCTACCGATCTATGGATGACAGGCGTAAGGACTCAGCTAGAGGGTAACGCGCATCACTGGTAGGAATCAATGGAGCGCCAGTTGGGTACGCGTCAGACTTGGGAATAATTCTTGGAGTGCTTTGAGAGGAAGTACTTCTCAGACACTGTAAGGGACGCATTGTATGATCAGTTCCTCCATCTGGAGCAGGAGAACAAGACAGTTGACGAGTATGATACAGAGTTTAGCCGTCTCAGTAAGTATGGCACCATCCTAATACCTAATAACTTGGAGAAGGCTAAGAGGTTTTACCGCGGGCTGACTCAGGAGCTCCAGCACTACACTAGCTCACAGTCCCGGATCTCTTATGCCGAGTTATTGACAGAGGATAGGATTCAGGAGGCCATCAGCAAGGGAAACAGGAATCAATAGAGAATTCACCAAGGACCAGTAAGGACACAGCCAGGAGGACCCATTAGACCCCCTTTGACACGCCAACAACCAGATAGTGTCGCACCATATCCAACCAAGAAGCACCGTACTTGTCACTTTTATAGTATATCAGATCATATTCATAGAGATTGTCGTCGTCGATTGGGGTTGTGCATGATATGTGGATCAAGTCACCATTAAGCCCGAGAATGTCCTCAATAGAACCAGAGGTCTATGGCATTAGAATTAGGAATACCGCATACATCCTCAAGTATAGGAGACCAAGGAGACCCACCATTGCTTCTACAGTCTGCATAAATGGAGGAGACTAGACCCCAGCTAAACAACAAAGGACAAGGCCAAGCACTCATTATGACAAATATGGGAGAGCAGGCACAGGAAGTCATAGATACAGGTATGACCTTTTAGTTATAATTGTCTTTGCATACTCATAACCCCATTATGACACAAGATCTTAGGTGCATAATAGATGTAGAACTATATATAAGGTAGTTTAGCAGTTATAAGGATATGTTGATATTCTACCCATATGGCATACACGCGATGCTAATGGATGACGCGAGTAGCAGCAATAATATTCTCTTCCTATCACCATCTCACCCTCTTGGGTGGCTCATCTTCTATTATATATATCCATCCCTTATCTCGTGCTTAACTCTTTCTATCATAGCAGTATCTTTTCGTGCCATTATGAATTATTTGATTTATATCAACCTCACCCTTATATTGTTAGTTAAAACATAAATATGTTAGTAATGATTGATAACTAAAGGATGAGTTCTTAATAATAACCCTTATCTATATGCACTGTAGTAATATCTGTATTCTTTATTAATTTAACCCTTAAGTAGCATCATTTAGCCTAATAGAAATTTGTTAGATTATTTGAAATAGATCATACTCCTAATAGTTTTATAAAGTTAGTCAAGACCTAAAGTGTTTCCCTAAAACTTAGATTATGCTTAGAAAAGAGTTGAAGGCACTTGTTACGAACTGATGACTATGACAAATCGCTGACGAGGTAGCGACAGTTGCAGCCAGACGATTATGGTAGAGTAGTCGAATTACTTACAGCCATACAGGCCAGGTGGCGTGGTAGTATTAGACTACGATACTAGACGGTTACGGGAAAAAAATCATAGTTATGAGATTCCAGACAGGTATCCCAAGATTCTTGACCCAAAGAATAAATTGCCTTACAACCTAGACAAAGCTTCAAAAGACTGTGACTACTAATAGAACTCTTGTAAGTTGGGTAGTATAGACGAGTTAAAGGATGATAGAATAGTGTATTGACAATAAATGAAAAAAGGGTTAGAATGGCAGACCATGACTTTTAGGAAGCACTGCTAGATAACAATGTAGTGTAATAGCTATAGTGATTATTATGAATATGGGTTAGTGTCAATTTCGAGGACAAAATTTTTGTAAGTTGGGTAGAATGTAAAACCCCATATTTTTAAATATTGTACTTATTTAATTAATTAGTTATTTAATTTATTTATATTATTTTGTAGTTATTTAGATAATATATACATAGCAATTTAGATACCTATATAATTAATCATCTAGAATTGTTGTACAAAATCTATTAATTTTATTTTAGGAATCTTGTGGAAGAGGGATAGATTCTTATAAATTATTTGGGTACAAATATATTTTTATATATACCTTAATTATATATGCAAATAAATAAATAGCGTAACATTAATAATAATAAGTATTAAGTAATAGTTATTAATAATAATTAGCAATAATAATAATAATAATGATAATGATATTATTATTATTAGTTATAATAATAAGAATAATAAAACAATAAGAAAAAAAATAGAAAAGAAAAGAAAAAGAATAATGAATAGAAAAAAAAGAAAGAAAGAAAAAAAAAAGATTAAAACCTAACAAAACCGAACAGTACAATCCCCCACCCCCCACCCCCCGCGAGCTGAGAACCCGCGGCCCAGACTCGTTCTCTGCTCCCCTGCTCTCCCTCTATATATAGTTCTAATAACCTAAACCCTAACCCTAGCTCCGCCAACCCTCAACCCAGCGCCGACTCCCGACCACCCGCAGCCACCGGAGCCTCGCCAGAGAACCCGTCGTCGGCCGTCCGCAGACACGTCGCACGTTCGCGTCATCCACTGCAGAAATTCACAGCGACGAACCCCTGTTCGCGCGTAGATTTCCGCCTCCTCGCTCAACCAAATTCGATCGTGTCTTCACCGTTATGTTCACCACCTATCCCTCTCTAAATCCCATAATTTAGTTTCCTCCCAACAGGGCACAAAACTAGCTAAAAATCGACGCCAACTTTAGAAAAAACCACGTTTTTATTTTTTAGAAAAATCTGTTGCGATGACCCATGTTCAAGGACTCGTATCTCCCACCACAGAGATCCAAACCTAAAAATTCTTTTTGCTATGTGAAGACCACCTAACTAAAATTATTTTTTGTCAATTATATTATTTTATTTGATGTTGTATGCTAAATTAAATTAGGTTAAAAATCACTAAAAACCTATTTTTGAAACCTTCAAAATTTGTGATACGGAGCGCGCCCCGCCAAACGGGACTGCCCCGTCGCATACCAATTGTACCTAAAGGCGCGTATGGTATATCCCGTTGTGTGGGCTTACGCGGAAGTTGATTCGGATGCGTGTGCGTGTCAGAATCAACCCGTATCCGCAAAAAGTCCCTATATCATAACTTTTGCAAAATATTGCACCATTTATTGTACGCTCGTCAGAATGCAACAAAACTTATGCCATTGGACTCGTGGTATCGCGTTGGTCCTGTGACCCAAGTTTCACGCGATTCTGAGATAGTTGACCGAGCCGCCTATTTGCGGGCCCTACGGTTGACTTTTTGGGCGAATTTGTGTTTGGCTCACCGAAATCCAAAATTGGACGTACCGTTGAGTTCGTATTGATATTTAGAGATTGTTTGACCTATAATTTTGTCCCATTTAGAGACCTTTACCTCTGGCACACTTTTCGGTTCAAAGTAGGCCATTGTGGACCCGCTTTGACCTAAAATTATCGTTTTGCCCCTGTGTCCAAATTGGACGAAAGGGTAGTATTTTCTAGCTATCTCGCTTATTCTGGAAACGTTGGTGATGTTATTTCAGCATCCGGAGACGTTTATTCAGAGGCCGTAGTTTCTGACACTTGGTGTTTGACATCTGGACGTTATACTTTGCAGCTTTCTTGCCAGACAAGTATACCTTGTCAAATTATTTACAGTACTTTGCATGCTTATTATATTTCTGTATTTTTATTGCATGTATAGTTTCTTTCAATCATTACTATATATTAGATATGTTGACACACACTTAACACTTAGTATCATGAGAGGACAATCATTAGGCATATGGGCTATAACCACTCTGGTAAACCATAGTATCTAGCACGCACTACGGTAGTGTGTCATGCTGGTCGCTACCCCCAAGGTATGTCGATTTCTGGTGTCGCGCTGGTCGCTACCCCCGAGGTATGTCGATTTCTGATGTCCCTGTCGTGTGTGTGAGTTATGAGATTAGATATAGTAGCCTACCCTTGCCCATACGTCAAAAAGTTGTCCTCATTATGCATTCATATAGATTATCTTGTACAACATACTTATATATTTTTTGTATATATTGTATATTTACTGTATTCAATTGCCATGCTTCTATGTATCTTGTTATGTCCCTCTGAGGACATGGTCCCTTGCCAAGTATAGACGACCAGGAGTATCCGCAGGAGTACGGGCCAGGACCTGACGCATTACTTTATATCGAGGAGGTCTTACCTTCTGAGCATCTTTGATTATCTCTAGTGATGGATCTTCTTAGCTGATACACTTCTGTCATCACCTTATTTTATATTGGAGATTTTACTCTTCTCTCTCATTTTAGTTTTGATATAGTCATTGGTAGTGGATTTGTCTCCACCCGACTATTATTTTGGATATTTCAGACTCATTATTCTAGTTTAGTATTCTTTTCTATGACTTGTTGTGTGAATAAGATTAGTATATCTGTGACTTGTGACAATATATATACCATATGTGAGTTATTATTCACATTACAGCGTACGTTTGTATTATCGTATCCATATATTGGAGTTGCCATATATATACAGCTGGCATGCTTACGTGTTCCTAGTCCTACGTATTTTGGGATTGGGGCGTGATATCGACCCTCTCTTGGTACCGGATCATCAACGGAGTAAAGGAGTCGCTGCAGTGCTCGATCTCCACCGTCAAACTTTTCCCAGATCTTTTGTATTTAGATTCTCTTGTACACTTTGTCAATTTACAATTAATAAGAATTCTACACCTTCATCGAAAATACTACAATAAGGTATTTTTTTTTTTGGGATGTTGACAGACCTGTTAATTACAAATATATGTATTAATACTAAAATTTATAATTTTATCCTACATTAATTAAAATAATATATATATATGTTCAAATACTTACCATGTGACAAAAATATTTCGTCATTAGAATCGACCCACTACACCACTTTCCTACCTTCTTCCTAGCCGCCTTCGCCTTCTCCGACTTTTTCTTGTACCTAGGATCGTCGAATCTAGCCCTGATCTGAGTCCACTGCTCAATCATGATCCAACCTTGGATTGGTTTTCCCAAATGATCACTGTCAGCCCCAGTACCAAAATACGGAGACAGACATGGCCAGCTCCCCCGTACAAGTTATAAAATATCGTACAACGATCACGGCTGTAACTAGAAAAGGGGGTACATATTACAAGCAAGTTACATAGGATCACATAGCACATCTATTATTGTCTCAATCAGTCAAGCAAGAACAGTAAAGATAGAACATATATGATAAGGAAGTAAGGCGTCCCAAACGTCTTGTCATGATATTTTGGAAACTAGCTGTGAAAAACAAAAAAGCTAGCAGAGTATCAAAAGTACATGACCATGGTCAGTTGTAGTCTGATTAATTAAAATTATGTAGGAAAACTAAATGTCCAAATTCACGGCTAACAAGTGCCGGTGGCTAAATACCCAAAATAAGTAAAGTGTGCAATAACGAGCAGGAAAGAAAAAATCCACTCGTTCCCTACAACAACCATCCGCCTGGTGCGCGCCATTGTTAAGGGGAAAGTATGTTTGATCCTCGGTGCTGGATCTAAATCTGGCCCTACAAAACCAGTGGGGTTAGACCCAAAATAACAAGTACCACAAAGGAAGCACGAATGAAGAAATAAAACCAAGTTATGAAATATATATATATATATATATATATATATATATATATATAGTTTTGTCTCTTAGTTTCGATTCCTAGCTTATCGTGACACAATAATCTAACCCTACAACCAAACAAGGACAAGGGTTAGACCATATCACCGTGATAGACCATGTTTCTAGACTATTTGACAGCAGATACAATACATAAACACGCTTAGTTACATAATTAGCCAATCACTTGTACGACTTATTAGATGGAGTCCGGGTTATCCCAGAGATATTATGCATATAGGAATCTTCAGATCGAACCAGATACTAGCAGTATTAGCGAGCTATAAATTGCCGTATAGCACATTGTATTGTGCACCGGTCCCTCGCAAGGCTACCGTGCTAAGATCGAATAGAACACATAGTATAATATAATAGTCGGATATTATCATCCACTAATAAGGACTTAAACAATATCCGTGGGGACTAGTATGCACACCCCAATTCTGATGATTGGAGGGGGCTAGTTAGGCACGATCTCTAGATTATATTCCCTCCTAATGCTCTATAAGTTTAGTTGCCTAATTAACCCTATTGTTAACTGGAATCACATGGTGTGGTCACATGGTATTCCCTTTCTATGATATACTATAGTACGACTACGCTAGATACGAATCCACTTTGTCACTTGATAATTCAATTTGGATTCACCCCAGCGTGATGCAATAATCAACAGATCCTAGCCAAGCTTGGTCATTGACTAACGTTTATGTCCACGCTGAAGATTGAGTCATATCACAAGTCACGTAGTGCATAGGTACACCGCAGTGTAAATATATAATATAATCACGTAGGAACATATAGCACGTAATAAGTGTATCAGCATAGATACAAGTGGTCGGGTCATGACGCATAGATGGGTCTAATACTCTTGTGGTCATCAAAGTCACATATACAAACCATAAAGTTCAAAGGAACATTCAAAAAAACCAGTCTAATAAAATGCGTGCAAGGGGCCGCATGCGCACATAAGGATCAAGGCCGCATGTGTATCAATTATCGCATAGAAAAATTTGCCTTATAGGTCTAAGCCGCATAGGATTAGTTGCCGCATAGGTCTAGGCCGTATAGGATCAGTTGCCGCATATGAGACATTGTCGCATATAGTAAGTCAAAGTTCACTCTTCGATTTAAGTGGAGAAATGATAGGTAATAAATGCGTGTCAGAAAAGTGGCTGATGTGATTGATATGATAAGCCATAAAGTGTGTCAGAGGAAATGACAAAATTATAGAATTTTATGCAAGGGAACAGAGTTATACGTCCAAAAGAGACTCGGCCGCATAGCCTGTCTTGCCGCATGGTCTGTCCTGCAGCATAGGTGTCTCTTGGACTTAGCAAATTTTTTATTCGTTCAGCGAATAAACACAAGGAGACCCTTCAGAACACATGTGTATTAGTCAGTCATACGTGCAAAAAAGATGGACGCATGCATGTATGCGGCAAGGAGCTCAAGCTGTATAACATTTTTATGCCGCATAGCACACTCTGCCGCATATGGTGCTGGCCGCATAAAATCTTCAACGTTTCAAATAGTAGGTTCAGCCATAACGAAAGTTCCAAAACCAAAAATTTATTTTTTTCATAAAAATTTTATTTTAACTCCTAATTGGGTGAACCAAAAGCCAAAACGTTCAAAATAAAGTGCTCCATCCATCCCCAAAACTATTTTTTTGAAAAGACCATATTTTAGTAGATCAAAACCACCAAAAACTCAAGGAACCCATGTCACTACCACATTTCCAGATTAGGGCATTAGTGTAATTTTCCTATTTTGATTTAATTATGTATTTATTTATTATTATGAGTTTATTAAATATTAAGGAGGTGTTCTTGATGATAGGTTTTAGTTTAAACCCTAGAAACCATTAGGTCTAACCCTAATGGCTAAACCCTAATTTGTGAGCTAGCTTTAGAGAAACCCTAATTTTCCATGATAGTTTTAGATCTCAAACCTTAGAAATGACTAAACCATAGTTAATTAAATTCTTCATAACTTAACATGGAGGATTAACTTAACCCTTGCATTAGGCACCCTAAACCTAGCCTATATTATAAAGGGGAGCCTCCCTCAACCATTCCTTCATGAAGAAAGAAAACCAAACCCTAGCCTCCAATTGAAACCATTCCCTTACCCCCAAATTTTGGAATCCAGCCCTAGGATTCCACCTTCCTCCTCCATCAAAGGGGAAACAAGGAGCTTGGGCCAAGAAGACTTGGAGAAGGAGAACCTCCATTGGGAAACCATCTCCCAATAGGTAAAATCCGGTTTTTCCATTGTTAATTCTATTTTTCCTTATTTGTTGCCCATTAGGAACCCACCTTTAAGTGTCTGTGAGTAATGTGTGAACCAGTGAGCTTTGGGTGAGTTTCAGTGTATTAGGTATGTATGTGTAGGTGTAGTTCTGTGCCAGTGATGAATTTTTCCAGGTTCTAATATATCATAGTGTGGTGTTGGGGAATTCTTCAGTAGCAGTATACCTGTGTTTGCCTCAATATAAAACTAGTTTGTGAGTTTTCCTGTGTATCCCAGGTTTATTCTCCAGTAGCCAGTGTGTAGATGTATCAGTAACCAGTGTCTATATGAGAGTATTTGTGTGAGGTCAGTAAGTCCTGTGTGTATCTTAGGAACCAGTGAGTGTGTGTGTGTGACTTGCCTGTGTGTGTGAGCTGAGAGTGAGGAACCAGTGAGTGTGTGTGTGTGTGTGACTTGCCTGTGTGTGTGAGCTGTGAGTGAGGAACCAGTGAGTGTGTGTGTGTGACTTGCCTGTGTGTGTAAGTGAGCAGGAACTGTGCAGTTTGGTATCAATGTTAGACTTTGTACTTGTTAGTATCAATGAGTGTATCTTAATTTTTCGGTGTGGTTTAGTGTACAGTAGCTGGGTATGAGTGGCTCAAGTGTTTATATGTCCAGGTAATGTTAGGATGTAGTTAAGGTACTATGAAACATAGCTACACATACAAGATAGATAATTATATATATTATTTTGATATATGAAACATATCAGATTAGCTAGTAAACCCTAGTACACTTATACCCTTGGGATTTAACCTAGTATAGACTGAGCCATGACCTAGAAGCCTCATCTTTTTATTTAACTAAACATGTTATTTCCTTTAATTTAGTATTTGTCATTTATATTCCATAATTAGGTCTTTGTGACTCCATTTTGGACATCGATCCTCACATATTCATCGAGACCACAGGCGAGTACATTCTCTGACAGTTTTTACTTTTGTTGATTACTTCTATAAATCTGGTTGTAGTATATACTTGATTCTGACACTGTGGATACACGAGTTAGCACCCTAGATCCCTGTCATGAGGAGTCATGATTGGAATCCATCGTGCTAGCTGGGGAATGGGGAACTATTAGTAGATTATGTGATCATATCCAAACTCTACATGCATCATAGCTCACCCCACATCTCACGTCGGGTGCGGCCTGACCATTTACATGTTTCATAGCTGTTATATATGATTAGCCTGACCATTACATGCATCATAGCTAACCATATGGTTAGCCTGACCTACAAGAATCATAGCTAATCATATGTAACCAGCCTGATCTAGTCCCAAGCCGATCATATAATAAACTGATATTTCAAACACTTAGCTAGATGTTTATTCTTTATTTTAGATTCACTTGTTCTAGCATTCACTGTATATTGTTCTAGCATTCACTGTATATTGTTCATTTCTAGATGTTTTATTACCTATTTCATTTCTCCAGTACTCTACATTTCCAGTATTTATTTTCATCTTGTATTTCTTACACTGTTTATAGTTTTTGTCAACATAAATAAAACTACTGTTAGTGTTTGTGCTTCGCTCCAATCCTGACTGGATAATATTTTCAGAGGATCTGGAGAACTTTAGCCCCACCCATTACGGCCCGGGACTAGAGAGAGATTTCACTCCAGTATTCCCAGAGGAGTTGCCTATCCTAGAGGAGATCCTACCTGCCTGCACTTAGATTACTCTTTTTCCTGTATTATTGTATTAGACTGAGATTGAGTTATATTATTATTTGTGACTTTTGAGGACATCTAGACTCAGGACTTGTGATGTACTTATTTGTGTTTGGCTTATGATAGAACTCTTTATTTCCATTTCTCATCGTGCCAATTACTTTCATATAGCTTGTGGTTGAGTATATTTATAAAACTGTGGATTCATATTATCATTGTCCTCCGTATGGAGTTGAGACTATTGACAGGATATATTATGTTTGAGACCTAGACAGTATTCTACCGCCGATGCTGCGGTGTAGGCTGGACGTACCCATGACTCATGCCCAAATTCTGGTACGGGTCATGACAACCCATAAAATCCTAAGTTAGGAAAGTAGATCCATACAAATTCATCCATCAAAACCAAAAATTCCTAGTACTAAAAGTGTTTAGAATCATCATAAGCACATAATAGACTAATAAAATGCAAGAAAAGAGCAAGAATCAAAAATTAAGAGGTTTCTCCATGTAGTGCAAGGTGTACTTGCCTAGAAATAAAAGAAAGGAAAAAATAAAGAATGAGGAAAGAGAGAGAAATAAGGTAGCTTATATATCTAGGATTTTAGGTTTAGACCATGGGTTCAACACATGACCAATCCAACCCAATAATTAAACCATGGGTTTAATTGAACTAAAGAATGGGTCTAGTCTCCATGACATGCAACCTAACTAACATGCAAGCAACAAAAAATATAAGCAGGGAAACTAATATTTTCAAATACGTATATCGGGAACGAGGAGTGACATATCTACCCACTTTAGAAAAATTTCGTCCTCGGAATTCAAACCCAAGGCTAGCTAGAGAAAGCAGAACAAGCACTACGCTAACTACATGCTCATATACACATGCAAGCAAATTCAAGCATATAAAGAAAAGCAGTGTCACATAGCATGGGTAAACGAATCTCAAGATTCGAGATACGAAGGCATAAGAACGGATATACCTTCCATGTCGAATAGGTATAGATACTAAGACCGGATATCGTCCTCGCACTCCTATGTCGATTCTCCCAAAGGGTGATGACACTAAGCAACCCGGACAAGATGGATAGTCTGATTCTTGAGCACATTTTTCCTTCGGTCCAAATGGATACGGCACCACATGAGGTAGTTAACCTCGTTTACGAGCCATATCACAGTGGCATATCACCGCTCGCAAGCACAATGCTTCATGCTAGGAAATATTAAACTCTCTTGAATGGAACTCATCTAAGTGTATGGACAGAGATATAGGTCGTCCCTTGAGGGTAAACTTGTTGACACCCAAGATACATACACCAAGACCAGGTCAGCACAGGACCTTTAATGTGTGATCGAAGGCACAACTGATGCTATTATGCGAGTGGGAAGAATAACAGCTATGGTTCAGAATTCAAGTATAGTCCATTCTTGTATCATACTGTTGTTTGACCCATGCGGGAAGATTCAAGTCGTGGGCGACATCTATCCTAATGCATGATGGGCAATCACTGTAAGAAAAGCTCTACCATATATCCTGATATATGTGGGGGATTGTTGGTATTTTTTTTATTTTGCTTTGGGAGTTTTAGTCCCACATTGGAAAACTACCAATGTGTATATCTCAATATATAGCTTTGCTTGGTATTGGTATATGCACTTGGGGTGGTGGCCAATGTGGGTTGATTTTCCTAAAGAGATTAAGTGTGAACCCCATTATGACAATCTTAATTTTGTCACCACCTTTAGGAAGTTTTCCTTAGGAGCTTAGCCCTGTAGGGGCTTAGCGACTCGAAATCAGGTAGAGGATCTAGCTCTGGCTCAAAGCACAATGTGGCACTTTTTTGGCGCACTTTTTACTTAGCACGTCTGTATCGTCACATAACACACATGCGCTCCTTCTATATACGAGTTTAATGCATAATTTCTTGCTCAGGCGCATGACTCATAGAGCTATACGGCCTGGCGCTATACAGCCAGGAGCACATGTGTCCAGGAGCCCATGCGGCCAGGAGCGCATGCTGCCAAAGGCCATACAGTCAGGGGCGTATGTGGCCAGGTGCCCATGCATCTCAGTGCGCTTACAGTTAGGTGCCCATGCTGCCCGGTACCCATGAGGCCCGGTACCCATTTGGCCAGGTGCCCATACGGCCAGGGGCCTTGCGACCAGGTCATCATGAAGCAAGGAACTATATAGAGGGGACATAGACTGCTGTTAGCGGCTCAGTATGTCGTGGGCTGCGGATGGCTGTCTATGCCATGTGGCTGCTTTATTCGACGTCTGGCATTGATGTCTGCTCTGTGTAGTACAGTGCGCAGGTGGCGTATACGGCACGATCGATGCCTGGCGCTTCGTTCGGAGCCTGGTATCGCAGTCTTGTCCCCAGAGTTTGGGGCAACTGTCATGCCCCGGTTCTGCAGAACCGATTCGTTCTTAAATTCTATTTCGCAGAACCGATCGTCCTCGCTTGGCGTGATACCATACAAGTCTGGGGTTACACTTGTACAAAGCAAGAAAATACATATTGTTTCAAATATCTTTTGTAAACAGCTCCACGACACAACAACAGATTATAAAGCACACATTTGTATAAGAAAAAAATAATTCTTTTATTGATTCATTATAACAAAGTATAATTTTTTCAGCACCAAAATGGAATTGCCTGAACGGCTTACTTAGCTTTGCATAAAAGAAAGACTGATAGACTAACATGAAGTAATATTCTTATCCTATACATTATGCCCCTTTATTACTTCTTAAAATCTTAAAAGCAGCTACTAAAAATCTTTGAAATACTTTGAAATAGAAAGAAGCTTGAAAAGACTGCAATGAAAGCTTTATCACCCTTGAGTGCTCTCGGTATCTCGGTCACCTGGTTTGCCCACAGAGATATGGGTTAATACTTAACTTGTACTAGTGAGCAGAACTGGCCGACTCACCTAAATCATCACTTCTTAGTTAAAGTAGCAGTTTAATAGGCAATATTACAAATACAATATTTCAATAGGAAACAATTTATAAGCAATAGTTCATGAAGTAAAATATATATAAGCTTTGCACATATGGAATCCTAACCTTGGCCAATGGCTGTTTCCGTATAATTTACAGGATAGTTCTTACTGTCCCTGCATAAGACATCATTAGTATGCAACTCATTCCCACTGGATCATTTATGGTGTAGCACCATAATGGATATGCTGTATAGGACTTCGATGAGCATACGACACGTATTCAAAGCCGGTAGTAAGCCTCAATGAATGTCTCGTTTATACCCGGAGCTACCAAAGTGCTACTATTTTTCTCGGGCCAAACGGTCCCCAATGCCTGAGGTTCCGTTCGAGAAAATTTACTACCTTGTGCACAAGTTGTCCATGACCATACAATACAACTAAGACTATATAATAAGCATAAATAATAGCGTAAGGTATTAAAATATTTAGAGCAGCAATGCACATTTCCCTATTCTTATTTCAGCATACTTATTCATTTGATTCGATTGATAGTCCGTAGACTCCAGTTTACCGCTAAGTCAAGGCACCAAACCACAACACAATGATGATATCATTTCCTGTGTTACATAATTAAACTTTTCTCTAATGAATGCAATTATATTGATTTGTCACGACCCGCACTCGGAAATTGGGCATGAGTCGTGGGTACGTCCAGCCTACGCCGCAGCATCGGCGGTAAAACGCTGTCTAGGTCTCAACATAATATATCCTGTCAATAGTCTCAACTCCGTACAGAGGACAATGATAAATAATCTACAATTCTATAAATATACTCAATCACAAGCTATAAGAAATAATGGGCACGATGAGAATGGAAAAGAGTTCTTTAATAACCAACCACAATAAGTCCAACTCAAGTCCTAGGTCTAGATGACCTTACAAAGTCACAAAATAATAATATAACTCAGTCTCAGTCTAAAATAATAAATGCAGGAAAATAGTCTAAGTGCAGCCAGGTAGGATCTCCTCTTGGATAGCAACTCCTCTGGGATTTCCGGAGTGAAATCTCCCTCTAATCCTGGGTCGTAATGAGTGGGGCAATAGTTCTCCAGGTCCTCTGAAAAATGTTATCCAGTCAGGATTGGAGCGAAGCACAAGCACTAACAGCAGTTTCATTAAATTGATAAAAACTATAAACAATGTAAGAATACAAGATGAGAAGAAATACAGGAAATGTAAAGTACTGGAGAAATGAAATAGGCAGTAGAGCATCTAGCAATGAACAGTAAATAGTGAATGCTAGAGCAATAAGTAGTGAATGCTAGAACAAGTGAATCTGAATAAAGAATAGACATCTAGCTAAGTGTTTGAATTATCAGTTTATTATATGATCGGCTTGGTACTAGATTAGGCTGGTTATATATGATTAACTATGATTCATGTAGGTCAGGCTAACCATATGGTTAACTATGATGCATGTATTGGTCAGGCTAATCATATATAACAGCTATGAAGCATGTAAATGGTCAGGCCGCACCCGACGTGAGAAGTGGGGTGAGCTATGATGCATGTAAATATTTGGATATGATCACATAATCTACTAATAGTTTCCCATTCCCCAGCTAGCACGATGGATTCCAATCACAACTCCTCATGATGGGATCTAGGGTGCTAACCCGTGTATCCATAGTGTCGGAATCAAGTATGTAATACAACTAAATTATAGAAATAATCAACAATGAAAAATGTCAGAGAATGTACTCACCTGTGGTCCTGAGCAAGGTGTGAGGATCGGTGTCCAAAGTGGGATCACAATGACCTATTTGTGGAATATAATTGTCAGATACTGAATTTAAAGGAAATAACATGCTTAATTAATTAAAAGCGAGGCCTCTAGGTCAATTCTGTGGTTTACTGTTCAGTACTAGGTTATCCTAGATAAACTAGGTCCACACTAAGGTTTAGGTCCAAACTAGTTAATTAGTCTACAAGGTCACTAACTAATGAAAATAATATGTAAGTAATATGATACTCTATATACATTGGTTTCTGGATACACTGATTCACCTAGATACACAGATTCTGATACACAGCTATCCTACTGATACTAAGCACACAGATACATAGCCACACACACAGCACATTGATTACTAACCTAAAGCACACACAGGTATCACTCACACATACTGCTACACACTGAATACACATAGATACACCCACAACACACATGTGCATTTCCTCTCAGATTTACACACAGCCATATACACACAGGGACATAGGTTCATACATAGACAAACACTGTTACTCACAACACAACATTTACACCCACCCCAACACCTATAGGCACATACCCACACACAGATACCTACAGAATTTATTGAAATAATTCCTCTGCCCCTCAGTCACATTAGAACTACGCACTGAAATCAGGAACTCACACAACACTCTCTCTGCAAATAGCAAATACCTACACACAGTGAATAGGAATTGCTAAGACACAGTTAACTCACCACACTGCACTACACATAAATCACAGTGAACCTGGAGATATCATTACTCATACACACTCAGGTATCTCATAAACTGACACAGGTACCAGACACTGAACTACACCTAACTGATAACACAATATACTCAGCTACACACTGTGACATAAAAATTCTACACACACACTGAAAATTACTGATACATAACCCATTGTTCACTCTAAAACCCTTAATTCAGCAGGATACCTTATCCTAAAACCCCATAAATGCTGATACCACAGTGTCAAATCTCTGAGGGAAGCATATAGCTACTATTCTGGACTCCCTGAACTAACTAATGCACATGCTCACCAAAAATCCTCCACTCATTCACTACTACACCCTGCCTGTGATTGCTGACACAGAACTCAGTGCACAGTTAGATGCACCATACTCACACAGGTTCACAAACAGGTACACAACCATACACAGTCACTGCTAGCACACACACTCACACAACACCAATTCACTGCACACCCAAATAGTTTATATACTGAAACACACTGGCAGGTATCTAACACACAGATTTACACATACTACATGCTAAAACTGATACACAGTCAGTCCTATGCATACACACTGATATTCACCCTGCATAGTTATACACAGTCCTAATACTGTGTTCACTGATACTCTAATTCTCAACTCATACACATAAGTTCTCACAGTGAATTTACACTCACTTACAGACACAGGAATTCTCTGCACTAAGATACACTGGTTCTTCCTACTCAGTTCACTCACACACACATACTACTATCTACTGATACACAGGTAATCTGCAAACACTGGTTGGTCACACACTCACTCACTGGCCAGTGACAAATGGACACAAGGATGCACACACTCTCAGGTTCTTAATTCCTACTCTGTATTCACAACCCTCACTGATACACATTGACACTGGGAATTCACTCAGGTATTCACACATATAGGTTCACTAGATACAGTTCACATACACTCTCAGAACTCACTGATCTCAGGCAGGATACACACTCTTCTACTCCTAACTAAGACACAGGAACTCACACTAGAACATTGACACAGTATTAACATACACACACAGCACTACACCTAGTGAAACTGGAAATTAATGAGACACACACACTATAACTAAAATGCACAGTTCCTTCCCAGACCCGACTGCACAGTAGTTCCCAAACACTCAGAACAGTGCACTCCTCAGAAAATCCCCCAAATCACACAATATATATTCAATACATATGTAAATATGTGTGTGTATATATATATAAATTTAACATGCAGTATTAGAACACATAGATAGGTAAATCCTTAAGGGCATTCCTACAAACACCTAGGGATGAAATCGGGTTTCACATTAGAACCCATGAATCCTCAACCAAAACCCTAAAAATCGAGATCTAATCTATATGTAGGAGATGTAGTCATGTATACTTGCAAACCTTAATGATCTAGGGTCCACAAATTTGGAGAAAACCCTCGTTGGAACACCAAAACCTAATTCGACCTAGGTTTTCATGTAGAATCCCTATAATTCGAGATCTACACAGCACAGGGTTCCTAGAGGCCAACTACAACAAAAAATCAGAATTAAAATGGATTAGAAATCGGATTTACCTATAGGGAGATGGTTTCCCTATGAAGGTTCTTCTTCTCCAAGGCTTCTTGACCCAAGCTCCTTGTTTCCCTTGCTTTGGAGGAGGAAGATGGAATCCCTAGGGTTAGATTCCGAAATCTGGAGGTGGGGAAATGGTTTTCTTGATGGAGGCTAGGGTTTCTTCTTTCTACATGAAGAATGGTTTTGAGGGAGTCTCCTTTTTATATCAGACTAGGTTTTAGGGTTTCTCTACTGCAAGGGTTAGGCTAATCCTTTATGTTAATTCATGGAGAATTAGTTAACTAGGGTTTAGTCTACTCTAGGGTTTTATCCTAAACTCAAATTAGAATCTTAGGGTTTCACTAAAGCTAGATCATGAATTTGGGTTTCACTCTAGGGTTAGTCCTAATGGAAGATTCTAGGGTTTGACCTAAACCAACACAAATTAACAACATATAAATAGTTTATAAAACTCAGCAGATTAATTAAATACATAATTATTCCAAATAGTGAAATTACATAAATGCCCTTATCTGAAAATGTGGTAGTGACATAATTTATAATAGTGGTATAAAACTTGTGGCATTAGTGGCTTTATCGATCATTGGACTTAACAAGGTTACAAGAGATCATTATTGATTATTGGCCTGGAGGAATAGAGAAGAAGGGACAGAACCACTCACCAAATAGAGAATGTCGAGAGAAAATGATGATTTCTTGCTCAGGTTCCGGTCACGCGTCTATCTACATTGGCACCAACATTTGGTTAGACTACTATCTTTATTTCTCTTAGAGTTCTCTAGAATGAATGCATGCAATCGATAAAAATGGGCTAAATAATCAATCATCAAAAACCAATCACGAAAACACATTCATCAAAACAAAGTAGCAAAAATCCAAGAAAGCCAACCAAAAATTCAACGAAAAATATTGGACTCATTCCAACAATAGCCGATCCATCAATTGGAAAGGTTCATTGCATTGTCCGTGATCGATTCCACCGTAAAGTTTTCTCATACTCAATTTTGATTGAGTCAATCAAGCCACAAGCCTTATATAGTGCACCGCTAGGATTGGGGCACTACATAATATACCACTAAGAAAAAGTTTCGTCCTCGAAACTTAAAACAAAGGTTCTGCCTCTAGGTTATCGAATAAGAAAGGGTACTGCTTCCATATCTTTTTCTCAAGCTCCCATGTCAATTCCTCAATTGCATGATTCTGCCACAAAATACATACCAAAACCACTAATCGGTTTCGTAAGGTCTTCTCTTTCCTGTCTAGGATTTGAACAGGTTCTTCAGAGTAAGATAGGTCGGCACTCAGCTCAAGATGATTGAATTTCACTACGTGACTCAGGTCATGCACATATCTCCTTGGTTGGGAAACATGAAAGACTTCGTGCACTTCTACGAAAGCAGGAGGTAATGCAAGTCGATAAGCCACTGGTTCCACCCTATATAGAATCTTGAAAGGTCCAACAAACCGTGGACTCAGCTTCCCTTTGACGTTGAACTATATCATACCTCGCATTGGTGTCACCTTTAGGAACACATGATCACCCTCTATGAATTTTAAAGGTCGTCGATGTACATCTTGTAGTTTTTTGATGACTTTGAGCGACTCAAAGATTTTCTTGCACCATGCAAAAAATTTTGATGGCCTGTTCAATAAGTTCTGGTCTAAGTACTTGTAGTTCATCGACTTCCTCCTAACATATCAGCGATCAACACTTTCATCCATACATTGCTTCATACGGGGCCATCTGAATACTTGCTTGATAATTGTTGTTATAAGCGAACTTTGTTAGCGATAGATAGGTATCCCAACTTGCCTTCAAATCTAGTACGCACAGTCGCAACATGTCTTCTTGGATTTAGTTTACTCTCTCGGTCTGTCCATTAGTCTGCGGATAGCATGCCGATTTGAAATGCAACTTGGTGCCCATTGTCGCCTGAAGGCTTTTTTAGAATCGAGATAATAACCGCCCATCCCTATCCGACATAATTGAGACTGGCACTCCATATAATCGGATAATCTGATCTAAGTAAATTTGAGCCAACCGGTCAGCGCTCCATGTATTTTTTATTGTTATGAAATGTGCCAACTTGGTCAGTCTATCCACGATAACCCAAATTGTATCATTTTTCTTTGGCATCCTTGGTAAGCCTACTATAAAATCTATTGAGATGTCCTCCAACTTCCATTCCGGAATGGCGAGGTTCTATAACTCTCTGCTGGGTCGCTGGTGTTCTGCCATCACACGTTGATAATCCAGACATCGTGACACGAACAATGCCACATCTTTTTTCATGTCATGCCACCAAAATATTGTGCATAAATCCTTGTACATTTTGGTGCTTCCTGGATGCAAGGTGTACTTAGCATAATGAGCCTCAGCAGTATTTTCTTTCTGAGTTCATCATCCTTAGATACACATAATCTGTCCTTAAGCCACAATATTCCATTCTAGCGTTACACGAAATTGGTTGCCTTTCCTGCTGAAATCAACTCGTGTATCTTCTGCAGGAATAAGTCATCCTTTTGGATTCGTTCTTTTCGAGCAAGTTTGGTTCTAACTGCAATTGAGCCAGCTGCGCTCCCTGTGTACGGACTTTGTATTCAATGTCCATTTCTTCCGACTCTCGAAGTAGCCTGCTTGACACAAATAATGATGCAACAAATTTCTAACTCAATGCATCTGCCATAACGTTTGATTTTTCTGGCGTATAAGCAATCATTAAGTCATAATCCTTTATCAATTTTAGCAATCGTCGTTGCCTCAAGTTAAATACCTTTTGCATGAATAAATACTTAAGGATTTTGTGATCCGTGAAGATCTCGCAGGACACTCCATGGAGATAGTGATGCCATAATTTTAACGCAAACACAATTTTCATAAGTTCCAAATCATGCATCGGGTAATTTTTTAATGTTATTTCAGCTGCCTTGAGGCATACATAATTACTTTCCCACGCTGCGTAAGAACACATCCTAATTCGAGCTGAGATGCATCGCTATAGATCTGAAATCCCTCAGGTCCATCTGGAAGAGTAAGAATTGGAGCCGAGATGAGCCACTGCTTCAGTTCCTAAAAACTGGTCTCACAGTCGTCTATCTATTTGAATACTACTCCCTTTTGGGTGAGACGAGTCAGAGGCCTTGCAATCTTCGTAAAGTTCTTTAGGAATCTCCGATAGTATCCAACCAATCCGAGAAAACTTCTGATCTTACTAGCCGATGTAGGTTATTTCCAGTCCACCACTGCCTCTATTTTCTTTGGGTCAACTGATACACTATCTGCTGAAATAACATGCCCAAGAAAACCCGTATTGCTCATCCAGAACTCACACTTGCTTAACTTTGCATATAACCGATGTTCACAAAGTGTCTGTAGTACGGTCCTTAAATGTTCAATATGAGTTTCTTTGTCTCTCGAGTAGATTAAGATATCATCGATGAACACGACGATGAACTTGTCTAAGAAGGGTCAGAATACTTGATTCATCATATCCATAAAATTCGCTGGAGCATTAGTCAAAACAAAAGGCATAACCAAAAACTCGTATTGTACATATCTTGTACGAAAGATCAACTTCAAAATATCCTCTAGTTTGATTTTCAACTGGTGATACCCTAAACGAAGATCAATCTTTGAAAATACTATAGCCCCCTAAAGTTGGTCGAACAGATTATTAATTCTTGGCAACGGATACTTGTTTTGGACTATCGTTTTATTTAATTCCTGATAATCTATGCAAAGAAGCATTGTGACGTCTTTTTTCTTCACAAATAGCACTGGAGCTCCCCAAGGTAAAATACTCGGACAAATATAGCCACGATCTAGTAACTCTTGTAGTTGTGACTTCAGTTCTTTCAATTTGGCAAGAGCCATCCGATACGGAGCTTTTGATATTGGTTGGAGTATCCAGAAAGTTGTCAATACTTAACCCAATTTCTCGGTCTAGAGGCATTCTAGGTATCTCCTCTAGAAACATGTCGAAGAATTCTGCTACGACTTTGGTTTCACCAGAGTATGTGCCCTTCATCCGAGTGTCTCGTACAGAAGCAATGTACCCTTCACACCCCGAATATAGCATATGCCTTGCCGTCATTGCCGATACCACCATCACTGTTTTAGCCGCCGAACTACACGAATAAGAGAACTCTGCCTCGCTAGGAATGGGAAACACAACTCTCTTCTCCGCACAGTCAATTTTTGTATTGCACGCTCTGAGCCAATCCATGCCTAAGAAGATGTCGTAATCGACGATGTCCTGGACTATTGAATCCAAGGACACGTACTTTCCCCTAATGCAAAGGTAAGCATCCCTGCAAATTGAACTAGCATGCAAATCTATTCCGGATGGAGTATTGACACTAAGATTCATATCTAATGGTGTCTTACAAAATTTGTGTTCATTAGCAAATGTAGATGATATGAAGCTATGTGTAGCACCAGAGTCAAATAGTACATGAGTAGGTATTTCTCTGTAAAGCAATATACCTGTTATGAAAGTGTTTGAGGCAAGCACTTCTTCTTGAGTTAGTGCAAACACTCTAACCTGTCCTCCTGGTCGTGGGTTCTGAGCATTCACAACTGCCGTCTATGGAGCTTGTGGTGCTTGTCCACAATTCAGATTATACAGTTGATCATGATTCTGATTGCGATATTGATCGTGATTCTGATTCTTTCCCCATTATTGTACCACGCAGCCTTGTGATCCAAACTGCCATACTTAAAATATCCAGCTTGACATTCGTCTTGTCGATGTCCAACCCGCTTGTACCTGTTACAGAACAGTCGCTGATAGGGTCCCCTATTATCATTTATGTTTTGACGCTTGGAAGCATCAAACCCGCTTGCTGCCATGGGTCATTTGTAACTGTTCCCACGGTTGTGCTGTGTCACCTCTCGAGGATAAAATGTCTCCATCTCGAGAGCCGCTTCATAGGCTTCCCGATACGTCGCACACTTTTGGTTGAGGACATCAAGCTGTAAGCCCTTATTCAGACCCTCAATTAATCGTAGTCATTTTTCCTCATCGTTCGGTATCATGTAGCCACCGAACTTGGATCGCTTAAAGAACTCTGCTTCATAGTCACTGACGGACATATTACCATGCTCGAGCACTACAAACTATTTTTTTCTTTCTGTGACGGACAGCTGGTGGAATGAACTGTGCGATGAATGCCTGCTTAAATATCTCCCAAGAGACTTTGGCTTCTTGGTTAGTGCTTGTCTCTTCGACTCCTACCAGTCTTCTTCTTTGAGACGTAGTTGTACAGCTGCACAATCCACCATTTTGGTTTCTTGCACATACAACATACAGAAGATGCCCTCTAAAGTCTGTAGGAAGCCTATTACTTCCTCTGGTTTTGCCTTGCCATTGAACTCCGGCGGATTACAGATTTTGTATTCAAAAAACTTAAATGTCAATCGCCTTCTTGGAGGCTCCTCCGTCTCCTCTGCTTCTACTATCACTATCTCTTTTGCGATAGCCATTTTGGTATCGTTGTTATTCTCAATTAATGTAGCCACCAGTTGAGACCAGTTATCAACTTGTTGTTGTTGCGCGTCGAATCGCGCTTGAAACTGGTTTGTTAGCTTTGCTTGAAGCTTACGATGATGTGCCTCAATCGTCTTATGATGTGCATCATTCTGCTTTTTTTGTGCCTCTAATATTTTTATTACTTTGTCCATTGGGTTAGACGACGATGTCGCCTTGGCGCTATCACCATTAGTCATCTGCAAAAAAAAACTTACATTATCACTTATAAAATATTTATGGGCTTATTGTT
This sequence comes from Iris macrosiphon, assembly GCA_036927795.1. NCBI lineage: Eukaryota > Viridiplantae > Streptophyta > Magnoliopsida > Asparagales > Iridaceae > Iris > Iris macrosiphon. The sequence goes on from JAYESA010000015.1 coordinate 43,254,961, forward strand.
TGGAATATTATTTCATGCAGCACTATCAAAAAGTAAATCTATCACACCCCAGTCCCAAAATACGTAGGACAAGGAATACGTAACATGCCAGCTACGCATTCGACCAGACTATGGTCCGACTCGAATACGTATAAGCTATAATATAATGGTCCATATCTTCATAAAATAGTAAATATATCTATGTCTCAATCCACAATGAACAGAATACATCAAGAATGAGCTACAAGTTCTAAAGTCGGCCGCCTAGTAACACACAAACTCGAATAGACTCGAGAAAATAATATGAGTTTATAAAAACTAGGCTATATCAGCAGATGAATCAATAATATAAATAAATAAACATAACTCTGGTAGAAATGATATAAGTACCTGGTACCAATTTCCATATAACAAAGTAACATACATTAGCAACTCCAGGCAGGCTCCATAGCGATCCATGCTGCAAAACTGGTAAGGGACCAGGTCCTCAGAGGGACGTAACAAGGTACAAGAAATAGCATGCCAATACAACAGTAAAATAATAAGCAATGTGCTCAAGGGTATCTATCATAACCACCTAAGTGAATGCAATTGAGAACGTACCCGTCCGCTAAACCACTTGGGCCTGTAGGTCTATATAGACACAACAGTAGCTAGTAGTATAGTAGCAAGTAGTAGTAGTAGTAGCAGGTGCGTACAGGCCCCATCAAGATACCTGCAACACTATAGGGCCCGAAGCACAAGCATCGGTAGCTAGTAGTATGTGGTAGCCCAGCGGTACAATAAATTCTCCCCAATCCCCATGTATCTCATGTCTCATGTCCATAACACGCAAGATCAATCACTAACTATATCGCTAGTCAATGTGTAGATAAACTAATGTCAACTATCTCAAGTCACAGATCCTAAATCCTGACACAGAAGACGGAAACCTCGAATGCCTCAAGTAAGGCTTCTGTAAATGCAAGTCGTGACCAGTTTCCTATGGTATATCGTGAAATAATTAGCACGAACAAAGGTATACGATGACAATGCAATCTATTGATACCCGATTCTGCGTAAAGAAGTCGGCACTAGAATATAATTCGGACGCTAAGTATCGCAACGGTCCTAGGGTCACAATAACATATATAAAAAAATAAAAATATAATATCAAAAGCTAGTAATAGCAATAAGCACAGAATACTGTAACAAAGGTAAGGTACACTTGCCTGAATTCTGGATATGGCGACGTCCAAGTGGCGAGCTCAATGTGTTAACTGCTTCTGAAAAGATAGAATATGCATGAACTTCTCTGAATGCTGCAATAGACATCACCAACATTTTTAAAACATAAGAAATAGCTATGATTGACTACCCATAAGTCCAATTTGGACACAGGGGCAAAAATGACAGTTTCGGGTCAAAGCGATGTCCAATTGTGGCCCACTTTGCACCGTAAAACATGTCGAAGATAAAGTTCTTCAAATTTTATAAATTTAGTGTCCACAAGTCTAGAATGATGACACAAACTCAATGGAGTGTACGAAATTAAATTCCGGTGAGACGATCGCAAAATCACCCGTAAAGTGGGATAGTAGGGCCCGTGAAATGGTGTCTCGTCCACATTCTTAGATAAGGTGGGTCACAGGACCAGCGTAACACTGTGAATCCAATGATGCAAGTTTTAATTCGAAATGACAAGGACACACGAAGTTATGATAAGGTATCAAAATAGACCGATACGATATTTTTCGACGGATGTGCGTTGATTCCGGTGTGCACGCACGTCAAAATCAAGTTCCACAATATCCTACATGTCCGTGTTAACGATACGCATCTTTTAGTGCAATCCGTACGCGATAAAGTTGCCTCATTTGGCGGGACATACCCTATTTTAGAAAATTTTAGGTTTTTGAAAATAAGTTTTCTTGATTTTGAAACTCAAATAATTATCAACCTAATTCAAATTAAAATAAACTAATTGAAGACACTGGAAGGGGGTTAGGTAGGGATCATACCAGAGAAGGTGGCATGAGATTCGGATGAGCAAGGAGAGCAGTAATGCACCGTGAAGTTGACTCATTGAAACTGAAATTCTGCTCGATTTTATGGCATTCTCGGTCGCGGGGAAGGGGATCGACCACGATCAGCCTTGAGGATACACGAGGGAGGTCATCCGGCAGGGGGTACTCGCCGGGGGTCGTGGGTCATCGGGGCTCACCGGGGAGGTCATCCTCGTTCGACCACGGCAATAACAACAACATTTGCAACAACAGCTGCTTGGCGGGGGGGCAGCAGCCGGCGGCTCAGGGCATTGTAACCGACGTGGGTGTGGGGGCACTGGTCGGTCGATGTGGCAAGGGGGAAGGGCTTGGTGGCACTGTCCACAGCCGGTGGACAGGGTGGCTGTCACAACCCGCACCTGATGTAGGGATGCAAGTCGAGAACAACGCCCAGCCTACGCCACAGAATCGACGGTAGAACGCTGTTAGGGTAATCTATCTAGCAATATAATGAGCCATCAACGATATCAATATACTCAATCGCAGATCTAAGATAGAAATAATCACAAATCAGATAAAGAATAAAATAGTCACATACAACTCATGTGTCAAATAATAACATCACTGAGTCTGAAGAAATACTAAACAAACTAAACTGGAGACAAATCCAGTACAAAGAATACTAAGAAACTACTAGTCCCGGGTCATCTGTCTCAGTCGGGATAAGTCCCTCCTGAGCCAGGGTCTCTGACTCTAAGCCCACAACATCCTGAGGTCCATAATGTATAGAGTATCACTCCTCAGTGTCATCTAGAAAAAATATATCCAGTCAGAAAAGGAGCAGAGTACATCTCTAACTGCAGTTCTAATCAATGATAAAAACTATGTAATAGTAAATAGATGTGAATATACAAGATACAATAATAGATACAAGAGATATACAATAAAAGAAATACTAGAAATAAATACAAGAATGAATAATATGACAATGAACAAGAATACTAATGACTAAGTGAGTGAGTACTAGCTTTAACATATTATCGGCTTGGGAACTTGCACAAAAAAACTTGCACAAGAATAATAGCCTGGTTAGTAAATCATGCGGTGTATGACCAACACTCACAGGAAAATAAGACATGCACAAGAAGGGTATAATCACATATCTACACTAAAATACTCCCCACCCCTGATTGGTATAGTGGATCCAACCATGGTATGCTATGGCACAAGATTCTCTAGGAAGGTAGCAAGTCTCCTCGAGAATCAGTGTTTGTACATTTACAAGATAATCAATGAAACAAGGCTTGCACAATATACACCATATATCAAGGAATAACATCTCATGACGAGATCCGGATATTCCAATCCGTGTAACCATCGTGTCAAGAAATATGGATATCTACACCAGATATAATAAACATAGAGGGTATCATAAAGAAGAAACTATTAGAGAATATACTCGCCTGAAGTCTGGTGAATAGTCTCACAGATGTCTGATACGGTGCCTCGAACACCTAGATATGAAATATAACATCAGTACAAGATTTCGGAAAGGAAATAAGTTAAACTAGACAACATCTAGTTCAAAGAGCCATTTCTAAGTCAAAACAGTCAAACTAGGTCAACTCTAAGTCAAACCGGTCAAACTTGGTCAAACTACCTATTTCTAGGTTACATGAGTCTATCTCAAAGATGTTGGGTTCATACACTATGTAACTAGGCCATATAAGCTAAATCTTAGGATATTAGGATACTGTATCTCAGGATACGCAAATAGGAGATAAAATATCATATATATACATATCAAACAATATTAAATATAAAATCATAATTACTAAAAGCTATGTAGATACCTTGGTTTTGAATCAACTCGGTATCGCACCACTAGACACTTATCTTTATACCCAAATCCAATACCTTGAGTATCCTTAAATACCTTGATACTTACCTTGGTATCTCAAGGTAATTGCCAATACCTCATATATACTAACTACTCACTAATAACTATATGCTAACAACCTACTACTAAAAATATAGTTTACTAATGCATAAATACCAATTATAATATATATATATATATTTGTTAATACCATATATACACCTATTAGCTACAAAAGATACATATTTATAACTATACTTGCAAAACTGTCACCTAAAGCTGTTGCTGCCGTCGCTAAATGCTGCTGCTGCTGCGGAAACTGTTGCTGTTGTCGCTAAGGCTGCTGTTGTTGCTGAAGCTGCTGTCGTTGAAACTGCTTTTGTTGCTGTATACTGTTGCTATCGCTAATGCTGTTGTTGCTGCTGTCGCTGAAGCAGCTGCTACTGTTGCTAATGCGCTGCTGCTGTCGCTGAATGTTGTTGCCCCTCTCTCTCTTATATACCAAAACATATACAAATATATATACTAATATATTATACTAACTACACCTATTTATATATATACACATGCTCATCTATATATATGTATATACATCTCCACAATAATACATATAGTATAACATACACATATTATAGTATCATATACATATTTATTCATAACATCACATATACGTACACGTATATGTATAATCATGCAAGTATATATATATATATATATATATATATATATATATATATATATATAACAACTTATATATACACATAACATATATACATGCACACTACTATAATTACTAGCTATTAGATATATAGAAATATAGCTACATATATACATAACACATAGGTACATAGATATAAGATACAGTAACATATAAAAATATATATACATAACAATATATATATACATAACAATATATATATATATATATATATATATATATATATATATATATATATATAATTACATATTATAAATAACTAAGAACAATAGGAAATAGATCTAGAAATACAACATCACAAACACATGGAGTGTATCGCACTCGTATCATATTAGATCTATGATACGCTTGCGACACGATTCCACCACACATCCAAACGTATCCCAAAGGACACGAACAAGTCTAATATATTATTTATAAACAATACGAAGAGTCAAACACAAATCTACGTGTCTGTGTCAAAATATGACATGCACAAAGTTTCGTGTTGGAGGGAAAACTCCTAAATCAACACGTATCACCAAATTATTGGGATACGACCTACACGTACCCAATTATGGACACAATACTAGCCCCAAACACACAAACACATGTCAAATTGATCTATAGGACCAATTGCCAAACACAACAAGTGTCAATCTCGAAATTCCCCTAAAATTTACACAAAAAGTACCATAACTTTCTCAATAGGCCTCCTATGAACTCAAAACCAAATCCTATTGGTAGCCTATGCATATAGGTTGATTTCTCATGGTTAATTCTCAGATTTAGAACCTAAATTAAGAGAAAAACTGAATTGTACCTATTGGGAGATGGATTCCCAATATAACCTCCAAATGTTATGAAATTGGCCTCCAACTTGTAGATCCTTGCTCCTCTTTGTAGATCCTTACTTCATCCTTCTAGATCCTTTCTCTACTAGCCTGCAATGGTGATTTAGGAAGGAATTAGGATGAAATTTGGTAGGAAAAATGATGTAGGAATGAAAAAATTTGGTTAAAGAAAATTCTAGGTCTAGATTTTAAATGAAAAGAGGAGAGAGAAACTTTCTCCCTCTTCTTTAATAGGTCGGCCCCTTACCCCTTTCTCAAGTCACTATATAATGTCCATTATACCCCTTAGGGCCTATCATGAAGAAATAATTAAGGTGGAAAGGTTCTAGTCTAATGGTTTAATTAAATTAATCATCCTCCTAATTAATGGGCTTTCTAGTTGGGCTCAAATCTAACAATTAATACATGTTGGTCCATGAGTCTAAACTAAACTAGTTAGGTCCACTAACATAAGTCTAAAATAAATAAATAACATCTAACAACTATTAATAATACAATAAAGAATTATCTAACATGCATAATATTTAAATAAATTATGAAATTACTAAAATATCCTTTCCTAAAAAATATAGTAGTGACAAGTCTACCCTCCTTAAAATAATTTTGTCCTCGAAATTCAAAGACGAAAACTATCCCAAAAAAATAACAGAACATAACAAAAGAACATAACATAACATAACAGAACATAACATAACTAGGAAAGGATATACCTCAAGGCACAAACAAATATGGATAACGCTCTAACATTTCATCCTCACTCTTCCAGGTAGACTCCCCCGGAGAGTGATGCCTTCATGCGACACATACTAAAGGAATAGTCTGGTTCCTTAGCACCTTATCTCTCTATCCAGAATCTTAACTGGCTTCTCTGGATAGCTAAGAGTAAGGCCCACCTCTATCTCCGAGTGATCCAACACATGACTAGGGTCTGCCACGTACCGTCTCAACTGGGACACATGAAACATGTTGTGCACTCCCTCCAATGTAGGTGGCAAGTCTATTCTATAAGCAACTACACCGACCATTTCTAAAATATTGAAAGGTCCGATGAATCGCGGACTAAGCTTCCCGCCTCCACCTAAGAAATCGTGCCGCGTGTCAAAAAAATCCACAGAAATACCAAACCACCCACCTAGAACAAAATACCACCTTAAGAACTTAATCTATAAAAAATAACCAATAACAAGCACAAAATAAAATCTAAAACTATACCTCAAACTCCAAAGGTCTCCGGTGGCTATCGGTCCAATGTCGCTGTCTGTCTTGCGCCACACGAAGTCTTTCACTGATCAACTGAACCTTCTCTGCTGCATCCACAACCATCTCTGGCCCAAGCAAAACTCTCTCTCCAACATTCTCCCATGACAAGGGAGTATAATATCTCCGACCGTACAGAGCTTCAAAATATGACATCTCTATACTAGCCTGGTAACTGTTGTTGTAAGCAAACTCTACCAAATATAGATGGTCCTTCCAAGAACCCCCAAAATATAGTACACAAGTGCAAAACATATCTTGAGAGTCTAAATAGTCCTCTTTGACTGTCCATCTGTCTGGGGATGATATGTAGTACTGAACTTGAGCTGAGTGCCCAAACTCGTCTGCAAACTCCTCCAGAAATGAGAAGTGAAACGACTATCTCAATCCGAGACTATGCTGACGGGAACTCTATGTAACCTGATGATCTGCCTTACATACATCTCTGCCAGCTTCTCCGTAGACAAACCCACCTTGAAAGGAAAAAGTGGGGTGACTTGGTCAACCTATCAACGATGACCCAAATCGCGTCTTTTTCTCCTAGAGATCGTGGAAGTCTAGACACAAAATCCATAGTAATATGCTCCCACTTCCACTCTGAAATAGGTAATGGCTGAAGTAAACCTCCTGGCCTTTATCTCTCGGCTTTTACCTGCTAGCACACTAAGCATCTGGATACAAACTGTGCCACTTCCCTCTTCATGCCATACCACGACACACTCTTTCGCATATCCTGATACATCTTGTTGGCACCTGGATGTATGGATTTATGAAAGTAATGTGCTTCCTGCAATATCTCCTCACGCAGCTCCCCACTAGATACACACAATCTAACTCCACGCCGCAAAGACCCATCTTCAGCAATGGTGAACTCTTCCTCCAATCCTGCTCTCACCTAAGCTCTGATGCTCCTCAGAGATACATTCTCATACTGGGCTGTCTTGATCCTATCCATCAACTCTGAATGTATCTGCAATCCCTACATCCGCATAGCCAAACCAGGAATTATCACCTCAATGCCCAAGCTCTCCAAGTCCTCCAACAAATATCGACCCTGTGTCAAGAACATAGCTACCGAATACCTGCTCAAAGCATCGACAACTACATTAGCTTTCCCAGGATGATACTACAAAGATATATCAAAATCCTTTATTAGTTCCAACCATCGATACTGCCTCATGTTCAACTCCTTCTGTGTGAAAATGTACTTCAAGCTTCTGTGGTCTGTGAAGATCTCCACACGCTCTCCGTATAAATAGTGTTTCCACAACTTTAGGGCAAAGATGATTGCTGCCAACTCCAAATCATGGGTAGGATAGTTCTTCTCATGATAACTCAATTGCCTGGATGCTTAGGCAGTTATTTTTCCATTCTATTGGAGAACACAACCCAAACCTTTTTCCGATGCATCACTATAAATAGTGAAACCTCCAGACCCTGATAGCATCGTCAAAATAGGAGCAGACGTCAACCTCTTCTTTAATTCCTCCAAATCAACCTGGCAATCCTCTGTCCAAACAAACTATACATCCTTCCTGGTGAGTCTGGTCATTGGTTCGGCAATCCTCGAAAAATCTTGCACAAACTTCATGTAGTAGCACGCCAAGCCCAAGAAACTCCTAATCTCTGCTACCGAACTCGGGGTCTTCCAAGACTCCACAGTTGCGATCTTCTTCAGATCCACTGAAATACCATCACCAGTCACAACATGCCTCAAGAACTCTACCTTGTCCAGGAAGAACTCACACTTGGACAGCTTTCCATACTGCTTCTCCTTCCTCAGCACATCCAACATAATCCGCAAATGCTCCTCGTGCTCCTCCGGTGTCTTCGAGTATATGAGTATGTCATCGATAAACACCACCACAAACTTGTCAAGGTACTGATGGAACACCTTGTTCATTAAGTTCATAAATACCGTCGGTGCATTAGTCAAACCAAATGGCATCACCATAAACTCGTACTGACCATACCGAGTTCTAAAAGTAGTCTTCGGTATGTCCTCCAGCTTCACTTTCACCTGGTGGTAGTCTGATCTCAAATCTATCTTAGAAAACACCTTGGCACCACTCAACTGATTGAACAGATCATCAATTCGTGGCAAAGGATACTTATTTTTGATAGTAAGATTATTCAATGTCCTGTAATTAATGCACATGCGTACTGATCCATCCTTCTTCGGTACAAACAATACCGGGGCTCCCTACGGTGAAAAACTCGAACTGATAAACCCCTTATCATGGAATTCGTCCACCTGCTTCTTCAGTTCGATCAGCTCGCTGTTGTTTACTCTATAGACATGCTGCGAAATTGGTTATGCACTTGGCACCAAGTCTATAGAGAATTCAATACCTCGATCTGGCGGCAATCCAGGCAATTCTTCAGGAAACACATCCAAGAACTCTGCTATCAACGGATAAGACAACTCCTTATCTTCTACCAAATCTCCATAAATAATGCCTTCTCCCTGCTCTGTAGCTCCTCTAGCAAACTCGAACTCTGGCTTTCCTGGCGGACCAAACAAAACTCTATCTCCTCTATAATCTATACTAGTATGGTGCCTACTCAACCAATCTATCCCAAGTATAATATTGTAACTCGGAAGTGGCATTACAAGTAGACACGCACTCAACTTACGGCCTCCCAGAGTAACTCTTCGATCCTTGAAAATATCATTAACCAAGATAATGCCTCCCCCGGTCATGATCTTGCAAGTCCTAAGCAAAGACTCAGCTACCAAACCATGCTTCAGAGCAAAAGAAACAGATACAAAACTATGGGAAGCACCACTATCAAACAAAGCTAAAGCTGAAATAGAATCAAGAAGAACAGAACCTGCGATGACATCTCCGGTAGGCTCATCCTCCTCGACGGTCATAGCAAACGCTCATCCCTGACGTGCACCTCCTTACTGTTGTTGCTGGACATAACGCTGCTGCTGGGTCGAAAGCGGTCTCCTCGGCTATACTGCAGGTGGTCTCGCCTGTGTCCTTGGAGCTGAAGCTGCTCCCTGAACTGCACGACGAGGAAACTCTCTCATCCGATGCCCTTCAGTACCACAATACAAACAAACTTCCAGCCTCTTCCTGTAAACTTACAAGATATGGCCGGGCTTCTTACAGAAGTGGCAGAAAGATTGTTGTAACTGTCTCTGCTACTATGGTGCCAGGTGAAATGGTGCCCTAGCTGGAGTCTGGTGCTGCTGAGGCTATTGGAAAGGCCTAGACTGGAAATGAGGATGCTTGGCAGATACTGCACTGTTGTTGGCCCCCAGAAAGAATCACGGTCTCTATTGGGCTTCAAACCCAACTCCCGCTCAACCTTGCGTGCCTCCGCAAGTATCTCTGAGTATGTCTCATAAAAAGACGGAATGAGGATATTTACTTCCCAATTTAGACCCTTACGGAAACGAATATCCCTAACCTCCGCCTCTCTCACCAAATACTCTACAAATTGGCTCAATATGCCAAACTTCGTAGCGTACTCCTCCACAGACATTGTTTCCTAAATGAGGCTCTCAAACTGCCTCCCCAAGTCTAGCCTGTCTGTCCGAGCGAAGAACTTCTTCTTGAAGAGGTCCTTGAATACCTCCTAAGACTGTCCTGCGTCAACAATAATCAGCTCATTCCTGAACCAAGTACGGGCGACGTCGAACAGTTAAATTCTTACCGCCTCAACCTTCAGATCCTCAGAAAGATGGGACACCCTTATAAGACGCTCAATGTCCTCGAGCCAATCATCAGCATAGACGATGCCCTCCGTCCCCTTGAAGACACTAGGCTCCAGCTTCTTGATGTCTTGAATGTTGCCTGGCCAAAGCTGAGCAACCTGAGGAGCAACCTGCTACTGGACCAGAACTCCCCTCTCTACTATGGCACGAGCAAGCTGATAAGCACTCTTGATGCCCTAACGCAAGACGTAGGTCTGCCTCTAATGTACCTCAAACTGAGCCCTCTATGCCTCCATCATCTCACGAAATAGTATAAACATATGTTTCGCATCTGCTGGCACGGAAGGTGGAGGTGGAAGTCCCTCAGATACATCTGGCACAGTCCTCTGAGTAGGTGGTGAACCTCCGAAGGTAGCTGACACTCCAATCGCCGGAGAAGTGACTGGTGTAGGCCCTCGGGACATCACAGACCTCTCAGAAGGTGCTCTCCCCTCCTGTGATCTAGTCTTAGGCGGCATCCTGAGATAAAGCGAAAGAAAGAATCAATATGGCACATGATGTAAGACACTCAAGAAAAGGACAGTTAAAAAGATCAAGTATTAATATCAAGGAAGAATAGTTGAATGAATCAAAAGAATTTTTCCTAGGTGTGATTGAGTATTCTCAGCCTACAGCCTATATCCCATGTTCTAAAACAGGCTCGTAATAGCACTCAAATAAGAGCACCACTACGAATCGCACAAATTGCGGCCTCGAAGACCTGCATGGGCCACCACTAAAAATATGTCATGACCCGAACCCGATGTAGGGATGCAAGTCGGGAACAACGTCCAACCTATGCCGCAGAATCGACGGTAGAATATTGTTAGGGTAATCTATCTAGTAATATAATGAGCCATCAACGATATCAAATACTCAATCAAAGATCTAAGATAAAAATAAGCACGAATCAGATAAAGAATAGAATAGTCACATACAACTCATGAGTTAAATAATAACATCACTGAGTCTGAAGAAATACTAAACAAAATAAGCTGGAGACAAATCCAGTACAAAGAATACTAAGAAGCTACAAGTCTCGGGTCATCTGTCTCAGTCGGGATAAGTCCCTCCTGAGCCAAGGTCTCTGACTCTAAGCCCACAACATCTTGAGGTCCATAATGTGTAGGGTACCACTCTTCAGTGTCATCTAGAAAAAATATATCCAGTCAGGAAAGGAGTAGGGTACATCTATAATAGCATTTTTAATCAATGATAAAAATTATATAACAGTAAATAGATGTGAATACACAAGATACAACAATAGATACAAGAGATATATAATAAAGGAAATAATGGAAATAAATATAAGAAAGAACAAGAAAACTAATGACTAAGTGAGTGAGTACTAGCTTTAACATATGATCGACATGGGAACTTGTACAAGAAAACTTGCACAGGAATAATGGCCTAGTTAGTCATACATGCGATATATGACCAACACTCACAGGAAAACAAGACATGCACAAGAAGGGTATGATCACATATCTACACTAAAATACTCTCCACCCCGACTGGTATAGTGGATCCAACCATGGTATACTATGGCACGAGATTCTCTAGGAATGTAGCAAGTCTCCCCGAGAATCAGTGTCTGTACATATACAAGATAATCAATAAAAAAAGGCTTGCACAAGATACACCATATATCAAGGAATAAAATTTTATGACGAGATCCGGATATACCAATCCGTGTAACCATCGTGTCAAGAAACATGGATATCTATACTAGATACAATGAACATAGAGGATATTATAAATGAGAAACTATCAGAGAATGTACTCGCCTGAAGTCCGGTGGATAGTCTCACAGATGTCTGATATGGTACCTCAAAGACCTAGATATGGAATATAACATCAATACAAGGTTTCGAAAAGAAAATAAGTTAAACTAGTCAATATCTAGGTCAAAGAGCCATTTATAAGTCAAAATAGTCAAACTAGGTCAACTCTAAGTCATACCGTTCAAACTTGGTCAAACTACCTATTTCTAGGTTGCATGAGTCTATCTCAATGATGTTGGGTTCATACACTATGTAACTAGGTCATACAAGCTAAATCTTAGGATACTAGTATACCGTATCACAGGATAAGCAAATAGGAGATATAAAATATCACATATGTACATATAAAACAATATTAAATATAAAATCTTAATTACCAAAAGCTATGTGGATACTCTGGTTTCGAACCAACTCGGTATCGCACCACTAGACACTCATCTTGATACCCAAACCCAATACCTTGGGTATCCTTAAATACCTTGATACTTACCTTGGTATCTCAAGGTAATTGTCAATACCTCATATATACTGACTACCCACTAATAACTATATGCTAACAACCTACTACAAAAATATAGTATACTAATGCATAAATACCAATTATGAAATATATATATATATATATGCCAATACCATATATACACCTATTAGCTATAAAAGATACATATTTATAACTATACCCGCAAAACTTTACCTAAAGCTATTGTTGCCGTCGCTAAATGCTGTTGCTGCTGCAGAAACTGTTGCTGATGTCACTGAAGGCTGCTGCTGTTGCTGAAGCTGTTGTCGCTGAAGTCGCTGTTGTTGCTGTAAACTGCTGCTGTCGCTAATGCTGCTGTTGCTGCTGTCACTGAAGCCGTTGTTACTATTGCCAATATTGTTGCTGTTGCTAATGCGCTGCTGCTGCTGTTGCTAATGCGCTGCTGCTGTCGCTGAATGTTGTTGCCCCTCTCTCTCTTATATACTAAAACATATACAAATATATATATATACTAATATATTATACTAACTACATCTATTTATATATATAAACATGCTCATCTATATATATGTATATACATCTCACAATAATACATATAGTATAACATACACATATTAAAGTATCCTATATATATTTATTCATAACATCACATATACGTACACGTATATGTATAATCATGCAAGTATATATATATATATATATATATATATATATATATATATATATATATATATATATATATATATATATATATACTCGTATGTTATGTTATATATATATATATATATATATATATATATATATATAACATCACATATACGTACACGTATATGTATAATCATGCAAGTATATATATATATATATATATATATATATATATATATATATATATATATATATATATAACATAACATAACATAACATACGAGTATATATATATATATATATATATATATATATATATATATATACTCGTATGTTATGTTATGTATATATATATATATATATATATATATATATATATATATATATATATACATAACATAACATACGAGTATATATATATATATATATATATATATATATATATATATATATATATATATATATATATATATATATATATATATATATAATTACTAGCTATTACATATATAGAAATATAGCTACATATATACATAACACATAGGTACATAGATATATGATACACTATCACATAAATATATATATATATATATATACATAATAATATATATATATATATATATATATATATATATATATATATATATATATATATATATATATATATATATATATATATATATATATATATATATACATAATAATATATATATATATATATATATATATATATATATATATATATATATATATAATTGACTAAGAATAATAGAAAATAGATCTAGAAATGCAACATCACAAACACATGGAGTGTATCGCACTTGTATTACACTGGATCTATGATACGCTTGCGACACGAGTCCACCACACACCCAAACATACTCCGAAGGACATGAGCAAGTCTAATATATTATTTATGAACAATACGAAGAGTCGAACACAAATCTACGTGTCTGTGTTAAAATGTGACATACACAAAGTCTCGTGTCGGAGAAAAAATACCCAAATCAATACGTATCATCAAATTATTGGGATACGACCTGTACATACCCTATTATGGATACGACACTAGCCCCAAATACACAAACACAAATCAAATTGATCTATAGGACCAATTGACAAACACAACAAGTGTCAATCTCGGAATTCCTCCAAAATTGACACAAAAAGCACCATAACTTTCTCAATAGGCCTCCTATGAACTCAAAACCAAATCCTATGGGTAGCCTATGAATATTGGTTGATTTCTCATAGTTAATTCTCATATTTAGAACTTAAATTAAGAGAAAAAATTAAATTTTACCTATTGGGAGATGGATTCCCAATGCAACCTCCAAATGTGATGAAATTGTCCTCCAACTTGTAGATCCTTCCTCCTCTTTGTGGATCGTTGCTTTTTCCTTCTAGATCCTTGCTCCACTAGCCTCCTATATTGATTTGGAAAGGAATTAGGATAAAATTTGGTAGAAAAAATGATGTAGGAATAAAGAAATTTGGTTGAGGGAAATTCTAGATCTAGATTTCAAATAAAAAGAGGAGAGAGAAACTTTCCCCCTCTTCTTTAATAGGTCGGCCCCCTTACCCCTTCCTCAAGTCACTATGTAATATCCATTATACCCCTTGGGGCCTCTTATGAAGAAATAATTAAGGAGAGAAGGTTCTAGTCTAATGGTTTAATTAAATTAATCATCCTCATAATCAATAGGCTTTCTAGTTGGGCTCAAATCTAACAATTAATACATGTTCGTCCATGAGTCTAAATTAAACTAGTTAGGTCCACTAACACAAGTTCAAAACAAATAACTAACATATAACAATAATTAAATGATACAAAATTAATTATCTAACATGCCCAATATTTAAATAAATTATGAAATTACTAAAATACCCTTTCCCAGAAAATGTGGTAGTGACAGTGGCCGCGGTTGGGGCTCGCGGGGACATCGACGTCGGATTACGGCTGCTGTAGTCGTTGTCACCCGCACACGAGCCCACGCGCGTACAGTCACGGCCGCACGGGGAGGCTGTATTCGGAGACGGTATCGGCGACGGCGCTGGAAGTCGAGGTCGACGGTGGTGGCGGCCTCGTTTTGTATAGGTTATATATATATATATATATATATAGAGAGAGAGAGAGAGAAAGAGAGAAAGAGAGAAGGGGGGTTACGGTTTTGGTTTAGGATTTGGGTTTGGGTTTGGGTTTGGGTTTTGGGTTTGGGTTGTGGGTTTAGGTTGTGTTTTCATTTTGTTTTTTTTTCTTTCTTTTATTTAATAACTAATATATATGTGAATATACATATATAAATAGAACCCCCAAAATATTTAGTTATGTATAAACTAAATTTATAACTTTGTAACACTTAATAAATAATTTTACTCAAGATATTTTATATAAAAATTACTATCTATAATATTAATATTTATATAGATTAAATAATTCAAGAAATTTTATTTATCTAACTTAGCAAATATATTTAACCAAAAAAAATTCTGAGAAATAAAATAAAATTTTAAAAATTTAATTTAAAAATTTAGGAATTTTACAATCTACCCAACTACTAAAATTTTGTCCTCGAAATTAAAAAAAATTGCATGGTAGACGAGAGTAAGAGGGTTTATTTTGAACAAAATTTAACTACGGCTCATTGTATCGGGTTCCTGGATGTTTAAAGATAGGACACGATCTAAAAAGTGGTAGAAAATAATTTAAAATATGGAAGGTCATATATGGATTCTCCAAATTTGGGGGATACAGTTACCAATGGAATCATAGTTTGTGGTCATATTCTAAGAATAAGGGTCACTACTAGAATAAGCGAAATTAGCGACGTATTTTAGCGACTACTAGTAAAAATGTCGCTAAATTAGCGACTCCGTAAAAATCGTCGCTAGAGGTCGCTAAATGGCGACATTTAGCGACGTTTAGCGACTTTTATTAAGATTTTAAAAGATTAGTCGCTATAAGTTCAATTAAGGTCGCTAAACGTCGCTAATATATCTGATTTAGCGACGTTTAGCGTCGTAATTAGCGACGTATCTATCAAAAATATTTAGCAACGTATTTAGCGACGTTTTTGACGTCGCTAATTTATATTTTTGCGACGTTATTATTTGACGTCGCTAAACGTCGTTAAATTTTGGTTAATTATGGCTCGGTTTTCTTTTCTCCATCTGTCGAAAATTTCGAAACTTTTCGATTTCCCCCGCCCCCCCCTCTCCGGCGACCGGCTCTCCACGGCTGCGGCTACTCCGGCATCCCCCTCCTCCTCCTCGAGCTCTAGGTAATCTCTCTCTCTCTCTCTCTCACTCTCATGTGACACTGACACAAGACACACTTGACAGACATGACACACGCACACAGACACGACACACGCACACAGATACTGACAGACACACACAACACACACACACAGACGCAGACACACACACACGACACACACGATACACACACACACACAGACGCAGACACGCAAACACGACACACACACACAGACGCAGACACACACGACACACACGACACACACGACACACACACACACAGACGCAGACACACACACACGACACACACACAGACGCAGACACACACACAGAGACGCAGATTAGGGTTAGGTTTAGGTTTAGGGTTAGGGTTAGGTTTTTTGACCTGGGATTAGGGTTAGGGTTAGGGTTAGGTTTAGGGTTTTTGATCAGGGGTTAGGTTTAGGGACAGGTGATATCACGATAGATGATAAGTGGGTCTGCAAGGTTCTCATTAAATCTTTTGAAGTTAAAATCACGGTTTCCACATAAATTAATGTGTCAATAATTATGCATGGCTTGACACTTTCTTTCTTTATTTATATAAGTGCATAGAATGAGAGATACAGTAATCCATGATTGCACATGTACAAATCTCAAGTAAAATATCAACCTTGAAATGTTAATTCTTGTTTCAATTGTTAAGGAAACAAAAAAGTTCAAAATTTTGACAACCTAAACTGTGCATAATAGTCAAGATGTAGATATTCTGATATACAAGTAGAATGCACATATTATTATGCCTTTGGCCAACCATTAATACACGAAATTGTTCAACATCAATAATATATTTTAAAACATGTTAAAGATAATATTTACATATCATAACAACATAACAACATAGTTTATGCAAATATTTTCTATAAATAAAGAAATAAGAGATTTTTGTAGTTTGTAGAGCACATAGCTGCAAAATGATATTTAAAAGAATCAAGGCCTGACCCAATCCTCGGATCTGAGTTGTTGAAAGACGCCCATGTCCTCAGCTTCAATCTGGGCCTGCATATTGCTATGAAAAATATCAGGATAGTAGCATAAACCGTACTACAAAAGAAGCTTGACACTTGGTGTTGCCTAAATAGCACAAGGAACAAAGAGCAAAATGAGGGTTTGAAACCTATATAACAATATAGTGTAACATAAACAGTTACTAATGTACAATGTTAAAGATGTCAAAATTTCTAATATTTGGCCCATACAAGTGATCTAGTTACCCACCACCAACGGGTGGTCTAGTGGTAACACTAGTAAGGGAGGGAAGGAGTGGGAATGGGTTCGAATCCCAATCCGGACAAAATAAAAATGAGAATGAGAAGGTCTTGGTGCTAGTAGCCTAATACAGGGAAGGTCATCAATAATTGGTCTTATCACGAAAAAAAGTGATCTAGTTAGCCACAGTAGAATACTGGAAAGTAGGGAACATTTCCACAAAGATGAAGGAAAAATCTGATTCTCCATGTCTAAAGAAAACTTATGAAAGCATTCTAAGGGTGAGTCTGGTATTGTTGAAGTTTAAACAATAATATTGTTGCCATAAGCTGCTAGTTAATCTTATCTATGTTTTCATCCTGCTTGTTAATCTTATCTTCACAAATACATTCTAGCCTAAGGTGCCACATGTATTTGGGATTAATATAATCTTTAGAATCTCTTAAACATGATTGATTAATGTTAAATACATTATTTTACAATACAAACATACAGATGATTTATTAATGTCCATAATCACCTTTCTCAAAACTGAAAGGGATAAATATTCATCATCATTCGTATTATCATCTCCATCATCAACACTACCAATAGATTTGTATCTGTTAGTTGACTAGATACATCTTATAGTATTTTTATTGTTAGGACATTATTATACTGCAATAAACAGCTAATTCTTTGTGAGTCATCTAATTCTTCCGTTCTGGTCCAATAGCTAATTCTTTGCTAATTTTTTGTTTTCATCTATCTTACCAGATGGCACCCAAGAGAGCGACACCTCCTACTGTTAAGGAGGAAGTGATGCCTCCTACTGTTAAGGAGGAAGAGATACGACCTGCGGGGAGTTCCAGCCACCCAACACCTATCGCGGCTGTATCTCAGACGGGTAGTTCCAGTCACCCAGCACCCATAGCGGAGCTTGATAACATAAACGGTGTTTATGCGCAGTATTTGAGGGACTGGTATCTGCCCCATTTTGGATATCCTCAAGATTGATACTGTGATATTTTATATACTTATATATTATGCATTTTGTGTTACTGTGATACTCTGATACTTATATATTATGTAATTTGTTACGCTGTTTATGCCCATTTTGTGTGACTGTGATATTCTGATACTTTTATGACTGTGATACTTTTATGACTGTGATACTGTGATACTTTTATGACTGTGATACTTTTATTCATATTAAATATTGTTAATCCGGTGTTGAGTGTTCCACCGAAGGGGTCGGCGAACCTATAGAATTCAACGGAGGGTTGCTCCGGGTCTATTTTTAATTAGAAATTTATAAATTACAGGAATAATAGTTTGGAACAATTCAGTTTTTTTTTAAATTAGCGACGTATTTAGCGACGTTTAGCGACATATAGCGACATTTTTATAAGTCGCTAAAAAAGTCGCTACTTAGCGACGTGTCATTAGCCGTCGCTAAGGACGTCGCTAAACGTCGCTAAATATGTCGCTGTACATCGCAAATTGCTGACATGGCAGTACTGTCAGGTCATTAAAGACGTCGCTATTATGTCGCTATATAAGTCGCTAATTAGCGACGTTTAGCGACATTTAATTACGTCGCTAATTAGTGACTCAGAGTCGCTAAACGTCGCTAAGTTAGCGACACATCTAAGTCGCTAAAAAACGTTGGTATAGCGACGTTTAGCGACATTTTTCCTTTCAGCGACATAATTATTATCGACTTCTGTAAAATGTCGCTAATTACGTCGCTAAACGAGATTAGCGACGTTTTTTTGTCAATTAGCAATATTTTTGGGCGTCACTAATTTGACTTTTTCTGGTAGTGGGTACGCTTAATCAAGTCTCTATCCAACTTATAAGAATGAAGTTGGCCATGAAAACTTTGTTCACACTTCTATTTACAAGGGTTATAGAAGTCTATCTTTAAGGGAGGTACGAGATTTTTAGACTTTTGTGACCGTAGTCACAGACAATCAGAAGAAATCTAGGAACTACCATAATATTTTTGAGTCAATAATTCTATAAAGAAAGTTTACCAGTTCGCATTGCTCCTAATTAGGTCATGAGTTTAAAAAGAAAATATCTTAGTCAAATACAACTAGGATGAGATGGTACAGAGAAGACATTTATCGCATATCATAGATGCCGATCAACAGTTCAACAATAAGTATCAAAAGGTAATATAATTTATCAAGGTGATTAGTATTGTGTAAAGAGTACAAGGGGGTTCAATTTAATGCAACACAAGTATCATGGACGTAGGTTGGCATGAATGGACTATGGGTACATTAGTGGTTAGGGTAATTGGATTGCCGATGTATAATTTAATTTAATTGTAAAGGAATTAAATATTTAAATATAGGTGGGTTTTTTTTTTAGAAAGAGATAGGTCACGAATGTTGTGGGGGTCTATATGGAGCATGGGAGTGTATCTTTGGGAGTAACAGCTGGGTCATGAGTGAGTAGGTCCAGTTAGGCTCATAAATCTCAAAGTTGTCGGAAGAATTGAGTCGATGTTGTGTATTAAAATTGTCCACAACGGAAAATGATATCTACGTGTCATTTGTGTGCACAAATGCATCACGAATATTGTACGACTAACACAAACAATGTAAAGGCAAGTTTGTGAGTAATAGACATGGCATGGTGTGGAGTGGCTAGTCTAGGTCATAAGGGTGGAAGTTGTTGAAAAGAAAATGATAGTATTATGATCCAAATATCTGATTCACAATAAGGGTATTAAAGGATAAAAAATTAAAGAGGTAATTCAATCTGTTTGGAATTAATCCTAATCAATACCAAATAAATTTAAATTTACCCTGAAATTCCAAAATAATCCTACACTAAAACCAGCGGGCTACGATCTACCCAACTTATAAAACTTAAGTTGGTATCCAAAACTAAAGTCAGGGTCCTGCTAACAAAATTTCTGGAATGGTCTACTTCCTAAATAAAGATACAAGAAATCTAGAGTTTACTGGCCGTAATTGAAGATTCTCTAAGGAAACCTAGATACTATCAGGGTGCTATTGGTCAACAACTCTATAAAAAAAAATTGCTACCAATCAATATTGCTCCTATATAGTTCATGTCTCCAACAAAACATAAGAAAGGGATTGGTCGGGTATAACTAGGATAAGGTGGTATAGAGACTTCGATCATTGCTTGGCATTGATGACGAAAGGATAAATCGAGGGAATCACAAAGGGAGGAATTTATAGACCAAGACAAGAAAAGTTTATGATAAGTCTAGGGAGTATAGTCACAGGTTTGAATAAGGTACGATTAGACAAGAATTTGGAGAATCAAATCATAGTGACTAGATCAGGGAATTAGAAATAGAAAAGAACAGATACCTACAGTAAGATGGATATTAACACCATAAAGAGGGTACTAACTAAAAGATTAATTTGCTACTAGGGCACGACTGGAAAAGGAAGAATGATCTACTCAGTTGTTATAATTTGGAGGATCGTTGTTGCAAAAGCACGAGGCTCTATATGCAAAATAAGATAAGAATTTGATAGAAAGGATAGGAATGCAATCGAGAGAGTAATACAACTAATCCTTAAACTCAATACTATATTCATATAAGTTATATTCTATATAACCTCTCTCATACTATTGGCAACCTACTTCTGGCTATAGGTAAAATAATATACGATCCTTATAACTATTCTACCTTGCATATTCCTAACTTAGTAGGTAAGGGTCAAGGCCAAACTAAGCACGTAATTAGGTTTATTACTCATGGCATACTATTCGCTCGTCTAATCTTCAATTGAAATGCCTACCCACTTTTGTATAACTTACTCCATTCTATTGTCTATCTCTCTGTACTGTTTGTTCGTCTAGTCTCTACCATATAAAACCTATCTTTCTCACGAGAATCTCCCGGGTAGGCTACTACCCTATTACACAAGTATGATGTCATGGTTATCTCCTTGAGTGGAAATTCTTTGAACTCAATAAGATGATAATATTTATATATGAGCTTGGGTCTAATCTTGATACAAGTATTATCAAACTATTCTATTCACAATAAGATTCTCCAATCATATTTCCTAGAGTCTTCCATAAGGTTGGTCATATTTTCATTTAAGGAGCTACGGCTAATTCTAAAGCTCAACTGGGTATTCTCTCAAATCATCCCCATAGTGGTCTCCGTCATGATGGAAATTCCATATCTATCCTGGCCAATCTTTATGAATGGTAAAGCTCATAACCCAAATCTAACTGTTTTAAGTAAATAGTGTGAGTCCTAATATCAATTGATAAGGAAAAATTCTCTATTAAGGCTAATTCTTATATAACTCCAAGCTATCACCTTATTCTAGTAGTCTGCCTAGTCATTTATCTTACCAATTTCTAACTTAGATAACTCTTCCTATGAATTATTCTACCATCCTGCTTATATCATACAATAAATATATAACTAAAATTCAAGCACGAGTATTCGTTCTTCCCAAAATAAGAAAGTACGAGAATCAATGGTAGGGATTCAAGAAAGGTATCATCGATTATAATTTTTGATTTTTAAAGGCATTATTAGAAATCGAAAGAAGATTCAAGTAATTATGGATTAAAATGCTACAACATATCCTAGCGCAGGCTCGCTCGATACCGTATAGTAACCGAGACGATTTAATCATGACCTGCATGGGCCACCACAAAAATATGTTATGTCCCAGTCCCAAAATACGTAGGACAAAAAATACGTAACATGTCAGCTACGCATTCGACCAGACTCTGGTCCAACTCGAATACGTATAAGCTATAATATAATGGTCCCTGTCTACATAAAACAGTAAATATATCTATGTCTCAATCCATAATGAATAGAATACATCAAGAATGAGCTACATGTACTAAAGTCGGCCGCCCAGTAACACACAAACTCGAATAGACTCGAGAAAGTAATATGAGTCTATAAAAACTATCCTATATCAACAGATGAATAAATAAACATAACTCTGGTAGAAATAATATAAGTACCTGGTACCAATTGCCACATAACAAAGAAACATACATTAGCAACTCCAGGCAGGCTCCATAACGATCTATGCTGCAAAATTGGCAAGGGACCCGATCCTAAGAGGGACGTAACAAGGTGCAAGAAATAGCATGCCAATATAACATTAAAATAATGTGCTCAAGGGTATCTATCATTACCAACTAAGTGAATGCAAGTGAGAACGTACTCGTCCGCTAAACCACCTATGCATGTAGGTCTACATAGACACAATAGTAGCTAGTAGTACTAGTAGCAAGTAGTAGTAGCAGTAGTTGTAAGTGCATACAGGCCCGGCAAGGTACCTGCAGCACTATAGGGCCCGAAGCATAAGCATCGGTAGCTAGTAGTGTGTGGTAGCCCAGCGATACGGTAAATTCTCCCCAATCCCCATGTATCTCATGTCTCATGTCCATAACACGCAAGATTAATCACTAACTATGTCGCGAGTCAATGTATAGATAAACTCATGTCAAGTATCTCAAGTCACGGATCCTAAATCCTGACACAGAAGCAGGGAACCTCGAATGTCTCAAGTAAGGCTTCTGTACATGCGAGTCGTGACCAGTTTCCTAAGGTATATCGTGCAAGAATTAGCATGAACAAAGAAATACGATGTCAATGCAATCTAATAATACCCGATTCCGCGAACAAAAGTCGGCACCCGAATACAATTCAGATGCTAAGTATCGCAACGATCCTGGGATCATAATAAAATATATGCAAAAAAACTAGAAATATAATATAAAAAGCTAGTAATAGCAATAAGCACAAAATACTATAATAAAGGCAAGGTACACTTGTCTGAATTCTTGTTATGACGACGTCCAAGTGGCGAGCTTAATGCGTCAACTGCTTCTGAAAAGATGAAATCCACATGAACGTCTCTGAATGCTGTAATAAACATCACCAACATTTCCAAAATATAAGAAATAACTATGATTTACTACCCATAAGTCCAATTTGGACATAGGGGCAAAAATGACAGTTTTGGGTCAAAATGGTGTCCAATTGTGGCCTATTTTGCAACATAAAATGTATAAACCCCCAGATTTTTCAGAATTTAAAAAATAAATTTTTGGGAAGTTTTAGTGATTTTTAACTAACTAAAATAAATGTTTTCTGGTATTAAATAATTTTTGTGATTTTATTAAATATTAAAATATTATGAAAATAATATTTTTGGGTGTAAAATAAATAATTAGACATAGTATAATTTTTCTAGAATTTATTGGACCCAGAAACTATTTTTAAAGACCTAAAAACTAAGTTTTAATTAAACCAAAATAAACCAGACTGAACCGGATTAAACCCAGTTGAACCGAACCGGTTTAAATCCTAAATAAACTGAACCGGACCCAATCCTATTGGTTCGGGTCGAATCTAAACCCGACCCGACCCACTACCCGACCCGATAACCCTAATGAACTATTGTATCAGACTTATCATCGGATTGTTCCCCGAGATATGTTTTATTGAGACTTAATGTTGCTTTATATTTCATATTGATTGTTTTTATTTTTGTGGATGAGATTAGTACCATTGACCCTTATTATTGTATTACAGCTTAAGTACACCTTGATGGGTCCATTAAATTAGGCTTACCCATCAGTGTGTGCTGTCGGCCATTGCCACGTGTCTAGTCCCTCGGTATTTGGGACTAGGACGTGACATAGTTTTTGTGGTGGCCCATGCAGGTCTACGACTAAATTGTTTCGATTTTAACTAAGGGACCGAGCAAGCCTGTGACAAGGATAGGATAATAAGATCTCATCCACTTGATTGAATCGTTCTTGATCTCTATATCGGATTCAAATTTCTTGACTTGCATCCTGCCTTAATTTCTCTGTGCGCCTCTTATAGTTTATTTTGGATGCAGAGTAATGGATCCTCGAACAAATGACGAGACTCCTGCAGGAACACCACAAGGTGTTGTAGCAACCTACGAAGAAGATGGAGTGACGCCATGAGTGGAGATCCCTCCACTCACCGAAGCAGTCAAGCAAATCAGCATGCTTCTAGATTTCGGCGAGATGACATTCCACCTCCGCCGTAGTTTTCTCCACCAATGCCCGTATTCCCACAAGGGCAAGCTATGTGTCACGACCCGCACCCAGAAATTCGGGCACGAGTGCGTGGGTACGTCCAGCCTACGCCGCAGTGTCGGCGGTAGTACGCTGTCTAGGGCATGATCACAGGTGATAAATCTAGCTCATTCACAATAATTAAATAGGCATGGAAAAAATAGCAGGAAAAGAATGCTAAGATTTTATAACCAGAATATGATAATCAGATCCAGAGTTTATTACAGAACCATAGATTATATCGGGGACAAACCCAATTACTAAGATGAAAGGAAATAAATAACTAAGGCTAACTACTCTGCAGGAGTAGTCTCCTGGGTGGGAACTGGCTCTGCAACTGTATCACCTGCTGTCTCAGAGGGTCCATAATAGGTGGGGACAAGGTTCTCTTCATCGCCTAAACAACGGATCCAGTCAGAAAAGGAGCAAAGTACACAATGCACAACAAGATTTAAACTAAATATTTGTGACAGGTAGAAAATAACTGACTAAGCATTATGTTGAGAAATACGTAAGTAAGTAGTGAAATTAACTGAGAAATAATGCTATAAAACAAGACTAGAAGTAAAATATGATTGATTGCTATAAACCAGAAATCCGAGTAAAACAGGAATAAAATGTGACAAGAAATATAACTGTAACAAGACAGGAACTTATGTGCGTGAACTTGTATATTTAGAATACCTAGTTGGCATGTAGGGGTTTATAAGGCTAATAGGGCCGTCATAGACGACTAG
Source organism: Iris macrosiphon (assembly GCA_036927795.1). Taxonomy (NCBI): domain Eukaryota; kingdom Viridiplantae; phylum Streptophyta; class Magnoliopsida; order Asparagales; family Iridaceae; genus Iris; species Iris macrosiphon. The sequence continues at coordinate 43,280,551 of JAYESA010000015.1, forward strand.
TACACAATGATTACGGGAATAATCAAGTATAAGGCTGATGGTACAATCGTGTACCAACAGCTGGCACACAGTGATTACAGGGGGGAAAGGGTAAACTACATGCCTCCTAGTATTCTCCCGTCCGACACGAAAAGCAAGATACGAAATACATTATTCAAGACATGAAATCCAGTGTTCTAACTCTACATATAATCATCAATGGTACTAATAAAGCAGAGAATTTATTTATCACAATATAAAGGTTAAACTTGAAGTGCAGGTACTTGCCTGATGTTTGGATCCAAATATAGTTTGGTGTCTCGGGGGAATTTCCAGAAATGAGTCCAAAAGCTGAAATAGACATTACCATCATGCTCAGAAGATGTCAAATAGCTAGAAACGCCTGTCCTTGGGTCCAATTTGGAGACAAGGGCAAAAACGACAGTTTCGGGTCAAAACGGGGTCCGCCGGTGGGCCCGCTTTGCACCGAAAAACGTGTCCGGGTCAAAGGTCTCCAAATTTACCAAATTTAGTGTCAACAGGTCAGGAACGCTGATACGAACCTAAAGAAACTTTCAGATTTGGATTCCGATAAGCCGAACACAAAATCGCCCGTCGAGCGGGGCCTGTGGGGCCCACGACACGCGATTTCGTCAATGTTCTCAGAATCGAACCAAACTTGACCCACAGGACCAGCGTATCGCTACGAGTCTGATGGCGCAAGTTTCGTCTCGATCCGACGTGTGTGCACGAAGTTAGGGTGAATTGTCGAAAAAGTGGATACGGTGCAATGTCCGCGGATACGCGTTGATTCCGGTGTGCACGCACACCCGAATTAGCTTCCACGAAAACTCACACGTCCGTATCGATGATGCGTACGTATCTGTGAAGATCGCACGCGACCAAGTCGTCCCGTTTGGCGGAGCGCACTCAGTTCCGGGGTGAAACAGGGTCTGGTTTTTCCTGTTTTTGGATCGCGGTGTGCGATCACCACAGGACGCGATGCCCCGAACAGTTTGTCCGGACACCGAGAGGGTCATACAGGCTTCACAACGCAATTTGCGGAAATAAAAACAGAGCTACGAGGCGAAAGTTACACGCACCTGAAGGGGACCCGAAAATCAGGGTCGAGTCATGTCCGACACGTGTCCGACTCGTGTCGGACACAGGGTCTGAATTAGGGCTAGGGTTAGGGTTTGCAGGCGGAGCTCCGGCCGTAGACGGCGGGGCGGGCGGCGGAGGAGGCCAAGGCGGCCGGGGACTGCGTCGTCGGGGATCTGGGCGCAGGGCGGCGTCGCCGGGGTTGGCTCAGGCGGAGCCGACGGGGAGGGCTGTTGCTCGAGGTCGGAGAGAAGAGGGAGGAGGGGATGAGGGGCTGGCGGCCGGAGGGCTGGCCACGACGAGGGGAGAGGGAGGAGGCCGGGGCAGCACGGCGGAGCGGAGGCGAGTGCAGCGGGCGGTGGTCGGAGGAGCTCGGGGCTAGGGTGGCGGATCTGGCCGGAGGGGGGGTCTCGGCTATATATAGGCGGAGAGGGGCGGGTTTTAGCCGGGGATGGCGGAGGAGGGCGGCTATGTGGCAGAGAAGGCGGGGCGCTGCGGAAGAGGGGGTCGACGTGGGGCTGACCGCCGGAGGCGGCGGTGGACGCGGGCTCGCCGGAAATCGTGCGGGGGCGGGGACTGGGTCAGGGGAGAGGGGTGCGGGTTGCGGGTGCGGTTCGGGTTCGGGTAGACCCGACCCGACCCAATAGTAGAGCGGGCTGGGCCGGGGTAGTGGGCCGCGGGCCGGGCCGGAGTTAAATCAGAATAATAATAGTAATAATAATAATAATAATAATAAGTAAATAAATAAATAAATAAATAAATAAATAAATAGTTAATTAGTTTTTAGGTAATTAAAAATAGGTCCGGGGTCCAATAAATTCCAGAAAAATTACCCTAAGTCTAGTTTTTTTATTTTACACCCAAAAATATTATTTTCACTATATTTTAATGTTGTTTATTATCAATTAAAAATCATGTAATAATTTAAAACCCTGATTTTAATTACAGAAAATTACCAGAAAATTCCAAACAATTGCAAAAAAATTCAATTTTAATATTTTGAAAATCAGGGGCTTACAATCTACCCAACTTATAAAAATTTCGTCCTCGAAATTTAAAATTAAGCCGTATTAATCCTTCACGTACATCAATCGCCCTCTCCTTGCGATAATTAAAATCCGAATCATGTCCACTGCAATCACTTCAAGGTTAAGACGACTACTTGTTCTAATCAAAATATCTCAACCTATGGTTATTACTTCTTACTTCCTCAAATTACCCACAGGCAGATTTTTAAATTAAGTCCATATAACATCTTCAAGATTTGCATGTGCTTATAACTTTTCCTCACGATTCTATTTATCATAATTCCCATTCACAATTGTATGCTTCAAATTTTTTTTTTTTTTTTTCACATCCTCAATATTCCAACTAGGTAGTCTAACCACCAAATTTTAATTTGTAATTCAAATCATCAAATTGAAAAATAATCAAATGTAGTCCACCCATGTTCAAGTCTGAAATTCTATAATTTTATCTTCTAAATTCAATTTGATGATTTTACCTTCATTATTCAAGATCATAACCTAAGATATAACTATTGGGTCCTCGATATCACTTCACTAATCATTTTAGTCACTCCTTTAAATTTTCTAAATTAGAATGGCTTGCTTCTTCCAATCTAACCTTACTTGGTCACAATCCAAAGGACATTCCTCTCGAGTTGACAAATACATTGCTACCCAACTTAGAGTTTACCCATTCATCACAAAAGACTATATACCTTAAGGAAATATTCCTTAATATGTTTACCTATGTCATTCAATCCTCGAACTTCAACGCCGATCATGATATGTCCTCAATTACGAAAGTTAATTCTCAAGTATGTGATCGGCCTATTTGGCATATCCAGTACTATCTATGTACTAACTTATACCAGGCACGAGATTTCGTCTTTCCGAAATAAGGGAAGACGAAGATCAATAATAAAGATTTCAAGGGTGGGGTGATAGAAAAGAAATATCGGGGTCAAGGCGTTTTAAAGTATTCAGGTGGGAATTGTCAAGCGATTGTGGATTGAATCCTATCGTGGTAGTTCCTACTCACATGCTCGTATTAATACAGTTATGCTCAGACATGTCTAGGGCAGGTATACTAGTCAACTGTATATCTCAATCCACGCAAAGTAGTGCGAAGGGCGAATCAAAATGCACTAAGGTTGATCAGACCGTAATACATTGATTCTGAATAGACAATTGTAATAGTGTGTCGACCCACTAATACATATGTCATGAACAAGCTTGATAAAAGGATAAGCTTGCAAAACTAGGCTATAAAATAGCAGCATAAGTCAAGTACAGCAAAATAAAGTGCGCTAGATGGTGATGAAAGAAGATACAAATTATTTAAGTTCACAAACAACCTACATTAAGCACAATAACAAAAGATTCTAAAAACTCTACAGTTATCAGATATAAAAGCATACCAGGTTATTAGCAAGTTTAAAATTTACTAGGTTGGGGCTGAGGTCACGAACCAATGGGCACGAGCTAAACAATACTAGGAACGGTATCTACAAATCACTTACGCGCATTAGCTGCTTCCAGAGTTTGCGCGTTCTCCACGGCCATGCTGGTAGAGCATCTCGTGGTGATCTTGTAGGAACCCCGTCGCTTGCTGGTAGATCCTTTACTCTGCATCCAAAATAAACGATAAGAGGCGCACAGGAATCAAGGCAGGATGCAAGTCAAGGAATTAATTCAAATCCGACATAGATGTCAAGAACGATTCAAGCAAGTGGATGAGATCCTAAACTTATCCTATTCTTATTGCAGGCCTGTTCGGTCCCGAAGTTAAAACCGAACAATTTAGTCGTAGACCTGCATAGGCTACCACAAAAATATGTCACGACCCGCACCCAGAAATTCGGGCACGAGTGCGTGGGTACGTCCAGCCTACGCCGCAGTGTCGGCGGTAGTACGCTGTCTAGGGCATGATCACAGGTGATAAATCTAGCTCATTCACAATAATTAAATAGGCAAGGAAAAAATAGCAGGAAAAGAATGCTAAGATTTTATAACCAGAATATGATAATCAGATCCAGAGTTTATTACAGAACCATAGATTATATTGGGGACAAACCCGATTACTAAGATGAAAGGAAATAAATAACTAAGGCTAACTACTCTGCAGGAGTAGTCTCCTGGGTGGGAACCGGCTCTGCAACTGTATCACCTGCTGTCTCAGAGGGTCCATAATAGGTGGGGGCAAGGTTCTCGTCATCGCCTAAACAATGGATCCAGTCAGGAAAGGAGCAAAGTACACAATGCACAACAAGATTTAAACTAAATATTTGTGACAGGTAGAAAATAACTGACTAAGCATTATGTTGAGAAATGCGTAAGTAAGTAGTGAAATTAACTGAGAAATAATACTATAAAACAAGACTAGAAGTAAAATATGATTGATTGCTATAAACCAGAAATCCGAGTAAAACAGGAATAAAATATGACAAGAAATATAACTGTAACAAGACAGGAACTTATGTGCGTGAACTTGTATATTTAGAATACCTAGTTGGCATGTAGGGGTTTATAAGGCTAATAGGGCCGTCATAGACGACTAGTACACAATGATTACAGGAATAATCAAGTATAAGGCTGATGGTACAATCGCGTACCAACAGCTGGCACACAGTGATTACAGGGGGAAAAGGGTAAACTACATGCCTCCTAGTATTCTCCCGCCCGACACGAAAAGCAAGACACGAAATACATTATTCAAGACATGAAATCCAGTGTTCTAACTCTACATATAATCATCAATGGTACTAATAAAGCAGGGAATTTATTTATCACAATATAAAGGTTAAACTTGAAGTGCAGGTACTTGCCTGATGTTTGGATCCAAATATAGTTTGGTGTCTCGGGGGAATTTCCAGAAATGAGTCCAAAAGCTGAAATAGACATTACCATCATGCTCAGAAGATGTCAAATAGCTAGAAACGCCTGTCCTTGGGTCCAATTTGGAGACAAGGGCAAAAATGACAGTTTCAGGTCAAAACGGGGTCCGCCGTTGGGCCCGCTTTGCACCGAAAAATGTGTCCGGGTCAAAGGTCTCCAAATTCACCAAACTTAGTGTCAACAGATCAGGAACGCTGATACGAACCCAACGGAACTTCCAGATTTGGATTCCGATGAGCCGAACACAAAATCGCCCGTCGAGCGGGGCTTGTGGCGCCCACGACACGCGATTTCGTCAACGTTCTCAGAATCGAACCAAACTTGACCCACAGGACCAGCGTATCGCTACGAGTCCGATGGCATAAGTTTCGTCTTGATCCGACGTGTGTGCACGAAGTTAGGGTAAATTGCCGAAAAGGCAGATACGGGCGATGTCCGCGGATACGCGTTGATTCCGGTGTGCACGCACACCCGAATCAGCTTCCACGAAAACTCACACGTCCGTATCGATGATGCGTACGTATCTGTGAAGACCGCACGCGACCAAGTCGTCCCGTTTGGCGGGGCGCACTCAGTTCCGGGGTGAAACAGGGTCTGGTTTTTCCTGTTTTTGGATCGCGGTGTACGATCACCACAGGACGCGATGCCCCGAACAGTTTGTCCGGACACCGAGAGGGTCATACAGGCTTCACAACGCAATTTGCGGAAACGAAAATAGAGCTACGAGGCGAAAGTTACACGCACCTGAAGGGGACACAAAAATAAGGGTCGAGTCGTGTCCGACACGTGTCCGACTCGTGTCGGACACAGGGTCTGAATTAGGGCTAGGGTTAGGGTTTGCAGGCGGAGCTCCGGCCGTAGACGGCGGGGCGGGCGACGGAGGAGGCCAAGGCGTCCGGGGACTGCGTCGTCGGGGATCTGGGCGCAGGGCGGCGTCGCCGGGGACGGCTCAGGCGGAGCCGACGGGGAGGGCTGCTGCTCGAGGTCGGGGAGAAGAGGAAGGAGGGGATGAGGGGCTGGCCGCCGGAGGGCTGGCCACGACGAGGGGAGAGGGAGGAGGCCGGGGCAGCACGGTGGAGCGGAGGCGAGTGCAGCGGGCGGTGGTCGGAGGAGCTCGGGGCTAGGGTGGCGGATCTGGCCGGAGGGGGGGGGTCTCGGCTATATATAGGCGGAGAGGGGCGGGTTTTAGCCGGGGATGGCGGAGGAGGGCGACTATGTGGCGGAGAAGGCGGGGCACTGCCGAAGAGGGGGTCGACGTGGGGCTGACCGCCGGAGGCGGCGGTGGACGCGGGCTCGCCGGAAATCGCGGGGGGGCGGGGACTGGGTCAGGGGAGAGGGGTGCGGGTTGCGGGTGCGGATCGGGTTCGGGTAGACCCGACCCGACCCAATAGTGGAGCGGGCTGGGCCGGGGTAGTGGGCCGCGGGCCGGGCCAGAGTTAAATCAGAATAATAATAGTAATAATAATAATAATAATAATAAGTAAATAAATAAATAAATAAATAAATAAATAGTTAATTAGTTTTTAGGTAATTAAAAATAGGTCCGGGGTCCAATAAATTCCAAAAAATTACCCTAAGTCCAGTTTTTTTATTTTACACCCAAAAATATTATTTTCACTATATTTTAATGTTGTTTATTATCAATTAAAAATCATGTAATAATTCAAAACCCTGATTTTAATTACAGAAAATTCCCAGAAAATTCTAGAAAATTGCAAAAAAATTCAATTTTAATATTTTGAAAATCAGGGGCTTACACTATGGACGGATAACAGATATTTCTAATGATCTACGTAATGATGCAAGCCCAACAACAGATTCATCAAGAGGCTCGGTGTCACGAGGCAGAGAATCTGAGAAATAGTATAGTAACCGTACTGGAGCAATCAGATCTACCAGCACGACGGCCATCGACGGGCTATATTACCAATTTTTGCCAGCTGAAGCCCCGTACCTTTTCAAGCAAGGAGGAGCCCACTGAAGTTCATGAATGGCTCACAAACACTCAACACCAATTAGAAGCAGCTGAGCTACCAAGGGAACGTTGGATGACTGCCGTCAGGATCCTGTTGACGGGCAATGCACATCACTAGTGGCTAACTGAGGAGACACGGCTCAGACTAGACCGAGTCACTTGGGTAGAGTTCTCTAGACTCTTTCAGGAGATTTACATTCCATCTATTGCTCGATCAGAACTTCGGGACAAGTTCAATCGCCTCACTCAAGACAATATGACAGTGAAAGAATACAATGCGGAGTTCATTCGTCTGAGTCGCTTCGCCCCTACCTTGATTCCGACAGAAGAGAAGAAGGCTGAGAAGTTCTTTGATAGACTAAACTTTGAGCTACAGAGATTGATCGGATCCGTTGCACCTACTTCATACTCGGACGTTCTTGCTGCAGCCCGACGCATGGAGCGCGTCACCAGGAGAGAATCCAGCCTGAAATGACCATTTTTACTAGCACCAACAAGAGCATTAAACGGGGAGTCTACAAAGCAACCCCAGATAAATCCACCACCGAGAGCAGCACCAAGAGTCTCATTCCTTTCTACTTGTCACTACCGTGGCAATGTAGGCCATAATGAGAGGGAGTGCAGACGCAAGTTGGGAATATGATTGATTTGCGGATCCAGCCAACATTTAGCCAGAGATTGCATGAAACATCGAGAAGAAATACCGATGGTTCACCAAGGAGCACTAATGGTTAACCAACAAGCTTTACCAGCACCAGGAGGGCATCATCCGAGGCCACCTTTGGCACCTCAAGCAGCACATTTCCAGCAGGCCCAGCAACAACAAAGGGCACCACCGCAAGTACATGGACAAGCTTTTGCGATGACAATGGAGAACGTACAGACTTGTGGAGTAGCAAATACGCGTAAGATTTAAGTTATTCATAGATATCTATTCCTAGCATTGCTTTAACACGGGCCTGTTAGTTCATTTCCTTAGCCTTAACCTGGTATTTTGAACTTGTTAATAATTGATAACCTAGTTTTTCTAAGCTGTAGTTTTCTTTGCTCTAACCAGATTTCCTTCACTCTTGAATTACCTAATTTTTGTTGTCTAGGAAAATACTTTATTCCTTCCCTAGGTGTTTTGCTTAACCCTCATCCTTCGATTTTTCTTGATCATGATTCTTTCATTGTGTCATGCTTTCAAACATATTTTGCAACCGTGTTATCTCATCTGACCGATAATGTTTCGTTATTTCTTAATTGTGAGGACGCAATCCTCTTAAGGGGGGTAGATTGTAAACTCCCAGAATTTTTAGAATTTTAAAATGAATTTTTAGGAATTTTTAGTAATTTTTAACTAACTAAAATAAATATTTTATGGTATTAAATAATTTTTGTGATTTTTTTAAATATTAAAATATTATAAAAATAATATTTTTGGGTGTAAAATAAATAATTAGACATAGTGTAATTTTTTTATATTTTATTGGGCCTAGAAACTATTTTTAAAGACCTAAAAACTAAGTTTTAATTAAACCAAAATGAACCAGACTGAACCGGATTAAACCCAGTTGAACCGAACCAGTTTAAATCCTAAATAAACCGAACCGAACATAATCCTATTGGATCGGGTCAGATCTGAACCCGAACCGACCCACTACCCGATCCGATAACCCTAATGAACTATTGTATCAGACTTATCATCGGGTTGTTCTCCGAGATATATTTTATTGAGACTTGATGTTGCTTTATATGTCATATTGATTGTTTTTATTTCTGCGGATGAGATTAGTACCATTGACCCTTATTGTTGTATTACAGCTTAAGTACACCTTGATGGGTCCATTAAATTGGGTTTGCCCATCGGTGTGTGCTGCTGGCAATTGCCACGTGTCTAGTCCCTCGGTATTTAGGGACTGGGGCATGACAAAATGTGTCAGAGATAAAGTTTTCTAAATTTGACAAACATAGTATCTACAAGTCCCGAATGATGACACGAACCCAACGGAGTATCCAAAATTGAATTCCGATGAGCCGATCACAAAATCACCTGTCAAGTGGGACCGTAGGGCCCGCGAAATGGCGTTTCGTCCACGTTCTTAAAATCGAACCAAACATGGGTCACAGGACCAGTGTAATGGTATAAATCCAAAGACGCAAGTTTCGTTTCGAAATGACAAGGATACGAAGTTATGACAAGGTGCCAAAATAGGTCGATAGGATATTTTTTGATGGATACGCGTTAATTCCGGTGTGCACACACGTCCAATTCAAATTTTGCGAAAGCCCATATGTCTGCGTCAATGATACACACCTTTTGGTGCAATCTGAACGCTACGAAGTTGTCTCGTTTGGCGGGACGTACCCCGTTTCGAGAAATTTTAGATTTTAAAAAACAAGTTTTTCTTGATTTTGAAACTCAAATAAGTATCAACCTAATTCAAATTAAAATAAACTAATTGAAGACCTAGAAGGGGGTTAGATAGGGATCATACCAAATAAGGTGGCATAAGATTCGGACGAGCAAGGAGAGCAGTAATGTGCCGTGAAGTTGACTCATTGGAACTAAAATTTTGCTCGATTTTATGGCGTTCTTGGTCGCGGGGAAGGAGATCGACAATGTTCGGCCTCGAGGAAGCACGAGGGAGGTCGTCCAGCAGGGGGTACTCGCCGGGGGTCGTGGGTCGTCGGGGCTCGCCTGGGAGGTCGTCAGCGTTCGACCACGACAGCAACAACAGATGCTTGGCGGTGGGGCAGCGACCGTCGGCTAGGGGCAGGGTAGCCGACGCCGGTGTGGCGGCGCTGGTCGGTCGACGTAGCAAGGGGGAAGGGTTTGGTGTCACTGTCGACAGCAGGTGCATTGGGTGGCCGCGGTTGGGGCTCGTGGGGACATTAATGTCGGATTCCTGCTGCTGCAGCCGTTGTCAACCGCGCACGAGCCCATGCGCGAACTGTCGCGGCCGCACGGGGAGGTTGCGGTCGGAGCTGGTGTCAGCGGCGGCACTGGAAGTCGAGGTCGATGGTGGTGTTGGCCTCATTCTGTATCGGTTATATATATTTATATATATATATATATATATATATATATATATATATATATATATATATATATATATATATGGAAAGAATGGGGTGTTACAGTTTTGGTGAGCAGAGGGGTGGCGGGTTTAGGATTTCGGTTTGGGTTTTGGGTTTGGATTGTGGGTTTGGGTTATGTTTTCATTTTTTTTTCTTTTTCTTTCTTTTATTTAATAACTAATATATATATATGTGAATATACATATATAAATAGAACCCCCAAAATATTTAGTTATATATAAACTAAATTCATAACTTTATAATACTTAATAAATAATTTTACTCAAGATATTTTATATAAATATTACTATCTATAATATAAATATTTATATAGATTAAATAATTCAAAAAATTTTATTTATTTAACTTAGCAAAAATATTTAAACAAAAAAATATCCTAGAAATAAATTAAAAATTAAAAATTAAAAATTGAGAGGTTTTACAAAATCATCTGAAAGAATCGTTATTTTTTAAAACTTCCACTTAAAAACCAATTTTTTTTTTGAAATTTGAGGAACTTTAAACCGTTCTGTGATACCAACTTGTCACATCCCGGTTCCGCAGAACTGATTCATTCACGCATTCAGTTTCGCAGAACCAATCGTCCTCGCTGGGCGAGATGCAGTACAAGTCTGGAATTGTACTTGTACAAAGCAAGAACGTGCACATTGTGTCAAATATCTTTTATAAAAAGTTCTACAACACAGCAATAGATTATAAAGCACACATTTCTATAAGAATAAAATAATTATTTTATTGACTCATTACAACGCAGTACAATTTTTTCAGCACCGAAATGAAAATGCCTGAACGGCTTACATAGCCTTGCATAAAAGAAAGACTGATAGGCTGACATAAAATAATGTTCTTATCCCATACATACTTGCCCCTTTATTACTTCTTGAAAACTTGAAAGCAGCTACTAGAAATCTTTAAAATACTTTAAAATAGGAAGAAGCTTGAACAGACTACAACGAAAGCTTTATATTTCTTAAGTGCTCTCGGTATCTCGGTCACCTGGTTTTCCCACAGAGACATGGGTCAGTACTTAACTTGTACTGGTGAGCAGAACTGGCCCACTCACCTAAACCAACACTTCTTAGTTAAGGTAGCAGTTTAATAGGCAATATTATAAATATAATTTTTGATAGGCAACAGTTTATAAGCAACAGTTCATATAGTAAAATATATATAAGCTTTGCACATATGGAATTCTTACCTGGCCAATGGCCGTTCCCATATAATTTACAGGATTATTCTTACCGCCCCTACAAAAGACATTATTAGTATGCAACTCATTCCCACTAGATCATTTATGGTGTAGCACAACAATGGATATGCCATATAGGACTTCGATGGACGTGGGATGCGCCATTCAAAGCAGGTAGCAAACCTCAATGAATGTCTCGCTTATACTCAATACTACCAAAGCACTACTTTTTCCCCCGGGCTGAATGGTCCCCAGTGTCCCAAGTTTCGTTCGAGAAAATTTACTATCTTGTGCATATGTTGTCCATGTAAGCCCCCTGATTTTCAGTAATTATTAATTTGGCTTTTCACAATTTTTTAGAATTTTTTGGAATTTTTCTGTAGTTAAAACCTAGGCTTTTGGTAATTAAATAATTTATAATTGCTATTAATTAATATTAAAATATTATAGAAATAATATTTTATGGTGTAAAATGGAAAACCGGACATAGGATAATTTTCGGTGAATTTATTGGACTCCGAAAATCCGTTTAAAGCTCTAAAAACTATTAAATAATTAAACCGAATTAAACCCGTGCCAACGTCCGACATCCCCATGAGAGCCGAAGCCAAGCCCAAGGAGTGTTGACTCAGCCCAAATCCTAGGTCAAACCCTAGTCTAATTTTCGTATGTATAAATACATGCTTTCCTAGTTTTTCTCCACAAACCAAAAAGAAAAAAAAAAGGAAAAAATCCCTAATTACTAAAAATCCCTAATCCCCCAAATCCTAATTAATCCTAAACCTAACCCTAGCACAGCGCCGCCTAGCCGGCCGACCCCGCTCAGCCGCCGCTCTCCGCCGCACACCTCTCTCTCTCTCTTCTCCGCGCCGCCGCAAATCCTAAACGCTCCGCCGCCTTCGTTGATCTCGCTCCACCCGTCCTCGACCCGCTGAACCATCCCAGCCACCCACCAGCACGCCCCGAGCCAACATCCCTCCGCCTTGACCAGTCACCGCCACCAACTCCACGCTGCCACCCCCTCTCCTCCGGCCACCGGAGCCCTAGCCGTCCTCGCCTTCACTCCAGCCTCGACCTGCCACCTTCCCGCAGCAACCCCCCACAGAGCTCTCCTCCGCCCGAAGACGCCCGCCTCGCCGTCGACCTCATCTTCCCCCTTCCTCCGCCCTGTCCCTCGTCTTCCCCGATCCACAGAACCCGCCTCAGTCGACTCTCTCCCAGCCGTCGACCACCACCCTCCGGTCCCCGCTCGACGAAACCCTAGCTACCCCGAGCCGTTTCCTCCTCCTTCCTTCGCCTTAGCCATGACAGAACCCGCAGCCCCGACTTTTCCCCCATCTCCAGCACCGCCCCTCGCCAGAACCGTCCGGATCCCGAGCACCATCGTCGTCGTCTTCCACCTCCGGCCAGACACCCCCCCGCCGCGGCCACACTTGAACCCTAGGTCCGTCATTGCCCTACTCCGGCGAGCCCCGGTGCGTTGGGACGGAAACCCTAACCCTAACCCTAGGTCGCAGCACCCGGACACGACTCGGACACGTGTCGGACACGAAGAAGTCAGATTCATGGAGCCCTGTTCAGGTAGCATTTTCTCTCTCCCCATAATTCTGTTTTCGATTCCGTCAGTTGCGTCGCGTAGACTGTATGACCCTCTCGGTGCCCGTACAACCCGCTCGGTGCATCGCATCCTGTGGTGATCGTAAACCGCGATCCAAAAACAGGAAAACCAACGTCCTGTTTTACCCCGGAACTGATTGCACTCCGCCAAACGGGACAACTTGGTCGCACGCGGTCTTTACCGAAACGTGTGCGACGTTGATACGGTCGTGTGGGATTTCGCAGAAGTCGATTCGGATGTGCGTGCACACCAGAATCAACGCGTATCCGCCGACAACGCCCCGTATCCGTCCATTCTAGAACACAGTGTAACTTTGTGTACATACGTTGGATCGAAACGAAACTTGCGCCATCGGACTCGTAGCGATACGCTGGTCCTGTGACCCAAGTTTGGTTCGATTCTGAGAATGTTGACAGAACCGCGTATCGTGGGCCCCACATGCTCCACTTGACGGGCGATTTTGAGATCTGCTCATCGGAATCCAATTTTGGAAGTTCCGTTGGGTTCGTATCATCGTTCCTGGCCTGTTGACACTAAGTTTGGCGAATTTGGAGACCTTTGACCCTGACACATTTTTTGGTGCAAAGTGGCCCACATGTGGACCCCGCTTTGGCACGGAAATGTCATTTTTGCCCCTGTGTCCAAATTGGATGTAAGGACAGGCATTTCTAGCTATTTAATATTTTCTAAATCTAATGGTGATGTTTATTTCAGCAACCGGAGTAGTACCTGCAGATCACACTGAGACCAGAGCTACAATTGGAGCCAGGACCCCAGACAAGTGTACCTTGCCAAAGTTTGCAGTCTTGTTACATGTTTTCCTTGATTCTTTATATTGTTGTGCATGCTTAACCTAGGACCGTGTGACTTACTTAGCGTCCGATTATAGTCGGGTGCCAACATCGTACGCGGTGTTGTGTATTGTCATCTAGAGATGGACATTCGTGACCCTTTACAACCTCGTACTTGTCTTATCAAGTACATTATACCCAGGACACTTGACACTGTTCATGAGACAGAATCTTCCTAAAATATTCATGGTGATTCTGTATAGGATACAGGTTTATGACATACACAGTTTACATGCTTAGATTATATCCTGACTTATTGCATTAGTATTGATCCTGCGTGTCATGGACATGAGATGTAAGATTTTATTGGGTGGGGAGAGTATTACCATATCAAGGCTGATTATATTATATATATTGTAATCTGGATGTCTTAGTCTCTGACACAGAGTTATGGCACCAGTTCTGGCCCTTCGAGAAAATACTGCTATGGGTTTCTCCGACACTGATCCTGTAGTAGTCTCAGTCCGAGTATGACTAACACTCTCACTTGCATATCACTTAGCTGGTTATTTATTTACCCTATTGTTTTATTATTGCTGCACTGCATTTATTTTGGCATGAGCTTTCTTGTACCTTGCTATATCTCCTGAGGACCTGGATCCGGATTATGTCCCCAGGATTAGCTGACGAGATCTATCTCGAGGTATACGGGACCGGAGCATTAGCAGGAGCAGGTGCATACCTTGGAGCAGAACTAGGATCTGAGGACGAGATTGTACCAGAGGACTTCTCTTGAGTATTGGCTTAAGATACTCATTTATTTCTATTCCTAGTTATTTTATTTCCAGTCTATTTCATTGATGTACTAGACTTATTCTTGGATTGTTCTCCGAGACACTTTTATTCAGTTTTGTTAGTTTATATTTATTTGCATTATCCTGACATTTGATCTGTGATTATCTGTTGTGGATGAGATTAGTATAGACTGTGACTTATATCATTGGACCTATTTATTGTTATATTACAGCTTAAGCATGCCCCGATGGATCCATTAAATTGGGTTTGTCCATTGGTGTGTGTTGCTGGCCATTATCACGCGTCTGGTCCCTCGGTATTTTGGGACTGGGGCGTGACATGGTTTTTGTGGTGGCCCATGCATACGACTAAATTGTTCGGTTTCAACTTAGGGACCGAGCAAGCCTGCAATAAGAATAGGATAAGTTTTTGATCTCATCCACTTGCTTGAATCATTCATGACATCTATATCGGATTCGAATTAATTTTTTGACTTGTATCTTGCCTTGATTCCTGTGCACCTCTTATTGTTTATTTTGGTTGTTACTCTAAATTTTTACTATGTGATTGTAATTAGAACTTGACATTTTAAGTTATTATTGTAGATTATGACCTAATGATTACCCCTTAGCTTAAGCTATGTAATTAGTACCCCCACCTCGATACAAGTTAGATCCTTTACCCTTGACGGCCAGTAACTCTTCTATCCTCACTATCGACACTTGTTCTATAAGCACTAAGACTACGGCTTAAGACGACCATGCCCTATGTAATATAGGAGGAGACCCCTTCTTGTAGACCTTAACAAGAGTTTCCACAATATCCTTAAGACGATTTTAGTATTAGTTTATTATTTTAAGTTGGGTAGTATATCTCACAACATAGTACCACCTAGCCCTATTGACCCATTGATGAGGTGAACTAGGATGACACGACTTTAGACTTGTATAAGAAGATAGTGGTTATTCAGACGATAGAATTTAAAGGTCCTTCCCCCTATTTGGTCAACTAGCGACTTAGACAAGGAGGTTGTATGATAACTGTAGAGATTGTAGAGTCTGTTATTTTTATGGTTGCTTGGTTGTTTTTGTTTTGTGAACGAAGATTAATTTGTACCTCCTTTCATCATCATCTAGCGTACTTAAGTTTGCTGTACTTGACTTATGCTGCTAATATAGCCTAGTTTTTGCAAGCTTATCCTTTTATCGAGCTTGTTCATGACATATGTATTATTGGGTCGACACACTAATATAATTGTCTATTCAGAATCAGTGTATTACAGTCTGATCAACCTTAGTGCATTTTGGTTCGCTCTTCGCACGACTACTTCACGTGGATTGATATATATAGTTGACTAGTATACTTGCCCTCTAGATATGTCTGAGCATATCGTATCAGTTACATAACTGTACTAATACGAGCATGCGAACAAAGGATTACCGAAATAGGATTTTAATCCACAATTATCTTGATAAATCCTATTTGAATTCGTTAAACGCCTTGATCCTGATACTTCTATTCTATTACCTCACCCTTGAACTCTTTATTATTGATCTTCGTCTTCCCTTATGTCGGAAAGACGAAACCTCATGCTTGGTATAAGTTTGATAAATAGACAGTACTAGATATACCCCACAGACCGGTCGCATTGTTGATGACCCTTTTATATATGATTAAGGGAATATCATAGGTGATATGTTTGGTGTTAAAGACTTGAGAATTCAATAACATGATTAAATAAGTTGGGGCATAGCTTTATTAGATGTATAGCCTTAGATGATAGATGGGTAAATTCTAAGTTGGGTAGAGACCGCAATATTCACTTGAGAGAAATCCTTTAGACTGTAATCAAGTGAGATTGGATAGAGAGAACCCTACCATATTTTAATTTCGAGGACGAAATTTTTATAAGTTGGGTAGATTATAAGCCCCCTGATTTTCAGTAATTATTAATTTGGTTTTTCACAATTATTTGGAATTTTTCAGGATTTTTCTGTAGTTAAAACCTAGGCTTTTGGTAATTAAATAATTTATATTTGCTGTTAATTAATATTAAAATATTATAAAAATAATATTTTATGGTGTAAAATGGAAAACCGGACATAGAGTAATTTTCGATGAATTTATTGGACTCCGGAAACCCGTTTAAAGCCCTAAAAACTATTAAATAATTAAACCGAATTAAACCCATGCCAACGCCTGGCATCCCCATGAGAGCCGAAGCCAAGCCCAAGGAGCGTTGACTCAGCCCAAATCCTAGGTCAAACCCTAGTCCAATTTTTGTATGTATAAATACATGCTTTCCTAGTTTTTCTCCACAAACCAAATAGAAAAGAAAAAGGAACAAATCCCTAATTACTAAAAATCCCTAATCCCCCAAATCCTAATTAATCCTAAACCTAACCCTAGCACAGCGCCGCCTAGCCGGCCGACCCCGCTCAGCCGCCGCTCTCCGCCGCACACCTATCTCTCTCTCTCTCTCTCTTCTCTGCGCCGCCGCAAACCCTAAACGCTCCGCCGCCTTCGTCGATCTCGCTCCACCCGTCCTCGACCCGCTGAACCATCCCAGCCACCCACCAGCACGCCCCGAGCCAGTATCCCTCCGCCTCGACCAGTCACCGCCACCAACTCCACGCTGCCACCCCCTCTCCTCCGGCCACCGGAGCCCTAGCCATCCTCGCCTTCACTCCAGCCTCGACCTGCCACCTTCCCGCAGCAACCCCCAACAAAGCTCTCCTCCGCCCGAAGACGCCCGCCTCACCGTCGAACTCATCTTCCCCCTTCCTCCGCCCTGTCCCTCGTCTTCCCCGATCCACAGAACCCGCCTCAGTCGACTCTCTCCCAGCCGTCGACCACCACCCTCCGGTCCCAGCTCGACGAAACCCTAGCTACCCCGAGCCGTTTCCTCCTCTTTCCTCTGCCTCAGCCACGACAGAACCCGCAGCCCCGACTTTTCCCCCATCTCCAGCACCGCCCCTCGCCAGAACCGTCCGGATCCCTAGCACCATCGCCGTCGTCTTCCACCTCCGGCCAGACACCCCCGCCAAGGCCACACTTGAACCCTAGGTCCGTCATCGCCCTACTCCGGCGAGCCCCAGCGCGTTGGGACGGAAACCCTAACCCTAACCCTAGGTCGCAGCACCCGGACACGACTCGGACACGTGTCGGATACGAAGAAGTCATATTCATGGAGCCCTGTTCAGGTAGCGTTTCCTCTCTCCCCGTAATTCTGTTTTCGATTCCGTCAGTTGCGTCGCGTAGACTGTATGACTTTCTCGGTGCCTGTGCAACCCGCTCGGTGCATCGCGTCCTGTGGTGATAGCAAACTGCGATCCAAAAATTGGAAAACCAACGCCCTGTTTCACCCCAAAACTGAGTGCGCTCCGCCAAACGGGATGACTTGGTCGCACGCGGTCTTTACTGAAACGTGCGCGACGTTGATACGGTCGTGTGGGATTTCGCAGAAGTCGATTCGGATGTGCGTGCACACCGAAATCAACACGTATCCGCCGACAACGCCCCGTATCCGTCTATTCTGGAACACGCTGTAACTTTGTGTATACACGTCGGATCGAAATAAAATTTACGCCATCAGACTCGTAGAGATACGCTGGTCCTGTGATCCAAGTTTGGTTCGATTCTGAGAACGTTGACAGAATCGCGTATCGTGGGCCCCAAAGGCTCCACTTGACGGACGATTTTGTGATCGGCTCATCGGAATCCAATTCTGGAAGTTCCGTTGGGTTCGTATCATCGTTCTTGACCTGTTGACACTAAGTTTGGCGAATTTGGAGACCTTTGACCCTGACATATTTTTCGGTGCAAAGTGGCCCACATGTGGACCCCGCTTTGGCCCGAAAATGTCATTTTTGCCCCTGTGTCCAAATTGGACGTAAGGACAGGCATTTCTAGCTATTTGATATTTTCTAAATCTAATGGTGATGTTTATTTCAGCAACCAGAGTAGTACCTGCAGATCACACTGAGACCAGAGCTACAGTTGGAGCCAGGACCCCAGGCAAGTGTACCTTGCCAAACTTTGCAGTCTTGTTACATATTTTCCTTGATTCTTTATATTGTTGTGCATGCTTAACCTAGGACCGTGTGACTTACTTAGCGTCCAATTATAGTCGGATGCTAACATCGTACGCGGTGTTGTGTATTGTCATCTAGAGATGGACATTCGTGACCCTTTACATCCTCGTACTTGTTTAATCAAGTACATTATACCCAGGACACTTGACACTGTTCATGAGACAGAATCTTCCTGAGATATTCATGGTGATTCTGTATAGGATACAAGTTTATGACATACACAGTTTACATGCTTAGATTATATCCTGACTTGTTGCATTAGTATTGATCCTGCGTGTCATGGACATGAGACATGAGATTTCATTGGGTGGGGAGAGTATTACCATATCAAGGCTTATTATATTATATATATTATAATCTGGATGTGTCTTAGTCTCGGACACAGAGCTATGGCACCAGTTATGGCCCTTCTAGAAAATACTGCTATGGGTTTCTCCGACACTGATCCTGTAGTAGTCTCAGCCCGAGTATGACTAACACTCTCACTTGTATATCACTTAGCTGGTTATTTATTTACCCTATTGTTTCATTATTGCTGCACTGCATTTATTTTGGCATGAGCTTTCTTGTACCTTGCTATGTCCCCTGAGGACCTGGATCCGGATTATGTCCCCAGGATTAGCTGACCAGATCTATCCCGAGGTATACGGGACCGGAGCATTAGCGTTAGCAGGAGCAGGTGCATACCTTGGAGCCGAACCAGGATCTGAGGACGAGATTGTACCAGAGGACTTCTCTTGAGTATTGGCTTGAGATACTCATTTATTTCTATTCCTAGTTATTTTATTTCCAGTCTATTTCATTGATGTACCAGACTTATTCTCGGATTGTTCTCCGAGACACTTTTATTCAGTTTTGTTAGTTTATATTTATTTGCATTATCCTGACATTTGATCTGTGATTATCTATTGTGGATGAGATTAGTATAGACTGTGACTTATATCATTGGACCTATTTATTGTTATATTACAGCTTAAGCATGCCCCGATGGATCCATTAAATTGGGTTTGTCCATTGGTGTGTGCTGCTGGCCATTATCACGCGTCTGGTCCCTCGGTATTTTGGGACTGGGACATGACAGTCCATGACCATGCAATGCATCTACGACTATATAATAAGAATAAATAGCAGTGTAAGGTATTAAAATATTTAGAGCAACAATGCACATTTCCTTATTTTTATTTTAGCATATTTATTCATTTAATTCGATTGGTAGTCCTTAGACTCCAATTTACTGCTAAGTCATGTCACCAAACCATGACACAATGATTATTTTCTTCTATGTGTTACATAAAGGAACTTTTCTCTTATCAATGCAATTCCATTGATTTATAAAAGTGGTATGAAACTTGTGGCATTAGTGGCTTATCGATCGTTGGACTTAGCAAGGTTACAAGAGAGCATTATTGATTACTGGCTTGGAGGAGTAGAGAAGAAGAGACAGAACCGCTCCCTAAATAGAGAATGTCGAAAGAAAAGGACGATTTCTTGCTCAGGCTCCGATCACGCGTCTATCTGCATTGGCACCAATATTTGGTTAGACTACCGTCTTTATTTCTCTCAGAGTTCTCTAGAATGAATGCATGCAATCGATAAAAATGGGTTAAACAATCAATCATCAAAAACTAATCACGAAAACACATTCATCAAAACTAAGCAGCGAAAATCCAAGAAAGCCAACCAAAAATCCAATAAAAACTATTGGACTCATTCCAATAGAAGCTGATCCATCAATTGAAAAAGTTCATTGCATTGTCTTTGATCGATTACGCCATAAAGTTTCTCCATAATCAATTCCGACTAAGTCAATCGAGCCACAAGCCTTATATAGTACACCGCTATGATCGAGGCACTACAGCAACTGGTCGGTCAGCGCGTATGCGGCCTGGTTTTTGCTCATGCCGCATGGATGTTGAAATCTTCTTTAAATACAGGCTCTCCTCTTTCATTTGGGCTGTTGGGAAAATTGAGATTGAGAGAAAAACCAGAGAGGACCAGAGGAGCATGCAGCCCAGTGAACACCCTTCCACATATTATTTTATCGAGTGATTCCGAAGTTGACTTAGAGCATTTCAGAAGTTCTCGTGTGAACTTGCTGGATCCTGGGGGCAGATCGTCGCGTAGGGCGAATCTTGCCTTGAGCACCGGTGGTTTTGATCACCCCAGCAAGGAGTTTCTTTTTTTGTTTTTCCTTTCTTGTGTTCGTTCTTTCTCATTATAGCGTCTGCGAATGTAAAGAGAAGAACGTTTTCTGATTCTTGCTATTTTTAGCTCTTTCCTTTTCTCTTTGGTCATATTGTAACCTATTTTTGGTACAGTGCTTCTGTGGAGTTGTGTCACTGAAGAGGAACTCTAGTGTGAATCTTAGTGCACCAACTTTTGTAGAGTAACTCTTGTGTGAGTCTCTACTTTATGAATCTCCTTTACATTGATCTGACTTCAGGACTAACAAGGATTTTTGAGGGTTCCCTAGGCATAAGTCCTCTTCGTGCAGTTAATACAGGTATCAGCTTGAACATACAGAACCATGAACCTAAACGTTGGCCCTTCTTTAAAAATTTGACCCAAAATAAGTTTGTGTGTAAGGATGTTTCTCTTATGGATCAAGACAACATGAGTTGCTCTGTTATTTCTCTGAAGGTTGAGGACGGAGTTCCTAGGCCATATGAGGGAGTCATGTTTGGCCACATGGATTTACAAATCAATTTTGATGAGGAACCATATTGTCTTCATAGGAGGGATTTGATGAGAAGCAGTGTTGTTCAAGCAGTGTGGTTCAGTATCAGTTAGTTTCAGTATTTGTTAGTCACTTAGCTCAGTACTCAGATGCCATAGCTAGTGCAGCAACTAATACAACAAATAGCAGCAGATAGCTAGAGTATCAAGGAGTATCAGTAAATCATTTCACAAGAAGAGAAGAGTATCAACATGCATTAGAGTATCAGCTTCCAGTCAAGAAAAGATTTAACCCAGTCAGTTAAAAGAGCCAACCTGGAACTTGGGTGTCAAGCCAAGTCCACTCAGCACAATTCTTTGCTACCAGCTAGTAACTGAGCAACTAAGACTGATACACTCTACTGAATTCTTATAAATAGAGGAGAAGGAAAGAGAAGGGGGTATATGGAGAATTAATATGTAGTTTTCATTCCTTTTCTTGTCCTTAGAAATTTAGTTACAATTATATTCTTTCCCATTTTAATAAAAAAACCCTAGTTCTTCCCAAATTTCTAGCATTTGATCTGAATTTCTTGGTTTTGCATTGCAAATTCATGTCGAATTATGTTTGATCATCACCATATCAGAAAGCCTTGACCAAGTTTGATGATAGTTTTTTCTTCTGTATATAGAAACTATCAACACCATTAACTGTGTAACACTCCTTCAACATAATTAATAGACATATATCCTTAGTTTTTTTATCCTAGAAGTATAGATCTTGAGGAACCACATTGCGATCCACCACCAGAGTGACTGCTTTGCTTATTTAGTCCACCTTGGACTAATTAATAAGTTTTATAAGGTTTTCAAACTATATTAATTTAAGCTCTTATCAGATAAAAATGGTGGACAAAAATAGGTTGTGACCATTTTTTAACTTGAAGCACAGATAAAATTGGAATTGAGTAAAGTCCTAGGCCCACCTAGTCTCTGAGTTCTAAATATGAAAATGTACGTCAAGCTTACATAGAATTAGATTTTCATATATGGACACATGACATGCTATATAAAGAGGTCTAAGTTTTCTTTTTAGAAAGATCAATTGTGCTCAATAAAATATGTTGAATAGGTTCAACACAAGAGTTTGAGAGAGTGGATTTTTTTTCTTTATCTTTGTGTAGAGAGTTCTTGAGATCAAGGAGAGAAGTATTGTGAGAAATATTGTAATTAATTTTCTTCTTCATAGTGAAACTGAATCGCTCTTGCCCGTTGACGTAGGCATCTTGATCGTACCATGTTAATTTTTGTCTTTGTGATTGTAAATTTTTTCTGTGATGTTCTCTGATTTTTTGACTTTATTTGTGTTGTGGCACAACAAATTAGTATTATAGTTTTGAAATTATATTAAACTATCTAACAAAGTTTTCAGAGAAATTTAATTCAGTAGTTTCTTGAGATGGCTCCGCCAAGAAAGGTTAAAAAGTATGAAGTTGAGAAATCCAAGATTAAGAATGATTTTGGATTTTGGAAAAGCTAGATGAATGTCATTTTTATATCTCAAAAGCTTTACAAGGCTTTACGGGAGAAGTCCAAGAAGCCCCCTGACATAATCGATGATGATTGAGACAACATGGATCTCGAAGCATGTTTCCTTATTCGTCTGTGTTTGGAAAGGGGAGTTATGTATTCTGTTGTAAGCTCCCTGATTTTCAGGAATTATTAATTTGGACTTTTCACAATTTTCTGAAATTTTCGGGATTTTTCTGTAATTAAAACCTAGGCTCTTGGTAATTAATTAATTTTTATTTTGCTGTTAATTACTATTAAAATGTTATGAAAATAATATTTTATGGTGTAGAATTAAAATCTGGACTTAGGATAATTTTTCTGGAATTTATTGGGCCCCGGACCTATTTTAAAACACCTAAAAACTATTTAATTAATTAATTATTTATTTATTTATTTATTATTTAATTTTTTATTAATTAACAAATCCAGCCCAGCCCAATACCCTAAACCCGACCCGGGCCCGCGGACCAAACCGGCCCATTGGGCCCAGCCCAGAACCACCCGCCTAGCGGGTCGGGTCGGATCCAACCGCACCCGACCCGCACCCGCGAACCCGTTCCCCTTCTCCTCCCCGCACGATCCGCTCTGGCCCCCGCTTCCGCCGCGCTCCGCCCGGCCCACGCCCCCGTCACACGGCCACGACCTCGCCACGTCCCCCTCTCCCCTCCGCCTCTCCCGGCTGCCCCTCCTCCGCCAGCCCTATATAACCCCTTCCCTTCCCCCGTCGACCACCACGAACCCCCCACCGGAATCCCCCGCCACCGCACCTGAGCTCCGCCTCCGCCCGCTGCAACCTCCTCCTCCTTCTCCCCTCTCCTTCCTCCTCTGCTCCGGCGCCACCCCGCGAGGCCCTGCGCCACCGACGGCCCCCTCCTCCTCCTTCTTCCCCGAGCCGTCCGGCCTCCGCCGTACAGCACAGCTCCGCCGACGAGCCAGCCCCGCGCCGCCCTCCTCGCCTCGCCGCCATCTCCGTGCCCGCAGCGCCGTGCCGGCCCTCGCCGGCGTCGTCCAGTCCCCCCGCCGCAGAGCCACCGGATCTCCGGCCAAGCACCCCTGAACCCTAACCCTAGTTTCCCCTTGTGTCGGACACGTGTCGGACACAAGATCTTCGGGTTTTTCTTGAGCCCTGTTCAGGTACGTGTAACTTTCTCCTCGCTGTCCCATTTTCAATTCCGTAAATTGTAACGTGTAGCCTGCATGACCCTCTCGGTGCCCGGGCAAACCGCTCCGGGCATCGCGTCCTGTGGTGATCGCACACCGCGATCCAAAAATAGGAAAAACAATGACCCGATTCACCCCGGAACTGGGTACGTCCCGCCAAACGGGACGACTTGGTCACGCGCTGTCTTCACAGATACGTGCGCGCCGTCGATACGGACGTGTGGGATTTCGCAGAAGTCGATTCGGGTGTGCGTGCACACCGGGATCAACGCGTATCCGCGGACAACACCCCGTATCTGACTTTTCTGAATTGTGCCCTAACTTTGTGTACACACGTTGGATTGAAACAAAACTTATGACATCGGACTCGTAGCGATACGCTGGTCCTGTGACCCAAGTTTGGTTCGATTTTGAGAACGTTGAAGAAATCGCGTATCGTGGGCCCCATAGGCCCCGCTCGACGGGCGATTTTGTGATCGGCTTATTGGAATCCAATTTTGGAAGTTTCATTGGGTTTGTATCATCGTTCCTGACCTGTTGACACTAAGTTTGGTAAATTTAGAGACCTTTGACCCTGACACATTTTTCGGTGCAAAGTGGGCCTACATGCAGACCCCGTTTTGACCCGAAATTGCCGTTTTTGCCCTTGTCTCCAAATTGGACTCAAGGACAGGCGTTTTTAGCTATTTGATATCTTTTGAGTATGATGGTAATATTTATTTCAGCATCCGGACACATTTCTGAAAATTTTCCGAGGACAGAACCGTAGTTGGAATCCAAACATCAGGCAAGTACCTGCACTTCAAGTTTAATCTTTATATTATGATAATTAAATCCTTGCTTTACTAGTACCATTGGATGATTACACTTAGTGTCAGGATTTGGATTTCATGTCTTGCTTTTCGTGTCGGGAGGGTGAATACTAGGAGGCATGTAGTTTACCCTTCCCCCTGTCCTGACTAATAGCTGTTGGTATGCGACTGTACCATCAGTCGGATACTCGATTATTCCTGACTAATAGCCGTCTATGACGTGCCGGATCAGCCTTATAACCCCTACATGCCAACTATGTATTCTAAATGCACATTTTCACACACACATAGTTCCTGATGTCTTGTTGCAGTTCCATTTTCTTGTCTCAGTATAATCCTATTTTATTCATGTCTCTGGCTTATAGCATTTAACTCTTAGTTAATTTTACTACTTATTATGTATATTCTTATCATGATACTTAGTCAGTTCTTTTCTACTTGTCATAATTATTTAGTTTAAGCTTTGTTGTGTATTGGTACTTGCTCCTTTCCTGACTGGATCCGTTGATATTAGGCGATGATGAGGACTATGCCCCCACCTTTTATGGTCCATATGACGTAGAAAATGATACATTTGAGGAGCCGGTTCCTACTCAGGAGGCTACTTTTGAGGAGTAATAGCCAGTTAGCTAGTATTTTCTTTCAGCATAGTACTCGGGTTTGTCCCCGATTTATCTTCTGGTTCTGTATTAAACTGTGGATTTGGATGTCACAAATTTGTCTTATGAAATCTTAGCATTCCTATTTTCTGTTATTATCCTTGCCTATTTATTATCCTTGCCTATTTCTTGTGGATGAGCTAGATTTTAAATTACCTGTAAATATGGTCTAGACAGCGAACTACCGCTGACACTGCGGCGTAGGCTGGACGTACCCACGTACTCGTGCCCGAATATCCGGTTGCGGATCGTTACACGTTTTTATGGTGGCCCATGCAGGTCGATGACTAAATTGTTAGGTTTTAACTTAGGGACCGAACAGGCCTGCAATAAGAATATGATAAGTTCTAGGAGCTCATCCACTTGCTTGAAACATTCTTGATATCCATATCGACTTCGAATTAGTTTCTCGACTTGCATCCTGCCTTGATTCCTGTGCGCCTTTTATTGTTTATTTTGGTTGCAGAGTTATGGATTCACGAGCGAACGACGAGATTCCTGCAAGATCACCACGAGATGCTGCGGTAACCAACGAAGATGAAGTAACACTAGTGGATGGAGGACAATCAGCTCAACAACATGCCTCGAGAGCCCTCACGATGACCGTGGAGAACGTGTAGACTCTTGGAGTAGCTAATACGTGAAAGTGATTTGTAGATACCGTTTCTAATATTGTTTAGCTCGTGCCTATTGGTTCATGACCTCAGCCCCAACCTAGTAATTTTGAACTTGCTAATAACCTGGTATGCTTTTATATTTGATAACTGTAGAGATTGTAGAGCCTTTTGTTATTGTGCTTATTGTGTGTTGTTTTGTGAACTTGAATAATTTGTACCTCCTTTCATCATCATCTAGCGTACTTAATTTTGTTGTACTTGACTTATGCTACTATTCTATAGCCTAGTTTTGCAAGCTTACTCTTTATCGGGCTTGTTCATGACATATGTGTTATTGGGGCCTGATCAACCACACTAATACAAGTGTCTATTCAGAATCAGTGTATTACGGTCTGATCAACCTTAGTGCATTTTGGTTCGTACTTCACACGACTACTTTACGTGGATTGAGATATATAGTTGACTAGTATACTTGCCCTCTAGATATGACTGAGCATATCGTATCAGTTACATAACTGTACTAATACGAGCATGCGAATAAATGATTACCAGAATAGGAATTCAATCCACCACTGCTTGACAATTCCCATTTGAATTCTTTAAACGCCTTGATCCCGATACTTCTATTCTATCACCCCACCCTTAAACTCTTTATTATTGATCTTCGTCCTCCCTTATTTTGGAAAGACGAAACCTCGTGCTTGGTATAAGTTTGATACACGGAGAGTACTAGATATACCCCATAGGCCAATCACATATTTGAGGATTATTCTTCCGTAATTAAGGATATATCATATGTAATATGATCGGCGTTGAAGTTTCGAGGATTGAAGGACATGAGTAAACAAATTAAGAAATATTTTCTTAAGGTATATAGCCTTATGTGATAGATGGGTAAATTCTAAGTTGGGTAGCAGTGCATTGTCAACTCGAGAGGAATTTCTTTTGGATTGTGATCGAGTAAAGCTTAGATTGTGAGAGGTTCAAGCCATTTCAATTTTGAGAATTTTAGAAGAATGACTAAGATGATGAGGAGTAATAAACTTCAAAATTCTTGATATTGAGGACCCAATATTTATACCTTAGGTACATGATTTAAATTTGGAATAATGAAGGTAAAATCATCAATTTGAATTTAGAGGATAAAAATATAGAATTTTAGACTTGAATATTGGTGGATTGCATTTAAAATATTTTTAATTTGATGATTGGAATTAAGAATTAAAATTTGATGGTTGGACTACCTATTTGAAACGTTGAGGATGTGAATGGAGTTTAAAAAGTCGGAGCATACAAAACTTTATAAGTGAAAATGGGAATAATATTGGACTCGGATTACTGCTAGAGGAGATTATAATAGTTAGAGATCGTGAGGTAAAATTTTCATGCTTATTTAAAATTTGGAAGATGTTATAAGGATTTAATTTAAATTTGGATATGGTTATGGATAATTTGAGAAAGTGAGAAGAGATAACCATAGGTGGAAATTTTGATTGGAACAGTGGTCATCTTAACCTTGAAGTGATTGCAATGGATATGATTAGAATTTTAATTATCGCAAGGTGATTGCGATTGACTTGCCTTATGTACATAAAGGATTATTAGATTATGCCATATTTTAATTTTGAGAATGAAATTTTTGTAAGTTGGGTAGATTGTAAGCCCCCTGATTTTTAGGAATTATTAATTTGGACTTTTAACAATTTTCTGGAATTTTTGGGATTTTTCTGTAATTAAAACCAAGGCTCTTGGTAATTAATTAATTTTAATTTTACTGTTAATTACTATTAAAATATTATGAAAATAATATTTTATTGTGTAGAATTAAAAACTGGACTTAGGATAATTTTTCTGAAATTTATTGGACCACGGACCTATTGTAAAACACCTAAAAACTATTTAATTAATTATTTAATTAATTATTTATTTATTTATTATTTAATTTTTTATTAATTAACAAATCCAGCCCAGCCCAATAACCTAAACCCGGCCCAGGCCCGCGGACCAAACCGGCCCATTGGGTCCAGCCCAGAACCACCCGCCTAGTGGGTCGGGTCGGATCCACCCGCACCCGACCCGCACCCGCGAACCCGTTCCCCTTCTCCTCCCCGCACGATCCGCTCCGGCCCCCGCTTCCGCCGCGTCCGCCGCGTCCGCCGTGCTCCGCCCGGCCCACGCCCCCGTCCCACGGCCACGACCTCGTCACGTCCCCCTCTCCCCTCCGCTTCTCCCGGCTGCCCCTCCTCCGCCTGCCGTATATAACCCCTTCCCTTCCCCCGTCGACCACCACGAACCCCCCACCAGAATCCCCCGCCACCGCGCCTGAGCTCTGCCTCCGCCCGCTGCAGCCTCCTCCTCCTTCTCCCCTCTCCTTCCTCCTCCGCTCTGGCGCCACCCCGCGAGGCCCTGCGCCACCGACGGCCCCCTCCTCCTCCTTCCCCGAGCCGTCTGGCCTCCGCCGTGCAGCGCAGCTCCGCCGATGAGCCAGCCCCGCGCCGCCCTCGCCGTGCCCGCAGCGTCGTGCCCGCCCTCGCCAGCGCCGCCCAGTCACCTCCGGCCAGTCTCCCCGCCGCAGAGCCGCCGGATCTCCGGCCAAGCACCCCTGAACCCTAACCCTAGTTTCCCCTTGTGTCGGACACGTGTCGGACACAAGATCTTCGGGTTTTTCTCGAGCCCTATTCAGGTACGTATAACTTTCTCCTCGCTGCCCCGTTTTCAATTCCGTAAATTACAATGCGTAGCCTGCATGACCCTCTCGGTGCCCGGGCAAACCGCTCGGGACATCGCATCCTGTGGTGATCGCACACCGCGATCCAAAAATAGGAAAAATAACGACCCGATTCACCCCGGAACTGGGTACGCCCCGCCAAACGGGACGACTTGGTCGCACGCGGTCTTCACAGATACGTGCACGCCATCGATACGGACGTGTGAGATTTCGCAGAAGTCAATTCGGGTGTGCGTGCACACCGGGATCAACGCGTATCCGCGGACAACGTCCGGTATCCGACTTTTCTGAATCGTGCCCTAACTTTGTGTACACATGTCGGATTGAAACAAAACTTGCACCATCAGACTCGTAGCGATACGCTGGTCCTGTGATCCAAGTTTGGTTCGATTCTGAGAACGTTGACGAAATCGCGTGTCGTGAGCCCCATAGGCCCCGCTCGACGGGCGATTTTGTGATCGGCTCATCGGAATCTAATTCCGGAAGTTACGTTGGGTTTGTATCATCGTTCCTGACCTGTTGACACTAAGCTTGGTGAATTTGGAGACCTTTAACCCTGACACATTTTTCGGTGCAAAGCGGGCCTACATGCAGACCCCGTTTTGACCCAAAATTGCCGTTTTTGCCCTTGTCTCCAAATTGGACTCAAGGACAGGCATTTTTAGCTATTTGATATCTTCTGAGCATGATGGTAATATTTATTTCAGCATCCGGACATATTTCTAAAAATTTCCCGAGGACAGAACCGTAGTTGGAATCCAAACATCAGGCAAGTACCTGCACTTCAAGTTTAATCTTTATATTATGATAATTAGTTCCTTGATTTACTAGTACCATTGGATGATTACACTTAGTGTCAGGATTTGGATTTCATGTCTTGCTTTTCGTGTCGAGAAGGAGAATACTAGGAGGAATGTAGTTTACCCTTCCCCCTGTCCTGACTAATAGCTGTTGGTACGCGATTGTACCATCAGCCGGATACTCGATTATTCCTGACTAATAGCTGTCTATGACGTGCCGAATCAGCCTTATAACCCCTACATGCCAACTATGTATTCTAAATGCACATTTTTACACACACATAGTTCCTGATGTCTTGTTGCAGTTCTATTTTCTTGTCTCAGTATAATCCTATTTTATTCATGTCTCTGGCTTATAGCATTTAACTCCTAGTTAATTTTACTACTTATTATGCATATTCTTATCATGATACTTAGTCAGTTCTTTTCTACTTGTCATAATTATTTAGTTTAAGCTTTGTTGTGTATTGGTACTTTGCTCCTTTCCTGACTGGATCCGTTGATATTAGGCGATGATGAGGACTATGCCCCCACCTTTTATGGTCCATATGACGTAGCAGATGATACATTTGAGGAGCCGGTTCCTACTCAGGAGTCTACTTTTGAGGAGTAATAGCCAGTTAGCTAGCATTTCTTTCAGCATAGTACTCGGGTTTGTCCCCGATTTATCTTCTGGTTCTGTATTAAACTGTGGATTTGGATGTCACAAATTTGTCTTATGAAATCTTAGCATTCCTATTTCCTGTTATTATCCTTGCCTATTTATTCTTGTGGATGAGCTAGATTTTAAATTACCTATGAATATGGTCTAGACAGCGTACTACCGCCGACACTATGGCGTAGGCTGGAAGTACCCACGTACTCGTGCCCGAATATCTGGGTGCGGGTCGTGACATCTGTGAAGTACAAAACCACCATCGTTGGGCTCAAGATAAAGTTGGAATCACTCTACATGATGAAGAATCTTACCAACTGACTTATATATTAAAGTCGCTCTATAGACTAGTAATGGAGGAAGCTACCCCGATTCGGGATCATATCTTAAAAATCAATTGAATATCAATCAAATTAACTTGAAGGATATTGAAATATATGAAGATGATGGTTTGAAACTATTTTTCATTACTCGTGTCCGGATATTTAGGCACGAGTTCGTAAGTACGTCCAGCCTATGTCGCGACATCGACTGTAGTACATTATCTAGACATTTATATCATTTATTACCTCTGAATATATTATCCATAGAGCTAACTTTCACTAACTATGTCATGAACTAGAAGGAAATATACTGAAATGCATATGGATAAAAGCTATGCATTTCAGACTATCATAGGAACATAAAATAACTAGAGAAGATAGCTAACATCAAATAAGTGCATGAACTCCATACAAGCAGTTTGACATGTTAACATATCCAGTCAGAATTAGAGCATAGTATAATACATAATGTGCATATCAAAACAATATGGAACTATAAACAAGTATTAGAAAATAAGACTAAAATAGGTATGAACTAGAAACATGATAGAGTAAAAAGGGTAGGAACAAGTATACAAAATTATCATGCATAGTGATAATATCAATATAAAAGAAACAAATAAACTGCACTAAGTGATTGAAATACTGGCAAGTTTCGACATATGGATATCTAGGGATAAATTTGACACGTCGCACGTATGGTGTGCGATTAATATTAGTCATGTAAAACAATGAGAAAGTTCTGGTAGTCCACACATCTACTAGGGTATTCTTTTTCATCCAACTAGCACTCATGGATCCGAGACACGACATGATACAAGTCACGAATTACGATAATCACTAATAAGAATCCATAAGCACTAAATAGCTCTCGTGTACAATATCATGTCTCGATCATGTGAATATATAGAACATATATCATAGAACTAAAAAGTAATAAAATGCAATAAGTGTAGAGTACTTGTCTTGATTGGTTGAAGTCGACCCATGCGACACGAACGCATCGACATATATCTCTGTTTAGGAGTTGTTATCCATAAATAGTTCCAAAATCCCGCAATCACATAGAATCTATGTAGGATAGCCCATGATAGGATGACATGATAGAAGTCTGTTACGTAGTCCAACAAAGTCAAACAAGGCCCACAAGTCCAAAATTAGAAAACCAATTAGCTAAATTGAAATATAATAAAAATATATATGAATCAATATCAAAACAATGCCACAAGTCCAACGGTGGTACAAAAATTGTGTTTCAGATAACATAATTCTGAAACATCATTTTGAATAATAGAAATGATAAATCTGTGTACATACGACGACCCGACTTTGGGCACGTAAAAAGACAAAACAATTAAAATAATTAACGGTTGATATTTTATATTATGATAAACCTATAAGCTAACTCTAGGTAGAAAGAAATTTCAATCTGATCCAACAGTTAGATTTTCTATAATCGAGGCAGCTAAGTTAATCTTATATAACCAACATCCCGTCTTACTAAAGAAGTGTTTCATAAGGCCAACTTTGATCTCAATTTAAACTAATCCCTTGGAGGATTCAGTACATGACATCTATGTACGACTTTTGTCATGACCCACACCCGATGTAAGGGTGCAAGTCGGGAACAACGCCCAACCTACGCTACAGAATTGGTGGTAAAATGCTATCTGGGTAATCTATCTAGCAATATAATGAACCACCAATAAAATAATATACTCAATCACAGAACTAATATGGAAATGAGCATGAATCAGATAAAATAATAGAAATGGTCACGAACAACTCATGAGTCTAAAATAATACATCTATGAGTCTGAAAGAATACTAACAAATAAGCTGGAGACAAATCCAGTACAAGAAATACTAAGAAGCTACTAAACTTGGGTCATCTATCTCAGTTGGGATAAGTCCCTCCTGAACCAGGGTCTCTGAATCTAAACCCACAACATCCTGAGGTCCATAATGTGTAGAGTACCAATCATTAGTGTCATCTGGGAAAAATATATCCAGTCAGGAAAGGAGCAGAATATATATCTAACAGCAGTTCTAATCAATGATAAAAACTATATAACAGTAAATTGATGTGAATATACAAGATGCACAATAGATACGAGAGATATATATACAATAAGGAAATACTGGAATAAATACAATAATGAGCAATATGTCAATGAACAAAAATACTAATGACTAAGTGTGTGAGTACTAGCTTTAACATGTGATCGGCTTAGGAACATGATACAAGATTTATGGCCTAGCTAATCATACGTGCGGTGTATGATTAACACTATTAAATGCAAGACTTGATACAAGGAGGGTATGATCATATATCTACACTAAAATACTCCCCACCCTCGACTGGTATAATAGATCCAACCATGGTACTCTATGGCACGAGATTCCCCAAGAAGATAGCTAGTCTTTCCGAGAATCAGTGTCTGTACATGTATAAGATAATCAATGAAATAATGCTTGCACAAGATACACCATATACCAAGGAATAACATCTCCTCACGAGATCCGGATATACCAATCCGTGTAACCATCGTGTCAAGAGAACAAGAATATTTACTCTAGATATAATGAACATAAAGGATATCATAAATGAGAAACTATCAGAGAATGTACTCGCCTGAATCTGGGTGAATAGTCTCACAGATGTCTGATACGGTGCCTCGAAGACCTAGATATGAAATACAACATCAATACAAGGTTCTGAAAAGAAAATAAGTTAAACTAGTCAACTTCTAGGTCAACAAGCCAATTCTAAGTCAAAAGTCAAACTAACTAAACTCTAAGGTCAACTATGGTCAACTATAGTCAAATTATGATCAACTATGGTCAACTACCTATGTCTCGGTTGCACAAGTATAATACAAAGATATTGGGTTCAAACACTAGAGTCTAGACAAAAAAGCTACATCTAGGATACTAAGATATCGTATCTTAAGATACGCCAACCACAATATACAATAGTCACATATGTACATGTCAAACAATATTAAATATAAAATCCTAAATACAAATGCTAAAGGGATACCTTGGTGTTGAACCAACTCGGTATCTCAACACTAGACCATAATATTGATACCCAAACCAATATCTTGGCACTTACCTTGGTATCCCAAGGTAATGTCGCTCTTTACATATAGGTAACTACCCACTACCTAATACCTCAATATATCTTCTAGTATATACTAACCCTCAAACTTAAACATATGCTAATCAAATAGGTACTAATATACATACTAGTACATAGACTTATATATATACATACATATATATAACTTAGAGATACATAAAATTATGTAATTAGATCTAACTTATTATATAACACATACATATAGATAGCTTATTAACTAGGTACCTAGCTGTCACGACCCGCACCTGGT
The DNA here is from genome assembly GCA_036927795.1 of Iris macrosiphon. Lineage (NCBI taxonomy): Eukaryota > Viridiplantae > Streptophyta > Magnoliopsida > Asparagales > Iridaceae > Iris > Iris macrosiphon. The sequence continues at coordinate 43,314,456 of JAYESA010000015.1, forward strand.
TTAGGGGCACGAGAGCGTGGGTACGTCCAGCCTACGCCACAGCATCAGCGGTAGAACGCTGTCTAGGTCAAGTACAATCTAAATAATCTCACACTAGTATCCAACTCTATAAGGAGACACGGATAACACTATAAAATGAACAACATACTCAATCACAACTACAGCACGATAAGAATTTAAAAAAACAAAAGAATACAACACAAGTCTACTGACAAAATAATCATACCTGAAATCAGTAACAACCAATCCCCAAGTGTCAGAAACAAGTCCACTAAGGTCACAGTCTGGAAAAATATTTTCCAGTCAGGAAGGAGCAAAGTACATCTCTAAATAGCAGTTCTATATAAATGACATAAACTATGTAGCAGTTCTAGATAGAAACATACCAGATGCATGTATAGGTACGAGAAATGTACAATGAGAGAAATACTGGAAATACTGTAAGTAAATGCAGGAAAAGAACAATATGTCAATGAGCAAGAACCCTATGGCTAAGTGTGTGAGTACTAGCTTTAATATGTGATCGGCTTGGGAACTTGATCAGGCTGGTTACATGTGATTAGCTATGGTTCATATAAAGTCAAGCTAACCGTTGGTTAGCTATGATGCATGTAGAGATCAGGCTAATCACACGTAACAGCTATGGAGCATGTAAATGGTCAGGCCGCACATTTCATGTGGGGTGAGCTATGGTTCATATAAAGTTGGGTATGAGCACATATCTACACTAAAGTACTCCCCAAACCCCCGACTGGTATAGTAGATCCAATCATGGTACGCTATGGCATGGGATTCCCTAGGGAGGTAGCAAATCTCCCCGGGTCTCAGTGTCTGTACATGCACAAGATATCAAGGAAACAAGTCTTGTACAAGCTACACCATGAATAAAGAATAACATCTCATGACGAGATCCGTGTATACCAATCCGTGTAACCAATGTGTCAAGAACATGGATATTTACACTAGATACAGTGAACATAGGAGATATCATAAATTAGAAACTAATCAGAGAATGTACTCGCCTTGGGTCCTTAGCTGGTAATTATTGATGTCCTGTTCCAGAGTATCGTCTGGAGGAACCAACAGTCCTAAAATATATCAAATACAATATTTGCATCAGGTGCTACACTAACACATCACAAATACATGAACTCAAGGGCTCTGCCAGGTATGGCACTAGTCAACTAGGGTCATCTAGTAGGGATACGTATATAAATACACACATTATTAATTATCATTGATACTTACAATATATATACATGCACCAGTTTAAACGTATTTACAATATATATATATATATTTATACTAATTATACATATTTGAAAATATATTAAGTACATATATATATACAATATATACATATACTAAACATTATATATTTTTATACCAAAATAATGCGTATACTATTATATTTTATATACCAAAATATGTATATATCATATATGTGCAAAAGTATATTTTAGAATATACATATACATATTGTCAACATCATTCTTAACATACTAATATTAATTCACCAAATTAATTTATACCATATAAAAATACCCAATATACATACATATACAACTAATTATACATGCTTAATTATACAATTTTATTAATAAAAATAAATAATATACCTATTCATATTTTAAATACATATATATACCAATACGAAAATATAAATCTACATATATATATTTATGCCAAAATACGGTTATATATATATATATACTAATTTACATAATCAAAAATCCTTATATATAATACATAACTAAATTTACACATACTAAATAACTAATTTCATACATTAAAACAATAAGACTAATTATGTAGTATTTACTAAACTAATTACCTGAATTTACTAAGCTAATTATATTTATTTACTAACTAATTACATGAAATTACTAAACTAATTATATAAAAATACTAAACTGATTAATTAATAATTACTAACTGATTAATAATTAATTTTTGATTAATAAATAATTACTGATAAATAAATAAATAACTGATTAATTAATAATTAACTGGTTAATTAATACTAATATAAATTAATCAATTGATTAATCTATTACTAATTAATAAATTATAACTAAACTTATTTACAAATAACTAAACTAAATTACTTAACTACACAGAACAAGAAAGAGGGAAAAGAAAGGAGGGCTCACGTCGGGGAGGGTTTTCCGGCGAGGTCACGCGGTGGGGCTCCGTCGAGGAGGCGGCAGCGGTCGGTGTTCGTCTCGGGGAGGCGACGGTCTGCTGAGGAGGCGATCGAGCTCGGCGGCGGCAGCGGCTCCAGATCTGAGGCGGCGGCGTCGCTCGGCTCGAGACGGCGCTCAGTTCGAGAAGGCGGCGCTCTGTCCGAGGAGGTGGGCGGCTTCGAGGCGGCGGCGGTGCTCGGTTCCAGCGGCGGTGCTCGACTTCAGCGGCGGTGCTCGACGCGGGTGAGGCGGCGACGGATCTGATCTAGGTTAGGGTTAGGGTCTGTGTGTCGGGGTCGTGTCCGGGGCTGGACACGGCGGTTTGGTGACTGTGGGGGGAACGTGTCCGGGTCTGCCGGACACGGGGATGATGTTGTACAGTGGAGGATGTGGATGTGTCCGGGTGTGTCGGACACGAAAATTTGTAATATTGTAAATCTGGACACAGAAAATGAATGGATACGGTGGGACACCCGGGGTCGGACCCGAGGCCAACACGGCTGACACGGTGATGCTGGACACACGGACACGAGCACACAAAATGGTGGTGGTGGTTGGCTTGTGAAAATTGTGGGGGCTAGCTAATAAATTGGAGATTAGGGTTTCTTGGGAATGGTGATGAGGGACTTAAATAGGGAGAGAGGGTGTGGGATGAAGGGTGAGGGTTGGCCAAAATAATGAATGGCCCAGATAATAAATAAACGAGTTTTCATGTGGGAAAAATGAGAGTGAAATTGGAAGATGGTAACCTAATAAAATTAATAGAAAATATTATAATTTAAGAAAAAATATTTTTAAAGGCTTCCAAGGCTAACTGATTAAATTAGCTACTAAACAAACCCATATTTCAAAACCCTAGAAAATATGTAATTCATTTATTTACTATTCCAAAAATGGATATAAAAATTTATTATGAACAACTAGTCCTTCAATAATTTTTTATTAAACAAATAATTTTATGATTTTAAGCCAAAAATATTCGAAGCTATAGTATTATATTTACATCATTATTTATCTATTTATTTTATAATAAATCGACATTTAGAAAAAAATGATTTTCATACAAGATTTTAAATTATCTTCTAAAATCAAACATTGCTCAAAAATCTAATACTATAAATTTCAAGGAGAAAATATTTTATAAACTTGGTATAAAAAAAAATCTAATTATTTCAGAAATTGGGAATCGGAGGTTACAAGTCTACCCACCTTAGAAAAATTTCGTCCTCGAAATTTAGGATCCTCAATAATTGCCTTTATTCACCATATTATTTCTATCAAAATTTAAATCTTAAACCAATAATCATGAAGTAATTTCATAATGTTATTTCACAACCTTTCAAAAATTATACAACATCATATTCCTGAAAAATCTTCAAGTTTAAAAATCAAATCCCCTTTGTCATAATCTCCTCCAAAAATTTTAAGTTCGCATCTAAATACCCAAGGATTTAATATCCAATCCTCCAATTGAAATCCAATCAATGCATATTTATAAAACTTAAAAAATCTGTATCCCAAAATTTAAATTTTAAACACTCATCAATCATCTTACTCCTCTAACTCAAATTCAATTGATGCTTATTCCAATCTAACTCCTCATCCCAAGAATTGAATTCGACACTATTCCATTTACGATTTTATTTTCTGATTTTCTTTTTCCTCAAATACTCAACGATGCGATGCTTCCAGAATCTTCAATGCAACATTCATAATATATAAAATTTCTATCTTGCAATCAAATAGATAAATGATAATCTCTCAAATTTCTCAAATTTTTAATAATCAATTCAATCATATCAAGACCTCCTTAAAATTAATAAATCCTTAAATTTTTGGCTCTGTGAATTTTTTAATTCTCCTTTTAAGTTAATGTTTGTCCTCGAATTTCAATCATACCTCGATTTTCATAAAATCAATGATCCATCAACTCCGTTATAACAACCCCTAAATTCTTTATTTAATTTAATGCTCATCCACAAATTTAATCCTCTTGTCTCTTTTTGTCAGTCATAACCTCGTCACAGATCTTTGCTATGGTCAAAATCCTAATGATCATGGTTTAAGAAAATTCTACCTACAGCCATGCAATTTAAGAAAAATATATAGGTCATGTATCTTTTGCCGTGGTATTTCAGTCTCTGTTAAGGTGTACTACTAGTTATATCCTAACAAGAAAATCATGAATACGAACTACAGCACTTAGGGAAATCAATCAATCAAGAGACGGGAACATTAGAAAAAGAACCTGCTAACATATTACTTGGAGTATCTACTATCTCTAACAAACACTTAACTCTAGCACATTCACTAACAAATTCCTATTCATGTACACTGGTACCCATATCAACTACTCATTAATCCACAAAATCCATAAATACATCCGTATTGCACACACCTGTTTATTAACACCAAAATCTGATGCCATGAATCTCTAATATAACCATGATTCAATAATGCATCCAAGTTGATACCTCTATCTCTTTAGTACCATACCCTCTGTCAGTTCCCGTTCCTACTACAATTGTTCATACTAGTCGTTCTTATCACTCAAATATACGTCAAGTGCAACACCATACTAAATACTGCTCTTTCCAATACAACTTTAGATGGACACCCAAGTCAGTCTGCGGTGCCATCTCAATCATGCTCAATCACCAGATCTTTACACATGTATATTATCTACTCATATATTAATATTCATATCTCTCGTCTACCATAAAATTAATCCTCAAATAATCGTCAAGGTTTAACTTCTCGAACAACTTAAAATAAATTGTATATACTTCCTCAAAATCAGATACTCGATATCGAAATAAAATTTAATCACTCCAAAAATCTTTGTAGCCTTAACCATGTTTATTGAATTCATATTTGAATTCTCAAAATTTTAATGACATAATCTCAACTCCTCAATTATTCTAAAAATAAAACCTTATTTCCACCTTTTAATTTATAATTCTACAAATGTACATATCAGTGCTCACGGTCTCTGATACTCAAGGTGCACTCAATGCATCTAGTGTCTATAATTGCGTACTAAAATTGTACTGCCTGAATCACTTGCACCATTACCTCCAAATGATCAATGTATTTTCTTCCAGGATTTTCCAATTAAAATCAACTAGTCTATAAGCTAATTATCATCAAGCAGCGTGCTTACTGTTATTTATGTCATTCTCGACAAATCTTGATATGGAACCATTAGCACTCTTGGTATTATATCACTAGCTTCATTAATGGATTATCTCATCAAGCTCATTAGAACTCATGATCTCCTGTATCCTCTATTACACTCATGTTTCTTTACTCTCATGGGCAAGTATATGGTTCCTCATCTCGATGGTTGTATATGTATTTCCTTTAATCCTTTAAAGCCTATTAACTAATCCGTGATACGCTTCACCATCTTCATTACCCATTCCGATATTTCTCTACTCATGACACCTCATTAACTTTATGCGTATATATTTCCTTACCCTTAACACTTTCGATATCAATCATCAAATTGAACATCATGCTCCATTAATTCTTAACACAATTGTCTTGATACCTAATTGTTTACATAGATCACTCAATTACATAATCATGATTATCCAAGACGGGTAATTGGCTCTGATACTAACTCTGAGAACTATCACTGATACTCTATACTCTCCTTCTACTTATAGTACTATAATGACACTTATCCTAGAACCATTGTTACAAGGTATTATGCTATGGGTTAATTCTAGATCAAGGCCTACTGCTCACATGTCCAACTAGGAAACACTTACAACTCACAAGCAACACTCATTCAATACCAATACAAGACACAACCAAAATTGCAAGTCACTAATTATCATACTTAACAAGGAATCCTCAAAGAATAAAAGCTCAAAAAGGAACTGGATCAAGGACGGAAGGTATCTTTACTGCTAGTAAAGAAAAGAAGCGATGGAACAAAGTCCTGGAATAACATAAATAGATAAGTCTTGAGATGATACTTTAAGAACCAATTTAAGGTACAACCTGATAATCATACACGTCCGTCAGAAATCATGACACACAGAATCCTCGCCACGCCAGTAAGCATAGATGCGATAAACGACAGGTTCCGTAACTAAAGTATGCAACCCTATAATCATGTCATCTAGAATACTCGCCACGCCAACCGGTATGGCTGCGAGAAACTCTAAATTTCATAACTATAGTATGTACATCCAAGTTAGGTTCCTACGTCTTCGTCACGACAGCTAATATGACTGCGATAAACTCTAGGTTCCATAACCAAAGTAGACATTTTACCTTTCTCTCTGTCCTCATCAAAATATGTCATCAGATGATACCGTAAATTTAGCCCATAAAATTCATCTCGATATGAAATCAACTCAACAACGATACCAAGAATTAAATTTAACAACTGGTCAACAAGAATCAAACTTAACAATGATACCAAGATTTTAATTTAATAACTTATCAACAAGAATCAAGTTTAATAACAACAAGCGAGAGCGGACGGAAACAAGGAAAAAGATTTAATTTGGAAATTATAATAAGATTCTCAAGGGGTCGTCCCAGGAATCTCTCAAGAATTTGTGATTGAGTATTCTCTCTCATCCTAGTATCCTATATCCTATATTCTATAGCAGGCATGTAGTAGTACAACTAAGACGTCACACTACCACGACATCGCACAACTTGCGAAGTCTGACCTGCATGGGCCACCACTAAAAACGTGTCATGACCCGCACCCGGTTTAGGGCACGAGAGCGTGGGTACGTCCAGCCTACGCCGCAGCATCGGCGGTAGAACGCTGTCTAGGTCAAGTACAATCTAAATAATCTCACACTAGTATCCAACTCCATAAGGAGACACGGATAACACTATAAAATGAATAACATACTCAATCACAACTACAGCACGATAAGAATTTGAAGAAACAAAAGAATACAACACAAGTCTACTGACAAAATAATCATACCTGAAATCAGTAACAACCAATCCCCAAGTGTCAGAAATAAGTCCACTAAGGTCACAGTCTGGAAAAATATTTTCCAGTCAGGAAGGAGCAAAGTACATCTCTAAATAGCAGTTCTATATAAATGACATAAACTATGTAGCAGTTCTAGATAGAAACATACCAGATGCATGTATAGGTACAAAAAATGTACAATGAGAGAAATACTGGAAATACTGTAAGTAAATGCAGAAAAAGAACAATATGTCAATGAGCAAGAACCCTATGGCTAAGTGTGTGAGTACTAGCTTTAATATGTGATCGGCTTGGGAACTTGATCAGGCTGGTTACATGTGATTAGCTATGGTTCATATAAAGTCAGGCTAATCGTTGGTTAGCTATGATGCATGTAGAGATCAGGCTAATCATACGTAACAGCTATGGAGCATGTAAATGGTCAGGCCACACCCGACGTGAGATGTGGGGTGAGCTATGGTCCATATAAAGTTGGGTATGATCACATATCTACACTAAAGTACTCCCCAAACCCCCGACTGGTATAGTAGATCCAATCATGGTACGCTATGGCACGAGATTCCCTAGGGAGGTAGCAAATCTTCCCGGGTCTCAGTGTCTGTACATGCACAAGATATCAAGGAAACAAGTCTTGTACAAGCTACACCATGAATAAGGAATAACATCTCATGACGAGATCCGTGTATACCAATCCGTGTAACCAATGTGTCAAGAACATGGATATTTATACTAGATACAGTGAACATAGGAGATATCATAAATTAGAAACTAATCAGAGAATATACTCGCCTTGGGTCCTTAGCTGGTAATTATTGATGTCCTGTTCCAGAGTATCGTCTGGAGGAACCAACAGTCCTAAAATATATCAAATACAACATTTGCATCAGGTGTTACACTAACACATCACAAATACATGAACTCAGGGGCTCTGCCAGGTATGGCACTAGTCAACTAGGGTCATCTAGTAGGGATACGTATATAAATACACATATTATTAATTATCATTGATACTTACAATATATATATACATGCACCAGTTTAAATGTATTTACAATATATATATATATATTTATACTAATTATACATATTTGAAAATATATTAAGTACATATATATATACAATATATACATATACTAAACATTATATATTTTTATACCAAAATAATGCGTATACTATTACATTTTATATACCAAAATATGTATATATCATATATGTGCAAAAGTACATTTTAGAATATACATATACATATTATCAACATCATTCTTAACATACTAATATTAATTCACCAAATTAATTTATACCATATAAAAATACCCAATATACATACATATACAACTAATTATACATGCTTAATTATACAATTTTATTAATAAAAATAAATAATATACCTATTCATATTTTAAATACATACATATACCAATACGAAAATATAAATCTACATATATATATTTATGCCAAAATACGGTTATATATATATATATACTAATTTACATAATCAAAAATACTTATATATAATACATAACTAAATTTACACATACTAAATAACTAATTTCATACATTAAAACAATAAGACTAATTATGTAGTATTTACTAAACTAATTACCTAAATTTACTAAGCTAATTATATTTATTTACTAACTAATTACATGAAACTACTAAACTAATTATATGAAAATACTAAACTAATTAATTAATAATTACTAACTGATTAATAATTAATTTCTGATTAATAAATAATTACTGATAAATAAATAAATAACTGATTAATTAATAATTAACTGGTTAATTAATACTAATATAAATTAATCAATTGATTAATCTATTACTAATTAATAAATTATAACTAAATTTATTTACAAATAACTAAACTAAATTACTTAACTACACAGAACAAGAAAGAGGGAAAAGAAAGGAGGGCTCACGTCGGGGAGGGTTTTCCGACGAGGTCACGCGGTGGGGCTCCGTCGAGGAGGCGGCGGCGGTCGGTGTTCTTCTCGGGGAGGCGGCGGTCTGCTGAGTAGGCGATCGAGCTCGGCGGCGGCAGCGGCTCCAGATCTGAGGCGGCGGCGTCGCTCGGCTCGAGATGGCGCTCGGTTCGAGGAGGCGGCGCTCTGTCCGAGGAGGCGGGCGGCTTCGAGGCGGCGGCGGTGCTCGGTTCCAGCGACGGTGCTCGACTTCAGCGGCGGTGCTCGACGCGGGTGAGGCGGCGGCGGATCTGATCTAGGTTAGGGTTAGGGTCTGTGTGTCGGGGTCGTGTCCGGGGCTGGACACGGCGGTTTGGTGATTGTGGGGGGAACGTGTCCGGGTCTGCCGGACACGGGGATGATGTTGTACAGTGGTGGATGTGGATGTGTCCGGGTGTGTCGGACACAAAAATTTGTAATATTGTAAATCTGGACACAGGAAATGAATGGATACGGTGGGACACCCGGGGTCGGACCCGAGGCCAACACGGCTGACACGGTGATGCTGGACACACGGACACGAGCACACAAAATGGTGGTGGTGGTTGGCTTGTGGAAATTGTGGGGGCTAGCTAATAAATTGGAGATTAGGGTTTCTTGGGAATGGTGATGAGGGACTTAAATAGGGAGAGAGGGTGTGGGATGAAGGGTGAGGGTTGGCCCAAATAATGAATGGCCCAGATAATAAATAAACGAGTTTTCATGTGGGAAAAATGAGGGTGAAATTGGAAGATGGTAACCTAATAAAATTAATAGAAAATATTATAATTTAAGAAAAAATATTTTTAAAGGCTTCCAAGGCTAACTGATTAAATTAGCTATTAAACAAACCCATATTTCAAAACCCTAGAAAATATGTAATTCATTTATTTACTATTCCAAAAATGGATATAAAAATTTATTATGAACAACTAGTCCTTTAATAATTTTTTATTAAACAAATAATTTTATGATTTCAAGCCAAAAATATTCGAAGCTATAGTATTATATTTACATCATTATTTATCTATTTATTTTATAATAAATCGACATTTAGAAAAAAATGATTTTCATACAAGATTTTAAATTATCTTCTAAAATCAAACATTGCTCAAAAATCTAATACTATAAATTTCAAGGAGAAAATATTTTATAAACTTGGTATAAAAAAAAATCTAATTATTTCGAAAATTAGGAATCGGAGGAAGAAAATACTGGAATAAATACAATAATGAGCAATATGTCAATGAACAAAAATACTAATGACTAAGTGTGTGAGTACTAGCTTTAACATGTGATCGGCTTAGGAACATGATACAAGATTTATGGCCTAGCTAATCATACGTGCGGTGTATGATTAACACTATTAAATGCAAGACTTGATACAAGGAGGGTATGATCACATATCTACACTAAAATACTCCCCACTCTCGACTGGTATAATAGATCCAACCATGGTACGCTATGGCACGAGATTCCCCAAGAAGATAGCTAGTCTTTCCGAGAATCAGTGTCTGTACATGTATAAGATAATCAATAAAATAATGCTGGCACAAGATACACCATATACCAAGGAATAACATCTCCTCACGAGATCCGGATATACCAATCCGTGTAACCATCGTGTCAAGAGAACAAGAATATTTACTCTAGATATAATGAACATAAAGGATATCATAAATGAGAAACTATCAGAGAATGTACTCGCCTGAATCTGGGTGAATAGTCTCACAGATGTCTGATACGGTGCCTCGAAGACCTAGATATGAAATACAACATCAATACAAGGTTCTGAAAAGAAAATAAGTTAAACTAGTCAACTTCTAGGTCAACAAGCCAATTCTAAGTCAAAAGTCAAACTAACTAAACTCTAAGGTCAACTATGGTCAACTATAGTCAAACTATGATCAACTATGGTCAACTACCTATGTCTCGATTGCACAAGTATAATACAAAGATATTTGGTTCAAACACTAGAGTCTAGACAAAAAAGCTACATCTAGGATACTAAGATATCGTATCTTAAGATACGCCAACCACAATATACAATAGTCACATATGTACATGTCAAACAATATTAAATATAAAATCCTAAATACAAATGCTAAAGGGATACCTTGGTGTTGAACCAACTCGGTATCTCCACACTAGACCATAATATTGATACCCAAACCAATACCTTGGCACTTACCTTGGTATCCCAAGGTAATGTCGCTCTTTACATATAGGTAACTACCCACTACCTAATACCTCAATATATCTTCTAGTATATACTAACCCTCAAACTTAAACATATGCTAATCAAATAGGTACTAATATACATACTAGTACATAGACTTATATATATACATACATATATATAACTTAGAGATACATAAAATTATGTAATTAGATCTAACTTATTATATAACACATACATATAGATAGCTTATTAACTAGGTACCTAGCTACACTATATTCATACACATCTATTTATAACTACCAACTAACTATCTAACTCTCAACTAACTACTGAACTAATCTAACTACTACTACTGCCATTGCTGCTGCAATGTGATACTGCCGCTGTCGCAACAATGCTTCCTGGCTACTGCTGCTGCAATGTTATACTAATTCACTGAATAGTGCATTACTGCCTGACCTGAGCCCTTCTCTCCCCATTCAATACCAAAATGTATATATATATATATATATATATATATATATATATATATATATATATATAACCATCTCATGAATATAAACATCTAACCATCCATACTTATGTATATACTCACATATAAGTATCACACACACCTATATATATATATAAGTAGAATCCATATACATATCATGAATATAAACATCTAACCATCCATGCTTATACATATATCTATATACTAGAATTCATATACATCTATGTGCATACATACACTCTCCAATATAATTATAACTTCAACAAGATACATAGCTATGTAGATAGTATATCAATAACTCATATATATATATATATATATATATATATATATATATATATATATATATATATATCTATATATATATATATATATATATATATATATATATATATATACATACTATGATAGATAATATATATGTTATTATGAATAATGCACATTAAATATAGAATATAATACAACAAACACGTGAAGTACATCGTACCCGTATCACACTAGATCTATGATACATTTGCGACACGAGTCCACCACACATCCAAACGCACCCGAAGGATACGAGCACGTCAAATAAAATATATATAAACAAATATGAAGAGTCAAACTATAATCTACGTGTCCGTGTCAAAATATGACATGCTCAAAGTCCCGTGTCGGAGAAAAAATTCCCAAATCAATACGTATCACCAAATTAATGGGATACGACCTACACGTACCCAATTGTTGATACGACACTAGCCCCAAACACATAAGCACATGCCAAATTGATCTATAGGACCAATTAACATACACAACAAATGTCAATCTCGGAATTCCCATAAAATTGACACAAAAAGTACCATAACTTTCTCAATAGGCCTCATATGAACACAAAACCAAATCCTATGGGTAGCCTATGCATATGGGTTTATTTTTCATGGTTAAATCTCATATTTAGAACCTAATTTAATGGAAATAACTGAATTGTACCTATTGGGAGATGAATTTCTAATGCAACCTCCAAATGTGATGAAATTGGCCTCCAACTTGTAGATCCTTGCTCTTCTTTGTAGATCCTTGCTTCCTCCTTCTAGATCCTTACTCCACTAGCATCCAATGGTGATTTGGAAAGGAAATAAGGGTTGAATTGAAGTGGAGATGATAAAAAATTGGGTTGAGAGAAATTCTAGATCTATATGTGAAATGAAAAGAGGAGAGAGAACTTTTTCTCCCTCTTTATATAGGCCTCACTTGTCCCCTCCCTCAAACTACTATGTAAAGTTCAAAATACCCTTTGGGACCTCTCATGAAGAAATAATTAAGGAGGGAAGCTTCTAGTCTAATGGTTTAATCAATTTAATCCATCTCCTTAACAATGGGCTTTCTAAATGGGCTAAAATCTAATAATTACGTTATGTTGGTCCATGAGTCTAAACTAAATTAGTTAGGTCCACTAACACAAGTCCAAAATAAATAAATATCATCTAACAACAATTAAATAATACAATAAATAATTATTTATCATGTATAATATTTAATTAAATATGAAATTACTAAAATATTCTTTCCTAGAAATATGGTTGTGACAAGTCCACCCTCCTTAAAATAATTTCGTCCTCGAAATTCAAAGACGAAAATGACCCCAAAAAATACAGAACATAACAAAAGAACAGAACTAATGAACATAACTAGCTTATGAAAAAACATAACATAATTAGGAAAGAACATACCTCAAAGCACAAACAAATATGGATAGCGCTCTCGCATTTCATCCTCTTTCTTCCAAGTAGACTCTCCCGAAGAGTGATGCCTCCATGCGACGCGCACCAAAGGAATAGTTTGGTTCCTCAGCACCTTCTCTCTCCGATCCAGAATCTCAACTGGCTGCTCTGGATAGCTAAGAGTAGGACCCACCTCTATCTCCGAGTGATCCAATACATGATTAGGATCTGCCATGTATCGTCTCAAATGCAACACATGAAATATGTTGTGCACTCCCTCCAATGCAGGTGGCAAGTCTAGTCTATAAGCAACTACACCGACCCTCTCTAGAATAGTGAAAGGTCCGATGAATCGCGGACTAAGCTTCCCGCCTCCACCGAAGCGAATTGTGCCTCGTGTCGGAGAAATCCTCAAAAACACCAAACCACCTACCTAAAACAAAACACTACCTTAAAAACTTAATCTATAAGAAACAACCAATAACAAGCATAAAACAAAAATCTAACTATACCTCGAACTCCAAGGGTCTCCGGTGGCTATCGACCAAATGCCGCTGTCTGTCCTGCGCCACACGAAGTCTGTCTCTGATCCACTGAACCTTCTCCGCTGCATCCACAATCATCTCTGGCCCAATCAAAACTCTCTCTCCAACATCGTCCCAAGATAAGGGAGTACGACACCTCCGACCGTACAAAGCTTCAAAAGGTGACATCTCTATACTAGCCTGGTAACTGTTGTTGTAAGCAAACTCTACCAAATGGAGATGGTCCTCCCAAGAACCCCCAAAATCTAGTACACAAGTGCGCAATATATTCTCGAGAGTCTGAATAGTCCTCTCTGACTGTCCATCTGTCTGGGGATGATATGCAGAACTAAACTTGAGCTGAGTGCCCAAACTCTCCTGCAAACTCCTCCAGAAATGAGAAGTAAAATGACTATCCCGATCTGAGACTATGCTGATGGGAAGTCCATGTATCCTAATGATCTGCCTCACATACATCTCTGCCAGCTTCTCCGTAGATAAACCCACCTTGAAAGGCAAAAAGTGGGCCAACTTGGTCAACCTATCAACGATGACCCAAATCGGGTCTTTTTCTCCTGGAGATCGTGGAAGTCCGGACATAAAATCTACAGTAATATGCTTCCACTTTCACTCTGGAATGGGTAATGGCTGAAGTAAACCTCCTGGCCTCTGCCTCTCGGCTTTCACCTGCTGGCACACTAAGTATCTGGTTACAAACTATGCCACATCCCTCTTCATGCCATACTACCACACACTCTCTCGCATATTCTAATACATCTTGTTGGCACCTGAATACATGGAATACTGTGAGCAATGCGCTTCCTGTAATACCTCCTCACGCAGCTCCCCACTAGGCACACATAACCTAACTCCATGCCTCAAAGATCCATCCTCAGCAATGGTAAAATTATCCTCCAATCCTGCTCTCACCTGAGCTCTGATGCTCCTCAGAGATACATCCTCATACTGTGCTGCCTTGATCCTGTCCATCAAATTTGAATGTATCTGTAATCCCCATATATGTATAGCATAACCAGGAACTATCACCTCGATGCCCAAGCTCTCCAAGTCCTCCAGCAAATATCGATCCTGCGTCAAGAACATAGCTACCGGATACCTGCTCAAACCATCGGCAACTACATTAGCTTTTCCAGGATGATATTACAAAGATATATCAAAATCCATCATCAGTTCTAACCACCGATGCTACCTTATCTTCAACTCCTTCTGCGTAAAAACGTACTTCAAGCTTTTGTGGTCTGTGAAGATCTCCACACGCTCTCCGTACAAATAATGTTTCCACAACTTTACGGCGAAAATGACTGCTGCCAACTCTAAATCATGGGTAGGATAGTTCTTTTCATGAGGACGCAATTGTCTGGATGCATAGGCAATCCCTTTCCCATTCTGCTGAAGAACACAACCCAAAACTTTTCCCGATGCATCACTATAAATAGTAAAACCTCCAGACCCTGATGGCAAAGTTAAAATAGGAGCAGACGTCAACCACTTCTTCAACTCCTCAAAAGCAATCTGGCAATCCTCCGTCCATACAAACTCTACGTCCTTCCTGGTTTCTGGTTATTGGCTCGACAATCCTAGAAAAATCTTGCACAAACTTCCTGTAGTAGCCTGCCAATCCCAAGAAACTCCTAATCTCTGCTACCGAACTCGGGGTCTTCCAAGATTCCACTGCTGCAATCTTCTTCAGATCCACTGAAATACCATCACCAGTCATAACCTGCCCCAAGAATTCTACCTTGTCCAGGAAAAACTCACACTTGGACAACTTCCTATACTGCTTCTCTTTCCTCAGCACATCCAACACAATCCTCAAATGCTCCTCATGCTCCTCCTGTGTCTTCGAGTATATGAGTATTTCGTTGATGAATACCACCACGAACTTGTCAAGGTACTGGTGGAACACCTTGTTCATCAAGTTCATAAATACCACTGGTGCATTAGTCAACCCAAATGGCATCACCATAAACTCGTACTGACCATACTGAGTTCTAAAAGCAGTCTTCGGTATGTCCACTGGCTTTACCTTCACCTGATGGTAGCCTGATCTCAAATCTATCTTAGAAAATACCATGGCACCACTCAACTGATCAAACAGATCATCAATCCGTGGCAAAGGGTACTTATTCTTAATAGTAAGATTATTCAAAGCCCTATAATAAATGCACATGCACACCGATCCATCCTTCTTCGGTACAAACAATACCGGGGCTCCCCACAGTGAAGAACTCGATCTGATAAACCCCTTATCCTGTAATTCGTCTACTTGCTTCTTCAGCTCGACTAGCTCACTGTTGTTTACTCTATATACATATTGTGAAATTGGTTCTGCACCTGGCACCAAGTCTATAGAGAATTTAATGTCTCGATCTGGCGGCAACCCTGGCAATTCCTCAGGAAACACATCCAAGAACTCTGCTATCAACGGATGCGGCAACTCCTTATCTTCCACCATAGCTCCACAAATAATGCCTTCTCCCTGCTCTGTATCTCCTCTAACAAACTCGAACTCTGACTCTCCTGGCGAACCAAACAAAACTCTACTCATCTACAATCTATGCTAGCACGGTGCCTACTCAACCAATTCATCACGAGTACAATGTCGTAGCTCGAAAGTGGCATTACAAGTAGACACGTACTCAACTTCCGGCCTCCTAGAGTAACTCTCCGATCCTTGCAAATATCATTAACCAGGATAATGTCTCCCCATTCATGATCTTGCAAGTCCTAAGCAAAGACTCAGCTACCAAACCATGCTTCAGAGCAAAAAAAACAGATACAAAACTATGGAAAGCAGCACAATCAAACAAAGTTAAAGCTGGAATGGAATCATAAAGAATAGAACCTGCGATGACATCTTCGGTGGGTTCGTCCTCCTCGACGGTAATAGAAAACGCTCATCCCTGACGTGCACCTCCCTACAGCTGATGCTAGACATAACATTGTTGCTGTGTCGGAAGCGGTCCCCTCGGGTGTACTGTAGGTAGTCTCACCTGTGCCCTCAAAGCTGAAGGTGTTACCTAAAATGCACGACGAGGATTAGAAGGACACTCCCTCAGCTAATGCCCTTCAGTACCATAATACAAACAAACTCCTAGCCTTCTCCTATAAACTTTCCAGATGTGGCCGGGCTTCTTGCAGTAGTGGCAGAAAGTTTGTGTAATTGTCTCTGCTGCTGTGGTGCCTGGTGAAAAGGTGTTTTAGCTAGAGTCTGGTGTTGTTGTGGCTGCTGGAAAGGTCTGGACTGGAAATGAGGATGTTTGCAGATACTGCACTACCGTTGGCCCCCAAAAAAGAATTACGGTCTCTCTTGGACTTCAAACCCAACTCCCGCTCAACCTTGCGTGCCTCTGCAAGTATCTCCTAGTATGTCTCATAAAAAAATGGAATATGGATCTTCACTTTCCAGTTTAGACCCTCACGAAAACGAATAGCCCGAACCTCCGGCAATCTCACCAAATACTCTACAAACTGGCTCAACCTGCCAAACTCCGCAGCGTACTCCTCTACAGACATGCTCCCCTGAATGAGACTCTAAAACTGCCTCCCCAAGTCTAGCCTGTCTGCCTGGGCAAAAAACTTCTTCTTGAAAAGGTCCTTGAAGAGTGCGGGCACCTGCGTCAACAAGAATCGGCTTATTCCTGAACCAAGTGCGGGCGACGTCGAACAGTTAAAGTCTTACCGTCTCAACCTTCAGATACTCAGAAAGACGGGACACCCTCATAAGACGCTCAATGTCCTCGAGCCAATCATCAGCATAGAGTGTCACTACCACATTTTAGGAAAAAGGGTATTTTAGTAATTTCCTATTAAATAAATATTGTGCATGGTAAATAATTAATTGTTGTATTATTTAATTGTTGTTAGATATTATTAAATTATTTTGGACTTATTTTTAGTGGACCCAACTAGTTTAGTTTGGACCCATGGACCAACATGAATTAATTAGTTAGACTTGGCCCATTTAGAAAGCCCATAGTTAAGGAGATGGATTAAATTAATTAAATGATTAGACTAGAAGCTTCCTTCCTTAATTATTTCTTCATGAGAGGCCCCAAGGGGTACATTGGACATTTTACAATTGCTTGGGGGAGGGGCTATGGCCGGCCTATTAAAGAGGGGGGAAAATTTCTCTCTCCTCTCATCTCATTCCAAATCTAGATCTAGAATTCTCCCACTACCAAATTCCCTCCATTTCCAATCCAATTCCCTACCAAATTCATTCCAAATTCTTTCCAATTCACCATTAGAGAAGGAGGAAGCAAGGATCTAGAAGAAGGAAGCAAGGATCTACAAAGAGGAGCAAGGATCTACAATTTGGAAGCAAGTTCATCTCAATTGGAGGTTTCATTGGGAATCCATCTCCCAATAGGTATAATTCAGATTTTCCCATTTAAATAGCTTCTAAATCTGAGATTTAATCATGTAAAATCAATCTATATGTATGTACTACCCATAGGACTTTGTTTTGTGTTCATAGGAGACCCATGGAGAAAGTTATGGTACTTTTTGTGTCAATTTTGTTGGAATTCCGAATTTATATTTTGTTGTGTGTGTCAATTGATCCTATAGATCAATTGAACATAAGATTTGTGTTTGAGGCTAGTGTCGTGTCCATATTGGGATACTTGCGGTTCGTATCCCAACTATTTGGTGATACGTGTCATTTGGGGGTTTTCCTCCGACACGGGGCTTTGAACATGTCGTATTTTGACACGGACACATAGATCTACTTTTGACGCTTTGATTTGTTCATAAATATTATTTGTGATTTGTTTGTGTCCTTCGGGGTGCATTTGGTTGTGTGTTGGACTCGTGTCGCATGCGTATCCTAGATCTAGTGGGATACGGTGAGATACTCTCCAATTATGTGTATTTTTACATAGATCTAATTAATTGTGGTTCAATTCTTCATTTATAATTAGTATATATATATGGATATTAAATATTTATTTTGTATATTTATTATAGTAATTATTGTAGCATAGATCTATATTTTGGGTGTGCTAATATAATGTACAATATAATATGTAGCTTTCTTGCATGCAAATATATATGTTACTACTTGTTAAATAATATAATTTATACATAAAATGTTTTATAAAATATATTTGTATGTTTAATTATGTAATTATATTATTTATAATTATTATGTAATTATTTGGATATTAATGTAAATATTTTAGGTGTGCTTCTAGCCATGTAAATTATATGTTCTTTGTTAAATATTTGAAGGTATAAGTTTATGTGTATATTAATATATATATGTACATTTTTGTATTAATGGTTTATATATATATATATATATATATACTGTTTTATATATTCTGTTTATATATATATATATATATATTGTTTTATATATTCTGTTTTTATATATATAATTATATATATATAACTTGTTTTAGTGACAGTGAATTAATGACAGTAAAAACTGTCATTAATTAGCCGACTAATAGCAGCCGCTGTAGCCTTCGGGCAATTAATGACAAACCTGTCATTAATTGCAGCAGCGGGAAACAGCAGCTTTTCTGCGATGCTTTTCCGCGACAGTTTAACTGTCAGCGAAAACCAAAGCAGTGGCAGTTTATTATTTGGGTTTCGGTGACAGTCCTTCGGTGACAGTCCCGACTGTCACTATTTAAACTGTTTTGATTTAATCCTATTTTATTCACTGTTTTTCAATGACACTTTGACAGATTTAATGTATATATTATATATTGTAATTGTATATATATATATGTATATATATATGTGCTTTGTGAGGAATAATAATTGTATTAATATATTATGTTATTTATATAAATGTTGGGTTGTATATATATTATTTTAGGGTATATATTAATTATATTATTAGTATACTTTGTGTGAGTTCTTTTTGAATCTAATTTGATTCCTAAATTATTGTAGTTTATCTCTATATTATTTTATAGATGTCTTGTGAGGTTGACTTTGGGTTTGACCATGTTTGACTTTAGTGAACTTTAGAGTTGACCATAGTTGACTTTTACCTTAGAATTGACTTATTTACCTAGAAGTTGCCTAGTTTGACTTGTTCTCTTTCCGGGACCTTGTTTTAATGTGGTATTCCATGTCTAGGTCTTCGAGGCACCGAGTCAGACATTTGTGAGACTGTTCATTGGACTTCAGACGAGTACATTCTCTGATAGTTTCTCATTTATGATATCCTCTATGTTCGTTGTATCTAGTGTAGATATACATGTTCTCTTGACACTATGGTTACACGGATTGGTATATCCGGATCTCGTCATGAGATGTTATTCCTTGGTATATGGTGTATATGGTGCAAGTATTGTTTCATTGGTTATCTTGTACATGTACAGACACCGATTCTCGGGGAGACTAGCTATCTTCTTGGGGAATCTAGTGCCATAACGTACCGTGGTTGGATCTATTATACCAGTCGGGAGTGGGGAGTATTTTAGTGTAGATATGTGATCATACCTTCCTTGTGCATGTCTTGTTTCTTGTGAGTGTTGATCATACACCGCACGTATGATTAACCAGGCCATTATACTCTTGTACAAGTTCCCAAGCCGATCACATGTTAAAGCTAGTACTCACACACTTAGTCATTAGTATTCTTGTTCCATCAGCATATTGTTCATTATTGTATTTCTTTCCAGTACTTCCTTATTGTCTATACATTTCTTGTATCTATTTATGCATCTTGTTTATCCACAGCTACTTACTGTTACATAGTTTTTATCATTATTTGAGAACTGCTGTTAGGATTGTACTCTGCTCCTTTCCTGACTGGATATATTTTTCCAGATGACACTGAGGAGTACCCTACCTATTATGGACCCCAGGATGTTGTGGGTTTAGATTCTGAGACCCTGGCTCAAGAGGGACTTATCCCAACTGAGACAGTTGACCCTGGAGTTGTAGCTTTATAGTTTTGTAGTATTCTTTTGTACTGGATTTATCTCCAGCATATTTCTGTATTTTTCTTCAGACTCATTGATGTATTATTTTAGACTCATGAGTTATATTGTGACTATTCTATTCTTATCTGATTCGTGTTCATTCTATCTTAGTTCTGTGATTGAGTACACTATCTTTTGGTGGTTCATTATATTAGATAGACTTTCTAGACAGCGTTCTACCGTCGATTCTGCGGCGTAGGCTGAGCGTTGTTTTCGACTAGTACCCTTACCCCGGGTGCGGGTCGTGACATAGAGGATGCCCTCCGTCCCCTTGAAGACCCTAGGCTCCAGCTTCTTAAAGTCCTAAATGTTGCCTGGCCGAAGCTGAGCAACCTGAGGAGCAACTTGCTGCTGGACCGGAACTCCTCTCTCGACTACAGCACGAGCAAGATGATGAGCACTCTCGATGCCTTGTCATAAAATGTCGGTCTGCCTCTGATATGCCTCAGACTGAGCCCTCTGTGCCTCGAGCATCTTACGAAATAGTATAAACATCTGTGTCGCCTCTGCTGGCACAGGAGTTGGAGGTGGAAGCCCCTCAGATACAGCTGGCACAGTCCTCTGAGTAGGTAGTGGACCTCCGAAAGTAGCTGACACTCCAATCACCGGAGAAGTGACTGGTGTAGGCCCTCGGGATGTCGCAGACCTCTCAGAAGCTGCTCTCCCCTGCTGCAATCTAGTCTTAGGCGGCATCCTGAGACAAAGCAAAAGAAAGAATCAATATGGCACATGATGTAAGATACTCAAGGAAATGACAGATTTAGAGATCAAGTATCAATATCAAAGGAGAATAGTTAAATCAAAAGAATTTTCCTAGATGTGATTGAGTATCTCAGTCTATATCCTATATTCTATCGCAGGCTCGCAGTAGTACAACTAAATCGTCGTACTACCACGACATTGCATAACTTGCGAAGCTTGACCTGTATGGGCCACCACTAAAAATGAGTCACAACCCGCACCCGATATAAGGGTACAAGTCGGGAACAACGCCCAGCTTACGTCGTAGAATCAGCAGTAGAACGCTGTCTGGGTAATCTATCTAGTAATATAATGAATCACCAATAAAATAATATACTCAATCACAGAACTAAGATAAAAATGAGCACGAATCAGATAAAAGAATAGAAATGGTCATGAATAACTCATGATTCTAAAATAATACATCAATGAGTCTGAAAGAATACTAACAAATAAGCTGGAGACAAATCCAGTACAAGAAATACTAAGAAGCTACTAAACCCGGGTCATCTGTCTCAGTTGGGATAAGTCCCTCCTAAACCAGGGTCTCTGACTCTAAACCCAAAATATCATGAGGTCAATAATGTGTAGGGTACCAGTCCTTAGTGTCATCTGGGAAAATTATATCCAGTCAGGAAAGTAGCAGAGTACATCTCTAACAGCAGTTCTAATCAATGATAAAAACTATGTAACAATAAATAGATGTGAATATAAAAGATGCACAATAGATACGAGAGATATATACAATAAGGAAATACTAGAATAAATACAATAATGAGTAATATGTCAATGAACAAGAATACTAATGACTAAGTGTGTGAGTACTAGCTTTAACATGTGATCAGCTTAGGAACATGATACAAGGTTTATGGCCTGGCTAATCATACGTGCGGTGTATGATTAACACTATTCAATGCAAGACTTGATACAAGAAGGGTATGATCACATATCTACACTAAAATACTCCCTACCCTCGACTGGTATAATAGATTCAACCATGGTACGCTATGGCACGAGATTCCCCAAGAAGATAGCTAGTCTTCCCGAGAATCAGTGTCTGTACATGTACAAGATAATCAATAAAATAATACTTGCACAAGATACACCAAACACCAAGGAATAACATCTCATGACGAGATTCGGATATACCAATCCGTGTAACCATCGTGTCAAAAGAACAAGGATATTTACACTATATACAATGAACATAGAGGATATCATAAATGAGAAACTATCAGAAAATTTACTCGCCTGAATCTGGGTGAATAGTCTCACAGATGTCTGATACGGTTCCTCGAAGACCTAGATATGGAATACAATATCAATACAAGATTCCGGAAAGAAAATAAGTTAAACTAGTCAACTTCTAGGTCAACAAGCCAATTCTAAGTTAAAAGTCAAACTAAGTCAACTCTAAGGTCAACTATGGTTAAACTATGGTCAAACTATGGTCAACTATAGTTAACTACCTATTTCTTGGTTGTATAAGTCTAGCAGAAAGATATTGGGTTCAAACACTAGAGTCTAGACCAAAAAGCTACATCTAGGATACTAAGATACCGTATCTTAAGATACGCAAACCACAATATAAAATAGTCACATATGTAGATGTCAAACAATATTAAATATAAAATCCTAAATACAAATGCTAAAGGGACACCTTGGTTTCGAACCAACTTGGTATCTCAATACTATACCATAATATTGATACCCAAACGAATACCATGGCACTAACGTTTGTATCCCTAGGTAATGTCGCTCTTTGCATAGGTAACTACCCACTAACTAATACCTCAATATATCTTCTAGTATATACTAACCCTCAAACTTAAACATATGCTAATCAAATAGGTACTAATATACATACTATTACATAGACTTATATATATACATACATATGTATAACTTAGAGATACATAAACTATGTAATTAGATCTAACTTATTATATAACACATACATATAGATAGCTTATTAACTAGGTAACTAGCTACACTATATTCATACACATCTATTTATAACCACCAACTAACTATCTAACTATCAACTAACTACTGAACTAATCTAACTACTACTACTGCTGCTGCTTTGTTCCCTGCGGCTGCTGCTGCAATTTGATACTGCCGCTGCTGCAACAATGCTTCCCGGCTGCTGCGATGCAATGTTATACAATGCACTGAATAGTGAATTACTGCCTGACCCGAGCCCTTCTCTCCCCATTCAACACCAAAATGCACATATATATATATATATATCCATATACCATCTAATACTTGTATAAATATGTAACCATCTCATGAATATAAACATCTAATCATCCTTACTTATGTATACACTCACATATAAGTATCACACACACCTATATATATATATATATATAAGTATATATGCTTATACATATATCTATATACTAGAATTCATATACATCTATGTGCATACATACACTCTCCAATATAATTATAACTTCAACAAGATACATAGCTATGTAGATAGTATATCAATAACTCACATATATATATATATATATATATATATATATATACTATGATAGATAATATATATTATTATGAATAATGCACATTAAATATAGAATACAATATAACAAACACGTGAAGTACATCGCGCCCGTATTACACTAGATCTATGATACGTTTGCGACACGAGTCCACTACACATCCAAACACACCCGAAGGACACGAGCACGTCAAATAAAATATATATAAACAAATACGAAGAGTCAAACTACAATCTACGTGTCCGTGTCAAAATGTGACATGCTCAAAGTTCCGTGTCGGAGAAAAAATCCTCAAATAAATACGTATCACCAAATTAATGGGATACGACTTACACGTACCCAATTATGGATACGAAACTAGCCCCAAACACACAAACACATGCCAAATTGATCTATAGGACTAATTGACACACACAACAAATGCCAATATCGAAATTTCCCCAAAATTGACATAAAAAGTACCATAACTTTCTCAATAGGCCTCCTATGAACACAAAACCAAATCCTATGGGTAGCCTATGCATATGGGTTGATTTTACATGGTTAAATCTCAGATTTAGAACCTAATTTAAGGGAAATAACTGAATTGTACCTATTGGGAGATGGATTTCCAATGCAATCTCCAAATGTAATAAAATTAGCCTCCAACTTATAGATTCTTGCTCTTCTTTGTAGATCATTGCTTCCTTCTTCTAGATCCTTGCTCCACTAGCCTCCATTGGTGATTTGGAAAGTAAATTGGAGTTGAATTGAAGTGGAGATGATGAAAAATTGGGTTGAGAGAAATTCTAGATCTTGATTTGAAATGAAAAGATGAGAGAGAAACTGTCCCCCCTCTTTATATAGGCCTTACTTGCCCCCTCCCTCAAGCTATTATGTAAAGTCCAAAATACTCCTTGGGGCCTCTCATGAAGAAATAATTAAGGAGGAAAGCTTCTAGTCTAATGGGTTAATCAATTTACTCCATCTCCTTAACAATGGACTTTCTAAATGGGCTAAAATCTAGCAATTACTTCATGTTGGTCCATGAGTCTAAACTAAACTAGTTAGGTTCACTAACACAAGTCCAAAATAAATAAATATTATCTAACAAAAATTAAATAATACAACAAATAATTATTTATCATGCACAATATTTAATTAAATATAAAATTACTAAAATATCCTTTCCTAGAAATGTGGTAGTGACAAGTTTAAAAGACAATCTAACCAAAAATAGTTTAGAAGTGGTTGATTAACATAAGGTCGAATGAGTAGACAATAAACTAGATTTAAAGTTTCCTACAAAACACAGTTTCCATGCTTAGAAATTTCTCTCAGAATTTGTCCCATGTACCCAACTTTGGATCAGATTTTGAAGTACTAAATGATCACCATAGCCAACCAAAATTTAGACATTGCTAGACAATATAACCAAGATAATCATCGTGTCACTAGATTTGGAATACATGGTTCACAAAAGAAGTTGTGCATGCTCAAAGTGTTAGAGTCAAGTCTGATGGCTTGGGACAGAACTCGGCCAGAGTTCAGTTCCTGACCGAACTCTGCCCAAATTTGGTGCCTTTGTTCTAGAACTATTAGATCAAACTTGGTCCGAGTTCGATGACGTCGGAGCTGACAAAATTTGGGGACATAATCTACGCCATTGGTTGCTTGGTGGATGGCCAGATCTGATTGCGGGCTACTTTTAGGGTTTCCTAAACCCTAAAACTAGGCTTCTCATCATATTTCTATGGGATGAGGGTGGAGGTACAAATAAGAGCACAAGGTAGAGATTTATGGGGCTTGTACACAGAAAATCTAAGTGAAAGTCCATACTTTGCTCTTAGGGCTTGTCATCCAAGACATAAGGAAGAGGATATCTGATCGAGTAGTCGTTGCCTTCGTTAATGGAGATTGCTACAAGTGTGGTGAGTGATTTTATTATAATCTCTGTCTTTTCTTCTTGAGTGTTATGAAGGGTTGAACTTATTAGGGCAAATGGTTCAACATTGGTTTTTGTCAATCTTGTAATTTTATTTGAGTTATATAGATTGAGAATTGTCCAGGTGATGTAGTCATCAACCATATATGTTGTCTTTATCTGTACTTGATATTCGTGAGATGAAAGTTGGTTATCTCATGTGGGTTTGCTTAAATTTTCGACGATCCACTAACTCTTGTCGAGCACCCCCTCAAGTCTTCATCTGGTCTAAGATTCCGTTACGGTCAGTTTCGGACACGGTATCGAAACTCTTGTAGGACGTGTCCGATCCGAATATTTGCTATCAGAACCTTTGGCTCTGGTGTCTAATTTCCAATACAAAGTTTAAGAAAACCACAAGTTCAGAATAAAATAAATTACAGTCCTAACTAGACACTTGATCACAAAATAAACATATCAACTGGTCTTCAATTTTGATGAAAGTTGTTATGCCAGAAGAGAGACTAACAAAGATTCTAATAAATCTACTGGATAGGAAAACCATTAATTATGGAAACATTATAGAACTCCAAACTTGGTTGTTTGATCAAGGAGTTCCAAACTTAAAAAATTGGAAAGAAAACTTTGGTTTCCTACGCTGTCATTGACAGAGCTCAGCATATTCTTTAGAGATCTTTATTGTACTAAGTTGCTCGTCGATCGTCTAGAAAAGTAAGAGAAGGACATTACGGTAACACTATGTAAGCTCGAGAAGGTGTTTCCTCCTGGATTCTTCGACTCTATGGAGCATTTGTCAATTTATTTTTCCTATGAGGCACGTGTTGGTGGTCCTGTCGGTTATCGGTGGATATACCCCTTCAAGCGGCATCTGAATCACCTAAAGAGAAAGGTGAAAAATAAGGCACGGATTGAGGGCTCTATTTGTGAAGCTTATGTTCTCGAGGAGATTATAAACTTGTGCTCGACGTATTTCAAACCGCATGTTGCTACTAATAGAACGAAAGCTCTGAGAAACGATGACGCATATCAGGAATCTAATGATGCAATACTCAAAGTATTCAATGTGTCCGAAAAGCCTTCGGGAAAAATAAAGAAGAGATATTTGAAGAACGACGAGCTAAGGGCTGCTCAGTTGTATATATTACTCAATTGCGATGACGATGAAGTGGAGAAGCTAGAGGGGTAAGTAATTAATACGTCCACGTTTACATCATCTTAATATAATAGTATAAGATACTATTATGATACTAATCAGTAGTTTCTTCATTATTTTTAGCACATATAATAATTAGTTGAGGTCGGTTAGACCCTACATAACAGACGAAGAAGTAGAACAAGAAATAAGATGCCATTTTCCTTCTTGGTTGAGCGTATATGTAAGATGCTTGGTAATTACTTTTTAATTTTGCACTTGCAAAACAAATAACTTACTATCGCTACTTTGGTATTTAGGTTGATCGTCTAATAACATCCGAGACTGAATCTATTAGAACTCTAGCCAAGGGACCAATTACTGCCGTTAAAATATGGCCAAGTTTCTGTGTGAATGGGTTCAGGTTCAAGTCAACAAATGCTCCTATCAGAGACAGCTTTCTGGATCTTGATTCCACGAAAAATAGTTGTTTGTGTATCAAATCTTCTAACTACAAAGACGTCGATCTAGGCAATGATTTCTTTATCTTCTTACGAGAGATTGTGGAGTTGACATATAATTATGGCACATAATCTACTAATATCATGCTATTCAAGTGTGAATGGTTCGATCCGATTCAAGATCAAGGTTGAAAAATTGACAAGCATGGCCTTGTGGATATAAACTACAAGCGTAGATATCAAGGCTACGAACCATTTGTCCTATCAAGTCAGGCTCATCTCGTGTACTTCACAACTTATCCTAGACGGGGAAAGCGAGGTCGGATTGGTGGGCAGTATGCAAGACTAAAGATAGAAATACCTTTGACATTGGCGAAATAGCTTATCAGAAGGACGATCTATCTCTTGTAACAAATATTATAGATGTGGACTCAACGAAAGTTACTCATTACACAAGTAATCATGTAGAAGATATAGAATTATCCGAAGAGGAAGACGAAGACGAAGTAGATGAAAGTGAAGACGAGAAGGAAGAAGAGAAAGAGGAGGACGAGAAAGGCGAACAAGATAAATTTTCTGAAGATGATTGAAAATAAAATATTTTGCCTGTAGAATGTAACTATATTTTGACTGTAGAATATACTATTTTAAAGAATATATGTATTATATTTTGACTGTAGAATGCTTTGAGATATGCATCACATTTTGACTGTAGAATGTACTATATATTTATGTTTTTCTATATTCATCATATGTTGTTATCAGGTATGACAGGACGACATAGAGGATTCGGCAGGTCCTGAGGTAGATAGAGTGCTCCTTCAGTACTGCCTACTGTTGGTTCCGGATCATCGTCGCCCAGTACTCCAGTATATCGATCACTCACATCTTCGACTGTTGAGACGAGTAGTTCTAGGCGTAATAGTACTCCCTCGTCCAGCATTCCTCCTGCTGACGAAACCATGGGGACAGATGAGCATGTCGAGGAGGTCGTGCCCACGTTGTCCCAGCATCAGGAAGGTCCTCCATGCGCACCTCCGAAGGAGACGAGGACAGAGATTTAGGCCGATGGTACAAAGTAAGTCAATTAGATGGTTTATCATAATATATATCGTGTATTTCTTTATTCATCGTATATTGACTTTTTTGATCAAAATAATTATCTCTGTATAGATATCGTCCATCGTCGATTCAGAGACGCCTGGGCCAATTTCTGAGGAACAACTACGGTGGCCCTTAGATCAACTACTCTGAGGCTCCGGAGGAGAGGAAGGCATTCTAGTTTGCGCACTTCCAGGTAAAAGTATATTAAATAAATCCTCTAATTTATGCATATTATATAACTTATCCGTGATGCTCACTTAATAAATTATTTATTGTAGCAAACGTATTTCTATCCTCTATACCGGGCCGAGTTGATCGAGTGGCTCTTTCCTACCGTTGCCGCCAAGCTTATCCGAGATGCTCTGGATGACCAGAAGGCTCGTGATCGTGCTGAAAAACTGATCCAAGGTTGGATCACGTCTGAGCAGTGGACTGCGATGAGGGCTAGATTCGACGATCCGAGCTACAAGGAAAGGTCTGAGAAGGCCAAAGCGGCTAGGCGGAATGCTGCCAAGTGGTATGGTGGCTCGATTCCGATGACAGAATATTTCCATCGTTTGAAATATTTTTTCTTTTAAAATATATTATTTTAATATAAGTACCATAAAATGGTAGTAGGAAAAAATGTTTAATTTTAGTACTAAATAATATATTTTTAACAGGTACAGAGGGGTGAGGATGCAAACATGGTGACCGTCTTCTTGGCCACCCATCGCAAAGACGAAAATCTTATTGATGAGAGGGCCTCGCAGACCTATGTAAGTATTACTTTACTTTATGTTAATTTTAATATAACTTAGGCATTTATCGGGTTTCTAAACCTTTCTAGGACGAGTATCTTAGGCTGCATGAGCGGGCGACTGCTAGTGCACCTACACCTGGAGAGGCTGGTACTTTCTCGCAGCCCCTCCAGCTCTGTCGGCGGACGACCTGTGGGTGACCACAGCTGGTGGTCTCCAGAGGGGTACGTACTACGGTACGGGATCCTATGGCGCCCTAGTTGCGACGCAGTCATCTAGGGCCTCCCCGATAGCTGCGCATTCCACACAGCCCTCGCAGTCGTCGACCAGAGTCCAGGAGGCCGTTGACCGTCATATTGTGTCTCTTCGTGATGAGTTACTGCGAAGGATGGAGGAGCAGCCCCAGTCTCAGCCGCAGGCGGATGATCCAACGCTCATCGCACGATTCGATATGCTCGACCACAGTATCACGGAGCTCAAATATTTGACAAATGATATTAGAGCCTCGACAGACCGCAATATCATAGAGCTGCAGGCATCACAGCTATCGATGGGTGAGAGGCTGATGATGATGCAGGATTTAATGGTTCATCGCAGTACGAGGCTGTTATCTACCATGGATTCTTACAACCAGCGACTCGCAGACTTGGAGCGGGTACGGCCTCCTGGTGCGCCTACATCGACACAGACTCCACCGACGTTACTGCCTTCTCCATCGACATCGGTATCGATTCCACGGGACCAGTATGAGCTGTTCTTATCCTTCATGCGTGTCGGTGGTCAGCCTCCTGCATATCCGTAGTAGTATAGCTAGTTGCTGGATATTTGTATTTTTTGTATTATTTAGGATGAGATTGTATGGATATATATTTGTCGTATTCTTTACGATGAAATTTGCTGGATTCTTTCTTTTCTTCAAATTTTATTATATTATTCATATTAAATATGTTATTTTACCGGCGTTGAGTGTTCAACCCAAGGGGGTTGGCAAACCCAGAAATTCAACGGAGGGTTGCTCCGGGTCTATTTGTACAAATTATGATTTAATAAACTGCAGGAATAATAGTTTGGAAACAATTCAGTATTCTTTTCTTTATTTTTTCTGTAAAATTAGCGACGTTTTTAGCGACGTTTAGCGACGTGTATACACGTCGCTAAATACGTCGCTAATTAGCGACGTTAATAAATATCGCTAATGACGTCGCTAAACATGTCGCTAAAAACGTCGTTGTACGTCGCAAATTGCTGACATGGCTGTATTGTCAGGTCATTAAAGATGTCGCTATATAAGTCACTAATTAGCGACATTTAGCGAAGTTAATTAACGTCGATAATTAGTGATGCTGCGTCGATAAACTTTGCTAATTTTAGCGACACATTTAAGTTGCTAAAAAACGTCGGCATAGCGACGATTAGCGACGTTTTTTTCTTTTAGCGACTTGCTTTGTACCGACTTCTTTAAAATTTCACTAATTATGTCGCTAATTACGTCGCTAAATATGATTAGCGACGTTCTTTGGTCATTTAGCGACATTTTTAAACGTCGCTAATTTGACTTTTTCTAGTAGTGCTAGTTACTACGGTTTACCACACTGGTTATAGCCCATAGCCCATACGCCTACTGATTGTCCTCTCCTCCCATGATACTACGTGTAAAGTGTGTGTCAACATATATATAGTATATAATTATGAATGAAAAAAAATACACATGTAATGAATATATAAAAATATAATAAACATACAAGGTACTGTAAGCAATTTGGCAAGGTATACTTGCCTGGCAAGAAAGCTGCAAAGTGTAAGCGTCCAGACGTCAAGCATAATGGATCAGAAACTACGGCCTCCGAATAAATATCTCCGGATGATGAAATAAACATCACCAACGTTCCTAGAATAAGTGAGATAGCTAGAAAATACTACCCTTTCGTCCAATTTGGACATAGGGAGAAAACGGTAATTTTGGGTCAAAGCGGGTCCACATGTGGGCCATTTTGCACCGAAAAATATGCCAGGGGTAAAGATCTCTAAATGGTATAAATTATAGGTCAAACAAATTCTAAACGTCGATACGAACTCAACAGTATGTCCAATTTTAGATTCCGGTGAGCCGAACACAAATTTGCCCTAAAAGTCAACCGTGGGGCCCACAAATAGGTAGCTTGCTCAACTATCTT
The DNA here is from genome assembly GCA_036927795.1 of Iris macrosiphon. Lineage (NCBI taxonomy): Eukaryota > Viridiplantae > Streptophyta > Magnoliopsida > Asparagales > Iridaceae > Iris > Iris macrosiphon. The sequence continues at coordinate 43,346,219 of JAYESA010000015.1, forward strand.
AGAATTACGTAAAACTTGGGTCACATGACCAATGTGATACCACGAATCCAATGGCTTAAGTTTTGTCGTATTACGACGAGCGTACACTAAATGGTACGATGTTTTACAAAAGTTGCGATACGGGGATTTTTTACGGATACGGGTTGATTCTGACGCGCACACACGCCCAAATCAGTTTCTGTGAAAGCCCGCACGTCAGGATATACCATACGAATATTTTGATGCAATTGGTACACGAGGAGGTGGTCCCGTTTGGCAGAGCGCACTCCGTATCACAATTTTTCAATTTTTTAAAAATAAGTTTTTGGTCAATTTGGAGGTTGAATAATTTAACACATAGAACAAATTAACAAAAACTAAAAGAACAGAAATTTTCTCGGTTATATTGGAAAGAAAAACCCTTTAATTAGTTTTTGAAAATAATAAACAGGTTGATGGCAAATTGGGTGTGCACATGGGATTTTGGATTCAAAATTCTGAACTGTTTTGGTCAATTTTTTGGTCATTTTTTGGTCGATTTTTGACCAATTCGGGAACGAAAACTCGTCCTGCTTGAATAAAAATCCTAGAGGATTAGGTTGTGAATGTATACGAATAAACCGCTCGAGAAAAGGATGAGAGATGAGAGAGATATGTCACCTTGAAGTATCGGTGTTGGAGTGGTGCTGCTACACGTACACACGCATGCGGGGATGGCCGGTGGCAGCGCTGGGGCGGCCCGTGGCAGCGGCGGTCGGCGCGGGGTACGACGGTGCGCGGCTGCGGAGGCGCGGGGTGGTCGGCCCTGACGACGACTAGGGTAGGGTTAGGGTTTTATTGTTTTGAGTTTCAGAGTTTATATATATATATATATATATATATATATATATATATGTGTGTGTGTGTGTGTGTGTGGAGAGAGAGAGAGAGAGAGAGAGGGGGGGGATTTACTGGGCTTTGGTTCACGGGGGTGGGGAGAGTGCTGCTGGGTTTGGTAGAATAGGATGTTAGTTATTAGGATTTAAGTATTAATTAGTTTTATTTTAATTTATTTTATTTTCTCTTTTCTTTTCTTTTATTATTATTATTATTATTATTATTATTATTATTATTATTATTATTATTAACTATGTATTTATTTATATATATTCACATATATAAATGAGGTTAAAAATCCAAAAATAATATTTGCACACAAAATAAATTTTTATACTTTGTAAAGCTTTAGTAAAATACTACACCCAAAATATTTTATGAAATATTTTATAATTAATAATTAGATATTTATCTAGTTATAATAAATCAAATAATTGTATTATCTAATTTAACTAAGTAATTAATTAAATGGTTATCCAACAAATAGGTAATAGAAAATAATATATAAATCTATAAAAAGGGAATGTACCTAATTTGGCACGAAAAATTATGGGATGCTAATTGTAGGAAGTTGGGATAGAAAAATAATCACAAATAAATTATATATAAATAATATCTAATATTTAGCACAGAATGTATGGTCGTTACATTAATGTCATACTAATGCTAAGGGGTCAAATTTTTGTGCCACGAAAAGATCCTACAAGTGTTGTCTCTTGTGTAGGCTACTTCCTATGAAGGGCGATACAGATTTTGGGGCCAGCCTATATTATTAATGTCCAAACCATGATGAAGTGTCCTATAAAATTATTGGAATTTATTTGATTTGATAAATAATCTAAAATAAATACAAGAAATATAAAATACACAGAAAATACCTATTTTTGGGTGGGGGGTTTATAATCTACCCAATTTAAAAGAATTTTGTCCTCGAAATTAAAAATAAGGCATAATTTGCTAAATCTTTCACCTTTGTATATAAGGCAAGTCAATCGCAATCTCTTCCAAAAATTTAAATAACCTCTGTTTAAATCAAAATTCAGCCAATCGTATTCTCTTCTAAATTTTTAAATAATCACATCCAAATTTAATCTAAATCCTTCACCTTTGTATATCTGACATCTCTTCCAAAAATTGGAAAGTCGATCGGTTAGCACAAATTTACATAGATGAGATCGTCCGATTACACGGAGTACCTGCCTCAATCGTTTTTGACCGTGACGGACGTTTCTTATCTCGTTTCTGGACTAGCCTACAGTCTGCTTTGGGAACCAAGCTACAGTTCAGTACCGCATATCACCCGCAGACTGACGGACAGCCAGAAAGGACAAATTAGATACTTGAAGACATATTACGGCTATGTACGATCGATTTAAAGACTAGTTGGGACACGCACCTTCCATTGGCGGAGTTTGCGTACAACAACAGCTACCAATCGAGCATCCAGATGGCACCGTACGAAGCACTATATGGGCGCAAGTGTCGATCTCCAATCTGTTGGGACGAAGTCGGCGAGCGGCAGGTACTCGGGCCAGAGCTGCTAGAGCAGGCATTTGAGAAAGTTCGCTTGATTCGGGAAAGACTCCGCACAGCGCAGAGCCGACAAAAAAGTTATGCAGATGCACATCGAAGACCCTTGGAGTTCATGGTCGGGGATTATGTCTTCTTGAAAGTGACGCCGATGCGTAGGGTGATGCGTTTCGGCGTGAAGGGCAAACTGAGTCCAAGGTTTGTTGGCCCCTTTGAGATACTGGAACGAGTGGCAGTTGTGGCATACCGGATTGCACTACCTCCCGCCTTGGCTGAAGTGCATGACGTATTCCACGTTTCTCAACTTTGAAAGTATGTGCATGACTCGAGTCATGTGGTTAGCTTTGAGCAATTGGAACTGCGCACTGACTTGTCGTACTCCGAAGAACCGGTACAGATCCTGGATCGTAAGGAAAAAATACTTCACAATCGTACGATGTCCTTGGTTCACGTGCTGTGGTGGAACCATTCAGTTGGGGAATCAACTTGGGAAATAGAATTGGAGATGAAGGAGAAGTATCCTTCGTTGTTCATTCATTCGGAGGTAGGGCCTTTTTCTTAAGTTTCGGGGCGAAACATTTTTTTAGTAGTATATTATGTAGTGCCTCAAATCCCGATCCGACCGGAATTTGCACTATATAATTGGGCTTTTGGCTAGTCCATCTGAGTCGTAGCTTAGATCTTCGGCATCTTCTTGCAACGGACGAAATACGATGATCCTTTCCAACTCATAGAAAGGCCTCTATTGAAACGAGTCCAATAGTTTTCCTGTTTGGTTGCTTTATTTTTTTGATTGCCGATTTGGGATTTTGATTTGGTGTTGCTTTTGATTTGCTTGGTTTTCGCTGCGGGTTTTATCGTTTGGAGCTTTGATTCTTGGGAAGTTCGGCAAGGAAGGATAGGCAAGATTTCTAATTGGTGCTCGTGCTATTGCAGGTCCGCGTAACTGACGTTTGATCGTCGCTAGGCAGGATTCCTTGTTTCAGCTACATTTTCCCTTAACCAGTGAGTAGTTTGGACCCTTCTTTCCTACTTCTTCACGCCCACATCTCTAATGTTTCAAACGTTCACTCGATGATGCCCGGTTGGACGCCTAGGAAATACTTTGCCACAATGTATGCCAGCCACTAAGAAAAGAACATGGAATTTGTAGACTAATTTTACTATATGCTTGCACACCTTATAACTTGAGTTGTTTATAAAGGGAATTGGTTGTTGGTTGTGGCCTAGTGCCTCGGATTGTGTTTGGACCTATGGGATACCAAAATCGGAATACCGTATTAAGAAAATATGAACTGTTGCATGAGATATATATTGCTGCTTTACTTCTTTGTTTATTTCGATGCATTGTATGATAATATGAATTGTTCATGCATTTGCATGGTCTGGGATAACTTGTGCACAAGGTTTGGTATTTTCTCGAAACGGCTTTCTGGGGCACTGGAACCGTATCGATCCGGAGGGAAATATTTGATTCGTGCTAGTCACGATGCATTGCGGGACCTCCAGCAGGGCTTGCTACCCGGGCTGATAGGGCGCGCCGCTAATGCTTGAAATATGTCCCTAAGGTGTCAATCACACCAATGACCGTATAGAATAGAATACATGCTAATTTGTTGTCTTATGCAGATGGTAAGTATACTTGTGTTTCGTTCCAGGGAAGGCATGCATCAGTTGAGTAAGCAACCGATATGCTGGTTGGATGCTATGTTATTTTCATTCCTATCAAAATATGCAACTGATATGAATTGAATTCACTTGCTTCTTTATAGAATTTCATTTTAATGCATGCTCGCCCCTAATAAGCTAGTGTCGATTTAGTCGAGTGGGTTCATCCCGCTCACCAGTACAAGTTGAGTACTGACCTACGTTATGGGCAACTATTTCAGGCACTCAGACGGTGCAACGCTAGTAGATAGACGAGGAGGCGTTAGGAGCACCTCTATTTTGAAGTATAGTTGGAGTCAGATCATTTTGGAGGCTTGGACTTTGAACCTATACAAGGGCGTAATGTATGAACGACATGGACTATCTGATGGAGCGCGCTCTGCCTTTTGAGTTATCTTTTGTAATGCAAATCAAGTAGCCGAGAGGCGCATCAATGTAAACTCTATCTAAATTACTCTGAATTATCAATGAAAAAGCATGTTTCTTCCTACACTTATGTTCAAATATCTATGAATGTGTTTTCTAAATTGTGTTTCAAAATGGGTTCCTATAACTACAAGTTCTTGCCTTGTACGAGCGCAACTCCAGGCTCGTACGGCATCATGCCCCAGCGAGGACGGATCGGTTCCGTAAAGGATCCAGCGAGGATGATTGACCCTTTCGGGATCGGGACGTGACATATTAATATCAGAGCTTAGGCTTCACTTCCTTGGGATTTCAAAGACTATAAAGGAGTTTGATGCGCCTCTCAATTGAGTTGCGTTTGGCGTCCGCTGCATGAGATGAGTCGCCTATACAATGAGCCCATAGATACAAAATCTATCATTTTTTAGAGTGTTAATAAGATACTCTCTTTTGTAGCCATGGCTAAGAAAAATACTGCAACTGCCAGCAGTGCTCAGTCCATTCAGAGCGATCCAACAAGTTCAGGATAATCTGGAGGAGCGGGTTCAACCGGTATGGCAGAACGGCTTATGCACCTCATGGAGGCGCAGCAACAACAAGCTGTTACCCAACAGGCGCATATACAAGCATAGTTTGCTTCTCAACAAAAGCAGATGGATACCATGATGCAACTGATTGCATCCTTGGTACCCAGTAACGGGGGGGCCACAGTGACGCCTGTTACGCCGTCGGCCGTGGCGGTAGAAGATGAGTCAGAAGAGACTCAGCCTCCAGCAAGGAACTCCTGCGGTACAGCAGAGTTCACTAAAATGCATCCGCCAACGTTCAATGGACGAGCAGAACCAGACATGGTGATGCGGTGGATTGCTAAGCTGGAAGAACTCTTCAACCTGGTTGGCATCAGGGGATCCAAGCGAGTGGCCTGTGCACCAGTTCAGCTGGAACTGCGTGCGCATGATTGGTGGGAGGCCACTATGCAAGGGATTTATGATGCCAATCCCAACTGTAAAATCACCTGGGAAATGTTCAAATCTGCATTCATTGAACAATATATCCCCCGAGCCGTGCGACAACAAAAGGAAGACTACTTTAGCAATCTAGTACAAGAAAGTTTGTCTGTGGATGATTATGATTCAGTGTTTGCTAAACTGGCTAAGTTTGCTGGGCACTTCTTGCCTAACCAGCAGGCGTGGTGCTATCGTTTTCAGAAAGGTCTGAATGACGAATTGCGTGGGGACGTCATCAACCAGAAATGTCAAACCTATAGGGAATGTTATGAAGCCGTCGTGAACAGCGAGCGGATCTTTGGGCGTTATCCCCCAAAGGTTAAGGTGCAAACCCCCGTACCAATAACAATAAACGTCCTCATGAAACGGGAGGGTCTAGAGCACAAAAGCGTTCGCACACGTCTGATCAGAAGGGTCAATCACAGGCACCGAACTGCAGCAGGTGCGGCAAATTAGGGCATCGAGTGAATGAATGTCGGGTTACTGGATATTTTAAATGTGGTCGTCTGGGCCATAAACAATTTAACTACCGGGAGGGCAAACCGAATCAGGGCAACGGGAATCAAAACAAGGGGCCTCCAGCAATTGATGCCAATGCTGTGCCAGTGAATCCACAACGCCAGGGTGCTCAAGGACGAGTTTATGCACTGACTCGGGATGAGGCATCTGTATCAGATACTGTTGTGACAGGTACTTTACTTTTCAGAGATTTGCCCGCTAGAGTCTTATTCGATTCAGGTGCTACGCATAGTTTCATATCTTCTGATTTTACTGTTGAGCATAAATTAGCTTCTACTCCTTTAAATATGAACCTTTGCGTAAGTATCCCTTCGGGAGTCGACATGCCCGCCCATGCGATCTGTAAGGATGGTTATATCTGCATCGGAGGAAGGAAGCTTTCCTTAGATGTCATTGTACTAGACATCAAGGATTATGATATTATTCTCGGTATGGACTGGTTGGGTGCTTGCCATGCAACAATCGAGTGCGCGGATAAGCGAGTCGTATTCCGTCTACCCGGCGAGGCAGACTTCTACTCTTCGTGCAGCGCTGCACCAAAGACGGCAATAGTGATATCAGCAATTTCGGCTAGGCGTATGTTACATTCGGGCTGTGAAGGGTACTTAGCTTCTGTTCGAGACACCCAACAGGAATGTACAGATGCATCTCAGGCTGAAGTCATAGCAGATTTCCTCGACGTATTCCCAGAAGAGCTGCTTGGAATGCCTCCTGATCGTGAGATCGAATTCAGCATTGGCACTTTTTCGAATTCATGACCGATATCAAAGGCACCTTATCGAATGGCCCCAGCAGAGCTGAAAGAACTTAAGGTTCAGTTACAAGATCTGTTGGACCGAGGATACATTCGTCCAAACGTTTCTCCGTGGGGTACTCCGGTACTTTTTGTGAAGAAAAAGAATGGATCCATGCGGCTGTGTATTGACTACCGAGAACTGAATAAGGTGACCGTACAGAACCAGTACCCATTGCCAAGGATAGATGACTTGTTTGATCAGCTGCAAGGTGCAACAATTTTCTCTAAAGTTGATCTCAGGTCAGGGTATCACCAGTTGAAAATCAAATCAGATGATATTCAAAAATCTGCTTTCAGAACCCGTTACGGACACTATGAATTTCTCGTGATGTCGTTCGGCTTGACAAACGCCCCTGCAGCTTTCATGGATCTGATGAACCGCGTGTTTCAGCCGTTTGTGGATAAGTTTGTGTTCGTGTTCATAGACGACATACTAATCTATTCCAAGAACGAGGCCGAGCATAAGGAACACCTGAAGACCGTACTACAGACATTACGAGAGCATCAATTGTTCGCTAAGCTCAGTAAGTGTGAGTTCTGGTTGAACAGCGTGGCGTTCCTTGGTCATGTCGTCTCGGCAGAAGGCGTCGACGTAGACCCGAAGAAAACAGAGGCGGTGGTGGACTGGAAACAACCTACGTCAGCCAGCGAAGTTCGAAGCTTTCTGGGCCTAGCGGGATACTACCATAGGTTCGTAAAGGATTTTTCTAAACTGGCCTCGCCTATGACTTGCCTTACTCAGAAAGGGATTGTATACGAATGGGGTGATGACTGCAAAGCCAGCTTTCGGGAACTTAAGCGGCGTCTTGTTTCAGCTCCGATTCTTGCACTTCCAGATGGGGTAGAGGAGTTTCAGATATACAGCGACGCTTCAGGACTCGGCTTAGGGTGTGTGCTCATGCAGAGGGACAAGGTAATATCGTACGCCTCCAGACAACTGAAGCCGCACGAGAAAAACTACCCGACGTATGATCTGAAATTGGCAGCAATTGTGTTTGCACTAAAGTTATGAAGGCATTATCTTTATGGTGTTGCTTGTAAAATATTTACGGATCACAAGAGCCTCAAGTACCTATTCACCCAGCGGGAATTGAACCTCCGGCAGCGGCGTTGGCTAGATCTGATTAAGGACTACGACCTAACGATCGCGTATACACCGGGCAAGGGAAACGTTGTTGCTTATGCTCTGAGTCGAAAGCACGTGGGCTCGTTATCCATAAACAACCGTTTACTTTAAGATCTTGAGGCAATGGGCATCGAGTTTCGAGTTCGGCATCAAGGAGTGCAGCTGGCACCGCTCCATCTTGAACTGAGTTTACGTGATAAAATCAAATCTGCTCAGGAGGGCGATCAGTTCCTAGCGAAGGTACGCGGACTGATCTCGGCGGGGAAGACATCTAATTTTGTGGCAGGCGAAGAAGGGGCCTTACAGATGAAAGGGAAGCTATGTGTTCCTAGCGACCCAGAACTCCGAAGGGAAATTATGGTGGAAGCACACTAAGCGAAGTATTCGTTGCATCCTGGGAGCACTAAGATGTACAAGGACTTGCGCGGGACCTTCTGGTGGCACGGTATGAAGCGGTATATGGCGACCTTTGTGTCACAGTGCATGGCCTGTCAACAGGAAAAAGATGAACATCAGAGGCCCGGCGGGGAGCTACAGAACCTCGCTATTCCCGAGTGGAAATGGGACAACATCACTATAGATTTTATTGTGGGATTTTCGAAGACGCCACGGGGGTATGATGCAATTTGGGTCATAGTTGATCGTTTGACCAAATCAGCCCACTTTATTCCTATAAAAGTTACTTGGAGCGTCGATCGGTTAGCACAAATTTACATATATAAGATCGTCCGATTACACGGAGTACCTGCCTCAATCATTTTTGACCGTGACAGACGTTTCTTATCTCGTTTCTGGACTAGCCTACAGTCTGCTTTAGGAACCAAGCTACAGTTCAGTATCGCATATCACCCGCAGACTGACGGACAGACAAAAAGGATAAATCAGATACTTGAAGATATGTTACGGCTGTGTGCGATCGATTTAAGGACTAGTTGGAACACGCACCTTCCATTGACGGAGTTTACGTACAACAATAGCTACCAATCGAGCATCTAGATGGCACCGTACGAAGCACTATGTGGGCGTAAATGTCGATCTCCAATCTGTTGGGACAAAGTCGGCGAGCAGCAGGTACTCGGGCCAGAGCTGGTAGAGCACGCAGTTGAGAAAGTTTGCTTGATTCGGGAAAGAATCCGCACAGCTCAGAGCCGACAGAAAAGTTATGCTGATGCACATCGAAGACTCTTGGAGTTCATGGTCGGGGATCATGTCTTCTTGAAAGTGACGCCGATGCGTGGGGTGATGCATTTCGGCGTTAAGGGCAAACTGATTTCAAGGTTTGTTGGCCCCTTTGAGATACTAGAACGAGTGGCAGTTGTGGCATACCGGATTGTACTACCTCCCGCCTTGGCTGAAGTGCATGACGTATTCCACATTTCTCAACTTAGGAAGTATGTGCATGACTCGAGTCATGTGGTTAGCTTTGAGCAATTGGAACTGCGCACGGACTTGTCGTACTCTGAAGAACCAGTGCAGATCCTGGATCGTAAGGAAAAAGTACTTCGCAACTGTACGATATCCTTGGTTCGTGTGCTGTGGCAGAACCATTCAGTTGGGGAATCAACTTGGGAAATGGAATCGGAGATGAACGAGAAGTATCCTTCGTTGTTCATTCAGTCGGAGGTAGGGCCTTGTTCTTAAGTTTCGGGGCGAAACTTTTTCTTAGTGGTATATTATGTAGTGCCTCAAATCCGGATTCGACCGGGATGTGCACTATATAATTGGGCTTGTGGCTAGTCCGTTTGAGTCGTAGCTTAGATCTTCGGCATCTTCTTGCCACGGACGAAATACGATAATCCTTTCCAACTCATGGAAAGGCCTCTATTGAAACGAGTCCAACAGTTTTCGTGTTTGGTTGCTTGGTTTTCTTGATTGTCGCTTTGGGATTTTGATTTGGTGTTGCTTTCGATTTGCTTGGTTTTTGCTACTGGTTTTATCATTTTGAGCTTTGATTCTTGGGGAGTTCGGCAAGGAAGGATAGGCAAGATTTCTAATTGGTGCTCGTGCTGTTGCAGGTCTGCGTAACTGACGTTTGATCGTCGCTAGGCGGGATTCCTTGTTTCAGCTACCTTTTCCCTTAACCAGTGAGTAGTTTGGACCCTTCTTTCCTACTTCTTCACGCCCACATCTTTAATGTTTCAAACGTTCACTCGATGATGCCCGGTTGGACGCCTAGGAAATCCTTTGCCACAATGCATGACAGCCACTAAGAAAGGAACATGGGATTTGTAGACTAATTTTACTATATGCTTGCACACCTTATAACTTGAGTTGTTTATAAATAGAATTGGTTGTTGGTTGCGGCCTAGTGCCTCGGATTGAGTTTGGACCTATGGGATACCAAAATCGGAACACCGCATTGAGAAAATATAAACTATTGCATGAGATATATATTGCTGCTTTACTTCTTTGTTTATTTCGATGCATTGTATGATAATATGAATTGTTCATGCATTTGCATGGTCTGGGACAACTTGTGCACAAGGTTTGGCATTTTCTCGAAACGGCTTTCTGGGGCACTAGAACCGTATCGATCCGGAGGAAAATATTTGATCCGTGCTAGTCATGATGCATTGCGGGACCTCCAGCAGGGCTTGCTACCCGGAATGATAGGGCACGCCGCTAATGCTTGAAATATGTCCCTAAGGTGTCGATCATACCAATGACCGCATAGAATAGAACATATGCTAATTTATTGCCTTATGCAGATGGTAAGTATACTTGTATTTCATTGCAGGGAAGGCGTGCATCGGTTGAGTAAGCAATCAATGTGCTGGTTGGATCCTATTTTATTTTCATTCCTATCAAAACATGCAACTGATATGAATTGAATTCACTTGCTTCTTTATAGAAGTTTATCTTAATGCATGCTCGCCCCTAATAAGCTAGTGTTGATTTAGTCGAGTGGGTTCATCCCGCTCACCAGTACAAGTTGAGTACTGACCCACGTTGTGGGTAACTATTTCAGGCACTCAGACGGTGCAACGCTAGTGGATAGACGAGGAGGCGTTAGGAGCACCTCTATTTTGAAGTATAGTTGGAGTCAGATCATTTTGGAGGCTTGGACTTTCAACCTATACAAGGGCGTAATGTATGAACGACATAGACTATCTGATGGAGCGCGCCTTGCCTTTTGAGTTATCTTTTGTAATACAAATCAAGTAGCCGAGAGGCGCAACAATGTAAACTCTATGTAAATTACTCTGAATTATCAATGAAAAAGCATGTTTCTTCCTGCACTTGTTTTCAAATATCTGTTAATGTGTTTTCTAAATTGTGTTTTAAAATGGGTTCCTATAACTACAAGTTCTTGCCTTGTACGAGCGCAACTCCAGGCTCGTACGGCATCACGCCCCAGCGAGGACGGATCGGTTCCGTAAAGGATCCAGCGAGGACGATTGACCCTTTCGGGATCGGGGCATGACATATTGGTATCAGATCTTAGGCTTCACTTCCTTGGGATTTCAAAAGATTATAAAGGAGTTTGAAGTGCCTCTCAATTGAGTTGCATTTGGCGTCCGCTGCATGAGATGAGTCGCCTATACAATGAGCCCATAGATACAAAATCTATCTTTTTTGGAGTGTTAACAAGCTACTCTCTTTTGTAGCCATGGCTAAGAAAAATACTGTAACTGCCAGCAGTGCTCAGCCCATTCAGGGCGATCCAGTATGTTCAGGAGAATCCGGAGGAGCGGGTTCAACCGGTATGGCAGAACGGCTTATGCACCTCATGGAGGCGCAGCAACAACAAGTTGTTACCCAACAGGCGCATACACAAGCGCAGTTTGCTTCTCAAAAAAATAGATGGATACCATAATGCAACTGATTGCATCCTTGGTACCCAATAACGGGGGAGCCACAGTGACGCTTGTCATGCCGCCGGCCGTGGCGGTAGAAGATGAGTCAGAAGAGACTCAGCATCCAGCAAGGAACTCCTGCCGTACAGCAGAGTTCACTAAAATGCATCCGCCAACGTTCAACGGACGAGCAGAACCGAACGTGGTGATGGGGTGGATTGCTAAGCTGGAAGGACTCTTCAACCTGGTTAGCATCAGGGGATCCAAGCGAGTGGCCTGTGCATCAGTTCAGCTGGAAATGCGTGCGCATGATTGGTGGAAGGCTACTAAGCAAGGGATTTATGATGCCAATCCCAACTGTAAAATCACCTGAAAAATGTTCAAATCTGCATTCATTGAACAATATATCCCCCGAGCCGTGCGACAATAAAAGGAAGATGACTTTAGCAATCTAGTACAAGAAAGTTTGTCTGTCGATGATTATGATTCAGTATTTGCTAAACTGGCTAAGTTTGCTGGGCACTTCTTGCCTAACCAACAGGCGTGGTGCTATCGTTTTCAGAAAGGTCTGAATGACGAATTGCGTAGGAACGTCATCAACCAGAAATGTCAAACCTACAGGGAATGTTACACGGAATGTCAACTATATATCTCAATCCACGTAAGATAGTCATGCGAAGAGCGAACCAAGCCCACTAAGGTTGATCATACCATAATACACTGATTCTAAATAGACAATTATATTAGTGTGTGCACCCAATAATACATATGTCATGAACAAGCTCGATAAAAGAATAAGCTTGTAAAACTAGGCTATAATAGCAGCATAAGTCGAGGTAGTTAAGAAAATATAAGTACGCTAGATTATGGTGAAAGAAGGTACAAAAATAATTCAAGTTCACCAAGAAGATCGGTGTTGTGCCTCTACAGTTGCTATACTAACTTCTTATCTAAGTCTCTGGTCGACCAAATGGAAGTATGGGCCTCTAAGTTCTACAGTCTGGATAAACACTATCTTCTTATGCAAGCCTATAGTTGGTGTCATTCAATTATACTTCATTAATCGGTCAGAAGGACTATGTGATACTAGGTTATGAGTCATACTACCAAACTTTCAAGAATTTAACTAATAGTGTTATTGAACATTAGAGTGGATATACCTAGTACAAGTCATCTTTCTAACCCCTATCAGCACGAAAGAAAAGATAAGATTAATGTTGTGAAAGGATCAAGCAAGATGCAATACAAGCAATCAAATAAGAATGCGAAATGGAATCAAGAGAGGTGATTAAATAAGTGGATGAGATCCTATACTCTAATTCTATGTGCAGGCTTGCTCGGTACATTAACGTAACCGAGACAATATGCTCTCGGCCTGCATGGGCCACCACAAAAATATGTCAAACCCCAGTCCCAAAGTACGTAGGACTAGAAATACGTAAGTATGTCAGCCGTATGTATATGGCAACTCCAATATATGGATACCATAATACCCACGTACGTTGTAATATGAATATTAACTCACATGTGGTATATATTTTGTCACAAGTCACAGAAAATACTAATCTCATCCACAAAATAAGTCATAGTAAAGAAATAACTAAACCAGAATAATGGGTCTGAATAATCCAAAAATGATAGTCGGGTGGAGACAAATCCACTATTAAAGACTATATCCATACCAAAATGAGAGATGAGGGTAAATTTCCAATATAAAATAAGATGATGATATCAGTGTATCAGCTAAGAGATCTATCGCTAGAGATAATTAAAGATGCTCAGAAGGTAAGACCTCCTCGGCAGAAAATAATGCGTTAGGTCCTGGCCCGTAATCCTACGGATACTCCTGATCGTCTATACCTGGCAAGGGATCAGCTCCTCAGAGGGACGTAACAAGATACATAGAAGTATGCCAATTGAATACATGTACAGTAAATATGCATAATAGATAAAAAATATATAAGTACATTGTACTAGACAATCTATATGAATATGCATAATGAGGATAACTTTTCGACGTATGGGCATGGATAGGCTACTCTATCTAATCTCACAACCCACACACACGTTAGGAACATCAGAAATCGATATATCACGAGGGTATTGATCAGTGCGACACCAGAAATTGACATACCGCTAGGGTAGCGACCAGCGCGACACAACTATCGTAGTGCGTACTAGTTACTACTGTTTACAAGAGTGGTTATAGCCCATACGCCTACTGATTGTCCTCCCCTCCCATGATACTATGTGTCAAGTGTGTGTCAACATATATAATATATAATTATGACTGAAAGAAAATACACATGTAATGAATATATAAAAATATAATAAGCATGCAAGGTACTATAAGCAATTTGGTAAGGTATACTTGTCTGGCAAGAAAGCTGCAAAGTGTAAGCGTCCAGACGTCAGGCACAATGGATCAGAAACTACGGCCTCCGAATAAACGTCTCTGGATGTTGAAATAAATATCACCAACGTTCCCAAAATAAGCGAGATAGCTAAAAAATACTACCCTTTCGTCCAATTTGGATATAGGGGCAAAACGGTAATTTTGGGTCAAAGTGGGTCCACTAGTGGGCCACTTTGCACCGAAATGCGTGCCAGGGGTAAAGGTCTCTAAATGGAACAAATTATAGGTCAAACAATTCTAAACGTCATGTGAACTCAACGGTATGTCCAATTTTGGATTCCGGTGAGCCGAACACAAATTCGGCCAAAAGTCAACCGTATGGCCCACAAATATGTGGTTTGGTCAACTGTCTCAGAATTGCGTGAAACTTGGGTCAAAAGACCAGTGTGATACCACGAATCCAATGGCGCAAGTTTTGTCGCATTCCGACGAGCGTACACTAAATGGTAAAGTATTTTTCAAAAGTCATGATATTGGAACTTGTTAGGGATATGGGTTGATTCTGACGCGCGCACACGTCCAAATCAGTTCCGCAAAAGCCAGCACGTCAGGATATACTATACACGCCTTTTGGTATAATTGATACACGACGAGATGGTCCAGTTTGGCGGAGCATACTCCGTATCATAATTTTTCAATATTTTAAAAATAAGTTTTTGGTCAATTTGGAGGTTGAATAATTTAACACATAGAACAAATTAATAAAAACTAATAAAACAGAAAATTTCTCGGTTATATTGGAAAGAAAAATCCTTTAATTAGATTTTGAAAATAATAAACAGGTTGATGGCAAATAGGGTGTGAACTTGGGGTTTTGGATTCGAAATTCTGAACTATTTTGGTCAGTTTTTCGGTCATTTTTTGGTCGATTTTTCGACCTTTCCGGGACACAAAAACTCATCCCGCTTGAATAGAAATCCTTGAGGGTTAGGTTGTGAACGTATACGAACAAACCGCTCGAGAAAAGGATGAGAGATGAGAGAGATATGTCACCTTGAAGTAGGGGTGTTGGAGTGGTGCTGCTGCACGTACACACGCGTGCGCAGATGGCCTACGGTGGCGCGGGGGCGGCCCGGGGCGGCGGCGTTCTGCGCGGGGTGCGGTGGCGCGCTGCTGCGGAGGCGCGGGGTGGTCGACGCTGACGTCGACTAGGGTAGGGTTAGGGTTTTATGGTTTTGAGTTTCAGAGTTAATATATATATATATATATATATATATATATATATATATATATGTGTGTGTGTGTGTGTGTGTGTGTGTGTGTGTGTGTGTGTGTGTGGAGAGAGGGGGGAGTTACTGGGCTTCGGTTCACGGGGGTGGGGAGAGTTCTGCTGGGTTGGGTAGAATATGATGTTAGTTATTAGGATTCAAGTATTAATTAGTTTTATTTTATTTTATTTTCTCTTTTCTTTTCTTTTTCATTTTCATTTTCTTTTATTTATTATTATTATTATTATTATTATTATTATTATTATTATTATTAACTATATATTTATTTATATATATTCACATATATAAATAAGGTTAAAAATCCAAAAATAATATTTGTACACAAAATAAATTTTTATACTTTGTAAAGCTATAGTAAAATACTACACCCAAAATATCTTATGAAATATTTTATAATTAATAATTAGATATTTATCTAGTTAGAATAAATCAAATAATTGTATTATCTAATTTAACTAAGTAATTAATTAAATGGTTATCCAACAAATAGGTAATAGAAAATAATATGCAAATCTATAAAAAGGGAATGTACTTAATTTGGCATGATAAATTATGGGATGCTAATTGTAGGAAGTTGGGATAGAAAAATAATCACAAATAAATTATATATGAATAATATCTAATATTTAGTACAAAATCTATGGTCGTTACACTAATGTCATACTAATGCCAAGGGGTCAAAATTTTGTGCCACGAAAAGATCCTACAAGTAGTGTCTCCTATGTAGGCTACTTCCTATGAAGGACGATACAGATTTTGGGGCCACCCTATATTATTAATGTCCAAACCATGGTGAAGTATCCTATAAAATTATTGGATTTTATTTGATTTGATAAATAATCTAAAACAAATACAAGGAATATAAAATACACACAAAATACCTATTTTTGGGTGAGGGGTTTACAATTTCGATGACGAAATATTTTCTTCGTTTAGCATATTATTTATTTTAAATATATTATTTTAATGCAAGTACGACAAAATGGTAGTAGGATAAAATATTTAATTTTAGTACTAAATAATATATATTTTTAACAGGTACAGACGGGTGAGGACGCTAACATGGTGACCGTCTTTCTGGCCACCCATTGGAAGGGCAAAAATCTCATTGTTGAGAGGGTCTCGTAGACCTATGTAAGTATTACTTTACTTTGTGTTAATTTTAATATAACTTAGGAAATATGCAAATAAATATTCATGTAGTTAGTAATAAGTACCTTAGACATTGTAATTATCGAGTATCCATACTTTTTTAGGCCGAGTATCTTAGGCTCCGTGAGCGGGCGACTGCTAGTGCACCTACAGTGGGAGAGGCTGGTACTTCCTCGCAGCCCTCTCCTGCTCCGTCGACAGAAGAGCTGTGGTCATCGCCACTAGTGGTCTCCAGAGGGGTATGTACTACGGTACGTGATCCTATGGCGCCCTTGTTGCGATGCAGTCCTCTAGGGCCTCCGCTGCAAGTGTACATTTCCCACTGCCCTCGTAGGCGTCTGTCCGAGTCTAGGGGACCGTTGACAGTCAGATTGCGTCTCTCCGTAACTAGTTGCTGTGAAGGATGGAGGAGCAGCCACTGTCTCAGTCGCAGCCGAAAGATGTGACGCTCATCGCACGATTTGATGCGCTCAAGCGCAGCATCATGGAGCTCAAGGATATGACCGAGAGGACCGAGCATGGCGTTACTGATCTTAGAGCATCGACAGAGCGCAGCATGACGGAGCTGCAGGCATCACAGCTGTCCATGGGCGAAAGTCTGACGATTATGCGGGATTTAATGGCGGCTAGCAGTACGAGGCTGTTATCTACCATGAAATCATACAACAATCGACTTGCATTGTTGGAGCAGATGCGTCCTCCTGATGCTCCTTCATCTACACCGACTCCACCGACGTCATTGCCTTCTTCATCGACATCGGTGTCGATTTCACGGGAACAGTAAGGATTTTTCTTATCCCTGATGCGCGTTGGTGCTCATCATTCTCCAGATCCGAAGTAGTCCATGTTAGGACAGTTTACTGGTTGTTTGTGTTTTGACCAATAATATTGGATCATTTATGAATATTATACATTTATTGAGGATTTCAGACTTTATTTCTTGCACTCAGTTGTGTGGATATTTATTGCATTTTTTACGAAGAGATTTTCTTGAGACTCGGTTTGTAATTCCAATGTGTCGTTTTCTTCAAATTTTACTTTATTATTCATATTAATGGTATGTGAATTTACCAGTATTAAGTGTTGCACGAAATCCGGTCCGGACACGACGCGAACAAATTCGGGTTGGGCCGGCCTGGTCAACTGGCTGACCCGGTCCACATAGAACCCGAATTCAAACTGGGTTAATGTTTGCGGACCGTAGGTCCAATCCTGGTCTGGCCTGACCCAAAATTTTGGTTGAATCAAGTCCAATTCCCCAACCCGATCGACTCGCTCGGACTAGCCTAGTCATAGGCCAGGTCTGAGGCCAAGTCAACCCGAATCTTCGTTTGGTTGTAGGTTTACTAGAGGGTTGTCGGTGGCATGTTGGTTTAGGGATTGAGCATCATAGGAGGTTCGCAGCATGCAAAGCTTCTTCGAGGACACTCTTACCATTATCCGGAGTGTGTTTGGAAAAAGGGATGCATTCCTTGTACAATTGATGTTGATCACCACGTACGCAACTATATGTAAATTTGTGATCTTGCACCAGAAGAGTAAACACACAATTGATGTTGATGTTGTTGACCATGCACGCAAACTATGAAAATTAATTTGTGATCTTACACCTGAACAAATATGTAGATCCCTTATTTAATTAAGGCTTACAAGCAATGGGATATATAACACGTACATACACCCCAAAGAGGCTATTGAAACAAGCAAGGCTTGCATATTTTTTGAGCATAGCATAATTAAAAGATTGGCACACTCCGCAGCACAACTGTTTCCACCGTGAGTCCCGGTCCGAAGCCCATCAAGACTCCCCACTCCATTCCCTCTCCAGTGGTCGCCTTTCCTTGGTCCGCAGATTTCTTCCTCATCTCGTTCAGTATAAAGAACACACATGCGCTGGACATGTTCCCAAATTGCTTGAGAACTTCTCTTGTGGTCTTCAATTTGTGTTTCTCCAGGCCCAACTTCTCTTCCAAGCGGTCCAGAATTGCAGCACCACCGGGATGTGGCGCCCAGAAGATGGAATTCCAGTCCACATTAACCCCCAAAGACCCGAATCCGTGGTCCAACCTCTCTTGGACGTGCTTTGCAATTAAGTCCGGTACGCGCTTTGATAAGCCAAAAGTTAAACCGACTTCCCTTAGGTGACCTTCTATGCTGCCCTCGGAGTCTGGGAGAATAGTTTCGGATGCATGCATTATGTGAAAGAGGGGACGCTCAAGAGCAGCAGGGTCAGGGTCAGAGCCAACGATGATTGCAGCGGAGCCGTCTCCAAATATAGCCTGTCCGACAAGGCTACCTATATTTGTCTCGCAAGGCCCACGGAAGGTTGAAACAGTGATTTCGGAACATACGGCCAGGACACGTGCCCCCCGATTGTTTTCTGCTAGGTCCTTGGCTACACGGAGGATGGTGCCACCAGAGAAACAACCCTGGTGGTAGAGCATGACACGGCCAACAGAGGGGCTGAGGTTGAGCAGCTTTATGAGTTGGTAGTCGGCGCCAGGCATGTCGGCGCCAGCCGTGGTGACGAAGATGAGATGGGTGATTTCAGATACGGGACGACCCCATTCTTTGATGGCGATGTCGGCTGCAACTTTCGCTAGCTTGGGAATTTCTCTGATCATTATGTCTTGGCGATCGTTGAGAGAAGGAGCCTCGTAGGAACAAATGTTGGGGTACTTCTTTAGCATCTCCTCTGTGAGATATATGTATCGCTTGTCAATCATGGACTTGTCACCTATAGCATAGCATAGCATAGCAACAACAAATTAATCAAATATAATATTAATGTATCATATATACTACTACTACTGTTGCTACTGCTTCTTCTAAACTCGATCTTACTGTACAAAGATGGATGGATGGATGGATCGATCGATCTTACATATTCTCTTCAATTTCTCCTTTAACTCAGTGAGATGCTCGCTCCTCGTCACTCTGCAGTAGTAGTCCGGAAAGTCAGCTTGGTACACAATGTTGTCTGGGTTGGCAGTGCCGATTGCAAGCACCGCTGCAGGGCCGCTACCACGTCGCGACTCTGGGATTGTGTCCCAACTCATCGTCGACATCGATCGGATTTGGATGGTATATATGTTAAGTGAGAAGAAGCTAGAAGCAAGGCAGCTAGGGTGGTGGTAACTAATTGTGAGGAAGAAATGATAGAATGATCAGGTTTATATAATAGGAGAGTTGCCATGAATGGTATGGCCCAGGTCAGATTGAGAGTACCTAGCATTGAATTATATGGCCCAGGTCAGATTGAGAGTACCTAGCATTGAATTATACGTTGCCGTGGTCAAATTTCTAAACATTATATTTATGTATATATAGTGCTGCCAAAGTTGGACAGCATTCACCATTCACCAAAAAAAAAAAATATATATATATATATATATATATATATATATATATATAATATAATATATAATAATAATAATATTATTATTATTATTATTATTATTATTATTATTATTATTATTATTATTATTATGTTTATAAAGAAGGTCAAGGGATCTGGGTAACCAATATACACTGACTGCTTTAAACAAGCTGTTTGGACATTAAAGTGGGTTTCTTTCCTGACATTAATTCCATGCAAATACAACGGTTGGTTCTGTATTTGAAAAAAAAAAAAAAAAAAAAACCAAAGTTCCTTTCTTATGGCCTAAAACTCTCTTTATTACCTATTCTAACGATAAAAAAAAACCCTCCTTATTAGTCATTAAACTCACATTAAATACTTGTAAATGGCCTGTTAATCTTTAGGCTAGTACTTCTTCTGTGGTCCTCATATTAATTCACTACAGCTCACCACACAATTCACAAACTTTACGAAAGACATTCACCTGCAGATCCTTCCAATCGACCATTCCGCTGTGAGTACCACCCCAACATCCGGCCAATCGACATGTAACGATCCGTTCCGTTCAAGCGGAGAGTCGATTCAAAAGACACAAGTGCAACGACCCGACCCACTTTGCTCAGCAAGAAGACTTGCTTGAGGCAAAGGATTCCAGACTTGGCCCTTCAGGAGTTCATACTTAGACATTCAAAGGCTCGCTCAGAGTATCGCTCGACCGAGGTGAATCATCGCTAAGGTGGGTGGCTATAGTGAACCTGTCTTTGCTTAGCCTGCACACTTAAAAATATGGACGATAAATGCTATTCTCTAGGTGAATCACCCCTTGCATGCTAATAAAGAATACAACATACCTAGCTAAGGGAATAATCTCATCTTGTATTGCTTGTGTTAGAACATGGAAATAAAACTTGGCTTATAGTTCGACACTCGCATGCTACCTTAGCTTCGTGCTAGTAGACTCCGCTAATGCTTCGAGCAGATCATTAAATATACTCTTCAGATCATTAAATATACTCTTCGTAGTGCACTTCTTCACATGTTTACACTGCTCGTCCACTGGATTATGTCGCTCGATATGTTCCTGTACGGTTTCACTCCTCGTACTGCCCCTTAGACCCGTGCAAACATAAAAGCTAGGCTTATGTTTTAAAGTAGACTATGCCACAAGTTTTCTTATGCTTATGTTTCAATACTGTTTCAATGCTTGCCTGCTTTATATATTTTTTATGCTCATCACATGAATTCATGCCACGACCCCTGGTAACACTATCTTGTCTTGCATTCATCTAAGTTTCCCAGAAGACTGTCGAATAGTCGTTCTGTGCAAGTATGAACCTGAAAGTATTTGGGACCGTTAGGTCGCCAAAGCTGTTCCCGAACCAGGGGATTGCATCATGTCAATAAAGCAAGAATCACAGCTCGTGGAGCAATACTCATATAGAACAAGAATCAAGAATCAAGAATCAAGAATCAAGAAACAATATATCGTGTCGTGATGTCGTGAACCCCGTGAATCTGAGACACAAGACTTTCATATCGCAAACAACTTATGCACAAGGTATATTTAATCTGTTCTTGCGGACGGTCTTTGGAGCACTAGGGCATATACGATCCGAACGAAACATTGTGTTAGTCTTCGTGTTTGGGCAGGATGGCGTGTAGCGCCTCGTGTACTTTTTGTTGCACGTCATTCTTGCTCAAAGACTAAGTAGTCTCGTATTTGGGAAGGATGACATGTGATGCCTCGTGTTCTTTGAGTTGCATACCATTTTCGCTCAAGACTACATCGTGGTCCTTTATTGTTATGCCAGCGATTCCTGTTCATATAGATAAGTCATCCTCGCTTAACGGCAATCCACGTGTTGCATCGCACCTTATAATCTGAAATACCTGAACGGTTATGAGTATTCGATATTTGAACACTTGAACAATCCTCGGTTCGACGACCATTCCGAATTTTGGAGCGGCATCAGATCCTTCCAATCGACGACCATTCCGCTGCGAACCACCCGGACATCCGGCCAGTCGACATGTAACGACCCATTCCGTTCAAGCGGAGAGCCGATTCAACAGCACAAGTGTAACGGCCCGACCCACTTTGCTCAGCAAGAAGACTTGCTTGAGGAAAATAATTCCTGACTTGGCCCTTCAGGAGTTCGCAGCAGAATGGTCGTCAAACTGAGGATTGGAGCAAGAACGGAGCACCGCTTGCTCTCCCCGGGTAGTTCGACTAGGCCGTCGGCACTGAATAATATGGAGGGAAAATAAAAAAAACGAAGGAGTAGGGGGAACAAATGGTTAGAGGCAGCTAGGTTTGCATTTCTAGGATTAGGTCTGGATGAGAAGTATATATAAGGGGAGAGGGGACGAGGGAATGATCTGGATGGAGAGACGCTGTCGGCTTGTTATTGGTGGGAGGCTGCTCGTACGGTTGCCTGTAGCAAAAGAGCAGTTGCTCTTATCCAAGCTACACTACTACGGGTTTGGGTAATAGGGCTCTACCAAAGAATGGATGGGGAATACAAATGTTTGCACAGAAAGTGTTGGACTTTGCATGTGGGCTCGAGTTGCATGTGGGCTCGAGTTTTAATACAACTCTTTCATGCAAAAATAGCATGCAAGAGTTGTTGTGCATTCGGGTGTAGGGTATGTGACAAATATTGGGTTGCTTGGCTTGGTCCAAGGAAAAGTAATAAGTATAGAGCTTATTTGGTTTAAGCAAATATTTATATATAACAGTTTTTATGGTTTAACCAGCACTTGGGATTACTAAGGATTTAAATTAAAGCTGTTATGGACTTAATACATTCTCTTAATCCTAAATTCAACCCTAATAATCCGAATAAAAATAAAAATAAAATAATAAATAATAAGTAATAAATAATAATAATAATAATAATTAATTTGATATTAGCTATTATGATATATATAAAAAATAGAAGGGGGTTTACATACACTTAGCTCTTACTGGGTCACCCGAGTGCTTTCCTCGGATACAACGACAACTTACTAGATGTGGCCCGAGCATGGCGTTACAATAGTGCCATTGGCACTCGAGCTCGGTTTCTGTTGCCAACGGCCGACGTCGTGTCTAGAATGTTGTACACAGCAACAGATTATTATTGCAAGGCCAATGCCCCGCCGGCTGACTTCGACCTAGAGAGGAGTTTTATCGAAACCACCATGCTGATGCCTCCGGAAGCAAGGTGCGTAGGACGCCCAAGAAAGGTAAGGGAGTTGCCAGACCTTTGATTGTGGAGCTGGACCCATCAACCAGGGAAGAAAAAATCTCTTATTCCTATGATCCTCTGCCTGTTAAGCGCAAATCAATGGTTGAGACACATCGTGCTCGCTCTTCCAAGAAGGCAAGGACTGAGGTGGTCCCAGAGAAGGGACCTGCGGCAAAGTCAAAGTTTCTTGCGAAGGGGATCATGGAAAAAAAGGTAGGACCGCTTGCATTAGCGACTTCTGAACCAAACCTCCCTCTAGATGCGATAGCGGTACCCGTAGAACCTCTTTGTTTGGTTCTTCCCGGCCCTCTCTATAAATACCTTTCTTTTGGTCTGTTTGTTAATGTGCAGACACCATCGAAGAGGGACCATCCTCGACGGGCCGCTACCTCGGTGGTCTCTTACGCCGAGAAGGAAGAGGAGACCACCTCTCCCGGGGCTGATGCAGAATGTCATGCCCTGCTCCCAGAATACTAAATAAATATGAGGACTAACATGGCCAACCATACCTTACAGAATATCGAAGTAAGCCGCAATGTGTTAAAATTTTTAAGAAAATAAATGGTGGGCTCTAGCATGCTATGACTTCAGGACTAAGGCCGACAAATCCTAGTATCTCAATCCATCAGCAATAATTTTAAGAGTATATCATACATGAATGTAAAGAGGCATCCCAAAATACATACCACATATGATCATGAAGCTAGTAAATATAAAATATTGCACTAGCAGAGTATAATTATTCATGATCAAAAATACCAGCCATGGTCTAATATATATATATATATATCATGTTGACCGTAGTCTCAAAAATATAAGGAGCTAACTCTTCTCCCTTGCTATTACCATAAATCAAAAAATCAAAACGAGGGATAGAAGAAGGAAACCCACTCGCGAGCTTCGGTCGCAGTCATACG
This sequence comes from Iris macrosiphon, assembly GCA_036927795.1. Classification (NCBI taxonomy): domain Eukaryota; kingdom Viridiplantae; phylum Streptophyta; class Magnoliopsida; order Asparagales; family Iridaceae; genus Iris; species Iris macrosiphon. The sequence goes on from JAYESA010000015.1 coordinate 43,370,227, forward strand.
AGTGCGAGCCATCTTGCTGGAAGTACGGAGGATCCAGGTTTCCTTCGGGTAAATCTTGCCAAGAAAAACCAGTAGGGGCAGAACCCCAAGCAACAAGTACCACAAAGGAGCTCAAGGTGTTAACCAAAACCACAAACAGCATAAATAAGAGACAAACAAATAACTAAATAAATGCGGGTCAAGCTTTGTATGGTACCAATGTACTTGTCTCGATAAAATAACTATAAGGACTGATGTACTGATAACAAACTAACTATAAAGAAAGATAAGGCAATGAGAGGCAAGAGGGCATGTGAACTACTCTGGATCAGGACTACAACTCTTAAACCAAATAAGGACCAGGGTTACAGACCTTCACCTGAGAAGAACGTTGCTCTCTAACCACGCCCGAAAGAAATATAGAATATAACAGGGCAAGCTTGTCAGACAAGGTAAATAACATATCATGGCCAAACATGCCTACGACTTGCTATAATTAACTAACTAGGGTTATCATAAACCTAGTTACTAACAAATGCATATTTTGAAGAATATTGCTACCACCGATACTGCAATCAACCCGAATGGCCCAGGATACGCTTGTCTAGTAATTGTAGTGCACATCACAAACAATGATGGATAAATAACTAAAGCAGATAATTGATAGCATAACACAACATAACTTATGCCTAAAGTGATTTTGGTAAACTTAAACTGGTTTTTGTAAACATAACTTATCTATAAATTGTCTTGTAACTGTAGAAGCATGAAAAAAATATGCAGGCCGCATAGAGGTCATGCCCCCTCAAAAGAACAACTATGCCGCAGAGAAGCCACATGCGGCTTGAACAACCAAGCCGTAGAGAAGCCACATGCAGTCTGAACAACCAAGACAGAGAGACCCCAAATACAGCCTAAACAAACAAGCCACAGAGAAACTACATACAGCCTGGTCAAACCAAAGATCAAGGAGCTGCATAGTATACTCAATAAGACCAGAACGATCGTAGAGTAGAGGCCGCATAAAACCTTCTGACACATCAGTCGATGACTGTCAGACTCTGACACATCACTCATCACGCCGATGCTTCGATATTTGTGAAAGACGACAGCTCAAAAAAAGACAGACATAAAGTCACATTAGTGCATTAATGACCTTGTCAGATGTGCCATGCAACGTGTTCTCTTATATACGGCTACTCCCTATGCGACCTCATCACCATGCGGCTTAAGTGCCCATTTGACCAAAGCTCGACGAAAGCTTGCATGCGGCCACAACGCCATGCGGCTAAAGTATCCATTCGACCAAGGCCAGACGAGAGTTTGTATGTAGCCATAATGCCATGCGGCCAAAGTGTCCATTCAATCAAGGGCAGACGAGAGTTTGCATGCGGTCTCGTCAACATGCGGCCAGAGCGTTTAGACGACCAAGGCCAAATGACAGCATGTATGCGACCACAATAATATGCGCCAAGACTCACATAATTTTTTGTTACAACCGAAGATGATTTTTTGCATATTTAGTGCTGACTAAGTGTCCAGTTGACCAAGTCACGCACGCAACAGCCTTGAGATCTCTTTAACAATATATTCTAACCGACACCATATGACAGCCTGTTCGCAGCATGCGACTGCAGTTACAACCGTATTCTGTTGAAGGATTACTATGCGGATACCAAACAGAGCCCTATGCTGCCACTAAACAGAGCCATATGCGACATTGATAGTTTGTCAGCACGACGACTATAAATAGAAAGGGTAGCATATCCTATAAACCCTTGGCTAGCTACATATGTGCACACAAGCTCAGGAGAGAGAAGAAGTGAGAGCATCCTCATTCCCTTATCGAACCGTCAATGGAGTAAAATAGTCGCCACAATGCTCTTTGTCCATCATCACTACCCAAATCAAAATATTGTACTTAGATTTTCTGCCTTGGATGTCTTTGTACTTCTTTGTTTGTTATTTCAACGTCCAAAACTTGTGATGGCGCACAAGATGATGACTTTGCTGGGGACCAACTTCTCCTCTGATGAGAAGATAGTGACAAAGTCCGATGCAGCCAAGCTGGGCTCGACCCAAAGGATATTGGTGGTATGCTTTGACCAGCACGCATTCAAGAACATGCTCTCCGGGGACAGCACGAGTCCTTCTCCAAGACAAGCAAAGCCTAAGAAGACCCGCAGGACATGGATAACAAAGGTCGTTGTGCCTTACCCAACTGTGGAGCATGCGCTTCCCACTACTCTCCCTATTGCCGGAGATGCACATCATGCGTCTATCCAGACTGGCCCTGTTCATGGGGCAGTCAGGAAAGGCGCTCAGTGACTAAACTCTGGAAGAGGAAAATACTACGATGCTAAAAGTTCGGTTGCTGAGACAAGTTTTATGCTGCAACAACAGAAGCCACATAAGTCTATAGCCGCAAAAAAGTCCACATACTGTAACGCCCTACAACCGTATGATGCATTATGCTAATTCGGATAGAATGAGGCAATAGCTAGTTATATTTCAATTTATTATATTTGGAAACAAGTATTGATTGAGTTGGTTTCATGTGCAGATCGCTAACGGAGTTCGATGAAAACAGATGTTCGTTCAGAGCAGTACTGGGATAGTGGGATTTGGACCGATAATGCCATCTTTCTTAGTCCGATCGGTCGGATAATTTGGAGTGCATGGCCTACTCGCATGATTATACCAATTAAGTAGATTATACTTTGCATCGGACCACGGGTTCAAGGGATTGGCTGTATCGGCAAGGCAGGATGCTTAACAGAATCAGACTCGATGAGTGGGCTCTGTCCCTTATCTTCTACTCCTTTATGCCTAATAATATGGGAAACACGTAATGGCTTGAACACTCGGACTGGAACTTAGAAATCACTATACTGTGGCGTACATAGAGTGTATGTCATTTGCTTGGATAGATTTATGGCTTGAGTTGGTTTCGCGTTGGGGCAGTTGGAGCTAGAGTTGGATTATATTTGGGGCAGTTGGAGAAATAGTTGGAATTATACATCTTGGTAAGAACATTCGGGCGGGCGACCGAGCGTGCATCCGTGCACGAGTATCAGTTGGGCGCTTTGTCATGCAAAGCGTGCAGTTATGGTTCAAAACCGGACAACTGCATCGGTGAGGACATTGTGCCACTGTTGGGACATCGTGCCACGGGATTGTTCTGAGCAAGGGGCATTGCACTAATTGGAACACTGTATCGAGAAGCGGCATAGTGCCTATGGAGATAACTTGAGATGGTGCCTTGGGCTATAGTTGGAGAATAATTATGGATAGTTGGTTGGATTGAGGCTAGATAGTTTGGTGGGGCGAGAATGCTCGATTCTCTCGTCATACCTACTTGGAGTTTGCATCGGTCATGGACAACCTTTGTTGCACAGGATTTGGTTTCCTCGAACGGGAAGGCTCCGGGGCACCGGAACCGTTCGACCATGGAGAAAACAAATTGGGTAACGTGCCTTGGGCGCGGTGCCAGCGGTTTAATACGATTTAGGTGGGCTAGCTACTCAGCGCTGTTTTGAGTAGAAATGCAGTTGATCCATCCTTTATGGCTTGGCCAGTGACTTCATATTGATAAGAGTTGGTTTGCTTTGCTTTGGTTTGGTTTGTACTTTTGCGTAAGCGGCGATCACCTTGCCTCGGCAAGAGTGTACATTATTCAAAGATTGGATTAATAAGGATTGGATTGTGGCATCGTTTGAGGATGGATATTAATGTTTGGATGATAATTCGATAGGTTTTCGCGTTGCTTGGGTTTGAGTAGGACGGTTTGCATGCTAGTTTCCTTTGAGTTGGATATCATTGCTTGTATATTGGCTTGAGTGGAATGCTTGCACGCTTAACTTAATTTACAGCTTTCCTTAACATGTCATACCTATGCCATGAAATAAAATGAATCTAGGATTCAACTAGAAAAATCACCATATAACTGTTTGTATTCACTATTCTACTTAGTGTCGGTTTAGATGAGTGGGTTACCCCGCTCACCAGTATGGCTGTGTACTGACCCACGTTTGTGGACATTATTTCAGGTACGCAGGTGTAGTAGCATTGCTTGGATATAAGGGACATAATGTATGAACGGTAAGTACCTTTGTGGGCTAGAGAAAGAGCAAGAGTATTACATCGCCTTTGTGGCAATCTTCTTTGCGGTATTTCATTTGGACCCTATGGAGAGCTTTGCTGCATATATCCTGATGTGTGCTTGGTACATAATACTTGACCTTCACTGCAACTTGGTTATTTTGATGATAACTTTGATGTTTGACAACATCGCCTTGTACGAGCGCAACTCCAGGCTCATACGACATCATATACCGATGAGAACGATTGTCCTGCGGGAGCGCTGCAACATGGTGATTCACGTTCAACAGGGACGATTGAGCTTGCGGGAGATTAGGATGTGACATATTAGTATCAGAGCTCCTGGTTTATTTTCTCAGAATTGGTCCTTCGCTTCATCATAAACTCTAAATAGCTTTCGCATGTCGTTTAGCTCTTGGCTCTACTCGGTGCCGCATTGGATGTTTTATGCAATAAGTCTATATATTGTTGGTTGTGGCTGCATGTTGTTTTACGTTGCGTTGCTTTCGTTCATTTTTGGTAGATCGCTTAGCATCGTTGGCGTTATTTCTTTTGTGCAATGAGTTGAGAGGTGTGTCGTTGCGTTGGCTTGGCTTATCATTTGGGGAGTTGCTGGTTGCATCAGTGGAGCAGTTGGTTGGTAGACAAGATTGGCTATATGGCATGTTGTGAGTAGAAGCATCATATGAGAATGGATCGTTGTACGAGTTGCTCATTTAGCGAATATGTTGGATAGAGTTTGAATTTTTGGCTTGGTATATCACAGAGAGCATTGCACGAGTTGCTTGTGTGGTGTGTTGGTTAAGCATATTTGAGTTGGCTTAGGAATATCAAGATAGTGTTGCATGAGTCGCTCGTACAACAAATGTAAGAAACAGTTGGGTATTGGGTTGGACTACTTGGAAGAGATCATTGCACAGGTTGCTCGTGTAGCGAAAGTATCTGACAGTTTGAGAAATAGTTAGAAGTATTAAGAATAGAATATGGCACAAGTTGCACAGTGAGATTGATAGAAGAGTTAGATAGTTCATGCATTGGCTGAGTTAGTGTCAGACTTGAGTTGGGGATGACAGGATCATGCATAAAGGATAGTTCGAACGGATCTTGGATCAGTGCAAGGAATCGTGATGTGAGTAGTAACTTGATTCAGAGTGGTATATGATATACCACATAGTGAGTAAAAGCATTAGAATATGTTGGATAAAACTCAAAGAAATTGCCACAACGGATACGGGTAACATGAATACAAGTAGGTTGGTGCACATCGGCTGAGTTAGGAAGAATAAAAAAATAGAGCAAGCGAATATGAGATGAACAATCAAGAACGGACTTGTGCAAATGGAAGTATCGTTGGACTTAAGATATCGACGATATCAGAAAAAGAAATGGGAATGAGTGTTTAGGATTTGAAGGATTGACGGGACCAAGTATTAGAAACAAGTTAAGATCGTTCAGATGGAAAGCCAAATATTAGAGTTTGCTTGCACGATTTGGAAGTTCGGTAGAGCATTCATGAACGCAAAGAGAGAGAGTTGAGCATAAGGAACAAACAGTTGGGATACACTTGAGCGAACGATGGGTGAATCAAATAATAGCGAACATAAACTACGAAATTATGGAAACACATTGGAGCTGTTGGTTGAGCAATGAAACACGATCTGGTTTGGAGGGGCAATACGATGGATTCATACGGACTTGATAGATTTTGGATATTGGTGCTCAAAAAGTTTGACTTAGGTTTAGCGGAAGTAAAATTTTTGTGAAATAGTGCAACAATGGTAGACGGATTCTCCGAAAGACATAAACGGGCATGAGGCAAGTCTAGTTGATGTTAAGTCAGATTGAAAGTTAACACTTGCAGTACTAAGGCAGATTGAGGCAATAAGTAAAGGCAATATGGATTTGAGATTTATGTTGGAACCGTGCATGAGTCATTGAGAGTATGTGGACTAATCGAAACATAGAAAAATCAAGACGGGCTAAGGAATGGAATGAGAGGAAGGATTGTGGAAGATATACTTTTGAAGATAGCTAAACGAGAGAGCAACGTTGGAGCAAATTACTATGCTGCTCGAGCAAGTTGGACGTGCACTATGAAACATGGCATACGGTTAAGAATTGGAGCAAGTCTTTGGTTTTAGAAATCGTTGCAAGTGGTAGTGCGAGAAGTCGAACATGACAGTTCAGAAAATTTGATAAATTTAGGGCAGAACGGTGGATTGATGGAAGACAGTTTCAACGAGCGCAGTTCTCAATTTGTGGCTTGGATGGATAGTAAGACTCTAGGTGGTTAAACAGCGTTGGTTGACAGATTCGTTAGAGGTAGTGCATGAAGTGCTCGGAGTCAGAAGTTTGTTCGGATGGAATGGTTGGATTATGACTCAGATTTGTAGGGGAGATATAGCATGTATAAACCCTCTCACCCAAAATTAGGCCTACTTGACTTAGATAGAGAAACTAGGGCTAGTTGAATCCAATTAAAAATAGAACACGATATTTTATTTAATTATACAATATCCATATCACATAGTGCACATTACCGTTGTTTCGATAATTGGAGCACTACACTAGCCATTGCTTTCCTATAAATTTTTTATCCTTGCCCTAGACGTGCCAGCCATCTATTCTGAGCTTTGTGTAACTTATAATTATGCTTTCTTATGCTACATTTTAGTCACACAATAATCGTCGTGGACGTTATTATTTAATTCTAAATAATTTCAACTTTGTATCCTTGTGCGTTCCAATCAAAATTGGAGACACAACCTTAACCCGTTTTGTGCAACCAATTTATGATAATATTCTACTCTCAGTCTTCTATGTCCATGATACTTGCGTCCCACCTAATTTTAATCCCATGTACTTCTAATTAATTGTAGAACACCTTGCGCATTAATTTCTAATTAATTTAATCTAATTTCCATCTTCGTGTAATTTTTTAATTATTGGGCGCTTTTATGCAAAAGCGCATTGAGCTGTCCACACCATTGGACAATACATGAAGAAACTTATTTTACCTTTATATGAATTTTCTCCATGATTTTTGAAATGTGCAACGCGCAACATCGCCCCCTCATTTAACCCAAGCCTTGCATTTTAAACAATGCAAATATAGCCCTCCAAACATCCCCATGTGCGGCCAAGATCCAACCCTAAGATGATATTGACCAAGCCCACCTACCTAGGTCAACCACAAATCTAAATTCTATATACATGTATATAAACAACTTCTCCTTCCTTTTTCTTTATTTTTCTAAATTAACTCAACCTAGATCTAGCCGAACATCCTCCCTCTCCCTATTCATCATCCCTCTCCTCTTGCCAGAGAAATACCCGATCGGCCCTCCGTCGACCGACCGGAGCCGACCCACTCAACGCCTGCACCCGCCTGTACTCGCCGGAGCCTCCTCCGCTGAGCCGATCTCCCTCGACTGGAGGAGCAGCTTACCCGTTGCTCAACCAACCGCTGCATTGGCGACCCCGAGCAGCTGATCGCCGGAGCCCAGTCTGCACCGAGCATCCTCCCTCCGCCCAGACTTCCCTCCTCGACAGCACCACTAGTCTCCACCGCTCATTACCTGCACGACTTCCTCTCCCTTCCCTGACCAGACCACCCGACTCTCCTCCGCCGTAGCCACCATCACCATAGTCCACCACCACTACCGTGGCCACCGTCCTCGCCCTCTCCACCACCTTCCTCACCATCTCCACCACCCATGGCCGCCAATACCAACACCACCATCAGCAACACCACTATCACCAACATCACCACATCCAACCACCACCTGACTCCTCCTTCCCCGATCACCCCCAGCCTCTCTACCATCGTCCTTAGCCACCTCCACCGCCACCCTCTTCACCACCCCCTAGCCGCCGACCCACACACCACCACCACCGGCCCCCACGACCCACCAGCCGTCGCTTGGAGCTGCTGCACCACTGCTGCCAGAGCCACTGTTTCAGCTAATGCTTCTGCTGCTGTGGCCGGAGCTCTGCCCCCCCTCGCCGGCGACGACCCCCTCCTACGGCCGACACCCCCAGACACGACACTGGACAGGTATACACCTGTATTTATATATATGTATATATAATATATATATATATATATATATGTATAATATATATATTATGTATATATATAGGTAATTATGTATATTTGTGTGTATATATATGTATATATAATGTATTTAAAGTATATAAATATTTAATTATTATAATTATGTATTTTTATGTACATATATGTATATTATGTATATATATATATATATATATATATATATATATATATATATATATATATATATATATATATATATATATATATATATATATATATATATATATATATATATATATATATATACATATACATATACATATACATATATACATATATACATATAGTAAATACATATTTACTATATGTATATATGTATATGTATATGTATATGTATATGTATATGTATATATATGTGTATATATATATATATATATATATATATATATATATATATATATATATATATATATATATATATATACGTATTTAAATATTAAATATGTATTACGTATTTTTAAGTATTAATATTATGATAAAATTACCTATTAATAATATATGACACGTGCACGTTTAGCTACGTACGTACGTGACCCAGCTAGATGGACAATTGTGACCCTGCGTCAGTTCGTTACTGCAACATAGTATTTCTAGTTCGTTCTATTGTAGTAACTGATGGTATTATTATATTATATATATAGGACCATTGGATCGTCCTGCGAGACTTTGGGAGCAAGTTATTGGCACTACGCAGCTTCCTTGCCAAGCAAGTATACCTTGCCTTGTTGTAATATTTAAATTCAGTTATTATTTTAGTTTCATGCTTATTGTTTTAGATTATATAATTGTGCGCGTCCGAGAAAGGCTCGGGTACAGTCAACGAAGGCATTGACGTTAGGACTTGTGTCTGACCTAGTGTCTAGTAGAGCGACCTAAAGTCATGGAGTTATCAGTATGACTCCCTAGGCTTTGACACATTTCTTACACATGTTGTGAGTCTCATATAGGGCACGAATTTGCGTATTATGTTGGCCACTGTTTATGGTGATAAACGAAAGAAGAAATGTATATAAGACGAGGTTTATACGAAATCCGTTTTCTTTTGTTTACAAACAAGCTTGTACAATTAATCCTATACGAGGATGTCGAGTATAATTTTTTAATCTGGGTAAATATTGCTATAGTTGTCTGATCTGCAGTCGATCACTTTAGCCCTTGGACCACACGATGATGAAGAGGTGCCATAGAAGACGGAGAGCAGCTTCAGAGGTTGCTAAGGAGGATGGATGCACTATGCCAAAGTCGTTGATCGCTACTCCTTGCCTGAGCTCCGGATTCTTCTCTCTCCAAGACCCTTTCTCACCAATCTCTTCCACCTTTCTAAAATTCGACCTTGTCCTCTATTGATAGAGGTCTCTATTTATAGAGTTTTCAATGACAGTGACTATTCAGTCGGTGTAAAAACTGAGCAGTAGAAAGTACAGCACCCTTTTACACAACGGTTAAAATAACCAATACCTGCGTATAGATGATCTTTTGAATGAGCGTATGATGCGGGTCTAACTAAGAGACAAAACGCGTATAATCGCTACGGAGATCACGGCGTAGAAGCCACGTAGGTAGGTATCCTTCGTGTAGAAGAGGTTGGCGTAGAAGCCAATGTCTGTCACCATGACGTAGAAGCCAAGTAGGCATAGTAGCCAGGTAGGTGTAGAAACCTGATGGCATAGAAGCCGAGTAGGCACAGAAGGCCGAATGGGCATAGAAGCCGAGTGAGCATAGAAGCTGAATGGGCATAGAAGCCACTGCGTAACGTGGCAGAGTGGTCATAGAGGCCGAGAAGGTGTAAAAGCTGAGATGATATGGATGTCTTAGCCGAAATTATGGCTCTTGGAGATATAATAAAATCTCTCACATTAAATGCAGAGATATGCCATCATCCTGCGCATTAATTACAGAGGTGTGTATCAAAGGCCTACCACCATTCTGAGCATTAGGTGCAGAGACGTGCCTCGAGCCCTGTACGAAAAGCAGCTTTTGACGTGGCAGTCCGTTTGTCTTCCGCGAAGCGTAAACAGTTCATGTCTGCCTGTGTAAAACAAGGCAGCGTATCCCCTTGTATGCGTAAAAGAAGCTTACGTTGAGAAGACGTCAGTAAACGATGGTTCGGTGATATTAATCAAATCTCCTGCATTAAATGCAGAGATCCACCATCATCCTGCACATTAATTGCAGAGGCGTGTCTCGAGTGGTCTGTCATTATTCCAGCCGTCGTCTGGGTAGCCGTGCAGTACTCTTTGTCAGGAGTCAAACATCAGGTTCACTGCGTGATTTGACAGGTTCATTTCGGGGGATACGAAGCGTTCCTCGTACGCTTTAATGTTGCATTGAAAGCGGATGTGTTTTACGCCATAGAGGCGATGTAGCACCTTCTTTACGTCAAAGCGGCCTGGACGTACTGTATTACGCGGATGGTCCTTTGAGCTTATATTTTCTGCTGTGCTCAGCGAAAGAGCTCTGTTGGACATTAGGGGCTCTGAGGTCATCAGTTTACGCTGCTCGGCATAAATATGCTGCGTATAGCTATCCAGCATATTTTTCATGCATCTACTAGACCCCCTTCAAAGCTTTCAAAATCCTCGTAATTTAAAATGCTTTGAATGAAGCATGAACCGCTCCTCGTAACTCGAAACATTTCTGAATGGAGCTTTGAAATGGTCGAGGCTGACTTTATGGCGGATTCATTGGGCATCGATGTGACCTCTCTCGCCTATAAAATGGCTGAGGAGTTAACCTGTTCTTCCCGTATTCCTTTTGCCACACAGAGATGATCGCCGAAGTTTGTCGGGTCGATCTGAGGAAGAAGGAGATCATGTTCTTCCTGCATGTAAGGGGCCAAAAAAGACGGCGTCTTCGAGCAAGTGTCATCTGCAACGATGGATCATGGAAGGATATCATAGCCTCCTTTGCTCGGGATAATCAGCAACTTTGTATGGTGGTTCTTCGGAAGAGAGAAAGAATCATATTTCACCATGCTGCTTGCAAGTGGTGCCTTCTCCCGTTACCTCTGTGGCGTCGGATGTAAGAAAGCAGATTTACTCTGCTTTCTTCTGTTGGAGGATGGGTCTATGACCAATTTTGTATCCTTCCACCCTGACAATATGCCAGTCAGTTTGCAGCAACCGACTGACTGCTGGAGAAGATGGATGAAGAATTGGCGCCCATGCAAGAACCTGGCAGAACAGATTATGGGTGCGATCTTCAGACGACGATGGGGAAGTCCTTTGTAGACGGGATTTCCCTCATATGTAATCATGAAAAAAAATAAAGAAAAACCCATGTAGACTGGATTTCCCTCATATGTAATCATGACTTTAATCTTTAATAAAATTGTCTTTCTTCCGTGCATATGATCATCTTGCCATACGTTTTGCTGTGAAGTCTGAATATGTACAGCTTCGACACGTCTGATTCTTTTATGCTGACTCTGTTTAGAAAGAGTGCTAGGTCCTGTCCTGTCTTTTACGCATAAATAGAGATGCGTAGAAAGCCGCTTTAGCATTCGAGTGTTCGAACTGTCCTGCTATTTAGGAGTGAGGCACTGCGTAGAATTCTGAACTGTTGCTTCTGATGAATAGCATTCTTGTTCAGACATGATCTTCAAGGATGATTTCTCGAAAACCCCTCAGAACGGGGCAAGAAATGGCTGTCAAACTGAGTTGCCATCTTGATAGACAAAATATTCAGACTGGAGTCTGAATGAACTTCGAATCGACCCATGAAGAAGAGTAATTTTTTTAATATTGAACTCTGTATGCTTCGGGTACTTGGGATATCTTGAGGTCAAGAAGGAGTATCTTCTGTGTGAACTCTTGCAATTGACCGCTTTGAGAATCGTTCGGATGTACGCGTACTCTGGCCTGCGTATCTTTCAGATGTGCGGGAAGTCGTGGAGCGTGAAATCATAAGTTTACAGCCTCTGAGCGTAAACTAAACACCACCGAGCATGAAATCATAGACTTGTAGTTCTTGAGCGTGAATTCGTAGGTTTGTAGCCTCTCGAACATAAAAGCTACCGAGCACAAAGCCATCTGGGCATAAAACCCGACTTGTAGCCGTCGAACGTAAAGCCGTAGATTCGTAGCTATCGAGCGTAGAAAGCTCCTTAGCGTAGAACTGTAGATCTGTAGCCTGTGAAAAAGGAAATCTTTCGAGCGTGAAGTCGTGGATTTGTTGCCTCTGAGCGTAAACTAAATGCCACCGAGCGTGAGATCATCGATTTGGTATCTGCTGAGCGTGAAGTCATAGGTTTGTGGCCTCTCGAGCATAAAAGCTACCGAGCACAAAGGCATCCGGGCATAAAACCATAGACTTATAGCTTACGAGCGTAAAACCGTAGATCTGTAGCTGTCGAACGTAGAAAGCTCCTCAGCGTAGAAACCACGAACCTGCTTTGCGCAAAAAACTTTTTGAATTCGCTGACTGTCCGCCTTCTCTGAATAATAGGATGACGTAGGACCCAATCATAACCGAATATTAATTAGGAGATTTGGTTCGGGGTCCGAGGAGTCCATCCGAACTCTATATATATCCCAAGTCTCTGAGAGAAAAACTTTCTATCCGTCTTCTGCGAAAGAAAGCCTTCAACTGTTCGAGTTTTTCTTCGTTTCTTCCCCGAGTCTTCAAAGTTTCCAGTGATGGCCTCGAAGCCAACCTCCTCCTCTAAGGGAAAGAAGGTCGATTCTTCTTTTTCTCGTTCTTCTGCTCGAGCGGTAGTGCCTCCAGTCGGGCAAGGCGAACTCTATTCTGAGCGAAGTGTCCCGCCGACGAGTAGTGCACCCGGCCTGAAAGGTAGAGTTCTTGGGACGAAAAGAGATCGACAAAAAATCCTTCGCACACGTTGAACGTGACCGTGCTAGGTCATTTTCTGTGCTGATAGCCTCTTTGAGGAAGATGATGCACGGAGACGTTTCATCTTTTACGCCCACATTTCTAATGTGTTAGCGTCAAAACTCCAGATTTTCGCAGTTGAGCGTAAGAGCTTTGACTGCCGAAAATTTGGTGTATACTGTAAAATTTGAGCTGTACGCTTGTAGATGAATATTCTGGCGTAACATCTCGAATTTTGGCAGTCTATCGTAAAGCACAGACTGTATACTGCGGACTTGAATTTTACGCTTCTGGATGAAAATTCTGGCGTAAACGATCAAGTTTGTACAGTCTTGGCGTAGAGCATAGACTGTTGCCTCTTGGCATATGCTGCAAGGCTGTAATGTCCAGTATAGAAACTGACGTATTTTTCTTGCACCTCTGCAGTTAACTTGCATGAGTCTCTGCTAGCCAAGGTGATGGGTTCTGTCGCCGGGATGCTGCACTCCAACTATCTGGAGGATCTGTCGCACGTGACATTTCCTATCTCCGGGCCCCAGTATCCCGAAGGAAGGGAAATTCTGGTATCGGCTCAGGGCGAGTGAACATTGCTGAACTTGATTAATGGAGAGCCCCTGACGTACGTAGACAGGGACCAGTATATAAAGTTGACTTTCCTCTTCGGGGACATGATTGATAAGCAGTCCCAGACGAAGCCCAAGAAAGAACTCTGGGTTTTTCCTGCCGGGGGTTTGGTCTTGAATCTGCCCAAGATGCCGAGAGATTATCCCATCTCGGCATTTTTCCATGTTATACATCCCAGGAGGATGTCGTGGACGCTGACTCCCGATCTTCATGGCAAACCGGGAAAGATCTTCTATCAGAAAGGATCTGGCCTATTTGTCAGCCGCCCTTCCGGCCCTGTAACGTCGTTCAGGGGATTGTACCCGGGCAATGTCCCAAGTGAAAACAGCTTGGTGCTCCAGTCGGTGCAATTGCCGACCTTCTGCAATGATTTCATGGGGCGCGGAGGAGTATACCCCAAGGTAAATCCTCGGTGCAATGGGTGGATGATCCCAACAAATCTTCGATGGGCTCGCTTAGTTGATTGGGCCCTGAAGCATTTTCAGATCGAGTTGGAGAACATCGGTCTGTTTGCGGCTGTGAGTGCCACTAGTGTTGGGTTACCTCCAAACCCCAACCTATTTCTGGCACTGATGGAGTGATATATTTTGCTCACCGGGACTTTCGCCACTCCACTGGGGGAGCTGAGATTGGCCCTCCATGAGATGGCAGAGATCTTGAGACTGCCGATGGGGGATACTCCATATGAAGAGTATGTTCCCACGAACCGGGAGCTGGGGGATTCAGATCCTCGGGTAGTAGAAATGTACCAGGAGCTGATGTGCCACTACCTTGCTTGCACCGCCTTCTACGGTGAGCCTTCAGATTTGGCTCACACTAGCAAATGGACGTCCTACCTCTTTTTTCACTGGACGAGGACTTCTCAGCCGGAGAAAGTTTTCGAGGGCAAGGATCAGCCTGTGAATTGTCTGAGCGCGCTTACTGCTCAGGTAGTCGACGATCTAATGGAAGATGCTGGGGCTCCAGATCAGAACCTCGGCGAAGGGATAGGAAGATATCCTGCATGTACTAAGGCCTACAGTTATCTGAGATATTGTCGCAGGCCTCTGTCCAAAGAAGCTCAACTGGCTGGCTTCCTCTCTATATGGCTGCCGACTGGTGGTACCTGGCATCGCACTTGCAGATCGTATTCACTGCAACACCTTGTGGCCTGCAATACGCCTGGTGTTTGGGGCGAGACTGGGCTTGCTCCCTGCCATGGTATGTCGCATACAAGCTGGCCTGAGGGCGATGACTGAGGCGTTGCTCGCCGATGAAGCTCAGCGTGAAAGCTTTCCCCGGGTGGAATTACCATACCTGTATTTGATGGGATGGTTAATTCTCCATAACCCTCGGGTGATGTCTCCAGGTTTCGGTAGTAGCTTGGGGGGTAGTTTTCTGCTGAATTACAAGAAATCCTCCTGGAATGTGCTCACAGTTTTAGACTGTCGGCGGGTGCTGAATTACGGCCATAGCTGGAAGCTCTTATGCATTGTCCCCTCGGTACATCACAATCAATCAGGGATTAGGCTTGAGGATTCAGGTAGAGAGAAGACCATTCTCTCTCCCGAGACTTTTAATTGGTTGGTCTGCATTAGACCTTCATACTTGCTGTATAGAAGTGAAGACCAGTGCTTCTTTGAACCCTACCTGCCTAGTCGGTTTGCCAGGCAGTTTGGGTATGATCAGTTGCACATGGGCAACGCCGTCACCAGCTTCAGGTCCAAAGGTGGAATCATTGATGGAGCGAGGGGATGGCGATATTTTATCAGGGGCTGTACTGGGGCAATTTGCACTGTGCCCGTCACCACACTCTCCACGGAGTTGCGCATCCTCCACTCGTATGCCCAGTTTTATGTGGCCACCAACACCTTCCATCGTGATTTTGATATGCGTGGAAGGTTTAGGGTGCCCTCTTCCAAGCCTGGTCGAAGAGTCGAAGTCCCCTCGGTTTCTTATGACGAGGGTAAGTAGTCCGTTACTCCGGACGAGCCTCTTGTATCGGTACCGAGGGGTGAAGTACCTCCACCTGCAGGGGCTTTGGTAATCCCTGGGAAGCGAAGGGCTCCTGCTCCGAAGGAGACTTTCCCTCATAAGAGGAAGAAGAAGACGGTTACTCATCCTCTCCGGATTCCTGGTATTGAGGCTCCTGGAAGTGAGCCTGCTTCTCCCCATGTTGGGGATGATTCTTTGATTGGAGGTTCCTCGCCTTTTAGAGAGGGCCCTTCTACAGTTTCGGCTGGCGGTGCCCGAGAATCTCAGCTGGAGGCTGTTGTCGCTGCTACTGCTTCAGGTAGTAGAATGAAGTCACCTCCGGGGCTGAGTATAATAGGATTTTGTATACCTCTAGCCGGATTGGCATCGGGAGGGACTCCTGCCGCGCCTGTGAGCGCACCTAGCGAGATTCCAGCCGATGAGCCTCGGTTGGAATTTGAGGAGGACCTGGAAGACTACTTGCCAGTGTCAGTTCACAGACCCCTTTCTCCAGGTATGACAGCTTGCCTAGCATCATTAAGAAATAATTTAGCTGTACAGGCTGCATATGGACATATATGCCATCGGCCATGGGTAAATGTCGTCTTTTATGCCTCTTCTCTAGGAAAATTAATATTATGTTGACATTAACTTCCTTTTGTCTTCTTTACAGGGGAAGACCTCTTCGGAGAGGGCGATGTAGACGCGTCCTTCGGCTATGTGTCAGGTCCTGGCGGCGATATTGAGGTGCCTGATTTTGAAGAGGAAGCATCTTCGGGTGCCGGCTCGCCTGCCGACGAGGTTCCGATGCCTCAAGAGGACGAGCCTGTCATTGCGACAATGCCTCCTTCGAGTACGTTGGTTACTTCGTCCGGCATTGGCGCTTCATCTTTCGTCGCACTACCTGTGGAGGCGACGGCCGTGGTGACGTCCTCTGCGGTCGTGCATAGAGCGGGGTTTGCCAATATCGCAGTCACTCCCAGCATCCATTCAGACCTAGCCCTGGTGACTGAGCAGTACACCGGCATTTTCTATACCACCCTGAAGATGCTTATATCCAGGGTGTTGGAGAAGAACTTGAGCTTTAAGGTTTTGAAGAGGTCCTCTCAGATTATGATAGCGCCGGTCAGAGAATTCGGCGACACTGGGGGAGTTGGTTAGTGGTTAGTGGTTTGGAGTAACCCATTAACGAATACCTGCAGCTATATCAAGACAGTGTTGACAATCTGGTCCAGGCTGAATACGACTCCTTGACTACAAGGCTGGGGGAGTTAGAAGCTCTGAGGAAGTCCGTCGAGACGCGGCAGAAGGAGATGAATGATGCGCCTACCATCTTAGAGTGTGTCGTTCCCCAGTTGGCCAAGGGCAAAGCTGAACATGAGGGAAATGAAGCGAGGGTCCGCAAGTTGGAGGCTAAGCTCGTCTTAGAGAAAGAGTGGTCTCGCGCTTCAGCCGCAGGTGTACATGTATTACAGAGTCAAATGGAAGCAGCTCAACAGAACTTGGCACATGCGAGTGCCATGCACGCCGCTCTTGCACATGCCCTGTCTGATTTATCCGGCTTGAATGATGAGGAGACAAGGTTGGAACGAGCTCGAGCTGCCGTTTTGGACTCCAGGAACGCGAGAATGGCTGCACTGGCGCAGCAGATTCGTGATTTGACCGCTCTCCCCTAATGATGTACTCTTCTTTGCTTTGCAAATGTAATTTTGCTCTCTTTTTTTTGGGAATAATAAAGAGGCTTTTTATCCGACTTTGTGGACCCATCATTTTGGAATATAAATGACAGGTTTGGGTGAAAGTTATATCAGAGGTAGTACGAACGTGATATACTCTCGGTAAACTTTGGCAGGACATATCTATTCAGAGGTCATACGGACATGATAGAATATACCCCAACTAGTTTTGTCTTGGAAGTAATTTTGTCAGAATGAGATCTTCGCCATATTCCACTTGAGCAAAGTAGGTTAAGCATAGTACCTTTTCAGGAATTTGCCATTGATAGGAGCCATTATGAGGTCTCCATTAGGCTGGGCTAACCTGTAAGCGCCGTTTGAGAACGTTGTCTCGATCACGTAAGGGCCTTCCCATTTGGGCTGGAATTTGCCTTTACTCCTGTGAGTAAGAATCATCGGTCTTCTTATAGCTAAAACTAGCTCGCCGACTCTGAACACTCTTTCCTTTACTTTTTGATTAAAGGTTCTGGAAATACGTGCTTGGTAGAGCGCGATGTGCTGCTGAGCTTGGAGGCATTTCTCGTCTAATCCTTCTAGCTCTTGAAACCTTAACAGGTCATTCTTTTCTTGAGTTAACTCATTAGCCACGGCTATCCTGAGTGACGGAATTTGAATTTTGATAGAAAGAACTGCTTCACTCCCGTAGACTAATGAGAATGGTGTGCAACCTGTCGGTGCTCGAACCGTTGTGCGGTATGCCCAGAGACATTCTCCCAGCTTCTCGTTCTAATCTCTCTTGTTCGAAGAGGCGAACTTCTTCAAGAGCTTGATAATGGTTTTGTTGAAGGCTTCCGCCAAACCATTGGTAGCTGGATAATATGCCGTAGAGGCAATATTTTGTATCCGACTTTTATCGTAAAATCGTTGAAATGCTTGGCTGATGAACTGAGGCCCATTGTCATGGATTATCCTTCGGGGAATCCCAAAGTGATAAATGACGTGATGCTTGATGAAGCTGATCACATTAGACGTCTTTACCTCAGCAAGAGGGATCGCCTCTGCCCATTTGGAGAAATAGTCCGTGATGGCTAGTATGAACCGGTGACCTCTGGAAGAAGACGGGTGAATAGGACCAACGATATCCATACCCCATGCTTCGAAAGGCCAGGATGCAACCGTAGGATGTAGATGTTCAGACGATTGATGTATGAAGTCTGCATGAACCTGACAGGCTCTGCATCGTCTGGCATACTTGATTGCGTCTGCGATCATAGTGGGCCAGTAATAGCCCATTCTCTTGATACGATCATGTATCTTAGGACCGGGTTGATGTGCCCCACACACGTCGTCACGAGCTTCACGGATAATCTGCTGTGATTCATCACCAGAGAGACATCGTAATAATAGCCCGTCATAAGACCGGCGATATAGGCATTATGATGATGCGTCAAAGTAGAAGCGTAATGATCGTCTTTTGACAGATATTGCTTCTTTAGGGTCCTCCGGCAAGATTCCGTATGCCACGAAATCTATAAAGGGACTTCTCCAGTCTTTCTTGGGAGGATCTGCGTCCACAGCGTGGCTACGTTCGATGTGGAAGTTGTTCTTCACACAAAATAAATCTCTGTTAAGAAGGATTACCGAATTTTACCTTCTTATAGGAGTAGCTAAATCTGCAGCCAGACTGGCTAGGGCGTCAGCTTCTAGATTCTGAGATCGAGGTACATGCTCAAGGAAGAATCCTTTGAATGTTATGGATATCTCGACCGTCGCTCGGTGATAGGGGATAAGGTCTGGATTTCGGACTTCATATATTCCTCTGACTTGATTGACGATCAGCAGAGAATCACCGAAGGCTTCTAGAGATTCGACCCCCAGCTCTTTAGCGACTTGGAGCCCAATTAGTAGAGCATTGTACTCCACCACATTGTTAGAACAGGGCTCGCTAAGAGAATATGCTCGGTAGACAACGAGTTTATCAGGAGTGACTAGGACGATCCCTACTCCTGAAACCATGTCTCCCCTGGGACCAGTCCTGGAAGCGCCATCGAAGAACAGTTGCCATGCCTCACTTTTTATTATGGAATTATATTCTGCAACTTCGTCGGGAATGTCCTCGTACAGTTTGGAGGACTCCGGGATCGGATGAGCAGCTAGAAAGTCAGCCAATGCTTGGCCTTTGACGGACTTCTAAGGGACGTACACCATGTCATATGGCGTTAATAACATCGCCCAAGTTGCGAGTCAGGAATTAAGGACACTTGGCTTGCTCATCAGTACCCGAAGAGGATTGATCCTGGAGATGATATGAATGGTTTGGCCCATGACATAGTGTCTTATTTTCTGAATAGCGAACATCAGAGCCAAGCATTCTTTCTCCACAGGGTTGTACCGGTGTTCGGCTTCGACCATCATCCTGCTGAGGTAGTAGATAGCCTGCTCGTGGCCCATATTATTCTTTTGTGAGAGAAGAGCTCCCAGAGAATGATCCATTGCTCGAACATATAGCACGAATGGTCTTCCTATGACGGGAGGTACCAGAACCGGCGGGATAGTGAGATAGCGCTTGATATCTCTGAACGCTTGCTGACAGGCTTCGTCCCACACGAAGGATACACCTTTCTTCATAAGACGAAAAAAGGGCTGGCATCTCCCGGAGAGGTTGGATATGAATCTTCGGATATAAGCCAGACGACCTTGAAATCCCCTGAGTTCCTTCAGATTGTGGGACAGTCGCATTTCTATGATGGCCTTGACTTTATCAGGGTCCACTTGAATGCCTTTGGCGGTGATGACAAATCCCAAAAATTTGTCGCTAGATACCCCCAGAAAGGACTTTGTAGGGTTCATTTTTAGTTGATGTTGGCGCATCAATTCAAATACTGTCTTCAAGTCTTCGATGTGATTATCCCTGAGGCGGCTTTTGACAGCTACATCGTCCACGTAACACTCTACTGTCTTGCATAAATGCTCATGTAATATGTTACTCATAGCCCATTGGTACGTAGCCCCGGCATTCTTTAATCCAAAGGGCATGACCGTATAGCACTATACCCCCAGTGGTGTCCGAAAGGCAGTATGCTTCTCGTCTTCAGGATGCATCTTGATCTGATTGTATCCTGAAAATCCGTCCATGAAAGACATACGTTCAAAATTGCATGTATTATCAATCATGACGTCTGTGATGGGAAGTGGGAATTCATCCTTGGGGCAGGCTGCGTTCAGATCTTGGTAATCGATGCAGATACGTACTTTCCTATTCTTCTTCATGACCGGGACTACATTGGTGACCCAGTCGGGATGCTGTTCTTCACGGATGAAGCCGCAGGCTATCAATTTCTTGACTTTAACTTCAATGGCGTCTATTATGTCCGGGCGAAACCGGCGTTGGTGCTGCTTTACAGGCTTCGAATCGGGCAATATGTTGAGCTTATGAGTAGCCACCTTTGGATCAAGACCGGGCATATCTTTATAATTCTACGCAAAGACGTCGATAAATTCTTTTATCAGCTGGGTAATTTCTTTCCTTTCTTCTTCGAAAAGGTTGTTACTGATAAATATCGACTTTGGTGAAAGTTCATCCCCTACGTCAATCTGGATAACTTCATCTTTAGTGGAAGGTTCTCTCTGCTCGAAGCAGAACTCCCATTGTGTATCCATCTGCTGATCCCAGGCGTCATTCTCGAATGGTTCAGATTCTTGTTCGTCTGATTCGAAGGAATCTGTTACTACCATATTTACTGATAATGTTCGCTCGAGAGCATGAGATGAGTCGGAGGGCGATGAGCTATCTTGAAAAGGGGAAAAGATATCCTCATCTGACTTGGAAGTCGTAAGGGAGGTGGCATACCCTAACCCGAAATGGGTTTGTTGATAGTGGGGATTGCCAAGCAGCGGTATTCGTCTGCCTTTCCCGTAGTTGAGACCTAATTCCATCTTCAAGTTGTAACCCATATTTTGCATGATCTTCAAGGCTTGCGGGCTGTACCTGTGAACTTGTATTTCACCAGCATCGTCATCGAAAGAATCTGCTTGTATAGTCTGTTCGTTGCTCATGCGGCCGAAGACTATTGAACGCTGACCGTTGCGGGCAGGTGGAATAATGAAGATAGAATCCTCATGTGGTCCATATGTCATGGTGACATTGGATGATGATGCTACTTCTCATATATACGGATGATAGGAATCTATAGCTGCCAAGAATTTTTGTGCTATAGGCTCTATATCGTCATGAGGAGAGGATTCCTGATTTAGAATCCGAGCATCGATATACTGAAAAAGAGGTCCTTTATTATTATCAGAAGCCGCATTCCTGGTTGCATTTACATCACTCGGCTGCTTGTCACACCGAAGGTCGATGATTAAGGGCGGAGGTGCATATCTGCTCAGAGGTAATATGAACATGGCAGTTTTTGTGGACTTAACACTACTGGTGTACTTATGGCTAAGCACGAGTGTTAAGTGTAGATGACAACCGATATCAGAGGTAGTATGATAATCGATAGCCAAAAGTTTATTCAGAGGTGATATGAACATGACAAACTTTTTAATTGTGACTCCATTGGGGGTGGAGGTCACGTCTGCTCAGAGGTAATATGGACATGGCAGTTTTTGTGGACTTAACACTACTGGTGTACTTATGGCTAAGCACGAGTGTTAAGAGTAGATGACAACCGATATCAGAGGTAGTATGATAATCGATAGCCGAAAGTTTATTCAGAGGTGATATGAACATGACAAACTTTTTAATTGTGACTCCATTGGGGGTGGAGGTACACGTCTGCTCAGAGGTAATATAGACATGGCAGTTTTTGTGGACTTAACACTACTGGTGTACTTATGGCTAAGCACGGATATTAAGTATAGATGACAACCGATATCAGAGGTAGTATGATAATCGATAGCCGAAAGTTTATTCAGAGGTGATATGAACATGACAAACTTTTTATCCGGAAAATTTACTATAGAGTGGTTTTTCTGAAGGATCCACTGGAAAAACTTTTTAGGGACTCATCGTCCGGTACTTCTTGAGGAGGAAGATTGCCAAATTACAGAGAGATCATGTTGGCCGTGACCGTCTTCTCGCTATTGCGCAGAGTGATGGCTTTAGCATCGATCAGCTCTTGGATCTTCCTTTTCAGTATGTAACACGCCTTTGTTGGGTGGTGTACGTATCTGTCGAAGATGCAGTACTTGGGGTTGTTGGCACTGCCGACTTCACTGGGCCGCCTCTCCTCCGGAAGGGTGATCTTGCCACTTTTGACGAGACACTTGAATATACTCGGAATATCGTCGTCGTCGAAAGAGTATACCTCGACGGGCCTGGAAGTCCCTGGTCTTGTCTGCGTGGTAGCTGCAGTCTTTTGCCTGGACGTGTTGATTGTCAGGGCTTCCTTCCCTTTGGAACCACGGGGATGGTCGTTGTTGGGAGATAACCTCTTGCCTCTGTCGGAGGCAGAGATCATGATGCCATTGTCACGCGCTTTCCGACTGTTGTCTTCGGCGGCTACCGCTGAGATGATGAATGAGGGCCAATCATGGAACTGATATGGTCCTGTGAACACCGAGATTACGGAAAGAAGGTTCTTCCTACAGATGTCCACCAATGCAGAGTCTGGAACCCCTGGAGGCATCTGTAGGGTGGCTTGACGAAAACGTTCGACGAAGGTACGAACGTCCTCTTTTTCCCTCTGCTTGACTTCGATGAGAGAGGACATAGACATGTCCATTCCTCCCTCGTAGAATCGTGTGAAGAATAAAGCTTTGAAGTCTTCGAAGGACGCAATGCAGTTGTCTGCCAGGCTGCGGTACCACTGGTAAGCGACTCCTGAGAGACAGCCTTTGAACACCCGGGTGAGGAGGGCGTCATTCCCTTGTAGCAACACCGTCATCATACTAAAATAGTTCATGTACTGACTTGGTGATGTTTTTCCCTTGAACAGAGCCATAGTCTGAGGTTTGTACCTCGGAGGGAAAGGGACCTCTTCCCAGATAGCTGGGTAAGGCTGGTTGATTCCCAATTTCTTGAGCTGATCTTTGTGCTTCAAGGCATCAAATTGGGCTTTCAACTCCCGTACTGCATGCATCGAATTTTCAGCCGGTAGCGAGACCACGGAATGGTGCGGAGTCGGTTGTATCGCGACTCCCACAGGAGGTAATACATTCTTCGAGTGAGGAAGTGGAGGACCAGCTGCTCTTGATCTAGAGCAGGCTCTTGGATTGTGTTGGATGGTGGTAGGTCCACTCCCACGCGTATCTGAGTAGGCGGGACCGATGTTTGAGCCATAGCAGCCGCCTGTTGAGTTAGCATCATTTGGTGCATGTTCTCCATCATAGATTACATTTATTTCAGAGATGTCTCTAGTGTAGTAATGCGTTGCTCAGCATTCCCTGATGGCGTGGCTTCCTCGTGTTCATCTCCAATGGCATAAACTCCCATCTCCCTGGGCGTCATTGAAGGATGAGTATAGGTTGCTGCAGAAGTTGACTCTATACTCTCAGTATCTGATTCGGGAGACTGGCGACCCCCAGGATCAGAATCAGAAGAGCACAAAGTCAGTTGTCGTGACCTCGAACGAGTGTTCTGGAACACCCCAGCTTCGGTGTCCCTAAGGAGCATGTTGAATCTCCTTCGGCTCAGAGTTCTAGAGGACGGATGTCTTGAGCCGGAGCTCCCTCCAGGTATATGTGATGCCATGTTCACAGATGCATGCTTGGGCTCTTCTTCTAGGAAAGATGGAGAGTAGCTCAGCCGGTCGAAAACCGGCCATTTTGCTTTAGAACAGCAACAATTAATTACAATCCTATGACTATTACAACAGTGCTCATTAGGCGGCATAATAGCCATGTTGGAAGATCCCCTCTCCTTGCGTTTCTGGATTAGATATTTACGTAGGTCAGGTGAAGTTGCAGAAGAAGAAGATGATGGCTTGTTCCTTCTCTTCCCTGTGCCACCCGTATACAACAGGTTGGCCATCTGGGTGGCGGATAATCCCCGAGGAGGGTGTCTTTCCGTCAATCGAGCCTTCTGTATGCTGAGGGATTCCACCTGGCGTAGTTCAAAGCTCTGCTCCGGTTGGCGTAGAGCTGAGGAGGCCCTCAGTCGGCCATCAGTTCCTCGCATAATTCGGAGGGCGGGCAGATTCTTTCCTTGCTGGCGTAGAGGCCGAGAAGTTGAGGAGTCCGCTACTTGCTTTCCCTTGCGTAGCTTGCAGGGATCATCTACTTTTTCGCATAAGGCATATGTAGTCTTACGCGCAGGGCGTGAAGTGGACTTCCGGGTTAGCCCAAAGGCATTGCCAGAAGTTTTGTCTATTCCGCCAGAGACGGGAGACTGAATTTCAAGCGCAGGGCGCGGGGTGTACTTCTGGGTCGGCACTGAGGCATTGTCAGAAGTTTTGTCTATTCTGCCAGAGACGGGAGACTGAATTTTACGCACAAGGCAAGGGATGTACTTCTGGGTTGGCACTAAGGCATTGCCAGAAGTTTTGTCTATTCCGCCAGAGACGGGAGACTGAATTTTACGCTCAAGGCACGAAGGGAGCAATGCTACAACCTCGTTGGTCGAAGAGATCGGAGAGATCGGAGAGTCGACAGGAATGGTAGTGGATGTCTTGGGCATCCAGACCTTACGCAGCTTCCTGTTGTCTTGTACAGAGAGAGTGAGAGCTACCCCCTGTCCGAAGCATGTCTTCGTAGGCAGACTGGTCGAACTGGACGACCAGTGTCTTCTTCACTGATCCCACGGATACCGTATCGTGTTGAGCAATCGCTTCCTCATCAGAAGAGAAAGATGTCCCCAGCAGGGTCGCCATCTTGTTTATGGTGATAAACAAAAGAAAAAATGTATATAAGATGAGGTTTATACAAAACCCATTTTTTTTGGTTTACAAACAAGCTTGTACAATTAATCCTATACGAGGATGTCGAGTACAATTTTTTAATCTGGGTAAATATTGCTATAGGTGTATGATCTTGTCACGACCCGCACCCGAAATTTGGGCATGAGTCGTGGGTACGTCCAGCCTACGCCGCAGCATCGGCGGTAGAATGCTGTCTAGGTCTAAACATAATATATCCTGTCAATAATCTCAACTCCGTACGGAGGACAATGATAATAATCCACAGTTCTATGATATACTCAATCACAAGCTAATAGAAATCATAGCACGATGAGAATAGAAAAGAGTTCTAATAAAACCAACCACAATAATCCAACTCAAATCCTGGGTCTAAATGACCTCACAAAGTCACAAAATAATAAATACATCTCAGTCTCAGTCTAAAACAATAATGCAGAAAAAGTAGTCTAGGAGCAGCCAGGTACGTTCTCCTCTAGGCTAGGCAACTCCTCTGGGGTTTCTGGAGTGAAATCACCCTCTAATCCTGGGCCGTAATGAGTGGGGCAAAGATCCTCCAGGTCCTCTGAAAAATGTTATCCAGTCAGGATTGGAGCGAAGCACAAGCACTAACAGCAGTTTCATTAAATTGACAAAATCTATAAACAGTGTAAGAAATATAAGATGGAAATAAATGCTGAAATGAGAAGTACAGAAGAAAATGAAATAGACAATAGAGCATCTAGCAATGAACAATAAACAGTGAATGCTAGAACAAGTAAATCTGAATAAAATAGACATCTAGCTAAGTGTTTGAAATATTAGTTTATCATGTGATCGGCTTGGGACTAGATCAGGCTGGTTATATATGATTAGCTATGATTCTTGAAGGTCAGGCTAACCATATGGTTAGCTATGATGCATGATAATGGTCAGGCTAATCATATATAACAGCTATGAAGCATGATGATGGTCAGGCCGCACCCGACGTGAGAAGTGGGGTGAGCTATGATGCATGGTAAGGATTTGGATATGATCACATAATCTACTAATAGTTCCCCATCCCCAGCTAGCACGGTGGATTCCAATCACGACTCCTCATGATGGGGATCTAGGGTGCTAACTCGTGTATCCACAGTGTCGGAATCAAGTATGTAATACACTACAATTTATAGAAGTAATCAACAATGAAAACTGTCAGAGAATGTACTCGCCTGTGGTCCTGAGCAAAGTGTGAGGGTCGATGCCCAAGATGAAATCACAATGACCTAAATATAAGACAACAATGTTAAAATGGTGTTTGGAATGATAAAAGTGATTAGCTAAGTTGAAATGAGGGTGTTAGGCCATTTCTAGGTCTATACTAGGTTTACCTATGGTTAACTAGATCATTTGGTCAAAATTTAATTAATACTAGTCTTATGCTAGTCTATAACTGCCATACTAGAGTTATTTATACTTACCTAAAATATATAGGGTAGTGTTTATATAGTAACTTAACTTATACCTTATTCATATAATTAATACCCTCAACCCAAAACTAGCTACACACTTTGATACTCCCCTTGATGTTTATTCATAACCCACACTTATTTTTGTACTGATATAACCCCCTTATCTAGCACTTGATGAAATTAGCCACTACACACACACACATGCCTCACAGGCACACACACTGGCACTTCGAATACACAGGAACATTACACACACATGTACCCTCACATAGTTGACTGATACACCACACTACTCATACATACACATGTAGACATAGCCCTTACTGCACTGCTAACCTCACTCACACAACTGTACAAAGTCTAACACACCTACCCACACTAATACACTTGCACAGAGACACAGTTAAACTCTCACCTAACTGATACACATACATAGGCACACATAGATAGGAACACACAGTCACAATTTCACAGCCACACTGACACAAAGACACACACACTGACACAGTTTTCTCAGTTTGAGGTTGTTGGTTTCACACCTACACAGTCCCTGACTAACTGATACACCCTCTAGGTACTGAGACACACACTGAACCTTAAGGCAACACAGGTTCACATTGGTTCACTGTATCAAGGAGACACTGCACTAATTCTGAAGATACA
Source organism: Iris macrosiphon (assembly GCA_036927795.1). Lineage (NCBI taxonomy): Eukaryota > Viridiplantae > Streptophyta > Magnoliopsida > Asparagales > Iridaceae > Iris > Iris macrosiphon. Next base: position 43,397,462 of record JAYESA010000015.1, read on the forward strand.
CACACAGTTTACACAGATAATTCATTTCCCCCCTCTAGCTACTGACAGGAACTCTAAATTTACACAAATAGTATCTACACACTGACAGGAACATAGTTACACAGGTAATGCACAGTTTACACACAATTTTATACATAGACACACACATTCTCAGTTCACTCACACACTAGGTATGCCCCTAACCTCACTGCACACACACAACTCCCTGATACACTGCTCTACCTACTGACACAGTTAACACACAGGGTGCATATGGATACACTCACACACATACCTATTTTATCTCAGGTCTGATACTCTAGGGAACCCAATACAACATAACCCATCACTTCTAAAATTCAACACTGAACTATCCTAATTACCTAACACAGTCACCTCACAGCTATCTAACATACTGAACTTACTGATACATTACTGCACACAGGCACTCTGTTTCCTATTAACCATCACTCACACACACCTAATTCACTGTACAGCTGCTGAGAATACCTCACTCACACATATGCACAGCCATAGGTTGACTGGTACACACTGTCACAGTGAAATTACTGCTCAAATCACAAGAAATTTACCTCCACAACACTGATACACTATGAACTCAACACTGATACTCCCAGTTATCCTATAGTCAACTAAAATCCCCAATTTCTGATACACACAGGAATCAAGGACCCGACTGTACAGTGGGATACCCTTTCCCACAAACTGCTGGTACACTGAACCCTAGCACCCGAGTTCCTCTCCATAACCAACCCTGGCTCTTACCTCCCTGATGCACAAATTACTACTCCACAGTGCACACAGCATGCAACAAACAGTATACACACTAGACACTAATTTATATACAGTTGGGGAAAAACAGAGACACATAGGTACTCACACAGGTTCTCACTATACTTACAGAAATTAAGAGGTTAACTGACACAGGATTTAAACTAACTACACCCATTCACAGGAACCCAACCAAATGCATCATCTACACCTAATGATCCAAGCCATCAACAGCCCTTCAAAACCCCAACCCGATACTCCTGCTCTTAATACAACCTACACCCTAGATCAACTACCCGACTGCAGTAACCTATTTACAACACAATATATATATACATATAGATTCATATATCAACTATGCAGAAATTAAATAAGTTAGATAGGTAAGTTCCTAATAACATTTTATCATACATATGTAGGGCATAAACGAAAACACATACAACCCCTAAGTTCCCGATCAAAACCCTAAGAATCGAGTTCAACCTACACATGGGTGATGAAATCAATCTACAAACCAATACCTAGGGTTAGGGTTCACGAAAATTGGGGAGAACCCCATGTTGGTCACCAAAACCCAAAACAAAACCCTAAAAATTGAACTACACAGCAAGGGTGGGTTCCTAATGGCCATAAACAACAGAAAACAGAATTAAAGGAATAGAAATAGGGTTTTTACCTGCAGGGATGGTTTCTTCACTGAGGTTCTTCTTCTTCAAGGCTTCCTGACCCACGTTCCTTGTTTTCCTTGCTTGGAGGAGGAAGGTGGAACCCTAGGGTTAGGATTTCGAAATCTGGGTGGGGAGATGGTTTCTCTTGTGGAGGCTAGGGTTTCCTTTTTCTCTACATGAAGAATAGCTTAGAAAGAGGCTTCCTTTTATATTAAAGCAAGTTTAGGGTTTCCATGCCTAGTCTTTTTAGGTTAAACCCCCCTGGCCCTCTCATGTAGAACCTAATTAACTCAGGTTTAGGCCTTCTAGGGTTTGAGGTCCAAGCCTAAAATTAGAATTCTAGGGTTTCACTAGAACTGGTTTACAATTAGGGTTGACTCACTAGGGTCTGTCCTAATGAGTTCTAGGGTTTGACCTAAAACTAAACATTACAAATAATAATATAATTAGTTACAAAACTCAGCAATTAATTAAATTCATAATTATTTAAAATAGCTAAATTACACAAATGCCCTTATATGGAAAAGAGGTAGTGACAAGTCTACCCTCCTAAAAGAAATTTCGTCCTCGAAATTGGACTGAACTACAACAAGAATGAAATCAGAAAAGGAATATACCTCAAGTCTAGAAGATATACGGGTATTGCTCGCACATTTCGTCCTCTCTCTCCCAGGTCGACTCCCCTGGAGAGTGATGTCTCCATGCAACACGAACCAAAGGGATGGTTTGGTTCCGCAACACCTTTTCTCTGCGGTCCAAGATCTCTATGGGCTGCTCAGGGTAGCTGAGCGTCGGACCAACCTCAATCTCTGAGTGATCCAGTACATGACTAGGGTCGGCCACGTACCGCCTCAGCTGCGATACGTGAAACACATCATGCACTCCCTCCAATGCAGGCGGCAAGTCTAGTCTATACGCCACTGCACCTACCCTCGCAAGAATACCAAAGGGTCCGATGTAGCGTGGGCTAAGCTTCCCGCCTCTGCCAAAACGAATCGTTCCACGCGACGGAGAAATCTGTAGGAATACTAGATCGCCAACCTAAACAAAACAGTCTCAACACGCAGTCTAAACAACAACACAAACCAGAAAACAATAATCTATACCTGAAACTCAAGGGGTCTACGGTGGCTGTCGGCCCAATGCCGCTGTCTGTCCTGCGCCACTCGCAGTCTGTCCTAATGAGTTCTACCTTTTCTGCTGCATCCACGACCATTTCTGGTCCTAGCAAGGCTCTCTCTCCAACGTCGTCCCAAGATAGCGGTGTACGATACCTCCGTCCATAAAGAGCCTCAAATGGTGACATATCGATGCTGGCCTGGTAGCTGTTGTTGTAAGCGAACTCTACCAGGTGCAGATAATCCTCCCAAGAACCTCCAAGATCTAGAACGCAAGTGCGTAGCATATCCTCGAGAGTCTGAATAGTCCGTTCAGACTGCCCGTCTGTCTAGGGGTGATATGCGGTACTGAACTTGAGCTGAGTGCCCAAGCTAGCCTGCAGACTCCTCCAGAAGTGGGAAGTAAAACGGCTATCCCGATCCGAGACGATGCTCACAGGAACTCCATAAATCCTAACAATCTGTCGCACGTACATCTCTGCTAGCTTCTCTGTCGACGTGCCCACCTTGAAAGGTAAGAAATGGGCTGATTTGGTCAACCTGTCCACGATGACCCAAATCGCATCCTTCCCTCCTGGAGAACGTGGAAGCCCTGAAACGAAATCCATGGTCACGTGCTCCCATTTCCACTCTGGGATCAGTAAAGGTTGAAGCAAACCTCCTGGCCTCTGCCGGTCTGCCTTTACCTGCTGGCACACTAGACACCGGGATACGAAGCGTGCTACCTCGCGCTTCATTCCATACCACCATACGTGCTCCCTCAAGTCTCGATACATCTTGTTGGCACCGGGATGCATCGAGTACTGAGAGCGGTGTGCCTCCTGTAAAACCTCCTCGCGCAGCTCCCCGCTTGGTACACATATCCTTGTGCCGTGCCGTAGAGAACCATCATCTGCGATAGTAAAGTCATCCGATAATCCCATCTGAATCCGTGCTCTGATACTCCTCAGAGTCTCATCATCGTACTGTGCAGCTCTGATCCTGTCCATCAGCTCGGACTGTATCTGCAATCCCCACATCTGAATCTCAGTACCGGGAACTAACACTTCAATCTCCAAGCTCTCCAAATCAGCCAACAAATGCCTATCTGTCGTCAAGTACATAGCCGTCGGATACCTGCTCAAGGCATCGGCGACTACGTTAGCCTTCCCTGGGTGGTACTGCAATGAGATGTCAAAGTCCTTCATCAACTCTAACCACCTCCTCTGCCTCATGTTCAGCTCTTTCTGTGTGAATACGTACTTCAAGCTCTTGTGGTCTGTGAAGATCTCCACACGCTCTCCGTACAGGTAATGTTTCCACAGCTTTAGAGCGAAGATAACTGCTGCCAACTCTAAATCGTGGGTGGGATAGTTCTTTTCATGAGGGCGTAACTGCCTGGAAGCATAGGCAATTACCTTCCCGTGCTGCTGAAGAACACATCCCAAACCCTTCCCTGAAGCATCACTGTAGATGGTGAAACCACCTGTCCCTGCTGGCAACGTCAAAATTGGAGCTGTCGTCAACCTCTTCTTCAGCTCATCAAATGCGGCCTGGCACTCCTCCGTCCATACAAAATCCACATCCTTCCTAGTCAGCCTGGTCATCGGCGCTGCAATCTTGGAGAAGTCTTGTACAAACCTCCTGTAGTATCCTGCTAGCCCGAGAAAACTCCTGATCTCAGCTACCGAACTGGGGGTAGCCCACGACTCCACTGCCTCGATCTTCTTTGGGTTTACCGAGATTCCGTCACCTGATACCACATGCCCAAGAAATTCGACCTTGTCAAGGAAGAATTCACACTTAGAGAGTTTCCTGTACAGCTTCTCCCTCCTGAGAGTCTCTAAGACCAACCTCAGGTGCTCTTCGTGCTCCTCCGGAGTCTTGGAATACACAAGAATATCGTCGATGAACACCACCACGAACTTGTCAAGGTACTGGTGGAACACCTTGTTCATCAGGTTCATGAATACTGCCGGTGCATTGGTTAAACCAAATGGCATCACCATGAACTCAAACTGGCCGTATCTGGTCCAAAAAGCTATCTTCGGCGTGTCTTCTTTCTTCACCTTCACCTGGTGATAGCCTGACCTCAAATCTATCTTTGAAAACACCCTCGCCCCGCTCAACTGGTCGAAAAGATCATCTATCCTCGGCAGCGGGTACTTGTTCTTGATAGTGATATTGTTCAAAGCTCTATAATCAATGCACATGCGCACCGTGCCGTCCTTCTTCGGTACGAACAATACCGGAGCTCCCCATGGTGATGAACTGGATTTGATGAAGCCTTTGTCCTGCAGCTCCTCAACTTGCTTCTTCAGTTCTGCTAGCTCGCTGTTGTTGACTCTATAGACATATTGTGAAATGGGCTCCGCTCCTGGAACCAAGTCTATAGAGAATTCAACATCTCTGTCTGGCGGCAAGCCTGGCAACTCTTCTGGAAATACATCCAGGAACTCCGCTATCAGAGGATGTGGCAACTCCTCCTCTTCTGCCCTGGCTCCGCAAAATGTGCTCCTGCTCTGTTCCGCTGCTCCTCTGACGACCTCAAACTCCGGCTCTCCTGGTGGTCTAAACAATACTCTGCCTCCATAATAATCTATAGTAGCATGATGCCTACTCAACCAGTCCATTCCGAGTACAATGTCGTACCCTGGAAGTGGCATGACGAGTAAGCTCACGCTCAACTCTCGGCCTCCTACTGATACTCTCCGGTCCTTGCAGTGATCACGGACTAGGATAATACCTCCACCAGTCATGATCTTGCAAGTCTTAGCTAATGGTTCTGTGTCTAAATGATGTCGAAGTGCATATAATATAGACACAAAACTATGGGAAGCGCCAGAGTCGAATAAGGTAAATGCGGGAATACAATCGAGAAGAACCAAACCTGTGATCAAGTCACCTGCTGGCTCGATCTCCTCGACTGCCATGGCGTATGCTCGCCCCTGGGGTGCACCTCTCTGCTGCTGATGATGGGCGAACTTCTGATGTTGTGGTGGAAGTGGTCCCCTCTGTTGTTGGCCTCCTGGTACGGTAGGTACCCTGTCTGATCCTCTCTGGGCGGTTGCTCCACCTTGACCTGGACGAAAGGTAGGACAATCCTTCAGCTGGTGTGTCATCGATCTGCAGGATAGACATGAGCCCAATCTCTTCCTGCAGATATCTCTAGTATGTCCCATCTTTCCGCAGTACGCACACTGGATAGCGGGCTGGTTCTGTCTCTATTGCTGCTGCTGGACCTGCCCTCGGGCTGGTGCCTGATGCTGCTGCTGAAAGGGTCTCTGCTGTTGCTGCTGAAAGTGTGGACGCTTGCCCGGTCCCGTACTACTGTTTGCTCCTCCGGAACCATCGCGTCCCCTCTTGAGCCTGAGGCCCAAGTCGTCCTCGGCTACTTGGGCATCCATCAATATGCCCTCGTAGGTAGCTGTGCGATGTCCCGACGTGCGAGACTTGATCTCCCTTGTCAGCCCCTTTCTGAATTTCTGGGCCCTGTCCCCCGGATCTCTAATCATCGATGGCGCGAAGCGGCTCAGGCGGAAAAACTCCGCGGCATACTCGTCGATGGACGAGCTCCCCTGGGCTAAGTCATGGAACTGACTCTCCAAAGCTCCCAGGGCGACATCAGGAAAAAACTTTTCTTTGAAGAGCTCCTTGAAAGCTTCCCAAGTGAGTCCCCTGCGCAAGAGTCTCGGCTCCGTACGAAACCATGTCAGGGCAATGTCGAACATCTGGCTGCCAGCGGCCTCGATCTGGAGAGCCTCTGGAAGCTGTGCCAAACGCAAGTTCCTCTCGATGTCCTCTAGCCAATCATCGGCATAGAGTATCCCTTCTGTCCCCTTGAACTCCCGAGGCATCATCCGCTTGAAGTCCACAATGGTGCCCGGCCTCTGGTGGTGCTGATCAGGATGCTGCTGCTGCTGAGTGACTCTCTCCACAGCCTGGAGAGCCACTTGGTGAGCATTCTCCATGTTCACCCTCATCATCTCTGTCTGGGCCTGATGTGCCTCAGCCTGCACTCTCTGGGCCTCTGCCGACGTCCTCTGGGCATCGACCATGCCCTGAATCAAGGCGAACATCTGTGCCCCATCGACGGGCATACCTCCTGGATGCTGAACTGGTGGTGGAGGTGCCGTCGTAGCTGTGGGGACCCTCTGAACTGGTGGTGGAGGACCCCCGAATGCTGCAGACACTCCCACATGTACTGGAGATGTAGGAGGTGCTGCGAATGTCTGTCCGGCCGGGCGAGAGGTGGCAGACCTCTCTGAATCTGCTGCTCCGAGTCTCTGGGACCTTCTTGGCATCCTGAAGACAGATCGAAAGAATCAATTAAAGTAATAAACACGATATCATCAAGGAAGGACAGTAAATTTCTAAGAAAAAATTAAGAGTAGTATTATGAGAATCGGAAATTCCTAATTGTGATTGAGCATATCCTCGGCCAAATTCCTATTTCCTAAAACAGGCTCGTAGTAATACTCTAAGCGAGCACCAATGCGATATCGCTTTAATGCGGTTCTAGGACTCGACTACAGACCTGCATGGGCCACCACTAAAAACGTGTCACGACCCGCACCCGGAATTTGGGCATGAGTCGTGGGTACGTCCAGCCTACGCCGCAGCATCGGCGGTAGAACGCTGTCTAGGTCTAAACATAATATATCCTGTCAATAATCTCAACTCCGTACGGAGGACAATGATAATAATCCACAGTTCTATGATATACTCAATCACAAGCTAATAGAAATTATAGCACGATAAGAATAGAAAAGAGTTCTAATAAAACCAACCACAATAATCCAACTCAAATCCTGGGTCTAAATGACCTCACAAAGTCACAAAATAATAAATACATCTCAGTCTCAGTCTAAAACAATAATGCAGAAAAAGTAGTCTAGGAGCAGCCAGGTACGTTCTCCTCTAGGCTAGGCAACTCCTCTGGGGTTTCTGGAGTGAAATCACCCTCTAATCCTGGGCCGTAATGAGTGGGGCAAAGATCCTCCAGGTCCTCTGAAAAATGTTATCCAGTCAGGATTGGAGCGAAGCACAAGCACTAACAGCAGTTTCATTAAATTGACAAAATTTATAAACAGTGTAAGAAATACAAGATGGAAATAAATGCTGAAATGAGAAGTACAGGAGAAAATGAAATAGACAATAAAGCATCTAGCAATGAACAATAAACAGTGAATGCTAGAACAAGTAAATCTGAATAAAATAAACATCTAGCTAAGTGTTTGAAATATTAGTTTATCATGTGATCGGCTTGGGACTAGATCAGGCTGGTTATATATGATTAGCTATGATTCTTGAAGGTCAGGCTAACCATATGGTTAGCTATGATGCATGATAATGGTCAGGCTAATCATATATAACAGCTATGAAGCATGATGATGGTCAGGCCGCACCCGACTTGAGAAGTGAGGTGAGCTATGATGCATGGTAAAGATTTGGATATGATCACATAATCTACTAATAGTTCCCCATCCCCAGCTAGCACGGTGGATTCCAATCACGACTCCTCATGATGGGGATCTAGGGTGCTAACTCGTGTATCCACAGTGTCGGAATCAAGTATGTAATACACTATAATTTATAGAAGTAATCAACAATGAAAACTGTCAGAGAATGTACTCGCCTGTGGTCCTGAGCAAAGTGTGAGGGTCGATGCCCAAGATGAAATCACAATGACCTAAATATAAGACAACAATGTTAAAATGGTGTTTGGAATGATAAAAGTGATTAGCTAAGTTGAAATGAGGGTGTTAGGCCATTTCTAGGTCTATACTAGGTTTACCTATGGTTAACTAGATCATTTGGTCAAAATCTAATTAATACTAGTCTTATGCTAGTCAATAACTGCCATACTAGAGTTATTTATACTTACCTAAAATATATAGGGTAGTGTTTATATAGTAACTTAACTTATACCTTATTCATATAATTAATACCCTCAACCCAAAACTAGCTACACACTTTGATACTCCCCTTGATGTTTATTCATAACCCACACTTATTTTTGTACTGATATAACCCCCTTATCTAGCACTTGATGAAATTAGCCACTACACACACACACATGCCTCACAGGCACGCACACTGGCACTTCGAATACACAGGAACATTACACACACATGTATCCTCACATAGTTGACTGATACACCACACTACTCATATATACACATGTAGACATAGCCCTTACTGCACTGCTAACCTCACTCACACAACTGTACAAAGTCTAACACACCTACCCACACTAATACACTTGCACAGACACACAGTTAAACTCTCACCTAACTGATACACATACATAGGCACACATAGATAGGAACGCACAGTCACAATTTCACAGCCACACTGACACAAAGACACACACACTGACACAGTTTTCTCAGTTTGAGGTTGTTGGTTTCACACCTACACAGTCCCTGACTAACTGATACACCCTCTAGGTACTGAGACACACACTGAACCTTAAGGCAACACAGGTTCACATTGGTTCACTGTATCAAGGAGACACTGCACTAATTCTGAAGATACACACACAGTTTACACAGATAATTCATTTCCCCCCTCTAGCTACTGACAGGAACTCTAAATTTACACAAATAGTATCTACACACTGACAGGAACATAGTTACACAGGTAATGCACAGTTTACACACAATTTTATACATAGACACACACATTCTCAGTTCACTCACACACTAGGTATGCCCCTAACCTCACTGCACACACACAACTCCCTGATACACTGCTCTACCTACTGACACAGTTAACACACAGGGTGCATATGGATACACTCACACACATACCTATTTTATCTCAGGTCTGATACTCTAGGGAACCCAATACAACATAACCCATCACTTCTAAAATTCAACACTGAACTATCCTAATTACCTAACACAGTTACCTCACAGCTATCTAACATACTGAACTTACTGATACATTACTGCACACAGGCACTCTGTTTCCTATTAACCATCACTCACACACACCTAATTCACTGCACAGCTGCTGAGAATACCTCACTCACACATATGCACAGCCATAGGTTGACTGGTACACACTGTCACAGTGAAATTACTGCTCAAATCACAAGAAATTTACCTCCACAACACTGATACACTATGAACTCAACACTGATACTCCCAGTTATCCTATAGTCAACTAAAATCCCTAATTTCTGATACACACAGGAATCAAGGACCCGACTGTACAGTGGGATACCCTTTCCCCCAAACTGCTGGTACACTGAACCCTAGCACCCGAGTTTCTCTCCATAACCAACCCTGGCTCTTACCTCCCTGATGCATAAATCACTACTCCATAGTGCACACAGCATATAACAAACAGTATACACACTAGACACTAATTTATATGCAGTTGGGGAAAAACAGAGACACATAGGTACTCACACAGGTTCTCACTATACTTACAGAAATTAAGAGGTTAACTGACACAGGATTTAAACTAACTATACCCATTCACAGGAACCCAACCAAATGCATCATCTACACCTAATGATCCAAGCCATCAACAGCCCTTCAAAACCCCAACCCGATACTCCTGCTCTCAATACAACCTACACCCTAGATCAACTACCCGACTGCAGTAACCTATTTACAACACAATATATATATACATATAGATTCATATATCAACTATGCAGAAATTAAATAAGTTAGATAGGTAAGTTCCTAATAACATTTCATCATACATATGTAGGGCATAAACGAAAACACATACAACCCCTAAGTTCCCGATCAAAACCCTAAGAATCGAGTTCAACCTACACATGGGTGATGAAATCAATCTACAAACCAATACCTAGGGTTAGGGTTCACGAAAATTGGGGAGAACCCCATGTTGGTCACCAAAACCCAAAACAAAACCCTAAAAATTGAACTACACAGCAAGGGTGGGTTCCTAATGGCCATGAACAACAGAAAACAGAATTAAAGGAATAGAAATAGGGTTTTTACCTGCAGGGATGGTTTCTTCACTGAGGTTCTTCTTCTTCAAGGCTTCCTGACCCACGTTCCTTGTTTTCCTTGCTTGGAGGAGGAAGGTGGAACCCTACGGTTAGGATTTCGAAATCTGGGTGGGGAGATGGTTTCTCTTGTGGAGGCTAGGGTTTCCTTTTTCTCTACATGAAGAATAGCTTAGAAAGAGGCTTCCTTTTATATTAAAGCAAGTTTAGGGTTTCCATGCCTAGTCTTTTTAGGTTAAACCCCCCTGGCCCTCTCATGTAGAACCTAATTAACTCAGGTTTAGGCCTTCTAGGATTTGAGGTCCAAGCCTAAAATTAGAATTCTAGGGTTTCACTAGAACTGGTTTACAATTAGGGTTGACTCACTAGGGTCTGTCCTAATGAGTTCTAGGGTTTGACCTAAAACTAAACATTACAAATAATAATATAATTAGTTACAAAACTCAGCAATTAATTAAATTCATAATTATTTAAAATAGCTAAATTACACAAATGCCCTTATATGGAAAAGAGGTAGTGACAGATCTGCAATCGATCACTTTAGCCCTTGGACCACACGATAATGAAGAGGTGCTGTAGAAGACGGAGAGCAGCTTCGGAGGTTGCTAAGGAGGATGGATGCACGATGCCAAAGTCGTTGATCGCTACTCCTTGCCTGAGCTCCGGATTCTTCTCTCTCCAAGACCCTTTCTCACCAATCTCTTCCACCTTTCTAAAATTTGACCTTGTCCTCTGTTGATAGAGGTCTCTATTTATAGAGTTTTCAGTGACAGTGACCACTCTGTCGGTGTAAAAACCGAGCAGTGGAAAGTACAATACCCTTTTACACAACGGTTAAAATAACCAATACCTGCGTATAGATGATATTTTGAATGAGCGTGTGACGCGGGTCCAACTAAGGGCCAAAACACGTATAATCGCTACAGAGATCACGGCGTAGAAGCCATGCAGGTAGGTATCCCTCGTGTAGAAGAGGTTGGCGTAGAAGCCAATGTCTGTCACCATGGCGTAGAAGCCAAGTAGGCATAGAAGCCAGGTAGGCGTAGAAACCTAATGGCATAGAAGCCGAGTAGGCACAGAAGGCCGAATGGGCATAGAAGCCGAGTGAGCATAGAAGCTGAATGGGCGTAGAAGCCGTTGCGTAACGTGCCAGAGTAGTCATAGAGGCCAAGAAGGCGTAGAAGCCGAGATGATGTGGACGTCTTAGCCGGAATTACGGCTCTTGGAGATATAATCAAATCTCTCGCATTAAATGCAGAGATCTGCCATCATCCTGCATATTAATTGCAGAGGCGTGTCTCGAAGGCCTACCACTGTTCTGAGCATTAGGTGCAGAGACGTGCCTCGAGCCCTGTACGAAGAGCATCTTTTGACGTGGCAGTCCGTTTGTCTTTCGTGAAGCGTAAACAGTTCATGTCTGCCTGTGTAAAACAAGGCAGCGTATCCCCTTGTATGCGTAAAAGAAGCTTACGCCGAGGAGACGTCAGTAAACGATGGTTCGGTGATATTAATCAAATCTTCTGCATTAAATGCAGAGATCCGCCATCATCCTGCACATTAATTGCAGAGGCGTGTCCCGAGTGGTCTGTCATTATTCCAGCCGTCGTCTGGGTAGCCGTGCAGTACTCTTTGTCAGGAGTCAGACGTCAGGTTCACTGCATGATTTGACAGGTTCATTTTGGGGGATACGAAGCGTTCCTCGTACGCTTTAATGTTGCATTGAAAGCGTATGTGTTTTACGCCATGGAGGCGATGTAGCACCTTCTTTATGCCGAAGCGGCCTGGACGTACTGCATTACGCAGATGGTCCTTTGAGCTGATATTTTTCGCTGTACACAACAAAAGAGCTCTGTTGGACGTTGGGGGCTCTGAGGTCATCAGTTTACGCTGCTCTGCATAAATATGCTGCGTATAGCTATCCAGCGTATTTTTTATGCTTCTACAGCCACCTATACGTGTAGGTCGTACGACGGATAGGGAATAACTGCTATTAGTGATGCATGTTAGAAGACTTAGCAGTTATTAGTAGTCCAGGAGCATAGAATATTGTAGTACGGTGGTCCAATCATTGTCCTTGTTTGGTTGTAAGGTTGGGCTATTGTTCTAACGATAGACTATGAGCCAAAGTTATGACGTCGATACTTGCACTCTGTCTTGGTGTAGTATTTAAAGCATATTGTGGATACAACATGCATAGATCATTGGGCGGGAAAGACGACTAGTAGGCATATGGGACACCCACCTCCTTTATACAGATACCGCATTCTTCGGAGTGATACGGATGTATATACTATTGCAGATACCATGTTCTTGAGAGTATTGGACATTACTTGGTAATTTTGCAGATACCACACTCTAAAGAATGTTGGACGTTATTATTTATACAGATACCATGCTCCTCGGAGCTGGACGTTATTATATTACAGAGTGCCCTTGTTATGGGGGCATATGTGGCATATACTAGCCAGTCACGACGATTGGTTAATTACGTCAGCATATGTCTAGCCTACACTTTTCCATACGCACAAAGTTGTCCTCAAATTGCATTAACTTAGATGGTTAGAACTCCCCTTTATTTAATCGGTATTCACTTTATGGTATGCTTCTATGTATCTTGTTATGTCCCTCTGAGGACCTGGTCCCTTTCCAGGTATAGATGTTCATGAGTGTTCGTAGTAGCGTAGACCCAGACTGGCTACTTATATTTCGAGGAGGTCTTTCTCTTCGAGCCTCATGATTGTTAGATGGTGTACTTATATTATGGTTATTTTTATATTCTAGTTGGTAGTGGATTTGTTTCCATCCGACTATCATCTTTAGATACTTTATATTGAGATCTAGTTTTATCGATATTGGTTATTTATTTCTATTGGATTTTCGTGGATGAGGTTTAGTTATGCCCTGTAACTTGTAATAAATATATACCACTTATGAATTATTGTTCATGATACAGCGTACGCATGTGTTATAGTTTTCATATATTAGAGTTGCCATATACATGCGACTGGCATGCTTACGTATCATAGTCCTACATATTTTTGGGACTAGGGCGTGACATGTTTTTAGTGGTGGCCCATGCAGGTTGAGAGCATATTGTCTCGGTTACATTACTGTACCAAGCAAGCCTACAAATAGGATTAGAGTATAGGATCTCATCCATATTTGACTATGACTCATCTTTCTTCCAATCCATTCTATTTGAATAATCGTATTCTGCTTGAATTTTGTCCTTCCCTAATATTCTTTTAGTATAGCCTTCTCCTAGAATATAGGAATCCCTGTTGTTAGGATGATAATTATGGTAACATTCCTAAGAAGAACACAACTAGAGTATTGACACATCACTAAGTTTAGAATACGTAATGAACCCTAGCCTTCCTTACTACCTAATGAACCCTAGCGTCCCTTACCTATAGGTTAATTTACCATTATCCCTTGATGTGTTTATGTATGACTTGAGAGTAGTATAAACACTACTAGGATTAGTTTAAAATTTGACCATAGTGTTTGACCCTAGTATTGAGGAACCAATAAAAATCCAAGGTTAAACATTAGGACTGAACCTAGCTTTTCATGGTGAGATAGTACTAGAGAACTACAACTTTAGCTCCTTGTCTTATAGTAGCCGAACAATAACTTAAGAAGCCAAGAGGAATGGATAGAATATTCCCTTGATCATACCTCGAACACAGAGATTAGCATACCACCTTCCTCTTAGAAAACCGTGATGTTATCTAGAGTCCTTCTATTTAATTTCACATCTTGTTCCTCCGAAACCTTAGCGCTCGCTATCTGTGCGACGACTAATTCTGTTTTTCTTTTCGTTATCTTCAACTCTTGCCACCTAATCCTTTTGATTGTAGGCCAAGTAATTTTATTCTATATTAGGATATAACACTTACTAGGGTTATAGTTATAATCTTGAATTTTAAAAATTTAGTGCTTGGTAGTTAGAGCTTGATAGTTTTGAGTTATTCTGGTAGATTATGACTTGATGATTATCCTTTACTTTGAATCATGTAATTTGTAACCACATCTCAATATAAGTTATATCCCCTTTTTCCTTGAAGGCCAGTAACTTTTCCATACCTACTATTGACACCCTTGTTCTATAAGCACTATAATTAAAGCTTAAGATGACCATTACCTATATAATACAATAGGATACCCTAATAGGTACCAAGATCTTTTCTCGTATACCCTAACAGGAGTTTCTACTTTATCCTTAAGGCAGTACAGTATTAGTTATTGTTTTAAGTTGGGTAGTATGTCTCACAACATAGTATCACATAATACTCTTGACCCACTAATGAAGTATAATTGAATGACACCAACTATAGACTTGCATAAGAATATGGTGTTTATTCATACTATAGAACTTAGAGGCTATACCCCTATTTTGTCGACTAGCAACTTAGACAAGGAGTTAGTATGACAACGGTAGAGACTGTAGAGTCTTACCTTCTTTGTGAACTTAAATTTTTTTGTACCTTCTTTCATCATAATTTAGCGTATTTATATTTTCTGTACTACCTTGACTTATGCCGCTATTATAGCCTAGTTTTGTAAGCTTATTCTTTTATCGAGCTTGTTCATGACATATGTGTTATTAGATGCATACACTAATACATTGTCTAATCAGAATCAGTGTATTAAGGTCTAGCTAACCTTAGTGCGCTTGGTTCGCTCTTCGTATAACTACTTTACGTGGATTAAGATATATAGTCGACTAGTAGACGAATATACTTACCCCTAGAATGTATATGAGCATATCGTGTCGATTACATAACTATACTGATACGAGCATGTGAATAAAAATTTACCAAATATGATTTCAATCTACAGATGCCTTGACAGTTCTCATTTGAATTCTTTTAAAATGCCTTGATCCCCATACTTCTATTCTATTACCTCCCCCTTGAACTCTTTATTATAGTTTTCCGTCTTTCCTTATTTCAGAAAAAAGAAACCTCGTGCTTGGTATAAATTGATACACGGATAGTACTAGATATACCCATAGGCTAATCACATGACTTGGTGACTCTCTTTTATAATTGATTAAGGGCATATCATAGGTGATATGTTGGTGTTAAAAAAACCGTGAGGATTAAATAACACGATTAAATAATTTGAGAAATAGTTTTCTTAAATGTATAGCCTATTATGATAAATCGGTAAAATCTAAGTTGGGTAGAAATTATATTATTAACTTGAGGTAAATTTCTTTTAGATTGTGATCAAGTAAGATTAGATTAAGAGATTAAGTCATTTTAATGTGGAAGAATTTTAGAATAAGGAGTTAGAGGATGAGTATTTAATGAATTTTTGAAATCTTGCTATTCCGGACCAAATATTTATACTTTGAGCACATGATTTAAAATTTGAATATTGAAGGTTGAATTATCGATTTAAATCTTGAGAAAAATAAATAGAACTTTAAATATGAACATGGATGAATTGAATTCCAAATTTGATGATTGAATTAAAAATTAAATTTTGATTGTTGGATTACCTATTTGAAATATTGAGGATGTAAATTAAATTTAAAATTTGAAGAGTACAAAATTTTTAAGTTGAAAAATAGGAATAATATTTGATTAGAATTATTTCTAAAGGAGATTATGATAGTTGGAGATCGTGATATAAAATTTGATATGCGTTAATTAAATCCTGAAGATGTTGTATGGATTGACTTAAATTTGGAAGTCGATAATTTCAAAAATCGAGAAGAGATTACAATATGTTAAATTTTGATTTAAACAGTGGTTATTTTAAATTTAAAGTGATTGCGATGAAATTAAAAAGATTTTGATATTTAAAATTTTGGAAGAGATTGCAATAGACTTGCCTTATGTACGAATGTGAAGGATTTAAACCAATTATGCCTTATTTTAATTTCGAGGACGGAATTATTTTAGGTTAGGTAGATTATAAACTCCCTCACCCAAAATGAGGCCTACTTGGCATAGATAGAGAAACTAGGACTAGTTGAATCCAATTAGAAATAGAACTTGGCATTTTATTTAATTATATAATATCCATATCACATAGTGCACCTTACTGTTGTTTCGATAATTGGAGCACTACACTAGCCATTGTCTTCCTACAAATTTTATATCCTTGCCCTAGAAGTGCCAGCCATCTATTCTGACCTTTGTGTAACTTATAATTATGCTCTCTTGTGCTACATTTTAGTCGCACAATAATCGTCGCGGACGTTATTATTTAATTCTAAATAATTCTAACTTTGTATTCTTGTGCGTTCCAATCAAAATTGGAGACACAATCTTGACCCGTTTCGTGTAACCCAAATTATGATAATATTCTACTCTGAGTCTTCTATGTCCATGACACTTGCGTCCCACCTAATTTTAATCCCATGTACTTCTAATTAATTATAGAACACCTTACGCATTAATTTCTAATTAATTTAATCCAATTTCTATCTTCGTGCAATTTTTTAATTGTTGGGCACTTTTATGCAAAAGCGCATTGAGGTATCCATACCATTGGACAATATATGAAGAAACTCATTTTTCCTTCTATGAATTTTCTCCATAATTTTCGGAACGTGCAATGCGCAACATCGTCCCCTCATTTAACCCAAGCCTTGCATTTTAAACAATACAAATATAGCCCTCCAAACATCCCCAAGTGAGGACAAGGTCCAACCCCAAGAGGATGTTGACCAAGCCCACCTACCAAGGTCAACCCTAAACCTAAATTCTACATACATGTATATAAACAACTTCTCCTTCCCTTTTCTTTATTTTTCTACATCAACTCAACCTAGATCTAGCCGAACATCCTCCCTCTCCCTATTCATCATCCCTCTCCTCTCGCCGGAAAAACACCCGACCGGCCCTCCGTCGACCGAACGGAGCCGACTCACTCAACGCCTGCACCCGCTTGTACTCGTCGGAGCCTCCTCCGCCGAGCCGATCTTCCTCGACCGAAGGAGCAGTTGACCCGCTGCTCAACCAACCGCTGCACCGATGACCCCGAGCTGCTGATCGCCGGAGCCCAGCCTGCACCAAGCATCCTCCCTCCACCTAGACTTCCCTCCTCGACAGCACCACCAGTCTACACCGCTCACAACCTGCACGACTTCCTCTTTCTTCCCCGACCAGACCACCCGACTCCCCTCCGCCGTAGGTACCATCACCATAGTCCACCACCACCACCACCGTGGCTACCGTCCTCGCCCTCTCCACGACCGTTCGTACCATCTCCACCATCCCCCTGGCCGCCAATACCAACACCACCATTAGCAATACCACCATCACCAACATCACCACATCCAACCACCGCCGTAGGTACCATCACCATAGTCCACCACCCCCAGCCTCTCCACCACCGTCCTTAGCCACCTCCACCGCCGTCCTCTTCACCACCCCTTGGCCGCCGACCCACACACCACCACCACCGACCCCCACGAACCACCAGCCGCCGCCTGGAGCTGCTGCACCGCTGCTGCCAGATCCGCTGTTTCAGCTGCTACTTCTGCTGCTATGGCCGGAGCTCCGCCCCCCCGCCGGCGAACACCCCCGAACACGACACCAAAAAGGTATACACCTGTATTTATATATATATATATAATATATATGTATATGTATAATATATATATTATGTATATATATAGGTATTTATGTATATTTATGTGTATATATATGTATATATAATGTATTTAATGTATATAAGTATTTAAGTATTATAATTATGTATATATATGAATATATGATATGTATGTATATATATGTACTACGTATATATATATATATATATATATATATATATATATATATATATATATATATATATATATATATATATATATATATGTGTGTGTGTGTATGTATGTATATTATGTATATATTGTGTTTATATATACATATTACGTATTTAAGGTATGTGCGTATTATGTATATGTATTTACTATATGTATATATATATATTAAATATATATTACATATTTTTAAGTATTAATATTATTATAAAATTACCTCTTAATAAGATATGACACGTGCACCTTTAGCTACATACGCACGTGACCCAACTAGATGGACAATTGAGACCCTTTGTCAGTTCGTTACTGCAACGTAGTATTTCCTGTTCGTACTATTGTAGTAACTGATGGTATTATTATATTATATATATAGGACTATTGGATCGTCCTGCGAGACTTCGGGAGCAGATTATTGGCACTACGCAGCTTCCTTGCCAGGCAAGTATACCTTGCCTTGTTGTATTATTTAAATTTAGTTATTATTTTAGTTACATGTTTATTGTTTTAGATTATATAATTGTGTGAGTCCGGGAAAGACTCGGGTGCAGTCAACGAAGGCGTTGATGTTTGGACTTATGTCTGACCTAGTGTCTAGTGGGCCCACCTAAAGTTATGGAGTTATCAGTATGACTCCCCAGGCCTTGAGACATTTCTTACACGTGTTGTGAGTCTCATGTAGGGCACATAATTTCGTATGAGGTTGGTCACCTGTACATGTTGGTCGTGCGACGGATAGGGAATAACTACTATTAGTGATGCATGTTAGAAGACTTAGCAGTTATTAGTAGTCCAAAAGCATAGACTATTGTAGTACGGTGATCCAATCCTTGTCCTTGTTTGGTTGTAAGGTTAGGCTATTGTTCTAACGATAGGCTATGAGCCAAAGTTACGATGACGATACTTACACTCCGTCTCGGCATAGTATCTAAAGCGTGTTGTGGATACAACATGAATAGATCATTGGGCGGGAGGACGACTAGCAGGCGTATGGAACACCCACCTCCTTTATACAGATACCGCATTCTTTGGAGTGATACAGATGTATATACTATTGCAGATACCATATTCTTTAGAGTGTTGGACGTTACTTGGTGATTTGTAGATACCGCACTCTAGAGAACGTTGGACGTTATTATTTATACAGATACCATGCTCCTCAGAGCTGGACGTTATTATATTGCATAGTGCCCTTGTTATGGGGGCATATATGGCATATACTAGCCAGTCACGATGATTGGTGAATTACGTCAGCATATGTCTCACCAACACTTTCCTATATGCACAAAGTTGTCCTCAAATTGCATTCACTTAGATGGCTAGCATTCCCATTTATTTATTCGTTATTCACTTTATAGCATGCTTCTATTTATCTTGTTATGTCCCTCTGAGGTTCTGGTCCCTTTCCAGGTGTAGATATTCATGAGTGTTCGTTGAAGCGCAGACCCAGACTGGCTACTTATATTTCGAGGAGGTCTTCTCTTCGAGCCTCGTGATTGTTAGATGATGTACTTATATTGTGGTTGTTTTTATATTCTAGTTGGTAGTGGATTTGTTTTCATCCGACTATCATCTTTAGATACTTTATATTGAGATCTAGTTTTATAGATATTGGTTATTTATTTTTATTTAATTTTTATTGATGAGATTTAGTTATGCCCTGTAACTTGTGATAAATATATACCACTTATGAATTATTATTCATGATACAGCGTACGCATGTGTTATGGTTTTCATATATTGGAGTTACCATATACATGCGGCTGGCATGCTTACGTATCCTAGTCCTACGTACTTTTAGGACTGGGTGTGATAGCATAGTTCATAGTAACTGTCTATAGTGATGACTTACAATTATCGAGCGTAGCTTCGGGACAGCTGACCCTAGCGACTTGACTGCCAAATCAGAGATTAATATTGTAGACCCATAGAATGACCCTTGCGATGGCATATTTGAGAATGCCTCGAGGGTGTATGTGAGTAGTATGTATTGGAGATTGGCCTAAGTGACTGAGTATTGGATTTGGGAGATCCTTGGGATAGCCTTCAGCTGAAGATGCAGTCGGAAGATCGAAGCGATGGTGGGAATGACCTAAGTCAACTGATAAGATTCAGAGTCGCAATTTTTTTTTGAAGATGGCATCGCCCCTGACTCGTCGTGCCCCGGAAGGGAATAACATTCTTATGAATTGACGAGTGTAAAACTAGCATATAAAGTTAAAGCAGTGGCTCATTCAGATCAAATTATTGCAATACTGGAAGGGATAGATGTTCCTCAAATCTACAAGATGCATCAGAACTTAGTCTGTGATGTGTGCTCGTACAGAAGGCAAAGGTGATATCTTATGCTTCGAGGCAGTAGAAGCAACGCGAAGAACTATTCCATGCGCAACCTAGGAATTGTGGCAAGTGTGTCCATATTGAAATCGTGGCGACACTATCCCTATGGCGTGGCGACAAAATCTTCGTGGATCATATGAACCTCAATATAGATGTTCACCCAGTGAGATATTGAAATTCAGGAAGAGGTGTTGGGCTAAGATAATAAGAGCAAAGTTTGATATTTGGGTAAATCGTCTAGCTAGGGTAGTATCAGTTGTGATGATCGTTCGGAGCATTAGATAATATTTGGAGATAGTGCATGCAGAATATGGTACGATTAGAGTCATGCTAGTGTTTGGTTAGTTAAGTTTAGATGTTGCTAGTGTAGATTCAGAAATAGTTGGATGGATTGAGTTGGAACACGAATCAATTCGAGTCAGGTAGGAAGATCGTCTATGGGAAATCATCATACTTGAGGATAGTGCTTGTGCGAATATATTGGAATAAAAGTCAGAATTGGTTCAATTGGGAGAAAAGCGAATAAATGCCTCGGACATAAAGATAGTGTCCAAATTCGCTATCGCTAAGCTCGACTAAAATGTATGTATTTCAGGGACGCCTTAAATATGTGTATGATCCAAAACTAAGCGATATGAGGAATTCGTATTGAGCTGTAAGAAGGATATGGGAATATAGAATTTGTGTGAGCATTCTGTGGAGCGAGATGCTGAGTATGGATCATGAGAATATGAGTTGCATAGAGCAGAGTTATGAATTGGACAGGCGGCATGCGACAAAGAATGGATACGAGTATGGTTCGGGGACGAACCTAATTCTAAGTAGTATATTATGTAACGCCCCACAACCGCACGGTGCATTATGCTGAGTCGGATTGAATGAGGCAATAGCTGGTTACATTTCAATTTGTTGGATTTGGAAACAAGTATTGATTGAGTTAGTTTTATGTGCAGATCGCTAGCGGAGTTCGATGAAAACAGAAGTTCGTTCAGAGAAGTTCGTTTAGAGCAGTACTGGGATAGCAGGATTTGGAGCGATAATGCTATCTTTCTTAGTCCGATCGGTCGGATGATTTGGAGAGCACGGCCTACTCGCACGGTCATACCAATTGAGTAGATTGTGCTTTGCATCGGACCACGGGTTCAAGGGATTGGTTGTATCGGTAGGGATGATGCTTAACGAAATTAGACTCGATGAGTGGGCTCTGTCCCTTCTCCTCTACTCCTTTATGCCTAATAATATAGAACACACATAATGGCTTGAACACTCAGACCGAAATTTGGAAATTACTACGCTGTGGTATGCATAGAGTGTACGTCATTTGCTTGGATAGATTTATAGCTTGAGTTGGTTTCGCATTGGGGCAGTTGGAGCTAGAGTTGGATTATATTTGGGGCAGTTAGAGAAATAGTTGGAATTATACATCTTGGTTGGAACATTCGGGCGGATGAGCGAGCGTGCATCCATGCACGAGTATCAGTTGGGCACTTTGTCATACAAAGCGTGTAGTTATGGTTCAAAACCGGACAACTGCATCGGTGAGGGCGTTGTGCCACTGTTAGGGCATTGTGCCACGGGATTATTTTGAGCAAGGGGTGTTGCACCAATTGGAACACTATTTCGAGAAGCGACATAGTGCCTATAGGGATAACTTGAGATGGTTCCTTGGGCTATAGTTGGACAATGGTTATGGATAGTTGGTTGGATTGAGTCTAGATAGTTTGGTGGGGCGAGAATGCTCGATTCTCTCGTCATACCAACTTAGAGTTTGCATCGGTCATGGACAACCTGTGTTGCACAGGGTTTGGATTCCTCAAACAGGAAGGCTCCGAGGCACTGGGACTGTTCGAAAATGGAGGAAGCAAATTGGTTAACGTGCCTTGGCGCGGTGCCAACAGTTTAATGCGATTCAGGCGGGCCAGCTCACTACATGAAAAAGTTAAATTAGCGACGTAAAAAAAATCGCTAAATGACCAATAAATATCGTTAATTACTTTTAGCAACGTAATTAGCGACATTTTACAGAAGTTGCCTTTCAGCTAGTCAGTAAAAGGAAAATATCGCTAAACGTCGCTATAGCGACATTTTTTAGTGACGTAAATGTGTCGCTAGATTAGCGATGTTTCGCGATGCAACGTCGCTAATTAGCGACGTACTCATCTGTCGCTTAACCTTACTAATTAGCGACTTATATAGCGACGTTACAGCAATATTTTTAGCAACATTTTTAGCGACGTCATTAGCGACGTGTAGTAACGTCACAACTTAGCAACGTATTTAGCAACGTATTGTAACGTCGCTAAAAACGTCAGTAATTGTACAGTAAAAAAATAAAAAAATGAATACTGAATTGTTTTTACACTATTATTCCTGTAGTTTATTAATTCACAATCTGTACAAATAGACCCGGAGTAACCCTCCGTTGAATTTTCTGAGTTTGCCGACCCCCTTGGGTTGAACACTCAACACAGGTAAATTAACATATATTTAATATGAATAATATAATAAAATTTTGAAGAAAATAAAATATCCAGCAAATATCGTCGTAAATAATACAACAAATATATATCCATACAATGAGTCTCATCCTAAATAATACAAAGAATACAAATATCCAGCAAATATCCATGCAGATATCTATACTATTGCGGATCTGCAGGAGGATAACCATCGACGCGCATGAAGGATAAGAACAGATCATACTACTCCCGTAAAATCGATACCGATGTCGATAGAAAAGGCAGTGACGTCGGTGGAGTCTGTGTCAATGTAGGCGCACCAGGTGGACGTATCCGCTCTAACTCTGTGAGTCGCTGGTTGTAATAATCCATGGTAGATAACAGTCTCGTACTGCTATGAACCATTAAATCCTGCATCATTATCAGCCTCTCGCCCATGGATAGCTGTGATGCCTGCAGCGCTCTGTCGAGGCTCTATGATCATTTGTCAAATCCCGGAGCTCCATGATGCTACGGTCGAGCATATCAAATAGTGCGATGAGCGTTGGATCATCTGCCTACGGCTGGGAACGGGGCTTCTCCTCCATCCTTCGTAGCAACTCGTCACGGAGAGACGCAATCTGATGGTCAATGGACTCCTGGACTCTGCCCGACGACTGCGAGGACTGTCGGGGAGGCCCTAGATGACTACGTCGCAACTAGGGCGCCATAGGATCCTGTGCCGTAGTACGTACCCCTCTGGAGACCACCAGCGGTGGTCATCCATAGGTCGTCCGCCGACGGAGCTGGAGCCGGCTGCTAGGAAGTACCAGCCTCTCCAACTGTAGGTGCAATAGCAGTCGCCTCCTCACGAAGCCTAAGATACTCGGCCTAGAAAAGTTTGGATACTCGATAATTGTCTAAGTTATATTAAAATTAACACAAATTAAAGTAATACTTACATAGGTCTGCGAGGCCCTCTTATCAATGAGATTTTCGTCCTTGCGATGGGTAGCCAAGAAGACGGTCACCATGTTTTCATCCTCACCCCTCTGTACCTGTTAAAAATATATTATTTAGTACTAAAATTAAATATTTTTTCCTACTACCATTTTATCGTACTTATATTAAAATAATATATCTTAAATAAAAAATATACCAAACGACAAAAATGTTCCGTCATCTGAATCGAGCCACCACACCACTTTGCAGCATTCCGCCTAGCTGCCTTGGCCTTCTCAGACCTTTCCTTGTAGCTCGGATCGTCGAATCTAGCCCTGATCGCAGTCCACTGCTCAGGCATGATCCAACCTTGGATCAGTTTTCCAGCACGATCATGAGCCTTCTGGTCATCCAGAGCATCACGGATAAAATTGGCGGCAACGGCAGAAAATATCAGCTCGATCAACTCGGCCCGGTGCGGAGGATAGAAATACGTTTGCTACAATAAATAATTTAGTAAGTGAGCATCACGGATAGGTTATATAATATGCATAAATTAGAGGATTTATATAATATACTTTTACCTTGAAGTGCGCAAACCAGAATGCCTTCCTCTCCTCCGGAGCTTCAGAGTAGTTGATCCAAGAGTCACCATAGTTGTTCCTCAGAAATAGGCCTAGATGTCTCTGAACCGATGATGGACGATATATATATAGAGATAATTATTTAGATTGAAAAAGTTAATATATGATAAATAAAGAAATACATGATATATTTGATGCTAAACTATCTAATTGACTTACTTTGTACCGTCGACCCAAATCTCTGTCCTCGTCTCCTCCGGAGGTGCGCATGGAGGATCTTGCTGATGCTGGGACAACGTCAGCACGCCCTCCTCTATATGCTCATCTGTCTCCATGGTTCCTTCAGCAGAAGGAACGCTAGACGAGGGAGTACTATCACGCCTGGAACTACTCATCCCAGGAGTGATACCATGTAACGTCATCGTAGTCGGAGATGTGACTGATCGATATACTGGAGTACTGGGCGACGACGATCCGGAACCAACAGTAGGCAGTACCGGAGGAGCACTATGTCTACCTCGGGACCTGCCGAACCCTCCGTGTCGTCCTGTCATACCTGATAACAACATATGATGAATAAGGAAATACACAAATATATAGTACATTCTACAGTCAAAATATTATGCATATCTCACAGCATTCATAGAATTGTACAGTAAATAACCAATGGGGTCACAAGTCTAAATTGATAGTACATTCTATAGTCAAAATATAATACATATATTCGTCAAAATAGTATATTCTACAGTCAAAATATAGTTACATTCTACAGGCAAAATATTTTATTTTCAATCATCTTCAGAAAATTTATCTTGTTCGCCTTCCTCGTCCTCCTCTTCCTCTTCCTCCTTCTCGTCTTCACTTTTATCTACTTCGTCTTCGTCTTCGTCTTCCTCTTCGAATAATTCTATATCTTCTATATTATTACTTGTGTAATGAGTAACTTTCGTTGAGTCTACATCTATAATATTTGTTACAAGAGGTATCTCGTCCTCCTGATAAGCTATTTTGTCAATGTCAAAGGTATTTCTAGCTTTATTCTTGCATACGGCCCACCAATCTGACCTCGCTGCTCCCCGTCTAGGATAAGTTATGAAGTACACAAGATGAGCCTAACTTGATAGGATAAATGGTTCGTAGTCTTGATATCTACGCCGTTAGTTTATATACACAAGGCCATGCTTGTCAATTTTCTAACCTTGATCTTGAATCGGATCGAACCATTCACACTTGAATAGCACAATATTAGCAGGTTCTATGCCATAATTATATGTTAACTCCATAATCTCTTATAAGATGCCAAAGAAATCATTGCCTGGATCGACGTCCTTGTAGTTCGAAGATTTGATACACAAACAACTATTTTTTGTGGAATCAAGATCCAGAAAGCTGTCTCTGATAGGAGCATTTATTGACTTGAACCTAAACCCATTCACACATAAACTTGGCCATATTTTAATGGCAGTAATTGGTCCCTTGGCTAGAGTTCGAATAGATTCAGTCTCAGGTGTTATTAGACGATCGACCTAAATACCAAAGTAGCGATAGTAAGTTATTTGTTTTGCAAGTGCAGAAATAAAAAGTAATTACCAAGCACCTTACATATGCGCTCAACCAAAAAGGAAAATGGTATCTCATTTCTTGTTCTACTTCTTCGTCTGTTATGTAGGGTCTAACCGACCTTAACTCATCATTATATGTGTTGAAAAATAATGAAGCAACTGCTTATTAGTAGCATAATAGTAGCTTATACTATTACATTGAGATGATGTAAATGTGGACGTATTAATTACTTACCTCTCTAGCTTCCCCAATTCATCCTCATCGCAATTGAGTAATATATACTACTGAGTAGCCATTAGCTCGTCGTCATTCAAATATCTCTTCTTCATTTTTCCCGAAGGCTTTCCGGATGCATTGAATACTTTGAGTATTGCATCATTAGATTCCTGATATCCGTCATCATTTCTCGGAGCTTTTGTTCTATTAGTAGCAATATGAGGTTTAAAATACGTCTAGCAAAAGTTTGTAATCTCCTCGAGAACATAAGCTTCACAAATAGAGCCCTCAACCTGTGCCTTATTTTTTACCTTTTTCTTTAGGTGATTCAGATGCCGCTCGAAGGGGTACATCCACCGATAACCGACAGGACTACCAACATGTGCCTCATAGAAAAGATAAATTGGCAAATGCTCCATAGAGTCGAAGAATCCAGGAGGAAACACCTTCTTGAGATTACATAGTGTTACCACAATGTCCTTTTCTTGCTTTTCTAGACGATCGACGAGCAACTTAGTAGAACAAAGATCTCTGAAGAATATGCTGAGCTCTGTCAATGGATCCCAAATGACCTGCGGTAAAAAATTTTGAAATACAATCGGAATTAACCTTTCCATGAATACGTGACACACGTGGCTCTTCATACCCACCAGTTTGTTCTCCTTGAGGTCGACACATCTTCTCAAGTTTGACATGTACCAATCTGGAAACTTTAGACCCTGAATCTACCTACAAAGTCTCCCTTTATCCTCTTTCTCCATTGAGAAAACTGACTTAGGTTGCTTTAACTTTCCATTCCCCTCCTCTATCAAATGCAACGAAGGACATCTACATATTTCTTCTAAGTCCAACCTGGCCTTCGGATTATCTTTCGTCTTCCCCTTTACCTCCATTACAGTATTAATTATGTTATCAAACACATTCTTCTCGATATGCATGACATCAAGGTTATGTCTGATCAGATTGGTGCTCCAATGTGGCAGATCCCAGAATATACTCCTCTTCGTCCAGTTATAGGTGCGACCAAATCCGTCACACTTGTACCCCTTAGCCGACTCTTCGATAGCACTTGGTAATTTTTTTACCTCTTTCCATATCGTGTATTCGGGCCACCTTGGTGGTAGATTGGCCTTCTCCACAACGCCCGCATGAAAAGCATTCATGTTCCTCCAGTATGGATGATCCTTCGGCAAAAATTGTCGATAATAATTGAAGATGTACAGTTTGCCTCCGTATTTCAAATGGAAAGCCTTAGTATGGTCCATGCAATACGGACATGAGAGACGACCATGGGTACTCTATCCCGATAATATTCTATAGGCCAAAAAGTCGTTGATGGTCCACATAAGTGCTGCCCTCATTTAAAAATTCTACTTTCTAGAAACATCGTACGTGTTGGCACCTACTTCCCACAGCTGATTCCTCTTAGGATTGTTCGGACCCGGGATAATAACGGTTAGGAACATATACGGAGTCTTCATGCACATCCTAGGCGATAGATTATACGGAGTGACGATCACAAGACAACATGAATACTAGGAGCCCGAAAGTCTGAATGGGGTAAAATCGTCAGAGAAGAGCCCCAATCTGATATTACGTGGATTCGAAGCAAAATCTGGATACTCTCGATTAAAGTACTTTCATGCTTATCTATCGGATGGATGATCCAATACTCCTTCGATCTGTTTTCGTCAGTGTCAACTCATGTTTTCTGCAGTCTCCTTAACCATAAACAACCGCTGCAACCGCGACGTCAAAGACAAGTAGTGCATCGAATCGGTAGGCTTCCTCGTACCGACAAAATTTTCTCTATCAGTGGCCTTGTAGCGATCAGCACCACAGAATCTGCACGTATCTTCATCCTTGTCGTCTTTGTAGTACAACATGCACCCGTTGTAACATGCATCGATTTTCTCGTATCCCATCCAGAGCGATCTCACCATCCTCTTAGATCGATAGAAGTCTTTAGGCAACTTTGCACCCTCGGGCAAGATCTCTATAATCAAATCGATCATTCGATTATAGCATTCTTGCAACATGTTAAAATTGGACTTGATGCTCAATAATCTTGTAACCACCTCCAACGGTGAATGATCCTCACAACCAGGATATAGTGGAGTCCTTGTATTCTCCAGCAACTCCATAAACTTTATAGCATCGACATTCAGTACCTCTTCAGCTGCATCATAATTGTCTGGATTAAAACTAGGCCACGTCGCATCAAAAACCATGTTCACCCATCCGTCGTCGTAAGCAGCGTGGTCGTGGACATCCATATACGGATTCACATAAGGCTCCGACTCCGATGCTAAAGACACAAGTTCTCCGTGCATGGTCCACTGATAGTAATTTGACGTGAAGCCCTTCGAGTATAAATGATATGTGACTTCCACTTATGGATGATATTTCAAGTTGTGACATCTCACACACGGACAATTAATTTTGGTACCGTCCATGTACTGAGGGAACGCCTTGGCGAACTACAGGAACTGTTGTACACCCTTAATGAATTCATCCCACACACTGCACATATCATCAGGATGACGGTTGTACATCCATGAACGATGACACAGATAGTACTTCATATCCATTTCTAGATACTTCTGCAAAAATGATAGTATGTATCCTATAAATTATTACATACAATATAATTCTCTGGAGGAAGGTAAGAACTACTCTAACTTGATACACAATGCCCTATGTATGTGTGTGTGTGTGTACATATGGTTTGAATAAAAACCCTAGTTCTTTCCTAATTTAGTTCTTTGTTTCTTTACAATTTATTCAGTTTTCTTGGCTAAGTGTGATTGTTCTCCTCCAATTCCTGACCAAATAGGAAGAGGACCCATCAATTTGGTAACAATTGGTATCAGAGCCTTTGGATCATGCTCTTGAAGCTAGTGGAGAGCATGACTCGAGCAGCCATAGCTCCAGAGCTGGATCTCTCCATAGAATTAATACCTACCTGATGCAAATGGGAGGATACTTGCATTGGAAGGTACAATTCATCACTTGAACCATAAAAATTTGATAAGTTGTTAGAGGAATTGGCTATGTCAATAAGAGGGTTTGAGTTTCCACAATATGCTCCATCCATGGAAATACCTCAATCCCCTCTAAACATACCAAATATACAACAATTTGGTATAAATCCAGCTAGAATGGTACCAAATCTATCATAATTTGATATGATCCCTACTGGAGTAGCTCAATCCATTCCTCAAACAAATCAAACAACCCCAGTACAACATTTTTTCATCAAAACTCTTGCCAAACTGTAACATAGTACCAATTTTCTCATAACCAGAGAACAACTCCAGGATTTCAAGTTACTCATGCTCAATCCAAATGCCACTGCACCAAACCCTAGTTTTCTTACATCACCTATGATATCTTCCCTATGTATAAGTGCATAGTATGCACATGTTGTGCATTGCAGTATTGGAGTGTTGGGCAGGCCAGGATTTGAGTGTGAGATATGGGAGTGTTGTGCAGGCCAAGAAGGAGTCCCAGTGCACTCTTATGCACTGCAGTGGAGAGCAGCAGCAATAAGGAGATGCACATCAGCAACAAAGGGAGCAACTACAGCAGCAAGAAGAGCAACTGCAGCAGCAATGCACATCAAGCAGGGTTAGGGTTAGGGTTAGTGTGTGTCCGCGTGCGTGCGTGTGTGTGTGTGTCTGTGTGTTCGAGTTAGGGTTAGGGTTAGTGTGTGTCATGTCATGTCGTATCATGTTGTGTCGTGTCATATTGTGTTATATCGTATTATGTCGTGTTAGAGGGAAAGAGAGAGACAGAGAAAGGAGACAGAGAGAGGAGCTCACCGAGGAGAGGAGCCGAATGAAGGACTCCAGAGGGAGAAGGGAGCCGGAGGAAGGAGGAGCTGACGGTGGAGGGGGAAGGGCGCGGCCGGATGGGGGTCACAGAGAGGGAGGAGGGGACGTCGGGGGGAGGAGGGGAGCCGGAGGGAGGTCGTCGGAGGAAGGAAGGAAGCCGGAGGAAGGAGGAGCCGGAGGGGGGTTTTCAAATTTGGGAGAGGGAGAGGGAGAGATCGAAGGAAATGGAAGAAATTAGCCCTAAATAAAACAAATTTAGCGACGTTTTAGCGACGCCAATAATGATATCACTAAGTTAGCGACGTCTTTAACGTCGCTAATGACGTCGCTAAATGTCTGAAAGATATACGTTGCTAAATACATCGCTAAATGTCACAAAATAAAACATATTAGCGATGTTTAATGACCTTAATTGAACTTATAGCGACTAATCTTTTAAAAACTTAATAAAAGTGGCTAAACGTTGCTAAATGTCATCAATTAGCGACGTCTAGCGATATTTTTACATGGAGTCGCTAATTTATATTATATTAGCGACATTTTTTGTTGATGTCGCTAAAAAATATTGCTAATCACGCTTATTCTAGTAGTGGATACTCAGCGCTATTTCGAGTAGAACTGCAGTTGTTCAGTCCTTTATGGCTTGGCTAGTGACTTCATATAGATAAGAGTTGGTTTGCTTTGCTTTGATTTGGTTTATGCTTTCGCGTAGACGGCGGCCACCTTGCCTCGGCAAGAGTGTGCATTATTCGAAGATTGGATTAATAAGGCTTGGATTATGGCATCATTTGAGGATGGATATTGAGGCTTGGACGATGGTTCGATAGGTTTCCGCGTTGCTTGGGTTTGAGTAGGACGGTTTGTATGCAAGTTTCCTTTGAGTTGGATATCATTGCTTGTATATTGGCTTGAGTGGAATGCTTGCATACTTAACTTGATTTACAGCTTTCCTTAATATGTCATACCTATGCCATGAAATAAATCTAGGATTCAACTAGAAAGATCACCATATAACTTTTTGCATTCACTATTCTACTTAGTGTTGGTTTAGACGAGTGGGTTACCCCGCTCACCAGTACGGCTATGTACTGACCCACGTTTGTGGACATTATTTCAGGTACGCAGGTGTAGTGGCGCTGCTTGGATATATGGAACATAATATATGAACGGTAAGTACCTTTGTGGGCTAGAGAAAGAGCAAGAGTATTGCATCGCCTTTTCGCTGCATATACCCTGATGTGTGCTTGGTACACAATACTTGACTTTCGTTGCAACTTGGTCATTTCGATGATAACTTTGATGTTTGACAATATTGCCTTGTGCGAGCGCAACTCCAGGCTTGTACGGTATCACATCCCGATGAGAATGATTGTCCTGCGGGAGCGCTGTAACATTGTAATTCATGTCCAGCGGGAACGATTGAGCTTACGGGAGATTGGGGCGGGACACATATGACAATGATTGGTGGTCCTAGGAAGATAGCCATATGCGGCCAATAAAGTAGCAAAACTTACGTCTTAGACTGAATCTCATGCAGCGCTGACTCCATGCGCCTTGCTGGGAAAGGGAAGGATGTGAACTTGGACTCTTCATACTACGCACCGGTACGTGCTAGATCAAAATAATCCAGGGCAGTGCGAGCTCGCCAAGCTCAAGCAACTGCTTATACGGTCGACCGTCAGCACGCTTCGCTAGCTGTTACGCGAGCCCCTACCGAGAAGTTATAGGAGACTGACCCATGTGTCCGGCCCACAGTGGCAAACAAACAGGGTCAGTCTCAAAATTCTTCCATCTGTGACTTTGGGAGAGTTCTTGTACAAACCCCAGGACAGGGAGCAAAGACAACACCTACTTACCCATGTGCTTGGTTTAACCGTGCTCATAACAAGGGTGTAAAGGTGGACCAGCCCTCGCTTGATTTATGCAACGTGATCAAACACGAGCGCAAAATGAGGGAAGCAACCACGACATGTGAGGTATCCCCTCTAGGATACCCCTGTGCCAATATCATCATCAACTACTGCTGTACTAAAGCAACAGTGCCAACAAACAGGCAATTGATATTCCAACGACTACAACTAAAGGCACTTACCCAGCAACATCCCAAAAAATAGGTGCAATTACCAGAGACGGAGGAGCTGCCCTTTGCCTCATACTATTCTGCTTGGATGTCTCCCTCCATAAAGGAGATCAGAAGTCTAGCGCCTCAAACCCTTCGCTTTTGACCAGCATGTTGAGAAGGTGGATCCAAGGAGGACATGCGGCAGTACCTACAGAAGGAGTTTTCTAGGGCACCTGCTCCAAGAAGAAACTATCAGCTGCTGGGGGTGGTTCTTCCTTAGGACCCCTAGTGATTTTTTAATATGGGGGTAGCAATACCCTATAACTCCACGACAATCCAGTATTCCGAGGGGACAACATTTCCAAGGAACTGATGTCAAGATCCCTGGGGGTAGTCACCTTCACCAGGAAGATGCATCTTCCGACGCTAGGGGTAGTATTCTCTCAGAGTCCGAAGAGGATGCGACGCTGACAACTTTCTCCTAGTATTGTTCGATGCAAGAGTACGAGATAAAAAGTACGACATCCATTATTCCATCTACTGCCTCCCATGTAAGAACAGTATACATGGCGGGGGACGATCACGAGGGCCCCAGCAATAGACAGTGCCTCAAAATTCTTGAGGCTATGATGCACACCATGAGTGCATTGATGCAAGACTTGACCCAGAAAATATTGAAGATCAAGACAAACATGGCCTTACAGCCACCAAGAACCTCGGGACAAGCTAGTCCAGATCCTGGGGCAAATGGAGGCAAACGCTACTGCTTCGTCCATCAATATCGATCACATTATGCTCGGATCATATACTCCTTCCACGGTAGATGAGGCCCAGGAAGCGATACAGGAGGTACGGGAATTGTGATCCCTCTTGGACTCAATGGGGAACCAAGACTTACTGCGAGAACTCGGAATTCGACAACCATATCCCCTCGAGTGGATAGACGTTCCCTATCCACCTAAATATAAGCCCTTTAACTTAAATTTATTTGAAAGGAAGACGTCTCATCATTAGTACATGAACTAATTTGAGACAGCAACAGGGCATCTGCCTCGTAGTGATGCTCTCCTCACCAAGCTCATTGTTGGGGCATTATCGGGGGTCGCCTTCGATTGGTTCTGTAGTCACCAAGATAATTGCACATCGTTATTCGACGATCTTAAAAGTCTCTTTCTCTCCCGATTCTATGACGGAGTATGTGACATAACGATATCCTCCTTGGTGGACATCATAGAAAAGAAAATGAGCCTGTACGGAAATAAGTCGAATGCTACAGGCAAGCCGTGCTGAAGCTGCCCTTGGGTAATCCTGAATCTACTCTGATAGACATGTGCCAAAAGAACCTAATTTCGATGGTCAGGCTATGGATGGGTGACACCTAATTCAAAGACTGGATGACATAAATCATAAATGTCGTCGATACTGAGAAGAAGGTGAAGGACGCATGTCTAATAGAAATATAGATCCCTGTCACCGAGGATAGGCGAAAATGCTTCTACAACATCAATAACAATAGCGGCAACAACTTTCAGAATAGTAAGGGAAAGCAATCTCTGGTCGTCAATATAAACAAGAAGCCCGATCAAAAGCCCACGGAGGCTCCGAAGCCGAAAGAAACTTATTCCTTCTAAGATGATGACAACATGGCTATCTTTTACGTACTAATAAAGGAACACAAGCTTCGGCTTCCGGACGTCAAGCGTCCTGTTGAGGTAGCCAAAATGAATAATCTGAAGTACTGCCACTACCATCATTATATCCACCATATGACACAGGATTGCTATACCCTGAAGTGGTACATCCAGCGTCAGTTCGACCCCAAGGCCCTCATCTTAGATTTTGATGACAAGATAGTTGTCACAAATATGGTATCTCTCCAGTTCGGCAAATTTTCGACCATAGAAGCCCAAGACGGCATAATCCCGATCCCCCGGGCAACGATGTAGGTCGTCAATCTTTCGTCGGCTCATGACCAAACAGCCGGGCTGATACCTCTCACTATGCCACATGGAGAGGTCATGTGGGTCCATCTAGACATTGCTTCAGAATTGATACAGTAAAAAATATCTTCTGCCACCAAGACTAAGGTCAAGAAGTCAAAGTCCTGCTATATGGTTTCTATCTCTCCAGAAGAAGCTATAGCAGGAACAACAAGATTAGGCCCGGCGTACCAACACGAGTATGATGCCCCTGGCGATGGTGCACTCCCAATTATTGCACCTGCAACATCGAATCCGGGTCCATCCCATCCTCCGATAGTGGACAAGTCCAAGTAGAAAGAACCTCGCTTTGACAGACCGCTGCACAAAGATACAGCCCAAGGGCTGGAGAAGCCGTACAACTTTGACATCTTGGTGCGACTGGCCAATACTCCAACGAATTTGTGTTTATTCGAGCTTCTTCAATTCTTCAAAAACACTCGGGATGCTATTAGTGAGGCATGACAAAATGCCGACACCTACCTGGCGTAGGTCAAGCAGCCAGCTAAGGATCCTGTCACCTTCCCCTACTATAACAATGTGATGGAGGCGATACCCAATATTACTTTCTCGCAACAAGACATATTGCTAAAGAATAATTGGCACAATCGTCCTCTATATTATATATGATACATTGGCTCCATCAAGGTGGACTGGATGCACATTGACCCTGGTTCCTCAATCAGCATCATCCTGTGAAGTCTGCTTTAGATCTTGGGCATCCCGATGCATCGCCTGGCAGCGACCAACACTGCCATCAGTGGCTTCAACACGGGAAGAAGCTACCCTCTGGGCAAGATTCGCTTGAAGTGCCAAATAAAAGATCTAAAAATAACGGTCACCTGCTATGTCATAGATGTAGATGTATCCTATAACGTTCTTCTGGGATATCCATGGATACATCAATACATACCTTCAACCTTGCATCAGTGCTTGAAGTACGTGGACGATCACGGCATCGTCAAGACTGAATTTGTCGACGTAGATCCTTTCCTTTCAAAGGGGTAGAGGCTTACTACTGTGATTTACTCATGTACAAGCAAGTCTACCAGGATGAAGGAGGGAATGATGCCGACGACGAAGAAAAAATTGACGTAATATTAGGCAAACCTTTGACGGTCCACCTCAAAGGACATTCGTGTGACACAATCCTTCCCCTCATTGTAAAGATATAGAGGAAGGCACGACAACCTCTGATGGTACGAATGCCAAATCAGAAGAAAGACCCAGTGCCAGCTTCTGTCCCCGAACCAAAAGGGGTCAAGATTCGCAGGAGGCCTCCAAATCCCTCACCTGCATCGGAGATAAATCTCGAGAAAGATGAACTAGTAGAGTACATAGCGGCCCACGCTAATGCTCCATCCCTAGACGTTGTAATTCTTCTGGAAAAGATCTCCTACTTTATGAATAAATGGTTATCTTTGAACTGCTCCGATGTCGCTCACTTGAGCATATTGTACTCCCTAGAACATATGGTATAAGCCTGCAACTGCATACACAGGTAAGTAATACCTATGCAGTAAACCAGATCCTCCTTAGCTAAGGTTCCTACTTCACAGTTCTAGCAAGGAGGAGGAGAGACAAATCCATCATCTTCGGCAGGGTTAAATGCCCCCGGTCCTTCATTTCGGAGGAACACGAGCCAAGTTTCAAAACCGAAAAAATACAACTCTATCGGTTCAATGGTCAAGCCAAACACCTCATCCAGAAGATGGCTTATGATCTTAAAAGCAACTGAGGTCTGAATTACGGCAAATGTTGACGACTGCCCTTACGCCTCAACGCTCCGGCAGGCAAGTCTGAGGATTACTACCATAAGATCAAGCATGACTTAGGGTATGTTACACCTCCCACTACCCCCGAAGGCTCGGATGAAGAAGATGAGTTACACTCTCACTATCCAGAGAGATGCTCAAATAAATATTGTCTACCAACATGGTGTCAGCTGACCCCGAGGAAGACGACGAGGATCCTCCAAAACTCTTTAAAGTAGAACCATGGGCCCAATGCCTAGATGCATAATGGAAGATACGGTTCGAACAACGAAAATCTTCCAATGAGGATGAAGTCGTACAAGTCAATCTTGGCAAAGAATCCTCTCCTAAACCTATCTTTATCAACAAGAGTCTGACGGATGAGGATTGGGAATTCCTATTACAGCTCGTCAAAGAATACATCGATATCTTTTCCTGGAGTTACGAAGACATGCCGGGACTGGACCCCCAAATAATGGTCCATAAACTCAATATTTTTCTGAACTCTAATCCTGTTAAGCAAAACTAATGGCAATTTCGGCCGGATATCATGAATGTCATCAAAGCTGAAGTCAACAAACTAATAGCTAGTGGCTTCGTCCATGAAGAGAAACATCCAGATTTTGTAGCCAACATCGTGCCTATCGTCAAAAAAAAAAGATCCACATCTGCATCAACTTCTGCGATCTAAATTTGGCCTGCCCTAAGGACGAGTTCTCCCTTCCGATCACAGACATAATGATCAAAAACACATGCGACTTCGAGCACATGTCCTTCATGGATAGATTCTCAGGCTACAATCAAATAAAGATGTCTCATGACGATGAGAATCATACATCTTTTCGAACATCGATAGGATTATACAGCTACACAGTCATGCCCTTCGATCTGAAGAACGTCGGTGCAACATTCCAACGAGCGATGAGTACCATCTTCCATGAGCATCTACGTAAGATGATCGAGTGTTACGTTGATGATATCACCGTCAAGAGTCCTCCAAAGATGATCACCTCTGGGATTTGAAGACTGTGTTCGACCTCATGCGTATGCACCAACTCAAGATGAATTCTACCAAATCTTTCCTAGGAGTCTCCAGCGGAAAATTCTTAGGTTTCCTCATAACTTTGAAGGGTATCCATGCAGACCCTGACAAGACTAAAGCAATCCTTGAAATACGTCCACCGAAGAACCTCAAAGAACTTCGTGGTCTTCAAGGAAGATTGGCCTACATCAAGAGGTTCATATCAAACCTCTCTGGACGTTGTCATTTGTTAACTCAGCTTATGAAGAAGGGAGTCTCCTTTGTATGGAACGAAGAATGTCAACGCTCTTTCGACGACATCAAGGAGTATCTCATAAATCCCTAGTATTGGTGGCCCCCATTGTGGGAAGACCCTTATTACTGTATGCATGGATAATGGATCACTCCCCCGGGGCTCTGCTAGCCAAAACAAATGATGTCGGTCATAAACATGCCATCTACTATCTCAGTAGGATGATGGCAGGCATAGAGCACATTTATAACCCCATCGAGAAGGAGTGCCTTGCTCTAGTCTTCACCATCTAGAAGACCCGATATTACATGACAGGGCAAACCATCCACATGATCTCACGAGTTAATCCCCTCAGGGTCCTCTTGACAAAACCTGGAGTGCTCAACTCTCGCCTAGCCATATAGGAAATAATGCTGTCACTATATGACATGATATTCGTCCCAAAGAGGCGGTCAAAGGTCAGGCATTGACATATTTTCTTGCAGCCCACTCGGTACCGAAAAGATCGAAGCTCTACGTGGAGATCCCAAACGAGGTCGCAGACTCAAACATGACCACGAGCGCAGAAGCCGTTTGGCGAATGTTCTTCAACGGTGCTTCAAGAACTGGGTCCAAAGGCGATATTGTCACTGGCTTTAGGATAGTACTAATCTTCCCATATGATCTGGTCATCAACCGCGCCTACACTCCCATTAATCCATGCTCCAATAATATGACAGAGTATAACGCCCTCGTCATTGGGTTCCAACTCGCCAAACATGTAAGAGTGAACTTCCTAGAAGCCTACGACGATTCCAAGATGATAGTCAATCAAGTTCGAGGCGAGTACGAAGTCCAAAATAAAGACTTACTCCCCTACCACCAAGTCGCGCTTAGAATAATCTCCACCTTCGAGGGGTACTTCATAGAGCACGTCCCTTAGCTGTAAAATATTGAGACTGACGCCCTGGCCGGCCTCACAATCTCTCTATCTGTTTCGGTCAATACTCATGAACTGATTACCGTGATCGGTTAGGAGTTGTTCTGCCCGAAGAATAACCTATGTCTGTGCCTAAGCTACTTAATAGAGACAAGCACCGACTCCCAAGACTGGAGACTCCTATTCATCGACTACGCATTCTATGGAATTCTCTCCGAGAACCCAAAGGAAGCCACTTACATCTGAAGATATTTCTTCCGGTTCTATTATGATATGGCTACTAAAATATTGTATCTCCGCTCCTATGATGATCTTTTGTTACGATGCCTATCGAATACAAAAGTGAAGTAGGCTCTCCACGAGGACTACGACGGGGTTTGCGGTGCCCATCAGCTACAGGACCGTCTCCGGAGAATATGTTACTATTGGCCGATAATGGTAACAGATGTCGTTGACTACGCAAGAAAGTGTCAAGCGTGCCAAATCCATGCAGACTTCATCCACCAACCCTCAAAATTTCTACACTCGACTGTTGCGTCCTAGTCGTTCGATGCCTGAGGCATGGATATTATAGGCCCGATCAGTCCACCTTCGTCTAAGGGACATCAGTTTATCCTCGCCATTATCGACTACTTCTCCAAGTGGACAGAAGCTATCCCACTCGCTGCAGTCAAGATATCAAACGTGATCAGCTTTCTCAAGCATCATGTCATATATCGCTTTGACTTGTCACAAAGAATCATCCATGAAAATGGTCCATAGTTTACATGTCATACTTTTTATTTGTTTTGTGACAAGAACTGAATTTAGAATGTAGCCTCGACTGCCTACAATCCAGCAACAACTAGTCTGGCAGAAGGCTTTAATAAGACCATCATAAAGCTTCTCAAAAAGTTTGTGTCATCTAACAAATGCGACTGGAATGAGAAGCTGGGTAAATATCTTTGGGCATACCGCACAATGGTCCAGATGCCAACTAGTAGCATGCTATTATTCTTGGTCTATGGAAGCAAAGCGATCCTCCCCCTCAAGGTCCAAATTCCCTCGATCTGAGTGGATCTCTCCAACCGGCTAACCTTCGATGACAATCACCATCGACGGCTACAAGAGTTAGAAGCACTCGACGAGAAATGGCTCTTATCTCAACAACGCATTGAGCTATACCAAGCACGTCTCTTGGGAGCCTTCAACAAACGGGTGAAGAAGAGGACTTACCAAGTGGGTGACCTTGTCCTGACAGTAAGAAGGCTAATGGTTCTGACCCACACGACGGCTGGCAAGTTCTAACCCAAATGGGAAGGCCTGTTTATCGTAGAATCAGTATTCTTCAACGGTGCCTACCGACTGGCGAAAACCAATGGCGACTTGCTCATGATGACCATCAATGACAAGTTCCTGTAAAATTACTATATCTAAGGCTAGGCTGGTACTTCCCTATCCCTATCAGAGACAACTAAGATGTACAGTGTTTACACTCTTGGTTCTTCTTCCCAAGTAAGTGCCTAGGTACGGCCTTGCCCTTCCTATACAAATCATTGTAGAAGCCATTATCTATATTCATGAGTCCTGGATACGCAACGGATAATGGATCCTCAAAAGCTCCCCAGCATGATCAGTCCTTAGGTCTACTTGCACACTCCCGTAGTGACCACTCAAACCGATCTCGTTAGACGTAAGCCATGTTTACATTACCTCTGAGATGCTGACCTAACATCTTTTTTTGGCCGAGTTTGCCATGTCTATATTATATCTGAGCAAACCTTCCGTATTTGGCTATCGATTATCATGTCCATATTACCTCAGATATCAGTTATCATCTCAACTTATCACCTGTACTTAACCCTAAGTTTGTCACGACCCGCAACCGGGGTAAGGGTACTAGTCGGAAACAACGCCCAGCCTACGCCGCAGAATCGGCGGTAGAACGCTGTCTAGAAAGTCTATCTAATATAATGAACCACCAAAAGATAGTGTACTCAATCACAGAATTAAGATAGAATGAACACGAATCAGATAAGAATAGAATAGTCATCAACTCATGAGTTTAAAATAATACATCAATGAGTCTGAAGAGTAACAAAAATAAGCTGGAGACAAATCCAGTACAAAAGAATACTATTATACTATAAGCTACACTCCAGGGTCAACTGTCTCAGTTGGGATAAGTCCCTCTTGAGCCAGGGTCTCCGAATCTAAACCCACAACATCCTGGGGTCCATAATAGGTAGGGTACTCCTCAGTGTCATCTGGAAAAATATATCCAGTCAGGAAAGGAGCAGAGTACATCTCTAATAGCAGTTCTAATCCATGATAAAAACTATATAACAGTAAATAGCTGTGGATAAACAAGATGCACAAAATAGATACAAGAGATATATAGACAGTAAGGAAATACTGGAAAGAAATACAATAATGAACAATATGCCAATGAAACAATAATACTAATGACTAAGTGTGTGAGTACTAGCTTAACATGTGATCGGCTTGGGCAAGATAAAATGCGGCCTGGCTAATCATATGTGCGGTGCATGATCAACACTATTCGCTTACCAATACTTTATTCAATAGGGATTTGATCACATATCTATACTAATACTCCCCACCCCCAACTGGTATAATAGATCCAACCACGGTATGCTATGGCACTAGATTCCCCAAGAAGATAGCTAGTCTCCCCGAGAATCGGTGTCTGTACATGTACAAGATAACCAATGAAACAATACTTGCACCATATACACCATATACCAAGGAATAACATCTCATGACGAGATCCGGATATACCAATCCGTGTAACCATAGTGTCGAGAGAAATATGTAAATCTACACTAGATACAACGAACATAGAGGATATCATAAATGAGAAACTATCAGAGAATGTACTCGCCTGAAATCCAAAGAACAGTCTCACAGATGTCTGACTCGGTGCCTCGAAGACCTAGATATGGAATACCACATTAAAACAAGGTCCCGGAAAGAGAACAAGTCAAACTAGTCAACTCCTAGGTCAATAAATAAATTCTAAGTCAAAAGTCAACTATGGTCAACTCTAAAGTCAACTAAAGTCAAACCAAGGTCAACCACACAAGAAATCTATATAAATAATATAGAAATAAAATACAACAATATAGGAATAAAAATTAGATCCCAAATCATACTCACACAAAGTCTACTACTAATACAAATAATATATACCCTAAAATAATATATATACAACCAATATGTATACAAATAACATAATATATTATTACAAATATTATACCTCACAAAACACATATATATTAACATATATATATACACAATAATAATATATAAAATATAATTTAAAACTGCCAAAGCGTCACTGTGTTAAAAATACAAATTAATTAAAACAGCTTATACTGACAGTCTCAACTGTCACAGAAAACGTCGCAAAAGCCACTGTGTAATAAAACCCACTGCTGCTGCATTGGTGACAGTTAATCAACTGTCACCGAAAACTGTCGCCACTGCTGCTAAGATCTCGCCCGCAGCATTAATGACAGAACTGTCATTAATGCACAGTGGGCTACAGCGGCTGCTGCTGACCCGCCTATTTAGCGATAGTTTCACTGTCATAGAAACCACTGTCACTAAAACACAGAAATATATATATATATAAATATATATATACAATAATAATCACAATACATATATATAAATAAATAATTATATACTTATATATATATGCACATATAAACTTATAATTAAATACCAATAGTTACAACACATGCACATATTAATGTTCATATTTGACATGACTAGAAGCACACCTAAAATATATACATTAATATACAAATAATTACATAATAATTATAAATAATATAATTACACAATTAAACACATAAATATATTTTATAAAATATTTATATATAATTTATACTATTAACATAAGTACATATATAATTACATGCAAGAAAGCTACATATTATATTTGTACATCATATTAGCACACACAAAAATATATAGATCTATGCTACAATAATTACTATAATAAATACACAAAATAAATATATAATATCTATATATATTTACTAATTATAATTGAAGAATTTAAACCATACATAATTAGATCTATTAAAAAATCTACACAATTGGAGAGTATCACACCGTATCCCACTAGATCTAGGATACGCATGTGACACGAATCCAACACACAACCAATTGTACCCCAAAGGATACAAACAAATCACAAATAATATTTATGAATAAATCAAAGTGTCAAAAGTAGATCTATGTGTCCGTGTCAAAATACGACATGTTCAAAGCCCCGTGTCGGAGGGAAAACCCCCAAAATGACACGTATCACCAAATAGTTGGGATACGAACCACATGTACCAAATTATGGACACGACACTAGCCCCAAACACATAAGCTCATGTCCAATTGATCTATAGGATCAATTGATACACACAACAAAATTTAAATTCGGAATTCCAACAAAATTAACACAAAAAGCACCATAACTTTCTCCATGGGTCTCCTATGAACACAAAACAAAGTCCTATGGGTAGTACATACATATAGGTTGATTTTACATGATTAAATCTCAGATTTAGAAGCTATTTAAATAGGAAAATCTGAATTATACCTATTGGGAGATGGATTCTCAATGAAACCTCCAATTGAGAAGAACTTGCTTCCAAATTATAGATCCTTGCTCCTCTTTGTAGATCCTTGCTTCCTTCTTCTAGATCCTTGCTTCCTCCTTCTCTAATGGTAAATTGGAAAGAATTTGGAATGAATTTGGTAGGGAATTGGAATGGGAATGGAGGGAATTTGGGAGTGGAAATTCTAGATCTAGATTTGGAATGAGAATGAGAGGAGAGTGAAATTTCCCCCCTCTTTTAATAGGCCGGCCTTGCCCCTCTCCCAAGCAATTATAAAATGTCCAATGTACCCCTTGGGGCCTCTCATGAAGAAATAATTAAGGAAGGAAGCTTCTAGTCTAATCACTTAATTAATTTAATCCATCTCCTTAACTATGGGCTTTCTAAATGGGCCAAATCTAACTATTTAATTCATGTTGGTCCATAGGTCCAAACTACACTAGTTGGGTCTACTAAAATAAGTCCAAAATAATTAAATAATATCCAACAATAATTAAATAATACAACAAAAATTATTTACCATGCACAATATTTATTTAAATAGGAAATTACTAAAATACCCTTTTTCCTAAAATGTGGTAGTGACAAGTCTACCC
Source organism: Iris macrosiphon (assembly GCA_036927795.1). Classification (NCBI taxonomy): domain Eukaryota; kingdom Viridiplantae; phylum Streptophyta; class Magnoliopsida; order Asparagales; family Iridaceae; genus Iris; species Iris macrosiphon. The sequence continues at coordinate 43,440,905 of JAYESA010000015.1, forward strand.
TCCTTAAAATAATTTTGTCCTCAAAATTCAAAAACGAAAACTACCCCCAGAAAAACACAGAACAGAACTAAAGAATCACAACTAACTAATGATCAGAACATAACAATGAACAGAACATAACTAGAAATAACATACCTCAAGGTACAAACAAATATGGATAACGCTCTCGCATGTCATCCTCTCTCTCCCAGGTAGACTCCCCCGGAGAGTGATGCCTCCATACGACACGCACCAAAGGAATAGTCTGGTTCCTCAGCACCTTCTCTCTCCGATCCAGAATTGCAACTGGCTGCTCTGGATAGCTAAGAGTAGGGCCCACCTCTATCTCCGAGTGATCCAATACATGACTAGGATCTGCCACGTATCGTCTCAACTGCGACACATGAAACACGTTGTGCACTCCCTCCAATGCAGGTGGCAAGTCTAGTCTATAAGCAACTGCACCGACCCTCTCTAGAATAGTGAAAGGTCCGATGAATCGCGGACTAAGCTTTCCGCCTCCACCGAAGCGAATCGTGCCTCGTGTCAGAGAAATCCTCAGAAACACCAAACCACCCACCTAGAACAAAACACCATCTTAAGAACTTAATCTATAACAAACAAGAACAAGCACAAACAAAATCTAAACTATACCTCAAACTCCAAAGGTCTCCGATGGCTATCGGCCCAATGCCGTTGTCTGTCCTGCGCCACTCGAAGTCTGTCTCTGATCAAATGAACCTTCTCCGCTGCATCCACAACCATCTCTGGCCCAAGCAAAACTCTCTCTCCAACATCGTCCCAAGACAAAGGAGTACGACACCTCCGACCATATAGAGCTTCAAAAGGTGACATCTCTATACTGGCCTGGTAACTGTTGTTGTAAGCAAACTCTACCAAATGGAGATGGTCCTCCCAAGAACCCTCGAAATCTAGTACACAAGTGCACAACATATCCTCGAGAGTCTGGATAGTCCTCTCTGACTGCCCATCTGTTTGGGGATGATATGTAGTACTAAACTTGAGCTGAATGCCCAAACTCTCCTGCAAACTCCTCCAGAAATGAGAAATGAAACGACTATCTCGATCTGAGACTATGCTGACGGGAACTCCGTGTATCCTAACGATCTACCTCACATACATCTCTGCCAGCTTCTCCGTAGACAAACCCACCTTGAAAGGCAAAAAGTGGGCCGACTTGGTCAATCTATCAACAATGACCCAAATCGCGTCTTTCCCTCCTGGAGATCGTGGAAGTCCGGACACAAAATCCATAGTAATGTGTTCCTCCACTCTGAAATGGGTAATGGCTGAAGTAACTCTCCTGGCCTCTGCCTCTCGGCTTTCACCTGCTGGCACACTAAGCATCTGGATACAAACTGTGCCACTTCCCTCTTCATGCCATACCACCACACACTCTCTCGCATATCCCGATACATCTTGTTAGCACCTGGATGTATGGAATACTGAGAGCGATGCGCTTCCTGCAATACCTCCTCGCGCAACTCCCCACTAGGCACACACAATCTAACTCCATGCCTCAAAGATCCATCCTCTGCAATAGTGAAATTATCCTCCAATCCTGCTCTCACCTGAGCTCTGATACTCCTCAAAGATACATCATCATACTGTGCTGCCTTGATCCTGTCCATCAAATCTGAGTGTATCTGCAATCTCCATATTTGTATAGCACACCCAGGAACAATCACCTCAATGCTCAAGCTCTCCAAGTCCTCCAACAAATATCGATCCTGCGTCAAGAACATAGCTACCGGATACCTGCTCAAAGCATCGGCAACTACATTGGCTTTCCCAGGATGATATTGCAAAGAGATAACAAAATCCTTCATCAATTCCAACCACCGACGCTGCCTCATGTTCAACTCCTTCTGCGTGAAAACGTACTTCAAGCTTTTGTGGTCTGTGAAGATCTCCACACGCTCTCCGTACAAATAATGTTTCCACAACTTCAGGGCGAATATGACAGCTGCCAACTCTAAATCATGGGTAGGATAGTTCTTTTCATGAGGACGCAATTGCCTGGATGCATAGGCAATCACTTTCCCATGCTGCTGAAGAACACAACCTAAACCCTTCCCCGATGCATCACTATAAATAGTGAAACCTCCGGACCCTAATGGCAACGTCAAAATAGGAGTAGACGTCAACCTCTTCTTCAACTCCTCAAAAGCAACTTGGCAATCCTCCATCCAAACAAACTCCACATCCTTCCTTGTGAGTCTGGTCATCGGCTCGGCAATCCTCAAAAAATCTTGCACAAACTTTCTGTAATAGCCTGCCAATCCCAAGAAACTCCTGATCTCTGCTACTGAACTCGGAGTCTTCCAAGATTCTACTGCTGAAATCTTCTTCGAATCCACTGAAATACCATCACCAGTCACAACATGCCCCAAGAATTCTACTTTGTCCAAGAAAAACTCACATTTGGACAACTTCCCATAAAGCTTCTCCTTCCTCAGCACATCTAACACAATCCTCAAATGCTCCTCATGCTCCTCCGGTGTCCTCAAGTATATGAGTATGTCGTCGATGAACACCACCACGAACTTGTCAAGGTACTGGTGGAACACCTTGTTCATCAAGTTCATAAATACCGCCGGTGCATTAGTCAAACCAAACGGCATCACCATAAACTCGTACTGACCATACCGAGTTCTAAAAGCAGTCTTCGGTATGTCCTCCGGCTTCACCTTCACTTGATGGTAGCCTGATCTTAAATCTATCTTAGAAAATACCTTTGCACCACTCAACTGATCAAACAGATCATCAATCCGTGGCAAAGGATACTTATTCTTGATAGTGAGATTATTCAAAGCCCTGTAATCAATGCACATACGCACCGATCCATCCTTCTTTGGTACAAACAATACCGGGACTTCCCATGGTGAAGAACTCGATCTGATAAACCCCTTATCCTGCAATTCGTCCACCTGCTTCTTCAACTCGACCAGCTCGCTGTTGTTTACTCTATAGACATGTTGTAAAATTGGTTCTGCACCTGGCACCAAGTCTATAGAAAATTCAACATCTCGATCTGGTGGCAATCCTGGCAATTCTCAGGAAACACATTCAAGAATTCTGCTATCAATGGATATGGCAACTCCTTGTCTTCTACCATAGCTCCACAAATAATGCCTTCTTCCTGCTCTACAGCTCCTCTAGTAAACTCGAACTATGGCTCTCCTGGCGGACCAAACAAAACTCTACCTCCTCTACAGTCTATGCTAGCACGGTGCCTACTCAACCAATCTATCCCAAGTACAATGTCATAGCTTGGAAGTGGCATTATAAGTAGACATGCACTCAATTCCCAGCCTCCCAGAGTAACTCTTCGATCCTTGCAAATATCATTAACCAGGATAATGCCTCCCCCGGTCATGATCTTGCAAGTCCTAAGCAAAGACTCAGCTACCAAACCATGCTTCAGAGCAAAAGAAATAGATACAAAACTATGGGAAGCACCACTATTAAACAAAGCTAAAGCTGGAATGGAATCAAGAAGAATAGAACCTGCGATGACATCTCCTGTAGGTTCCTCCTTTTCGATGGTCATAGCTAACGCTCGTCCCTGCCGAGCACCTCCCTGCTGTTGATGCTGGACAAAACGCTACTGCTGTGTCGGAAGCGGTCCCCTCGGTTGTGCTGCAGGTGGTCTCGTCTGTGTCCTCGGAGCTGGAGCTGCTCCTTGAACTGCACGACGAGGATACTCCCTCGATTGATGCCCTTCAGTACCATAATACAAATAAACTCCTAGCCTCCTCCTGCAAACTTCCCAGATATGGCCGGGATTCTTGCAGAAGTTGTATGGAGCCTACTGTAACTGCCTCTGCTGTTGAGGTGCCTGGTGAAAAGGCGCTCTAGCTGGAGTCTGGTTCTGCTGTGGCTGCTGGAAATGTCTGGACTGGAAATGAGGACGTTTGGCAAATACTGCACTGCCGTTGGCCCCCAGAAAAGAATCACGGTCTCTCTTGGTCTTCAAACCCATATCCCGCTCAACCTTGCGTGCCTCCGCAAGTATCTCCGAGTATGTCTCATAAAAAGACGGAATAAGAATCTTCACCTCCCAGTTTAGACCCTCTCGGAAACGAATAGCTCGAACCTCCGGCTCCCTTACCAAGTACTCTGCAAATCGGCTCAACCTACCGAACTCCGCAGCATATTCCTCCACAGACATGCTCCCCTGAATGAGACTCTCAAATTGTCTCCCCAAGTCAAGCCTGTCTATCAGATCAAAAAACTTCTTCTTGAAAAGGTCCTTGAATACCTCCCAAGATTGTCCTGCGTCAACTAGAACCGGCTCATTCCTGAACCAAGTGCGAGCGACGTCAAACAGTTGAAGTCCTACCGCCTCAACCTTCAGATCTTCAGAAAGACGGGATACCCTCATAAGACGCTCAATGTCCTCGAGCCAATCACCAGCATAGACGATGCCCTCCATCCCTTTGAAAACCCTAGGCTCCAGTTTCTTGAAGTCCTGAATGTTGCCTGGCCGAAGCTGAGCAACTTGAGGAACAACCTGCTGCTGGATCGGAACTCCTCTCTCAACTACAGCACGAGCAAGCTGATGAGCACTCTCGATGCCCTGCCATAGAACGTCGGTCTGCCTCTGATGTGCCTCTGACTGAGCCTTCTGTGCCTCGAGCATCTCACGAAACAGTGTAAACATCTGTGACGCCTCTGCTGGCACAGGAGGTGGAGGTGGAAGCCCCTCAGATACAGCTGGCACAGTCCTCTGAGTAGGTGGTGGACCTCCGAAAGCAGCTGACACTCCAATCACCGAAGAAGTGACTGGTGCAGGCCCTCGGGATGTCGCAGACCTCTCAGAAGCTGCTCTCCCCTGCTGTGATCTAGTCTTAGGTGGCATCCTGAGACAAAGTGAAAGAAAGAATCAATATGGCACAAGATGTAAGACATCAAGGAAAGGACAGTTTAAGAGATCAAGTATCAATATCAAAGAAGAATAGTTGAATCAAAAGAATTTTCCTAGATGTGATTGAGTATCTCAGCCTATATCCTATATCCTATTGCAGGCTCGCAGTAGTACAACTAAGTTGTCGCACTACCACAACATCACATACTTGTGAAGCTAGACCAGCATGGGCTACCACCAAAAATGTGTCACGACCCGCACCCGGGGTAAGGGTACTAGTCGGAAACAACGCCCAGCCTACGCCGCAGAATCGGCGGTAGAACGCTGTCTAGAAAGTCTATCTAATATAATGAACCACCAAAAGATAGTGTACTCAATCACAGAATTAAGATAGAATGAACACGAATCAGATAAGAATAGAATAGTCATCAACTCATGAGTTTAAAATAATACATCAATGAGTCTGAAGAGTAACAAAAATAAGCTGAAGACAAATTCAGTACAAAAGAATACTATCATACTATAAGCTACACTCCAGGGTCAACTGTCTCAGTTGGGATAAGTCCCTCTTGATCCAGGGTCTCCGAATCTAAACCCACAACATCCTGGGGTCCATAATAGGTAGGGTACTCCTCAGTGTCATCTGAAAAAATATATCCAGTCAGAAAAGGAGCAGAGTACATCTCTAACAGCAGTTTTAATCCATGATAAAAACTATGTAATAGTAAATAGCTGTGGATAAACAAGATGCACAAAATAGATGCAAGAGATATATAGACAATAAGGAAATACTGGAAAGAAATACAATAATGAACAATATGCCAATGAAACAATAATACTAATGACTAAGTGTATGAGTACTAGCTTAACATATGATCGGCTTGGGCAAGATACAATGCGGCCTGGCTAATCATACGTGCGGTGCATGATCAACACTATTCGCTTACCAATACTTTATTCAATAGGGATTTGATCACATATCTATACTAATACTCTCCACTCCCAACTGGTATAATAGATCCAACCACGGTATGCTATGGCACTAGATTCTCCAAGAAGATAGCTAGTCTCCCCGAGAATCGATGTCTGTACATGTACAAGATAACCAATGAAATAATACTTGCACCATATACACCATATACCAAGGAATAACATCTCATGACAAGATCCGGATATACCAATCCGTGTAACCATAGTGTCGAGAGAAACATGTAAATCTACACTAGATACAAAGAACATAGAGGATATCATAAATGAGAAACTATCAGAGAATATACTCGCCTGAAATCCAAAGAACAGTCTCAAAGATGTCTGACTCGGTGCCTCGAAGACCTAGATATGGAATACCACATTAAAACAAGCTCCCGGAAAGAGAACAAGTCAAACTAGTCAACTCCTAGGTCAATAAATAAATTCTAAGTCAAAAGTCAACTATGGTCAACTCTAAAGTCAACTAAAGTCAAACCATGGTCAACCTCACAAGAAATCTATATAAATAATATAGAAATAAAATACAACAATTTAGGAATAAAAATTAGATCCCAAATCATACTCACACAAAGTATACTACTAATACAAATAATATATACCCTAAAATAATATATATACAACCAATATGTATACAAATAACATAATATATTATTACAAATATTGTACCTCACAAAATACATATATATTCACATATATATATATACAATAATAATATATAAAATATAATTTAAAACTGCCAAAGCGTCACTGAAAACAGGGAGTTAAAAATACAAATTAATTAAAACAGCTTATAGTGACAGTCTCAACTGTCACAAAAAACGTCGCAAAAGCCACTGTGTAATAAAACCCACTGCTGCTGCATTGGTGACAGTTAATCAACTGTCACCGAAAACTGTCGCCACTGCTGCTAAGATTCCGCCCGCAGCATTAATGACAGAACTGTCAATAATGCACAGTGGGCTACAGCGGCTGCTGCTGACCCGCCTATTTAGCGACAGTTTCACTGTCATAGAAACCACTGTCACTAAAACACAGAAATATATATATATATAAATATATATATGCAATAATAATCATAATACATATATATAAATAAATAATTATATACTTATATATATATGCACATATAAACTTATAATTAAATACCAATAGTTACAACACATGCACATATTAATGTTCATATTTTACATGGCTAGAAGCACACCTAAAATATATACATTAATATACAAATAATTATATAATAATTATAAATAATATAATTACACAATTAAACACATAAATATATTTTATAAAATATTTATGTATAATTTATACTATTAACATAAGTACATATATAATTACATGCAAGAAAGCTACATATTATATTTGTACATCATATTAGCACACACAAAAATATATAGATCTATGCTACAATAATTACTATAATAAATACACAAAATAAATATATAATATCTATATATATTTACTAATTATAATTGAAGAATTTAAACCATACATAATTAGATCTATTCAAAAATCCACACAATTGGAGAGTATCACACCGTATCCCACTAGATCTAGGATACGCATGTGACACGAGTCCAACACACAACCAATTGCACCCCGAAGGATACAAACAAATCACAAATAATATTTATGAATAAATCAAAGTGTCAAAAGTAGATCTATGTGTCCGTGTCAAAATACGACATGTTCAAAGCCCCGTGTCGGAGGAAAAACCCCCAAAATGACACGTATCACCAAATAGTTGGGATACGAACCACATGTACCAAATTATGGACACGACACTAGCCCCAAACACATAAGCTCATGTCCAATTGATCTATAGGATTAATTGATACACACAACAAAATGTAAATTCAGAATTCCAACAAAATTAACACAAAAAGCACCATAACTTTCTCCATGGGTCTCCTATGAACACAAAACAAAGTCCTATGGGTAGTACATACATATAGGTTGATTTTACATAATTAAATCTCAGATTTAGAAACTATTTAAATGGGAAAATCTGAATTATACCTATTGGGAGATGGATTCCCAATGAAACCTCCAATTGAGAAGAACTTGCTTTCAAATTGTAGATCCTTGCTCCTCTTTGTAGATCCTTGCTTCCTTCTTCTAGATCCTTGCTTCCTCCTTCTCTAATGGTGAATTGGAAAGAATTTGGAATGAATTTGGTAGGAAATTGGAATGGGAATGGAGGGAATTTGGGAGTAGAAATTCTAGATCTAGATTTGGAATGAGAATGAGAGGAGAGTGAAATTTCCCCCCTCTTTTAATAGGCCGGCCTTGCCCCTCTCCCAAGCAATTGTAAAATGTCCAATGTACCCCTTGGGGCCTCTCATGATGAAATAATTAAGGAAGGAAGCTTCTAGTCTAATCACTTAATTAATTTAATCCATCTCCTTAACTATGGGCTTTCTAAATGGGCCAAATCTAACTATTTAATTCATGTTGGTCCATGGGTCCAAACTACACTAGTTGGGTCTACTAAAATAAGTCCAAAATAATTAAATAACATCCAACAATAATTAAATAATACAACAAAAATTATTTACCATGCATAATATTTATTTAAATAAAAAATTACTAAAATACCCTTTTTCCTAAAATGTGGTAGTGACAATGTTAAGTCCATAAAATCTGCCACGTCCGTATTACCTCTGACAGGGCTTATCTCAAACCTATTACTTGCACTTAGGTGCACAAAAAGTAATAGGTACACAAAACTTATCACATCCATATCATCTCTTATAGGGTTTTTGTTTCAAACTTATTACTTGTACTTCGGTGCGCAACATGTAATAGGTCTACCAAAGATCCCCAGTGAGATGCCCTTAAAAGGCTACGGTATTATACTATGTCTATCTTACCTCTAGTACGATATCCAAAGCTCACACAAACAAATTATAAACAAATGTGATAACTTTTATTTCTTTCTATGAAATAAATTAAAAGCAAACTATATTTGGGAGATTGACAAGATCCCAAGCTCGAAGGCAAGATAAAGATGCAAAACGCAAAAGAAGAGCTACTAGTGTTGTGAGTCGGAGCATAACTCCGCTATTCGCTCATGGAGATGGGCTATACGGCTATCCAGGCGCATCTGGGCTCGGTGCTCAACCTCTTTGGCTATGACTTCGGGATCTTCATAACGAGCGAAGGACTCGTAGCTGTCCTCGAGTTTCTGCACCACAACCTCAATACCAGCTGTATTCTTCGCCACTTGGTTTACCTTGGCCCAGATTGCCTCCTCTTCTTGTTGGGTCTCCCGTAGCCTATTCTCCAATATGGCGAGATTGACCTGCAGCTTCCTAATGTCCTTAGTTAGGTCCCTCCTCCGTAAGAAGCACCATTCCCTAAGATCGCCCAACCGATTACGCTTATCTTGCAAATCTAGAAGGTCACACTACAAAGTCTCCATAGATAAATGAGGCCTTCTCCATATCCACCTTCTTCGAGAACTCGTTATACTCCTGGGATATTAACATCCCCATATATGCCTGTTGGAGTTGCTGCAGCTCCATCAGGTATTGTTCCACCTCCACCAACCTTTGGCCCGGAAGGTCAGCCATCTGTTCAAACTGGAAAGACTCCTCAGAGAGTGGACCTGGCCCTCAACAAAGTGCTTGGCTCAGGCAAAGGACTTGTTAAGCTCCAACACCCCTCGACCCTTTATTTTAGGAACATATAGAAGCTCAGAACCGAGAGTCCGACGTTCTCATCAAGTTCTTCCAAGGTAGCCAGAGTCAAATGCGGTTGAAAGGAGCAAGAGGCCATTGGCTCGACAGGTAGTATGGTGATGCCCGAAGATCCTGAGGGCGAAGCAATAACCGACGAGCGACCGACGGTCTTGCTCGTAATCCAATCCTTCATAGATACATGGTACGCCTGAGTGTCCAACAACTGAAAGATAGATGGAAGAATGGCATCGTGACTCAGGATAGGAGTACCGGGGTGCCCTACTGTATCGTCTCCCGCCTATAGGCCAATCCCAGGCTGTGCGGTGACAGCCTCAAAAAATGACCCAACAACTGCAGTACTGTGAATATCAAGGACAACCTCCTCATGACCGCTTGCCACCCTAATATCTAGAGAGGTCTCTTCCATCGAGCCCCAGTAGTAATAATCGGAAGGGCAGACGCTGCACTAGAAGGATCTTTAACAGTAGGGATCTCGTCCACTGCAGCCTCCGTAGGGGGCACTGTATGACGTCCATCACCAGGACTAGGAAGAGACTTGGGGGCCTTCCTAACCATTTTATTTCCCCCCTCTTCAGGGACATCCTCTTCGGCGACCATGTCCGTGGTCCTCTAGGGAGAGGCAGAGCCTACAAAATCAGAACAACAAATAATTAACTTCTCTAGGAGAATTGGAAGATGAAGCTAGAAAAGTTTTGACCTTGTGAGTCGAGAAATAAACTACCAGAGGGAGACATCACGTGTTGTGACTCGTCCAGTATTGTCATAGCCTCCCCCATAGCCTCTATATCTTCCACAGTTCCAAAGGGGGTATAAGACTGCTCCGCGAAAGTCGCACCTAAGCCCTGATCTCCCAAGGTCTCAGGTACCGGCTCTGAGGCACCCACGTCGGACTCCAGGGAGGATTTTTCTTTCGGTTCGACGTAAGAAGCCACCGAAGCGGCTGCCCGCCGAGGACGGTAACCTCTTTCCTGTGGCTGTAAATTAGCAAATAGACCAGAGCCAAGATATTTTAAAGAACCGGGTACAATCAGACTAAGAGGAGATACGAATACCGCCGTAGAATCTAAAGATGGTTCTGCTTCAGAAGCTGCTGGTACAGCGGGTCATACCTCTTTGCTCCCAGTCCCTCTCGTAGGAGACTTCAATTTTGCCGTCGGTTTCGGCTTTAGGTCCACATCCGTCTTTGCCCTCTTAGAGTAGCGAGCGTGATTGGTCTCCATATTTGGTTTGCGCTTGGCAGGCAGGGGATCATAAAACGGAGACTGTGTGTCCTCCCTGATCGACAGGTCTAGCTCTAAGATCTGGGGCCTGACCACCCCCTTGCCCTTCTTAGGCGTCCTATGCACTTTGGCATCCAGGGGGCATCAGCGTAGTACCCTCGATATAATTTCTCTCCGGATCAAAGTCAATCGGCAAGGCATTCGTCGTATAGTAATACTTCACCGCAGTATATAGCATTCGGGGCACAAATCTGGTTGTTGGCACTTAGAACCTGACCCGGGTGCCGACTGTAGTACAGTAGATCCATGCTCGAGCCCCATCGAGCAAACTGCCGCTATACCCGAGAGAAGCACTTGGATGACCCAGTAAAAGCTGAGTGTAGCCAAATTGACGAGCAAACCGACTGGGTAGATAAGGTTGTAAGAAGATGGTAGCCTTATTCTAATATACCAGGTGGGAGGGACAGATGGCTTGGAGCCAACGAAAGAGCCTTTCAGACAAGCCTCGAGACGATACCCCATCATCGTAATGAAGAACGTTTCTTTCATCAGCGGTGAACTCTAGCTCGGACATAAAAAAGGTCCAGCCAGCCATGAAGGAGAGCTCCCTCCTGCCAGTAGGGACAGTATGCACCACCACTTCATTATCTGAATCCTGCGAATTAGGGCATCAGCGACCACCATGTCCTCATTAGTCCCCGGGCTCATCAAAGACATATGATGCAGGAGGAGCTAACCCCTTAAGTAGTGGTATGGAAGCTTGACTTGGTTGAATTACCCCTTTCCATAATGGTCATCCACCTTCTCAGCAAAGTTGCAGAGACCGCGATGGATGCAACACACCATAGCCGGTAGAAGGGTCAGCTTGTGGCCGAATGCCAACTTCACGGCAGGTAGGATAAGGGTGTGGCTGATCCTTTCTATCATCCCGGACCCGCCTGGGACTACGCAGTTGCACAGCCTGAGCATCAAATATCCTGCTAGCACGACCATCGGGGCAACTGGTGCCTATCCATGTAAAAATAGTTGAGCTCCTCTTCGAGGCCACTCAAATCGTCAAGGGATTTACCCTCTTCCCCAGAGGATCCCTCAACTTCCTTACCCTCGGCAACCAAGTCCTTCAATGCTTGGATAGAGTCAGCCACTTCTTGTCTGGACCATGGTGCCCGAACATGGACTCTATTAGACTCCTTCGGCTCCTGAAAGAGATGGCGAGTCCAGGTCGTAATATGAGGAGAGGACCCATCTATAGACCTCTTCTTCTTCGAAGACCTCTAGCATACGCCGTGATGGCATAGCAACTCTTGGTACATCACCAAGATCTTCGGGTCCTTTGCTTCTAATTCTCTGAGCTTCTCATTACTCGGGGTACACTCTTCATAGGGCTTATCGTCCCGAGGGAGTTTTGAGGTGGCATGCATCTCATATAAGGCCAGTCCCATATCACTGTCGGGCATAAATCCCCGTACAAAGGTTGTACAACTCTATTTGGGCGTCGAACAGAGGAAGGTTCACCTCCAAGCCATAAAAAGTATCCTACACGATAAAGAATAAATCGACGTCTCTGAGTTCTCGCTCGTATTTCTTCAAGATCCACTGGTTCAGGCGGCACCAGGAGGGATTGTAATGCGCGCAACTGAGAGCCTGCAACAGTCCGGTAGGGTAGGTCCCCTTCTTAGCAACTTGGTGGAGGAAGGTGCCCGTGCATATACGTTAAAGTTCGGCCCCAGGTCACTCCCGACGAGACCAGGCTTCAGTCCTAGAAAGGAGTACGAAGGTGACTCCTTTGCGCTATAAAACTCCCCCTTGTTTTTTTCGGTCCCCCATCGGACAATCCCAAGGAGCCCCCCTGAGGTTCAGGGGTTAGGTTCCAGTCCATCAGCTGTGGGCCCATCATCACCTTCAGGTCCGATAAAGGTAGGTGACGTTTGATAGAAGATAAAGTTATCTCCGTCCCACGGAAGGTAAAAGACCAGTTCTCCCTGATCGTCCCCATCTCAGATTGGGAAGGCTCAAGTGCGTCACTAAATATGAAGTACGACTTCTTAAAGAAATACTTTTCGTCCTTAGCAGGGATCTCCCCGAGTTGATTTGACTCAATAGGAAAGAGGGAATCTACTCAACGATCTTTATTTGTCGCTCGGGCGACAGATCCTTGTCAACTTATTTTTGGATAGTTGCGGCACGGTCCCCAAGATTCATGTTCAAGGTTAGCAAGCAGACCAGAAAGAGTAGTAGGAAAAGTCACTACAGAAACCACAAAGACGTTATATCAAATTTAAATATTCTAAAGCTATGTGAACATGCGGCTATGCGAAAATATGCGGCCTAGGAACACATACAGCCGAGGCAGCCATGCGGCCTAGACACGCATGCGACTGGGTCAGCTATGCGGCCTAGGAACCCGTGTGACCAAGTCAGCCATGCAGCCTAGGCACGCAGGGGCCCGAGTTAGCCATGCGACAGTGAATAGTTGGCGCATAGACGCATCCATGCGTCCAATCGTGCACATATGTCTATTTGTTCTGAAAACCTAACCTTGATTGGCAGCTGAACGTCGTCGAGGGGTAAAGTGCCTACCGTAGTAGGACAACCCTTCCCCTCAGCCTTGCCCATGCCCTTAGGGGCCTTCTTAGCATTAGCAGTAGAGGAGGGGACCTTGGGAGCCATGGCAACAACAAGAAAGAAGAAAGAGAGAAGAGAGATTGAAGAGAGAAAAAAGACTTCTCTCTCTCTCTATTTTCCTGTTACGCCCCAGTCCCAAAACGTATGGATCCAGACACGTGGCATTGGCCAGCTGGTACGACTCTGTAGGTTTTTCCAATTTAATGAACCCGACGAAGTGCTGTTACGCTATCCAAGGTTAAGTGATCCAACTAAATATCTATTCTAATATCCAACAACTAAACTAAATCTCAATCCATGGTAAATAAATCTCAAGAATGAATGATACGCATCATTAGTCTACAGCCTAATAATACATCCGTTCGAATAGGCAAAAGGAATAATATAGGCCTATAAACACAAGGCTATAAAAGTAGAATCTCAAAAATGGAATATAGTACATGACTGTAATGGCTGAAAGATATAAAGATACTTGCAACGATGTCCAATACCTCACTAGATCAAGCATCATTCAATATGTTCAATTAACCAGGAAGTGAACCAGGTCCTCAGAGGGACATAATAAGATACAAAAAGTAGATGCCATAATATAAATACTGAGTAAAGTAAATCATGAACTATCCTCCTAAGTGAATACAATTTAAGGACAATTTAGTGCGTATAGGTATGTGTAGGCTAGACATATGCTGACATAATTCACCAATCATCATGACTGGCTAGCATAGGCCATATATGCCCCCCATCTTAGGGTATTCTGCATATATAATAACATCCAACACTCCAAAGAGCGTGGTATCTACATAAATAATAATGTCCAATGTTGTGAAGAACATGGTATCTGCATGACGTCCAATGCTCTGAAGAGTGTGGTATCTGCATAACGTCCAACGCTCTGAAAAGTATAGAATCTGTATAATGTCCAACACTCTGAAAAGTGTGGTATTTGCATAAAGGAGGTGGTGTCCCATACGCCTACTAGTTGTTCTCCCAATCCAATGCTAATGTACAAGTCTCAAGTACGATGTGGACATCTCGTAACTATATGCAAGTCACTAAGAACTAAACAACTACGCTAAATACCATCACAAGTGATACTCGTACCGATGGCCAGTCAAGTGCCTAAGCCCGTGTCCTATCATGAACTGACTTTGTGACGTACAATGATACGTCAAGGCCTGGTGAGTCATAATGATAACTCCACAAGTTTAGGTGCGTTCATTGGACACTAAGTCAAACACAAGTTCTAACATCAACGCATTCGTCGACTGCACCCGAGTTATTCTCGGACAGGCACAGTTATATAATATTTAAAGCAAAAATATACAAACTATACTAACTAAATTTAAAAAGTACAACAAGGCATGGTATACTTGCCTGGAAACCAGGCGAAGATTCAAACACGAACTCGCCAAGAAAGTAGCAGCACAAGATGGAAACTGGAGCAGATATCCCCGGATGCTGTCACAAATATTACCAACAGTCCCAGAATGAGTGAAATACTTAGAAAAATATATTCATACGTCTAATTTGGACACAGAGGCAAAAATGTAGTTTTTAGTCAATACGGGGTCCACAAGTGGGTCTTCTACCAAAAAATATGCCAGGAACAAAGGTCTCTAAACTTAGCATATTATAGGTCAAACAAGTTATAAACAACGATACAAACTCAACGGTATATCTATATCTAAATTTTGATGAGCCGATCAAAAAAATGCCCGTTGGAACGGATCATGGGGCCCACAAAACGGCGTTGCAGTCACTGTCTCAGAATCAGGCAAAACATGGATCACAGGATAAGTCGAACGCTGCGAGTCCAATGATGCCAGTTTCATCATGATATGACAAGCATGCACAAAGTAATTGGGTAATTTACAAAATATCGATATGGGGGACTTCCGACGGATATGGGTTAATTTTGGCGCACACACACGTCTGAATCGAGTCCTGCGAATATCACACATCAAGAAATGTCGTATACACCTTTCGGTGCAATCAGTATGTGACGTAGTTTTCTGGTTTGATGGGACCAACTCCGTATCGGAGAATTTTAATGTTTTAAAAACTATTTTTCTAAGATTTTGGAACTTAAATTACTAACAATAAAAATTAAACTAAATTATTCTAATTGAAGGCATTATAAGAGGATTAAGTTGTCAATATACCAACAAAGTTTGTTCGTAAATTGATCGAGAGACGAGAAAGAAATATAGATGTAAAACCAGGGGGGTTAGGCATTCAATTCTGGACTATCGGGTTCGAGTCTATGATCAGGTCGGGGCTCCGGCAGGAAATAGTCGGTCGAAGGTGAATCTCCGACCAAGGGAGGCCCAGCTATGGGTGAGGGTGGCTCTGGTTGTGGTCGGGTTGCTCGTGCAGGGGGCAGTAGTAACAGTAGTTGTAGCAAATACAGTGGTCATAGTAAGGGGGAGGAAGAAGAGGGGTCATGAAGGTGGTAGTGGTACGGCGGTGGCTTGGTGTCGATGGTGGTGGTAGCTTGGTTCCTGCGGGGGTGTGCTCCGGCTAGTGGGGGGTGCTCCTGCGGCCTGCTTCGACTAGGGAGGATGGAGCAACTGGGGAAGCAACAACAGTATTTACAACAGCAGCAGTATTATGAGCAGCAGTAGCAGCGGATGTGAGGGGGAATAATGGTGGTGATGGACGATAAAGTTTAAGGTGGTGGTTGTGGTGATGGTTATGGTTGTGGGTGGTGATGGTGGAGGCAGCAGCTGTAGCTGCTCGAAGCACAACAACAATGGTCCGGATCAGCTGTAGTTGTTGTAGTGGCAGCGGCTGTAGCAGGTGGTGGAGGTTGCTTGTAAAGGTGATGGAGGTGGTGGTGAAGGGAGTAGATAGAGGAGAAGATAGTGGTGGCTGTCGTGGAGGTGGTGGTGGTGGCGGTCGACTGAAATAGAGAATGGAGGAGGTCGGGTTGTAATGGGGAGAAGGAGAAGGAAGGTGATGATGGTAATGGTGGTGGTGGTCGAAATATGTTGAGGGAGGGGGAGAGAGACGAGATGTGTATTGAATGAAGAGAAGGGGTATTAGGATTAAGGCCGGCTATGGCATTCCTAGGAGTGTGTGTGGTATTGTCATACAGGAATGAGTGGTGGTGATGGATGAAAGTTTGAATGGAGGGTTCGAATTTTAAGTAGGTATATTGCATAGTACCATGCAAAAAGGGGAGATGGGAGTGTATGTGACCGGTCAAGCCTCAAGAATATGTCTTCTTCATTTGTTCCAATCAATAGGAGGTGGACACCTAGCTAATCCTTTACACATAAGTCCCTAATAGTGTAGGAATTGCACAAAAGAAGGAAACTGGATTAGATGTGGGAAAAATCCATGTTTGGTGTGGTGTAGTAGAAAATATTAGTGTGTGGTGTTTTATATGAGTCATGAGGGTGTGGGTGTGGGTTTGGATTGGTGTTGGGTCTAGTTTTGGATAGGTTGAGTCGGCTGCTTCAAATTAAATAGGAATTGTGCCATAGGTGTTCTTTAATAAATTAGAAGTACATAGGATCTCAATCGGAGGTAACACAAGTGTCATGGACGTAGTAAAATCAGAGTAGATTATTAATATATATTGGGTTGCAAGGAACAGATCAAGGTTGTGTCTCCAATTACGATTGAAACGGACCTAGGTGCCAAGTTTGGGTTTAAAATTAGAAAATGTGAACGAATATTGTAAAATTAAAATGAAGCACAAGAGAGTGCATTTACGAGTGACACAAAGGTCAGGATTGAAGATTGGCTTGACTAGGTCAAGGATGTAAAATTTGTTAGAAGGCAAATGCTAGTGCATTGCTCTAAATAATTAAGAAATGCCAAGGTGCAACGAGGGAACAAAATAAATAGATAAATTTATAACTTTAGTAATTAATCCAAAATAATTCTAAATTGATCCCTAATCTCTCACTAAGCTAACTATACATTAAAACTGGGTGAGAGAGTTTACAATCTATCCATCTTAGAAAATTTTGTCCTCAAAATTCAAAAATTAATCTCCCCAACAACAAACTCAATACATCTCTAAATCTATAAAAACAACTTGGTACTTATTTCTAGCCACTCTCTAAATCTTAAACTGCCATATATACATTGTTTAATCATCTAAGTCATTTGGTCCTCTAAATATTTTTTCTCACCATCATGTATTGTCTCATTATTGATATCATGCTAATCATTATCTAAATTTTTTTTTACCAACTATAGCCTAGGTTACTCAAGGATGTCATGACATAATCTATGTTTGAAACTTTCATTATCTATAAAAAAAATAACGTCATTCTTTTACTCTCAAAGGACTGCAGGAGTTAGGTACAAAAATTATATAAGCACAAAATCCTCAAGGCCACTTATGTAGTATCTAAATTCTTTTTTCTGCAACTAAGACGGTTAATATCTCAACATTATTTCCTAGGTATAACGTCATCATCCTATAGTATCTACAATGGAATCATGCAACCTAACTTCTTATAATCAATCTTAGCAGCAACAAGTCTAATCTAGTCACTCAGTTATACCTAGTCTAGAAGCTCAACTCGAACAATTTCTAAGATAAATATATGTAATAAATAGAACATAAGTCTCTACTCAATACATAGTAATAAGAATATATATAAATTATATAATAAATATCTATTCAATCATTCTAAATATCCTAGAATAAAATATAACAAATACAATAACAAGAATACAATTCCTAAAATTTATTGGCTAGGATAAATTGGAAATATGTTTCCATAACACCACATACTACTAAGGATTAGGTTCAGCAAGCTCATGTCCTATTAGTCAAAAATTAAAATCTCTATCCCTAAGCGGTTTATGTATAAACTTCAATATTCAGCTATCATTTCTATCAGACTTCTATCTTCCATTTGCACCGCCTATTCATGTATCAATATATAATCTAAGAGTCTAGTGGTAATCCTCTACCGATTGGCCAATGAGTCAGCGTGTGATCTAAACCTGTATTTTGTTCCTTGAAATTTATAGCACTTCGAAGCTGATCAACAATTTCTACCTGCGCTAAATCCTCAAAATTCCAAAAGTATTACAATTCATAAATACTATAGTTATTATCCCTCAACTCCATATCAAAATTTCCTTCTTCTTGGATTACGTGACCCTAATATATTTCCCTTATCATCTGTTTCCTACACACCTTCATGTCTTTCTAGTACGCTGATCTTGTTTTCAACTCTAAACTCCGTCAATCATGGCCCAGTACCTTCTGCTTCGTATTATCGATCTTCGAGGCAACTATTGAGTGATAAAATTTTCAGTCCTTCCTAGATCCTTCTCTTAATTTAAAATGCTTAAGGTCAGGTACTTCTCGCGAATCTCATCTTGTTGCCATTCTACCTTTTTATCTCGAACCTGAGGTTTCTCCTAGTTTACTCCATGCATACCCTTCATCCAAACTACATGGGTACCATCTTATTTATAACTAGCCATCCATTATAGGTAGTTCACAATATCTAACTCAAGGCTATAATATCTGTCAATACTCTCATCCTTTAATCTAATTGCTATATTTCAAATACTAGCTCAACTACTCAAGTTATCAAAGGTAAAAACTATGAGCCCAATAGATACTGGTAACCCAAACAAATCAAGTATATCTAATCTGATTCCAGAAGCTATATCCTAGTACCTAAGTTGTCAAGTAGATCAACAAAAAATCTAGTAATCCATGTATCTATTTTAGACTAGTCATATAATCATCAATAACTAAAGAGTGGAAAAATCTAGGTCTTATACTAGAAGTCATAAGGCAATTAGTGACTTAACCACTATGGTCTGCCACATAAAGTGCTATTTCATACCCTATTTTCATTAGTATGCGATAATCTTCTTCTAGATGTAAGTCTAAAATTCTGTCTTCTCAAGTTTATAATGTCGTTCCTTGTATCACTATCATGGGGCTACAACTAATTTCTTGCATCTAGCTAAGTATTTTCGTAGATTATTCTAGAGGGTTAGGATCAATAATCTTTCTAGCTTCCAATACTTCCTAAATCATTGTTATCTTAAGTAAGGGTAGGGTTTTATCATTTCTAGGAACATACTATTATGTCCAATTCTCTTTCTAACAATCTATACTAGTTCTAGAATCTAAAAAGAATCTATCAACCTACCCTACTAAGGGTAACCATCTTCTCATAGAATATTACATCAATCATACCTTCTTCCATCTTGACTAGGATCTACTCCTGGAGGAAATCACCGTGCACGAGCATCCATCTCTCCTAAATAAGAAAGATGATAAATAATGATAACGATATTAACGGTAAATAAATGAATACAATTATAAAGTCAAATGTCAAAAATCAAATATAATATGAGTTTTACAATCAGTTATGGATTGAGATTTTATTCAATATTAATCCTAAGTCGCATGCTCGTTTGGTACAGTAACGTAACCAAAATGATATACTCTGACCAGCATAGACCACCACTAAAACTATGTCATACCCCAGTCCTAAAACGTATGGGACCAGACACATGGGAATGGCTAGCTGGTACGACTCCGTAAGGCTTTCCAATTTAATGGGCCCGACGAAGTGCACTTACACTGTCCAAGGTTAAGTTATCCAGCTAAATATCTATTTCTAATATCCAATAACTAAACTAAATCTCAATCCATGGTAAATAAATCTTAAGAAGGAACGATACACATCATTAGTCTGTAGCCCAATGATACATCCGTTCGAATAGGCCAAAGAAATAATAAGGCCTATAAATACTAGGCTATAAAAGCAGAATCTCAAAAATGGAAAGTAGTACATGACTGTAATGGCTGAAAGATGTAAAGATACCTGTAATGATGTCCAATACTCCATTAGATCAAGCATCATGCAACATGCTCAAATAACCTGGAAGTGAACCAGGTCCTAAGAGGGACGTAACAAGATACAAAAAGTACATGCTATAATATAAATACTGAGTAAAGTAAATCAGGGTGAACTATCCTCCTAAGTGAATACAATTTGAGGACAACTTAGTGCGTATAGGTAAGTGTAGGCTAGACATCTGCTGACATAATTCACCAATCATCATGATGGGCTAGTATAGGTCGCATATGCCCCGTCCCCATCTTGGGAAAATATGCAGATATAATAACGTCCAATACTCAAATAAAATAATGTCTAACACTCTGAAGAGCGTGGTATCTGTATGACGTCCAACGCTCTGAAGGGCATGGTATCTGCATAACGTCCAATGCTCTAAAAAGCGTGGTATGTGCCTAATATCCAACGCTCTGAAAAGCATGGTATTTGTATAAAGGAGGTAGTGTCCTATACGTCTACTAGTTGTCCTCCCCACCCAATGCCAATGTACAAGTCTCAAGTACGATATTGACATCTTGTAACTATATGAAAGTCACTAAGAACTAAACAACTACGCTAAATACCAGCACACGTGCTACTCGCACCGATGGCCAGTCAAGTGCGTAAGCCCGTATCCTATTATGAACTCACTATGTGACATACAATGATACGTGTCAAGGCCTGGGGAGTCATAATGATAACTCTATAACTTTAGGTGCGTCCACTACACACTAGGCCAAACACAAGTCCTAACATCAATGCCTTCGTCGATTGCACCCAAGTCATTCTCGGACGTGCATAGTTATATAATATTTAAAACAGAAACATGTGAACTATAATAACTGAATTTAAAAATTGTAACAAGGCAAGGTATACTTGCCTGAGAGCCAGGCGAAGATTCGAATACGAACTCACCAAGGAAGTAGCAGCACAAGATGAAAACTAGAGAAGATATCCGCGGATGCTGTCATAAATATCGCCAACAGTCCCGGAATGAGTGAGATACTCAAAAAAAAAATTCATACGTCCAATTTGGATACAGGGGCAAAAATGCAAGTTCTGGTCAACACGGGATCCACGAGTGGGCCCCGTCTTGCACCAAAAAATGTGCCAGGAACAAAGGTCTCTAAACTTAGAATATTATAGGTCAAACAAGTTCTAAACAATGATACAAAATCAATGGTATGTCCATATCTGAATTCCGATGAGCCGATCATAAAAATGCCCATTGGAACGGATCATGGGGCTTGAGAAACAACGATCAGAATCTGGCAAAACTTGGGTCACAGGACAAGTCGAACGCTGCGAGTCCAATAGAGCCCTTTTTGTCACGATACAACAAGCGTGCAAAAATTAATTGGGTAATTTGCAAAAAATCGATACGGAGGACTTCCGACGGATACAGGTCGATTCTGGCGTGCACACACGTCCGAATCGAGTTCTACAAAAGCCCACATATCAAGAAATACCGTACGCACTTTTTGGTCCAATCAGTACGTAATGTGGTTGTCCGGTTTGATGGGACCAACTCCGTATCAGAGAATTTTAATATTTTAAAAACTATTTTTCTATAATTTTGGAACTTAAATTACTAACAATAGAAATTAAACTAAATTATTCTAATTAAAGGTATTACAAGAGGGTTAAGTTGTCAATATACCAGAGAAGTTTTTTTGTAAATTGATCGAGAGACGAAGAAGAAATATCGATGTAAAATCAGGGGGGGTTAGGCATTCGGTTCTGGACTGTCGGGTTCGAGTCAGTGGATAGGTCGGGGCTCCGGTAGGAAGCAGTCGGTCGGAGGGGCAGCTCCGATCAAGGGAGGATCGGTGTCATGCCCCAGTCCCAAAATACCAAGGGACTAGCCACGTGGTAATAGCCAGCAGCACAACTCCAATGGACAAACCCAATTTAATGGACCCGTTAGAGTGCACTTAAGCTGTAATTCATAAAAAAATGGTCTATGAATACATGTCAAAGTTTATATATCTAATCTCATCCACAATAAGTAACGAAATCATAAAAAGACAAGTCCTGTCACAATAATATAAAATAATTTGTCCAACCAAAGCAATATAAATAATGTCATGAGAAATAATCCGTCATCAAAATAGAAAGGAAAATAAATCCAAGTACAAATATCTATAAGTCACTATAAGATAAAATATCTAAGAACACTAAGCATAATAAATGAATGGTGAGAATACTATATGCTCAAAAGAAGTCCTCCGGAACAACCTTGTCCTCTGCAACCTGTACGTCTCCAATAGTAGCACCTGCCCCGTAAACCTCGGGATAGCTCTCATCGTCTACACCTGGGGACATAATTTGGATCCAGGTCCTCAGGGAACATAGCATGGTACAATAAACACTCAAGCCAAATAAAATGCAGCAAGTAAATATAAACAGATCCTCAGGGCAAGCTATGTAACCAGCTAAGTGAAATACAAAATGAGAGCATCACTAGTACTCAGGTTGAGACCACTACAGGCTCGATGTCAGGGAGCCCATAGCAGCAAGTAGTATCCTGACTCCGGTATATGTGCCAAAGATCTGAGACAGAGTCCAAGGCATCTCCAGTAGTATATATATAAATAATCAGCCTGTAGCCTATGTGTCTCTCCCTACCCAATGTAACCTCATATCTTATGTCTATAATATACAAGATTATGACCTCTAGCTAGTACAACAAGTCATAATAATATCCATGTAATATGCACATCTTATATCATGAATCCTGTAAGCCTATACAGAATTACCATGAATAACTCAAGAAATATTCTGTCATATAAAATAGTGTCAAGTGTCCTGCGGTATATCGTACTTTGTAAAGCAAGCACGTAAAAATAGGATCATGGAATCAACTCTCTAGGTGACGTGGCACGAGTCTGCGTACAGTATCGACATCCGAATCTTATTCAGATGCTAAGCAATATCTCACGGTCCTAGGTTGAACATGCACATCACAAGAGTATATATATAGGAAGAACACAAGCAAATAATATAACATGATCTCTGTAGGTTTGGCAAGGTACACTTGCCTGGGTTCTGAACTTCGTTAACTACTCTTGATAAAGTAGAATCTGCACGTACACCTCTGGATGCTGAAACAAACATCACCAATATTCTCAGAATACTTGAAATAGATAGAATTGACTACCTATAAGTCTAATTTAGACACAAGAGCAGAATTGACAGTTTTTGGTCAAAGTGGGGTCCACATGTGGCCCACTTCGTACTAAAAATATGTCAGAGTTAAAGTTCACCAAATTTGTCAAACTTAGTGTTTAAGATTCCAGAACGATGATTCGAACCCAACAGAATATCCTGAACTAAATTTTGATGAGCCGATCACGAAATCGTCCGTTATGTAGAACCGTGGGGCCCACAAAATGGTATTTTGTCAATGTTCTCCGATTCGAACCAAACTTGGGTCACAGGACCAGCATAACGCTGCGAATCCAATAGCATAATTTTTGTTACGAAACGATGAGTACACATGAAGTTATGGTGAGTGTAAAAATAGGCCGATACGGTATTTTTTGGCGGATACGCGTTGATTCCGGTGTGCACGCACATCCAATCAAGTTCCGCGAAAGCCCACACGTCCGCGTTTATGTTATGTTCCTTTCGGTGCAACTCGCACATGACAAAGTTGCCTCGTTTGGCGGAACGCACCCCGTATCAGATATTTTGGGTGTTTTAAAAAAATTGGTTGTTTTTGAACCAGAATAATTTAACCATTATAGCAAACTAATAAAAACTAAGAGAACATTAAAAATCTTGTTTATATTATGAAGAATTTCTTTTAATTATATTTTGAAAATAATTAACGAGATGGTAGAAAATTAGACAAGAACAGGGGCACTAGGACTGAATTTTTGAACTTTTGTTGAACAGTTTTTCGGCCAACTTATGGTCGATTTTTCTATCAAACCCGGGTACCTAAATTCGTTTCACTTGAAAGAAATCCTAGAGGGTTAGGTTGTGAACATACCAGCGAAGACGGGAAGAAAAATGGACGAGCGAGGAGGGTGAAAGCTTCGTGCGAAGGGAGGCCGCAAGGCTGTGAGCTGCTGCTGCCGG
The DNA here is from genome assembly GCA_036927795.1 of Iris macrosiphon. Classification (NCBI taxonomy): domain Eukaryota; kingdom Viridiplantae; phylum Streptophyta; class Magnoliopsida; order Asparagales; family Iridaceae; genus Iris; species Iris macrosiphon. The sequence continues at coordinate 43,465,239 of JAYESA010000015.1, forward strand.
CCACGTGGTTGCTGTGATCGCGCTCGGACGCTGCTGCGACGATCGTCGGGGCTGCGACGATCGGCGGCTGCGACGGGTGGTGGATGTGGTGTAGGCGTGGGTGACGGTGGAGGTGGTGGAGGTGTGGGTTACGATTTTTGGTTGTAATGTATACATATATATATATATGAGATATATATAGGAAGGGGGAGGCTACTATACGTGGATGGAGGGTTTAGAGTTTTGGTTTTTTTCTTTTTTTTCTTTTTCTTTTTCTTTTCTTTTCTTTTCTTTTTTTTATTTATTCAATAATTAAACAAAAAAAAATTCCAAAAATAGTTAGGCAGATGGAAAAATTCTAAAAAATTTATATTTCCTCCAACAATAATCTACAACCTAATTTATATTAATTAAAAATGGTATTTACTAAATATTAATAAATATTAAATTAATTAAATAAATTTATAAATTCTATTTTTTACTTAATATTAAATTGGGAGCGTGTAGGGGGTTCGAATAGCGTAACTCGAGTGTCATGTGAGTAATAGGACCAGTTAGCTCATAGTATAGATTTAGTTGGAAGCAATGGGTTGGGGTAGCGTGTTGAAATCGTACACCACGATAAACGGGTTAATTAAATATCGTTTTCTCATAATTGTGTCACAAAAGTTGTGCGACCAAAACAAGACATGCGATTGTAAATTTGTGAGGGATAATCATGGAAGGAGCCTAATTTGACTCGTCTAAGTCGAGCATGCTAGGTTGGTTGGAAGGGGAAGGCTAGTGTTGCACTCAAGACCTTAAAACCATGGTGGTTGGTTTCCAAAGTTTAATTAAATTATCGAATAAATATTAAAATAAAAAAATATTAATTATCGAACTAACCCTATATAAAAATTATGGTGCTCACAATCTACCCACCTTAAAAGAATTGTATTCTCGCAATTAAGAAAAATAAAACGTAACCGGTTAGGAAAGGTTTGCTCCATAATAGATGATGCGATCGCATGATATTTATTGAAGCACGACACAAAGGATAAGGGACCATGAACAAAGAAAAAATTGAGAGGAAGGGTGAGGGTTTTGTTCAAGCAGAACACGTAGGGAAGCAATAAAAAATTTTCTTAAGCAATGAAAGATAACTAACTCAAGAGTAAATGAGTCTGATTAGAATGAGGATCAACTACAACTTATACAAACTTGGGTACCACTTACATATTACTAATCTAGACTAACAAATTTATGCTAACATAATACTAGGTATAGGCTAGGGAATGGAACTAACAGGCACATGCTAAAGCAATACTAGGAATATCCGTTACTATAACTGGTTATGATAAAACTAAATCTTACCCATATTCGTTATTCCTCGAGTCCGTGCCTCCTCCACTTTCATCGCAAAGGCCTTTCCACGACCCTGTGATGGTGCCCTCTGCTGTTGCTGGGCCTGCTGGAAGAGTGCTGCCTGTGGTGCCAAGGGTGGGCTCGGTTGATATTCTCCCGGCGCTGGTGGTCTGAATCCTCCATCTTCTGCCTGTTATGCTCCTGGTGCTGGATAAGCTAGTCGATGTGGCAGCTGGACAGGCTCTGGTATTGGTAAAGCTAGTTGGTGAACCATTGGTGTTCCTCCCCGACGCTCAGGGCAACCCCTAACTGAATGATGACTAGATCCGCAAGCTAAATATAATCCTAATTTGCGTCTGCACTCTCTCTCAATATGGCCTACCTTACCACAATAGTGACAAGTAGGAAGGGATGGGGCTCGTGATGCTTCTCTCTGGGGTGGATTCATATGGGGTCGCTTTACAGGATCCCCGTGTAGTGCTCGAGCTGGTACTTATGTGTACGGTCTCTTCTGGATGGACTCCCTCCTGTGGATGCGCTCCATGCATCGAGCTACTACAAGGACGTCCATATAAGAAGTAGGTGCAATGGAGCCAATCTATCTCTATAGTTCAAAGCTAGTCCATTAAAGAATTTCTCCGCCTTCTATTCTTCTGTCGGGATAAGTGTAGGGTCGAACAGTTGAATCAAGCATGATACAAGTCAAGGAATTTATTCGAGTCCAATATAGAGGTCAAGTACGTGTCAACATATGGATAAGATCATATAAATTTATTATTATCCTAATCACAGGCTTGCTCGGTCCCTTAGTTTAAATTAAAGCAATATATTCGTAGATCTGCATGGGCTACCACAAAAACTATGTCATGCCCCAGTCCTAAAATACCAAGGTACTAGCCACGTGGCAATAACCAGCAGCACAACTCCAATGGACAAATCCAATTTAATGGACCCGTTAGAGTGCACTTAAGCTGTAATACATAAAAAAATGGTCTATGAATACCGATCACAGTTTATATATCTAATCTCATCCATAATAAGTAACGAAATCATAAAAAGACAAGTGTAGTCACCCGTCATCAAAATGGAAAGGAAAATAAATCCAAGTATAAATATCCAGAAGTCACTACAAGATCAAATATTTAAGAACACTAAGCATAATAAATGAATGGTGAGAATACTATATGCTCAAGAGAAGTACTCCGGAACAACCTCGTCCTCTGCAACCTGTACGTGTCCAATAGTAGCACCTGTCTCGTAAACCTCGGGATAGCTCTCCTCGTCTACACCTGGGGACATAATCCGGATCCAGGTCCTCAGGGAACATAGCAAGGTACAATAAACACTCAAGCCAAATAAAATATAGCAAGTAAATATAAACAGATCCTTAGGACAAGCTATATAACCAGCTAAGTAAAATACAAAATGTGAGCATCACTAGTACTCAGGCTGAGACCACTACATGCTCTGTATCGAGAGTCCATAGCAGCAAGTAGTATCACGACTCTAGTATATGTGCCAAAGATCTGAGATAGAGTCCAAGGCATCTCCAGTAGTATATATATAAATAATTAGCCTATAGCCTATGTGTCTCTCTCCACTCAATGTAACCTTATGTCTCATGTCCATAACACGCAAGATCATGACCTCCAGCTAGTACAACGAGTCATAATAATATCCATGTAATATACACGTCTCATATCATGAATCATGTAAGCCTATATAGAATCACCATGAATAACTCAAGAAAGATTCTATCATATAAAGTAGTGTCAAGTATCCTACGGTATGACATACTTGGTAAAGCAAGCACGTAAAAATAGGATTGTGGAATCAATTCTCTAGGTGACGTTGCACGACTCCGCATAAAGCGTTGACACCCGAATCTTGTTCGGACGCTAAGCAATGTCTCATGGTCCTAGGTTGAATAGGCACATCAGAATAGTATATATAAAGGAAGAACACAAGCAAATAATATAACAGGATCTCTTCAGGTTTGGCAAGGTTCTGAACTACGTCAACTGCTCCTAGAAAAGTAGAATCTGCCCGTACACCTCCGGATGCTGAAAAAAATATCACCAATACTCTCAGAATACTTTAAATATGTAAACCCCCTAATTTTTTTCAAGATTTTTAAACTGGATTTTTCAGAATTTTCTAGGATTTTTCGGGAATTTTTACTAATTAAAAACCAAGATATTTTGGCATTAAATAAAATTAAATATTTTAAAAATATATTAAAATATTATGAAAATAATATTTTTGGGTGTAAAATAAAATACTGGACTTAGGATAATTTTTCTGGAATTTATTGGACCCGAACCTATTTTTAAACCCCTAAAAACTATTTTACACTGAACCCGGTCCACTAAACCAAACCAAACCAAACCAAACCCCCCTCAGCCGCGGGTCGGATTCGGGTCAAACCCGCAACCCAAACCCATTTTTTCATCCTAGCGGGTCAGGTCGGGTCCGCCCAACCCGCAACCCGCTCCGACCCGACCCGCGTGACCTTCTCCTCCCGCCGCCGCCGCTCCCTCCGGCCACGATTCTGCCTAGCCCGAGTCCCCCGCCGCTCCCTCCGGCCACATCGCCGGTGACCCCCTCCGCTCCGCCCGGCCATGTAGCCCCCGACCCCGCCTTCTTGGCCACGACCCAGCGCCACCCCTGCTCCCCTCCGGCCCTATAAAAAACCCCCTTCCCTCACGACTCAGGCCACCTTCCCCTCGCCACCTGAAACCTAGCCACCACCACGGTCGCCGCCCATCTCCGCCTAAACCCCCCCGTGCCTCCGCCGACTACTTCCCCCTCCAGCGCCTCGTCGCAGCTCCACCTCCGACATCCCCCACGGCTCCACCTCACCCGGCCACCCTCTGCACCTCCCGAACCTCCCAGCCGCCACTGCCCTGCCGCTGCCGGCCGTCCGACCTCGCCGTGCCGCTCAGCCTCGAGCCGACGACCCTAGCCCTAGCCGCAGCGCCCTCCTCCGCCGATCTTGAAACCCTAACCCTAGGGCGGACACGGTCCGGACACCGGACACCGTGTCCCCTCGCTTCGTGTCGACTCGGACACGAGAATTTGTAGTTTCTGAAGCCCTGGTCAGGTAACCCGTTCTCTCTGCTCGTTAACCCGTTTTTGATTCCGTCTATTGCATCGCGAACCCAGCATGACCCTCTCGATGCCCGTGTAACCCGCTCGCTGCATCGCGTCCTGTGGCGATCGCGAACCGCGATCCAAAAACAGGAAAAATAATGCCCTATTTTACCCCGGAACTGAGTACGCCCTGCCAAACGGGACGACTTGGTCGCGTGCGGTCTTCACCGATACGTGCGCGCCGTTGATACGGACGTGCGAGATTTTGCAAAAGTTGATTTGGATGTACGTGCACACCGGAATCAACACGTATCCACGGACACCGTCCCGTATTTGTCAATTCTGGAACGTGTTGTAACTTTGTGTACACACGTCGGATTGAAACAAAACTTGCGCCATCAGACTCGTAGCGATACGCTGGTCCTGTGACCCAAGTTTGGTTCGATTCTGAGAATATTGACAAAATCGCGTATCATGGGCCCCACAAGCTCCAATTGACGGGCGATTTTGTGATCGGCTCATCGGAATCCAATTTTGGAAGTTCAGTTGGGTTTGTATCATCGTTCTGGACCTGTTAACACTAAGTTTGATGAATTTGGAGAACTTTGTCCCTGACGCATTTTTCGGTGCGAAGCGGGCCACAAGTGGACCCCGCTTTGACCCGAAATGGTCATTTTTGCCCTTGTCTCCAAATTGGACTCAAGGACAGGCGTTTCTAGCTATTTGATATTTTCTGGATCTGATGGTAATATTTGTTTCAGCATCCGGAGATGTTTCCGGAGATTTCACGAATACCAGAGCTATAGTTGGAGCCCGAACCACAGGCAAGTGTACCTTGCCAACTCGCAGTGATTCCTGTTATAGTACTTTGCTTGAGTTCTTGTGTATTCATATATAATCTTGATGTAATTTTTCAATATAGGACCGTGTGACTTTACTTAGCGTCTGATTAATAGTCGGGTGCCAATACCGTTTACGGCGTTGTGTATTGTCATCTAGACATGGATATCGAGACCCAATATTTCTCGTACTTGCCTTATCAAGTACATCAGAACCCAAGGCACTTGACACTATTCCTGAGACAGAATCTTCTTGAGATATTCAAGGTGATTCTGTATAGGATACAGGTTTTATGACATGGATATTTTATTCATAGACATTATATGACTTGCTGCATTAGTTATGATCTTGCGTGTCATGGACATGAGACGTGTGATTACATTGGGTGGGGAGAGACACACAAGCTATAGGCTGATTTATATATATTTATTATGGTGAGGCCTTAGACTCTGCATCAGAGCTAGGCACTCTACTAGTGTTATATTTATTGTGAGGCCTCAGACTCTATATCAGAGCTAGGCACTCTACTAGCAATATCTCTACTACCGGCTCTCCGACACAGAGCTTGTAGTGGTCTCAGCCTGAGTTCTAGTGATGCTCTCAACTTGCATATCACATAGCTGGTTACATAGTTTACCCTCTTGTTTATTTATTACTGTACTGTATTTATTTTGGCATGAGTTATGTTGTACCTTGCTATGTCCCCTGAGGACCTGTATTTGGATTATGTCCCCAGGTATAGCCGGAGAGATCTACCCCGAGGTGTACGGAACAAGAGCACTTGTCAGAACAGTACCAGAACCCGAGGATGAGATCGTGCCAGAGGACTTCTCCTGAGTACTGGCTTTACATAATCAGTTATTTCTATTTCCAGATACTTTATTTCATGTCTATTTACTTTGATGTATCAGACTTATTCTCGGATTATTCTCCGAGATACTTTTATTGAGATAAGTTAGTTTATATTTATTTGCATTTATTCTGGCATTTAATCTGTGATTATCTGTTTTGGATGAGATTAGAATAGTCTGTGACTTGTATCATTGGACCTACTTATTGTTATGCTACAGCTTAAGTACGCCCTGATGGATCTATTAAATTGGGTTGTCCATCGGTGCGTGCTGCTGTCCATTGCCACGTGTCCAGTCCATCGGTATTTTGGGACTGGGGCATGAAAAAATAGCTAGGATTGACTACCCATAAGTCCAATTTGGACACAGGGGCAGAATTGACAGTTTTGGGTCAAAGCGGGGTCCACCTGTGGCCCACTTCGCACTAAAAATGTGTTGGCGATAAAGTTCTCCAAATTTGTTAAACTTAGTCTTTAAGAGTCCAAGAACGATGATACGAACCCAACGGAATGTCCTGAACTGAATTCCGATGAGTCGATCACGAAATCGGCCGTCATGTAGAACCGTAGGGCCGACAAAATGGTATTTTGTCAACGTTCTCTGATTTGAACCAAACATGGATCACACGACCAGCATAACGCTACGAATCCAATAGCATAAGTTTTGTTATGAATCGACAAGTATACACGAAGTTATAAAGAGTGTCAGAACAGGTCGATACGGTATTTTTTGGCCGATACGCATTGATTTCGGCGTGCACGCACATCAAAATCAAGTTTCGCGAAAGCCCCACACGTCCGCGTTTACGTTACGGACCTTTTGGTGAAACTCGCACACGATAAAGTCTCCTTGTTTGGCGGGACGCACCCCGTATCAGAGATTTTGGGTGTTTTAAAAATAATTTTTTGGTCATTTTGGAACCAGAATAATTTTACCATTATAGAAAACTAATAAAAACTAAAAGAACAGTAAAAATCATCGTTATATTGTGAAGAAGTTCTTTCAATTATTTTTTGAAAATAATTAACGAGATGGTAGAAAATTAAACATGAACAGGGGTACTTGGACTGTATTTCTGAACTATTAGTGAACAGTTTTTCGGCCAACTTTCAATCGATTTTTCGATCAAACCCGGGTGCCTAAATTTGTTCCACTTGAAGAAAATTTTAGAGGGTTAGGTTGTGAACATACCAGCGAAGACGGAAGAAAAACGGACGAACAAGGAGGGCGAAAGCTTCGTGCGAAGGGGGGCTGCAAGGCTGTGCGCTACTGTTGCCGGCCGCGCAGTTGCTGCGGCGGCTCTCCGGCGTTACTGCGGCGGTCGGCGGCTCCGACGGGTAGTGGAGGTCGTGTAGGCGTGGGTGATGGTGGAGGTGGTGTAGGCGTGGGTTAGGTTTTTAGGTTGTAATGTATACATATATATATATATATATATATATATATATATATATATATATATATATATATATATATATATATATATATATATATATATATAGGAGATATATATATGAGGGGGAAGACTACTGTACGTGGATGGGGGGTTTAGAGTTTTGATTTTTTTTTCTTTTCTTTTCTTTCATTTTATTTCTTTTATTTATTCAATAATTAAACACAAAAAATTCCCAAAAATAGTTAGGCACTTGAAAGAATTCTAGGATATTTATATTTTCTCCAACAATAATCTATAACCAAATTTATATTAATTAAAAAATATTATTTATTAAATATTAATGAATATTAAATTAATTAAATAAATCCATAAATTCTAGTTTTTACTTAATATTAAATTGGGAGCGTACAGGGGGTTCGAATAATACAACTCGAGTGTCATGTGCGTACTAGGACAAGTTAGGCTCATAGCATGGATTTAGTTGGAAGCAATGAGTTAGGGTGGCATGTTAAAATCATACGCCACGATAAAAGGGTTAATTAAATATCATTTTTCGTAATTGTGTCACAAAAGTTGTACGACCAAAATAAGGTATGGAATTACGAATTTGTGAGGGACAGTCATGGCAGAAGCCTAATTTGACTCGTCTAAGTCGAGCATGCTAGGTTGGTTGAAAGAAAAAGGCTAGTGTTGCACTCAAGATCTTTAAACCATGGTGGTTGGTTTCCAAAGTTTAATTAAAATATCGAATAAATATTAAAATAAAAAAGTAATTATTAATTATCGAACTAACCAATATAAAAATCAGGGTGCTCACACTCAGCCAGAGGTGAGGGTAGCTTTGGTTGTGGTCGGGTTGCTCGGCCAGGGGGCAGCAACAACATCAGTTGAAGCAAATGCAGTGGTCATAATAAGGTGTTGGAGGAAGGGGGTCGTGAAAGTGGTGGTGGTGCGACGGTGGCTTGGTGTCGATGGTGGTGGTAGCTTGGTCCCTGCGGAGGTTTGCTCCAGCCAGTGGGGGGTGCTCCTGCGGCCTGCTCCGGCCAGGGAGGCCGGAGCAACTGCGGCAGCAATAACCACATTTACAACAGTAGCAGTATTATAAGCAGCAGTAGCAGCTGTTGTGAAGGGGAATAATGGTGGTGATGGACGGTGAAGCTGATTGTGGTGGTTGTGGTGATGGTCGTGGTTGTGGGTGGTGATAGAGGAGGCAGCAGCAGTATCTGCTTGAAGCACAATAGTAGCTGTCAGGATCAGCAGTAGTTGTTGTAGTGGCGACGGCTGTAGCAGGTGGTGGAGGTTGCTTGTGAAGGTGATGGAGGTGGTGGTGAAGGGAGTAGATGGAGGAGAATATGGTGGGGGCTGTCGTGGAGGTGATGGTGGTGAGGTCGGCTAAAATAGAGGATAGAGGAGGTCGGAATGCAATGGGAAGAAGGAGAATAGAAGGAAGTGATGATGGTAATGATGGTGGTGGTCGAAATGTGTTGAGGGAGGGGGAGAGATGGGATGTGTATTAAATGAAGAGATGGGGTATTGGGATTAGGGTTGACTATGGCATACCTAGGAGTGTGTGTGGTATTATCATGAAGGAATGAGTGGTGGTGATGGATGAAAGTTTGAATGGAGGGTTGGAATTTAAAGTAGATATAGTTGCATAGTACCATACAAAAGGGAGATGGGAGTATATGTGACCGATGATGCCTCAAGAATGTGTCTTCTTTATTTGTTCCAATCAATAGGAGGTGGACACCTAGCTAATCTTTTACACACACGTCCCTAATAGGTTAGGAATTGCACAAAAGAAGAAAACTGGATTAGATATGGGGAAAAGCCATGTTTGGTGTGCTGTAATGGAGAAAATTTTTGTGTGGTATTTTGTATGAGCCATGAGGGTGTGGTGTGGGTTTGGATTGTTATTGGGTCTAGTTTTGGATAGGTTGAGTCAGTTGCTTTAATTAAGTAGAAATTATGTCATAGGTGTTCTTTAATAAATTAAAATTACATAGGATCTCAATCGGAGGTGACACAAGTGTCATAGACATAGTAAACTCGGAGTAGATTATTAATATATATTTGGTTGCAAGGAACAGATTGAGATTGTGTCTCCAATTTTGATTGGAACGGACATAGGTGCCAAGTTTGGGTTTAAAATTAGAAAATGTGCACGAATATTGTAAAATTAAAATGAAGCACAAGAGACTGCATTTACGAGTGACACAAAGGTCAGGATTGAAGATTGGCTTGACTAGGTCAATGATGTAAAATTTATTGGAAGGCAAATGCTAGTGCATTGCTCTAAATAATTAATAAATACTAAGGTGCAACGAGAGAATAAAATAATTAGATGAATTTATAACTCTAGTTAATTAATCCAAAATAATTCTATATTGATCCCTAATCTCTCACTAATCTAAGTATACATTAAAATTGGGTGAGGGGGTTTACATTTTCCCTTATATATAGGGAGATTATGCGACAATGGATGACAACAGTGACTATTCGAATCCAACTCGCATCAATTCATAAAGCAGCGACAGTTGACGGTGACTCCTTATTAGTTGAGCCACTTTATCCACTGTGGCACAGAATCTCAAGAGATACGTGCAAAAATCGAAGCAAATCTCCTTATTTAGTGTACGAAAAGCCTATCAGAGACAACTATACGACCATGAGACTCTGCGGCTTGTCCTGCAGATGCGGCCAATAGCGTTCGGCCATGCTTCTTTCAAGTATTCCAAACTTGTTATTTTAGAAACTTTGAAGGGGGTCTTGTAGAAGCATGAAAAAAATATACAGGCTACATAGAGGTCATGCCCCCTCAAAAGAACAACCATACCGTATAGAAGCCACATACGGCCAGAACAACCAAACCACAGAGATACCACTTGCGGCCTGAACAAACAAGCTGCAGAGAAGCTATATGCGGCCTGGTCAAACCAAAGTACAAGGAGCCGCATAGTATACTTTATGCGATTGGAACGATCGAAGAGCAGGAAGGCCATATAAAATCTCCTGACACAGTAGCCGATGACTGTCAGACTCTGATACAACACTCATCACGCTAACGCTTCAAGATTCGTAAAAAGACGATAGCTTAAGAAAAGACAGACAAAAAGTCATATCAATACATTAATGACCTTATCAGATGTGGCATGCCACGTGTTCTCTCATATACGGCTACTCCCTATGCGGCCTCGTCACCATACGACTTAAGTGTCCATTCGACCAAAGCCCGATAAGAGCTTGCATGCAGCCATAATGCCATGTGGCCAAAGTTTCCATTCGACCAAGGCTAGACGAGAGTTTTTATGCGGCGACAATGCCATACGGCCAAAGTGTCCATTCGACCAAGGCCAAACAAGAGTTTGCATACGGCATCGTCAACATGCGGCCAGAGTGTCTAGACGACCAAGGCCAAATGAGAGCACGTATGCGGCCACGATAATATGCGGCCAAGAATTATAGGATTTTCTGTTATAACCGAAGACGATTTTTTGCATATTCAATGCTGACTTAGTGTTCAGTTGACCAAGTCACGCACGCAACAGCCCCGAGATCTCTTTAACAACATATCTTAACCGAGATCATATGGCATCCTGTCCGCAGCATGCGACTATGGTTACAACCGAACTCTATAAAAGGAGTCCTATGCGGCCACCAAATAGAGCCCTATACAGCCACCAAACAGAACCATATGCTGCATCAATAGTCTGTCAGCACAATGACTATAAATAACAAGGGTAACATACCCTACAAACCCTCAGCCAGCTACATACGTGCATACTAGCTCAGGAGAGAGAAGAAAGGAGAGCATCCCCATTCCCTCATTGGACTGTCAACAGAGTAAAGGAGCCACCACAATGCTCTTTGTCCATCGTCACTACCCAGATCAAAATATTGTGCTTAGATTTTCTGTCTATGATATCTTTGTACTTCTTTATTTGTTATTTCAATGTCCAAAACTTGCCATGGTAAATAGTAAGATAAACTGAAACTAAAAATTATTGGAATAGATACTGGAATGCATATACTAAAATACATAATATTATGAACCTTGGCTCAATAACAACTTGTAGTGCCGCAGGACTTCACAGATATTATAACTACATTATTCAACAAATCATATAACTACCACGGTACATCACAAAGTCTTGTATGTACCGTGGCAAGTGTAAACTTGGTAGATCATGGGGCCTTTGCCCAGCAGAGTTGGTCCATGCCTCATGGGGCCATGGAGATTGGGGTAGCCGGTAGTGCAGTATTCTACCCTCCCCATGATCTAGTCAAATTTTATCTCGTTTAATCATTATTTTAAGTTATTGAGTCATGGACACTCCAAAAATTCCTAGAATGACAAGTTACGAGTATGAGCTATTCATGAGTTATCATTGGCGAACTTATCGTATCCGCGATACGCGATACATTGGACAATACTCACACTCGATTGTCCGATGCCAAATATAATAGGTTTATCATACACAATAATTTCTACGGTGTCTTGTGGGTCAGAACATGTGTTAAATTTTAAGAGCACAAGATCCAACTATATAATACACAAAAAAAAAATCCCAAACTCACAGAAATAAGGTTGGCGCACAAACTCACAGAAACAAGGTTGGCACACTTTCGTAAGAAAGTGTGCGAGCTACAAAGGGGTGGTGCACTTTGTCAAGTTAACCAACACGACGCACTTGACAAAAGTATACGGGCAAGAATAAAGCATGCTTTCAAAGAAAGTGTGTGAGCAAGCTAGCTAAAAGACAAAATACACAATCCAAAGTCAAAGCTTGACAACCGAGGAGCACACAAATCAATAACACAGAAATCGAGAAACCAACCAAAGCTTTTTTCCGAAGGAAACGAAGAGGAAATAAAGTTAGCGAACAGACCAAACGTAAGAAAATGGTGCCGGCTGACGAAACATAGGAAAAAGTATGCCAAATTGCAAAATACAAAGAAAGTGCGCTGACTAACTATGACACACTTTATCTTAGTTTTTCCAGAAAGAACTTTGATTGAATACACACCAAAGTGCGCCAACTAGGTTTTCTCTCAAAAGTGTGCCACTAACTCAAGGAGTGTAACTGTCACACTTTTTCTAGGAGACTGAGTGTCGTATGACTAGTACGCACGAAAAGTTGGGACAATACACCAATGCGCCCAAAGTAAAATATACGTATTTCTATGCCAAATGGGTTCTCTTTCATACTCTTCACAGAGCACTGTTCTTCTTCTCCATTCAGTCATTTTGGTATACGTATTGTATCAAGTTTCAGCACTGAACTTAGCTGGACTTGAAATTAAGCACAGCCAAAAGCAAAGTTACATAAAGATGATGCTCTACACTATAAGCTAATTAGTTATGTAAAACATAAAGTTTTGGGTGATAAAACCCTAGAAAACAAAATTGAACCCATAGACCCAAACTCAGGTCCATGTAATTCTAACCAAGAAAATTAAGAACTAAAAGCATGCATAAATCCATGGTTCTTCTTTTGTGCAAGATATACTTATCTGGAGTAGCTTTTTAGCCTCTACCTCTCATGGTCTAAGTCACACCAACTTTTTCCTAGGGTTAGGATTTGGTCTTTAGGGAAAGGAGCAAAGGAAGGAGAAAAAAGAAAGAAAGTGGAAAGAGTAAAATAAAGAATGAAAGGGAGGAGAGAGAAAACATACATATATATAAGGGGAGAGGGGGTGGTTTAGCCATGGGTTCAACCAAGATGAACCAATCCTGGTGTCTAGTCTATATGCGGGTCCTAAACCGGGTCTATTATAATGCCAATAGATATTCTACGGGTCTCGGGTAGTCTCTATCAATAGGAATAAATATAAATACCAGGAAGCATCATACAAATACAGCAGAAATAGATTATCAGAAAAATAAATTTGAATATTAGAAATAAAAAAAACCAAATCTGAAAACGGGTGTGACATCTCTACCCTCCTTAGAAAAATTGTATCCTCAAAATTTTACTAAGGCTAGTCGAGCTGGAAAATATGCTAGAAGGCTCAGAAAATCATAGATTACTTTTCAGGAAATGAATCACATCAAGAAAATAACAAGAATAGAAGAAATAACAACAGAAAGTAAATAATTGCATGCAATCACACACAAAAAAATATAGGCATATGGATATATATACCCCTATGTCAGTCAAATAGGAATTCATCCTTGCTTGCCTATGCCGACTCACAAAAATGGACAAGAGCAACGCCTTGAGGTAAGTTGGTACCAATGATTATATCGAGATCATGACTCTAATCCATAACGTACCTGTAATGCCCCGCTCCTAGCGGTGCATTATATAATGCTTGTGGCTCGATTGACTCAATCAAAATTGAGTATGGAGAAACTTTACAGAGAAATCGATCACGGACAATACAATGAGCCTTTCCAATTGATGGATCGGCTTCAGTTGGAATGGGTCCAATAGTTTTTGTTGGATTTTTGGTTGGCTTTCTTGGATTTTTGCTTCTTGGTTTTGATGAATATGTTTTCGTTATTGATTTTCGATGATTGATTGTTTATGTTACCCTTACTTTTCCTGATAGGGGTAATTTAGTAAATTAGCACAGTTATTTTATTTTAGAGTTTATATTTAATATGAGTGATATATATATATATATATATATATATATATATATATATATATATATATATATATATATTGTATTTGCTTATAGTATTATTTATTTGTAGTAGTGGACTAGCCTATTATTTAGACTTGACACTAGTGAACCCAATAAGACTTGTCATGACAACTAGTGTGCCCAACATGGACTAGGCCCATTAGAACCATTCTCTCCTAATTAATTAGGAGGATTATGACTAATTTGCATTAGTATAGAGACTTTCCATTATATCTTTCTTAATTATTTCTCATGATTAACCATTAGAGGCAAATTAGATATTGATATTTGCTTGGAGAAGGAGAAATCTAGGGGTCGGCCACATATAGCCTTTTTCTCTCTCTCTCTCTATCCTCTCCATTTATTTATTCATTTTGAGATCCTTAATTTCTAGATCCCTAATTTCCTTTACCCCTCCATCAATTCATCCTTATTCCCTCTCTATTTCATCTAGTAAGGAGCATTGGAGCTTGAATTGGCAAGGAGCACTAAGAAGAGGAGCTTGTGGCAAGGAGATCGTGTCTGCATCGTGTCTATTAAAAAATTTATTAGAAATCCATCTCCCAATAGGTACAATTCTGAATTCACCTTCATAGTAGGTTCCAAATTATGCATTTGACCATTAGGAATCCTCTCATCTATAAGAACAAGTTCTAGGCTAATTGGAAGTGTATTGTGATTTCTAAATGATAATTTGTGTCCAAATAGGAAAAATTACGAGATTGACACATCAATTGTGTGTCATGAGACCAATTAGAACTAAATAGACTTAGATTGGGATTGTGGGACTAGGTATATGTCAACAATTGGATACGAGTAGGCCATATCACGATACAGTGTGATACCTTATGATACGGGGCTTATTTTTGTTAATTTATGCAATCTCTCTTCAATTCCATATATTAATTAGTTGCATTAGTTATTATTAGATGCACTTGAGATGTATATATGATTATTATGGAGAATTGGGAGTTTTGGCACCTTGCTTGAGGTGTTTCATGAGTATCCTAAATTATGTATTCAATGTGTTTGTTGAATTGGCTATAACTAGAGTGAATACTCATGTATATATATATATATATATATATATATATATATGAATTTCATATTTGTGTCTTTATATATCTATAATAGTTTGTTGGGGTATGATAGTGGTGATGTTAACTGGTAACAAAAGGAGTTGTGTTGCATAAGTGTATGAGCTCATATTTGAGGGTGTTAGTATAGAATACCTGTATGCTCTTACAGGTAACAGAATGGTTGTGTAACAGTATGCAGTGATAGAGTTGCACAGAGGATGGGTTGCCATTGTGCAGTATTCGGGTTGGACATGCTTGAGCATGTTGGGTTGTGAATGGTAAGTGGCTCGAGCGAGGTAAAGTTGTTGTACACATGAGCAAGGTAAGCATGGGCTCAGGTTATAGGATTTTGACAAAGGCCAGTATCAGTCACTGATACTTAGATAAGTAGCAGCAGCAGTAGAGTGGTACGATGTGGTGTGTTACAAATGTTGGTACCAGATGTGCTAAGTGAGAGATTAGGTAAGAAGGATACGCCTTGTATCAGTTATGAGTTTTAAATTAGTATAAGAAATTAGATAACGAAGGGTACTTCCAGGCCTGCACAGTTGGTGTTCACTTGGAATAGGTTAGAGCAGAAATATTTAGACCTGGGGAAAGTAGTAATGGTATCTGCAAATAATTGTGTTTGTGTGGAAATGGTGTTGTTGGTATTCAAATATTACCTAGAGATACATTCATCAACATCAGGTAAGGTAAGTTTGGGATATCTAGGTGTAGTGGTGTGACTGAGTGTAAATGATAGGTGAGCGTGTGTTGATAGCAAGATAAGAATTTAAGTCACGTGTGGTATATCTGAGTTACTAAGATGGGGAAGGGGAAGCCTGGGTGAGTGTCTATATTATTTGAAGAGTGTATTAAATGGAATATCGAGTAAGGAATGGGGGGATCAGGCCTGATACAAACATAAGTATAGGTTGACAGTAGAAGTTAGCGATAAAAATATGAATGTTAGAGTTGGGTTAGTATGAGTTGTGGTATTATTTGTTATCTAGTAATAGAAGGTTAGTTATGTTAGTAAGTGTCAGGTTATATGTTAGTATCATTAGTACTAAGGTATAGTGAGATTTAGAAATACTAAGGTATTGCTAAATTATAGACTATTTCTAAATAATAGACTTAACTAATATTTTTATGAGTTATATATGTATATAGATAATTGTAATACTAACTAGTTAGCTAATACCATTAGTTATGGACCTAATACCCTACAGTATCCACTAGAATCTCTATAAAATCAACTTAGAGGCTAGATAAAGACCTAAAAACCTAGATAAAACCCAGCTTGACCAAGAAACTCATATCTAGACTCATTTAGCATATGTATCACTTTATTACACTAAAGTAACATAATTTTCATATATAGGGTTTTGTGATACCATCTTGGACATCGAGAGACACCTTTCCTCAATACTCCAGGCGAGTACATCTCTTTGTTAGTTTTTATTTCATAAAAGTGTATATATCACTTGCTCTAGAATTGTTTACTTGATTCCGACATAGTAGCTACACGGACTGGTACTAAATGGATCCTGTCATGGGATATTATCCCCTACCGTGTTCAGTGGGTACTCCTTCACATATATTTTATTATGTGTATCGGATATTGATTGTCGTATACTTTATGTTCACACACTACTCGTGTTCAGTGAGCTTATATTCGTGTTCGTAACGTATCGTAATTGGATCCATGAGTATTGGTTGGGGACGGGGGAGTAGGAGTTGGTTATGTGATCAAGCCCAAGTATATTCGTGTACATGTCGATTATATATCCTACGTGTAATCGAGTTACCATATTGTATTCGTGTTCAACCTAAACCGATCATATAAGAAACTTATACTCTATGGCACATTAGCTAGTTTATCTATTTCTATTAGTTGCAGTTATTTTATATTGCCTGTTCTTTTATTCCAGTACTACACATGCTTACTCTAATTTATTTCTATTTTCTATTGCTAGTTATCTTATTTTTTCTATTGCTTGTCATATATTCTCTACCATGTATTTGGAACTGCTTTCAGAGTTTTATACTTTGCTCCAATCCTGATTTGATATATTTTTTAGATGATTGGCTTGAGGAGCAGTGTTCCACTTACTACGGGCCATAGGACGGCAAACCTTTAGAGGATACTCCCCTAGAGGAGGAGAACCTAGTACCAGTGACTGAGGAGGAGAACCTAGTACCAGTGACTAACGAGGCTTAGACTTATATTTTAGATATTATATTAGTGTTATTTTAGACTCTTGACATGTATATCTTATTTTGGGAGATACTTGTGCCTAGACTTATATTGTGAGCTTGTGGATGCATTTGTGACTCTTTTACTTCTTTTTTTATTCTATATCGTGCTTTATCTTCCTTAGTTTGATATTGTGATTGAGTATTATTTACCATTTATCATATATCATATTGTTCCTCCATTAAGAGATGAGATAGCATAACAGGTACCCTTATATACCTATTGTGTAAGATATTAGATAGCATTATTGGCCAAGACAATATTCTACGTTGTTCATACCATGTAGGATGGGCGTAGTTCATTATTCGTGCCCTTATTCCGGGTGTGGGTCGTGACACATTTTTAGTGTTAGCCCATGCAGGTCTTCAAGAGATCGCAAGTAGTACAATTTCGTAGTGGTGCTCAGACTTAGAGTACTACTACGAGCCTGCTTTAAGATATATGATATAGGCGGAGAGTATACTCAATCACATCTAGGAATATTTCTAAATATTTGTTTTACTATCCTTATCTATCTGAATGCTTGCTTTACTTTGAATAATTTTGTCCTTCTTTGATGATATCGTACCTTAATCAATATTAATTCCTTTATTTAATCTATAGTCAGGATGCTGCCGAAGATACGATCCCAACGCTCATGCACAGTGTCAGAGAGGTCGGTCACTTTGTCGCCTCTGAGGAGGGAACCAGCAGCCACTGCTACATCAGCTCCATCTCAGAGGGCCGCTTCACTGGTTTAGGTAGGCGTTACTGCAGCAGCTTTCGGGGGTGCTCTACTCCAGTCTAGACGATAGTACCCACAGCTTCACAGAGAACGGTGCCTACAACTTCAGAGGAGCTACCACCACCACCAGCAGCAGTTGACCCAGCATAGTTGTTTGCACTCTTTCAACAGATGATGGAGGAAGAGAGGGCCCAGGCGGAGGCCCAACATCGCCAGTCTGAGGTCATTAGGCAGGGCATTGACAAAAGTAGACGTTGATTTATTTTGAGGATTTTTCAGGAATGCAATAATTTCAGAATTTTTGGGAATTGTAAAAAAAAACATTGTGGATTATTACCTGATTTCGTGGTTGATGAATTTAAACTTTGAGAAAAAATAATAATATGTATGAATAAACACTACTATGAGGATTTTAAATTTTGAGGACGAAATTCTTTTAAGGAGGGTAGACTTGTCACTACCACGTTCCGAAAACAGGGGTATTTTTGACTTTTTATAATATTTAATATTATTATAGTTATAATTAAGTAATTACATGATAAGTATTTAATTTAAATAAATATGTGATATGTGTAATTAAATATATAATTATATACAGTGTTCATTTATTTTGAGCTAGCAGACTTGACCTAGAAGCCCAGTAGATGAACACCTGTCCGAATTATGAAATTCTATATTTAATTGTTTTATCTAGAATTTATTTATTAGAGATTGTAATTAATTACCGTATTTTAATTAATTATTGCTCATTGCATTTGCTTCGATATTTGGAGCGCTACCCTGACTTTTGTCTTCCAACAAATTTCACAATCTTGCCCTAGACATACCCACCTTCCATTCTGCTATTTTTGCAACTCATAATTATGCTCTCTGTACATTATTTCTAGCCGCACAAAAATCGTCGCGAACGTTATTTAATAAATTTCTATTTTGTATCGTTGTGCGTTCCAATCGAAATTGGAGGCAATCTTGACCTATTTTTTGTGTGGCCCAAATTAGGGTAATATCATGTTCTAAGTCTTCTTCATTATTGGTATTGATGACCTGACCTGATTTTGGCCCCATGTACTCCTAATTAATTTTAGAACACAACTTGCATTTATTTCTAATTAAATTGAGGATACTATTTTAACCGATTCTGAAAATCCTAATTTAATTCTAGTGCCCTGCTAATTGAGTCCATACCGAACATACAGGGCCCCCTGACCCTACAAAATACCGGACACCGAATCGTCCGCCAAATTTTTGTCATTTTATGTGTCTGTGCAAATACCCAAATTTAAGGGGGCTAATTTATAAAATTGCATTTTTGGTGTCAACACCCCATTTGTTTAAACCAATGAGGGAGCCCTATTAATTTTTAATTAAACCTCACCCTCATTCCTACATAAATTATTTTTTCCCTCATGACAAATCTGGACCACTCATTCTATGGGTCCATCCTCACCCTTAAATTCATACACCCTCTCTCCCTATATAATGTCATGTCACATCAAACCCGAATCCCTAGAAAACCTAGGTTTCCCCACCTACTCACAAGCCCCCATATTTCTTCTCCAACGTATGAACAAATCCTTCTTTTCTTCTTCTCTTTCCTTTCTTTTTTCTTCTTCTTCTTCTTCTTCTCCTTCTTCTTTTACTTGATTTAAAATTCAAAAGGAGAAGGGGGGAACACTGTTCACCCCCCACATACTGTTCACCCTCCGACCATTCCCTGTGTCCCCGGCCGACTTCCTCTGTGCTCCGGCGGCCACTGATCAGCCCTCCGACCGCCCGCTGAACTCCTTCCGCTTGTCAACTCCCCCATCACCATCTACTCACAGCCACCCTCCGGCGACTGACCTCTCCCACTGCTCTTCCGCCTCAGGTCCAGCCACCAACCGGCCAGACCCGACCTCACTGCTGTCCGGTCAGCGAGCCCCCGAGCCCTCCCAGTACTCCCTCTACTCTTCTCCCCGCGGCTTCACGAGTCGAGCTCGACCCCGGCGTTCAGCCCGGCCATCAGTCCGGCGGCCCCCCTCACGAGTTCCTTCCCCCGCTGCTCCCCGGCCGGTGCTGCCTCAACGCGTTCGGCGGCCGCTGCAGTCCTCCCTCCACCTGCACAGCGACTCGCCACCTCCCTACAGCCGGCCAACCCCCTCAACTCCCCTCCCTCTGCTATTCCCTCCTCCGACATCACCCTCCAACTCCCTCCGGCGGCCCGCTGCGACTCCCCCTGTGAGCTTCTTTCCTTCTCCTTCTTCCCTCTTTAATATACAATATAATGTATGGTATATGTATGTGATGTATGGAGTACAGTGGTTAATTTATGTATAATATCTGTATGTGATGTATAGAGTATAGTAGTTAATTTATGGTGTACATAATGTATAGTGTATATAAATCAATATAATGAATAGTGTACATATAATTGGTGTATGTATATACATGTATTTTATATATATATACTTAGTATATTTCAATTTATTAATTGGAATATATTTTTATATATAACATAATATACGTTAATACGTATGCCTTGACATATAAATATACATGTATACAAGTATATAATATCGTATTTTATTGGTGTATCTATATATATATATATATATATGGTATAAATTTAATTTGGTGAATTAATATTAGTATGTTTAAGAATGATGTTGACAACATATATATGTATATGAACATATTTGATATATGTTAATATATAAATGTACGTATTTTGGTAAATATACAACTATAGCAAGTATAATTTATATTGGTATATATTTTAGATATATATATATATATATATATATATATATATATATATATATATATATATATATATATATATATATATATATATATATATTATGTTAAATTCTTTTTAGTATGTATACAAATATAAATACGTATTGTATTCCTTTCCATGAACTATGTTTATATATATACATACAAGTATTATTTATTATGTTTATATATATATACAAGTATTATTTATTTTAAAGTATATATTTTTACATATATCTATTATTGTAATTGATAGAAATTATATATATATGATTAGTTAATGCGATGTATATTTATGTACATCCCTACCAGATGACCCTAGTTGACTAGTGCCCTGCCTGGCATGGCCCTGAGGCCAGCGTTTGACTGTGTGTTAGCGTAGCATCTGATACAAATGTTATATTGTGTTATGTCTATAGGACTGTTGATTTTTCCAGATGATACTCTGGAACAGGACCTCGGTATTCACCAGCTAAGGACCCAAGGCAAGTACATTTCTCTGATAATTTCTAATTATTGATAATTTCTATAAGTTTAATAATCTAGAAATGTTACATCTGAATCCTTGACACTGTGCTACACGGACTAGTATAGCTTGGATCTGCAGTCATGAGATGTTACATTGATTATCGTATTGATATTGTACACGACATGTATATTAGACATCGTACATGATAGATTGGACTTGCTCGTGTATCGTGACGTGTCATGGTTGGATCCACAGTACTAGTTGGGGGCGGGGAAGTAGCTAGTAAGAAATGTGATCATACCCTTTATACAAGTATAGAACAATGTAAGTGTTAATCATGCTCTTCACACATGATTAGCCAGGCCCTATAGCTATCGTACATGTTCCCAAGCCGATCATATTTCGAAACTACTATTTCAAACACTTAGAATAGATTACAGTTCCCTATTTTAAATCATATACTACATCACCCGTATATGATACTGTACCATTGTTCTTTTCATTTTCATACATGCACTAACTGTACCATATTGCCTATTGCCTGTCTCTTTACATTGCCTGCCTCTTTTTTATTACCATTGCATTTATTTCACTGTCTTCTCAGTATCTAGCATCATCTGTTTATTGCTTTATAGTCCTTATCAATTAAATGGAACTGTTATTTGAGATTTATACTTTGCTCCTTCCTGACTGGAAACATTTTTTCCAGACTATGCCTTAGAGGATCGGTGTCCGACACTTTATGGACCATATGGTAAGTAGCTGCAGACTTGGTAGTTTAGTTGTGATTCCGGGAGGTCTAGCCGGAATCACTAATCTTCTAGTTAGTTCTTTTAGCAGACTATTTGGTACCGGATTTGTCTCCGGCATTTTGATGAGACTTGGATAATTTGTTGAGTTAGATTATATTTTGACTTATGTTGTATTTAATTTTTATTTGTTCGATATCTTCTCGTGTTGTAATCCTGTGATTGAGTATGTGTTCATTTTATTTGTGTCATCCGTGCCTCCTTATGGAGATTGGATGCTTGTATGAGATTGGCTAGATAGTATCAAGACCTTGACAGCGTTCTACCGCCGATGCTGTGGCATAGGCTGGATGTACCTGCGTACTCGTGTCCTAATTCTGGGTGCTGGTTGTGACACATTTTTAGTGGTGGCCTATGCAGGTCAGACTTCGCGAGTTGTGCGATGTCGTAGTAGTGTGGCATCTTTGTTATACTACTGCGTGTCTGCGATAGGATCTAGGACATAGGATACTAGGACGAGAGCGAATTCTCAATCACAATTCCTTGAGAGATTTCTGGGATAACCCCTGAGAATCTTGTTAAAACTTTCAATTTAAAATCATTCCCTTGTTCCGTCCATTTTACTTGTTGATTGTTGATCAGATATTAAATTAGGATTTTGGTTTCATGGTAGGGTTTGATTTCGTATCAAAATGAATTTACAGACTGATTTATGGTACTATATGATGACACATGTCGATGAGGACAGCGAGGAAAATTAACACTAGGGCGATTGGACTACTAGATATGGATTTAAATTATAATTTGAAGAGTGAAAACGAATTACATTTTTGAATTTTAAGAAGTTGAGATATTGTTATTAAATTTTTTGAGGATCCAGATTCGATTCAATGAACCTAGACAAGTCTGTAAGGATTTTTTTGTGATTAAGTTTTTCACTTCAGTATTTAGATAATTGATCATGAGGGAAGTATATGCATTTTACTTAAAAATTTATTCGAGGAGTTATTTTGAGGAATTTTTATTTGAGGATAAAAATCTTATAGAGAGAGATATATTAGTATATAGTTGATGAGGTGCATATGTAAGGATATATTAGCTTGAGCATGATTGAGATTTTACTGCCAACTGGCTTAGGTGTTCATCTAGGATTGTATTGAAGAGGGCAGTACTTAGTACGGTGTGTTGCATTTGATATGCACTTTAGTGATAAGGATAACTAGTATCAGCGATTGCAGTAGGTAAGGAAGCCAGCAGTGAGTATGTTTCAAGTAGAACTGTGATACCTAGGGGATAGAGGTATCAAACCTTAGATGCATCTTTGACCTATGAAATCACAACTAGGAATATTTATTCCCAATCTTTTATCTTGAATGTTGCTTCTCTAGAACTTTACTGTCCTTCCTTGATGATATCGCATTTTGCCTTAATTGATTCTTTGGGATCTGTCTTCAGGATGTCGCCGCAGACACGGTCTATGAGAGCGGGAACATCAGCTTTAGAGGGGTCTGCCACCTCTCCACCTGAGGGACAGACAGCAGTAGTTCCTCCTACATCTCCGATGCACGTAGGAGTATCTGCACTTTTTGGGGATCCCCCTCCCCACCTGTTCAGAGGATTGCCGCAGCTGTGACGGACAACCTTCCTCCTCCACCGACTCCGATTTCCGGAGGTTTGCCCATTGACGGGGCACAGATGTTTACCTTGATCCAGGGCATGGTAGATGCCCAGAGAGTGACGGCAGACGCTCAGCGAGTTCAAGATGAGGCTCAGAGGGTGCAAGCAGAAGCGCACCAGGCACAAACCGAGCTGATGAGAGAAAATATGGAGAATGCTCATCAGGTGACTCTCCAAGCTTTGGAGAGAGTAGCACAGTACCAGCAGTTTCCTGGCCAGCAGCAACAGAGATTAGGCACTATAGTGGACTTCAAAAGGATGATGCCTCGAGAGTTCAAAGGCACCGAAGGGATACTCTACGCTGACGACTGGCTAGAGGATATAGAGAGGAGCCTGCGATTGACCCAGATTCCGGAGAACTTGCAGATAGAAGCCGCTGACAGTCAGATATTCGATATCGCACTCACGTGGTATCGCACGGAGCCGAGAATTACTGCACAAGGACTTACTTGGGAGACCTTCAAGGAGCTCTTCAAGGAGAAGTTCTTTCTCGATGTAGCATTAGGAACCTTAGAAAGTCAGTTTCATGACTTGGTTCAAGGAAACATGTCGGTCGACGAGTACGCTGCAAAATTCTGTAGATTGAGCCATTTTGCCTCGTCTATGATTCGGGACCCAGGAGATCGAGCCCAAAAATTTAGAAAGGGGCTGACGAGAGAGATTAGGTCACGCACTTCTGGTCGTCGTACCGCTACCTTTGAGGCTATCTTGATGGATGCCCAGATTGCAGAAGAGGATATGGATCTCAGGCCTAAGAGGAGTCACAATACTTTTGGAGATACGAATGGTAGCACAGGACCAGCCAAGCATCCCCGTATTCAGCACCAACAGCAGTACCCAGTACCATTTCATATTCAGCAACAACCAGGGACATTTCAGCATCCACCGCAATACCTGGCACCAGTTCATATTCAGCAATATCCATGGGCGTATCAGTATCAACAACAGTACCAGACGCCAGTTCGTATTCAGCAGAATCAGCAACAGCCTCCGAGAGAGACACAACAGACTTGTCATTTCTGTAAGAAGCCAGGTCACCTTTGGGAGAGCTGTAGAACGAGACTAGGACTTTGTTTGCACTGCGGCGCTGCGGGGCATCGAGTAAGGGATTGTCTTCTAGCCCCTTATCTTCCCGGCCAGCGCGCAGCTTCAGATTATAGAGATCCAGTTAGGCTACCTATGGAACCGTATATTGCTCAGCACCCGCAAAGGGAACCACCCCAGCAGGGCAGGGCATTTGCGATGACGGTCGAGGAGACCGATACTACAGGTAATGTGTTAGCAGGTTCTGTTCTTTCCTTCCCTCTGTCCCTCTCTACTTGATTGATTGATTGATTCCTTAGTACAACTTGTATGCATGATTTCTTGTTATAATGTAGTTAGTAGTACACCCTGATGCAGAGACTGCAATACCATGACAAAAGATACCATGACCGTACATATCCCCTTAGGTTGCATATTGTATGATTTTAGGAAGATTTTCTTAGACCATGATTATCGGGGTTTGACCATGACGAAGATTCATGAAGGGGTTATGACTTGACAGGAGAGACAAGATGATTAAAATTCGAGGATAAACATCGATTTAAATAAAGAGCCAAGAATTTAACATGGTAGAATTTATGATTTATTAATTCCAGGAAGATTATGACATGATTAAATTGGTGATAAAAAATTTGGAAATTTTGGGAGATTATCAATATATTTATTTGATAGCAAGTTATGAATTTTAGAATTTTATATTTGGATGTTGCATTTGGAGAATCCTTAAGTATCGTATTGTTGCGTATTTGAGGAAATAGGAAATCGAGTTATAAAATCATTGATGGATTAATGTTTGAATTCAAACTTTTTGGACGAGATTATATTATATATATGTGCATTGATTAAAATCAAATTAGAGGAGTGGATATTAAATTCTGAGTATTGAATTATTAAATAAAAATTTCGGGGAAATTTTTGACAAAAATAGACGTTGATTTATTTCGAGGATTTTTCAGGAATGCAATAATTTCAAAATTTTTGGGAATTGTAAAAAAAAAATATTGTGGATTATTACCTGATTTCATGGTTGATGAATTTGAACTTTGAGTAAAAATAATAATGTGTATGAATAAACACTACTATGAGGATTTTAAATTTCGAGGACGAAATTCTTTTAAGGAGGGTAGACTTGTCACTACCACGTTCCGAAAACAGGAGTATTTTTGACTTTTTATAATATTTAATATTATTGTAGTTACAATTAAGTAATTGCATGATAAGTATTTAATTTAAATAAATATGTGAGATGTGTAATTAAATATATAATTATATACAATGTTCATTTATTTTGAGCTAGCAGACTTGACCTAGAAGCCCAATAGATGAACACATGTCCGAATTATGGAATTCTATATTTAATTGTTTTATCTAGAATTTATTTATTGGAGATTGTAATTAATTACCGTATTTTAATTAATTATTGCTCATTGCCTTTGCTTCGATATTTGGAGCGCTACCCTGACTTTTGTCTTCCAACAAATTTCACAATCTTGCCCTAAACATGCCCGCCTTCCATTCTGCTATTTTTGTAACTCATAATTATGCTCTCTGTGCATTATTTCTAGCCACACAAAAATCGTCACGGACGTTATTTAATAAATTCCTATTTTGTATCGTTGTGCATTCCAATCGAAATTGGAGGCAATCTTGACCATTTTTCGTACGGCCCAAATTAGGGTAATATCCTGTTCTAAGTCTTCTTCATTATTGGTATTGATGACCTGACCTGATTTTGGCCCCATGTACTCCTAATTAATTTTAGAACACAACTTGCATTTATTTCTAATTAAATTGAGGATACTATTTTAACCGATCCTGAAAATCCCAATTTAATTCCAGTGCCCTGCTAATTGAGCCCATACCGAACATACAGTGCCCTCTGACCCTACAAAACACCAGACACCGAATCACCCGCCAAATTTTTGTCATTTTATGCGTCTGTGCAAATACCCAAATTTAAGAGGGCTAATTTGTAAAATTATATTTTTGGTGTCATCACCCCATTTGTTTAAACCAATGAGGGAGCCCTATTAATTTTTAATTAAACCTCACCCTCATTCCTACATAAATTATTTTTTCCCTCATGACAAATCTGGACCACTCATTCTATGGGTCCATCCTCACCCTTAAATTCACATACCCTCTCTCCCTATATAATGTCATGTCACATCAAACCCTAATTCCTAGAAAACCTAGGTTTCCCCACCTACTCACAAGCCCCCATATTTTCTCTCCAACGTATGAACAAATCCTTCTTTGCTTCTTCTCTTTCCTTTCTTCTTTCTTCTTCTTCTTCTTCTTCTTCTTCTTCTCCTTCTTCTTTTACTTGATTTAAAATTCAATAGGAGAAGGGGGAACACTGTTCACCCCCCACATACTGTTCACCCTCCGACCATTCTCTGTGTCCCCGGCCGACTTCCTCTGTGCTCCGGCGGCCACTGATCAGCCCTCCGACCGTCCGCTGAACTCCTCCCGCTGGTCAACTCCCCCATCACCATCTACTCACAGCCACCCTCCGGCGACTGACCTCTCCCACTGCTCTTCCCCCTCCGGTCCAGCCACCAACTGGCCAGACCCGACCTCACTGCTGTCCGGTCAGCGAGCCCCCGAGCCCTCCCACTACTCCCTCTACTCTTCTCCCCGCGGCTTCACGAGCCGAGCTCGACCCCGGCGTTCAGCCCGGCCATCAGTCCGGCGGCCCCCCTCACGAGTTCCTCCCCCCGCTGCTCCCCGGCCGGCGCTGCCTCGACGCGTCCGGCGGTCGCTGCAGTCCTCCCTCCACCTGCACAACGACTCGCCACCTCCCTACAGCCGGCCAACCCCCTCAACTCCCCTTCCTCTGTTATTCCCTCCTCCGACATCACCCTCCAACTCCCTCCGGCGGCCCGCTGCGACTCCCCCTGTGAGCTTCTTTCCTTCTCCTTCTTCCCTCTTTAATATACAATATAATGTATGGTATATGTATGTGATGTATGGAGTACAGTGGTTAATTTATGTATAATATCTGTATGTGATGTATAGAGTATAGTAGTTAATTTATGGTGTACATAATGTATAGTGTATATAAATCAATATAATGAATAGTGTACATATAATTGGTGTATGTATATACATGTATTTTATATATATATACTTACTATATTTCAATATATTAATTGGCATATATTTTTATATATAACATAATATACGTTAATACGTATGCCTTGACATATAAATATACATATATACAAGTATATAATATCGTATTTTATTGGTGTATCTATATATATATATATATATATATGGTATAAATTTAATTTGGTGAATTAATATTAGTATGTTGAAGAATGATGTTGACAACATATATATATATATGAACATATTTGATATATGTTAATATATAAATGTACGTATTTTGGTAAATATACAACTATAGCAAGTATAATTTATATTGGTATATATTTTAGATATATATATATATATATATATATATATATATATATATATTAAGTTAAATTCTTTTTAGTATGTATACAAATATAAATACGTATTGTATACCTTTCCATGAACTATGTTTATATATATACATACAAGTATTATTTATTATGTTCATATATATATACAAGTATTATTTATTTTAAAGTATATATTTTTACATATATCTATTATTGTAATTGATAGAAATTATATATATATGATTAGTTAATGCGATGTATATTTATGTACATCCCTACCAGATGACCCTAGTTGACTAGTGCCCTGCCTGGCATGGCCCTGAGGCCAGTGTTTGACTGTGTGTTAGCATAGCATCTACTGCAAATGTTATATTGTGTTATGTCTATAGGACTGTTGATTTTTCCAGACGATACTCTGGAACAGGATCTCGGTATTCACCAGCTAAGGACCCAAGGCAAGTACATTTCTCTGATAATTTCCAATTATTGATAATTTTTATAAGTTTAATAATCTAGAAATGTTACATCTGAATCGTTGACACTGTGCTACACGGACTAGTATAGCTTGGATCTGCAGTCATGAGATGTTACATTGATTATCGTATTGATATTGTACACGACATGTATATTAGACATCGTACATGATAGATTGGACTTGCTCGTGTATCGTGACGTGTCATGGTTGGATCCACAGTACTAGTTGGGGGCGGGGAAGTAGCTAGTAAGAAATGTGATCATACCCTTTATACAAGTATAGAACAATGTAAGTGTTAATCATGCTCTTCACACATGATTAGCCAGGCCCTATAGCTATCGTACATGTTCCCAAGCCGATCACATTTCGAAACTACTATTTCAAACACTTAGAATAGATTACAGTTCCCTATTTTAAATCATATACTACATCACCCGTATATGATACTGTACCATTGTTCTTTTTATTTTCATACATGCACTGACTGTACCATATTGCCTATTGCCTGTCTCTTTACATTGCCTGCCTCTCTTTTATTGCCATTGCATTTATTTCACTGTCTTTTCAGTATCTAGCATCATTTGTTTATTGCTTTATAGTCCTTATCAATTAAATGGAACTGTTATTTGAGATTTGTACTTTGCTCCTTCCTGACTGGAAATATTTTTTCCAGACTATGCCTTAGAGGATCGGTGTCCGACACTTTATGGACCATATGGTAAGTAGCTGCAGACTTGGTAGTTTAGTTGTGATTCCGGGAGGTCTAACCGGAATCACTAATCTTCTAGTTAGTTCTTTTAGCAGACTATTTGGTACCGGATTTGTCTCCGGCATTTTGATGAGACTTGGATAATTTGTTGAGTTAGATTATATTTTGACTTGTGTTGTATTTAATTTTTATTTGTTTGATATCTTCTCGTGCTGTAATCCTGTGATTGAGTATGTGTTCATTTTATTTGTGTCATCCGTGCCTCCTTATGGAGATTCGATGCTTGTGTGAGATTGGCTAGATAGTATCAAGACCTTGACAGCGTTCTACCTCCGATGCTGCGGCATAGGCTGGACGTACCCGCGTACTCATGCCCTAATTCCGAGTGCGGGTCGTGACAAGTTTCCTTGGTTAAGCCACATATAGCTCTACCTCTGTAGGCCCCGCAATATCCGAGGTCGGAGACTATCATTAACTTCAAGAGGATGGGGACTAAGGACTTTAAACACACCGAAGGGATTATTTATGTGGATGACTGGATCGAAGACAAAGAGAGGCACCTACGGCTGGCGCATATTTGTTATAGATTACAGGTAGAGCCAGTAGGGAGCATGATGTATGATATTGCTTTGACATAGTTCAGGACCGACCCGAGGATCTCACCACTTGGATTACTTGGGAAGATTTTAAAGAGATTTTTAAGAAGAAGTTCTTTCCAGATGTGGCTCTGACTTCTCTAGAGAGCAAGTTTTAATACCTCGTCTAGGGCAGCATGACGGTGGACGAATACATAGTAGGGTACTGCAGATTGGGTCACTTTGTGAAGGGACAGAATCCCAAGGGGAAGGCCCAGAAGTTCAGAAAGGGTCTAAAGGGAGATCAAATCCCATACTAACAGACATCGCACCACTATATTTGAGGAGATCCTGGTGCAGGCACAGCAGGTGGAGGATGATTTGGAGCTTGGCTCAAAGAGGATGAAGGATCCTTTAGAAGCTTGTAGTAGTGCGGGCCCAGCAAAGCGGCCTTACTTTCAGCAGCAACATCAGAGATACTTTTATCAGCCGAGGCAACAGTTCCCTGCACCAGCTAGAGTGCCAGTACAGCAAGCGCACCAGTACAAGAAGCACACCAGATACAGAGGCCATCCCAGCCGGCCATTCCTTGTCCATTTTGTAAGAAGCTAAAACATGGATATGATGCGTGCATGATGATATTAGGCCAGTATTTATTCTGCGGATCAGGAGACCAACAATTGAGGGCAGGTCCTAGGGCTCTAGCTCGTCTAGCTCAGGGCGGGGCCCAGGCACAGAGAGAACCCGCGAGACCACCAGCGGGACAACAGAGAGGACTTCCGTTGCCGATACCGCAACATAGGTTCGTACAGCAGCTGCAACAGCAGAGAGGTGCGCAGCAGGGGCAAGCTTTCGCCTTGACCATCGAGGAGGAGAAGCCAGTTGGAGATGTCATTTCAGGTTCAGTCTATCATAATTCTTTTCCAGTTAATGCTTTATTTGATTCCTGTGTTTTATATAGTTTCGTATCTGTATCTTTTATTTTGAAGCACTATCTTGAGACTGAACCATTGGCAAGGACTTGCAAGTTCACGATCAGGGGTGGCATTATCCTGGTCAGTAATATTTGCAAGGATCAAAGAGTTTCTTTGGGAGGCCAAAAGTTGAGCGCATGTCTACTCATAATGCCACTTCCAAGCTACGACATAGTACTCGGGATATATTAGTTGAGTAGGTACCATGCTAGTATCGATTGTCTTAGAGGCAGAGTTTTATTTCAGATGTCAGAAGAGCCAGAGTTTGAGTTCATCAGAGGAGCAGCAGAGCAGAGTAAGGGAGTCTTATGTGGAGCTATGGTGGAAGAGTAGGAGATGCCACATCCTTTGATTGCAGAATATATGGATATCTTTTTGGAGGAGTTGTCAGGGTTGCCACCAGACAGAGATATGAATTTCTCTATAGACTTGGTGCCAGGCGCAGAGCTGATATCACAACATGTCTATAGGGTAAACAACAGCGAACTGGCAGAGTTGAAGAAGCAGATGGATGAGTTACAGGATAAGGGCTTCATCCGCTCTAGTTTATCACCGTAGAGTATTTCGGTATTATTTGTACTGAAGAATGATAGGTCGGCACGTATGTGTATCGAATATTAGGCTCTCAACAACCTCACTATCAAGAATAAATACACAATGCCACAGATTGACGATCTGTTTGATCAGTTGAGCGGAGCGAAGGTGTTCTTGACGGTAGACTTGAGGTTAGGGTACAACCAGGTGAAAGTAAAAAAGGGAGACATTCCGAAGACAACTTTTAGGACTTGACCAATGCCCCGACGATATTCTTAAACCTGATGAATAAGGTATTTCATCAATACTTGGATCAGTTTGTTGTGGTATTCATTGATAATATATTAATATATTCGAAGACCCCGAAAGAGCATGAGAAGCACTTGAGGATAGTTCTGGAGACCCGCAGGAAGGAGAAGCAGTATGGTAATCTTTTGAAGTATGATTTCTTTCTTGATAAGGTTGAATTCCTCAGATATGTGATTACAGGAGACGGGATCTCAGTAGACCTGAAGAAGATATCAGTAGTTAAGTCGTGGTCTACCCCGAGTTCAGTGAAAGATATCATGGGCTTTCTTGGATTGGCAGGCTATTATCCGAGATTTGTTCAGAATAATTCCAAGATTGCAGAGCTGATGACTACGCTGACCAGGAAGGACATGGATTTTATCTGGACTAAGGAGTGTTAGGCCACTTTTTAGAAGATGAAGAAGAGGTTGACTACAACTCTAGTGTTAACGTTGCCATTATGGACATGAGGATTTTCTATATACAATGATGCTTCGGATAAGGGTTTAGGATATGTGTTACAGCAGAACGGGAAGGTGATTGCTTATGCTTCTAGGCAATTACAACCTTATGAGAAAAATTACCCTACCCATGACTTGGAGTTGGTTGTAGTTTTTTTGCTCTAAAGTTGTGGAAACACTACTTGTATGGATATCTTAATAGACCAAAAGATCTTGAAGTATGTGTTTATACAAAAAGAGATTAACATAAGGCAGCGACAATGGTTGGAGTTGATGAAGGACTTCAATATTTTTTTCCAGGAAAGGCCAACGTAGTCACTGATGCCTTGAGCAGGTATCCAATGGCCATGTACTTGGCGAGGGACAAATATTTTTTGGCCGATATTTATAGTTTGGGTATTGAGGTATTAGTTCCTGGAGTTGCGGCACATATGTGGTGACTTCAAATACAGTCAAAGTTTATGGACCAGATCAGAGCAGCAAAGTTCGAGGATGAGTCTCTGAGAAGCATCAGAGCGTAGGTCCGGATGGGATTGGCAGAGGACTTCAGTTTTGCAGAGGATGGATCATTATGGTACAGTACCAGATTATGTGTGCCGAGTAGAGCATTGTGCGAGGAGGTTCTTTAGGAGGTGCATCGATCTCAGTACTCTATGCATCCAGGTACCAACAAGATGTATAGAGACATGAGGGAGCATGTCTGGTGGTATGGTATAAAGTGGGAGGTGACAAACTTCATATCCAGATGGATGGTATGCCAACAGGTAAAGGCGGAGAGATAGAGGCCAGGTGGCTTGCTTCAGCCTTTACCCATTTCAGAGTGGAAATAGGAGCAATTAAAGATGGATTTTGTTTCGAGACTTCCACATTCTCCAGGGGGAAAGACGCAATTTGGATCATCGTAGACAGGTTGATCAAATCGGCCCACTTCTTGCCATTCAAAGTGGGTACATCTACGGAGAAGCTTGTGGAGATGTATGTACAATAGATAGTCAGATTGTATGGAGTTCCTGTAAGCATAGCCTCAGATCGGGATAGTCGCTTCATATCCCTCTTCTGGAGGAGTTTGCAGGCTAGCTTGGGCACCCAGTTCAAGTTTAGCACCGCATATCACCCTCAGACAGACAAATAGTCAAAGAGGACAATCCAGACTCTCAAGGATATGCTATGCACCTGTGTTTTGGATTTTAGAGTATCTTGGAAGGATCATCTTCACTTGGTAGAGTTTGTTTATAACAACAACTACCAGGCCACCATCGAGATGTCACCATTTGAGGCATTGTATGGACGTAGATATCGTACTCCGTTATCTTTGGATGATATTGGTGAGAAAGCATTATTGGTACCGGAGATGGTCGTGGATGCAGCTGAGAAGATGAAGCTTATCAGAGATATACTTCGGGTGGTGCAAGATAGACATCGGTATTGGGACGATAGCCACCGGAGACCATTGGAGTTTGAGGTATAGGTTTTATTTACATTATTTGTGATTGCATGTATATATAGAGTGATAAGGCTGTGTTTTGTGATAGGTGGTCGATATGGTATTCTTGAGGATTTCTTCGACATGGGACACGATTCGCTTTGGTGGAGGTGGGAAGCTTAATCCGTGGTACATCGGACACTTCGGTGTTCTTGAGAGGGTCGGTGCAGTAGCTTACAGACTAGAACTGCTGCCTGCACTAGAGGTAGTGCACAACATGTTCTATGTATCACAGCTGAGACAATATATGGCAGATCCTAGCTATGTATTAGAGCACTCAAAGATCAAGGTGGGTCCTACTATCAGTTATCTCGAGCATCCTATGGAGATTCTGGATCGCAGGGAGAAGGTAATGCGGAACTAGACTATTTCTTTGGTACACGTCGCATGGAGGCATCACTCTCTAGGGGAGTCTACTTGGGAGTGAGAGGCCGAGATGCGCGAGCGATATCCTTATCTGTTTGAACCGTGAGGTATAATTCTTTCTTGCTTGTTGTGATTTTTTTGGTAGTTAGTTTCTTCCTTAATTTTGAGGACAAAATTTTTCTAAGGTGGGTAGGATTGTCACCCTCACTTTTCCAGATAGGGTAATTTAGTAAATTAGCACAATTATTTTATTTTAGAGTTTATATTTAATATGAGTGATATATATATATATATATATATATTTGTGCATTATATTATTTATTTGTAATAGTAGGCTAGCCTATTATTTAGACTTGACACTAGTGAACCCAATAAGACTTGTCATGACAACTAGTGAGCCCAACATGGACTAGGCCCATTAGACCTATTCCCTCTAATTAATTAAGAAAATTATGACTAATTTGCATTAGTATAGAGACTTTCATTATACCCTCCTTAATTATTCCTCATGATTAACCGTTAGGGACAAATTAGACATTAAAATTTGCTTGGAGAAGGGGAAAGCTAGGGGCCGGCCACATATAGACTATTTTCTCTCTCTCTCTCTCTCTCTCTCTCTCTCTCTCTCTCTCTCTCTCTCCTCTCCTCTCTATCTGTTCATTCATTTTGAGATCCCCAATTTCTAGATCCCCAATTCCCTTTACCCCTTCATCAATTCATCATTATTTCTTCTATATTTCACCTAGCAAGAAGCATTGGAGCTTGGATTGGCAATGAGCACTAAAAAGAGGAGCTTGTGGCAAGAAGTTCGTGTCCATTGAATAATTTATTGGGAATTCATATCCCAATAGGTATAATTTTGAATTTACCTTCATAGTAGGTTCTAAATCATGTATTTGACCATTAGGAACCCTTCCATGGCATAGAGCAATCTATAAGAATAAGTTCTATGCTAATTAGATGTGTATTATGATTTATATTTTGTGATTTGTGTCCAAATAGGGGAAATTATGAGATTAACACATCAATTATGTGTCATAAGACCAATTAGATCTAATTAGACTTAGATCAGGATTGTAGGACTAGGTGCGTGTTCATAATTGGATACAAGTAGGCAGTATCATGATACGGTGTGATACCTTGCAATACGGGGCTCATTTTGATTAATTTGTGCAATCTATCAGCAATTTCCTATGGTAATTATTTGCATTAGTTATTATTAGATGTACTTGAGATGTATATATGATTATTATGAAGAATTGAGAGTTTTGGCACCTTGCTTGAGGTATTTCATGAGTATCCTAAATTATGTATTCAAGGTGTTTGTTGAATTGGCTATAACTAGAGTGAATACTCATGTATATATATATATATATATATATATATATATATATATATATATATATATATATATATATATATATATATATATATATATATGAATTTCATATGTGTGTCTTTATATATCTATAATATTTTTTTGGGGTATGATAGTGGTGATGTTAACTAGTAACAAGAGGAGTTGTGTTGCATGAGTGTATGAGCTCAAATTTGAGAGTGCTAGTATAGAATACCTGTGTGCTCTTACAGGTAACAGAAAGGTTGTGTAATAGTATGTAGTGATAGAGTTGTACAGAGGATGGGTTGCCATTGTGCAGTGTTCGAGTTGGACAGGCTTGAGCATGTTGGGTTGTGAATGGTAAGTGGCTCGAGAGATGTAAAGTTGCAGTACACAGCAGCAAGGTTAGCATGGGCTCGGGTTATGGGATTTTGAGAGAGGCAAGTAGAAATCACTGATACTTAGATATATAGCTATAGCAGTTGAGTAGTACGATGTGGTATGTTACAAATGTTGGTACCGGATGTGCTAAGTGAGAGATTGGGTAAGAAGGATACTCTATGTATCAGTTAGGAGTTTTGGTTTAGTATCAGACAATAGATGAAGGGGGGTGTTTCCAGGCCTGCACAGTTGGTGTGCACTTGGAATAGATTAGAGCAGAAATATGAAGTCTTAGGGAAAGTAGTACTGGTATCTGTAAATAATTGTGTTTGTGTGGAAATGGTATTGTTGGTATACAAATATTACCTAGAGATACATTCATCAACAACATATAAGGTAAGTTTGGGATATCTAGGTGTAGTGGTATGACTGAGTGTAAATGATATATGAGCGAGTGTTGATAGCAAGATAGGAATTTAAGTCATGTGTGGTATATCTGAGTTGCTAAGTTGGGGCAGGGGAAGCCTGGGTGAGTGTCTATATTATTTGAAGAGTGTATTAGATGGAATATCGAGTAAGGAATGAGGGGTCGCGCCTGATACATCCTAAGTATAGGTTAGTTATGTTAGTAGCAGTTAGTGATAAAAATATGAATGTTAGAGTTGGGTTTGTATTAGTTGTGGTATCATTTGTTATCTAGTAATAGAAGGTTAGTTATGTTAGTAAGTGTCAGGTTAGATGTTAGTATCATTAGTATTAAGGTATAGTGAGATTTAGAAATACAAAGGTATTGCTAAATAATTGACTTAACTAATATTTTTTTGAGTTATATAGGTATATAGATAATTTTAATACTAACTAGTTAGCTAATACCATTAGTTATGGACCTAGTACCCTATAGTATCCACTAGAACCTCTATGAAATTAACTTAGAGGCTAGATATAGACCTAAAAACCTAGATAAACCCTAGCTTGACCTAAAAACTCATATCTAGACTCATTTAGCATATGTATCACTTTATTACACCAAAGTGACATAATTTTCATATATAGGATTTTGTGACACCATCTTGGACATCGAGAGACACCTTTGCTTAGGACCCGAGATGAGTATATCTCTTTGTTAGTTTTTATTTCATGAAAGTGTATATATCACTTATTCTAGAATTGTTTACTTGATTCCGACACAGTGGCTACACGGACTGGTGCTAAATAGGTCCTGTCATGGGATGTTATCCCCTACCGTGTTATATATGTAT
The DNA here is from genome assembly GCA_036927795.1 of Iris macrosiphon. Classification (NCBI taxonomy): domain Eukaryota; kingdom Viridiplantae; phylum Streptophyta; class Magnoliopsida; order Asparagales; family Iridaceae; genus Iris; species Iris macrosiphon. The sequence goes on from JAYESA010000015.1 coordinate 43,502,391, forward strand.
AGGGTTGTGTGACACCAGCTTGGACATTGAGAGACACCTTTTTTCAGGATCCGAGGCGAGTACATCTCTCTGTTATTTTTTATTTTATAGTAGTGTATATATCACTTCTTCTAGAATTTTTTACTTGATTCTGACACAGTAGCTATACGGACTGGTACTAAATGGATCCTGACATGGAATATTATCTATCATATCCCTGTCCCAAAATACGTAGGACTAGGAATACGTAAGCATGTCTGCCGTATATATATGGAAACTCAAATATATGGAATCCATAACACATATGTACGTTGTATTATGAATAATAATTCACCAGTGGTATATATTTGTCACAAGTCACAGGACATAACTAAATCTCATCCATAAAATCAAATAGAAAAGAATAACCATTCAACTATATAACTGAATCAAGTATGGCATAGACAAAAAGAACTAATAGTTGGATAGAGACAAATTCACTACCAAACTAGAATAAAAAAGGAAATATAATAAGTACATCATCTAATGATCAAATAGGCTCGAAGGAAAGACCTCCTCGAAAGATAGAGAAGTAGCAAGTCTGGGTCCGTGCTCCTGTAAATCGTCGAGATCGTCTACACCTGGAAAGGGACCACGTCCTCAGAGGGACGTAACAAGATACATAGAAGCAAGCTATATAAATTGTAGTAAGTAATTAAATATGCAAAGAGTTTTCTAGTCACCTAAAGTAAAAATTGAAAGACAACCTTCGTGCGTATGAGTGGGATTGTTGGCTCTGTTTGCCATTTTATAACAAAACGAGAACTGAGAGAACTGGATTTGATTTAACAAACTAACAAAGTACGAAGAAGAGTCATATGAGACAATCTAACTACAAATTTATTATCTGGGGGGTGATAATGGAGGGTTAGGAGTGTAGCAACTCTCTTTACTCCGTGGACGATCCAGTTCGGGAGCTCTTCTCTCTCCCTTCAGTGTTGATTCCCAGATAGCCAGTAAGCCTTTTGTCCTAATTTGGTACCTTACTATTTATAGTTTATATTTATGGTGTCAGTGACTTTGCACGAGAAAGTGCTCTATTACCTCCTTAGCCTAGTCGAGCCAGTTCTCACTCCCTATGCTTTGGTCGCCTCTCCTTATCATTTTCCCAACCTTCATTAGAACAAAAAAAGTGATATAATGGCCCGACCAGTACTTAACTTAGCCGGGCCTGTAAACTCCCTCGACCAAATTTTGGTCTACTTGGCTTAGATAGAGAGACTAGGATTAATTTGGATTTAATTAGAATTAGAACACGGTGTTTATCATTTATTGTGTAATATTTTAATCACTTAGTGCACTTACCATTGCTTCGATATTTGGAGCGCTACACTAGTATTTGCTTCCAAACAAAATTTACACACTTTTCTTATATGTGCCAGCCTTCCATTCTGACCCTTGTGTAACTCATAAATACCTTCCCTTGTGCTTCATTTTAGTCGCACAATATTCGTTACAAACATCCCTTTTTAAATTCAAATAAATCCAACTTTGCATCCTTATCTGTTCCAATCAAATTGGAGACACAACCTCGACCTATTTTGTATAACCCAATTTATGACAATATTCTATTCTGAGACTATTATGTCCATGACACTTGTGTCCCACCCAATTTTAACCCTATGTATTTTCAATTAATTTAAGAGCACCACTTACACTAATATTAATTAAATTGGTGTAAGGACCTAACCTCACCCAAAATTAGACCCAACACCAACACAAACCCCCACTCACATCCTCAAGGTTCATACCAAATACCACACACCCTTTTTAGCTATTACATCACACCAAACATGGTATTTTCCCTCATTTAATCCAAATTCCCCATTTTTTGTGCAATTTTCCAATTGTTGGGGACTTTATTGCAAAACTGAAATGAGGTGTCACCATCTTATTGGTCAAGGCACATGAAGAACCAACCCCCTTCCTCATTGGCCGGTCCACTCTCTCCCCCTCTTCCCTTTTTGTTTGTGCATTTTCCTTCATGATTAATCATGGCCCTCCATTCAAATGGAGCAACATCCTCACCACACACACACTTCCTTATATGTAATCCTCATTCTAACCCCTTTCCCAATGCCAACCCCATCCCAAGGCACAGCTGGCCCTAATCCCTAGGATGTCACCATCAACCTCTTCTCCTACATGCAAACTCCATCCTCCCTATTATATTTTTCTACATCACCATTACCATCTATCTTCTAAAAACTGAAACTATACCCTAAATAATTCATCATCACCCTCCCCATTCCCCTCCTATTCAGCATCCTTAACGTCAACAATCTTCCCCGCGAGGTCGACCATAGCGGCCAACCCGACCTGAACCGACCCCCTCTACGACATCCCCCACTGTCAGCCTTCTTTTTCGGTCCTCCCCCAACACTACCATTAATACCTCATCCCCGACTCCTCTCCGACCATCCTTCCCCCGGCCACCCATGATAGCATATACACCACCACCATTAACACCTGGCCATCGTCCACCACGTCTTCTTCTCCGTTCACAGCCTACACCCACCCCGCCCTCCGTCGACTGGACCACAACAACCCTGCCTCAACATCACCACGATCGCCTGGATCTTCTTCCACGACCCCGAGTTTCCACCACGACCACAGTGCCCTCGCCGGATCCCAATCCTCGACTCGCCTGAGCTCCCCCTTCGTCGATCAACCCGACGACGAGCAGCCGAACTGCTCACCTTCTTTTCCGACAACTTTTTTACCTCAACCCCGCCTGAACCTCCAGCACCATTAATACCGCCATTGACGTTGAATCACCCTCATCGACCTCTCCTTCCTGTTCTCTTTCTTCCGTCGACTCAACCATCGGAGACCTCGATTTCGATCCTGGTAGCACCACCACCACTTTACCACTGCAACCTCCCAGCCGGATCGACAATAACCTCGCCTGAGCCGCTCCTCTCCGACCATCCCCAGAGCATCATTATCATTATCACTATGATCATCATCATAATCATCACCTTCATTATCATCATCACTATCATCATCACCTTCATCATTATCATCATCATCACCATAATCATCACCTTCATCATCATCATCATCATCATCGTAGTCATCATCGTCGACCCCGTGCATGCCCGCCAAGGTTCGTAGCACCCTCTTCGATCACGCGTACCCCGAGGACCATTGGATGGTCCTACGAGACTTCGGGAGCAGGTTATTGGCACTCGCAGCTTGAGGATCGAGGCAAGTATACCTTGCCTTATTGTACTGTTTAAATTCAGTTATTATTATTTGTATATTTTATTTAATATTATATAACTGTGCGCATCCAAGAAAGACTCGGGTGCAGCCAACGAAGGCGTTGACGTTAGGACTTGTGTCTGACCTAGTGACTAGTGGACCCACCTAAATTTGTGGAGTTATCAGTATGACTCCCCAGGCCTTGACACATTTCTTATACGGGTTGTGAGTCTCATGTAGGACACGGACTTGCGTATTCGGTTGGCCACCTATACGTGTAGGTCGTGTGACGGATAGGGTATAACTGCTAATAGTGATGCATGTTAGGAGACTTAGCAGTTATTAGTAGTCCAGAAACATAGACTATTGTAGTATGGTGGTCCAATCCTTGTCCTTGTTTGGTTGTAAGGTTGGGCCATTGTTCTAATGATAGGCTATGAGCCAAAGTTACGACGCCGATACTTGCACTCCGTCTAGGCGTGGTAGCTAAGGCATGTTGTGTATACAACATGCCTAAAGCATTGGACGGAGAGGACAACTAGTAGGCGTATGGGACACCCACCTCCTTTATACAGATACCACGTTCTTCGGAGCGATACGGACGTATATATATATATATATATGCAGATATCGTGTTCTTTAGAGTGTTGGACGTTACTCGTGGTTTTGCAGATACCACACTCTAGAGAACGTTGGACGTTATTACTTATACAGATACCACGCTCCTCGAAGCTGGACGTTATTATATTACATAGAACCCTTGTTATGGGGGCATATGTGGCATATACTAGCCAGTCATGACTATTGGTGAATTACGTCAGCATATGTCTAGCCTACACTCCCTATACGCACTAAGTTATCCTCAAATTATATTTCACTTAGCTGGTTAGTTCACCCTCGAGTTTTCATAGTATTTACTTTATGGCATATATTTTGTATCTTGTTACATCCCTCTGAGGACCTGGTTCCCTACCAGGTTATTTGTGCAGTTTGCAGGATATTTGATCTAGTAGAGTGTGGACATCATTGCAGGTATCTTTATATTTCCAGCTTTTACAATCATGTACTACTTTTCTTTTTTGATTCTGCTTTTATAGCCTAGGTTTTATAGACCTATGTTGTTGTTTTGGTCTATTCGAAAAGATGTATTATTGGGCTACAGACTGATAATGCGTATCGTTCTTTCTTGAGATTATTTACCATAGATTGAGATTTAATTTACTTGTTGCATATTAAAATTTAGATTATTATTTGGATCACTTGACCATGGATAGCGTAAGTGCGCTTCATCGGGTCCATTAAATTGAAAAGCCGTACGGAGTCATACCAGCTGGCCATTGCTACGTATCTGGTCCTACGTATTTTGGGACTGGGGTGTGACATGGTTTTAGTGGTGGCCCATGAAGGTCAGAGCATATCATTTCGGTTACGTTACTGTACCGAATTAGCCTACAACTTAGGATTAATATTGAATAAGATCTCAATCCATAACTAATTTTAAAACTCCTCTTGCATTCGATTGTCGCCTTTGGACTTCATTACTGTATTCATTCATTACCGTCGACATCGTTATTATTTTTTCTCATCTTTGTTATTTTGGGAAGATGGATGATCGTACACGGTGATTTCCTCCAAGAGCAGATCCTCATCAAGACGAAGAAGGCATAATTGATAGGATGTTTGAGTAGATGGTTAACCATGGTAGAGAAGGTTGATAAGTTCTTTCTTGTTACTAGAGTTAGTATAGACTGTTGGCGTAAGAATTAGACATAGAAGTAGAGACTTAAGACTAGACCCTACCCTTACTTAAGGTAGTTGTAATATGTAAGTATAAGAAGCTAGAAAGGTTGTTTGATTCCAATACTCTAGAATAATTTGGAGAAGACATAGCTAGATACTAGGGTTAGTTGTAGCCTCATATTAATAATACAAAAATTAATTATAGTCTTATGGTAGTAATACAAGGAGCAATATTATGAACTTGACTAGACAGAATGTTAGACTCACATCTAGAAGAAGATCATCAGATACTAATAAAAATATGGTATAAAATATCACTTTAGGTAGCAAACCATAGTGGTTAACCCCTAGTTACCTTGTGACTTATAGCATCAGACCTAGAAATTTTTTTACCCTTTAGATAATGATGATTATATGACTAAGCTAAAATAGATAGGTAGATTGCTAGACATAGATTGCTAGACCCAATATTTGAATGATGAGATAACTTGAGTACTATATTATAGCTTTCAAATTAGATTAGATGTACTAGACTTATTGCGGTTGTCAGTGTCTACTAGACTCGCATTCTTACTATTGATAACTCGATTAGTTGAGCTAGTATCTGAAATAGAGCTATTAGATTGAATGATGAGAGTATCGACAGATATTATAGCCTCGAGTTGGATATCATGAACTACCTATAATGGATGACCAGTTATAAATAAGAGGGTATCCATGTAGTTTGGATGAATAGTACGCATGGAGTAAACTAGGAGAAACCTTAGGTTCGAGGTAAAAAGGTAGAGTGGCAACAAGATAAGATTCGCAACACGTACCTAACCTCGAGTTTCTTTTAAAATTTAGAGAAGTACTAGAACCGAAGACAAAGACGTTGGCTCGAGATGACGATAGACTTTGAGACTGAGCTACAGTACCATCCGAGAAAAGATAACGTAGTAGCTAATGCATTGATCAGGAGGCCCATGGCATCCCTTTTGACTACCCAGCAACACCTGTTGAGAGATGTAGAGCAGTTGAGTATAGAGGTCATTATGCCGGAGCAGACGGCCAGTTGTCGAGTTTTTAGGTACAATCGACATTGATTGAGAGGATCAAGACTACCTTGCCAACATATGCCAGATTTTATAGACTTCGACAGAGGACAGAGGTCGTGATGCAGACAGGATTACGCATACACGAGGACAAGAATTTGAGATGTGGAGATCGTCTCTCTGTTCCGAACGGAGAACTTTGTGATGAGCTGATAATTGGAGGCGCATAGTTCAGCATGCTCTATTCATCCAGGAGGCACAGGATGTACAAAGTTTTGAGGTAGTACTATGGGTGGCATGGAATGAAGATGGATATAGCCGCTTTGTGGCAAAGTGCCTAGTGTGTCCGCAAGTCAAGGTTGAGCATCAGAGGTCTGCAGGTTTACTTAAACCCACTCATGATACCTGAGTGAAAATAGGCACACATCACTATGGACTTCGTTACGATTTTCGAGGAGTCCCAATGGTCGTAATGTGATATGGGTGATCGTAAATTGACTCACCAAGATTATATATTGACATGTGGGTATGGAGTATAAATGGAAGATAGAAGTCTGACAGGAATGGTAGCTGAATATTGTGGATTATGCATAAACTGCTTAGGGATAGAGATTTAGACTTTTGACTAATAGGACATGAGCTTGCTGAACCTAATCCTTAGTAGTATGTGGAGTTATGGGAACCTATATCCTATCTGCCCTTGCCAATAAATTTTAGGAATCATTTTCTTGTTATTGTATTTGTTATACTTTTATTCTAGGGTATTTAGAAGGATTGAATAGATATTTGTTACAAAATTTCTATATATTCTTAATACTATGTATTGAGTAGAGACTTATGTTGTATATTATTACATATACTCTTACTAGAAATTGTTTGGGTTGAGCTTTTAGACTAGGTATGACTGACCAGCTAGATTAGACTTGTTGCTGCTAAGAGCGATGGTAAGAAGTTAGGATACAGGATTTCAATATGGATATAATAGGATGATGATATTATACCTGAGAAGGAATGTTGAGATATTAACCATCCTAGTTGAAGAAGAAGGTCAGGATAGTGTTTGAGGTGAGGATCGAACCAACATCAAGCTCAAGAGTATTCCCAGTATGACAATAAAGCCTAGCAGATAGTGCAAAGGCCAACTCCACCGGTCCTAGGTATGTCCGTAGCATTGCTTGATAATTTATAGTTTATTATGTGTTTGTTTTAATTTCGAGGACAAAATTCTTATAAGTTGGGTAGAATGTAAACCCCCTCGACCAAATTTTGGTCTATTTGGCTTAGATAGAGGGACTAGGGTTAATTTGGATTTAATTAAAATTAGAACACGGTATTTATTATTTATTTTGTAATATTTTAATCACTTAGTGCACTTACCGTTGCTTCGATATTTGGAGTGCTACACTAGCATTTGCTTCGAAACAAATTTCACACACTTTTCCTAGACATGTCAGCCTTCCATTCTAACCCTTGTGTAGCTCATAAATACCTTCCATTGTGCTTCATTTTAGTCGCACAATATTCGTTACAAACGTTCGTTCTTAAATTTAAATAAATCCAACTTTGCATCCTTATCTGTTCCAATCGAAATTGGAGACACAATCTCGACCCATTTTGTACAACCCAATTTATGACAATATTATATTCTGAGACTACTATGTGCATGACAGTTATGTCCCACCCAATTTTAACTCTATGTATTTCCAATTAACTAAAGAGCACCAATTACACTAATATTAATTAAATTAGTGTAAGGACCTAACCTCATCCAATATTAGACCCAACACCAACCCAAACCCCTACTCATATCCTTAAGGTTCATAACAAACACCACACACCCTTTTTAGCCATTACATCACACCAAATATGGTATTTTCCCTCATTTAATCCAAATTCTCCATTTTTGTACAATTTTCTAATTGTTAGGGACTTTATTACAAAAGTGCAATGAGGTGTCACCATCTTATGGGTCAAGGCACATGAAGAATCAACCCCCTCCCTCATTGACCGGTCCACTCTCTCCCTCTCTCCAATTTTTGTTTGTGCATTTTCCTTCATGATTAATCATGGCCCTCCATTCAAATGGAGAAACATCCTCAGCACACACACACTTCCAAATATGTAATCCTTATCCTAACGCCTTTCCCAATGCCAACCACATCCCAAGGCACAGCCGGCCCTAATCCCTAGGATGTCACCATCAACCTCTTCTCTTACATGCAAACTCCATCCTCCCTATTATATTTTTCTACATCACCATTACCATCTATCTTCCTAAAATCGAAACTCAATCCTAAACTATTCATCATTACCCTCTCCATTCCCCTCCTCCTAAACATCCTCACCGCCAACCATATTCCCCTTGAGGTCGACCACAGCGGCCAACCCGACTTGAATCGACCTCCTCCACGATGTCCCCCACTGTCAGCCTTCTTCCCCGGTCCTCCCCCAACACCACCATTAACACCTCGTCCCTGACTCCTCTCTGACCATCCTTCCCCCGGCCACCCATGACAATATCTACACAACCACCATTAACACCTCGCCACCGTCCACCACATCTTCTTCTCCATTCACAACCTATACCCGCCCCGTCCTCTGCTGACTAGACCACAGCAACCCAGCCTCAACATCACCATGACCGCCTGGATCTTCCCCCATGAACCCGAGTTTCCACCACGACCACAGCTCCCCTGTCGGATCCCGAGTCTCGACTCGCCTGAGCTCCCTTCTCATCGATTAACCCGACGACGAGCAGCCGAACTTCTCACCTTCTTCTCCGACGACCTTCCTACCTTGATCCTTCCTGAACCTCCAGCACCATTTATATAGCCATTGACGTCGACTCACCCTCGTCGACCTCTCCTCCCTGTTCTTTTTCTTTTGCCGACTCGACCGCAGGAGACCTTGACTTCGATCCCGGCATCGCCACCACCACTTCACCACTGCAACCTCCCTGCCGGATCGACAGTAACCTCGCCTGAGCTGCTCCTCTCTGGCCATCCCCAAAGCATCATCATCATCATCACCATCATCATCACCATCATCATCATCATCATCACCATCATCATCACCTTCATCATCATCATCATCATCATCGTCGTCGTCATTGTCATTGTCGACCTCGTACATGCCCGCCAAGGTTCATAGTACCCTCTTCGATCACGCGCACCCCGAGGACCATTGGATCGTCCTGCGAGACTTTGGGAGCAGGTTATTGGCACTTGCAGCTTGAGGACCCAGGCAAGTATACCTTGCCTTGTTGTACTATTTAAATTCAGTTATTATTAGTTGCATATTTTATTTAATATTATATAACTGTGCGCATCCGAAAAAGACTCGGGTGTAGTCAACGAAGGCATTAAGTTTAGGACTTGTATCTGACCTAGTGTCTAGTGGACCCACCTAAAGTCATAGAGTTATCAGTATGACTCCCCAGGCCTTGACATATTTCTTACACGGGTTGTGAGTCTCATGTAGGACACGGACTTGTGTATTCAGTTGACCACTTGTACGTGTAGGTCGTGCGACGGATAGGGTATAACTTCTAATAGTGATGTATGTTAGAAGACTTAGCAGTTATTAGTAGTCCAGGAACATAGACTATTATAGTACAGTGGTCCAATCCTTGTCCTTGTTTGGTTGTATGGTCAGGCTATTGTTCTAACGATAGGCTATGAGCCAACGTTACGACGCCGATACTTGCACTCCGTCTCGACGTGGTAGCTAAGGCATGTTGTATATAAAACATACGCAGATCATTGGGCGGGGAGGACAACTAGTAGGCTTATGGGACACCCACCTCCTTTATACAGATACCGCATTCTTCGGAGTGATACGGACATATATATATATATATATATATATATATATATTTATGCAGATACCGTATTCTTTAGAGTGTTGGACGTTACTTGTGATTTTCCAGATACCACACTCTAGAGAACGTTGGCGTTATTACTTATACAGATACCACGCTCCTCGGAACTGGACGTTATTATATTGTAGAGTGCCCTTGTTATGGGGGCATATGTGGCATATACTAGCCAGTCAGGACGATTGGTGAATTACGTCAGCATATGTCTAGCCTACACTCCCCATACGCACTAAGTTATCCTCAAATTGTATTTCACTTAGCTGGTTAGTTCACCCTCGAGTTTTTACAGTATTTACTTTATGACATATATTTTTGTATCTTGTTACGTCCCTCTGAGGACCTAGTTCCCTTCCAGGTTATTTATGCAGTTTGCAGGATATTTAATCTAGTAGAGTGTGGACATTATTGCAGGTATCTTTACATTTCCAGCTTTTACAGTCATGTACTACTTTCTATTTTTTATTCTGCTTTTATAGCCTAGGGTTTATAGACCTATGCTGTTCTTTTGGTCTATTCGAACGGATATATTATTGGGCTGCAGACTGATAATGCGTATCATTCTTTCTTGAGATTATTCACCATGGATTGAGATTTAGGTTTCTTGTTGCATGTTAGAATTTAGATTATTAATTGGATCACTTGACCATGGACAGCGTAAGTGCACTTCGTTGGGTCCATTAAATTGGAAAGCACTATGAAGTTGTACCAGCTGGCCATTGCCACATGTCTGGTCCTACGTATTTTGGGACTAAGGCGTGACAGGGCCGGGGTAATGAGCCTTTCTTACAAAATCAAAGAAGTAAAGTAAGGTATTTTTTCTATATCTATTCCATTGGTAGATATCTATTTCAAATCATTATCAAAATAGAATTACTGATCAAATTTATAAATATCTTATCTAAGATGTTATCCATTTCGAATATATTATTATCATTACGTTATTTTATCATTAGAAGGGAGGAAGGAGGAGAGAGGCTAAAGAAACTTTGATTATACATTTGCAGGGAAATAGAACTAACAAATTCTCTTCTACCACTTTTTTCAGTCAGCTCTTTCCCAAGGATATCTGGAACTATCGTCGGTTTAGGCAATTCTTTCTCCAATCCAAAGCAATCTCCATCCACTTCCTAATAAGTTCATCTTATTTGAAATTCGAGAAAAGTGAGACCAAAAAAGAAACCTCACACCAGCGCTACCCTTAAAAAGGTTTTGATGGAGCTTAACCGCTATTCCTGCGATTCTTTATTTTAATGATAACAGCACAGCACGGAACTAGACTAAGGAAGTCATCTGTTGTGCCCCTTATACTCCATCATTTACATTGAGGATCCTTGGTCTCTTAGCCTTTAGACCTCTTGCCCCGCCATCTCCCGGGCCGGACGCAGGTGCCAGATCCTAAAAGTCGAGTCTCGATCAGCCTAATGCACCAACCAAGTGGTACGATGGGCACTCAAAGACCGGGCGAATGATGGCCCACTCCACCCAAGGAGTTTGAACAGCTAAAAGCCCTCCCCTTTGCCAACCAGTTGGAAAAAGAGGTCCGCCAAACCCTAGTTTTTTGCTTAAAAAGGGACTCTACTAACTATGGTAGGGTAGAAGGGAGAGGCCCAAGCAAGGAAGATCTTAGAAATTAGCCAGCGCGGGTTCCTGTTGTTGCTAGCTGTCCAGTTGCAGCTGGAAGCCCAAAGAAGTAAGGTACCCAAATAATTATACCGGAGGCTCTGGGGAAGTCGGAATAGGAGGGGGACGGTATATCAACAAGCCTAATTAATATAAGTACCACGTCCGATGGTTTGACTGAAGATCACTTTCCAGAAATGGAAGCCAATATTTCGTGCCATGCCAAGGCTGATAAAATCTCGTCTACCCTAGTTTAGTTTCGCCTTCTTGCCCTTTCTACGGCCCATTATGCTTTTCCCGACCCGGCTCACTGGTCTACGTCCATTGCACCAAAAATGTCTCAAGGCTCAAGTGATTCACTGAAGCGACGAGACCTTGCAAGTTTTCAAGTATCAGTTGATGGACGTTCTGTCAATCGGGGAAGGTTTTTGGTAGACATCTAGGGGTAAAGCATTGTTTCGGTGTGGGCCCTTATAAAGAAACTTGCGAGGCCAATTCCATTTATAATTCCAATATAAAGAGCCTCGGGTTAATAGAAATTGAGGCGAGCGACAGTGAGGAAGAAGGAACAAATTTCTTTGGTAGCTCCATTGCAGAGTTCAAGCCTAACCATTAATGGAGAAGCTATAGGAACGACGAAAATTGTGACTATGCAAATCCCTGTTCTATCTCATTCAGCCAAGGCGGCTATTCATAAAGCATTCTGTGATGCGCTCCAATCCGGGGAGGTCCTGCAGAAAAATAGCTCGACGCCAATACCCAAGCATTTGGTAGTTCTTAAGTGATATAACGAGCGTGCCCTGATGACTTGTATAAATTCAGCAACCATTTTGGGGCAAAAAGTTTGAATTATAAGAGTCATAAGCCACCTAAAGGATTTTGGGCCATATGGATGGTGGGGTTGGCCACGTGTCCCTTCTCAACGGAAGGGTGCTACCGCTATGCACAGGAATCCAGGCTCCGCTGCCACGTGAACATTTATTGGAATTTTATTGTTTGCTAAGTATCTGGGGGGTTCTCAACTATGTAGGCATAACTTGGTTAAATGGACACGTGGCCGCTATATGGTTGGAGAGGACTACTCAATTGCAATAGCAATACTTGGTCGACGTAGGATTTGGGACACGTGGCCAAAGACGCATGGGGTGCACGGAGTCTGAAACGCACGGGGCCAGAGACGCTTGGACCGGATAGAGTCTGGAACGCCTGGGCTAGAGTCGCATGGAGCCAGGGATGCATGGGCCAGAGACGCATGTGATCTTTTTATCGGGTTGTCCACGTGACTCTGCACCATCCTTAGGACTTCTGTTTCTTAGTGTGTTCTCATACTTTAAGGCGATCAGAGTCTGGCTCGATGTTGAAGGTTGTAGCTATCAGCGGATGAGAGTAGAATTCGAAGGGTCTATTTTCGTCTTTTGGTGGCCTATAAATAAGGGTTTTAGGGAAAAAGAGAAAACTCCTTATTTTTGGTCAGTTCTGTCTTCCCTATCATCTCTTTTCTTCTTCTACATCCGGTCGTCTCCTCAGAGCGTCTCCCATGGTCCCGAAGGTCTCTTCTTCATCCAAGAAGGCCGTCGTCAAGGAAAAATGTCATGCCTCGTCATCTAGGGTCGAGAACGAGGTCTCATCCTCCCATCCTGACGTTCAACCGCCTATCCCCGGTAAGGGTCATATGTGGAGAACTCTTGACACGAGGGCATTTTGTACCCAGTCTATTATACAGGTCTTCATATATGACCATGCTGCATGCCTTATGGGCGGGTTTTCCTTTGGCTTTGCGTGCAAGTCTTGACTCGGTCGCATGGACACCATGTCGTAGCTTGGTCGCACGGAGGTTCTGCCATGAGTTGGCCACATGTCTCCTTTCATGACTTGGCCGTATGCCATCTTGATGTCTCTAATTCTTATTTTTTATTTTGTAGTAATTCTGTCCGTGGCTCCGTCGAAAGATGTACTGATTGGGCGGGCTCAGGCTGTCTTAGACGTTAGGCTCAATCATATAGTGGCCGATGTTCAGGCTCATATTAATAAGGATCATCCTGAGGCGAGGCTGAAGTTGATAGCTAGCCAGTCTTGGTTCTATTTGTTCAGCCAACTGAACTCCAGGAGGATCAACGACTCTCATTTGAAGACAATCTTCCTATTTGGGGATGCCCTCACCATCTCGGATCCCAAGGTAGTGAGAATTAAAGAGGCCTGGGATTTCTCCTCTAATGGGCCCGAGCCACTACCTTCCAGTGAAACGTCTGTCTCCCGAGTGTAGAAGATAGATATCTCTCCAGAACTCCTTAAGACCCTTGCCAACTCGGGGGAGGGGGGCTCTTATAGACGCTTCTCGTCCATTGTTTGCTTCTTCAGATGCTTATTTCTTTTATTTTTTGACAATGTACATCAATAATTTGGAGGACTCTGACTTCTCTTCTGCTTGATATTTGTATTCTTCCGTTCTTTTTTTTTGTTTTAATGAACGGAGAAACTACTTTCATTGTTGTTGTGATATTTGCGATGCTAGTGCTAGAGGTAGATATGAATGTAGCACCATACCGTAGCTTTTTAAGGATATCCCACTGGAAGATTTTGATAGATCTGTTACCCTTTTTTGCACTTTGGGGTATGAGCAATAGATTCAAAATAAACCCTATCAGAGGTAATATAGACGTGATAGGTTTTTTGGATTATAAGGATATCCCGTTGGAGGATTTTGGTGGATCTATTACTCTTTTGCGCACTTTGGGATTCGAGTAATAGTTTTGAAACTAACCTTATCAGAGGTAATATGGATGTGATAGATTTTATAAATTTAACGACATCCTGCTGGGAGAATTTGGTGGACCTATTACCATTTTGAGCACTTGGGGTACGAGTAATATATGTGAAATAAACCCTATCAGAGGTAATATGGACGTGATAGATTTTATAGATTTTAAGAATATTCCACTGGGAGATTTTGGTGGACATATTACCCTTTCGCGTACTTGGGGTACCAGTAATAGATTTGAAACAAATCCCATCAGAGGTAATATGGACGTGATAGGTTTTATGGACCCATTATTTTTGTGCACGTTAGTACAAGTAATAGGTTTGAGACAAGCCCTACAAAAGGTATATGGATGTAACATTTTTTATGGACTTAAAACTGCGGGCATACTCCAGATTGGGTATGGATGATAAGTTGGAAGATAATGATATCAGAGGTAATATGGACGTGATGATCGATGGTCAAGGCCTAAAGTTTGCTCAGAGGTAATATGGACATAGCAAACTCCGCCAGGGTAGTGTATTAGAGCGACAGTCCAGAGGTCCTGTGGAGATGAACCAGTGCCCAAGAAGATACGATATAGTTGGTAAATAGAGGAGTACTAGTCTAATTTAGACGTAGTACTTTTTGAGGAACTTGTCGTTGATTGGCATCAGAAGCAAGTCGCTATTGGATTTTGCTAGCCAGTATGCGCCATTGGAAAACATGATTTCCACAACGAACGGACCCTCCCATTTAGGTTAGAATTTGTCGTTCATCTTGTGGGTCATAACCATCGATCTTATTACTATTAGGACGAAGTCACCCACTTGAAACATTCTCTGTTTTACCCGTTTGTTGAAGGCTCCAGAGAGATGCGCTTGATATAGCTCTATGTGCTATTGGGCTAAGAGTCATTTCTCGTCGAGTGCTTCCAACTCCTGTAACCGTCGGCGATAGTTATCGTCCGTGGTTAGTTGGTTGGAGAGAGCTACCCGTAATAAAGGGATTTGGATCTCAAACGGGAGTACAGTCTCACTTTCGTACACCAAAGAGAATGGCATATTCCCAGTAGTTGTCTAGACTGTTGTTTGGTAGGCCCAGAGACATTCACCCAGCTTCTCGTTCCAATCGCGTTTGTTGGAAGACACAAATTTCTTCAGGAGCTTGATAATGGTTTTGTTGAATGCTTCTGCCAGACCGTTTATGGTAGGATTGTATGTCGTGGAGGCTATATTTTTTATTTGGTTCTAGTCACAAAACTGATAGAAGGTGTGACTTGTGAATTGTGGACCATTGTCGTAGATGATCCTATGCGGCAAGCCAAAGAGATATATGACGTGATGCTTGACGAAGTTAATCACGTTAGCTGTCTTGACTTCCGCGAGGAAAATAGCTTTCGCCCATTTGGAGAAGTAGTCGGTGATTGCCAGGATAAACCGATATCCCTTTGATGAAGGCAAACTGATTGGCCAAATGATGTCCATTCTCCATGCCTCAAATGTTCAAGATGCTACCTTTGGGTGTAGAAACTCAGATGGCTAGTGGATGAAGTCCGCGTAGATTTGGCATGCTTGGGACTTCCTTGCATAATTGACAATATCTACTACCATCGTCGGCCAATAGTAGCCTATTTTCCGAAAATAATCCTGTAGCTTTGGATCGGGTTGATGCTCCCCAAAGACACCATCGTGAACTTTATGGAGGTCTTGTTTTGCCTCTGCATTCGACAAGCATTGGAGCAGAAGGCCGTCGTAGGATCGACGGTATAATATTTTGGTCTTCGTGTCATAATAGAAATGGAGGGAGCATCTTCTGATTGAAGTAGCTTTCTTTGGGTTTTCAGGAAGAATTCTATAGACTGTGTAGTCGATGAATGAAAGCCTCCAATCTTGAGTATTGGTATCGACCTCGCTGTATAGTTGAGGCATATGCATATGTTTCTTTTGGAACAGACTAACTCTTGACCGATTACTGTGATTAACTGATGGACATTGTCTGGGACTGCCAAGGAAGCAACAAAGTCGTCTAAAGCATCCGCCTCAATGTTTTGCAACCGAGGAACATGCTCAATAAAGAATATCTTGAATGTTGAGATGATGTTGTGTGCAGCTTGGTGGTAGGGGATCAAATCTTTATTTCGGACTTTATATACTCCCCGAACTAGATTGACGATTAGCTGAGAATTGTCGTAGGCTTCCAAGTACTCTACCCTGACTTATTTGGCGAGCTGGAATCCGATGATTAGGGCATTATACTCTGCCACATTATTAGAGCATGGCTCTGTGAGAAAGAATGTGTCATTGATGACAAGGCCGTATGGGGAGATCAATACTATCCCGACCCCAACGATGATGTTGCCTTTGGGCCCTACTTTTGATGCATCGTCAAAGAATATTTGTCAAACTACTTCGTGTGAGGTGACATTGGAGTCGGACACTTCATCTAGAATGTCTTCATAGAGCTTTGATGTTTCTGGCCCCTAGTGGACTTCCAGAAAGTTGGCCAATGCCTGATCCTTGACGGCCTTCTGTGGAACGAATACCATATCATATAGAGATAATAGTATTGCCCAGGTAGCTAACCGGGAACTTAGTGCCCCAGGTTTGGTCATGAGGACCTTGAGGAGGTTGACTCACGAGAATACATGAATGGTCTGTCCAATCATGTAGTATCGAGTTTTCAGGATTGCGAATACCAGCACAAGGCATTCTTTTTCGACAGTAGTATATCTATGCTCTGGCCAACCATCATCTTCCTGAGATAGTATATGGACTGGTCGTGGCCTGAATCACTATTCTGGGCTAACAGGGCACCGAGAGAGTGATCCATTGCGTGTACATAGAACAGAAATAACTTTCCTATGACCGAGGCCACCAGCACATGAGGGTTTGATAGGTATTCTTTGATGTTGTCGAACGCTCATTGGCATTCTTTATTCAAAACAAAGGAGGCACCTTTTTTTATGAGTTGTGTGAACGATCGACAATATCCAGAGAGATTTGATATGAATATCCTGATGTATGCCAACCTTCCTTGCAGGCCACGAAGTTCCCGAAGGTTCCTTGGTGGGTGCATCTCCATGATGGCCATGGTCTTGTCGGGGTCTATGTGAATACCCAGGGAAGTGATAACGAAACCCAGTAATTTGTAGCTGGATACTCCCAGGAAGGACTTAGTAGGGTTCATCTTGAGGCAGTGCACGCGCATTAAGTCGAACACAGTTCTCAATTCTTGGAGGTGATCATCCTTGGAGGTACTCTTGATGGCGATGTCGTTGATGTAGCATTCCATCGTCTTGCGCAGATGTTCACAAAAAAAGGTGCACATAGCTCGCTGATATGTAGCACCTGCGTTCTTCAGACTAAAAGATATGACCGTATAGCAATATACGCCTATCGGGGTCCAAAATGATGTATGTTTCTCATCGTTGGAAAATATCTTGATTTGGTTGTAGCCCGAGAAGCCACCCATGAAGGACATGCGCTCGAATCCACAAGTTTTGTCGATCATTACGTCGGTGATTGGAAGAGAGAATTCATCTTTAGGACATGCTGTATTTAGATCACAGAAGTCGATACAGACTCGGATCTTTCCATTCTTCTTGACGATATGCACGATATTGGCTACCCAGTCGGGATATTGTTCCTCGCGGATGAAGACACTAACTATAAGCTTGTTGACTTCGGCTTCGATGGAATCCATCACGTCTGGCCGGAACTGTCGTTGTTGTTGCTTGACTGGTTTGGCATTTGGCCGATTGTTAAGTTAATAGATCATGATTTGGGGATCCAGTCCTGGAATGTTTTCATAACTCTAGGAAAAGACATCGATGTATTCCCTGACGAGTTGTAAGAGGGATTCTCGGTCTTTGTCGCGCAGACTTTTACTGACGAAGATCGTCTTTGTGGAGGTCTCGTCACCTAGATTGACTTAAACGACTTCATCCTTGGTAGAAGGTTTTCGATGCTCAAATCATATCTTCTATTGTGAACCCAGGTGTTGGGCCCAAGGTTCCATCTCAAAGAGCTCGGGTGGATCCTCGTTGTCTTCTTCGACATACACCATATTGGAGGACAGTATTTTTCTGAGAATATTCCCAATACTGGCGACAGAGTCACTGGTTGAAGATCTTGAAGAGTGTGAGCGCTCTTTATCTTCTTTATCTGAGGCCTCGGGGGTTTTGGGAGGTGTTACATATCCTAAGCCATGATTAGTCTTATGATAGTAATCATCGGGCTTGCCCGTAGGGGAGGGGAGTCGTAAAGTTGCCCTTTGGCCTTTGCCATAGTTTAATTCTTCGGTGACCTCCAGATTATATCCCATCTTTGGATAAGATGCCGGTCTTGTACATTGTACCAGTAGAGTGCCATTCTGTATGTCTTGGATTCTGGTTCTTCTTCTTCTTCTGGGATAAAGGACCGGAGGTATTCTACTTTGTTGAAGATGATGATCTTATCTCCCTTCTTCCTGGTTGGGACTAAGAAATAAGAATTCTGACTAGGGCGTAGCCGGTGCACGGTGCATGTAGTAGTCACTTGTGTTCACAGGTGAAGGCCCAGACCATGTTCCAGGGTATAGAGTGTACTTATATGCATATGCTTCGAGTAGTTCAAAGATAGTCCTTTATTGAGAAAATAAGGTATCTCTTCCGACGGGATTACATCGTCAGGAGAAGGGATATTGACATTGGCAGATATATATTCCTCCAACTCATCCTTCTCCTCGGCTACCCCCAGCATAAGCGAAGGCTTTGGTAGTTTTTTGCGTAATTTTACCACCAAAGGTCCAAAAGTTGCAACCGCGGTCGGGTCTTCCTTTGGTGGTCGACTCGGCCTGTGAAGGCGAACGACCATTGGTTCGGAAGGTGTAGATAAGGCAGAATCTCCTCTTGGTCGTCGATTCGGCCTGTGAAGGCGGACGACCATTGGTTCTGGCAACGCCGAAGGTACCGGAGATTCAGGTGCCTTCCCGCGCGATTTGACAATGAGAGGTGCGGCCGCATTAGGAGTGCGAGCCCTGAGGCAGATTCTCATAGGCTCCTCGGGTGCTGTTATGGTCTCGGCTTCATCGTCGTCCTCGTTGCCACCTTATCTTGGCAAACTTTTTTGTAGAGGATCAAGTCGGAGTAGTAGATCTCGATACCCTTAAACGGATCGACGTCAACGAACTCCGTTTTGGTAAAACCGTATTCATCTACATATTTTAGGCACTAGTGGAGGGTGGATGGCACGATCCTGTGTTCATGTATCCATAAATGCCCCCAACAAGACATTGTAGGACGTATCTACGTCTATGACATAATAGGTGACTTCTATTTTTAAGTCGTCGATCTGACATTTTAAGCAGATTTTATCCAGAGGGTAGCTCCTTCCCATGTTGAAGCCACTGATGGCGGTATTGGTGGCCACCAGACGATGAATCAGGATCCTCAGAGTCAGAAGCAAACTTCTCGGGATAATACTGATCAACGATCCTGGGTCAATATGCATTCGGTCCACCTCGATATCGCCAATATACTCGGTGTAGTACAGGGGAAGATCGTGCCTATTATTCTTGAGCAACATGTCCTATTGCGAGAAGACAATATTAGGTATCGCATCCATGGTGTTATTATAATGTGGACAAGCAGCAGGATCTTCGGTTGGCGTCTTGACTTGTGTCAGGTAGACATCGGTGTTCTGTAGTGCCTTACTCAGGGAAGCCCGAGTGTCTTTAGAGAGTCACAAAAGCTCAAATAGTGACAATTTTGCTAGAGTGTGGGCTAATTATGCTAAGATGTCGAAGCTATAGGGCATTTCCAGCCCTTGTGGTGCATTCTTGCACAACGGTTTATTGATGCATATCTCCTTCTGTTTGGACTTGTCCACCGGTAGGGGCTGAGATGGCCCGGGATCCGTAGTTGTAGGTGCGACAATCGAAGATGTATCATCATGCATTGGTTGGTATATTGCACCTGACCTTGTTGTACCTACTGCCATATTTTTAGCCGAGGAAAAAACTGGGTAACAGGTCTTGGATTTCCTGCCTTTGGATTTGGCGGGGGAGAATACCGCTGGCTGTGTCAAGTCTAACACGAGGTCGGGATAGACCCACATGACCTCTCCATGTGGTATGGCAAGAGGTATTAGCCCGACGGTCTGGTCTCGAACTGGTGGAAGGTTGACCACTTCCATGGTCGCCTTAGGTACCGGGACTACCTTGTCTTTGGCTTTCGTCAGTGAAAAGTTGCCAAATTAGAGGGACACCATATTGGCGGCGATTGTCACGTCATCGGAGTCCAGAGAAAGAGCTTTGGTGTCTATCAGACATTGGATATACTGCTTCAGGGTATAATACTCCTGCGTCGGGTGATGGACGTAGCGGTAAAAGTGACAGTATTTTGGGTTGGCAATTTCTACCGCCACAGGTTGACTTCTAACGTCGGGGAGCCAAAATTTTCCTCCCTGCATTAGCATATCGAAGATGGTTTTGACATCAATATCTTCAAAAGAGTATGTCTCCTTGGGTTTTGGAGTCTACGCCGACTTTTCCTCAGGCTTCTTAGTCAAGGTAGCGACCATAGCCTGTTTCCCCTTTCCGTTGCGGCTGTTATTGCCGCCAGTGTTGTTATTATTGTTGTTGTTGTTGTTGCTTGGATGCTTGCCCTTTTTTCTCAGTGCTGGTGATATGGATTCCCAAGTGCCGAGCGTCTTTGAGCTTTTTTCAGCATTGACAGTGCTTACAATGAACGTTGTCCAGTCCTTGAACTGGCTCTCATCCATCCAGAGGCTGACTGCCGGGAGCATGTTCTTCCATCATATCTCCATGAGTATGGACTAGGGATTGCCAAGAGGCAACTTTAGTGCGGCCTGATATAACCGCTTGATATAGTTTTTTGTCAGTTCCTTCTCATCCTGGGCGACGTCCATCAGAGAAGAGATCGTCATATTATTTCCTGCCTTATAGAATCTGTTAAGGAATAGAAACTTGAGGTCATCGAATGATGAGATGCAGTTATCTTTGAGACTGCAAAACCAATCGAAATCTATCCTGCCAATGATCCGACGAAGAGCCTGGCAAGGATAGCGTCGTTGCGGGGTAAGTTTCCTGTGGTGATCTCGAAGTAGCTTATGAAGCGGCGAGGGAAGGACTTTCCGTCAAACATGTTTATGTTGAAGGGCTTATACTTGGGCGGATACGGTACGTCCCTCCACTCTATCGGATATGGTTGTCGTATCCCGAGATTACGGAGTGAGTCCCGATTGCTCATGGAGTCTAGGCGAGCCCAAATTTCTCGGATCTCCCTCCTTGGTTCCTTAGCTTCATCTCCTGCCGAAGGCACCGATGATCCAGGTAGGGTAGGATCATCGCCCACGGGTGGAGTGGTCGTATTTGAATCTCCGTTGGTCCCGGGATCCAGGTTTGCTTGCCCAGAGGCCCTTGCCGACTGGAAGGCCATGTTTGCCATGATTTTCAGCATTGTCTGGGTCAAAGCTTGCATTGATGCACTCATTGTATGCATCATGGCTTCGAGTATCTCGAGGCACTGTCGGTCACTAGGGCCTTTATGGTCGTCTCTGACCATGTACACCGTCCTCATCCCGAGGAAAAATGGAGGGGGCAGTGGATGTCGTGCTCCCTATTTTATATCCTTGTAGTCAGTAGTCTTCAAAGAGGGCGGGAGTTGTTGTGTCTTCCTCTGATTTGGAGGGGATACTACCCCCAGCGTAGAAGATTATATTATCTTGGTGGGAGTAGCTACCCTTCGGGATATCGGAGTTCGTTCCTTGAGAATCATTATGTCACCCCCACTTTTTCAACTAGGGATAATTTGATAATTTGGCCAAGTTATTTAATTTTAGGAATATAATATTAGTGGGCTATGAATATTTATTTAATGCTTGTACTAGTTATTTGATTATTAGGGTACAATATATATTTATTTAGAGACTTGTAGGATTTAATTTAGTTAGTGGGATAGTCTATTTAATTTGACTTGATATTAGTGGACATAAATTAGACTTGTCATGACAAATAGTGAGCCAACATGGACTAGGTCCAATAAACTCATTCCCACTAATTAACTAAGGAGAATTAGTTTAATTATAATTAGTTAGAAACTTCCTAAAATACCCCTTTCCTAAATTATTCCCAATATTAGCATGTAGGGGCATAATTGTCATTGTCAATTGCTTGGAGAGGGGGGGATGAGGGGCCGGCCACATATAGAGGGTCTCCTCTCTCTCTCCTCTTAATTATTCATTCATTTTGAGATCTCCAATTTTTTTTTCACATTTCTCTCCATCAATTTTTCTCTCATTTTACTTCCATTCTCCCCCATTTTTCGTTCCTAAAAAAGTTTTTTAGCTTGGAGAAGCAAGGAGCACAAGGAGAAGGAACATTGGTGAAGAGATCGTGTCCACTTGAGTTTTTATTGAAAATTCATCTTCCATTTGGTAATTTCTGAATTTTTTTCTCATTTAACTTCCAAATCATGCATTTGACAATTAGGAACCCTTCCATGGCATAAGGCTATCTATCGAAATAAGCTCTAGGCTCAATTGATGTATATTGTGATTACTACAAAGATTTTTTTATCCAATTTGGGAGAAATCCGAGATTGGTGCACCAAGTTTTGTCATTAGGCCAAAGTGGTCTAATTAGATTTAGATTGATTGTGTAAGACTATATACATATCCACAAATGGATACTAGTAGGCCGCATCATGGTATTTTAGAATACGCTATGACACAGGGCTCATTTAGGATGATTTGTGTGAATTCTCTTCAATTTCTATTGTAACGGGTTGCATTAATTATATATAGGTGTATTTATTAAGGGGAAATATTTATTGTGAAGTATTGGAGGGTTTGGGTATTCCAATTGAGCATGTATTAGTGTATTATATGTTGCACACCTAGTGTTTGACTTAATGTCTAGTGTGTGTGATATATATATATATATATATATATATATATATATATATATATATATATATATATATATATATATATATATATATGTGTGTGTGTGTGTGTGTGTGTGTGTGTGTGTGTGTATGATTTATATGTGTGTATATATGTAATTTAGTGTGTGTGTGTGTGTGTGTCTTATTTATATATATGTGGATCATATAAGGGTGACTGTGTCTTTGTATGCGAGGTAGTGAGAGTGAACTAGTGACTGTGAAGTGCCTATGTGATGTGGTTGTGCATCAGTGTGTTGCATATAGGTTCAATTGTGTGAGTAGACTGGTTATGTATGTCTGAGACCATGGGGTATATTCCACACAGGGAATGTTATAGCATATAGCAACAACAGCACTTAGGTGTGGGTTATGGTATCAAGTTAGATGTTATATGATACTTAAGAGTGCCTATATCAGTTGAAGCAAGGTAAGTTGGGGAGGTTCACATGTACCAATGTGAGCAAGGCATATCAGCATTAACAGTACAGGTAGGTGAGGAAGAGGTAAATGACATTAGGGAGTGTAAGGGTATTGAGGTTTTGAGTTGAGTGTGTTTATGTACAGGTCTGTGCTAGCAATATGTGCTATACACATCAGTGATTACGATAGTGGTAGTCGGATTGCAGGTTGAGTAAAGACAGAAGCACCAAGTAGTACATGGACAATAACAAGGACTTGGTGCAGGTACAGTGGCCAAAAAATTATTTAGAATGGAAGTTAATGGGATCTACTGTAATGAGGGATGCACATGCCAATGCAGTGAGGAAATAAGAGGGAGGTTGTGTGAAGGTCTGATAGTGAGTGCAATATCGTTCTAATCTATTATACAGTCAGTAATACTGGACAGTAGCAACTGATTTTTTGGATGCTCATTCGAGTGTGGGATGTTTCAGATTGTATCAGTCATTGTAAGTATGGTTGCATCAAGATGGAGTGGCATACAGGTTTGGGGAGTAGTAGGTATTCAGAGGTGAGTGAGAGTAGAGTTTGTGTTAATGAAGAATAAGCAAGTGTCTAGGTTGTGTTCTCAGTAGGAGTGCTCCATTGGTTGTGTTAGATGATACCCATGTATCAATATTCATTCATGATTAGATAATAGGGATACACCTATAATGAGATACTAGGAAGCTTATGATACCAAGTAGGGGATCATTACCAGTAGTGGGTAGCAAGTTGTATTAGGTGTTTTGGAGTAACTTGGTTTCTTTGTATGTTCTATTGTCTGAGTATTAGTGTCTAATAGATATAAGTTGCATTATAACTTTATACTCGATAGTTTTTATATCATAGTATATATATGTATATATATATACTTAATGTTTTCTTGGATTTGGCTATTGTGTATCATGAGTCATGGATTGAGGAGTGGTTGTAGAGTTGAGAGTTGGTGTTGGACTCATATGAAGGAGTTGCAAGTGATTACCTTTGTGATATTGTTGTTAGGTGTCAACTAAGACACTTGATATTAGTAACATGATAATGGATCTTAGGGGTATCAGTGAAAGGAGTTCAGATATCCTAACACCTAGAGTAAGTGTTAGGTAAGTAGTAGCAGCAACTAGGGTATTAGTTAGTGGCTAATTAATATATGTTACTATAAGTGAGTATTAGTTAGTGTGTATTAGGATATCAGTTAGTATTATTAGCTTGCGTCAGTTAGTTAGTAAGTCAGTTATAAGTTTATGGTGATATCAGTTATTGATATCAGCCATGTTAGATAAGTAGGGGAATGCTCAGTTCTAAGCTTAGTTGAGTGGTATCAGTGTGAAACACTGATGGGGGGATCTGTGTATACACTGATAGTGTGTATCAGTGTATACACACTGAGGTGATTGAGTATCAGTGTATATACACCCTATGTATATCAGTGAGGTAAGACATTGGGTACTAGTATTAGTGGTTTTAGTGTTAGTTAAATAGTTAGTGAGTTATCAATTAGTTAACAATTAGTTAGGTTAGTAGTGTAGTATTATAGTTAGTATCAGTAGTGAGAGCTAAATTAGTCTATATATGAGTTAACTTGGTATTTAACTATGTTATCTTTTAGTATTAATTTAGTGTAGTAGAATGTCAGTATCAATTAGAGTATTATATAAGTTGGTATATATTAAGTATTGGTTAATGTAGGAAGGATAGCTAGTGTTTAGCTAGTTAGTGACCTATGTTGAATAATTAACTAGTTGAACCTAGTATAGTTAGAATGACCTAGAAATGGCCTAGAATCTCATATTTGATGCATTGTAGTTCATTATCACTTTATTACACCCTTTTGATATGATATTCATATATAGGTTTGTGTAACACCAGCTCGAACACCGAGTCGTACCGGTTGCTCAGGACCAAATGCGAGTATATTCTCTGATAGTTTCCATTATTTGATAATTATTATAATGTAAGTATTTAGAAATGTATTACATGATTCATGACACATTAGTACACAGATTAGTATACACATGGATCTTTTGTCATGAGATATTATTTATTATTTTATTGTTTCTCGTGTTCTCATCTGGTTAATAAATAATATTTAATATTATACAATGTTCAAAGTTTAATATTCAACGTTTAATGTTTTACAATGCCTTGAGTATCTTGTATTATAACGTGTCATGGTTGGATCCATTGTACTTGTCGGGGAAAGGGAAAGTGTTAGCTAGATATGTGATCAAAGCCAAGACAATGTTCAATGTTCAATGTTAAGTTAGACATTGTTTATCCAACGTTAAGTAAATAATATTCTACCCAAGCCGATCACATATCTAACTAGTATTTCAAACATTTAGTATAGTTATAGTTCTTCACTAAATTCTATTTTATTGTCTTGTCCTATTTCATTGTGATCAGTGTATACCATATTGCTCTAGTTTGATATGATACTATTTCATTGTTTCTAGTCTTGTATTATATTCTCTATTTATGTTTATAGTCATTATCAATTAATTGGAAATGCTATTGGGTTGTACTTTGCTCCAATCATGACTGGATATATTTTTTAAATGATTGGTTGGAAGAGATGTGTCCAACCTTTTATGGGCCATAAGAGAGTGAGCCGACAAAGGATTAGTACCACCTACTGAGGTAACTTAGATTTTTATTAGGATGTTGTTCTATTTCAATTAGACATTGGCATGTATATATTATTTGAGATTGTGTTGCAGCTAGACTATTAATCTTGGATATATTGCATTATAATTTTGTTACTCTTCCTTCTATTCTATATCGTGCATTTATCTTCTTTTAGTTTTATATTGGGATTGAGTATCGATTATAATTGAACCATTGCATTGTCCTCCATATTGGAGTTGAGATATTATTGACAGGTACCATTATATATTGTGTGAGATATTTAGATAGGATTATTGATCGAGACAGCGTTCTATCACGGATGCTGAGGCATAGGCTGGACGTACCCACGTACTCGTTCCCCTATACCAGGTACGGGTCGTGACATATTTTTTTGGTGGCCCATGCATGTCCGTCTTTGCAATAATATGATATTGTGGTAGTGCAACGGCTTAGTTGTACTACTGCGAGCCTGCGATAGGATATGATATAGGATACTAGGATGAGAGAGTGAATACTCAATCACAACTAGGAAACAATTCCAACATAATTGAATCTTGCATCTTTATCGTTCTGAATATTATTTTCCTTGAAAATTTCTGTCGTTCTTAGATGATATCGTATCTTGCTCAATATTGATTCCTTATTTTTTTGAATCTGTCTTCAGGATGCCGTCGAAGACCCGATCACAAGGTTTTGGGACAGATTCAGCAAGGTCGGTTACTTCTCCACCTTCGAGGCGAGCAGTTGCAGCCACTGCACCATTATCTCTAGTTCAGAGGGTCGTCTTACCGGTCCAGATAGGCATTATCGCGGTAGCTTTCAGGGGTGCTCCACCTCCAGTCCAGAGGTCGGCACCCATAACTTCATGGAGGTTGGGACCTGCATTTCAGAGGAGCTTCCACCACCCCCACCACCAATTGATCCGACATAGGTATTTGCGCTCTTGCAACAGATGATGGAGACATAGAGAGCCCAGGCAGAGGCTCAGCATCACCAGTCAGACATTATGAGGTAGGGCATCGAGAATGCCTACCAGTTAGCACTCACCGCGGTAGAGAGAATCGCGGCAGTCCTACCACAGGTCGTACCGCCTCAGCCCGATCTGTAGCATCCAAGGCCGGATACCATCATAGACTTCAAGAGAATTGAGGTCTAAGGACTTTAAAGGCACGAAGGGGATCATATATGTGAATGAATGGATAGAGGACATTAAATGGAACCTGCGATTGGCGCAGATTCTTGAGAGATTGCAGGTAGAGGCAGCGGGTAATATGATGTTCGATATTGCGCTGACATGGTTCAGGACAGACCCCAGGACATCAGAACCGAGACTTACTTGCGAAGCTTTCAAAGATATTTTCAAGGAGAAGTTCTTCTCGGATATGGCTTAGAATACTTTGGAGAGCCAATTCCAGAACCTCGTCCAGGGAATCTTGACAGTAGACGAGTATGCGGTGGAGTATTGCCGACTAGGATGATTTATTGAGGGAAAGAATCCTCGGGCCAAGGCTAGAAAGTTCAGAAAGGGACTGAACAGTGAGATTAAGTCTCATACTAATGGAGACCGTACCGCTACTTTTGAGAAAATTCTGAGATAGGCACAGCGGGTGGAGGATGATTTGGAGCTTGGCTCCCAGAGCCCGAGAGATACCGGAGGAGCGAGTAGTGGTACGGGACCAGCAAAATGACCCTACTTTCAGCAGCCGAGAGTATATCAGCATCAGCAGTATCTTGTGCCAGTTAGGGCACCAGCTCAACAGATAAAATAATTTTAGAAGCAAGTTCATCAGACACCACATCATCCTCAGAGGCAGACTCATCAGACTTTTCCTTGTTTCTATTATGGAAGGCATGGGCATAATTTGAAGAACTGTCGAAAGAGGCTCAGACTCTGCTTGTATTATGGTTCCCCTGGCCATCAGGTGAAGGAGTGTTCCAATATCCCGTATGGACCAGATCGCGGTCAGAGAGGTGGAGCTAGGCCACCTGTGGCACCGTAGTCTGCTCAGCAACCGCATAGGGTGCTACCCCAGCAGGGCGGGGCATTTGCGATGGCAGTCGTAAAGTCTCGGTTGCTTTGTGCTTAGTTAATACCTTATAAACTGCTTGTGAGTTATTGTATAGTTATTATACCCTGTCGGAGACTACAAAACTATGATGAACAAATACCATAGTTAGTAATTTCTTTTAAATTAAATGTTGTATATTTTAGTTTGGACTAGGGTTGACCTAGAGGGGTGTAAACCCCCAGAACTTTTTAGAATTTAAAAATGAATTTTTTATAATTTTTAACTAATTAAAATAAATGTTTTCTGGTATTAAATATTTTTTGTGATTTTTTTAAATATTAAAATATTATGAAAATAATATTTTTTGGTGTAAAATAATTAATTAGACTTACTGTAATTTTTCTGCAATTTATTGGACCCCGAAACTATTTTAAAAGACCTAAAAATTAATGTTTTAATTAAACCCACCTGAACCGGATTGAACCAACCGGTTTAAATCCTGAACCGACCGGCCTATCTGAATCGAACCCATTACCCTATCGGATCGGGTCGGATCCGATTCTAAAACCTGACCCGACCCGAACCCACTAACCCCAAATCCCTAACCCCCGATTACCCCGACGGTTCCCTTCCGCCGTTCCCACGCGGCCGACCGTCGCGATCCCCGTCGGCGATTATGCCTCGCTCCGTCGTTCACCCCTACCCCTTCACCTCCCCCAACGACCGTCGGATACCCTCCCCGCTCCTCCTATAAAACCCCCACCGTTGAACCCAGCACCGCCATCACCACCTTTTACCACCGCCACCACCCTCCTCCGGTCACCCCTCCGACCACCATCATCATCCCCCACGGCCACCGCCTCCGCCATTTCTCCACTCCGTCCAACGACTCCGCCATGACCCGAGACTCCGGCGACGAACTCGACGTACTCTCCGACGAACTCCGCCGCCACCAACAACGACCACCAGCAACTGCAGCACCACACGACCAACAGCGAGCTTCGCCACCGTCGTGATGTGCCGCCTCGCGAACGCGTAATTTTAGTCGTTTTTGACGCCCTGCTCAGGTAAGGTTTTCTCTCCTCGTCCTCTCATTTTCCGTTCTGTCGACTCATGCACGAACCCTGCGTGACCCTATCGAACCCCGTGTAACTCGTTCGGGGTATCGCGTCCTGTGTCGGTCGCAAATCGCGACACAAAATCAGGAAAAACACCCCCTTTTCTGAAAATTCAGAATTTGTCCCGAACTCCCCAGTTTGCAACCGTTTTGCGACCAACCTGTTAAATATTTTCAAAATCCACCTGAACAATTATTTAGACCATATGACCATATGAACAATTATTTAGACCATATGCTATAGTTTGTAATATTTTCGTGGGTAAAAATGACCAAAAGATTGGTTATTTAAATACCCTGATTTCTCGGAACTGGGTGCGCCCCGCTAAACGGGACAACTTGGTCATGTGCGATCTTCACTGAAAGGTGTGCACTATCAATATGGACGTGTGGGATTTCGTGAAAGTTGATTTGGATATGCGTTCACACCGAAATCAACGCGTATCCGTCGACAACATCCGATATCGGCCCTGTTCTGAAACTCGTTGTAACTTCGTGTATCGTCATATCAAAACAAAACTTGTGCCATAGGACTCGTAGCAATACGCTGGTCCTGTGACCCAAGTTTGGTTTGATTCTGAGAACGTTGATAAAATCTCGTATCGTGGGCCCCACGGCTCCACTTGACGGGCGATTTTGTGATCGGCTCATTGGAATCCAGTTATGGACATTCTATTGGGTTCATATCATCGTTATGGACTTGTAGATACTAAGTTTGATAAATTTGGAGAATATTGTCTCTGGCACATTTTTCGGTGCAAAGTGGGGCCACATGTAGACCCCGCTTTGACCAGAAATTGTCACTTTTGCTCCTGTGTCCAAATTGGACTTATGGATAGGCATTTCTAGCTGTTTGATGTCTTCTGAGCATGATGGTAATATTTATTTTAGCAACCGGAGGATTACCTGCAGATCCCGTTGATACCAGAGCAGCAGTTGGTAATCAAATCCCAGGCAAGTGTACCTTGCCAATCTTGCAGTTCTTGTTACATAATATTTCATTGATTTATTTATATCTTGTATCTGTTCAACCTAGGACCATGTGACATTGCTTAGCTTTCGAATAATATTCGGGTGTTAACATCGTACGCGGAGTTGTGTAACGTCACTAGAGATTGATATCGCGGCCCTATATACATTCCGTGCTTGCATTATCAAGTACGTCATACTATAGAAAACCTGACACTATTCATGAGACAGAATCTTCCTCAGATATTCATGGTAATTCTGTATAGGTTACAGGTTTCTAGACATATACTTTATTCATATGCTTATCTATCATTATAACTCGTTGCATCAGTTAGAGGTCATGATCTTGCGTGACATGGACATAAGGCATCATGGATATGAGACTTGTGATTACATTGGGTGGGAAGAGACACATAGGCTACAGGTTGATTATATTATTGCGGTACCGTAGCCTCTCCGAGCTAGGCTCCAACATGATATCACTACTACCGGCTTCCGAACACCGAGCTTGTAGTGGTCTCAGCCTGAGTTCTAGTGATGTTCTCAACTTGCATATTACTTAGCTGGTTATATAGTGTACCCTATTAATTCATTTATTATTGTACTGCATATATTTGGCTTGAGTTATTCTTGTACCTTGCTATGTGTCACTACCCCATTTCCTGAGCCAGGCATTTTTTATTTTAATTTGGTTAATTGTGTATTATTTATATTTAATTATATTTATATTTAATTAGTGATTGTATTATTTTGTATTGATTGTTTTAGGGTTTTGGCTAGCCTGGACCCATGTCAAACCCTAGTGGACCCATGTCCGACCCAATCCACACCCTTATGAGACTTATTTTTTGGTTTAGAATATTTATTATATTTTTAGTGGGTTAGTTGGAGAGATTGAGAGTTAGTTTGAGTGCTTTTGGAACCCAAAACCCAAACCCAAGTGAGAGAAGGGCATTTTGGGCATTTGGAGACTTGTAAACCCTTTATGTGTGTGAGACCCGACCCCTATCCCCCCATTCCCAGCCGAACACAGCAGCTCCCCCTCCCCATTTCTTCTTCTTCACTACTTCTTCTTCTTCTTCTTCTTCTTCTTCTTCTTCTTCTTCTCCATTCTCCATTTCTTCTTCTTTCCTTCTCCCAAGTTCAAGTAAGTGATCTATTCCTCCTCTTTCTTCTTCTGTTCTCCATGGATGTGAATCCTAACCCTACATTTTTCCCTAATCTAGGTGGGTAGAGTTTAGATTTGGTGTTGGAGCTTGGATTGGGAGCTTGGAAGCTTGTTGTGGTAGATTTGGAGCTTTTTGGAGACTTTGGCTTGGGATTCCAACTCCCAAGAGGTAAACCCTAATTTCCTCCCTTATAATTACTCTTATGTAGTGTAATTAGTGGTTTAGAACCTTTCTAGACCCTAGACCTACCCATGGGAGGAAGTTGGAACTAGTGGGGTTGTGTTTGGAGACTTTGACACTAGGTTTTGTGTCAATTTCGGGTGAAATCCGAGATTGGCCCAATTTTGGGTGATGCCCTAGGTTAGACGGACCTTGGTAGACGTTGTCGGGTGTCTTGAGGGTTAGTGCGTGTCTCCGTTCGGATACGTGAAGTCGTGTCGCGGAGAAATGGGCGTTTCGGGTTCGAGGTTTTCGTCGCCGCTGGTTCAAAGTGCTTGCGCATTTTTGCCACGGGCCTAGAATCAACAGGATAGCATTTTTTTTAAGATCTAAACATCGTTTAGAGCCCGTAGGTAAATTTTAGGCCGATTTCGAGTTGGTTTGGTGTGCGTTTCAGGAGGTTTTCCGAACCGCACACCACGTGTTCGTCGAAATGACCGAACGACCATTTCGGCGTAGTTTTCTAGTTTCGGGCTTGTGCGCGCATTGGGTTAGCTTCAGGGAGTGTGTGCTAGAATTCTCGGGTTATATTTTATATATATATAGGTGTTTGTGTGTGTAGGGGTGGTTGTGTGCGTGTTAGTGAGTGTTGTGAGTGTTGTGTTGTGTGTTGTGTGTGTTGTGTGTGTTGTGTGTGTTGAGTGTTAGAGTGTCTATATATGTTTATATATATATATATATTTGTATACATATATGTATGTGTCTCTCTCTCTATATATATATATATTTGTAAATATGTGTTTATATATATATATATATATGTGTGTATGTACATATATTTGTGTAGGGGTTTATGTATTAGTGTGGGTGCTTGTGTGTGTATATATATATATATATATATATATATATATATATATATATATATATATATATATATATGTATGTATATGTATGACGTTTGTGTGTGTGTTTCTATATATATGTAAGTGTGTATGTATATATATGTATATTTGTGTGTGTGGTTGTGTGTTTGTGAGAGTGTTTGTGAGAGTGAGTGTGTGAGGGTATGTGAAAGTGAGTGTGTGTGAGTGAGTGTATATATATATATGTTTGAGTGTGTGTGTGTGTGTGTGTCTGTATATGTATATATATATTAGTGTGTGTGTGTGTATATATATATATATATATATATATATATATATATATATATATATATATAGGTATGTGTTTATATATGTATTAGTGTGTGTGTGCTTGTGTGTTTATATGTTACTGTGTGTGTAAGTATATAAGTTAGTGTGTGTGTATATATATATGTTACAGTGTGTATATATATATATATATATGTATGATTGTGTATATATATATATATATATATATATATATATGTGTGTGTGTGATTGGGGGTGTGTATATTTGTGTGTGTGCGTGTGCGTGTGGCAGCGAGGCGACTGTGCAGCGGGGGCAGCAGAATAAGCAGCAGCAGTAAAAAGCAGCAGCAGCAGTTTTAAGCAGCAGCAACAGCAGCAGTAAAAGCAGCAGCAGCAGCAGTTTTAAGAAGCAGCAGCAGCAGTTTTAAGCAGCAGCAGCAGCAGGGTAAGCAGCAGCAACAGCTAGCAGCGAGCGCAGCGCATTGCATTGGCTAGCAGCGAGCGAGGGAGAGAGTGATATGTATAGATATATATATCTATAGTTAGATAGATTAATAGATAGATTAATAGATTGGTAGATAGATACATAGATAGCTAGATAAATAGATAGATAAATAAATTAATAGGCGGATAGGTAGATGGATAAATAGATTGATAGATATACTAGATAGATAGATAGATAGATAGATAGATAGATAGATAGATAGATAGATAGATATATCTATATTTATATATATATATATATATATGTGAGTTTGGGTATATATATAGGTATATGTGTATATGTGTATGTGTGAATATAGATACATATAGTTATGTAGATACTTAGATGTGTTAGATATATGTATATTAGCCTATACATATAGCTAGATATATACCTATAGCTATATAGAGGTATAGATATTAGATATAGATATATATGTATTGAGAGTGGGTATAAGGTAATATGTATATGTGTTTGTGGATATGTATATCTATATATATGCATATAGATATATAGGTGTATATATATATGTTAGGTATATATTTTCTAGCCTAGGTTATTAACTAAGAGTATATCTATATGCTTAAATAGCTAACTAGAGGGGTAGTTAGTGAGGTATTGGAGGGTATCTCAATACCTTGAGATACCAAGGTATCTCGATACCTTGAGATATCCAAGGTATTGAGTTTCGAGCGGGGTTTTTGAGCAATTGCCTACATTTGAGTTTAGAGATAGGTTTTTATGTATATGTGTATATATTTATGCGTGCTAGCATAGGTTTTAGCGGGTATAGACGGGGCGTATAGCATAGGGTGAGGTATCGGATACCGAGGGTATCCCGGTATCTCAAGGAGGCGAGTTTGAGGGTTTATTAGCTTAATGACCTAGTTTTGACCTAAAATTTTAGGGGCACCATAGTTTGACCTAGATTTGACCGTAGTTAACTCGGTTGACCGCCAAAGTCAACTTTTGACCTAGATTTGACCCAGGGTTGACTTTTTGGACCCAGAGTTGACTTTTTGACCCAGATTTCACCGGTTTGACCTAGAACGACCCTAGAAGCCTATTTTTAGTTATTTTATATCTGTTTAACTCATTAGAAACTTGTTTAACCTTGCTTTTTTCAATAGGTCATTGCGACACCAGTTCGGATCGCCAGTTGCTCAGGACATCAGGCGAGTATATTCTCTGATAGTTTTTATTATCTGATGATTATTATGATTCAGCTTCTAGTATAGTATCATCTGATTTTTCTGGCACAATACGGGACACAGACTGGTATTTCTGGATTTATTTACTTGCGACACGTATATTTCATGTTTCTGGCCTCTATTCTGGAATCACTACTGGCATCACCTACGGGCATCACTGATGTTTCAGGATGGACTCATACTTGATTTACGTATCGGGTCTTGGATTTACTTGTATTAGTTGGGGCGGGGAAATACTCGAGTAGACATGTAAATATTCCCATTTGGAATCATCAGGAATCACTCCCTCTAGTATAATCTAGAATGATAGCAGTCGCGCACTAGTGACATATATATATTTCTTGTTTATACTATATTTTCTTCACCTTGCTACTTGCTACAACTGTTTTATAGTTTTTATCATTTAACTGGAACTGCTGTTAGAGGTGTACTTGCTCCAGTCCTGACTGGATATATTTTTTCCAGAGTATCCGGAGGAGTGGTGTCCAACGTTTTATGGACCTGAGCCTGTCGATGGTGCAGACAGGGACCCTCTAGTTTAGGAGTAATTTTCGGGTTGGTAGCCGGGATCAATAGGACCTTGTTATTATTTTTATTAGCCTTTGGTACCGGATTTGTCTCCAGTTTTGAATTTGAGACCTTGTATTGTATATGATTTTGGATGATGTATTATAATTATTGATGTTGTGGTTGTTTTAGTTACAGTTGTTTAGACTTGGTAGCTGTTAGTCTTCTTTATTATCTTATCGTGCTTAGATTCGTGATTGAGTACATTGTGATTATCATTATGATATTGCTCCTCCGTTTGGAGTTGAGATCTTAACAGGGATATATATTGATTGCGTGAGATTTTTATCTAGATAGTTGACCTAGACAGCGTTCTACCGCCGATATTGCGGCGTAGGCTGGACGTACCCACGACTCATGCCCGATTTTTCGAGTGTGGGTCGTGACAGGTTTTTGGTGGCGGCCCCATGTAGGTTTCGATTCGCAATTAGTGCGATGTCGTAGTAGTACAACGATTTAGTTGTACTGCTGTGAGCCTGCTCTAGGATATAGGATCTAGGATGAGAGTATACTCAATCACGACTAGGAACAATTCCAATCTAATTATTCTAAAATTATTTTCTTTTGAAATATTACTGTCCTTCTTTGATGATATCGTATCTTGCGTCGTATTGACTTCTTTTGATCTGTGTTCAGGATGCCTCCGAAGACACGATCCCATCGTACCATTCCAGCAATTGCCATCGAGAGGTCTGCTACCTCTCGTCCAGCTCGTATTCAGGCAGCTGCTACCACTCCACTCACTACTTCTGCAGTCGAGGAAGCATCTATTTCTCTCAGGGATCCTCCTTCACTTGTTGATCCGAGGACTACCCCAGTCGTTCCGGTGGTTCCTCCACCACTTTCTGCACTAGTAGATGCCGCATAGTTATTTGCGTTCTTTAGGGAGATGATGGACGCGCAGCACCGTCAGGTGGATGTGATGAGGCTGGGCATTGAGAACGCCCACCAGGTGGCCATGACGGTAGTGGACAAGGTAGCACAGATTCTGCCACAGGCATATCAGATTCAACGCCCGAGGCCGGGCAGTATCATTGACTTCCAAAGGATGTGGTCCAAAGAGTTCCGGGGTACAGAAGGGATCCTGTACGCGGATGACTGGATAGAGCAGATCGAGGGGATTTTCCGACTCGCACAGATTCCAGACAGCATACAGATAGAGGCGACGGGCAGTCAGATGTTCGACCTCGCTTTAATATGGTATCGCACTGATACGAGGATCGTGGTGCCAGGGCTTACTTGGGAGGCTTTCAAGAGGATTTTTAAGGAGAAGTTTTTTCCAGATGTGGTGCTCAGTGCTTTGGAAAGCCAGTTCGAGGCACTCGTCCAGGGGAGCATGATGGTGGACGAGTACGCAGCAGAGTTCTGCCGTCTGGGCAGGTTTGTAGAGGGCTTGAGTGAGGCAGCAAAGGCGAGGAAGTTTTGCAAGGGCTTGGTCATGGCGGTCAAGTCTTTGACCAGGAGCGACCGCGAGGCGACTTTCGAGCAGATAGTAGGAGACGCTCAGAGAGCATAGGATGACTTGGAGCTCAAGTCCAAGAGAGGTAGGGATGATTCAGGCAGTACGAGTGGCAGTGCAGGACTGGCTAAGCGTCCCTATGTACAGAAGGCAGCACAGCAGGGTCAGGATCAAAGAGTGTCCACTTGTGCCTACTGCAGGAAGGCAGAACACACTTGGGATGTTTGTAGGAGGAGACTGAAGGTGTATTTTTTTTGTGGATCCCCTGCTCACCAGATGCGAGATTGCCCCACTGCACCTCCATTTGGTGGAGCACAGGATTAGAGAGTTGGAGCTAGGCCACCTGCCCCGCACCAGCAGAGGGATACACCCCAGCAGGGCAGGGCTTATGTGTTGACGGTCGAGGAGGCCGATGCTACGGGTGTCGGGTTAGCAGGTCTGTCTCTTTGTTCTTCTTCCTGTTCTTTTCTATTCCTTGTGGTGTGCTTTATTAGTACATGTTAGATTTTCTTTGTGCTGTGGTAGATAATGTAGTGACCCTGATTGAGACTGTGATAACATGACCAGTAGGACCATGATCTTGCATGTTGTTTAGGTAGAATTTTTTACTGTGATTGTTGGGGGTTTGACCTAGAGGGAGTACGATTGACTTTAAATTTTGAGGACAAAATTTTCTAAGGAGGATAGGCTTGTTACTACCACATTTCCTGAGCCGGGTATTTTTTTATTTTAATTTGGTTAATTGTGTATTATTTATATTTAATTAGTGATTGTATTATTTTTTTTATTGATTGTTTTAGGGTTTTGGCTAGCCTGGACCCATGTTAGACCCTAGTGGACCAATGTCCGACCCAACCCACACCCTTGTGAGACCTATTTTTGGGTTTAGAATATTTATTATATTTTTAGTGGGTTAGTTGGAGAAATTGGGAGTTAATTTGAGTGCTTTTGGAACCCGAAACCCAAACCCAAGTGAGAGGATGGCATTTTGGGCATTTGGAGACTTGTAAACCCTTTATGTGTGTGAGACCCGACCCCTATCCCCCTATTCCCAGCCGAACACATCAGCTCCCCCTCCCCATTTCTTCTTCTTCACTACTTCTTCTTCTTCTTCTCCATTCTCCATTTCTTCTTCTTTCCTTCTCCCAAGTTCAAGTAAGTGCTCTATTTCTCCTATTTCTTCTTCTATTCTCCATGGATATGAACCCTAACCCTATATTTTTTCCTAACCTAGGTGGGTAGAGCTTAGATTTGGTGTTGGAGCTTAGATTGGGAGCTTGGAAGCTTGTTGTGGTGGATTTGGAGCTTTTTGGAGACTTTGGCTTGGGATTCCAACTCCCAAGAGGTAAACCCTAATTTTTCCCCTTGTAATTACTCTTATGTAGTATAATTAGTGGTTTAGAACCTTTCTATACCCTAGACCTATCCGTGGGAGGAAGTTGGAACTAGTTGGGTTGTGTTTGGAGACTTTGACACTAGGTTTTGTGTCAATTTCGGGTGAAATCCGAGATTGGCCTAATTTTGGGTGATACCCTAGGATATACGGACCTAGGTAGAAGTTGTCGGGTGTCTTGAGGGTTAGTGTGTGTCTCCGTTCGGACACGTGAAGTCGTGTCACAAAGAAATGGGCGTTTCGGGCGTTTCGAGAGTTTTCGGGGTTTTCGTCATCGCCGGTTCTAAGTGCGTACACGTTTTCACCACGGGCCCAGAATCTATGGGATAGCATTTTTTTCTAGGATCTAGACATCGTTTAGAGCCCGTGGGTAAATTTTGGGCCGATTCCGAGTTGGTTTGGTCTGCGTTTCAGGAGATTTTCCGAACCGCACCCCGCTTGTTCGTCGAAATGACCGAACGACCATTTCGGCGTGGTTTTCTAGTTTCGGGCTTGTGCGTGCGTTGGCTTAGCTTCGGAGAGTGTGTGCTAGAATTCTCGGATTATATTTTATATATATATAGGTGTTTGTGTGCGTATGGGTGGTTGTGTGCGTGTTGGTGAGTGTTGTGAGTGTTGTGTTGTGTGTTGTGTGTGTTGAGTGTTAGAGTGTCTATATATGTTTATATATATATTTATATATATATATATATATATATATATATATATATATATATATATATATATATGTGTGTTTATACATATACATATATATATATATATATATATATATATATATATATATATATATATATATATATGTGTGTGTGTGTCTATACATATACATATATATATATATATATATATATATATATATATATATATATATATATATATATATATATATATATATATATATATATTTGTAAATATGTGTTTATATATATATTTGTGTATGTACATATATTTGTGTAGGGGTTTGTGTATTAGTATGGGTGCTTATGTATATATATATATATATATATATATATATATATATATATATATATATATATGTATGAGCGTTTGTGTGTGTGTTTCTATATATATGTATGTGTGTATGTATATATATGTATATTTGTGTGTGTGGTTGTGTGTTTGTGAGAGTGTGTGTTAGTGTGTGTGAGAGTGAGTGTGTGAGGGTGTGTGAGAGGTGAGTGTGTGTGAGTGAGTGTATATATATATATATGTTTGAGTGTGTGTGTGTGTGTGTGTATGTATATATATATATATATATATATAT
Organism: Iris macrosiphon; assembly: GCA_036927795.1. Classification (NCBI taxonomy): domain Eukaryota; kingdom Viridiplantae; phylum Streptophyta; class Magnoliopsida; order Asparagales; family Iridaceae; genus Iris; species Iris macrosiphon. The sequence continues at coordinate 43,541,589 of JAYESA010000015.1, forward strand.
ATATATATATATATGTATGTATGTGTTTATATATGTATTAGTGTGTGTGTGCTTGTGTGTTTATATGTTAGTGTGTGTGTAAGTATATAAGTTAGTGTGTGTGTATATATATAAGTTAGAGTGTGTATATATATATATATATATATATATATTTATACGTATGATTGTATATATATAGATAGATATATATGTGATTGGGGGGGTGTATGTTTGTGTGTGTGCGTGTGGCAGCGAGGCGGCTCTGCAGCGGGGGCAGCAGAATAAGCAGCAGCAACAGCAGTAAAAAGCAGCAGCAGCAGCAGGGTAAGCAGCAGCAACAGCTAGCAGCGAACACAGCGCATTGCATTGGCTAGCAGCGAGCGAGGGAGAGAGTGATATGTATAGATATATATATATCTATAGTTAGATAGATTAATAGATAGATTAATATATTGGTAGATAGATACATAGATAGCTAGATAAATAGAGAGATAGATAAATTGATAGGTGGATAGGTAGATGGATAAATAGATTGATAGATATACTAGATAGATAGATAGATAGATAGATGAATACCTAGATAGATAAATAAGATAGATAGATAGATAGATAGATAGATAGATAGACAGATAGATAGGTAATTATATATATATATATATATATATATATATATATATGTGAGTTTGGGTATATATATAGGTATATGTGTATATGTGTATGTGTGAATATAGATATATATAGTTATATAGATACTTATATGTGTTAGATATATTTATATTAGCCTATACATATAGCTAGAAATATACCTATAGCTATATAGAGGTATAGATATTAGATATAGATATATATGTATTGAGAGTGGGTATAAGGTAATATGTATATGTGTTTGTGGATATGTATATCTATATATATGCATATAGATATATTGGTGCATATATATATGTTAGGTATATATTTTCTAGCCTAGATTATTAACTAAGAGTATATCTATATGCTTAAATAGCTAACTAGAGGGGTAGTTAGAGAGGTATTGGAGGGTATCTCAATACCTTGAGATACCAAGGTATCTCGATACCTTGAGATATCCAAGGTATTGAGTTTTGAGCGAGGTTTTTGAGCAATTGCCTAGGTTTGAGTTTAGAGATAGGTTTTTATGTATATGTGTATATATTTACGCGTGCTAGCATAGGTTTTAGCGGGTATAGGCGGGGCGTATAGCGTAGGGTGAGGTATCAGATACCGAGGGTATCCCGGTATCTCAAGGAGGCAAGTTTTAGGGTTTATTAGCTTAATGACCTAGTTTTGACCTAGAATTTTAGGAGCACCCTAGTTTGACCTAGAGTTGACCGTAGTTGACTCGGTTGACCGCTAAAGTCAACTTTTGACATATATTTGACCTAGGGTTGACTTTTTGAACCCAGAGTTGACTTTTTGACCCCGATTTTACCGATTTGACCCATTTGACCTAGAACGATCCTAGAAGCCTATTTTTAGTTATTTTATATCTGTTTAACTCATTAGAAACATGTTTAACCTTGATTTTCATAATAGGTCCTTACGACACCAGTTCGGATCGCTAGTTGCTTAGGACGTCAGGCGAGTACATTCTTTGATAGTTTTCAATATCTGATGATTATTATGATTCAGCTTCTAGTATAGTATCATCTGATTGTTCTGGCACAATACGAGACACAGACTGGTATTTCTGGATTCATTTACTTGCTACACATATATTTCATGTTTCTGGCCTCTATTCTGGAATCACTACTGGCATCACCTACAGGCATCACTCATATTTCAAGCTGGACTCATACTTGATTTACGTGTGGGTCTTGGATTTACTTGTATTAGTCGGGGTGGGGAAATACTCGAGTAGACATGTAAATATTCCCATCTGAAATCATCAAGAATCACTCCCTCTGGTCTAATTTGGAATGATAGCAGCCGTGCACCCAGTGCACGGTGAGCCGTACTTACCCCTAGCCGTTTACATGTCGAAACAAGTATTTCAAAGATACCGAGTTCATTCTTTCTAGTCTGGACTCACTTGCATTTCTTGCTGGTCTTACTTATAGTTTCTGGACTTGACTCTTTACATGTATTTTATGCTGGACTCACTACACGTTCTAGTGCACAGACTTACTCTTAGTTTAGATTTCCTGTATCTTGCAGTTATTACTATCTTGCTTCTGATATTCATGCATCTTTACCTTTATGCACCAGTGACATATATATATTTCTTGTTTATACTATATTTCCTTCACCTTACTACTTGCTACAACTGTTTTATAGTTTTTATCATTTAACTGGAACTACTGTTAGAGGTGTACTTGCTCCAGTCCTGACTGGATATATTTTTTCCAGAGTATCCGGAGGAGTGGTGTCCAACGTTTTATGGACCTGAGCCTGTCGATGGTGCAGACAGGGACCCTCTAGTTTAGGGGTAATTTCTAGGTTGGTAGCCGGGATCACTAGGACCTTGTTATTATTTTTATTAGCCTTTGGTACCGGATTTGTCTCCGGTTTTGGATTTGAGACCTTGTATTATATATAATTTTGGATAATGTATTATTATTATTGATATTGTGGTTTTTTTAGTTGTAGTTGTTTAGAGTTGGTAGTTGTTAGTCTTCTTTGTTATCTTATCGTGCTTAGATTCATGATTGAGTACATTGTGATTATCATTATGATATTGCTCCTCCGTTTAGAGTTGAGATCTTGACAGGGATATATATTGATTGCGTGAGATTTTTATCTAGATAGTTGACATAGACAGCATTCTACCGCCGATGCTGCCGCGTAGGCTGGACGTACCTACGACTCATGCTTGATTTTTTGGGTGCGGGTCATGACACTATGTCCCCTGAGGACCTGGAATCCGGATTATGTCCCCAGGTTTAGCTGAGGAGATCTACCCCAAAGTGTATAGAACATGTGCAGTCATTGGAGCAGTACTTGAACCCGAGGACGAGGTGGTCGCTAAGGATTTCTCTTGAGTATCTATTTTATCTATACTCAGTCTTTGCTGTTATTAGACTCTTTATTTCCTGTCTATTGAGTTGATGTATCAGACATATTATCGGGTTGTTCTCCGAGATATTTTATTGAGACTTAATATTGCTTATTATTTTATATTATCTGTATTCATTTCTGTGGATGAGATTAGTACCATTGCCCATATTATTATTTTACAGCTTAAGTACACCCTGATGGGTCCATTAAATTGGGTTTGCCCATCGGTGTGTGCTGCTGGCCATTGCCACGTGTCTAGTCCCTCTGTATTTTGGGACTGGGGTATGACATGATTTTTGTGGTAGCCCATGCAGGTCAACGACTAAATTATTCAGTTTCAACTAAGGATTCGAGCAAGCCTGCGACAAAGATAGGATAAGTTATAAGATCTCATCCACTTGCTTGAATCATTCTTGATCTCTATATCGGATTCGAATTAATCCCTTGACTTGCATCCTGCCTTGATTCCCATGTGCGCCTTTTATAGTTTATTTTGGATGCAGAGTAATGGATTCACAAGTAAGCAACGAGACTTCCGCAGGAATACCACAAGGTGCTATGGTCACCTACGAAGATGAAGTGACACCAGAAGATAGAGGTCAATCATCTTAACAAAGTAATCAAGCAGATCAGCACTCTTCCAGAAGGTCCAGCAAACAGCAGAGGGCACCACTACAAGGACGCAGACAAGCTTTTGCGATGACCATGGAGGACGCGCAGACTCGTGGAGTAGCCAATGCGCGTAAGATTTAATTTATTCATAGATGTCTATTCTTGGTAATGCTTTGGCACGTGCCTGTTAGTTCATGACCTTATCCTTAAAAACCTAGTATTTTGAACTTGTTAATAATGGATAACCTAGTTTTCTTAAGCTGCAGTTTTTTTTGCTCTAACCAGATTTCTTTACCTTTGAATTATCTCTCTCTCATTGTCTAGGAAAATACTTTATTCATTCCCTATGTGTTTTGTTTAACCCTAATCCTTCGAATTCTCCTTGATCATGATGGTGTCGTGCTTTGAACATTTCTTGCAACCGTATCATCTCTTCTATCCGGTTATATTTCGTTATTCTTTGATTGCGAGGATGCAATTCTCTTAAGGGGGGTAGATTGTAAACCCCCAAAATTTTTTAGAATTTAAAATTAAATTTTCTGTAATTTTTAACTAATTAAAATAAATATTTTCTGTTATTAAATAATATTTGTGATTTTATTAAATATTAAAATATTATGAAAATAATATTTTTGGGTGTAAAATAATTAGTTTGACTTACTGGAATTTTTCTGGAATTTATTGGACCCCGGAACTATTTTAAAAGACCTAAAAATTAATATTTTTAATTAAACCCACCAGAACCGTCCTTAACCGGATTGAACCAACCGGTTTAAATCCTGAACCGACCGACCTATATGAATCAAACCCATTACCCTATCGGATCGGGTCGGATCCGATTCTAAAATCCGACCTGACCCGAACCCACTAACCCCAAATCCCTAACCCCCGATTACCCCGACGGCTCCCCTCCGCCGTTCACACGCGGCCGACCGCCGCGATCCCCGCCGGCGGTTACGCCTCTCTCTGCCGTTCACCCCTACCCCTTCACCTCCCCCAACGGTCGCAGGATCCCCTCCCTGCTCCTCCTATAAAACCCCCACCGTTGAACCCAGCACCGCCATCATCACCTTTCACCACCGCCACCACCCTCCTCCGGTCACCCCTCCGACCACCATTATCATCCCCCGCGGCCACCGCCTCCTAGACCCTCGCCGTCACTGAGCTTCCCTCCAGCGCCTCCCTGGCTCCCCGGCCACCCAACTACACCGTTGACCCGAGCCGCCTCCGCCGTTTCTCCACTCCGTCCGACTACTCCGCCACGACCCGAGACTCCGGCGACCTCCGACGATGAACTCGACGTACTCTCCGAGGACCTCCACTGACGCCAACAATAACCACCAGCAACTGCAGCAATCGACGACCAGCAGCGAGCTCCGCCACCGCCGCGATGCGCCGCCTCGCGAACGCGTAATTTCAGTCATTTTTGACGCCCTGCTCAGGTGAGATTTTCTCTCCTCGTCCTCTCATTTTTTGTTCTATTGACTCATGCGCGAACCCTGCGTGACCCTCTCGAACCTCGTGCAACTCGTTCAGGGTATCACGTCGTGTGTCGGTCGTAAATTGCGACGCAAAATCAGGAAAAACACTCCCTTTTTTGGAAATTCAGAATTCGTCCCGAACTCCCCAGTTTACGACCGTTTTGCGACCAACCTGTTAATTTTTTTCAAAATCCACCTGAATAATTATTTAGACAATATGACCAAGTTTTTAATCCTATTTTTAGTATAAATTATTGTGCTGTAGTTTGTAATATTTTCGTGGGTAAAAATGACCAAAAGATTGGTTATTTAAATACCCTGATTTCTCGGAACTGGATGTGCCCCGCTAAACGGGATGACTTGGTCGTGTGCGAACTTTATCGAAAGGTGCACACTGTCAATACAGACATGTGGGATTTTGTGAAAGTTGATTTGGATATGCGTGCACACCGAAATCAACGCGTCTGTCGACAACACCCCGTATCAGCCCTGTCCTGAAACTTATTGTAACTTTGTGTACACTCATCGTATCGAAACAAAACTTGTGCCATAGGACTCGTAGCAATACGCTGGTCCTATGACCCAAGTTTGGTTTGATTCTGAGAACGTTGACAAAATCCCGTATCGTGGGCCCCACAACTCCACTTGACGGTCGATTTTGTGATCGGCTCATTGGAATCCAATTCTGGATATTCCGTTGGGTTCATATCGTCGTTCTGGACTTGTAGACACTAAGTTTGACGAATTTGGAGAACTATGTCTTTGGCACATTTTTCGGTGCGAAGTGGGCAACATGTGGACCCCGCTTTGACCAGAAACTGTCACTTTTGCCCTGTGTCCAAATTGGACTTATGGATAGGCATTTCTAGTTGTTTGATGTCTTCTGAGCATGATGGTAATATTTATTTCAGCAACCGGAGGAGTACATGCAGATCCTGCTGATACCAGAGCAGCAGTTGGTAATCAAATCCCAGGCAAGTGTACCTTGCCAATCTTGCAGTTCTTGTTACATAGTATTCCGTTGATTTATTTATATGTTGTATATGTTCAACCTAGGACCATGTGATATTGCTTAGCGTTCGAATAACATTTGGATGTCAACGCCGTATGCGGAGTTGTGTAACGTCACTAGAGATTGATATCGTGACCCTATATACATTTCGTGCTTGCATTATCAAGTACGTCATACCACAGACACCTGACACTATTCATGAGACAGAATATTCCTGAGATATTCATGGTAATTCTGTATAGGTTACAGATTTTGAGACATATACTTTATTAATATGCTTAGCTATCATTATGACTCATTGCATCAATTAGAGGTCATGATCTTGCGTGACATGGACATGAGGCATCATGGACATGAGACGTGTGATTACATTGGGTGAGAAAAGACACACAGGCTACAGGTTGATTATATTATTGCGGTGCCTTAGTCTCTCTGAGCTAGGCTCTAACATGATATCACTGCTACCGGCTTCCCGACACCGAGCTTGTACGTAGTGGTCTCAGCCTGAGTTCTAGTGATGCTCTCAACTTGCATGTCACTTAGCTGGTTATATAGTTTATCTTATTGATTCATTTATTATTACACTGCATTATTTGGCTTAAGTTATTCTTGTACCTTGCTATGTCCCCTGAGGACCTGGAATCCGGATTATGTCCCTAGGTTTAGCTAAGGAGATCTACCCCGAAGTGTACGGAACAGGAGCATTCATTGGAGCAGTACCAGAACCCGAGGACGAGGTGATCGCTGAGGATTTCTTCTGAGTATCTGTTTTATCTATACTCAGTCTTTGCTATTATTAGATTCTTTATTTCCTGTCTATTGAGTAGATGTATCAGACATATTATCGGGTTGTTCCTCGAGATATTTTATTGAGACATGATGTTGCTTATTATTTCATATTGTCTGTATTTATTTATATGGATGTGATTAGTACCATTGCCCATATTGTTGTTTTACAGCTTAAGTACACCCTGATGGGTCCATTAAATTGGGTTTGTCCATCGGTGTGTGCTGCTGGCCATTGCCACGTGTCTAGTCCCTCTTTATGCAGGTCAACGACTAAATTGTTCGATTTCAACTAAGGATTCGAGCAATCCTGCGACAAAGATAGGATAAGTTATAGGATCTCATCAACTTGCTTGAATCGTTCTTGATCTCTATATCAGATTCGAATTAATCCCTTGACCTGCATCCTGCCTTGATTTCCATGTCCGTCTTTTATAGTTTATTTTGGATGCAGAGTAATGGATTCACAAGCAAGCAACGAGACTTCCGCAGGAACACCACAAGGTGTTGTGGTCACCTACGAAGATGAAGTGACACCAGAAGATAGAGGTCAATCATCTCAACAAAGCAATCAAGCAGATCAACACTCTTCCAGCAGGTCCAGCAAACAACAGAGGGCACCACCACAAGGATGCGGACAAGCTTTTGCGATGACCATGGAGGACATGCAGACTCGTGGAGTAGCCAATGCGCGTAAGATTTAAGTTATTCATAGATATCTATTCTTAGTAATGCTTTAGCACGTGCCTGTTAGTTCATGACCTTATCTTTAAAAACCTAGTATTTTGAACTTGTTAATAATTGATAACCTAGTTTTCTTAAGCTGCATTTTTCTTTGCTCTAACCAGATTTTTTTACCGTTGAATTACCTATTTCTTATTGTCTAGGGAAATACTTTATTCCTTCCCTATGTGTTTGTTTAACCCTAATCCTTCGAATTCTCCTTGATCATGATGGTGTCGTGCTTTGAACATTTCTTGCAACCGTATTATCTCTTCTGACCAGTTATGTTTTATTAGTCTTTGATTGCGAGGACGCAATCCTCTTAAGGGGGGTAAATTGTAAATCTCCAGAATTTTTTAGAATTTAAAAATAAATTTTCTGTAATTTTTAACTAATTATAATAAATGTTTTCTGGTATTAAATAATTTTTTTGATTTATTAAATATTAAAATATTTAAAAATAATAGTTTTTGGTGTAAAATAATTAATTAGGCTTATTGTAATTTTTCTGGAATTTATTGGACCCCGGAACTATTTTAAAAGAGCAAAAAATTAATATTTTTAATTAAACCCACCTGAACTGTCCTGAACCGGATTGAACCAACCGGTTTAAATCCTAAACCGACCGGCCTATCTGAATCGAACCCATTACCCTATCGGATCGGGTCGGATCCGATTTTAAAACCCGACCTGACCCGAACCCACTAACCCAAAATCTCTAACCCCCGATTACCCCCGAAGGTTCCCCTCCGCCGTTCACACGCGGCCGACCGCCGTGATCCCCGTCGGCGGTTACGCCTCGCTCCGCCGTTCACCCCTATCCCTTCACCTCCCCCAACGGCCGCCGGATCCCCTCCCCGCTCCTCCTATAAAATCCCCACCGTTGAACCCAGCACCGCCATCACCACCTTTCACCACCGCCACCACCCTCCTCCGGTCACCCCTCCAACCACCATCATCATCCCCCGCGGCCACCGCCTCCCCGACCCTCGCCATCACCGAGCTTCCCTCCAGCGCCTCCCTAGCTCCCCGGCCACCCAACTACACCGCTGACCCGAGCCGCCTCCGCCGTTTCTCCACTCTGTCCGACGACTCCGCCATGACCCGAGACTCGACGTACTCTCCGACGACCTCCGCCGCCACCAGCAACGACCACCAGCAACTGCAGCACCCGACGACCAGCAGCGAGCTCCGCCACCGCCGTGATGCGCCTCTTCGCGAACGCGTAATTTCAGTCGTTTCCGACGTCCTGCTCATGTGAGGTTTTTCTCTCCTTGTCCTCTCATTTTCCGTTTTGTCGACTCATGTACGAACCCTGTGTGACCCTCTCGAACCCCGTACAACTCGTTCGGGGTATCGCGTCCTGTGTCTGTCGCAAATCATGACGCAAAATAAGGAAAAATACCCCCTTTTTTGAAAATTTAGAATTCGTCCCGAACTCCCCAGTTTGCGACCGTTTTGCGACCAACCCGTTAAATGTTTTCAAAATCCACCTGAACAATTATTTAGACCATATGACCAAGTTTTAAATCTTGTTTTTAGTGTAAATTATTGTGCTATAGTTTGTAATATTTTTGTGGGTAAAAATGACCAAAAGATTAGTTATTTAAATACCCTGATTTCTCGGAACTGGGTGCGCCCCGCTAAACGGAACGACTTGGTCATATACGAACTTCACTGAAAGGTGCGCACTATTAATACGGACGTATAGGATTTCGCAGAAGTTGATTTGGATGTGCGTGCACACCGAAATCAATGCGTATCCGTCGACAACACCCCGTATCGGCCCTGTTTTGAAACTCATTGTAACTTCGTGTACACTCATCGTATCGAAACAAAAATTGCGCCATCGGACTCATAGCAATACGCTGGTCCTGTGATCCAAGTTTGGTTCGATTCTGAGAACGTTGATAAAATCCCGTATCGTGGGCTCCACGGCTCCACTTGACGGGCGATTTTATGATCGGCTCATCGAAATCCAGTTCTGGACATTCCGTTGGATTTGTATCATCGTTTTGGACTTATAGACACTAAGTTTGACGAATTTGGAGAATATTATCTCTGGCACATTTTTCGGTGCGAATGAGGCCACATGTGGACCCTACTTTGACTAGAAACTGTCACTTTTGTCCTTGTGTCCAAATTGGACTTATGGATAGGCATTTCTAGCTGTTTGATATCTTTTGAGAATGATGGTAATATTTATTTTAGCAACCGGAGGAGTACCTGCAGATCCCGCTGATACTAGAGCAGCTGTTGGTAATCAAATCCCAGGCTAGTGTACCTTGCCAATCTTATAGTTCTTGTTACATAATATTCCTTTAATTTATTTATATGTTGTATCTGTTCAACCTAGGACTGTATGACATTGCTTAGCGTCCGAATAACATTCGGGTGTCGACGCCATATGCGGAGTTGTGTAACGTTACTAGAGATTGATATCGCGACCCTATATACATTTCGTGCTTGCATTATCAAGTATGTCATACCACAGGATACCTAACACTATTCATGAGACAGAATCTTCCTGAGATATTCATGGTGATTCTGTATAGGTTACAGATTTTAAGACATATACTTTATTCATATGCTTAGCTATCATTATGACTCGTTGCATCATTTAGAGGTCATGATCTTGCGTGACATGGACATGAGACATCATGGACATGAGACGTATGATTACATTGGGTGGGGAGAGACACACAGGCTACAGGTTGATTATATTATTGCGTTACCGTAGCCTCTCCGAGCTAGGCTCCAACATGATATCACTGCTACCGGCTTTCCGACACCGAGCTTGTACGTAGTGGTCTCAGCCTGAGTTCTAGTGATGCTCTCAACTTGCATATCACTTAGCTGGTTATATAGTTTACCCTATTGATTCATTTATTATTGCACTACATATATTTGGCTTGAATTATTCTTGTACCTTGCTATATCCCCTGAGGACCTGGAATCCGGATTATGTCCCCAGGTTTAGCTGAAGAGATCTACCCCAAAGTGTACAGAACAGGAGCAGTCATTGGAGCATTACCAGAACTCGAGGATGAGGTGATCGCTGAGAATTTCTCCTGAGTATCTATTTTATCTATACTTAGTATTTGCTGTTATTAGACTCTTTATTTCCTGTCTATTGAGTTGATGTATCAGACATATTATCGGGTTGTTCCCCGAGATATTTTATTGAGACTTGATGTTGCTTATTATTTCATATTATATGAATTAATTTATGTGGATGAGATTAGAACCATTTTCCATATTATTGTTTTACAGCTTAAGTACACCCTGATGGGTCCATTAAATTGGGTTTGCTCATCGTTGTGTGCTGCTGGCCATTGCCACGTGTCTTGTCCCTCTGTATTTTGGGACTGGGGCGTGACAAGGGGGTACAATCATCTTTCAATTTTCAGGACAAATTTTTCTAAGGTGGGTAGGATTGTCACCCCCACTTTTCCAGCTAGGGTTAATTTGCTAATTTGGCATAGTTATTTAATTTTAGGAATATAATATTAGTGGACTATGAATATTTATTTAATGCTTGTATTAGTTATTTGATTATTAGGGTGCTATATATATATTTATTTATAGACTTATAGCATTTAGTTTATTTAGTGGGCTATCCTATTTAATTTGACTTGACATTAGTGCACCTAAATTAGACTTGTCATGACAAATAGTGAGCCAACATGGACTAGGCCCAATGAACCCATTCCCACTAATTAACTAAGAAGAATTAGTTTAATTTTCCACTAATTAACTAAGAAGAATTAGTTTAATTACCATTAGTTAGAGACTTCCCAAAATACCCCTTTCCTAAATTATTTCTTATATTAGCATGTAGGGGCATAGTCGTCATTGTCAATTGCTTGGAGAGGGGGGGATGAGGGGCCGGCCACATATAGAGGGTCTCCTCTCTCTCTTTCCTCTCAATTGTTCATTCATTTTGAGATCCCAGATTTTTTTCTATATTTTCCTCCATCAATTTCTCTCTCATTTTACTTCTATTATCCCTCATTTTTTGTTCCTAAAGAAGTTTTGGAGCTGGCAGAAGCAAGGAGCACAAGGAGGAGGAACATTGGTGAAAAGATCGTATCTGAATTGTGTCCACTTGAGTTTTTAATAGGAATCCATCTCCTAATTGGTAATTTTTGAATTTGACCATTAGGAACCCTTCCATGGCATAGGACTACCTATAGGAAGAAGCTCTAGGCTCAATTGATGTATATTGTGATTTTTTACATAGGTTTTTGTGCCCAATTTGGGAGAAATCCGAGATTGGTGCACCAAATGTTTGTCATTAGACCAAAGTGGTCTAATTAGATTTAGATTGATTGTGTAAGAATAGATACGTATCCACAAATGGATACGAACAGGCCGTATCATGGTATTTTGGAATACGCTATGATACCGGGCTCATTTAGGATGATTTGTGTGAATTCTCTTCAATTTCTATTGTAATAGGTTGCATTAATTATATATAGGTGTATTTATTAAGTAGAAATGTTTATTGTGAAGTATTGGGGGTTTTGGTATTCCAATTGAGCATGTATCAGTGTATTATATGTTGCACACCTAGTATTTGACTTAATGTCTAGTGTGTGTGATATATATATATATATATATATATATATATATATATGTGTGTGTGTGTGTGTGTGTGTGTGTGTGTGTGTGTGTGTGCGTATCTTATTTATATGTATGTGGATCATATAAGGGTGACTGTGTATGTGTATGCGAGGTAGTGAGAGTGAACTAGTGACTGTGAAGTGCCTATGTGATGTGTTTGTGCATCATGTGTTCAGTTGCATATGGGTGCAGTTGTGTGAGTGGACTGGTTATGTGTGTTTGAGACCATGGGGTATATTATATTCAACAAAGGGAATGTTACATCATATAGCAACAACAACACTTAGGTGTGGGTTGTGGTATCAAGTTAGGTGTTATATGATACTTAAGAGTGCCTGTATCAGTTGATGCAAGGTAAGTTAGGGAGGTTCACATGTACCAATGTAAGCAAGGCATATTAGCATTAGCAGTGCAGGTAGGTGAGGAAGAGGTAAATGACAGTAGGGAGTGTAAGGGTATTAAGGTTTTGAGTTGAGTATATTTATGTACAGGTATGTGCTAGCAGTATGTGCTATACACATCAGTGATTACGAAATTGGTAGTCGTCTTGTAGGTTGAGTAAAGGCAGAAGCACCAAGTGGTACATGGACAATAACAAGGCCTTGGTATAGGTACAGTGGCCAAAAAAATGTTTAGAATGGAAGTTGATAGGATCTACTGTAATGAGGGATGCACATGCCAGTGCAGTGAGGAAATGAGAGGGAGGTTGTGTGAAGGTCTGATAGTAAGTGGAGTATCGTTCTAATCTATTATACAGTCAGTAATACTGGACAGTAGCAACTGAGTTTTTGGATGCTCATTCAAGTGTGGGATGTTTCAGATTGTATTAGTCATTGTAAGTATGGTCGGATCAAGGTGGAGTGGCATCCAGGTTTGGGGAGCAGTAGGTATTCTGAAGTGAGTGAGAGTGGAGTTTGTGTTAATGAAGAATGAGCAAGTGTCTAGGTTGTGTTCTCAATGGGAGTGCTACATTGGTTGTGTTAGATGATACCCAAGTACCAATATCAGTTAATGATTAGATAATTGGGATACACCTATAATGAAATACTAGGAAGCTTATGATACCAAGTAGGGGATCATTAATAGCAGTGGGTAGCAAGTTGTATTAGGTGTTTTGGAGTAACTTGGTGTCTTTGTGTGTTCTATTTGTGAGTATTAGTGTCTAATAGAAATAAGTTGCATTATAACTTTATACTTGATAGTTTTCATATATATATATATATATATATATATATATATATATATATATATATATATATATATATATATATATATATATGATGTTTTCTTGAATTTGGCTATTGTGTATCATGAGTCATGGATTGAGGAGTGGTTGTGGAGTTGAGAGTTAGTGTTGGACTCATATGGAGTAGTTGCAAGTGATTACCTTTGTGATGTTGATGTTAGGTGTCAACTGAGAAACTTGATATTAGTAACTTGAGGATGGATCTTAGGGGTATCAATGAATGGAGTTCAGGTATCCTAACACCTAGAGTAAGTGTTAGGTAAGTAGTAGCAGTAACTAGGGTATTAGTTAGTGGCTAATTAATATCTGTTAGTATAAGTGAGTATTAGTTAGTGTGTATTAGGATATCAGTTAGTGTTATTAGCTTGCGTCGGTTAGTTAGTAAGTCAGTTATAAGTTTGTGGTGATATCAGTTATTGATATCAGCCATGTTAGATAGGTAGGGTAAAGCTCAGTTCTGAGCTTAGTTGAGTGGTATCAGTGTGAAACACTGATAGGGGGATCTATGTATACACTAATAGTGGGTATCAGTGTATACACACTGAGGTGATTTTGTATCAGTGTATATACACCCTATGTATATCAGTGAGGTAAGACATTGGCTACTAGTGTTAGTGGTTTTAGTGTTAGTTAAATATTTATTGAGTTATCAATTAGTTAACAGTTAGTTAGGTTAGTAGTGTAGTCTTATAGTAGTATGAGTAGTGAGAGCTAAGTTAGTATATATATGAGTTAACTTAGTATATAACTAAGTTATCTTTTAGTATTAATTTACTGTAGTAGAATGTCAGTATCAATTAAAGTATTATATAAGTTGGTATATATTAAGTATTGGTTAATGTAGGAAGGATAGCTAGTGTTTAGCGAGGATTATTGGTTCTGCAAAAATGAATGCAAGGACAAATCGGTTCTGCGAAACAGGGGTATGACGGTACCTTCAAAATTGGGACACATGATGAACATCATGTACCATGAGATACGGAGGTGGAAGAGCAGGATGAGAAACTCGTCTCTGCTTGATGAAAGAATCGAGATGACTGTTGCACTCTAGCGCAACGAAATGCAAGATCGTTTGACAAGAACCCAAGAATAAGACAAAGTAAGGGAAACTAAAAAATCTTACCCACAATCGTAGCGCCTGCAGTTAACAACTGCTCTAGGTTGCCGAATCCTTTGGTACGCGTACTCCTAGGGTATGCGACTCTAACTTGCTGCTGGTTTTACCTTGCTTGCTGGGCTTGCTGGACTTACACAAACTGAGCCGAACGTTGATTCTAGAACTGCTGAGCCTGCGTTCGGAGAGGATGCTAGGCTAGTGGTCAAACGGCTAATATTGGTCCCTACGGGCGTCCAATCGCTACATGAGGCAGAGTTGGCTACTGTCGGGCTAAAGAAGTCTCAGAGTACCCAAGTAAGCAAGATCCAATCATATCGTCGGATGTCCCACATCTTAGACAATTTCCATTGATCCTCCTGCACTGATCTCTGGTGTGCCCTGGTTTGCAGCAGTAGTTACATCCTGTTGATGTTGATTGCGTGGTAGATTGTACTGAGGTTATAGTTGGGGCTGGAGGTACAGGCGGGCGAGGAGCTCTGACTGTTGATGCTGGAGGTGACAACTGAATATTAATGCCTCTCATGGATGAGTGGAACCTCTTCTGGCCTCCGATCCTTGCTACTAATCTCTGGCCGACAAGTTCTTGGGACCTAGCCGCCCTGAGTACTACATCGTAGGTGGCATAATTATAACCCACCATGAACTGCTGAATCTCTAAATGCAAACCCTGCTCAAATCTTTTGGCTCGATCCTCCTCGAAAGCTACCATATGAGGAGCAAATCGGCTAAGTCGGCAAAACTTGACCACATACTGGTCAACTAATCTCGTTTGCTGACGAAGGTTGATGAACTGCTGCTAGAGTTGGAACCTAGCGGTTATGTAAAAATATTTCTCCTGGAAGCGCTCCTTGAACGCCTGCCAGTCAATGAGCTTCGAAAGTGCCATTTCTTGTGCTACCTAACAATCTCGGTCAAGATTGTTAGTTGTAGATTTACAACTGCTACCTTCTCATCCTCAGGGGTCTTAGTCGTATCCAGGATGACCTCAAAATCCTAGAGCCAGGAATTTGCTAAAACTGCTTCCTCAATGCCGAAAAACTTAGTTGGACGCAAGCGACTGACGTTGGATGCTTAGTTAAGACTATAACGTCCACTGGTCTCGAGCGCTACTTTAACTCCCTGGCAAAGAGTTGTGTTGGTTTGTTCCTGTCCTTGCTGAAACTATTGGAAAAGCTGGACCACTTGTTACTGGAGTTGGAGTTATTGTAGTTGTTGTACCATTATCATGGCTCGGATCATCCATAATTGGCGTCCCAAAATACATACCACATATGATCATGACGCTAGTGAATACAAAATATTGCACTAGCAGAGTATAATTAAACATGATCAAATATGCCAGCCATGGTCTAACATATATATCATGTTAACCGTAGTCTCAAAAATATAAGAAGCTAACTCTGCCCCCTTGCTAACACCATAAATCGATAAATCAAAAAGAGGGATGGTAGAAGGAAACCCACTCGCGAGCTTCGGCCGCAGTCCTACAATTATGAGCCATCTTGCTAGAAGTACGGAGGATCCTGGTTCCCTTCGGGTAAATCTGGCCAAGAAAAATAAGTGGGATCAGAACCCCAAGCAACAAGTACCATAAAGGAGATTAAGGTGTTAACCAAAACCATAATCAGCAGAAATAAGAGACAAACAAATAATTAAATAAATGCGGGTTAGAGCTTTGTACGGTACCAATGTACTTATCTCGATAAAATAACTATAATGATTGGTGCACTGATAACAAAATAACTATAAAGAAAGATAAGGCAACGAGCGACAAGAGGTCATGGAAACTACTCTGGATCACGACCATAACCCTTAAACCAAATAAGGAGCGGGGTTGCAGACCTTCACCCGAGCAGAATTTTGTACTCTAACAATGCACCGAAAGGATATAGAATATAACAAGGCAAGCTTTTCAGACAAGGCAAATAACATATCACGGCTAAACATGCCTACAACTTGCTATAATTAACTAACTAGGGTTATCGGAAACCTTGTTACTAACAAATGCTTATTTTAAAGAATATTGATTTATGGATATGTATCTTCTCTTAATTCTTTTACATCCTATTATGTCACGCCCCAATCCCAAAATATCGAGGGACTAAACACGTGGCAATGGCCAGCAACACACACCGATGGACAAACCCAATTTAATGGATCCATCATGGCGTACTTAAGCTGTAATACAACCATATATGGTCTAGATATACTAATCTCATACACAGATATGAATACAACAATATCAGAATCATAAATCAAGATCAATCTCAATAAAATATAAACTTGGGAAATAACCCGATAATAAGTCTGATACATCTGTCAAGATACAAGAATAAAGATAACTACATCAAACACTGAGTATGCAAACAGTATATACTCAGAAGATAACCTCTGTGATCACTCGTCTACTGAATCTGGTACTGCTCTAGTAACTGCTCCTGCTCTTGTACTGTATAACTCTGGGTGGATCTCGTCTACTAATCCTGGGGACATAATCCGGATCCAGGTCCTCAGGGGACATAGCAAGGTACAAAGTAACTCAAGCCAGAATAAATACAGTGCAGTAATAAATGAACAATGGGGTAAGTATATATAACCAGCTAAGTGACATGCAAGTGAGAGCATCACTAAAACTCAGGCTGAGCCACTACAAGCTCTGTGTCGGAGAGCCGGGTAGCAGTAATATCACTAGTAGAGTACCTAGCTCTGATATAGAGTTTGAGGCCTCACAATAAATATAACACTAGTAGAGTGCCTAGCTCTGATATAGAGTCTAAGTCCTCACCATAATAAATATATATATAAATCAGCCTGTAGCCTGTGTGTCTCTCCCCACCCAATGTAATCACACGTCTCATGTCCATGACACGCAAGATCAATACTAATGCAGCAAGTCATATGATGTCTATGAATATAATGTCTAAGTCATAAACCTGTATCCTATACAGAATCACCATAAATATCTCAGGAAAATTCTGTCTCATGATAAGTATCAAGTGTCCTGGGTTATAGTGTACTTGATAAGACAAGTACGAGAAATATAGGGTCTCGGTATCCATGCCTAGATGACAATACACAACACCGCGTATGGGGTTGGCACCCGACTATTAATCGGACGCTAAGTAAGTCACACGGTCCTAGGTCAAGCATGTACAACAATATAAATGAATCAAGAAAAATACGTAACAATACTGCAAAGTTGGCAAGGTACACTTGCCTTGGGTCCTGGCTCCAACTGTGGCTCTAGTCTCAGTGTGATCTGCAGGTACAACTCCGGTTGCTGAAATAAACATCACCATCATATCCAGAAAATGTCAAATAGCTAGAAATGCATGTCCTTAAGTCTAATTTGGACACAGGGGCAAAAATCACAGTTTCTGGTCAAAGCGGGGTCCACAAATGGGCCGCTTTACACCGAAAACCGTGTCAGGGTCAAAGGTCTCCAAATTCATCAAACTTAGTGTCAACAAGTCAGGAACGATGATACGAACCCAACGGAACTTCCAGAATTGGATTCCGATGAGCCGATCACAAAATCGTCCGTCAAGTGGAGCCGGTGGGGCCCACGATACACGATTTTGTCAACGTTCTCAGAATCGAACCAAACTTGTGTCACAGAACCAGCATATTACTACGAGTCCGATGGCACAAGTTTCGTCTCCATCCGACGTGTATACACGAAGTTACGACCTGTTCCAGAACCGACAGATACGGGACGTTGTCGGCGGATACACGTTGATTCCGGTGTGCACGCACCTCCAAATCAACTTCTACGAAATCCCACACGTTCGTATCAATGGTGCGCACATTTCGGTGAAGACCGCGTGCGACCAAGTCGTCCCATTTGGCGGGGCGTACTCAGTTTCGGGGTGAAACGGGGTATCGGTTTTCCTGTTTTTGGATAGTGGTTTGCGATCACAGGACGCGATGCACCGAGCGGGTTGCACGGGCATCGAGGGGGTCACACAGTCTATGCGTCACAACTGACAGAACAGAAAACGAGGTAACGAGAAGAGAGGAAACACTACCTGAACAGGGCTCCGTAGGGCGATGATTCTTCGTGTCCGGGTCAAGTCTGCCGTGTCCGGTCACTGTATCCTAGGTTAGGGTTTGATGTGTCCGTGTCCGCTGTGGTTAGGGTTTCTGTTCGAGTGGGTCGTCGGTCAGCGGGGCGGCCGGAGACAAGGGTGGTGAGGTGCATCGGGTGGCTCGTCGAGGAAGGTCGGGCTCGGTGGCGACTGAGGTGGTCGAGGCTAAGGAGTTGGGGGGTGGCAATTTGGACGGGGGAGGACGAATGGAGGAGGAAGTAGAGAAGAGAGGAGGTGCTAGGGTTTTGGGTTAGGGTGGAGGAGATGACCGGAGTGGCTGGGCGGAGGAGATTCGGCGACGGCTCTGCGGGGGTGACGAGGGGTGGTCGATGGTCGGGCTGCTCGAGAAGTCGATGGGTGGTGGTGGTGTTGGGCTGGGCAGAATGGAGAGGGGATGGTCGAGCGTGAGGAAGGCGGAGTCGAGCGGCGAGGCGGAGCTGGGCAGGGGACGAGTGGGTCGAGGGATAGGAGAGTCTGTGGGTGGTGGAGAGGAGGAGAGAGGCGCTACGGGGAGGGGATGCTCGGTTGGGCTCGGCGGTGAGGGGAGGAGGTTGAGTCAGGGAGGATGAGGTAGGGGCGGAGGTCGAGGTCGGTTGTTGTAGGTCGGAGACGGGATAGAGGCGGAGGCGCTAGGGTTTAGGCGAATTCGTTGGCTGCGGCGGAGAGAAGAGAAGGGGATTTAGGGTTCCGGTGGCTAGGGTTAATTTATAGGTTAGCTGGAACAGTACTATCGGTTGAATCCGACTAGGTTTCCAATTAGCATTTGGGTGACGGGTTTGGGTTTCGGGTCCGCGGGTCGGGTTCATATGAATCCGGCCCGACCCATTATTGTTTAAATGCGGGTTTGGGTCTACGGGTTGCGGGTCAGGTTTTGATCCGACCCGACCCAATAAGGCTGGGTTCGGTTCAACTGAACCGGGTCTGGGTTGGTTTGGTTTATTTTGGAAATAAACCCAATTTATTTCAGGGTTTAATTAGGGTTTATTTATATTGGTTTTTAGGGCTTTAAAAAATGTTTTCGGAGTCCAATAAATTCACAAAAAATTACCATATCTTTAGTTTTCCATTTTATACTACAAAATATTATTTTCATAATATTTTAATATTAATTAATATTATTTAAAAAACATTTAGTCATAAAATACCTTAGTTTTAATTCCCGAAAATTATAGAAAAAATGTGGGAAAAATCATTTTAAAAAATTTGAAAAATCAGGGGGCTTACAATCTACCCAACTTATAAAAATTTTGTCCTCGAAATTAAAAAAAGGTAGGGTCTCTCTATCACATCTCACTTGGTTACATGCTAAAGAATTCCTCTCAAGTGAACATTGCGGTCTCTACCCAACTTAGAATTTATCCATCTATTATCTAAGGCAATACATCTAAGAAAGCTATGCCCCAAATTATGTTATTAAATCCTTAAAGTTTTTAACACTAACCTATCATCTATGATATGCCCTTAATCATTTATAAAAGGCAGTCACCTAACCATGCGACTGGCCTGCGGGGTCTATCTAGTACTATCTATATATCAAACTTATACCAAGCACGAGATTTCGTCTTTCCGAAATAAGGGAAGACGGAGATCAATAATAAAGAGTTCAAGGGTGAGGTAATATAATAGAAGTATCGGGGTCAAGGCGTTTAAAGAATTTAAATGGGAATTGTCAAGCAGTTGTTGATTGAAATCCTATTCTGGTAATCATTTGTTCGCATGCTTGTATTAGTACAGTTATGTAACTGATACGATATGCTCAGACATATCTAGAGGGCAAGTATACTAGTCAACTATATATCTCAATCCACGTAAAGTAGTCGTGCGAAGAGCGAACCAAAATACACTAAGGTTGATCAGACCATAATACACTGATTCTGAATAGACAATTATATTAGTGTACCTGTCCACTAATACATATGTCATGAACAAGCTCGATAAAGAATAAGCTTGCAAAACTAGGCTATAGAATAGCAGCATAAGTCAAGTACAGCAAATTTAAGTACGCTAGATGATGATGAAAGGAGGTACAAATTATTCAAGTTCACAAAACAAAATAAACAAGCAACCATAATAATAACAGACTCTACAATCTCTACAGTTATCATACAACCTCCTTGTCTAAGTCGCTAGTCGACCAAATAGGGGCAAGGACCTCTAAATTCTATTGTCTGAATAACTACTATCTTCTTATACAAGTCTAAAGTTGTGTCATCCTAGTTTACTTCATCAATGGGTCAATAGGGCTATGTGGTATTATGTTGTGAGGCATACTACCCAACTTAAAATAATAAACTAATACTAAAATCGTCTTAAGAATGTCGTGGGAACTCTTGTCAAGGTCTACGAGAAGGGGTCTTGGTACCTATTAGGGTATCCTCCTATATTACTTAGGTCATGGTCGTCTTAAGCCTTAGAACAAGTGTCGATAGTGAGGATAGAAGAGTTACTGGCCGTCAAGGGAAAGGGATCTAACTTGTATCGAGGTGGGGGTACTAATTACGTGACTTAAAACTAAGGGATAATCATTAGGTCATACTCTACAATAATAACTTTAAACAGTCAAGTTCTAATTACCAATCACATAGATAAATTTTAGAGTAACAACCAAAATAAACAATAAGAGGCACACAGGAATCAAGGCAGGATGCAAGTCAAGTAATTAATTTGAATCCGATATAGATGTCAAGAACGATTCAAGCAAGTGGATGAGATCCAAAAATTTATCCTATTCTTATTGCAGGCTTGCTCGGTCCCTAAGTTGAAACCGAACAATTTAGTCGTAGACCTGCATGGGCTACCACAAAAACCATGTCACGCTCCAATCCCAAAATATTGAGGAACTAGACACGTGGCAATGGCCAACAGCACACACCGATGGACAAACCCAATTTAATGGATCCATTAGGGCGTACTTAAGCTGTAATACAACCATATATGGTCTAGATATACTAATCTCATCCACAGATATGAATACAACAATATCAGAATCATAAATCAAGATCAATCTCAATAAAATATAAACTCGAAAAATAACCCGATAATTAGTTTGATACATCTGTCAAGATACAAGAATAAAGATAACTACATCAAACACTGAGTATGGAAACAGTATATACTCAGAAGATAATCTCGGTGATCACTCGTCTACTGAATCTGGTACTGCTCTAGTAACTGCTCATGTTCCTGCTTCAGCTCCTGCTAATGCTTCTGTACTGTATAACTCTGGGTGGATCTCGTCTACTAATCCTGGGGACATAATTCGGATCCAGGTCCTCAGGGGACATAGCAAGGTACAAAGTAACTCAAGCTAGAATAAATGCAGTGCAGCAATAAATGAACAATGGGGTAAGTATATATAACCAGCTAAGTGACATGCAAGTGAGAGCATCACTAAATCTCAGGCTGAGCCACTACAAGCTCTGTGTCGGGGAGCCGGTAGCAGTAATATCACTAGTAGAGTGCCTAGCTCTGATATAGAGTCTGAGGCCTCACAATAAATATAACACTAGTAGAGTGCCTAGCTCTGATATAGAGTCTAAGTCCTCACCATAATAAATATATATATAAATCAGCCTGTAGCCTGTGTGTCTCTCCCCACCCAATGTAATCACACGTCTCATGTCCATGACACGCAAGATTAATACTAATGCAGCAAGTCATATGATGTCTATGAATATAATGTCTAAGTCATAAACCTGTATCCTATACAGAATCACCATGAATATCTCAGGAAGATTTTGTCTCATGATAAGTGTCAATTGTCCTGGGTTATAGTGTACTTGATAAGACAAGTACGAGAAATATAGGGTCTCGATATCCATGCCTAGATGACAATACACAACGCCGCGTACGGGGTTGGCACCCGACTATTAATCGGACGCTAAGTAAGTCACATGGTCCTACGTCAAGCATGTACAACAATATAAATGAATCAAGAAAAATATGTAATAATACTGCAAAGTTGGCAAGGTACACTTACTTGGGGTCCAGGCACCAACTATGGCTCTGGTCTCAGTGTGATCTGCAGGTACTACTCCGGTTGCTGAAATAAACATCACCATCATATCCAGAAAATATCAAATAGCTAGAAACGCCTGTCCTTAAGTCCAATTTGGACACAGGGGCAAAAATCACAGTTTCTGGTCAAAGCGGGGTCCACATGTGGGCCGCTTTGCACCAAAAACCGTGTCAGGGTCAAAGGTCTCCAAATTCGTCAAACTTAGTGTCAACAAGTCAGGAACGATGATACGAACCCAATGAAACTTCCTGAATTGGATTCCGATGAGTCAATCATAAAATCGCCCGTTAAGTGGAGCCGATGGGGCCCACGATACATGATTTTGTCAACGTTCTTAGAATCGAACCAAACTTGGGTCACAGAACCAGCGTATTGCTACGAGTCCGATGGCGCAAGTTTTGTCTCGATCCGACGTGTGTACACGAAGTTACGACGTATTCCAGAACCGACGGATACGGGGCATTGTCGGCGGATACGCGTTGATTTCGGTGTGCACGTACCTCTAAATCAGCTGCTGCAAAATTCCACACGTCCGTATCAACGGCGTGCACGTTTTGGTGAAGACCGTGTGTGACCAAGTCATCCCGTTTTGTGGAGCGTACTCAGTTCTGGGGTAAAACGGGGTATCGGTTTTCCTGTTTTTGGATCGCGGTTTGCGATCACCACAGGACGCGATGCACCAAGCGGGTTGCACGTGCATCGAGGGGGTCACACAGTCTACGCGTCACAACTGACGGGACAGAAAATAGGGCAATGAGGAGAGAGGAAATGCTACCTGAACAGGGCTCCATAGGGCGATGATTCTTCGTGTCCGGGTCGAGTCTGTCGTGTCCGGTCACTGTGTCCTAGGTTAGGGTTTGATGTGTCCGTGTCCGCTGTGGTTAGTATTTCTGTTAGAGGGGGTCGTCGGTCAACGGGGCGGCCGGAGACTCGGGTGGCGAGGTGCATCGGGTGGCTCGTCGAGGAAGGTCGGGCTCGGTGGCGACTGAGGTGGTCGAGGCTAAGGAGTTGGGGTGGCGATCTGGACGGGGGAGGACGACTGGAGGAGGAAGTAGAGAAGAGAGGAGGTGCTAGGGTTTCGGGTTAGGGTGGAGGAGATGACCGGAGTGGCTGGGCGGAGGAGATTCGGCGACGGCTCTGCAGGGGTGACGAGGGGTGGTCTATAGTCGGGCTGCTCGAGAAGTCGATGGGTGGTGGTGGTGTTGGGCTGGGCAGAGCGGAGAGGGGATGGTCGAGCGGGAGGAAGGCGGAGTCGAGCGGCGAGGCGGAGCTGGGCAGGGGACGAGTGGGTCGAGGGATAGGGGAGGCTGTGGGTGGTGGAGAGGAGGAGAGAGGCGCTGAGGGGAGGGGATGCTCGGCTGGGCTCGGCGGCGAGGGGAGGAGATTGAGTCGGGGAGGATGAGGTAGGGGCGGAGGTCGAGGTTGGTTGCTGTGGGTCGGAGACGGGAGAGAGGCGGAAGCGCTAGGGTTCATGCGAATTCGTCGGCTGCGGTGGAGAGGAGAGAAGGGGATTTAGGGTTCCGGCGGCTAGGGTTAATTTATAGGTTAGCCGAAACAGTATTATCGGTTGAATCCGACTAGGTTTCCGATTAGCATTTGGGTGACGGGTTTGGGTTTCGGGTCCGCGGGTCGGGTTCATATGAATTCGGCCAGACCCATTATTGTTTAAATGCGGGTTCGGGTCTACGGGTTGTGGGTCGGGTTTAGATCCGACCTGACCCAATAAGGCTGGGTTCGCTTCAACTGAACCGGGTCTGGTTTGGTTTGGTTTATTTTGGAAATAAATCCGGTTTATTTCAGGGTTTAATTAGGGTTTATTTACATTGGTTTTTAGGGCTTTAAAAAATGTTTCCGGAGTCCAATAAATTCACAAAAAATTACCATATGTCCAATTTTCCATTTTATACTACAAAATATTATTTTCATAATATTTTAATATTAATTAACATCATTTAAAAATAATTTAGTCACAAAATACCTTAGTTTTAATTCCCAAAAATTACAAAAAAAGTGGGAAAAATCATTTTTTTTTAATTTTGAAAAATTAGGGGCCTTACATGTTACACTAGTCTGTGATACTCTTCATACCTTGCACGATCCATATTGATATTCCTCATCCCATGGCATCTTATTAATACCTTTTATGCATGTAGATTTCTTTACTCTTAACACCCCCAAGTATCAATCATCAAATTGAACATCATGCTCCATTAATCTTTAACACAATTCCTTGATACTTAATTGTTTACCTAGATCATCCAATTACATAAATTAATGACTATCCAGGGCTGGCATGCTAATTCTGATACTCACTATTGGAACCTTCACTGATACTATTTTCTCCTTCTATCTATAGTGCCAATACTAACTATAACACACCTAACATAGAACTATTGCTACAAGGTACTATGCTATGGGTTAACTCTAGCTTAATGCCTACTGCTCACATGTACAACTAGGAAACACTTACAAACTCACCAGTCACACTCAGTCAATACTAATACTCAACAGACAAAATTACAAGTCACTAATTATCATACTTAACAAAGAATCCTCAAGAAAAAGAAGCTCAAAAAGGAACTTGATTAAGGGCTGAAGGTATTGCTACTGCTAGCAAAGGAAATGATGGAACAAAATCCTGTAATAATAGAAATAGATAAGTATTGAGATGAGACTTTAAGAACCAATTTAAGATACAACCTGATAATCATACACGTCTATCCGAAATCATGACACTCAGAATCCTCGCCACGCCAGTAAGCATAGGTGCGATAAACGACAGGTTCCGTAACTAAGGTATGCAACTCTATAATTATGTCATCTAGGATCCTCGCCAAGCCAACCGGTATGGCTGCGAAAGACTCTAAGTTTCAAAACTACATTATGTACATCCAAGTCAGGTTCCTACGTTCTCGTCACGATAGCTAATATGGCTGCGATAAACTCTAGGTTCCATAACCAAAGTAGACGTTTTTACCTTTCTCACTATTCTCATCAATATGTGTCATCAGATGATACTATAAATTTTAGCCCATAAATTCATCTTGATATCAAATCAACTCAACAATGATACCAAGAATTAAAGTTAACAACTGGTCAATAAGAATCAACTCAATATCAACAAGCGAGAACAGACGAAAATACCATCTGGCGTAAGGTAAGCAGCGTCAAGCCAGAGCATTTGAGCATCTGAATCCACGGATGAGACATTTTGAAAATAAGGGGAAAGGAATTAAATTGGAATTCATAATGAGATTCTCAAGGGTTGTCCCAGAAATCTCTCAAATAATTCGTGATTGAGTATCCTCTCTCATACTAGTATCCTATGTCCTATATTCTATAGCAGGCACGCAGTAGTACAACTAGGATGTCGTACTACCACGACATCGCACAACTTACAAAGTCTAACCTGCATGGGCCACCATTAAAAACTGTCATGACCCGCACCCGGTATAGGGGCACGAGAGCGTGGGTACATCCAGCCTACGCCGCAGCATCGGCGGTAGAACGCTGTCTATGTCATTATACTATCTAATCAATCTCATATGGATATCCAACTCCATAAGGAGACACGGATAATCATAATATAATATGAATAACATATTCAATCACATAACTACAGCACGATAAGATATCGAAGAATAAAATAAAATGCAACACAAGTCTAAATAGAAATAATCTAACTCAACAGTAATTCCAAGTCTCAACAAAGTATGTCGGAGACAAATCCGGTGCCAAAAGACTGCTAAAAGAAACTAACTAGATAACTAGTGATCCCGGCTAAATCTCCCGGAATCACAACTGAACTACCAAGTCCAAGTCTGCAGCTACTCTCCCTGTGGTCCATAAAATGTCGGACACCAGTCCTCTAAGGCATAGTCTGGAAAAATATTTCCAGTCCGGAAGGAGCAAAGTACATCTCAAATAACAATTCCATTTAATTGATAAGGACTATAAAACAATAAATAGACGATGCTAAATACTGAGAGAAGGCAATAAGTAAATGCAATGACAATATAAAGAGATAGGCAATATAAGCAATATGGTACAGTCAGTACATATATGAAATAAAGAGAAAGAGCTACAATATCATATACAGGTGATGTAGTATATGAAAATGAAATGAAGAACTGTAACTATTCTAAGTGTATGAAATATCAGTCTATCATGAGATTAGCTTGGGACAAGATCAGGCTTGTTACATATGATTAGCTATGATTCATGTAAGGTCAGGCTAACCATTTGGTTAGCTATGATGCAAGTAGTGTTCAGGCTAATCATATATAACAGCAATGAGGCATGTAATGGTCAGGCCGCACCCGACTTGAGGCATGGGGTGAGCTATGATGCATGTAGAGTTGGGTATGATCACATAATCTACTAATATTTCCCTCACCCCTAACTAGTACAGTGGATCCAATCACGACACGTCACGATACACGAGCAATATCCAATATATCATGTACAAGTTTTAAATATCAATGTCGTGTACAATATCAATACGATAATCAATGTAACATCTCATGACTGCAGATCCAATCTATATACTAGTCCGTGTAGCACAGGGTCAAGAATCAGATATAACATTTCTAGATACTGGAATTATAGATATTGTCAAATAATTGGAAATTATTAGAGAATGTACTCGCCTTGGGTCCTTAACTGGTAATACCAATATCCTGTTCCAGAATATCGCCTGGATGATCCAACAGGCCTATAGATATATCATAAAATAATACAATATTGCATCAGACATTACTCTAACACACATTTATAAATACACTGAACCCGGGGCTACGCTAGGTATGACTCTGGTCGACTAAGGTCAAGTGTGCGTCAATTTGCACGGGTGTTGTGTCTGAAATTGCTGTGCAATCAGACAGTCAATGATACGGTCCTGCCAGTATGTCGGTGTACATATGGCAGTCTACTAACATGCTATGTGGTCATACTTGGGTCATCTAGTAGATAGATACATAAAATATATTATACATATATTAACTAGCATTAATACTTACAATATATACATGCACCAAATTAAATACATATACCATATATGTATACCAATTAATTACATATATAATATATACTAGTTGAACAATATATATATACATCATATGTATGCCAAAAATACATTTAAATATATATATTAGTACATATACCCTATATATATACCAATCAATTATATTCATATACTAAATCGAATAATATGCAATACGTATACATATGTATATATATATACGAGTTTGAGAAATATGCTATATATATATATACCAATATTCATTTAAATATATCTATCAATACGTATGCTAATACGTACATACCTACACCCATACAAATACGTTTATGCGTACGTATGCGTACACAAATAAAAGGAATACTCCTCACCTTGGTTTTGGCGTGCGTGTCACGACCCGCACCCGGTGTAAGGGTACTAGTCGGAAACAACGCCCAGCCTATGCCGCAGAATCGGCGGTAGAACGCTGTCTAGATAATCTATCTAACAATATAATGAACCACCAATAATGATAGTATACTCAATCACAGAACTAAGATAGAAATGAGCACGAATCAGATAAAGAATAGAATAGTCACAATACAACTCATGAGTTTAAAATAATACATCAATGAGTCTGAAGAAGTAACAAAATAAGCTGAAGATAAATCCAGTACAAAGAATACTACGAAGCTAGAACTCCAGGGTCAACTGTCTCAGTTGGGATAAGTCCCTCTTGAGCCAGGGTCTCGGAATCTAAACTCACAACATCCTGGAGTCCATAATAGGTAGGGTACCACTCCTCAGTGTCATCTGAAAAAATATATCCAGTCAGGAAAGGAGCAGAGTACATCTCTAACAGCAGTTCTAATCAATGACAAAAACTATGTAACAGTAAATAGCTGTGGATAAACAAGATGCACAAAAGATACAAGGGATATATGTATAATAAGGAAATACTGGAAATAAATACAATAATGAACAATATGTCAATGAAACAATAATACTAATGACTAAGTGTGTGAGTACTAGCTTAACATGTGATCGGCTTGGGCAAGATGCAATGCGGCCTGGCTAATCATACGTGTGGTGCATGATCAACACTATTCAGTAATTTGTACTTTATTCAATAGGGATATTGATCACATATCTATACTAATACTCCCCACCCCCGACTGGTATAATAGATCCAACCATGGTATGTTATGGCACAAGATTCCCAAAGAAGATAGCTAGTCTTCTCGAGAATCGGTGTCTGTACATGTACAAGATAACCAATAAAATAATACTTGTACCATATACACCATATACCAAGGAATAACATCTCATGACGAGATCCGGATATACCAATCCGTGTAACCATAGTGTCAAGAGAACATGGATATCTACACTAGATATAATGAACATAGAGGATATCATAAATGAGAAACTATCAGAGAATGTACTCGCCTGAAGTCCAATGAATAGTCTCACAGATGTCTGACTCGGTGCCTCGAAGACCTAGATATGGAATACAATATCAATACAAGGTACCAAAAAGAGAATAAGTTAAACTAGTCAACTTCTAGGTCAATAAGTCAATTCTAAGTCAAAAGTCAACTATGGTCAACTCTAAAGTCAACTAAAGTCAAGTATGGTCAACTATGGTCAAACCATGGTCAACTATCTATTTCTAGGTTGCACAAGTCTAGCACCAAAATCTTGGATCAAAATACTAAAATCTAAGTCATAGGAACCACAACCTAAAATATTAGGATACCGTATCTTCGAATACGTAAATCCAAGGTAAACCTCACAATACCTATATATCAACAATAAAGTATAATAATATAGAATATTAATTACAAACAAATAGGAACCATAGTTTTGAACCAACTTGGTATCCACACAAAGTCACAAACTTGATACCCAAATCCCGTATCTTGAGTATCCCACTTACCTTGGTTTCCACAAGGTAATGCTCAAGATACCTTGATATAGTAATTACCCTCATACATAATATAATATATATATACTAATATTATACAATTAAGAAATATAACAATACTATTACTATATCTCACAATTAATACATATATATATATAAATATAATATATAAACTATATACTAAAACTGCCTAACTGTCACTGAAAGCAGTGTTGAAAACCACTAATTTTTCAGTAAACAGACTTTTAGTGACAGTTCAAGCTATCACTGAACGCCGTCGCTACTGCTGTTGTGTATTGTACTGCTGCCACCCTTTTGTGACAGTTTTCAACTGTCACCAAACCGACCGTCGTCGTTGCTGCTTTAATTCCTGCCCGCTGCTGCGTATTTAATGACAGAATCTGTCATTAATTTCGCCATCAATGCTACAGCGACTGTTGCTGCTGCTAGATATTAATGACAAAATCTGTCAATAATTGCTGCTGTCGCTAAAAGAATAATAATATATATAACCTATATATATATATATATATATATATATATATATCAATATATATATATATATATAAATTAATTAAATAAATAAATATATACTTCTATATATATATAATCCAACACATATATTATATACATCTATATAAATAAATACTAATAGCTATAATACACATTCTATGTACTAATGTACATATTACAACATGGTTAAAAGTACACATACATATATATGTTTAATAAAAATACATCCATTTATATATATAAATAATCATATAATAATTATAAATAATATAATTACTTAACTAAACACATATATATTTTATAAAACATTTTCATATAATTTATTTTACTAACATAATTTGTAACATATATAAATGCATGTAAAAGAAAGCTACATATATATTTATACATTATACTAGTACTCATCTAATACATAGATCTATGCTACAATAAATACCATAATAAATATACTATAATAAATATATAACATCTATATATATATACTTAATTATAATTCAAGAATTAAAGCACTAATAATTAGATCTACACATAAACACACCACAAATGGAGAGTATCACACCGTATCCCACTAGATCTAGGATACGCATGCGATACGAGTCCAACACAACCAATTGTACCCCGAAGGACACAAGCAAGTCACAAATATTATTTATGAATAAATCAAAGTATCAAATATAGATCTATGTGTCCGTGTTAAAATACGACATGTGCAAAGTCCCGTGTCGGAGGAAAAACCCCCAAAACAACACGTATCACCAAATTGTTGGGATACGACCTACACGTACCCAATTATGGACACGATACTAGCCCCAAACACATAAACACATGCCCAATTGATCTATAGGATCAATTGACACACACAACAAAATGTTAATTCGGAATTTCCACAAAATTGACACAAAAAGCACCATAACTTTCTCCATGGGTCTCCTATGAACACAAAACCAAGTCCTATGGGTAGTACATACATATGAGTTGATTTTACATGATTAAATCTCAGATTTAGAAGCTATTTTAAGAGAGAAAACTGAATTATACCTATTGGGAGATGGATTCCCAATGAAACCTCTAATTGAGATGAAATTGCCTCCAAATTGTAGATCATTGCTCCTCTTTGTAGATCCTTGCTTCCTCCTTCTAGATTCTTTCTTCTCAAGTCTCTAATAGTAAATTAGGAAGGAATTAGAATGAATTTGCTAGAGAAATGAAATAGGAATGAAGGAAATTTGGTAGTGGGAAATTCTAGATCTAGATTTGGAATAAAAAAGAGAGGAGAGAGAATTTCCACCCCTCTTTTAATAGGCCGGCCCCTACCCCTTCCTCAAGTAATTATGAAATGTCCAATATACCCCTTGGGGCCTCTCATGAAGAAATAATTAAGGAAGGAAGCTTCTAGTCTAATAATTTAATTAATTTAATCCATCTCCTTAACAATGGGCTTTCTAAATGGGCCAAGTCTAACTAATTAATTCATGTTGGTCCATGGGTCCAAACTAAACTAGTTAGGTCCACTCATACAAGTCCAAAATAATTAAATAATATCTAACAACAATTAAATAATACAATAAATAATTATTTACCATGCACAATATTTAATTAAATAGGAAAAGACTAAAATACCCTTTCCTAGAAAATGTGGTAGTGACAAGTCTACCCTCCATAAAAAAATTTTGTCCTCAAAATTCAAAGATGATTACTACCCCCAGAAAATCACAGAACAGAACTAAAAAATCACTATGAAAGAACATAACAAGAAAATAACATACCTCAAGGTACAAACAAATATGGATAACGCTCTCGCATTTCCTCCTCTCTCTCCCAGGTAGACTCCCCCGGAGAGTGATGCCTCCATGCGACGCGCACCAAAGGAATAGTCTGGTTCCTCAGCACCTTCTCTCTCTGATCCAGAATCTCAACTGGCTGCTCTGGATAGCTAAGAGTAGGGCCCACCTCTATCTCCGAGTGATCTAATACATGACTAGGATCTGCCACGTATCGTCTCAACTGCGACACATGAAATACGTTGTGCACTCCCTCCTATGCAGGTGGCAAGTCTAGTCTATAAGCAACTGCACCGACCCTCTCTAGAATAGTGAAAGGTCCGATGAATCGCGGACTAAGCTTTCCGCCTCCACCGAAGCGAATCGTGCCTCGTGTCGGAGAAATCCTCAGAAACACCAAACCACCCACCTAGAACAAAATACCATCTTAAGAACTTAAACTATAACAAACAACCAAAACAAGCACAACAAAATCTAAACTATACCTCAAACTCCAAAGGTCTTCGATGGCTATCGGCCCAATGCCGCTGTCTGTCCTGCGCCACTCGAAGTCTGTCTCTGATCAACTGAACCTTCTCTGCTGCATCCACAACCATCTCTGGCCCAAGCAAAACTCTCTCTCCAACATCATCCTAAGACAAAGGAGTACGACACCTCCGACCATATAGAGCTTCAAAAGGTGACATCTATATACTGGCCTAGTAACTGTTGTTGTAAGCAAACTCTACCAAATGGAGATGGTCCTCCCAAGAACCCCCGAAATCTAGTACACAAGTACGCAACATATCCTCGAGATTCTGGATAGTCCTCTCTGACTGCCCATCTGTCTGGGGATGATATGTAGTACTGAACTTGAGCTGAGTGACCAAACTCTCCTGCAAACTCCTCCAGATATGAGAAGTAAAACGACTATCTCGATCTGAGACTATGCTGACGGAAACTCCATGTATCCTAACGATCTGCCTCATATACATCTCTGCCAGCTTCTCCGTAGACGAACCCACCTTGAAAGGCAAAAAGTGGGCCGACTTGGTCAACCTATCAACGATGACCCAAATTGCGTCTTTCCCTCCTGGAGATCGTGGAAGTCAGGACACAAAATCCATAGTAATGTGTTCCCACTTTCACTCTGGAATAGGTAATGGCTGAAGTAAACCTCCTGGCCTCTGCCTCTCAGCTTTTACCTACTGGCACACTAAGCATCTGGGTACAAACTGTGCCACTTTCCTCTTCATGCCATACCACCACACACTCTCTCGCATATTCCGATACATCTTGTTAGCACCTGGATGTATGGAATACTGAGAGCGATGCGCTTCCTGCAATACTTCCTCTCGCAGCTCCCCACTAGGCACACACAATCTAACTCCATGCCTCAAAGATCCATCCTCTGCAATAGTAATTTTATCCTCCAATCATGCTCTCACCTGAGCTCTGATACTCCTCAGAGATACATCATCATACTGTGATGCCTTGATCCTGTCCATCAAATCTGAGTGTATCTGCAATCCCTATATCTGCATAGCACACCCAGGAACAATCATCTCAATGCCCAAGCTCTCCAAGTCCTCCAACAAATATTGATCCTGCGTCAAGAACATAGCTACCGGATACCTGCTCAAAGCATCGGCAACTACATTGGCTTTTCCAGGATGATATTGCAAAGAGATATCAAAATCCTTCATCAGTTCCAACCACCGATGCTACCTCATGTTCAACTCCTTCTGCGTGAAAACATACTCAAGCTTTTGTGGTCTGTGAAGATCTCCACACGCTCTCCGTACAAATAATGTTTTCACAACTTTAGAGCAAATATGACGGCTGCCAACTCCAAATCATGGGTAGGATAGTTCTTTTTATGAGGACGCAATTGCCTGGATGCATAGGCAATCACTTTCTCATGCTGCTGAAGAACACAACCCAAACCCTTCTCCGGTGCATCACTATAAATAGTGAAACCTCCGGACCCTGATGGCAACGTCAAAATAGGAGCAGACGTCAACCTCTTCTTCAACTCCTCAAAAGCAACCTAGCAATCCTCTGTCCAAACAAACTCCACATCCTTCCTTGTGAGTCTGGTCATCGGCTCGGCAATCCTCAAAAAATCTTGCACAAACTTCCTGTAATAGCCTGCCAATCCTAAGAAACTCCTGATCTCTGCTACCGAACTCAGAGTCTTCCAAGATTCTACTGCTGAAATCTTCTTCGGATCTACTGAAATACCATCACCAGTCACAACATGCCCCAAGAACTCCACCTTGTCCAAGAAAAACTTACACTTGGACAACTTTCTATACAACTTCTCCTCCTCAGCATATCTAACACAATCCTCAAATGCTCCTCATGTTCCTCCGGTGTCCTAAAGTATATGAGTATGTCGTCGATGAACACCACCACGAACTTGTCAAGGTACTGGTGGAACACCTTGTTCATCAAGTTCATAAATACCGCTGGTGCATTAGTCAAACCAAACTGCATCACCATAAACTCGTACTGACCATACCGAGTTCTAAAAGCAGTCTTCGGTATATCCTCTGGCTTCACCTTCACTTGATGGTAGCCTGATCTCAAATCTATCTTAGAAAATACCTTGGCTCCACTCAACTGATCAAACAGATCATCAATCCGTGGTAAAGGATATTTATTCTTGATAGTAAGATTATTCAAAGTCCTGTAATCAATGCACATGCGCACCGATCCATCATTCTTCGGTACAAACAATATCGGGGCTCCCTATAGTGAAGAACTCGATCGGATAAACCCCTTATCCTGCAATTCGTCCACTTGCTTCTTCAACTCGACCAGCTCGCTGTTGTTTACTCTATAGACATGCTGTAAAATTGGTTCTGCACCTGGCACCAAGTCTATAGAAAATTCAACATCTCGATCTGGCGGTAATCTTGGCAATTCCTCAGGAAACACATCCAAGAATTCTGCTATCAACGGATGGGGCAACTCCTTGTCTTCTACCATAGCTCCACAAATAATGCCTTCGCCTTGCTCTGCAGCTCCTCTAGCAAACTCGAACTCTGGCTCTCCTGGCGGACCAAACAAAACTCTACCTCCTCTACAATCTATGCTAGCACGGTGCCTAATCAACCAATCTATCCCGAGTACAATATCGTAGCTCGGAAGTGGCATTACAAGTAGACACGCACTCAACTCTCAGCCTCCCAGAGTAACTCTCCGATCCTTGTAAATATCATTAACCAGGATAATGCCTCCCCCGGTCATGATCTTGCAAGTCCTAAACAAAGACTCAGCTACCAAACCATGCTTTAGAGCAAAAGAAATAGATACAAAACTATGGGAAGCACCACTATCAAACAAAGCTAAAGCTGGAATAGAATCAAGAAGAATAGAACCTGCGATGACATCTCCGGTGGGTTCATCCTCCTCGACGGTCATAGCAAACGCTCGTCCCTGTCGAGCACCTCCTTGCTGCTGATGCTGGACAAAACGTTGTTGCTGTATCGGAAGCGGTCCCCTCGGCTGTGCTGCAGTGGTCTCGTCTGTGCCCTTGGAGCTGGAGCTGCTCCCTGAACTGTATGACGAGGACACTCCCTCGATTGATGCCCTTCAGTACCACAATATAAACAAACTCCTAGCCTCCTCTTGCAAACTTCCCAGATGTGGCCGAGCTTCTTGCAATAGTTGCATGGAGCTTGCTGTAACTGTCTCTGCTGCTGAGGTGCCTGGTAAAAAGGTGCTCTAGCTGGAGTCTGGTTCTGCTGTGGCTGTTGGAAAGGTCTGGACTGAAAATGAGGATGTTTGGCAGATACTGCACTGCCGTTGGCCCCCAAAAAAGAATCACGGTCTCTCTTGGGCTTCAAACCCAAATTCCGCTCAACCTTACGTGCCTCCGCAAGTATCTCCGAGTATGTCTCATAAAAAGACAGAATGAGAATCTTTACTTCCCAGTTTAGACCCTCACAGAAATGAACAGCTCGAACCTCCGGCTCCCTCACCAAATACTCTGTAAATCGGCTCAACCTACCGAACTCCGCAGCGTACTCCTCCACAGACATGCTCCCCTGAATGAGACTCTCAAATTGTCTCCCCAAGTCAAGCCTGTCTATCCAGGAGAAAAACTTCTTCTTGAAAAGGTCCTTGAATACCTCCCAAGATTGTCCTACGTTAACCAGAACTGGCTTATTCCTGAACCAAGTGTGAGCGACGTCGAACAGTTAAAGTCCTACCGCCTCAACCTTCAGATCTTTAGAAAGACGGGACACCCTCATAAGGCGCTCAATTTCTTCGAGCCAATCATCAGCATAGACGATGCCCTCCGTCCCTTTGAAAACCCTAGGCTCCAGTTTCTTGAAGTCCTGAATGTTGCCTGGCCGAAGCTGAGCAACCTGAGGAACAACCTGCTGCTGGACCGGAACTCCTCTCTCAACTACAGCACGAGCAAGCTGATGAGCACTCTCGATGCCCTGCCGTAGAACGTAGGTCTACCTCTGATGTGCCTCTGACTGAGCCCTCTGTGCCTCGAGTATCTCACGAAATAGTGTAAACATCTGTGACGCCTCTGCTGGCCCAGGAGGTGGAGGTGGAAGCTCCTCAGATACAGCTGGCACAGTCCTCTGAGTAGGTGGTGGACCTCCGAAAGCAGTTGACACTCCAATCACCGGAGAAGTAACTGGTGCAGGCCCTCGGGATATCGCAAACCTCTCAGAAACTGCTCTCCCCTGCTGTGATCTAGTCTTAGGCGGCATCCTGAGACAAAGCGAAAGAAAGAATCAATATGGCACAAGATGTAAGACATCAAGGAAAGGACAAGTTTAAGGGATCAAGTATCAATATCAAAGGAGAATAGTTGAATCAAAAGATTTTTCCTAGATGTGATTGAGTATCTCAGCCTATATCCTATATCCTATCACAGGCTCGCAGTAGTACAACTAAATTGTCGAACTACCACGATATCACATACTTTGTGAAGATCGACCTGCATGGGCCACCACCAAAAATATGTCACGACCCGCACCCGGTGTAAGGGTACTAGTCGGAAATAACGCCCAGCCTACACCGCAGAATCGGCGGTAGAACGCTGTCTAGATAATCTATCTAAAAATATAATGAACCACCAATAATGATAGTATACTCAATCACAGAACTAAGATAGAAATGAGCACGAATCAGATAAAGAATAGAATAGTCACAATACAACTCATGAGTTTAAAATAATACATCAATGAGTCTGAAGAAGTAACAAAATAAGCTGGAGACAAATCCAGTACAAAGAATACTACGAAGCTAGAACTCCAGGGTCAACTGTCTCAGTTGGGATAAGTCCCTCTTGAGCCAGGGTCTCAAAATCTAAACCCACAATATCGTGGGGTCCATAATAGGTAGGGTACTACTCCTCAGTGTCATCTGGAAAAATATATCCAGTCAGGAAAGGAGCAGAGTACATCTCTAACAGCAGTTCTAATCAATGATAAAAACTATGTAACAGTAAATAGCTGTGGATAAACAAGATGCACAAAAGATACAAGGGATATATGTAAAATAAGGAAATAATGGAAATAAATACAATAATGAACAATATGCCAATGAAACAATAATACTAATGACTAAGTGTGTGAGTACTAGCTTAACATGTGATCGGCTTGGGCAAGATGTAATGCGGCCTGGCTAATCATACGTGCGGTGCATGATCAACACTATTCAGTAATCAGTACTTTATTCAATAGGGATATTAATCACATATCTATACTAATACTCCCCACCCCCGACTGGTATAATAGATCCAACCACGGTATGTTATGGCACGAGATTCCCAAAGAAGATAGCTAGTCTTCCCGAGAATCGATGTCTGTACATGTACAAGATAACCAATGAAATAATACTTGTACCATATACACCATATACCAAGGAATAACATCTCATGACGAGATCCGGATATACCAATCCGTGTAACCATAGTGTCAAGAGAACATGGATATCTGCACTAGATACAATGAACATAGAGGATATCATAAATGAGAAACTATCAGAGAATGTACTCGCCTGAAGTCCAATAAATAGTCTTACAGATGTCTGACTCGATGCCTCGAAGACCTAGATATGGAATACAACATCAATACAAGGTCCCGAAAAGAGAATAAGTTAAACTAGTCAACTTCTAGGTCAATAAGTCAATTCTAAATCAAAAGTCAACTATGGTCAACTCTAAAGTCAACTAAAGTCAACTATGGTCAACTATGGTCAAACCAAGGCCAACTATCTATTTCTAGGTTGTACAAGTCTAGCACCAAAATCTTGGATCAAAATACTAAAATCTAAATCATAGGAACCACAACCTAAAATATTAGGATACCGTATCTTCGGATACGTGAATCCAAGGTAAACCTCACAATACCTATATATCAACAATAAAGTATAATAATATAGAATATTAATTACAAACAAATAGGAACCATGGTTTTGAACCAACTTGGTATCCACACAAAGTCACAAACTTGATACCCAAACCCCGTATCTTGAGTATCCCACTTACCATGGTTTCCACAAGGTAATGCTCAAGATACCTTGATATAGTAATTACCCTCATACAAAATATAATATATATATACTAATATTATACAATTAAGAAATATAATAATACTAGTATTATATCTCACAATTAATGCATATATATATATATATATATAAATATAATATATAAACTATATACTAAAACTGCCTAACTGTCACTGAAAGCAGTGTTGAAAAACACTGATTTTTCAGTAAACAGACTTTCAGTGACAGTTCAAGCTGTCACTGAAACGTCGTCGCTACTGCTGCTATGTATTGTACTGCTGCCACCCTTTTTTGACAGTTTTCAACTGTCACCAAACCGACCGTCGCCGCTGCTGCTTTAATTCCCGCCCGCTTCTGCGTATTTAATGACAGAATCTGTCATTAATTTCGCCATCAATGCTACAGCGGCTGCTGCTGCTGTTGGATATTAATGACAGAATCTGTCATTAATTGCTGTTGTCGCTAAAAGAATAATAATATATATAACCTATATATATCAATATATATATATATATATATATAAATCAATTAAATAAATATATACTTCTAAATATATAATCCAACACATATATTATATACATCTATATAAATAAATACTAATAGCTATAATACACATCCTATGTACTAATGTACATATTACAACATGGTTAAAAGTACACATACATATATATGTTTAATAAAAATACATCCATTTATATATATATAATTATATAATAATTATAAATAATATAATTACTTAATTAAACACATATATATTTTATAAAACATTTTCTTATAATTTATTTTACTAACATAATTTGTAACATATATAAATGCATGTAAAAGAAAGCTACATATATATTTATACATTATACTAGT
Organism: Iris macrosiphon; assembly: GCA_036927795.1. Classification (NCBI taxonomy): domain Eukaryota; kingdom Viridiplantae; phylum Streptophyta; class Magnoliopsida; order Asparagales; family Iridaceae; genus Iris; species Iris macrosiphon. The sequence goes on from JAYESA010000015.1 coordinate 43,580,889, forward strand.
ACTCATCTAATACATAGATCTATGCTACAATAAATACCATAATAAATACACTATAATAAATATATAACATCTATATATATATACTTAATTATAATTCAAGAATTAAAGTACTAATAATTAGATCTACACATAAACACACCACAAATGGAGAGTATCACACCGTATCCCACTAGATCTAGGATACGCATGCGACACGAGTCCAACACACAACCAATTGCACCCCAAAGGACACAAGCAAGTCACAAATATTATTTATGAACAAATCAAAGTGTCAAATATAGATCTATGTGTCCGTGTCAAAATACGACATGTATAAAGTCCCGTGTCGGAGGAAAAAACCCCAAAACAATACGTATCACCAAATTGTTGGGATACGACCTACACGTACCCAATTATGGACACGACACTAGCCCCAAACACATAAACACATGCCCAATTAATCTATAGGATCAATTGACACACACAACAAAATGTCAATTCGGAATTTTCTCCAAAATTGACACAAAAAGTACCATAACTTTCTCCATGGGTCTCCTATGAACACAAAACTAAGTCCTATGGGTAGTACATATATATGGGTTGATTTTACATGATTAAATCTCAGATTTAGAAGCTATTTTAGGAGGAAAAACTGAACTATACCTATTAGGAGATGGATTCCTAATGAAACCTCCAATTGAGATAAAATTGCCTCCAAATTGTAGATCATTGCTCCTCTTTGTAGATCCTTGATTCCTTCTTCTAGATCCTTACTTCTCAAGTCTCTAATGGTGAATTGGGAAGGAATTGGAATGAATTTGGTAGAGAAATAAAATAGGAATGAAGGAAATTTGGTAGTGGAAAATTCTAGATCTAGATTTGGAATGAAAAAGAGAGGAGAGAGAATTCCCCCCCTCTTTTAATAGGCCGGCCCCTACCCCTTCCTCAAGTAATTATGAAATGTCCAATATATCCCTTGGGGCCTCTCATGAAAAAATAATTAAGGAAGGAAGCTTCTAGTCTAATAATTTAATTAATTTAATCCATCTCCTTAACAATGGGCTTTCTAAATGGGCCAAGTCTAACTAATTAATTCATGTTGGTCCATGGGTCCAAACTAAACTAGTTAGGTCCACTCATACAAGTCCAAAATAATTAAATAATATATAACAACAATTAAATAATACAGCAAATAATTATTTACCAAGCACAATATTTACTTAAATAGGAAAAGACTAAAATACTCTTTCCTAGAAAATATGGTAGTGACAGTGCGCGTGCACGAGCGCGGCGATGACGATGATGTCCACGACGACGACGAAGACGAACGAGATAAAAGCGACGATGAAGATGACGAAGGTGGTCCTGGTGGTGGTTCGTCAGCTGGTCACTGGTCGGCTCAGGGTAACTGTAGGGAGGATGGAACGGTGGTGCGGGCTAGCAGGGTGGCCGCTCGAGGGGATTTGGAAGGAGAACAGGGAGGAGATCACGGTGGAGAGTGGTGGTGTAAGGTGGTTCAGTGGCAGCGGGAAATGTTGGAGGGAGGCCGGAGTTAATGGTGGTCGGAGTGGTTCAGGCGGGGGACTCGAGGGGAAGGTAATGCTCGTGGCCGGAGGGAAGAGACAGAGGGAGGTTGTAGTGGTATTGAGTGGGTCGGAGAAGAAGCAGTGGTGGTTCAATGGAGCAGGGTCGGGGATGCTCGGGTTGCAACAGGGTCGTTCGGAGGGATGTGAGGGATGGTGGTGATAGTTCTGATGGTGGTGGTGGTTCTGTGACAATGGTGGTGGTGGTAATGGAGGTTGGCCGGAAGGGGGAGCTCAGGGAAGAGGGGAGTCGAGAAGAATGGCCGAGTTGGGGAGAACTGCTTGGGGTGCTGCGGGTTGTTCGACTCCGATCGACGAGGTTCTGGCAGGAACAGCGGGGGTGGCAGGTCAACGAGGTCGGGGAGGAGAAGAAAGGCGAGTCGATGAGGGAACGGTGGTGGGACTACGGCCAGGCGGAGGATCTGGTCTGCTGCAGTCGGCGGGGAGAAATCGTGTGGAGGTGGTGATAGTGATGGTGATGGTGATGGTAGTCGTAGCCATGGGGAGTACAGCCGGGGGTTGAAGGAGCTTGCTGGCGGCCGAGGTGATGTCGACCGGCAAAAATGAATGGGGGTAGCACTACTAGAATAAGCGGGATTAGCGACGTTTTTTAGCGACTTCATATAAAAATGTCGCTAAACGTCACTAATTAGCGACATTTAGCAACGTTTAGCGACTTTTATTCAGTTTTTTAAAGATTAGTCGCTACAAGTTCAATTTAGGTCGCTAAACATCGCTAATATATTTTATTTATCGACGTTTAGCGACGTTTTTAGCGACGTATATATTTTTGAGCATTTAGCGACGTCATTAGCGACGTTTAAGACGTCGCTAAATTAGCCGGTACACAGCAGGTGGCCGGACTGGGCTCGCCGGGGTCAAAGTTCGTGGAGGTAGCCGGGGATAGGGAGGTGGCGAGCAGGTGGAGGACTGGTAGTGATGGTGATGGTCGGGTTGAGGTGGCTGGCCAAAACGAGCAGCTGACCAGAGCTCGTGGGAGCAGCTGGAAGCCGCGGGGAGGAGATGTGGCCGGGGAAGAGGGTTATAGCAGCCGGAGCTTGGCCGGATGAACGCCGGGGAAGGGGGTGGCTGGGTGATTGTAATGGTGGTGGTTTGTTTTCTTTTGAAGAAGAAGGAGAAGAAGAAGAAGAAGAAGAAGAAGAAGGAAGGAAGGAAAATTCCTACGATTGAGAGAGGAGTGAGGGGAGAGAGAGGTGGGGGCTTGTTTCCTAGGTTTTGGGATTAGGGCGTATTGGGAAGAGTGCATTGAGGAGACATTAAATAGAGATGGTGAGGGGGGTTGTGTGGTGATGATGAGCCCCATTTTGAATGGGTGGCCAGGATTCGACATGAGGAAGTCATTCATACATGGTGAGGGTTGGGTTGACTAGTCAAATATTATAGCTTCTCTATTTGGTTTGAACCAATGGGGTGTTGACACCTAATACAACATTTGCAAATTAGCCCCCTTAAATTTGGATATTTGCACAGACACATGAAATAATGAAAAATTGGGGGGAGATTTGGTGTTTGGTGTTTTGTAGGGTGAGGGGGTGTTGTGTGTTTAGTATAGGCTTAATTAATGGGGTACTTGGATTAAATTGGGTTAAAATAGAATTAGTCAAAAAGGTATCCCCAATTTAATTAGAAATAAATACAAGCGGTGTTCTAAAATTAATTAGGAGTACATGGGGCCAAAATTAGGTTGGAACACAAATATCATTAGTGAAGAAGACTCAGAACAGAATATTACCCTAATTTGGGTTGCACGAAAATGGGTCAAGATTGTCTCCAATTTCGATTGGAACGCACAACGATACAAAGCCGGATTTTATTTAGAAATTAAATAAACGTCCGCGACGAATATTGTGCGGCTAAAATGACGAATATTGTACGGCTAAAATGAAGCACAAGAGAGCATAATTACAAGTTACAAAAAGGTCAGAATGGAAGGCGGGCACCTCTAGGGCAAGGTTGTGAAATTTGTCTGAAGACAAAAACTAGGGTAGCGCTCCAAATATCGAAGCAACGTCAAGGCGCAACAATTAAATAAAATTACGGTAATTAATTACAACCTCCAATAATTAAATTCTAAATAATATAAATAAATTCACAACCCTATAATTCGGTCATGTGTTCACCTAGTGGACTTCTAGGTCAAGTCTACTAGCTCAAACATTAAGAACATTGTACATAATATATATGTAAATACACATCTCATACAATTATTTAAATTAAATATACACAATATTAATAATATACAAAAATCAAAAAAATACCCCTGTTTTTAGAATATTGTAGTGGCAGAACATATAATGGAATACATATACTGAAATACATACTGTTATGAACCTCGGCTCAATAACAACAACTTGTATTGTAGCAGCACATCACAGATCTTGTAACCACATTATGCAACAAATTATATCACTACATCACAAAGTCTTGTATGTACTGAGGAATACGTAAACTTGGTAGGTCATGGGGCCCTTGCCTAGCAGGGTTGGTCCATGCCTCATGGGCCCTTGGATATCGGGGTAGCCTGTAGCGTAATATTCTTTCCTCCCAATGATCTAGTCAATTTTTATCTCGTTTAATCATTATTTCAAGTTCTTGAGTCGTTGACACTTGAGAACTTCCTAGAATGACAAGTTACGAGTACGAGCTATTCACGAGTTATCACTGGCGAACTTATCGTATCCGCGACATGTGATATATTGGGCAATACTCACACTCGATTGCCCGGTGCCAAATGTAATAAGTTTATCATACAAAATAATTTTCACGATGTCTTGAGGGTCAGAACATGTGTTAAATTGTAAGAGCACAACATCCAACTATATAATACACAAAGAAATATCCCAAACTCACAGAAACAAGGTTGGCACAAAAACTCACAAAAATAAGGTTGGCGCACTTTTGCAAGAAAGTGCGCGAGCTACAAAGGGGTGGAAAAAATAAGGCATGCTTTCAAAGAAAGTGCGCGAGCAAGCTAGCTAAAAGCCAAAACACACAATTCAAGGTCAAAGCTCGATAGTCGAGGAGCACACAAATCAATAACACAAAAATTGAGAAACCAACCAAAGCTTCGTCCCTAAGAAAACAAAGAGGGAATAAAGTGCACGAGCAGACCAAACGTAAGAAAAGTGCGCCGACTGACGAAATATAGGAAAAAATGCACCATATTGCCAAACACGAAGAAAGTGCGCTGACTGACTGTGGTGTGTCACGTCCCAATCTCCCGCAAGCTTAATAGTCCCCGCTGAACATGAAATCACAATGTTGCAGCTCTCCCTCGGGACAATCGTTCTTATCGGGACGTGATGCCGTACGAGCCTGGAGTTGCGCTCGTACAAGGCGATGTTATTAAACACCAAAGTTATCATCGAAACAACCAAGTTACAGCGGAAGAAGTTTTGTGTACCAAGCACACATCAGAGTAATAAGCAGCGAAGCTCACGATAGGGTCCAAATAAAATGCCCCGAAGGCAATGCCACAAAGGCGATGCCACGAAGGCGATGAAATAACTCTTGCTCTTTTCTCTAGCCCACAAAGGTACTTACAGATCATACATCATGTTCCGTATATCCAAACAGCGCTACTACGCCTGCGTACCTAAAATAATACCCACAAACGTGGGTCAGTACACAGCCGTACTGGTGAGCGGGGTAACCCACTCGTCTAAGCCGACACTAAGTAAAATAGTGAATGCAAACAGTTATATGGTGATCTTTCTAGTTGAATCCTAGATTCGTTTCATGGCATAATGATGACATGTTAAAGGAAGCTGTAAAGCAGTTTAAGCATGCAAGCATTCAACTCAAACCAATCGACAAGCAAATATATAAGCAACTCGAAGGATTCTAGCATGCAACCCGTCCTACTCAATGCCATCGCTTGCACGATAACATATCGAACCATTCTCAAGCCTCAAATATCCATTCTTAACCAATATTTATAATCCTAATCTCGTTAGTGCACACTCTTGCCGAGGCAAGGTAGCCGCGCCTACACGAAAGCCAAACCAACAAAAAAAAGCAAGCCAACACTAATCTATATGAAGTCACTGGCCAAGCCATAAAGAACGTTGATCAGACAGATCAAATACGGTTCTATTCAAAATAGCGCTAAGTAGCTAACCCACCTGGATCGCATCCAACCGCCGGCACCGCGCCTAAGGCACGTTACCAAATTGTCTCCTCCATGGCCGAACGGTCCCGGTGCCCCGGAGCCTTCCCGTTCGAGGAGACCAAACCCCATGTAACACAGGTTGTCCGTGACATGCAGACACCAAGTAGGTATGACGAGAGGATCGAACATTCTCGCCCCACCAAGCGATCTTAGACTCGTTCAACCAAATATCCAACCAAAACATCCATAACCATTCTTCCAACATATAGCCCAAGGCACCAAATCCAAGTATTTCCATATGCCTCTTCTCAACACAGTATTTTTAAATTGGTGCAACACCAATGCTTAAAGCAATCCCATGGCACAGTGCCCCAATAGTGGCACAATGTCCTCGCCGATGTAGTTATTCGGTTTCGAACCACAACTGCTCGCTTTGTAAGACAAAGCGACCAAGTGATACTCGTGCACGGATGCACACTCACTCGCCCGAATTCCCGATATTCCTAATGCTTCAATGTATCATTCCAACTGTCCAAGTATAATCCCAATTATCCAACCAACTGTCTCAATTGCAATATTCTAACTCTAGCTCCAACTATCCAACGCGTAAATTAATTCAAGCCACAATCCTACCAAGCAAACGACGTACACTCTATGCACGCCTCAGTGTAGTGATTCCCAATATTTCAGCTCAAGTGTTCAAGCATTTACGTGTTTTCCATATTATTAGACATGAAGGAGTAGAGGAGAAGGAAAAGAGCCCACTCACAATGTTTGATTCCGTTAAGCATCATGTCCTGCCGATACGGCCAATCCCTTGAACCCGTGGTCCGATGCAAGCGCGATCTACTCAACTGGTATGACCGTGCGAGCAGACAGTGCTCTACAAATCATCCGACCGATCAGACTAAGAAAGACGGTATTATCATTCCAATCCAGCTATCTCAGTACTGCTCTGAACGAACACCTGATTTCCATCGAACCCGCTAGCCATCTACACATGAAACAAACTCAATCAATACTTTTTCCCAAAATCCAACAAATCAAATATAACCAGCATTTTTTCATTCAATCCGGCTCAGCGTAACGCATCGTGCGGTTGCGGGTGTTACATAATATACCACTTAGAATCAGGTTCGTCTACGAACCGTGCTGGTACTCATTCCTATCACATGTTGTTTGTCCAATTCATAACTCTGCTATATGCAACTCATATTATCCTGACTCAGACTCAACATGTCGCTCTGCTGAACGCTCGTACAAATTTTATATTCCTACATCCTCCTTACAGCTCAATACGAATTCTTGGTATCGCTTAGTTTTGGATCGTACACATATTTAAGGCGTTCCTAAAATATATGCATTTCAGCCGAGCTTTGCGATAGCAAATTTGAACAAGTTACAAGGGTATCTTTATGTTCGAGGCATCCATTTGCTTTACTCCCAATTGAACCAATCCTGATTTCCATTCCAACATGTTCGCTAGAGCACTATTCTCAAATATGATGATTTCTCACCGACTCAATCAGTTCGTGTTCCAAATCAATCCATCCAACTATTTCTGAATCTGCCCTAGCAATATCTCCAAATATATCTCATGCACCGAACGATTAACTCAACTGATACTACCCCAACTAGGCGACTTACCCAAATATCAACTTTGCTTAGATCAGCTCAACCAAACTCCTTTTCCTCAATCTCAATACCTCACTGGGTGAACATCTATATTGAGGTTCGTGTGATCCACAAAGATCTCGCCGCCACGCCAAAGGGATAGTGTCACCACGATTTCAACGTGGACACACTCGCCACAATTCCTAGGTTGCACATGGAATAGTTCTTCGCGCTGCTTCCACTGCCTCGAAGCATAGGATATTACCTTTGCCTTCCGAACGAGCACGCTTCCCAGACTAAGTTCTGATGCATCTTGCAAATCTGAGGCACATCTGTCCCTTCCAGTATTCGCAAAGATTTGATCTGAACGAGCCGCTGCTTTAACTTCACGAGCTAGTTTCACAGTCGTCAATTCATATGAATGCTATTCCCTTCCAGGGCACGATGAGTCAGAGGCGACGCCATTGATAAAAATCTACAACTCTGAATCTCATCAGTTGACTTAGGACAATCCCACCATCGCTTCGATCTTCTGGCTACTTCTTCAGCTGAAGGCTATCCCAAGGATCTCTCAAGTCCAATACTCAGTCAATAGGCCAATCTCCAACACACACTACTCACATCTGCCCTCGATGCATCCCCAAATATGATGCCTCAAGAGTCATTCTATAGGTCTACCATATTCATCTCTGATCTGACGGACAAGTCGCTAGGGTCAGCTGTCCCGAAGCTATGCTCGATAATTGTAATCATCACGATGGACAGTTACTATGAACAATGCTATATCTCATCTGCAAATCCGAATCCAAATCCAACCATTCCATTCGAGTGAACTTCCGACTCCGAGAACTTTCATGCACTACCTTTGATGATATGTCAACCAATGCCGCTTAACCGCCTAGAGTCTTGTTATCTATCCAAGCCAACAATCAAAAACTGTGATCGTTGAAACCGTCTTCCATCAATCCGTCGTTCTGCCCTGAATCTATCAAATTTTTTGAACTGCCATGTTCGACTTCTCGCACTACCACTACAATAATTTCTGAACCCAAAGACTTGCTCCCAAATTCTTATTCGTTTGTCGTGTCCCACAATGCACGTCCAACTTGCTCGAGCAACATAGTGATTTGTTCCGACGTTGCTCCCACGTTTAGCTATTTTCAAAAGTTTGTCCGCCACAATCTTTGCCTTCCGTTGTTGCCTCATCCGTTCACGTCTTCCGGAGAATCCATTTACCATTGTTGCAACATCTTGCCTAAAATTCCACTTCTGCTAAACCTGAGTCGACTTCTCGAGCAGCAATATCCAAAATCTTTCAAGTTTGTGTGAATCCATTGCATTGTCCCTCCAAACCAAGTCATGTTTCAATGCTCAACCAACAGCTCAAATGTGTTGCCCAAAATCGTAGTATGTGCTCGCTATCCTCCGATTTAGCAATCGCTTCGCTCAAGCGTCTCCCAACTGTTCGTTCCAATCTCGTCCATCTCTTAAGTCCATCGATACTTCCATTTGCACAAGTCTGTTCTCGATTGCTCAACTCAATATTCGCTTGCTCCATTTTCATTCTTCCTAACTCAACCGACGTGCACCAACCAACTTATATTTCTGTTACTCGAGTCCGTTCAAGCAATTTCTATTGATGTCCAACCAAAAATATTTTCAATACCTTCCTCAAAATATGGTATCCCATATACCACTCTGAATCAAGTCACTACTCGCATTATGATTCCTTGTACTGATCCAAGATCCGTTCGAACCATCCCTTATGCGTGATCATGCCATTCCCAACTTAAGTTTGACACAAAAACTCAGGCAATGCCTAAATTATCCAAATATTTCCATCAATCTCGCGATGCAACTCGTGCCATATTCCATTCTCAATGCTTTCAGCTATTCTCAAAGTCGTCTGATATTTCACAACACGAGAAATCGTGCAACGATTGTCTCTTCCAAGTGATCCAACCCAATAACCAACTGTTCCACACATTTACTGTACGAGCAACTCATACAAACTTATCCTGGTATTCCCAATACAAACTCAAACCTGCTCAACCGATGCTCTATGTAATATACCCAGCCAAAATTCAAACTTTCATCCAACACATTCGCTACACGAGCAACTCGTGCAACGATCTATTTTCATCGATGCTTCTACTCACAACATGCTACATAACCAATCTCGTCTGCCAACCAACTGATCTACTGATGCAATCAGAAACTCCCTGAATGACAAGCCAACCCAACCCAACGACAGCTCTCAACTTGTTACACAAATGCAACAACGCCACCCAACTTGCTGCACGAATGCAACAACGCCTAACGAGGCTAAGCGATCTAACAAAAACCAACCAAGGCAACGCAACCAAGAAAAGCATGCAGCCACAACCAACAATTATAGACTTATTGCATGAAACATCCAATGCGGCACCGAGTAGAGTCAAGAGCTAAACGACACGCGAAAGCTATTTAGAGTTTGTGATAAAACGAAGGACCAAGTCCAAGAAAATGAACCAGGCGCTCTGATACCAATTTGGCATGCCCCAATCTTTCGCAAGCTCAATAGTCCCCGCTGAACGTGAAATTACCACGTTGCAGCTCTCCCGCGGGACAATCGTTCTCATCAGGACGTAATGACATACGAGCCTGGAGTTGTGCTCGTACAAGGTGTCACTACCACGTTCCGAAAATAGGGATATTTTTGACTTTTTATAATTATTAATATTATGGTAGTTACAATCAAATGATTTCATGAATAGTATATATATATATATATATATATATATATTAAATAACTGTGTGAGATGTGTATTTTAAATATTATATATATACAGTGTTCATTTATGTTTGAGCTGGTAGACTTGACCTAGAAGCCCAGTAGATGAACACCTGTCTGAATTATGGGATTATGTGGTTAATTATTTTATTTAGAATTAATTTATTGGAGGTCGTAATTAATTACCGTAAATTTATTTAATTGTTGCACCTTACCTTTGCTTCGATATTTGGAGCGCTACCCTGGCTTTTGCCTTCCAAAAAATTTCACAACCTTGCCCTAGACGTACCTGCCTTCCATTCTGATATTTTTGTAACTCATAATTATGCTCTCTGTGCCTTATTTTTAGCCGCACAATATTCGTCGCGGACGTTTATTTAATTCCTAAATAAATTCTAACTTTGTATCGTTGTGCGTTCCAATCGAAATTGGAGGCAAATCTTGACCTATTTTTCGTGCGACCCAAATTATGATAATATTCTATTATGAGTCTTCTTCACTAATGATATTGGTGACCCGACCTGATTTTGGCTACATGTACTCCTAATTAATTTTAGAACACAGCTTGCATTTATTCCTAATTAAATTGAGGATACCATTTTGACCGATTTTGTAAATCCCGATATAATTCCAGTATCCCGCTAATTAAGCCTATACCAAACATACAACGCCCCCTCACCCTACAAAACATCAGACACCAAATCGCCCACCAAAATTTCATTATTTTATGCGTCTGTGCAAATACCCAAATTTAGGGGGGCTAATTTGCAAATTTGCATTAGGTGTCAACACCCCATTTGTTCAAACCAATGAAGGAGCCCTAATATTTGACTTAGTCTCTCACCCTCATCCCCACATGAAGAATCCCTCATGACAAATCTAGGCCATCCATTCAATGGGTGCATCCTCACCCTTCATTCCCACACACCCTCTCCCTATTTAAAGTCACATCACCCACACCCTTCCCAAGGAAACCCTAATCCCCAAAACCTAGGCTAGCCCTCACAAGCCCCAACATAGCCCCTCCTTCATTCCAAAATTTCTTCCTTCCATTCTTCTTCTCTTTTCTCTTCTTCTTCTTCTTCCTTTCTTCTTCACCTCCTTTTTAAATTTTTGAAATCATTGGAAAGGGGGGGAAACCAACCTCCTGTTCCCGACCGGCCACCCGGCAAGGCCCGACCACAGTCGGCCTGCTGCTTCGGTCAGCCAAACCCCCGACCCCGCTACCAGCTCCGGCCAGCCGCTCCGGCAAGCTGCCCCCGGCCAAGCACCGATCCTGTGCAGCGCTCCCCGCTAGCCTGCTTCTCCCCTCGCACCCACTGTCCCCGAGTCTGACCCCGGTCCATGCTCCGGCGTGGTCCAGTACCCCTTACCACACGACTCCGGCGAGCCTCGCCACCCGCAGCCTACTCCTCATCCTCCCTGTATCACTCTCCTCTCCGGCCTGCATTCACGACCACCACCATTGTCGTTCTTCCCGGCGACGAGCCCTCAGCTCCTCCACCCTTCCCTGAGCTCCGACTCACCACCAGCCCCACTGTCATCATCCTCCCCCGGCGCTGCCCTTCCTCCCCGGCCCTCCTTGCTGCTCCTCCCCTCGCACCACCACCCGGCGACCACCATCATCACGAATACACCACCACCATCTACACCTATCACCACCACCATCATCATCATACAACCACTCCCCGACCTCCTCCTCCTAGCACCTCAGCCCCAGCCGAGCACCGACCTGTTGCTCCTCCCTGTCATCATCCCCTCCGGCCTGAGCTCCGGCCAACCCCCAATGAGTCTCCTCCCCTCTTCCCTCCTTCACTGTAATGTATATATGTGTGTATAATTAATTAATAATGTATATGTATATATTTAATTAATGTGTATAATTATATGATCATGTAAATACGTATACGTATATTTGTGTGTATGTGTATGTGTATGCGTATTATATGTGTACGTATCTACGCGTATGTGTGTATATGTGTACATATATATATATCTATAAATATATAGTGTGTTTTCTCTATTTGTATATATACACGTATTTGTGTGTATGTGTATATTAATATACATGTATATAGTATAATTATTATTTTGGTATAAATATATATATATATATATATATGTATATATATATTTTTTGTATGGGTATATGTTTAATAAAAAAATGTGTATTTTTGGTATATGTATAAACACATATATATATATATATATATATATATATATATATATATATATATATATATATATATATATATATGTATAAATATAACAAATGTATATTTTTACTAGTACATATGTATGTATACATATATATATTAAGTATATGTATATTCTTAAATATAGTTGTTATGAATAAAATTGGTTATGTATATTTATAACATATAAATATTTATATTTATATACTTCTATTTAGTGTATATATACTTATACATATTTTGTACAAATTACTGATATACACTTATATATATATATTATATACGTATTTAATTGGTATATATATTCTGAGTATAAATGTATAATTATATATGTATCCCTACTAGATGACCCTAGTTGACTAAGTTCCATGCCTGGCATAGCCCTAAGGCCAGTGTATTTCTATTGTGTGTTAGTGTAGCATCTGATACAAGTGTTATATTTGTGATATGTCTATAGGACTGTTGGTTCATCCAGGCGATACTCTGGAACAGGACCTCGGTATTCACCAGTTAAGGACCCAAGGCAAGTACATTCTCTGATAATTTCCAATTCCTTGATAATTTCTATAAGTTCAGTAATCTAGAAATGTTACATCTGAATCATTGACACTGTGTTACACGGACTAGTATATAGCTTGGATCTGCAGTCATGAGATGTTACATTGATTATCGTATTGACATTGTACACGACATGTATATTAGACATCGTACATGATAGGTTGGATATTGCTCGTGTATCGTGACGTGTCATGGTTGGATCCACAGTACTAGTTGGAGGTATGGAAGTAGTTAGTAAGAAATATGATCATACCCCTTTTATACAAGTGTAGAACAATATAAGTGTTAATCATGCTCTTCACATATAATTAGCCAGGCCATATAGCTCTCGTACATGTTCCCAAGCCGATCATATTTCGAAACTACTATTTCAAACACTTAGAATAGATTACAGTACTCTATTTAGATCATATACTACATCACCCGTATATGATCCTGTACCTTATTCTCTCCATTTTATATATGCACTGACTGTATCACATTGCCTATATTGACTGTCTCTTTATATTGCCTGTCTCTTTATTTTGCCATTGCATTTATTTACTGTCTTCTCTCAGTATGTAGCATCATATGTTTATTGTTTTATAGTCCTTATCAATTAAATGGAACTGTTATTTGAGATTGTACTTTGCTCCTTCCTGACTGGAAACATTTTTCCAGACTATGCCTTAGAGGACCGGTGTCCGATACTTTATGGACCATATGGTGAGTAGCTGCAACTTGGGCTTGGTAGTTTAGTTGTGATTCCGGGAGGTCTAGCCGGAATTACTAGTTTTTCTAGTTAGTTCTTTTAGTAGACTATTTGGTACCGGATTTGTCTCCGACATTCTTGTTGAGACATGGATATTTGTTGAGTTAGATTATTACATTTAGTCTTGTGTTATATTTAAATTTATTTGTTCGATATCTTATCGTGATGTAGTCATGTGATTGAGTATGTGTTCATATTATATTATGTCATCCATGCCTCCTTATGGAGATTGGATGCTCGTGTGAGATTGTTTAGATAGTATCATGACCTTGACAACATTCTACCGCCGATACTGCGACGTAGGCTGGACGTACCCGCGTACTCGTACCCCAATTCTGGGTGCGGGTCGTGACATCTTTTTAGTGATGGCCCATGCAGGTCAGACTTCGCAAGTTGTGCGATGTCGTGGTAGTGTGACATCTCTGTTGTACTACTGCGTGCCTACGATAGGATCTAGGATATAGCATACTAGGATGAGAGTGGATACTCAATCACAATTCCTTGAGAGATTCCTGGGATGGCCCCTGAGAATCTCATTATAAATTCTAATTTAAAATATTTCCCCTTGTTTCCGTCCATTCTCACTTGTTGATATTACATTTGATTCTTGTTGGTCAGGTATTAAATTAGGATCTTGGTTTCATCGTAGAGTTGATTTCATATCAAGATGAATTTATAGACTAATTTATGGTATTATTTGATGACACGTGTTGATGAGGACAGTGAAAAAGATTTACATTAGAGCTATTGGACTACAAAAGGTGGATTTTAATTTTAATTTGAGGATTGAAAATGAATTGCAATTTTTGAATTTTGAGAAGTTAAGATATTGTTATTAAAAACTTTTTGAGGATTCAGATTCGATTCAATAAACCTAGACAAAGCTGTAAGGATTTTAAGTGATTAAATTTTCGTTTCAGTGTTTGAATATTTGACCTTGAGGAAAGTATATGCATTTCACTTTAAAATTATTCGAGGAGTTATTTTAAGGAATTTATTTTGAGGATAAAAATCTTATAATGGGAGAGATATATTAGTATATAAGTAGATAAGATGCATGTGTAATGATCTGTTGGCTTGAGCATGATTGAGATCTCACTGCCAAGTGACTTGGGTGCCCATCTAGGGTTGTATTAGGGAGAGCAGTACTTAGTATGATGTGTTGCATTTGATATGCACTTGAGTGATAAGAATAACTAATATTAACGATTGCAGTAGGTAAGGAAGCTAGTAGTGAGTGTGCTTGTAGTAGAACTGTGGTACCTAGAGGGATAGAGGTATCAAACCTTGGATGCATCTTTGACCTGTGCAATCACAACTAGGAATTTTTTCCAATCTATTTATCTTGAATGTTGCTTCTTTAGAACTTTACTGTCCTTCCTTGATGATATCGCATTTTTGCCTTAATTAATTCTTTTGGGTCTGTCTTCAGGATGTCGCCGAAGACACGATCTATGAGAGCGGGAACATCAGCTTTAGAGGGGTCTGCCACCTCTCCACCTGAGGGACAGACAGCCGTAGTTCCTCCTACATCTCCGATGCATGTAGGAGTGTCTGCACTTTTCGGGGATCCTCCTCCCCCACCTGTTCAGAGGATTACCGCAGCTGTGACGAACAACCTTCCTCCTCCACCAACTCCGATTTCCAGAGGTTTGCCCATTGACGGGACACAGATGTTTACCTTGATCCAGGGCATGGTAGATGCCCAGAGAGTGATGGCAGACGCTCAGCGAGTTCAAGCTGAGGCTCAGAGGGTGCAAGCAGAAGCTCACCAGGCACAAACCGAGCTGATGAGAGAAAATATGGAGAATGCTCATCAGGTGACTCTCCAAGCTTTGGAGAGAGTAGCACAATACCAGCAGTTTTCTGGCCAGCAGCAGCAGAGATCAGGCACTATAGTAGACTTCAAAAGGATGATGCCTCGAGAGTTCAAAGGCACCGAAGGGATACTCTACGCTGACGACTGGCTAGAGGATATAGAGAGGAGCCTGCGATTGGCCCAGATTCCAGAGAGCTTACGAATAGAGGTGGCTGGCAGTCAGATGTTCGATATCGCACTCACGTGGTATCGTACGGAGCCGAGACTTACTGCACAAGGACTTACTTGGGAGACCTTCAAGGAGCTCTTCAAGGAGAAGTTCTTTCCCGACGTAGCAATGGGAGCCTTGGAAAGTCAGTTTTATGACTTGGTTCAAGAAAACATGTCGGTCGACAAGTACGCTGCAGAATTCTATAGATTGAGCCATTTTGCATCGTCTATGATTCGGGACCCAGGAGATCGAGCCCGGAAATTTAGAAAGGGACTGACGAGAGAGATTAGGTCGCGTACGTCTGGTCGTCGTACCGCTACCTTTGAGGGTATCTTAATGGATGCCCAGATTGTAGAAGAGGATCTAGATCTCAGGCCTAAGAGGAGTCACAATATTTTTGAAGATACGAATGGTAGTGCAGGACCAGCCAAGCGTCCCCGTATTCAGCACCAACAGCAGTACCAAGTACTGGTTCATATTCAGCCATGGGCATTTCAGCATCCACCGCAGTACCAGGCACCAGTTCATATTCAGCAACATCCATGGGCGTATCAGTATCAACAGAAGTACCAGGCACCAGTCCGTGTCCAGCAGGATCAGCAACAGCCTCTGATAGAGACACAGCAGACTTACCATTTCTGTAAGAAGCCAGGTCACCTTTGGGAGAGCTGTAGAACGTGGCTAGGACTTTGTTTGCACTGCGGCGCTGCGGGACATCGAGTAAGGGATTGTCTTCTAGCCCCTTATCTTCCCGGCCAGCGCGCAGCTTCAGATTATAGAGATCCAGTTAGGCTACCCGTGGAACCGTATATTGCTCAGCACCCGCAAAGGGAACCACCCCAGCAGGGCGGGGCATTTGCGATGATGGTCGGGGAGACCGATATTGCAGGTAATGTGTTAGCAGGTTCTGTTCTTTCCTTCCTTCTGTTTCTTTCTATTTGATTGATTGACTGATTTTCCTAGTACTGTAGTTCGTATGCATGATTTTCTTGTTAGAATGTAGTTAGTAGTACACCCTGACAGAGACTGCAATACCATGACAAAAGATACCATGACCGTACATATTTTTTTCTTAGATTGCATGACTGTAGGTATAACTTTCTTAGACCATGATTATTGGAGTTTGACCATAGTAAATTTATGAAGAGGTTATGACTTGACAATGAGAGACAAGATGCTTAAAACTTTGAGGATAAGCACTAATTTAAATGAAAGGTTAAGAATTTAATATGGTAGAATCGATGATTTATTGATTATGATATAATTTATCATTGAAAATTTAAGGAAATTAAGGAGATTATCATTATAATTATTTGATTGCAAGTTATAAATTTTTAATATTTTATATTTGGATGTTGCATTTGGAGAATCCATAAGTATCGCATTGTTGAGTATTTTGAGGAAAAAGGAAACCGAGGAATAAGATCATTGATGGATTAGTGTTTGAATTCAAATTTTTGGGACGAGATTAAATTTTATATATATGCATTGATTAAAATCAAATTAGAGGAGTGGATATTAAATTCTGAGTATTGAATTATTAACTTAAAATTTCGGAGAAAATTATGAAAAATAAAATAAAATAGAATTTGATTTTTAATTCGAGGATTTTCAGGAATACGATAATTATAGAATTTGAAAGATCGTGAAATGACAATGTGGATGACTACCGGATTTTGTGGTAGCCGAATTTAAATTTTGATGGAAAATAAATATGTGTATGAGTAAATACTACTATGAGGATTTAAATTTCGAGGATGAAATTCTTTTAAGGAGGATAGACTTGTCACTACCACGTTCCGAAAATAGGGGTATTTTTGACTTTTTATAATTTTTAATATTGTGGTAGTTACAATTAAATAATTTCATGAATAGTATATATATTTAAATTAAATAACTGTGTGAGATGTGTATTTTAAATATTATATATATACAGTGTTCATTTATGTTTGAGCTGGTAGACTTGACCTAGAAGTCCAGTAGATGAACACCTGTCCGAATTATGGGATTATGTGGTTAATTATTTTATTTAGAATTAATTTATTGGAGGTCGTAATTAATTACCGTAAATTTATTTAATTGTTTCACCTTACCTTTGCTTCGATATTTGGAGCGCTACCCTGACTTTTGCCTTCCAACAAATTTCACAACCTTGCACTAGACGTACCTGCCTTCTATTCTGATATTTTTGAAACTCATAATTATGCTCTCTGTGCCTTATTTTTAGCCGCACAATATTCGTCGCGGACGTTTATTTAATTCCTAAATAAATTCTAACTTTGTATCGTTGTGCGTTCCAATCAAAATTGGAGGCAAATCTTGACCTATTTATCGTGCAACCCAAATTAGGATAATATTCTGTTCTGAGTCTTCTTCACTAATGATATTGGTGACCCGGCCTAATTTTGGCCACATATACTCCTAATTAATTATAGAACACAGCTTGTATTTATTCCTAATTAAATTGAGGATACCATTTTGACCGATTCCGTAAATTCCGATATAATTCCAGTACCCCACTAATTGAACCCATACCAAACATACAATGCCCCCTCACCCTATAAAATACCAGACACCAAATCGCCCACCAAATTTTTATCATTTTATGCGTCTGTGCAAATACCCAAATTTAGGGGGGCTAATTTACAAATTTGCATTAGGTGTCAACACCCCATTTGTTCAAACCAATGAAGGAGCCCTAATATTTGACTAAGTCTCTCACCCTCATCCCCACATGAAGAATCCCTCATGACAAATCTAGGCCATCCATTCAATGGGTTCATCCTCACCCTTCATTCCCACACACCCTCTCCCTATTTAAAGTCACATCACCCACACCCTTCCCAAGGAAACCCTAATCCCCAAAACCTAGGCTAGCCCTCACAAGCCCCAACGTAGCCCCTCCTTCATTCCAAAATTTCTTCCTTCCTTTCTTCTTCTCTTTTCTCTTCTTCTTCTTCTTCCTTTCTTCTTCACCTCCTTTTTAAATTTTTGAAATCATTGGAAAGGGGGGAAACCAACCTCCTGTTCCCGACCGGCCACCCGGCAAGGCCCGACCACAGCCGGCCTGCTGCTCCGGTCAGCCAAGCCCCCGACCACGCTACCAGCTCCGGCCAGCCGCTTCGGCAAGCTGCCCCCGGCCAAGCACCGATCCTGTGCAACGCTCCCCGCTGGCCTGCTCCTCCCCTCGCACCCACTGTCCCCGAGCCTGACCCCGGTCCGTGCTCCAGCGTGGTCCAGTACCCCGCACCACACGACTCCGGCGAGCCTCGCCACCCGTAGCCTACTCCTCATCCTCCCTGTATCACTCTCCTCTCCGGCCTGCATTCACGACCACCACCACTGTCGTTCGTCCCGGCAACGAGCCCTCAGCTCCTCCATCCTTCCCTGAGCTCCGACTCACCACCAGCCCCACTGTCATCATCCTCCCCCGGCGCTGCCCTTCCTCCCCGGCCCTCCTTGCTGCTCCTCCCCTCGCACCACCACCCGGCGACCACCATCATCACGAATACACCACCACCATCTACACCTATCACCACTACCATCATCATCATACAACCACTCCCCGACCTCCTCCTCCTAGCACCTCAGCCCCAGCCGAGCACCGACCTGTTGCTCCTCCCTGTCGTCATCCCCTCCGGCCTGAGCTCCGGCCAACCCCCAGTGAGTCTCCTCCCCTCTTCCCTCCTTCATTGTAATGTATATATGTGTGTATAATTAATTAATAATGTATATATTTAATTAATGTGTATAAATATATGATCATGTAAATACGTATACGTATATTTGTGTGTATATGTATGCGTATTATATGTGTACGTATCTACGCGTATGTGTGTATATGTGTACATATATATATCTATAAATATATAGTGTATTTTCTCTATTTGTATATATACACGTATTTGTGTGTATGTGTATATTAATATACATGTATATAGTATAATTATTATTTTGGTATAAATATATATATGTATATATATTTTTTTTGTATGGGTATATGTTTAATAAAAAAATGTGTATTTTTGGTATATGTATAAACACATATATATATATATATATATATATATATATATATATATATATATATATATATATATATGTATAAATATAACAAATGTATATTTTCACTAGTATATATGTATGTATACATATATATATATTCAGTATATGTATATTCTTAAATATAGTTGTTATGAATAAAATTGGTTATGTATATTTATAACATATAAATATTTATATTTATATACTTCTATTTAGTGTATATATAATTATACATATTTTGTACAAATTACTGATATACACTTATATATATATATATATTATATACGTATTTAATTGGTATATATATTCTGAGTATAAATGTATAATTATATATGTATCCCTACTAGATGACCCTAGTTGACTAAGTTCCATGCCTGGCATAGCCCTAAGGCCAGTGTATTTCTATTGTGTGTTAGTGTAGCATCTGATACAAGTGTTATATTTGTGATATGTCTATAGGACTGTTGGTTCATCCAGGCGATACTCTGGAACATGACCTCGGTATTCACCAGTTAAGGACCCAAGGCAAGTACATTCTCTGATAATTTCCAATTCCTTGATAATTTTTATAAGTTCAGTAATCTAGAAATGTTACATATGAATCCTTGACACTGTGCTATACGGACTAGTATATAGCTTGGATCTGCAGTCATGAGATATTACATTGATTATCATATTGACATTGTATACGACATGTATATTAGATATCGTACATGATAGGTTAGATATTGCTCGTGTATCGTGATGTGTCCTGGTTGGATCCACAGTACTAGTTGGGGGCGGGGAAGTAGTTAGTAAGAAATATGATCATACCCCTTTTATACAAGTGTAGAACAATATAAGTGTTAATCATGCTCTTCACATATAATTAGCCAGGCCATATAGCTTCCGTACATGTTCCCAAGCCGATCACATTTTGAAACTACTATTTCAAACACTTAGAATAGATTACAGTACTCTATTTAGATCATATACTACATCACCCGTATATGATCCTGTACCTTGTTCTCTCCATTTCATATATGCACTGACTGTATCACATTGCCTATATTGTCTGTCTCTTTACATTGCTTGTCTCTTTATTTTACCATTGCATTTATTTATTGTCTTCTCTCAGTATCTAGCATCATATGCTTATTGTTTTATAGTCCTTATCAATTAAATGGAACTGTTATTTGAGATTGTACTTTGCTCCTTCCTGACTGGAAATATTTTTCCAGACTATGCCTTAGAGGACCGGTGTCCGACACTTTATGGACCATATGATGAGTAGCTGTAACTTGGGCTTGGTAGTTTAGTTGTGATTCCGGGAGGTCTAGCCGGAATCACTAGTTTTTCTAGTTAGTTCTTTTAGTAGACTATTTGGTACCGGATTTGTCTCTGGCATTCTTGTTGAGACATGGATATTTGTTGAGTTAGATTATTACATTTAGTCTTGTGTTGTATTTAATTTTATTTGTTCGATATCTTATCGTGCTGTAGTCATGTGATTGAGTATGTGTTCATATTATATTGTGTCATCCGTGCCTCCTTATGGAGATTTGATGCTCGTGTGAGATTGTTTAGATAGTATCATGACCTTGACAGCGTTTTACCGCCGATGCTGCGGCGTAGGCTGGACGTACCCGCGTACTCGTGCCCCAATTCCGGGTGTGGGTCGTGACACAAGGCGATATTGTTAAACACCAAAGTTATCATCGAAATAACCAAGTTACAGCGAAAGTAGTTTTTTGTACCAAGCACACATCAGAGTAATAAGCAGCGAAGCTCACGATAGGGTCCAAATGAAATACCCCGAAGGCAATGCCACAAAGGCGATGCCACGAAGGCGATGAAATAACTCTTGCTCTTTTCTCTAGCCCACAAAGTTACTTATAGTTCATACATCATGTCCTGTATATCCAAGCAGCGCTACTACGCCTGCGTACCTGAAATAATACCCACAAACGTGGGTCAGTACACAGTCGTACTGGTGAGCGGGATAACCCACTCGTCTAAGCCGACACTAAGTAAAATAGTGAATGCAAACAGTTATATGGTGATCTTTCTAGTTGAATCCTAGATTCGTTTCATGGCATAGGGATGACATGTTAAGGAAAGCTGTAAAGCAGTTTAAGCATGCAAGCATTCAACTCAAACCAATCGACAAGCAAATATATAAGCAACCCGAAGGATTCTAGCATGCAACCCGTCCTACTCAATGCCATCGCTTGCACGATAACATATCAAACCATTCTCAAGCCTCAAATATCCATCCTCAACCAACATTTACAATTCCAATCTCGTTAGTGCACACTCTTGCCGAGGCAAGGTGGCCGCGCCTACACGAAAGCCAAACCAATAAAAGAAAAGCAAGCCAACACTAATCTATATGAAGTCACTGGCCAAGCCATAAAGGACGTTGATAGGACTGATCAAATGTGGTTCTATTCGAAACAGCGCTAAGTAGCTAACCCACATGGATCGCATCCAACCGCCGGCACCGCGCCCAAGGCACGTTACCAAATTGTTTCCTCCATGGCCGAACGGTCCCGGTGCCACAGAGCCGTCCCGTTCGAGGAGACAAAACCCCGTGCAACACAGGTTGTCCGTGACATGCAGACACCAAGTAGGTATGACGAGAGGATCGAACATTCTCACCCCACCAAGCGATCCTAGACTCGTTCAACCAAATATCCAACCAAAATATCCATGACCATTCTTCCAACATATAGCCCAAGGCACCAAATCCAAGTATTTCCATATGCCTCTTCTCAACACAGTATTTCCAAATTGGTGCAACACCAATGCTCAAAACAATCCCATGGCACAGTACCCCAACAGTGGCACAATGCCCTCGCCGATGCAGTTGTTCGGTTTTGAACCACAACTGCTCGTTTTGCAAGACAAAGCGACCAAGTGATACTCGTGCACGGATGCACGCTCGCTCGCCCGAATTCTCGATATTCCTAATGCTTCAATGTATCATTCCAACTGTCCAAGCATAATCCCAATTATCCAACCAACTGCCTCAATTGCAATATTCCAACTCTAGCTCCAACTATCCAACGCGTAAATCAATTCAAGCCACAATCCTACCAAGCAAATGATGTACACTCTATGCATGCCTCAGTGTAGTGATTCCCAATATTTCAGCCCAAGTGTTCAAGCCTTTACGTGTTTTCCATATTATTAGGCATGAAGGAGTAGAAGAGAAGGGAAAGAGCCCACTTACAATATTTGATTCCGTTAAGCATCATGTCCTGTCGATACGGCCAATCCCTTGAACCCGTGGTCCGATACAAGCGCGATCTACTCAACTGGTATGACCGTGCGAGCAGGCCGTGCTCTACAAATCATTCGACCGATCGGACTAAGGAAGACGGCATTATCGTTCCAATCCAGCTATCTCAGTACTGCTCTGAACGAACACCTGATTTCCATCGAACTCGCTAGCCATCTGTACATGAAACCAACTCAATCAATACTTTTTCCCAAAATCCAACAAATCAAATGTAACCAGCATTTGTTTCATTCAATCCGGCTCAGCGTAACGCACCGTGCGGTTGCGGGCGTTACATGGCGCACTTTCTCTTGGTTTCTCCAGAGAGAACTTTGATTGAATACGCACCAAAGTGCGCCAACTGGATTTTCTCTCAAAAGTGTGCCACTGACTCAAGAAGTGTGACTGGCGCACTTTTGTTAGGAGACTCATGAGTGCAGTATGATTAGTACACACGAAGAGTTGGGACAACACACAAATGCGTCCAAAGTAAAATATACATATTTCTATACTAAAGAGGTTCTCTTGCATACTCTTCACAAAGCACTTTCTTCTTCTCCAGTCAGCCATTTTGGTGTACGTATTGTATCAAGTTTCAGCACTGAACTTAGTTTGATTCGAAATCAAGCACATCCAAAAGCAAAGTTACATAAAATAAGGTGCTCTACACTATGAGCTAATTAGTTTTATAAAACACAAAGTTTTGGGAGATTAAACCCCAGAAAAATAAAAGTGAACCCACCCAAGTACTGAAAGTATATATACTGAAGGATATTGCTGGAAAAAAACTTCAACGGTGAAGTCTATTTTTTGCATTATATAGTAGAATATATATTTTTTGCATATATATATATATATATATATATATATATATATATATATATATATAGGAAAAAAAGGATATGAGCCATAGGCTCATATTCCTATATGAGCCAATGCACCTGTGGACCTATAGAAATGAAGTGTACTAGTGCACATAGGTGCACATGTGATGTAGGAATTCATTCCTATTGGTAGTCCACATGTGCATGACTCATATAGGAATATGAGCAGCCTATGGCTCATATCCTGTTTACCCATATATATATATAAATATATATATATATATATATATATATATATATATATATATATATATATACTCCTATGATGCATTCCCAAGCATCTCCACGTTTACAACAGTTGAATCTTGTTTAAGTCATATAATATTAACCGTTGATTTGAATCATTCAAATCAATGGTTAAGATTAGATGACTTAAACAAGATACAACAGTTGATAACATGAAAATTCATGGGGATGCTTAGAGATGCCAAAAATTAGAAATGTGGAACCCTCCTCATATATATATATATATATATATATATATATATATATATATATATATATAGTGAATGACTTTTAACCTAGTGGTTAAGACCGATGCATATTACCTAGGAAGTTGCGGGTTCGAGCCTCCTGGACGCCATTTAATTCCCCTTTAAGGGAATTAGGTGGTGAGTTGGTGATGTCTGCAGCACAAGTGTGGTGCAGGTGCGGGCCTACAGGCCTAGATGTGTGGGATCTTCGGACCGGAATGTGGTGGACCTTCGGACAGAGTTTGTAGGAATGTGGTGGGCCTTCGGGCCGAGTTTGTATGCCTTCAGGACATAGTAGAAGTACAAGCCAGGAGTATGTACCTCTTCCAATATATATATATATATATATATATATATATATATATATATATTGCTTTTTTTACGAAGGCATTAAAGGTCCTTCATTTGGAATGAAAGGAAATGATAAATGTGGGGAATGTTTTTCGTAAAGTTTGTGAATTGTGTGGTGAGCTGTTGTGAATTAATATGAGGACCACAGAAGAAGTACTAGCCTAAAGATTAACAGGCCATTTACAAGTATTTAATGTGAGTTTAATGACTAATAAGGAGGGTTTTTTTTTATCGTTAGAATAGGTAATAAAGAGAGAGTTTTAGGCCATAAGAAAGGAACTTTGGTTTTTTTTTTTTTTTTTTTTCAAATACAGAACCAACCGTTGTATTTGCATGGAATTAATGTCAGGAAAGAAACCCACTTTAATGTCCAAACAGCTTGTTTAAAGCAGTCAGTGTATATTGGTTACCCAGATCCCTTGACCTTCTTTATAAACATAATAATAATAATAATAATAATAATAATAATAATATTATTATTATTATTATTATTATTATTATTATTATTATTATTATTATATATATATATATATATATATATATATATATATATATATATATATATTTTGGTGAATGGTGAATGCTGTCCAACTTTGGCAGCACTATATATACATAAATATAATGTTTAGAAATTTGACCACGGCAACGTATAATTCAATGCTAGGTACTCTCAATCTGACCTGGGCCATATAATTCAATGCTAGGTACTCTCAATCTGACCTGGGCCATACCATTCATGGCAACTCTCCTATTATATAAACCTGATCATTCTATCATTTCTTCCTCACAATTAGTTACCACCACCCTAGCTGCCTTGCTTCTAGCTTCTTCTCACTTAACATATATACCATCCAAATCCGATCGATGTCGACGATGAGTTGGGACACAATCCCAGAGTCGCGACGTGGTAGCGGCCCTGCTGCGGTGCTTGCAATCGGCACTGCCAACCCAGACAACATTGTGTACCAAGCTGACTTTCCGGACTACTACTGCAGAGTGACGAGGAGCGAGCATCTCACTGAGTTAAAGGAGAAATTGAAGAGAATATGTAAGATCGATCGATCCATCCATCCATCCATCTTTGTACAGTAAGATCGAGTTTAGAAGAAGCAGTAGTAGTATATATGATACATTAATATTATATTTGATTAATTTGTTGTTGCTATGCTATGCTATGCTATGCTATAGGTGACAAGTCCATGATTGACAAGCGATACATATATCTCACAGAGGAGATGCTAAAGAAGTACCCCAACATTTGTTCCTACGAGGCTCCTTCTCTCAACGATCGCCAAGATATAATGATCAGAGAAATTCCCAAGCTAGCGAAAGTTGCAGCCGACATCGCCATCAAAGAATGGGGTCGTCCCGTATCTGAAATCACTCATCTCATCTTCGTCACCACGGCTGGCGCCGACATGCCTGGCGCCGACTACCAACTCATAAAGCTGCTCAACCTCAGCCCCTCTGTTGGCCGTGTCATGCTCTACCACCAGGGTTGTTTCTCTGGTGGCACCATCCTCCGTGTAGCCAAGGACCTAGCAGAAAACAATCGGGGGGCACGTGTCCTGGCCGTATGTTCCGAAATCACTGTTTCAACCTTCCGTGGGCCTTGCGAGACAAATATAGGTAGCCTTGTCGGACAGGCTATATTTGGAGACGGCTCCGCTGCAATCATCGTTGGCTCTGACCCTGACCCTGCTGCTCTTGAGCGTCCCCTCTTTCACATAATGCATGCATCCGAAACTATTCTCCCAGACTCCGAGGGCAGCATAGAAGGTCACCTAAGGGAAGTCGGTTTAACTTTTGGCTTATCAAAGCGCGTACCGGACTTAATTGCAAAGCACGTCCAAGAGAGGTTGGACCACGGATTCGGGTCTTTGGGGGTTAATGTGGACTGGAATTCCATCTTCTGGGCGCCACATCCCGGTGGTGCTGCAATTCTGGACCGCTTGGAAGAGAAGTTGGGCCTGGAGAAACACAAATTGAAGACCACAAGAGAAGTTCTCAAGCAATTTGGGAACATGTCCAGCGCATGTGTGTTCTTTATACTGAACGAGATGAGGAAGAAATCTGCGGACCAAGGAAAGGCGACCACCGGAGAGGGAATGGAGTGGGGAGTCTTGATGGGCTTCGGACCGGGACTCACGGTGGAAACAGTTGTGCTGCGGAGTGTGCCAATCTTTTAATTATGCTATGCTCAAAAAATATGCAAGCCTTGCTTGTTTCAATAGCCTCTTTGGGGTGTATGTACGTGTTATATATCCCATTGCTTGTAAGCCTTAATTAAATAGGGTCACAAATTAATTTTCATAGTTTGCGTGCATGGTCAACAACAATAACATCAACTTCAATTTCAATTGTGTGTTTACTCTTCTGGTGCATGATCACAAATTTACATATAGTTGCGTACGTGGTGATCAACATCAATTGTACAAGGAATGTATCCCTTTTTCCGAACACACTCCGGTTAATGGTAAGAGTGTCCTCGAAGAAGCTTTGAAGCTGCGAACCTCCTATGATGCTCAATCCCTAAACCAACATGCCATCGACAACCCTCTAGTAAACCTACAACCAAACGAAGATTCGGGTTGACTGGGCCTCAGACCTGGCCTGTGACTGGGCTAGTCCGAGCCGAGTCGATCGGGTTGGGGAATCGAACTTGATTCAACCCAAATTTTGGGTCAGGCCAAACCAGGATTGGACCTACGGGCCGCAAACATTAACCCAGTCTTAATTCAGGTTCTATGTGGACCGGGTCAGCCAGTTGACCGGGCCGGCCCAACCCGAATTTGTTCGCGTCGTGTCCGGACCGGATTTCGTGCCACCCGGTCCATTACACACCTTGAGCTGTATTCCAGCGAGTCACAAGCATGTCGCAATCAAAATGGTCGATTGTATTGATTGTTAGTTTTGGAGCTGTCTTGGGTGATTGATAATCAAATTGAAATTATGGGTGGATTTTCATGCCAAAGTTGGAATTTTTTTTTTTTTTTAGATGTCCGACGATACACATGGAATTTTGTGCATGCTGCATTGCATGCTATTTGGACACACTGTCTCACACCTCCCCCGCGGTTTAATCCCGAAACCATCCGCCTAGGTAGAAAGGTTATACCTCTTCTCACTGACCACAAGAGCCGGTTGAGTTCGGTATGCCAAAGTTGGATTGTTATTCGGAATTGTGTTATTGACAATAGATTGATTGATAGTGGGTGGACCCTGGATTAACTTAATGTTGGTATTTTTGCCTTTGGACTAGTAAGTATAGTCCAACATTGGCTACACCACCAAGTGGGTATCTCAATACAATATTTTGTATGTGTTAAGGTGTGCACATGGGATGTGGTGGGCACATGGGTGCCATGTGGGGGTGCTTTATTAGGAGAAAAAAGGATTAACTCATCCATGAAAGTTTTTAAGCTTTTTGTCATACTCTTGGATATTATTCCATAGGAGCTAAGCCCCAAAGGAGCTTAGCGACTAGGACTCGGACTTGGGCTCAATGGCGCAAAGTGGTGCTTTGTTGGCACACATTGCAGTTAGCACGTTGAGCGGGTGCTGAGCGGGTACTGAACGGACGCTGAGCGAGCTATGCATTGGACTACGATTGTGGGATAACATTTTTGTATATTGGCTTTTTAGTCCCACATCGGAAAAAAAAGGAGAATGGGCTTCCATCATTCCCTATATAAAGAGACCTCTAGCCTCCTTTTAAGATACACCAAAAAATTAAGAAATATGAGTCCATCCGTTCGAGTCACACAAAGAGGTGACTACGAGCGTTCCAGAAGTTCTCTGGTAAACTTGTTGGCTCCTGGAAGAATATATCGTTAGAGGACGAATCTTGCTTTGAGCAACGGTAGTCTTCACCGCCCCAGCAAGAATAATTTTATTCAGTCGTCTTCTCATTTTTCTTCTTTGTTCGTTCTGTCTGATTTCAATTGTGTTTTCCAAGAAAGAACGAAGGTTTTTTTTGTTTTATTGTTTCTTGTTCTATCTCAATTGCAATTGTGTTTGCAAGGAAGAACATTAACGCTTGTTTCTGCCAGTTGGTTTCTGGAGTTGGCACTCGTTTTGAGTTTAGATCTCCGTTCAGGAAGATCTTGTACCATCCTAACATGCTCGTTCAGAGTTTTGTTGCTACCTTCCTAGCAAGCTCGTTCAGAGTTTTGTTTCTGACATTTGTTCAATCCATCTGAAGATCTGTCTCAGGGAATAACAATCTCAAAGCAAGATTCAAGTAAGATGGAGAACAACCGTGCAAGTCTTCTCGACACAAGTTTTAACAAACTTGAAAAGTTTAACGGGGAGCATTACAATATCTGAAAGAGAAAGGTCAGCCTTAATCTTCAACTCGTAGATATGGACTACGTGTTAACAGATCCTGAGCATGTTATTCCGGAGAGTGAAGATGTTATTGTTCGGATGGTTGCAACTGCAAGAACTAAGCAGAACAACCTCCATGAGAGACAGCAACCTCTACAAATTGCTGATTCTCAACTCCATGGAGGATACTCTGGCGGAGTCATACAGCAAGACGGACCATCCAAAGGTCGTCTGGGAGGCTCTTGAAAAATATTATAAGGAGGATGAGAACCGTAACGAGATCCATGTGACTCAAAAAACTTGAGGATGATGGGAAGCCATGTGTCGACTCTTACGTCGTGGGAGTGATTGTTGCCAAGCTCTCGCCTGGTTGGAGCAAGTTTATCTCAGACATACACCAAAAGAAGATGGAGGTGAGTCTTGATCAACTACTGCACAATATCCATATATGAAAGATGAGATAAGGGATCAAAACAAAGTAGACACACTGTCCTAACAGTTGGCAAAGGCCAACTTGGTGTATGCTGGTGACTGCAAGGGGAGGCAAAAGGCATCTCATAACAAGAAAAATGAATTCAACCATCTGAAGATGAAGTCGGCATCATTCAAACCAAAGCCCAAGAACGATGGGGCTTGTTTCAACTGCGACAAGAAAGGCCATTTTAGCAGAGACTGCAGACACAAGTCCAAACAGAAAGAGCAATGTGAGCCTAACAAAGTTGCCATGATTACGCAGGTTGCTACGACTGACGTCGACACCGACTGGTGGGTGAACACTAGCGCATCCTTCCATGTTTGCTCAAAGAATGAGTTATTCACCACCTATAAACCTACATCTAAGAAGGTTATGGTGGCCGACAAGTCACAAGCTGAAGTACATGGGATCGGGACAGTGGTACTGAATCTGACTTCGAGGAAGTCGCTGACTCTTCAGGATATGAAGCATGTACCGGTGATAGCCAAGAACCTGATCTCAGAAAGTTGGCTTTGCAACGCAGGCTTGAGGATAGACATCAATGTTAGGCAGATGGTGATGTCCTATAAAGGAACACACTTCGGAAAAGCTTTATGTACCGAAGGAATGTTTAAACTTCAACTTGTAACTCTTGCCATTACTATAAATGCAGTCTCTTCTTCTAGTTATTCTCTTGATTTATGGCATAATAGACTAGGACATGTTAATTATAAAAGAATAAACAATATGTCTAGTCTAGGACTTATCTCCAAATATGGGGGTAAGGAGAAGGAGAAGTTTGAGGTCTGTGTGCAGACAAGGATCACAAAAAAATTATTCAAACGGGTAAACCGAAGTACAGATCTTCTGAAGATGGTGTACTCAGATATCTGTGACTTCAAACAGTTCTCCACAAAGGTCGGGATAAAGTATTTTGTTACTTTCATCGACGACTACTCAAAGTATGTGTTTGTCTACCTGCTCAAGTCAAAACACAAAGCATTTGAGAAGTTCAAGGAGTTCAGGACTGAACATGAACGTCAAATTGGACAACAACTCAAGAGACTCAGAAGTGATCGAGGTAGAGAGTATAGGTCTATTGAATTCGCATCATTCTACAAAGAATATGGAATTGTCAATGAGACAACTGCTTCGTATTCTTCTCAATCAAATAGAGTAGCAGAAAAGAAAAATAGGACGTTGACAGAGATAATAAACTCTATGTTGTTAACTGCTGGTCTTCCAAACTATTTTTGGGGAGTATACTGTGCTAACGGATACATCATTCTGAACAGAGTGTTGTACACAACTTTCGATATCACTCCTCATAAACTCTGGTTTAAGGTCAGACCCAACTTGAATGTCATTCGAGTGTGGGGGTGTCTAGCGTATGTGAAGATCCCGGACTTGAAGATTCAGAAGCTGGGGACGAGGACTACAAAAGTTATATTCTTGGGATATGCTGAAAAGAGTGATGCTCTGAGGTTCCTTAATATCGAGTCTAACTATATCATTGAATCTCACGACGTAGAATTCTTCGAAGATAAATTTATAAGGCACAAGAACGTTGTTATCGCAAACATTTCAAAGAATGATGTGAGTGCACGGAGGGTAACGGTTCCAATGAAGATGTAGTCCAAGAAGAAGTTGTCTTTCCAGAGACAACATTCGAACTAGAACTCGTAGAACCAAGAACTAAGCGGGTAAGAAGACAGAAGGACTTCGGAGATGATTTCGTCACCTATCATGTAGAAGCATATTCGCTTACCTATGATGAGGCGATGAAGACCAGAGACGTTGTCTTCTAGAGGAAGGCTATAAATGATGAGTATGACTAAATAACCTCCACCAACACTTGGGTGTTGGTCGATCTGCCTGAAAGAGCTAAACCAATCGGATGCAAATGGATCTTCAAGAATAAGATGAAGGCCGATGGAACTGTTGACAAGTTCAAGGCAAGGCTGGTAGCCAAGAGGTTTTCTCAGAAGCGGGGGATTGACTACTTCAACACATATGCTCCAGTAACGCGGATGACGACCATCAGGATATTGGTTGCTATAAGTGCAATCCATAAGCTAGTTATACATCAAATAGATATAAAAATAGCATTCTTGAATAGTGAGTTGATCGAAGAGATTTAGATACAACAACCAGAAGGATTCATCGTCAAGGGACTTGAAGACAAAGTCTACAAGTTAATAAAATCGTTATACGGTCTGAAGCAAGCTCCCGAGATATGGTATGAGAAGTTTGATAAAGTTATAAGATCAAATGACTATAGGGTTAATAAGACGGACAAGTGTGTTTACACAATGTTCGCTGACGGGAGAGGAGTCGTCGTTTGTTTATACTTGGATGACAAGCTAATTCTAGGTACGGATCTAGCACGTGTCACTGAGTCAAAGAAGTTTTTCTCATCTAAGTTCAGTTTGAAGGACTTAGGGAAAGCTTATGTTATCCTGGGGATAAAGATCATCTGGATGGACACTGGAGTGGCATTGTCACAGTCATATTATATTGAGAAAATGCTCATACGCTATGGATATCAGGATCTTCCAGGGATTGATATAACATACAAGTCTGACAAGAAGCTGAAGCCAAATCTGGGGAAAAGTGTCAGGCAACTAGAGAATTCAAGCGTCATCGGGAGTTTGATGTATGCAACAACTACCACAAGACCTGACATATCTTTTACCATAGGGATGCTGAGTCGGTTCACGAGCAATCCAGGTGTTGAGCACTGAAAAGCTGTGAAGAGAGTAATTAGATATCTCAAAAGGACTCAGAATTATGCACTGTACTACAGCGAATATCTGACAGTAGTGGAAGACTTGAGTTATGCAAGCTGGTATTCAGAAGTAGAGAGCGAAAGGTCCATAGGAGGATACATCTTCTCCATTGGTGGAGCTGTTATATCGTGGAAGTCGAAGAAGCAGACAATGCTCTCTTATTCCTCGATAGAATCTGGGTTCTATGCATTGGCGGTTACAGCGGATAAAGCAGAGTGGCTTATGATCTCATGTATGATCTTTCAGTGATTGGTGCACAAATTTTGGCAGTACCGATATGCTGCGACAACCAGGCGACTATAGTAGTGGCATCAAATGACCTCTTCAATGGTAAGAAGAGGACTGTGCGCCTGAGGCACAGGCCAGTGAATGATCTTATTAAGACTGGAGTCATTGTCGTGATTGACGTTCAGAGCCAGGAGAATCTGGCCAATCCGTTCACCAAAGGTCTCAAGCGCTAGCTGGTCGAGGATACATCAATTAAAATAGGCTTGAAGACATTATGATATTATGTCTTTGTAATTCTACCATAAAGTTTTATGCTATTAGTTCAAAGAGAAATCTACTAGGCAACTAGCTTTTGGTTCAAAGAAGGATTATTGACTGGAAGAATATTAGGAACATTGGGTAGTCCTTTGAGACATTGCAGGGTTTTGGACCCAGAACCACTGTTGTCTACTATCTATTCTCTTAGTAGAATAAAATCATGTAAGAGGATGGCTTAGATGCCTTAATGAGTTCTAGGACATTTGGAATGTTCGACGTGCTTTACAGAAAGCATGGTAGCACAATATTACAAAGGAGCAGAGAACTCCATGCTATAGTAGGTGACACCACCATTAGGTTCCTCGATAGGATAATGCCTCGGCTTCGCGAGCCATGTCACAGCGGCGTAGCACCGCATATAGGCAGGTGGCCTAATGCTGTAAAATAAAGAGTGCTAGACAAGAGTACTAAGAGGCCGGTGTCCTCATGTTACAGTAGTGTAACACAACTAAGAGGTACCTATAGGGGGTAAAGCCATATCTACGCGAGCCATGTCAAAGCGGTGTAACACCGCAAGGAAGCATAAGGCTTCATGCTGGGTAGTTGGGCACTACAAAGAGGCTAGGACCTCATGCTACAGTGGATGACACAACAATGAGGTGGGACCTCGGCTTTGGGCCATGTCATAGCGGAGTAGCATTGAAAGAAAGTGCAAGGCTTCATGCTAATGACTCTTTAAAAGAACTCACCTAGAGTGTATGAAAAGATATATAGGTCGTCTCTTAAGGGTAAACTTATAGATGCCCAAGATATATAGACCAAAATCAGGCATACACATGGCCTTTAATGTGCAACCGGAAGCACAGATGATATCATTGTGTGAGTGGAAAGAACTGCAGCTACGGTGCATAATTCAAGGCTTAGTCCATTCTTGTATCATACTGTTATTCGACCCATGTGAAAAGATTCAAGTCGAAGTAACATCTATCCTAATACATGATGGACAGTCACTGTGGGGAACGCTCAACCCATATATTGAGATATGTGGAGGATTGTTGGTGTTTTTGTCTTTGGACTAGTAAAGATAGTCCCACATTGGCTACACCACCCAATGGGTATCTCAATATAATACTTTGTATGTGTTGAGGTATGCACATGGGGTGTGGTGGGGCACATTGGTGCCATGTGGGGGTATTTTATTAGGAGAAAAAATGATTAACTCCTCAATGAAAGCTTTTAAGATTTTTGTCATGCTCTTGGATATTATTCCCTAGAAGCTAAGCCTCAAAGGGGCATAGCGACTCGGACTTGGGCTCAAGGGCGCAAAGTGGCACTTTGTTGGCGCATTTTGCATTTAGCACATCAGCATCGTGGCAAGGTGCTTGTGCACTTTTGTTGCGCTAGTGCGCTCGTTTAATGCTTGAGTTGCATGCGCGTATTGTATGCGCGTGTTGCATGAACGGGCGCTGAGCGGGTGCTGAACGGGTGTTGAGCGGGTGCAGAACGGACGCTGAGAGGGCTATACATTGGGCTGCAATTATGGGATAACAAATTTTTATATTGGCTTTTTAGTCCCACATCGGAAAGAATATGAGGATGGGCTTCCATTATTCCCTATATAAAGAGTCATCTAGCCTCCGTTTGAGATACACCAATCCAAAGGAGTCTGTTTGAGTCACACAAAGAGGTGACTACGAGCGTTCCAGAAGTTCTCTCGTGAACTTGTTGGCTCCTGGGAGCAGATCGTCGAAAGAGGACGAATCTTACTTTGAGCAACGGTGGTCTTCACCGCTCTAGCAAGAATAATTTTAATCTGTCTTCTTCTCCTTTTTTTCTTTGTTCGTTATGTCTGATTGCAACTGTATTTTGCAAGAAAGAACGAAGGTTTTTGTTTTATTGTTTCTTATTATATTTTAATTGCAACTGCATTTGCAAGGAAGAACAAAACTTATTTCTCCCAGTTGGTTTCTGAAATTAGCACTTGTCTTGAATTTAGATCTCCGTTCAGGAAGATCTTGTATCATACTAACTAGCCCGTTAAGCATTTTGTTGCTACCTTCCTAACAAGCTCGTTTAGAGTTTTGTTTCTAGCATCTATTCAATCCATCTGAAGATCTGTCTAAAGAACTAACACTTAACTGGGTTTTGAATGACCTCCTATGAGATAGCATTATCCCGGTAAATAAGTAAAAGATTCGCACAGCTGGATGTAGCAATTAGACGCCTATTTTGAGTTATGCCATTATAAGAGATTGGTTGTAGGAGTTGTATCTTGACTCATGAAATAAATAGAGTATTGGTTACTCTAAAATCTCTAGTATTGGACGATAGTTAACAATTGAGATATATTCAAGTTTGAAGGCAATACTAGAATATTAGGATGTGTAAGGAAGTTGTGAAGAAGTTGGCAAAGTTGTCGAATATTTGTGCTGGCAGCAGCACCTTTAGCATTCCAAATACAAACAACTTATCCATGCTGGCAACCATTTCCTGTATTGTTTAAACTTTGTGCTCATTACAGACCAAGACTCAAGGAGTAACTTTGTGCTCATGTTTAAACGTGTACTGTTAGTAGACCAATTCTCAAGGGGAACACTTGGCTATCCATGTTTGTAGGAAATGTCGTTATGCTTTGTTATGCTTATAAAAGCAAATGAATAAATGTAGAAACAATATCTGAGCAAATAAAATCCTCTCTCCCTTTGTATGCTGGTTCATCTTCCTGTCACATTCTTTTGCGTAGCTTGCACAGAGACTGTCAAGTGGTATCAGAGCCATGTCGTCTGATGCGGACGGGAATCCATTCACACCTCCATCAGTGTCAGCGTCGAGTCCAGCGAGCGGCTCGAGTGTGGCAGGCACCCTGGTGATCCCGAAGGTGTTTCAGGAGTCCGGTGGGACGCAGTATCCGCAACTCACGCGTGCAAACTACGATGAATGGGCCCTGGTGATGCAGTGTATGCTGGAGGCAAGAGGTCTCTGGACGGCGGTGCATACCGGGACGACGGAGCGGAATCTGGATATGAAAGCGATGGAGGCTCTCCTACGTTCTGTCCCGCCAGTGATGATCTTATCACTGGCGATCAAGGCGACGGCGCGGGAGGCATGGCAGTCTTTGAAGACGGTGTACGTCGGCAGCAATCGCATCAAGAAAGCGAAGGCGCAGTCGCTGCGCAAACAGTACGAACAGCTGGCATTCCGGGACGGTGAGGGCGTGGACTCGTTCGCCATGCGTCTCACTACTCTATCTAGCGCTCTCGCCGTACTCGACGACACGATCTCCGAGGACAAGCTCGTCTTCAAGATGCTGGCGGCGGTTTCCAAGAAGTACAGCCAGATCGCCCTGGCTATAGAGACCCTTTTGGATCTCGATGTGCTCACCATTAAGGATCTAACGGGGAGGCTTAAAGCAGCGGAGATCAGGGACGAGATCGAGAGTGGCAACACCTCGGGCGGTAAGTTACTGCTTACAGAGGAGGAGTGGGCTACTCGTAAGATACAGCAGAGAGGCGGCTCGTCCAGCAGGGGCACCGAAAACGACGGCCAGAAGAAGAAGTGGCGTATCCCGGAGAGGGACTCGGGAGCGCGCGATCCTAAGCCGAGCGGCGAAAGGAGCGGCTTCGGTGCAACTCGCGACAAAAAGTGACGTTATTGCGGAAAACTAGGCCACTGGGATCGTGAATGCCGCAAGAAGAATAAGGACGAGGCCCTTTTGGCGCAGGTGGAGGAGGACGAACCGGCCCTTCTGATGGCGCAGGTGTGCGCAATCACCGAGACGCTCGACACCCACGCCGAGGTGACCGTGTAGGTGATGCTCAACGAGGAGTGCACCATGGTAAAGCTTGGGGAGCGGGAGGACACCGACAATGTGACCTGGTACTGTGACACGGGAGCATCTAACCACATGACGGGCGTGCGGGCAGTTTTCTCCGAGCTCGACACCGACGTGCGGGGCAGCGTCAAATTTGGCGACGGTTCCGTCGTTGACATCCAAGGCCGAGGCACGGTGGTGTTCATGGTCCAAGGAAGAGAACATCGAGCCCTCACCAATGTCTACTACATTCCCCGGTTGCGTAGCAACATCGTCCGCATCGGGCAATTAGACGAGACCGACTGCTCCACGCTAATCGAGGATGGAATACTTCGAATCCGTGACAAACAACGCCGCCTCCTTGCAAAGGTATCACGTACTTCAAATCGTCTATATATCCTTCCATTATGGATCGCACAGCCGGTATGCCTCGCGGCACAATGCTCGGACATGGCGTTTCGCTGGCATGCGCGCTACGGCCATCTACACTTCAACGCCCTTCGTCGCCTGAGCAGGAAAAAAATGGTGGACGGCCTTCCGCACATTGATTATGTCGATCAGTTATGCGATAGCTGTCTGGCCGGGAAGCAGCAATGCACTTCATTTCCCCGGCACGCCAACTATCGCACCACCGACCCTCTCGACTTGGTGCACGCGGACTTGTGTGGTCCCATATCATCGGCGACACCTGGCGGGAAGCGCTACTTCCTTCTCCTCGTCGATGACTATAGCAGGTTCATATGGATCAAGCTGCTGAGATCCAAGGACGAGGCGAGCGAGGCGATCAAACGAATTCAGGTTGTGGCGGAGGTCGAGTCGAAGTGCAAGCTTCATGTACTACGCTCAGACCGTGGCGGCGAGTTCACGTCGAACGATTTCAACGACTACTGCGAGCGCCAAGGCATTAAGCGCCACCTCACCGCGCCTTACTCGCCTCAGCAAAACGGCGTCGTCGAGCGCCGGAACTAGACTGTGGTAGCTATGGCCTGAAGCTTGCTCAAGGCGAAGAGCATGTCGGCGGCATTCTGGGGGGAGGCGGTGACCACGACGGTGTACCTGCTAAACATGGCGCCAATAGCCGCAGTGAAGGGAAAGACGCCATATGAGGTGTGGCATGATAAGCGCCCCGATGTAAGTTTCTTACGTACTTTTGGTTGCATTGCTCATGTGAAGATGGTGCAGCCAAATTTAAAGAAACTTGACGATCGGAGCAAGAAAATGGTGTTTGTTGGCTACCAGGCGGGGTCCAAGGCTTACAGGGCCTACGATCCAGTCGGTCGTCGCTTGTATGTCACCCGCGACATCTTCTTTGACGAGGCGGGGCAGTGGGACTGGATGCACACCGACATCGACGCCAGCCTCATCGGGATCGGCGAGGCATTCACTATTGAATTTCCCCACGAGCTTATTCCCGGCACGTTCATTTCGGCCGGGAACGGAGGTCCATCGCCAGAGGCTGTGGGCGCAGCCACACCCTCATCGACGTAGATGCTACCTCCACCCGAGCAGGCGGGAGTTGGTCACGCATCCCCACCACCGGTCGTGACGCCCGCTCGCACAATCGCGACATCAGCCGCAACGACGCCAGCGATTTCGACTCCTGAGACGACGGGTACGGCTCCGATCCGATTTATCTCATCGCCGTCATGAGGGACGCCCGATCCGCCAAATGAACCGCCGTGCTGATACCGCTATTTGTAAGACATCTATGAAGTTGAGTCGGTGCACCACCACGACTCTGAGGACCTCCTCCTTGCAATGGATGAAGAACCCTCTATTTTTTTAAAAGCAAAGAAACACTAGTGCTGGCGCCGAGCGATGCTGGATAAACTCGCATCCATTGAGGTGAATAACACCTGGCGGCTCGTGGACCTGCCTGCTGGTCACCGCCCCATTGGACTCAAATGGGTCTACAAGGCGAAGAAGGATGAGCACGGTGTCGTCATCAAGCACAAGGCCCGGCTCGTAGCGAAGGGGTATGTGCATAGGCACGGGATCAACTACGATGAGGTTTTCGCGCCAGTAGCCAGACTTGAGTCCGTCAGGGTGCTACTGGCGTTTGCCGGTCATGCAGGTTGGGTTGTCCATCACATGGATGTGAAAACGGCATTCTTGAACGGGGAGCTCGACGAAGAGGTCTACGTCACGTAGCCATCTAGTTTTGCAGCCGCCGACGAGGAGCAGAAAGTTTTTTGCCTACACAAGGCACTCTACGGGCTGAAGCAAGCGCCGAGGGCCTGGAATGCGAAGCTGGACAAGTGCATGTCCACACTCAGATTCAGCCGGAGTCCCTCGGAGTACGCCATCTACGTGCGTGGCCATGGCGAGGCAAGGCTGCTCGTGGGTGTCTATGTCGATGACCTCATCATCACGGGAAACAATGCAGACGAGATCGACAAGTTCAAGCGCGAGATAAGCAGCTCATTTAAGATGAGCGATCTCGGCTTGCTTTCTTTCTACCTTGGCATCAATGTACAGCAGAATGCAGACGGTATCACAGTGAACCAGTCTGCGTACGCAGCCAAGATACTGGAGAAGAGTGGCATGGGCGACTGCAACCCTTGCCATGTACCTATGGAGCCACGTTTGAAGCTCAGCAAGGATAGTGCTGCACCACCGGCAGATGCCACGGAGTACCGGAGCATAGTAGGAAGCTTGCGGTACCTCGTGCACACCCTGCCGGACTTGTCATTCGCAGTCGGGTATGTGAGCTGCTTCATGGAGAAGCCGACGACTGAGCACCTAGCGGCGGTCAAACACATACTCCGGTACATTGCTGGTACGCGGGGTTACGGTTGCCGCTACGAACGAGAAACAGAGGAGCCCCGGTTGGTCGGCTACTGCGACAGCGACATGGCCGGGGATGTTGACGACCGCAAGAGCACGACAGGCGTACTATTCTTCCTCGGCAACAGCGCTATCAGTTGGCAATCACAGAAGCAGAAGGTGGTGGCACTGTCATCCTGCGAAGCCGAGTATGTCGCAGCAACCACTGCCGCCTGCCAAGGCATCTGGCTCACACAGCTGCTGGCGGACATGAAGGGCGACGATATCAGATGTGTAAAGCTGAGCATCGACAACCAATCAGCAATCTCCCTCAGCAAAGATCCGGTGTTTCATGATCGCAGCAAACACATCCAGACGAGGTACCAGTTCATTCATGACTGCATCAAGGACGGGACAGCTGAGATAGAGTATGTCCGAACTGATGAGCAGCTCGTCGACATACTGACCAAGGCCCTGGGCCGGGTCAGGTTCCAGGAGCTTCGCTCCAAGATCGGGATGATCGTCATCAAGTAATCGCAAAAGTTTAGGGAGCGATTATTGTTTAAACTTTGTGCTCATTACAGACCAAGTCTCAAGGAGTAACTTTGTGCTCATGTTTAAACGTGTGATGTTAGTAGACCAATTCTCAAGAGGAACACTTGGCTATCCATGTTTGTAGGAAATGTGGTTATGCTTTGTTATGCTTATAAAAGCAAATGAATAAATGTAGAAACAACATCTGAGCAAATAAAATCCTCTCTCCCTTTGTGTGCTGGTTCATCTTTCTATTACATTCTTTTACGTAGCTTGCACAGAGACTGTCATCCTGCTCTTGTCCTCCCTTCCTTTTGCATAGTTGGTATCGTTTATTATATGAATTAGCAAACTGAATCTATGCAGCATCACTACTGCACTGCCCAAATGGCTTCTGTCCCATTCTCCAACCTCTCTCTCAAACGTATGTGCCTACAATAAGGGCTAATAATGGAGAAGGCCATGCATCAGCACCAGCAAGTGTCTTCTACGTCCTTTGTATAAAGAGAGTGTTGAGAGATTTCTTCTTCCACCCATCAATATTCAGTGAACCCATTATTTGGGTTCTTCTGATCACATTCTCCTCTGATCTCTTCTCATTTCCTCCTGATATTTTGTTACACCAAGACCGATTCCTCAGATATGTGATTGTTGGATTGTATTTTGTTTTTGGTTGAGCGTTATAAAAATGGTAACAATGGAATTCATAATTTAGTTCTACATGGATTAGAAAGTGAGATTATGAGATATAGATAATTAAAATTAGTTCATATCTTATATAAATTTTTTTTTTTTAAATATATAGACCAAGTTCAATATCATATTTTTTGGATCAATTCCAGTTCGAATCACAACTCGTATCCAATAGTGACCCATCTCTTTTAGAGACACTAAGGAGCTGTGTCGTTCTTATTTCTTAAGCAGGAGAAGACAAAGGGTTGCCGGCCGATATCCTTCCAGTTTATTCCTCGATTGAGGTATAACTAGTCGACATCTAACTCGGATAGATATTTGTAGTAATAATATGATGTATTTTTTATTTCTATTTCTAGTCTTATAATCAGACTTAAAATAGTTTAAAATTGAGCTGTTTAAGTCGTTTGTAATACTCTACTAACTATTTTTTTAAATAAATAATTATTTAACTACATAATATTATTGATTTACAACTAAACACTAATAACTCAGATAATAATTTTATTTTTTTGGTTGCTTGAGTTCGTTAGTATTTATAATATTTTTTTTTTTTTTTTTTACGCGCGTTCAATGCACACATTATATATATATATATATATATATATATATATATATATATATATATATATATATATATAAAGCCAAAAACTTTACAACAACTACAATTCTACCCAGAGGACAGAAAAATTATCTGGATACAAGGATCTCTATATCAGTTTCTATGTTTCTTTGTACAATATAACTACTAGTGGCAAGGCCTTCAAAGATATGTTTGTTACGTTCCTTCCACACATGTCATAGCAAGACCCCAAAATCTAGGCATATCTGTCTATATGCTCCTGCTCATGTACCTTTCAAAACTTCGACTTCGTTCAGGACAGACGAATGATCCCTAATGTTCAAGGTTCGGCAGGCCGAAGATGGCGCTTTGATGGTTCTAGATCTCCCAAACGTAGTCCCACTAGAAGAAGAGATGATCACTAGTCGACATCTAACTCGGATAGATATTTGTAGTAATAATATGATGTATTTTTTATTTCTATTTCTAGTCTTATAATCAGACTTAAAAATAGTTTAAAATTGAGCTGTCTAAGTCGTTTGTAATACTCTACTACCTATTTTTTTAAATAAGTAATTATTTAACTATATAATATTATTGATTTACAACTAAACACTAATAACTCAGATAATAATTTTATTTTTTTGGTTGCTTGAGTTCGTTAGTATTTATAATAATTTTTTTTTAATTTTTTTTTACCCACGTACAATGCACACATTATATATATATATATATATATATATATATATATATATATATAAAGCCAAAAACTTTACAACAACTACAATTCTGCCCAGAACACAGAAAAATTATTTGGATACAAGGATCTCTATATCAGTTTCTATGTTTCTTTGTACAATATAACTACTAGTGGCAAGGCCTTCAAAGATATGTTTGTTACGTTCCTTCCACACATGTCATAGCAAGACCCCAAAATCTAGGCATATCCGCCTATATGCTCCTGCTCATGTACCTTTCAAAACTTCGACTTCGTTCAGGACAGACAAATGATCCCTAATGTTCAAGGTTCGGCAGGCCGAAGATGGCGCTTTGATGGTTCTAGATCTCCCAAACGTAGTCCCACCAGAAGAAGAGATGATCACTGGACTCGTCGATAAGGCCACACAGGCAACACTTTTTCTCTGTGCAATATATCCCAAAATTACTCAGACGATCTCTAATAAGCAGGCGATTACAAATTATTTTAGAAAGGCATAAGGAGTTCTTGATCGTCGTTCCTTTAATCCAGACCACTTCCGTCCAGTCTACCTCATCATATGTAGGTCTGATTTGATTTAGAGTCGTCCGGAAACAAAATAAGCATTTAATTTTCCATGTCCTGCCAGACCCACTAATCCTCCTTGCCCCACCTATCAATGTCAACTGCTCGAATATTCTCCGCGTGAGCTGCCTCTGTCATACGATCAAGGGCGGAGCAAGAAATTATTCGAAGAGGGAACTGAAGCAAAATAATATCATGAAA
This sequence comes from Iris macrosiphon, assembly GCA_036927795.1. Taxonomy (NCBI): domain Eukaryota; kingdom Viridiplantae; phylum Streptophyta; class Magnoliopsida; order Asparagales; family Iridaceae; genus Iris; species Iris macrosiphon. The sequence goes on from JAYESA010000015.1 coordinate 43,623,425, forward strand.
AAAATAAATTCCTTAGCATATTGTGTTTAAAACACTATTTTCAATAGTGCTACTGCTGGGATTTGAACCCAACCCTCCACAAGCCCATACATTACTCTAACTACTACACCAAAGCAATTTCTTGTTACCTATTAAAAACTAATGTTTTTATTTTCAGCCTGAACTACAGTCCGGATTATCCCAGCTTATGCTCCGCCACTGCATACAATCTTGAAAATTCCAGTCTCCCTCATGAATGAGACAGTTTACCAAAGTTGATTCCTTTAGCTCGAAGCTAAGTCAACCCTCCCTCTCAATCAAACTTTGGTGGAACCAAGAGTCATGCCATAGGATATATATATGTGAGCTTATAATTTAGCAAACATTCATTAGATTAGATTAGAGGAATGTCTTTAATTTTCCTCATTAATTAATTAAGATTGTGGCCTGTTGAGGCGATATATATGTGATTAATTTGTAGGTGATAAAAAGCTGAGTGACAAATGGAAGGTGGGAAAGCAACCATACCCAGCAATGTATTCTAGCTTCTTTGGTGGAATTACACTTGATCCCGCCACGATGGCTATTCCAATTGATGATCACATGGTTCATAGAGGACATGGCGTCTTTGATACTGCTAAGCTACCCAGGAATGGGTGAGCACGATGTTAACATTAAACTATTTATCTCCTGCATGTGCTTTTTTTTATTCTTGTTCTTCTATTCTAGTGTGATATATCAATTAAATAGTCTGGATATATGGTGGACAGTAGCATGCAAATTTACTATATAGTTTAAGTATCAGAGAATTAGGTGTACAGAAATATTTTTTATTAATATTATCTATAAGATAAAAATTATCAAAATTCAAATAAAAATACAAATCGTCATTGCTAATAGTGGTACCAGTGCATGCACTTGCACCACCATTAGCAATGGTGGTATGGACATTATCACACCAGTGGCAGTGGTCTGCTTGAATACAGCTCTCAAGAAGAATTAATTTTAGTAGTATAATTAATTGCAGGTATCTATAGGAGCTAGATACTCATATTGACCGATTCCTGCGATCTGCAGCGAAAGCAAAGATTTCTTCCCCTTTCCCTGGTGAAAGCCTCCGAACTATTCTGGTCCAGATGACAGCAGCATCGAAGTGCAAGAAAGGATCAATCCGGTACTGGCTGACCCCAGGGCCCGGGGACTTCTTGCTGTCTCCTGCTGGGTGTCCCGAACCAGGATTCTAGCACTGGCTCCCAAGTTGGTGGAGAAGGGTCTTCTTAAGAGTGTGGGGACTGGCAATGTAACTCCTGATGATGCGAAGAATTCTGCTGAAATCATGTACGTGGGCAGTGGGCTTCCTATATTACCTATAGTACAATGGGATGAACAGGCCATAGGAGATGGTAGTAACTACTTTGCCTAGCTTGTTTTATATATATATATATATATATATATATATATATATATATATATATATTGAGCTAATTTAAACTAAAATGAAGAATTTTTAACTTACTTCTCTCCTTTGAATTGTTGAAGGATGTGTGGGGGAATTGACTTTGCACTCTCTGATCTTCTATGGGAGGATTTGGCTGAAGGTCCTGAAAGGGTTCGTGTCCCATACGAAGAATAAGGAGGCATTAATTCATTCTCCAGGAAAGCTCAGATACGCCCTTCATTTGTGGACAAATTGTTGTATGTTGATGGAATAATTATTTAATAAATTGAAAGAAGAAAGAAGCATTGCAAGGGAAATTGGCATTCTTCTTATTGGGTTTAAATTGTATCATTAAATTATATTTATGGTGATTAGTTATATATGGTGATTGGCTGGCTATATATGGTCATTGGGGTATTGAGACTAAATTGTATTTATGGTGATTGGCCATGTGACTTAGGCCCCAAGTTGATATGTGGATATGTATATATATGTAATATCATGATGAATGAAATACCTAGAATATTATCTCCTATCACTTCTTCTCATGATATCAGAGCCAGACGGTTAGGGAACGTTTTCTTCGAGCGGCGGCAGTGACGGTATGTCGAGCGGCGACGGCGACATGACGAGCGACGGCGGGACTTCTACGTCGGCGGCATCGCGGATCGATCTCACATTCCCGTATTACCATGGTTCTAATAACAATCCAGGTAATACAAGACTCAATGATATGTGGTTGAATGCATATGTTTGGTTGAATGCATATGTTTGGAAAACGTCTTGAACATGTGCACGATCCAAGATTCAATGATATGTGAAACTCGAGTGCAAAGACTCCGCTATCGCTAAGTTGGTTGATATGCATATGTTTGAAAGACGCTTTTAATATGTGCACGATCCAGACTCGCGATATGCTGATCTCGAATGCTAGTGCAAGTGAATATGTTAGATTCGCATGGACAATTATAACGACTTGTATAAGTTTGCCTCATCCTTAGATCGTTATTCAAGATGGATCATAACATATCCCGCGTTAAGCGATATATGTTCCGCGCTAAGACGCAGTAGAGACCGAGTCAAAACTTGGATTGAATGATAGAGTTATTCAATGAGACCGACCCAGCATATACACGACATGGTAATAAGGAACGAGTAAAAAATTGTGTTCGAACGGATCTAGTGGTACCGATTGCTATGCTTGAGATAGATTCAATAATGCGATAGAACGGTTTGCGCTCAGGAAGTCTCGAGGACGAGACTTTTTCTGAGTGGTGTATAATGTAACGACCCATTCCGTTCAAGCGGACAGCCGATTCAAACGGCGCAAGTGGAATGACCCAACCCGCTTTGCTCAGCGAGATGACTCGTTTGAGGCAAAGGATTTTCAGACTTGGCCCTTCAGGAGTTCAGACTTAGACTTTCAAAGGCTCGCTCGGAGTATCGTTCGACCAAGGCGAATCATCGCTAAGGTGGGTGGCTACGATAAACTTGTCTTTGCTTAGCCAGCACACTTAAAATATGGACAATACATGCTAGTCGCTAGGTGAATCACCCCATGCATGCTAATAAAGAATACAATGCACCTAGTTAAAGGAATAATCCCAACTTGTATTGCTTGTGTTAGAACTTGGAATGAAACTTTGCTTATAAATGGGCCCTCGCATGCTACATTTGCCTTGTGCAACTAGACCCCATTATGTCTCGAGTAGATCATTATATACTCTTCGTAGTGCACTGCCTCACTTGTTTACACTGCTTGTCCCATAGATAATGTCGCTCGATATGTCCCTTTATGGTAACACTCCTCGCACTACCCCTTAGACTGTGCCAAAGTAAATGCTTATGTTCTATATGAATGCAATGCTTGCCTACTTATATGTTAACTTGTACTCGTTGCCTCATTTTAATGCTTGTCACATAATCTATTCCACGATCATGTAACACTATCCATGTCATGCATTCATCTAGTTCTTCCCAGAAGACTATCTAATAGTCGTTTCGTGCAAGTATGAACCTGAAAGTATCCGGGACCGTTAGGTCACCAAGGCAGTTCCCGAACTAGGGGATTTACACCATGTCAATAAATTCAAGAATCACAGCTCGTGGAGCATACTCGTTTTGAACAAGAATCCAAGAATCATGAATCAAAGAATCAAGAATCCAAGAATCAACAAGTCATGTAATGAATTTCGTGAATCTGAAATCCTAGACTTGCATGGTCACAAACAACTTGTGCACAAGGTAATAACATGGATTCCTCGGACGATCATCGGCCCACCAGGATCGTACCGTCCTAGGAATAATATGGGTATTGCATGACCAAATTGGTAGTATGCTCTCCGGTTTGAGGCGACGCAATATATTCAGTGGTCGGGCCCTTGGTAGTGCATCCTACACTTGGATAACCCGACTGACTCCATGATATATGGTAGTCTCACCATGTTTAGTTGGGATAATGGGTAACGCCTAATAAATCTTTCGTTATGCCTCAGCTCCATCCGAGACTATGCATCGTCCTTTATGGCTAAGCCAGTGACCTCATGTTCATATAGATAAGTCAGTCTTGCTTAGCGGCAATCCGCGTGCGAGTCATCGTATTGTATACAATAAATCTGAAATACCTGAACGATTTGAGTATAAGTCATCTATACATAAATTGAGCAATCCATTAAACACTTAAACATCCATTGCAACACGTCTGGATAATCCGTGTAACTCGTGCACCCGAAACATTACCTCGCTCATGACACTTGTGTTTGTTTATGCAATTGTCCCTAAATTTTATTATACATATGCTCTTGCTTGATTTAACTTGGTTTTTCTTGGACAGGGAAGGATAAATGGTAAGTTGGTAAGTCTCGCCATATTTCTTTATATCACACGGCGCACTGTCATACGAGTTAGGCTTTTCACTATGCCATAAAACTGATCCTAAGGCAAGACTAGAAAGATAACTTAATAGATGATGCACGGAATCTATATAACATGTTTGGATTTGTCGAGCGGGCGAGAATCCTTTCCACCAGTGCATTCATGTATTGATAACCCACCAGATTGCTTGCAGGATACGGGAGAACCTCGTTCGGTGCGGACATCCCCTTTGCGCGTGCTAAGGCATGAAGTTTACTCTTAAGCCTTAGAGCGTTGCATCCGGAACTGAAGCACATATACAAGGCATAATGTTGGAATATCGCCTATGTATCATTCCACAAATGTAGCTACTTGGCATATTTTTATCGTTTCAGAGAGAGAGAGGCTTGAGCGACTTGTAATCTCAGCCTAGCGTCGCTTGTAACACTTGTTCAATATCAATAAAGAGTTTATTTTACTTCTATACTTGCGTTATTTAATGCTTCCGCTATTGACGAATATGTGAACTTGTTATCAATCGTCTGTGCGTTTCTTATCCTGCTACACTCGGACTATTTGTGCGACTCTGTAGCTTAGTCATCTTACCACCTGTTCGGACCATGGCCTTGCACGGACGCGGCTTACGCTCGTGCGGCATCACGTCCAGATGGAAAAGATCGTCCTGCGAGAGCGCTGGCACGGTGATTCGCGCCTAGCGGGGACGGCCGATTACCTGCGGGAGATCAGGGTGTGACATATTGGTATCAGAGCATAGCTTTACATCTTTGTACTTCGTATCAATTTTTTTAGTTTTGAAAGCTCGTTCATGGGTTATGTACATACACTCTCTCTCGTTGACCCAATGGGATATTCCAAATAATGAGTCTAAATAATTTTAAAAGTGCATGTGAATGATATGATTACTTGTATAAAATTATTATGCGAAGGCCTTTGTGCCGATCTTTGTTAGGCTTTGTGAAAATAGACTCGTGCTAGAATTTGTAAGTTTTATACAAACCCGAATACATATACATGATTACCCGACTGGTTAATGTGCGAAATAGAATATCGTTCGGACGGTTAGCTATGCACACAGCCTTTCGGCTAAGTTGTGTTAAGTATCGCGTGCCAAGACCCTTTTGGTGCGGGCAAGTTTGCAAGCGAGATTGGGATATCGTTCAGATAAGGATAAATCAAACTTAGAATAGCACCCGATAGAAACGTTATCAGTTTATCGCTAAGGCAAATATAGAGAATCGTGCTTGGATTTTGGAAAATAGCTCGGACGGTATTTTGTGTCGGCAGATACAAATCAGATATGGTTTACTTGGATGACTATCAACAGGAATATATACGAGACTAAGATTTATCAGGCGATGCTTAGGTATCGTACAGAAATTCTAAGAAATGACTTGATGAATATGCTAAGGAGTGATACGAACTTGTTAGAAACTTGGAGGATCGTGCTAGAGATTTTGGATTGGATCAAACGGACTGAACTTGAATACAATATCGCTCGAATAGAAGTTAGCTCGAGAACGAATATTGTGGCTCGATGAAAGAGGTAAGTAATAACGAATTTGACCTGGAATTTGGAAGAACGATCTTGAATCTAGTTCAAAAAGATAACATTCAAAATCAGTCCCAGCGAGAACGATTATCCTGCGAGAGCACCGACGTGGTGATTTCACGTACGGCGGGGATGATCGAACTCACGAAAACATGTTCGGTGATTATTCCAAACGAACTCGATGAATAGAATATGTCAAAAGTGGATAGACTTTGGCTTGAATATTTGAAAGTTTGAGGAATGCCAGAAGTAGAGTATGGATTTGCAAAATGGTAACATTGAAGTTGGATGATTTTACTAGACAAATTATAATTACTGTATGAACGGACATGACTTGATAGATTTTATATATAACTTAGATGAAGTAAAGAGAAATATTAAGATATCTCGATCATTTCGATGATAACCATATTGTTCAACGTTCTTGTCTTGTGCGAGCGTAACTCTATGCTCGTACATGCGTCACGTCCGGATTAGGACGATTATCCAGCAGGAGAGTTGGCATGGTGATCTCATGTCCAACGAGGATGATCAAACTTGCTGGAGACCGGAGAGTGACAACTGATGGATCGTCTTGACTTGTGGTTCGATACAATAAGACAAATTTGGGAATGCAAGTGAATCGAAAGTATTTCAGGGATAAGTTAGCCTAGAACCTGGAGTAAGTTGCGTTTGATGGTTTCATGAACGAATACATAAATCTTGTTGGACGACTTGGAGTTATAATCAAAGGTTTAGAACTGAATAATGGCTTGGTGGTCTAGACTTAGAATAGATGTATGGATCCTTTCGAAACATGCTTGAGGAGATAGACTATGCGAATTGCTAGGCTTGTCCTGCAACTTGGATATATCATAAATTTTACTGAACGGACTCGAACCCTGTGTGAACGAATGTGTTAATGTGCGTAGGATAATCTGTGCTCGATGTTTAGAAATCTGAGTGAAACGAGCTTGGGTAGAATATCCCGTGCAAATGAACAATAGTTTGACCTTAGGAATTGGGGTGAGCATCGTGCGATAAATTTGCATGAAGAATCGTGTCCTTGAACTTGTACCTATGACCTTGTGAGCTGACCTAGTAATTAGGCAGACGATTCTGTGCCAAGTGAAAGAACTTGTGTAACCGACTTAAGATCATTGATTGAACAAGCCATAGAACTGGGGTAGCAAGACTTAGAGTTAGACTGGAAACGGTAAGTGTGTGCTATGTTTGACCCGAACGGATGGACGCTAGTCGATTGATCGGATAGATCGTACTTAACGGTAGTACAATGCTTGACCTTTGGTTAGAATGGAAATGAATTATATTTTGATTAACCCTGTTGGAAAGTATCATTGTGATTCATAAGACGAGAACCCTTAAGATTTTTGCAAGTAGCTTGTCCAATTTCACTATCTCTAAGTTTGGTTGAATGCATATGTTTGAGGGACGTCTTGAACGTGCGCACGATCCAAGACTTAATGATATATGGAACTCGAGTGCAAAAACTTCGATATCGCTAAGTTGGTTGACATGCATAAGTTTGAAGGACGCTTTGAATATGTGCATGATCGAGACTCGCGATATGCTGATCTCAAATGCTAGTGCAAGTAAATATGTTAGATTCAAATGGACAAGTATAATTTCTTGTATAAGTTTGCCTCAGCCTTAGATCGTTATTCAAGATGGATCGTAATGTATCCCGCATTAAGCTATATATGTTCCGCGCTAAGGCGCAGTAGAGACTAAGTCAGAACTTGGATTAAATGATAGAGTCATTCAATGAGACCGACCCAGCATACACACGACACTGTAATAAGGAACGAGTAAAAAATTATGTTCGAACGGATCTAGTGGTACCGATTGCTACGTTTGAGATAGATTCAATAATGTGATAGAAAGGTTTACGCTCAGAAAGTCTCGAGGATGAGACTTTTTCTGAGTGGTGTATAATGTAACGACCCGTTCCGTTCAAGCGGATAGCCGATTCAAACGGCACAAGTACAATGACCCAACTCATTTTGCTCAGCGAGATGACTCGTTTGAGGCAAAGGATTTCCAGACTTGGCCCTTCAAGAGTTCAGACTTAGATTTTTAAAGGCTCGCTCGGAGTATCGCTCGACCGAGACGAATCATCGCTAAGGTGTGTGGCTACGATAAACTTGTCTTTGCTTAGCCAGCACACTTAAAATATGGATGATACATGCTAGTCGCTAGGTGAATCACCCCATGCATGCTGATAAAGAATACAATACACCTAGATAAGGGGATAATCCCAACTTGTATTGCTTGTGTTAGAATATGGAAATAAAACTTTGCTTATAAATGGGCCCTCGCATGCTACCTTTGCCTTGTGCAACTAGACCCCGCTATGTCTCGAGTAGATCGTTATATACTCTTCATAGTGCACTGCCTCACTTGTTTACACTGCTTGTCCCATAGATAATGTCGCTCGATATATCCCTTTACGGTAACACTCCTCGCACTACCCCTTAGACCGTGCCAAAGTAAATGCTTATGTTCTATATCAATACAATGCTTGCCTGCTTATATGTTAACTTATACTCATTGCCTCGTTTCAATATTTGTCACATAATCTATGCCACGACCGTGTAACACTATACATGTCATGTATTCATCTAGTTCTCCCTGGAAGACTAACTAATAGTCATTTCGTACAAGTATGAACCTGAAAGAATCCGGGACCGTTAGGTCGCCAAGGTAGTTCATGAACCAGGGGATTTGCACTATGTCAATAAATCCAAGAATCACAATTCGTGAAGCATACTCGTTCTGAACAAGAATCCAAGAATCATGAATCAAAGAATCAAGAATCCAAGAATCAACAAGTCATGTACTAAATCCCGTGAATCTGAAATCCTAGACTTGCATGGTCATGGACAACTCGTGCACGAGGTAATAACATGGATTCCTTGGACGATCATCGGGGCACCGGGATCGTACCGTCCTAGAAGGAATATGGGTATTGTGTGACCAAATTGGTAGGATGTTCTCCGGTTTGGGACGATGCAATATATTCAGTGGTCGGGCCCTTGGTGGTGCATACTACACTTGGATAACCCATTGACTCCATGATCTATGGTAGTCTCACCATGTTTGGTCGGGATAATGGGTAACGCTCAATGACTCTTTCGTTATGCCTCATCTCCGTCCGAGACTATGCATCATCCTTTATGGCTAAGCTAGTGACCTCATGTTCATATAGATAATTCATCCTCGCTTAACGGCAATCCGCGTGCGAGTCATCGCATCGCATCCAATAAATCTGAAATACCTGAACGATTTTGAGTATAAGTCATCTATACATAAATTAAAAAACCTGAGCAATCCATTGAACACTTGAACATCCATTACAACACGCCTGGATAATTCGTGTAACTCGTGCACACGCAACATAACCTCGCTCACGACACTTGTGTTTGTTTATGCAATTGCCCCTGGATTTCATTATACATATGCACATGCTTGATTTAACTTAGTTTTTCTTGGACAAAGAAGGACGAATGGTAATGGAGGAGAATTTGGATTTATTGAACACCTTGGATTATTGATACAGGCGCTTTGAATCATGTTACGGAGAATTTGGATTTATTGTCGGGGGTGACGGCAATGGAGGAGTGTCCGATTGCACTCCCGAACGGACGGACTACAGTTGCCTCGTGTTGCGGGCGTGTTGCTCTTGCACCAGGCGTGGTTCTCACGAATGTTATATTCGTACCTCAATTATATTGTAATTTAATTTTTGTGGCCCATCTTCTTGATGATATAAATTGTGTTGTACAATTCACTAAAAATTTGTGCGTGATATAGGACCCCAGGTTGAGGACCCTGATTGGTGTTGGTGAATGGCGTGATGGACTCTACTACTTTCGTATTGTACCGAAGACTCAGGCCTTGGTAGTGACTGGGACGACTTCTCTGGACATTTGATATCAGCGACTTGGGCATCCTTCTGATAAAGTTGTAAAGTCACTTTCTGTTGTCAGTAGCTCTAGTAGTTCAGTGAATAAGGCATGTGAAGCTTGCCATCAGGCAAAGCAAACTCGAGATATCTTTCATTTCAGTGACTCTCGGGTTATTGCAATTTTTGATTTGATACATTGTGTCACGCCCCAGTCCCAAAATACGTAGGACTAGGAATACGTAAGCATGTCAGCCGTATGTATATGACAACTCCAATATATGGAAACGATAACACATACGTACGCTGTATTATGAATAATAATTCACAAGTGGTATATATATCACAAGTCACAGGGCATGACTAAATCTCATCCACAAAAATCATAAAGAAAATAAATAATCCAATATGTCAATAAACCAAATATGAACTAGTCGAGAAGAACTAATAGTTGGATGGAGACAAATCCACTACCAACTAGAATATGAGGGAAACAAAATAAGTACATCATCTAATGATCAGAGAGACTCGAAGAGAAGGCCTCCTCGAAAGAGAACGAAGTAGCAAGTCATGATCCCTGCTCCTGCAAGAGTTATGATCGTCTACACCTGGAAAGGGACCAGGTCCTCAGAGGGACGTAATAAGATACATAGAAATATGCCAATAAAGTACTGAAAATAAACATCCAATGGGTCACCTAACCATTTATGTAAATGCACTTTGAGAATAACTTTCTAACACGTGGGCTATCTGGCTAAAATGGGATTGGCATGATTCTCTCGGAGATTCAGGGGCCTAAAAAGCATGTCATCTTTTGAACGCCAGAGGCCGCCAGGTAATAATATAGGGGTCATCATGACCGCGCATCTCCGACGGAGCGTACGGGTTACACAAGAAAAGTACAAAGGAGCCTAAACATCTTACTTGTTGTCCTCCCCACCCCATGCTCTAAGCATGTCATATCCATGACACGATGATACCTCTAATAACTGCCAAGTCTTCTAGCATGCAAATTCTATCAGCAGTTATTCCCTATCGCACGTCCCATACGTATAGGAGGCCAGCCTGTCACGCAAGTCTGTGTCCTACATGAGACTCACACTCGTGTAACAGATATGTCACGGCTAATGAAACCTAATGATGCCTCCAAATCATGTGGTGGTCTCGTAAAACTACATCGATATGCATAATATATAATAAAGATAAAATACGACGCCACCGTCGTTGCACCCAAGTTATCCTTGGACGCGCAGTTTATATAGCAGTTAAAATATATGAACTAAATGACAGAAATAAAAATACATGCACCATATGGAATATAAATCACAGTACAATGGCAAGGTATACTTGTCTGGCAAGAAAGCTGCGTAATATAAACGTCTAGGTGTCAAGTACGCAGGATCAGAAACTATGGCCTCCGAATAAACATCTCCGGATACTGAAATAAATATCACCAACGTTCCCAGAATAAGCGAGATAGCTAAAAAATACTACCCTTTCATACAATTTGGACACAGGAGCAAAACGGTAATTTTATGTCAAAGATTGTCCACATGTGGGGCCACTTTTTACCGAAAAGTGTGCCAGGGGTAAAGGTCTCTAAATGGATTAAATTATAGGTCAAACATATTCTAAACATCAATACGACCTCAACGATATGTCCAATTTTGGATTCCGGTAAGCCGAACACAAATTCGCTCTTAAAGTCAACCGTAGGGCCCACAAATAGGCGACTTGGTCAACTATCTCAGAATCGCGTGAAACTTGGGTCACAGGACCAACGTGATACCACGAATCCAATGGCGCAAGTTTCGTCACATTCCGACGAGCGTACACAAAACGGGATGGTAGTTTACAAAAGTCACGATATGGGGCCTTTTTACGGATACGAGTTGATTTCGACGCGCACACACGTCCAAATCAGTTTTTACGAAAGCCCACACGTAAGGATATACCATACGCGCCTTTTGGTGCAATTGGTACGCGATGGAACGGTCCCGTTTGGCGCGTTCCGTATCATAATTTTTTAATATTTCAAAAATAAGTTTTTTGTAGTTTTGGAGGTCGAATAATTTTACACAGAATAAATTAATAAAAACTAAAAGAACAGAAAAATTCTTGGTTATGTGGAAAAAAACCCTTTAATTTATTTTCGAAAATATTAGACAGGTTGATGGCAAATCGGGTGTGAACATGGGGGTTTGGGTTGAAGTTTCTAAACTGTTTTTGGTCAGTTTTTCGGTCATTTTTCGGTCGATTTTTCGACCAATTTGGGGCCCGAAAACTTGTCCCGCTTGAATGAAAATCCTAGAGGGTTAGGTTGTGAACATATACGGATAAACCGCTCGAGAAAAGGACGAAAGATGAGAGAGATATGTCACCTTGAAGTAGGGACGTTGTTGCACGTATACACGCGCGCGGACGGGGACGGATGGCGGCGGCGGTCGACGCGGGGGCGGCGGCACCGGGCTGGGGTCGACGTTGGGCTAGGGTTAGGGTTTAGAGTTAGGGTTAGGGTTTATATATATATATATATATATATATATATATATATATATGAAGAGAGGGAGAGAGTGGGCCGCGAGCGGGTTCCAGCGGGGGTAATTTTTGCTGGAAAAGAGGTTGGGAGTTTGTTATTAGGAATAGTAGGTTGTTAAGTAGTTAGGTTTTGTATTAGTTAGATTTTGTGTTTTCTTTTTCTTTTCTCTTTTTTCTTTTTCTTTTTATTTCTTTTCTTTTTATTTCTCTTTTCTATTATTATTATTATTATCATCATCATTATTATTATTATTATTACTATTACTATTATTATTATTATTATTATTATTATTATTATTATCAATCTTATTATTATTATTACTAACATTATTATTATTATTATTATTATTATTATTATTATTATTATTATTATTATTTTCCTTTCTTATTATTATTATTATTATTAACCTTATATTTTTAGCATATATTCGAATATATAAATGGGAAAAATCCAAAAATAATATTTGCACACCAAATAAATTCTAGAAAATTACTTTGTAAAGTTCTAACAAAATATCACACTCAAAATATTTTATAAAATATTTTGTAATTAATAATTAGATATTTATTCAGTTATAATAAATTAAATAACTGTATTATCAAATAAACTAAGTAAATAATTAAATGGTTATCCCACAAAATAGGTAATAGTAAATAATGTGCAAATCTATAAAAGGAAAAAAATTCTAACTTGACACGAAAAATTATGGGCTACTAATTTTAGAAAAGTTGGAATTGAAAAATAACCACAATTTAATTATATATATAAAATATCTAATATTTAACACTTAATCTATTGCCATTACACTAATGTCATACTAACACCAAGGGATCGAATTCTTGTACCACAAAAAGATCCTACTGGTAGTGTCTCCTGTGTAGGCTACTTTCTATGAAAGGCGATACAGATTTTGGGGCCATCATGTATTATTAATGTCCAAACCACGGTGAAGTGTCCTAATAAAATTATTGGATTTTAATTATTTTAAAATAATCTAAAACAAATACAAGAAATACAAATACACACAAAATACATATTTTTGGGTGAGGAGGTTTACAATCTACCCAACTTAAAAGAATTACGTCCTCAAAATTAAAAATAAGGCATGATTTGCTAAATCCTTCACATTCGTATATAAGGCAAGTCAATCGCAATCTCTTCCAAAAATTTAAATAACAAAATCTTTTCAAATCTATCGTAATTACTTTAAATTTAAAATAACCATTGTTCAAATCAAAATTTAACCAATCATAATCTCTTTTCGATTTTTAAATAATCAACATCCAAATCTAATTTAAATCTATAGGACATCCCACATCAAAATTTATATCACAATTTTGAACTATCATAATTTCCTCTAGACTTTGAACAATACACAATTCTAATCAAATCTTATTCCTATTCTCAACTTATAAATTTTTGTACTCTTCAAATTTTAAATTTAATTTTTATCCTCAACATTTCAAATAGGTGATCCAACAATCAAAATTCAACTTTTAATTCAAATCATCAAATTATAAAATTTCAAATATAATTCAACAATTGTTCAAGTCTAAAATTATATTTTTATCCTCAAAATTTAAATCGATGATTCAACCTTCAATATTCAAAATTATAAATATTTGGTTCGCAATATCGAGATATCAAAATTCATTAAATCCTCATCATCTTAATCATTCTTCTAAAAGTTTCTCAAAATTAAATGACTTAAATCTCTCAATCTAATCTTTACTTGATCACAATCAAAAAAAATTACCTCAAGTTGACAATGCGACTTCTACCCAACTTAGAATTTACCCATCTATCACATAAGGATATACATTTAAGAAAACTGTCTCAAATTATTTAATCGTGTTATTCAATCCTCAAAAGTTTTTAATACACAAAATATATCACATGTGATGTGCCCTTAATTACAAAAGATAGTTACCAAGTAATATGATTGGCCTATGGGGTATATCTATTATTCTCCGTGTATAAACTTATACCAAGCACGAACGTTCGTCTTTCCGAAATAGGGGAAGACGGAGAACAATAATAAAGAATTTAAGAAGGAGGTGATAGAATACAAGTACGGGGTTCAAGGTGTTTAAAGAATTCAAAAGAGAGTTGCCAGGGCAGTTACGGATGAGATCCTATTTTGGTAAATTCTTATTCACATGCTCATATCAGTACAGTTATGTAACCGTTAAAATATGCTCGGATATGTCTAAAGGGTAAGTATATTCATCTACTAGTCAACTATATATCTCAATTCCCGTAAAGTAGTTATGCGAAGAGCGAACCAAGCGCACTAAGGTTAGCTAGACCATAATACACTGATTCTGATTTAGACAATGTATTAGTAGGTGTCCCCAATAACACATATGTCATAAAAAAGCTCGATAAAAGAATAAGCTTGCAAAATTAGGCTATAAAATAGCAGCATAAGTCGAGGTAGTACAGAAAATATAAATATGCTGGATTATGATAAAAGAAAGTACAAAATAATTCAAGTTCACCAAGACGATAAGACTCGTCAGGTGTTGTGCCTCTACAGTTGCCATACTAACTCCTTGTCTAAGTCTCTAGTCGACCCAATGGGGGTATGGCCTCTAAGTTCTACAGTCTGGATAAGCACTATCTTCTTATGCAAGTCTATAGTTGGTGTCATTCAATTACACTTCATTAATGGGTCAAAAAGACTATGTGATACTAGGTTATGAGGCATACTACCCAACTTAAAAGAATTAAACTAATATTGTAACTGCCTTGTAGGGATAAGGTAGAAACTCTTGTTAGGGTATACAAGAAAAATATCTTGGTACTTATTAGGGTATCCTATCGCATTATAAAACTCCATAGGTAATTGTCATCTTAAGTCTTAATCATAGTGCTTATAGAACAAAAGTGTTAATATTAAGAATGGAAATGTTACTGGCTCTCAAGTGAGAGAGGATATAACCTGTATTGAGATATGTTAATAAATGTTATATGATTTGGAACTAGGGATAATTACAAAGTCATATTCTAAACTAAATAAACAACCCAACCTGCCAAGTTCTAACTACTAAGCACAAAAATTTAAGATTAACAAACTATAATCCTACCAAACTATGTATCATAACATAAAAAAAATCACTTAGCCTACAATCAGAAGGGTTAGGTGGCACGAATTGAAAGATAAAAAAAAATATTTAGTCGTCGCATAAATAGCAACGCTAAGGTTTCGGAGGAACAAGATATGAAATTAAATAGAGAGACTCTAGATAATATCATGGTTTTCTAAGGAAATATGGTATGCTAGTCTCTGTGTTCGAGGTATGATCAAGAAAAATATTCTATTCATTCCTCTTGGCTTCCTAAGGTATTGTTCTGCTAATATTAAGATAATAAGCTAAATTTATAGTTCTAATATTATCTCACTATGAAAGTTAGGTTTAGTCCTAATATTCAATCTTGGATTTTTATTGGTTCCTTAATGTTAGGGTCAAATAATATGGTCAAATTTATAACTAACCTTAGTAGTGTCTATACTATTCTCAAGTCCTTCATAAATATATCAAGGGATAATGGTCAATTAATCTACAGGTAAGGGATGTTAGGGTTCATTAGGTATTCTAAACTTAGTGATGTGTCAGTATTCTAGTTGTATTCTTAGTAGAAATATTACCCTAATTATCATCCTAACAACAAGGATTCATATATTCTAGCAGAAGGCTATACTCAAGAAACTATTAGAGAAGTACATGAATCAAGCAGGATACAATTATTTAAATAGAACGAACTAGAAGGAAGGTGAGTCATAGTCAAATGTGGATGAGATCCTATACTCTAATCCTAGGTGCAGGCTTGCTTGGTATAGTAACGTAACCAAGACAATATACTCTCGACCTGCATGGGCCACCACTAAAAATATGTCACACCCCAGTCCCAAAATACGTAGGACTAGGAATACATAAGCATGTCAGCCATATGTATATGGCAACTCCAATATATGAAAACCATAACACATACGTACGATGTATTATAAACAATAATTCACAAGTGGTATATATATCACAAGTCATATGGCATGACTAAATCTCATCCACAAAAATCATAAAGAAAATAAATAATCCAATATGTCAATAAACCAAATATGAACTAGTCGAGAAGAACTAATAGTTGGACGGAGACAAATCCACTACCAACTAGAATATGAGAAAAATAAAATAAGTACATCATCTAATGATCAGAGAGACTCGAAGAGAAGGCCTCCTCGAAAGAGAATGAAGTAGCAAGTTCTGATCCGTGCTCCTGCAATAGTTATGATTGTCTACACCTGGAAAGGGACCATGTTCTCAGAGGGACGTAACAAGATACATAAAAGTATGCCAATAAAGTACTAAAAATAAACATCTAATGGGTCGCCTAACTATCTATGTGAATGTACTTTGAGAACAACTTTCCAACACGTGGGCTATCTGGCTAAAATGAGACTGGCATGATTCCCTCGGAGATTCAGGGGCCTAAAAAGTATGTCGTCTTTTGAACGCCAGAGGCCGCCAGGTAATAATATAGGGGTCATCATGATCGCGCATCTCCGACGGAGCGTACGGGTTACACAAGGAAAGTGCAAAGGAGTCCAAACGCCTTACTTATTATCCTCCCCACCCCCATGCTCTATGTAAACTCCCTCACCCAAAATAGGTATTTTGTGCGTATTTTATATTATTATATTCATTATAGATTATTTTAAATATTAAATTTTTTTAGAGTATTCTCTTAGTTAATTAGAAAATAAAATTTTTAATATATTTACTTATATAAATATTTATTTAGAATCAATTTTAGGCTAGTTTAGATTTTTGAAAATTTTCTAGAATTTTAGGGTAATTAAAACATAGGGAACATAAATTTTTAGAACTTCCATGATTTACTCCATACTTGCATATTGTTCCTACCAAATATTTATTTTAGGTTAAAATATTTAAGTATATTATTCTGTAATTTATTTAGAATTTTAAGAAATTTATTTAGATTTTTTAAATTATTTAGGATTTATTTGGATATATATATAGTCTTAATATTAGATAGATGCTAATTTAGTGTTAATAGATATTAATAAGATTATATATAAATTATTTGTATTATCTTTAATTCTATTTAAGATTATAAATTATTGAGATAAACTCAAACTCTATTTTAAATTAATTCAAATCATGAGCCTACTAGAAAAACAACTTCATGCATATCCTATCCTTATTTAAACTGATCCTAATCATATCCAAATTAGTCAATTCTAGTCATATTCAATTAAGTAATCTTCACCATTATAAATATCTATTAGACTTATGGAATAAACTCTTCTTTCATTTTTTCCCCCAAACTCCTCTCTTTTTCGTCCAAAAATAGTCGAAATTCGTCATAAATTCAGCCTCATTTTCTAGTAGTTATGACGACTTAAAAAGACGATATCTCCTAGCTCAAGACTCCAAACGCGCTCCAGTTTTTTTTCTTAGAACCATATCAAGGTTAGTTTTTGAATATATAAATTATTTTAATAATTTATGAACATATTTTTCCAGAAAATTCTAAAAGTGCCAGTTGTCCAAAATCAGACGCATTTTGGTATTTTTGAGATTACGGAAGATCCCGAACTCGGAATTATGAACCGTTTGAAGTTTCAGAAAGTTCACATCATGAACTTACATAAAATTAATTTTTTAGAATTTAACATACAAGTTTAATCTACTGTAAAAATTTTGCAACATAGACGTAAATAGGAAACCACCGAAAACTATCATTTGTGCGCCATTGTGGACATAACTCTTTACCGACTTATGATTTTATGAAACCGTCGATTTTGGAATTCATATAGCATTAAAATCTATAGAATTCTACACACAAATCAAAGATTTGAGTTAGTTGACTTTTTGGTCAATGGATTGCCTCGATTTGCGTGCCACGGATCACAAATCCGTAAAGTTGACTTTCTTTGGACCAAAATTAGGGTTTAACAATAAAATAAAATTATAATAAGATTAAAATACTATTTTAGGTTATTTTATTTAGAATTAAAATAGATTAAAATGGAGGAACATATTCATCCACTTTTGTAACCTAACTTGTTTAATTTATGTGACGGGTAGATCGGACGATGCCTTGAGTTGGGACTTCATTCTTTTTCAGACCAGGCAAGATACCCTGCCAAATTGCTTATAGTACTTTGCATGCTTATCATATTTTTATATATTTATTATATATGTGTTTTTTCAGTCATAATTATATACTATATATGTTGACACACACACTTGACACATAGTATCATGGGAGGGGAGGACAATCAGTAGGCGTATGGGCTACCCACTCTGGTAAACCATAGTAACTAGCATGCACTACGAGAGTTGTGTCGCGATGGTCGCTACCCTCGCGGTATATCGGCTGATGGTGTCACGATGGTCGCTACCCTCGTGGTATGACGGCTGGTGTTGTTCATGGACGTGTGTGTGAGTTGTTAGATAGATAGAGTATCCTACACCTACCCATACGTCGAAAGATTGTCCTCACTATGCATTTTTATATAGATTGTCTAGAGCAGCATACTTATATATTTTCTGTCTATTATGCATGTTTTACTATATTCAATTGGCATGCTTCTATGTATCTTGTTACGTTCCTCTGAGAACCTGGTCCCTTTCCAAGTGTAGACGATCTTGACTATTCGCAGGAGCACGGATCAGGACTTGCTACTTATATCTCTCTTTCGAGGAGATCTTCTCTTCGATTCTCATTGTTCATTAGATGTACTTATGTGGTTTCTCTTATATTCTAGTTGGTAGTAGATTTGTCTCCACCCAACTACTTGTTCTTATCAAGCATTTTATACTTGATTTAGTTATATAGTTAATTGGTTATTTGATTATGTGGATGAGATCTAGTTATGCCATGTGACTTGTGACAATATATATATCACATGTGAGTTAACATTCATATTACAACGTACGTGTGTATTATGGTATCCATTTTGGAGTTGCCATATACATACGGCTGGCATGCTTACGTATTCCTGGTCCTACGTATTTTGGGACTGGGGCGTGACACTCTAAGCATGTCATATCCATGACACGATGATACCTCTAATAACTGCCAGGTCTTCTAGCATGTTAATTTTATCAGCAGTTATTCCCTATCGCACGTCCCATACGTACAGGAGGCCATCCTGTCACGCAAGTCCGTGTCCTACATGAGACTCACACTCGTGTAACAGATGTGTCACGGCCAATGAAACCTAATGATGCCTCCAAATCATGTGGTGGACCCGTAAAACTAGGTCGATATGCATAATATATAATAAAGATAAAATACGACGCCACCGTCGTTGCACCCAAGTTATCCTTGGATGCGCAGTTTATATAGCAGTTAAAATATATAAACTAAATGACAGAAATAAAAATGCATGCACCATATGGAATATAAATTACAGTACAATGGCAAGGTATACTTGCCTGGCAAGAAAGCTGCGTAATATAAACGTCCAGGTGTCAAGTACGCAATATCAGAAACTATGGCCTCTGAAAAACGTCTCTGGATGCTGAAATAAATATCACTAACGTTCCCAGAATAAACGAGATAGCTAGAAAATACTACATTTTCGTCCAATTTGGACACAGGGGCAAAACGATAATTTTGGGTCAAAGTAGGTCTACATGTGGGCCACTTTGTACCGAAAAGCGTGCCAGAGGTAAAGGTCTCTAAATGGGACAAATTATAGGTCAAAAAAAATTTTAACGTCAATAAGAACTCAACGGTATGTCCAATTTTAGATTCCGGTAAGCCGAACACAAATTCGCTTTTAAAGTCAACAGTAGGGCCCGTAAATAGGCAACTTAGTCAACTGTCTCAGAATCATGTGAAACTTGGGTCACAGGACCAGCGTGATACCACGAATTCAATGGTGTAAGTTTTGTCGTATTCCAATGAGCGTACACAAAACAGGGTGATAGTTTGCAAAAGTCGCGATACGGGGCCTTTTTACGGATACGGGTTGATTTCGACGCGCACACATGTCCAAATCAGTTTCCGCGAAAGCTCACACGTCAGGACATACCATACGTGCCTTTCAGTACAATTGATATGCGATGGGACGGTCCCGTTTGGCGGGGCGCACTTCGTATCACAATTTTCTAATATTTTTAAAATAAGTTTTTGGTCATTTTGGAGGTCGAATAATTTTACACATAGAACAAATTAATAAAAACTAAAAGAACAGTAAAATTTTCGGTTATGTGGAGAAGAAAAACCCTTTAATTTATTTTTGAAAATATTAAACAGGTTGATGGCAAATCGGGTGTGAACATGGGGGTTTGGGTTGAAGTTTCTGAACTCTTTTTGGTCAGTTTTTCGGTCATTTTTCTGTCGATTTTTCGACCAATCCGGGGTACGAAAACTTGTCATGCTTGAATAAAAATCCTAGAGGGTTAGGTTGTAAAAGTACACGGATAAACCGCTCAAGAAAAGGACGAGAGATGAGAGAGATATGTCACCTTGAAGTAGGGACGTTGTTGCACGTATACGCGCGCACGGACGGGGACGGATGGGGCGGCGGCTGCGGTTGTGGCGGCGGTCGACGCGGGGGCGGCGGACTGGGGTCGACGTTGGTCTAGGGTTTGGGTTTAGAGTTAGGGTTAGGGTTTAGTTACTGTATGTATATATATATATATATATATATATATATATATATAAAAAGAGAGGGAGAGAGTGGGTCGCCAGCGGGTTCCAGCGGGGGTGGTTTTTGCTGGAAAAGGGGTTGGGAGTTTGTTATTAGGAATAGTAGGTTGTTAAGTAGTTAGGTTTTGTACTAGTTAGATTTTGTGTTTTCTTTTTCTTTTTCTTTTTCTTTTTCTTTTTCTTTCTCTTTTCTATTATTATTATTATTATTATTATTATTATCACTAATATTATTATTATTATTATTATTATTATTATTATTATTATTATTATTATTATTATTATTATTATTATTATCATTTCTTCTTCTTATTATTATTATTAACCTTATATTTTTAACATATATTCGAATATATAAATGGGGAAAATTCAAAAATAATATTTACACACCAAATAAATTCTAGAAAATTACTTTGTAAAGTTCTAACAAATTACCACACTCAAAATATTTTATAAAATATTTTGTAATTAATAATTAGAAATTTATTCAGTTATAATAAATTAAATAACTGTATTATCAAATAAACTAAGTAAATAATTAAATGGTTATCCCACAAAATAGGTAATAGTAAATAATGTGCAAATCTATAAAAGGAAAAAAATGTCTAACTTGGCACGGGAAATTATGGGCTACTAATTTTAGAAAAGTTGGAATTGAAAAATAACCACAATTTAATTTTATATTTATATATATATATATAATATATATAATATTTAACACTTAATCTATGGTCGTTACACTAATGTCATACTAACACCAAGGGATCGAATTCTTGTGCCACAAAAAGATCCTACAGGTAGTGTCTCCTGTGTAGGCTACTTCCTATGAAGGACGATACAGATTTTGGGGCCATCCTATATTATTAATGTCCAAACCACGGTGAAATATCCTAATAAAATTATTGGATTTTAATTATTTTGAAAATAATCTAAAACAAATACAAGAAATACAAATACACACAAAATACCTATTTTTGGGTGAGGGAGTTTACACATTGTGATCTTTGGGGATCGTATCCTACGCCTTCTTCATGTGGAGCTCGATATTTTTTGACGATTGTGGATAATTTTTCTTATGTTGTTTGGGTGTTTTTGTTGATTGATAAGATTAAAGTATACAAGATGTTCTCGTCATTTTTTTCTATGATTGAGCGACAATTTAATTCCAAAGTTTGCATTGTGCAAAGTGATAATGGTACTGAGTTTAATTGCATGCATGACTACTTTGCAAGAATGGTATTTTGTTTCAGACATCTTGTGTAGGTACACCTCAACAGAATAGGAGGGTCGAACAAAAATATAGACATATTTTGAATGTGGCACGTGCTTTAAGTTTTCAGAGAAATTTGCCAATTTTTATTAGGGTGAGTGTATTTTGGCGGCTGGTTATTTGATCAATCAAACTCCTTCGAGCCTTCTTGGTTTTAAAATCCCCTATAAAATATTATTTGGTGCTCCTCCTTATGATGAATTATGTGTTTTTGGTTGTCTTTGTTTTGCCCACAACCAAAAAGCTAAGATGGATAAGTTTACTCCTCGCAGTCGAAAGTATATTTTTGTGGGATACCCCCATGGCAAGAAGGGTTAAAAATTGTATGATCTAGCTACTGGTGATTTTTTGTCTCTCGAGATGTTAAATTTTATGTGAATGAGTTTTCCTATTATGTTGAAGATGATCGTGGTGATATGGCTCCTCCTGAACTAGCACCCCTTGTCTTGGGCGATGATGCTTTGGGGTTTGATCTACCTCATATGGATGGGATAACGGAGGCCGAGGCCACCGTGGAGGACAGCGCGACTGAGGCCGAGGCCGTCGTGGAAGATGTGATAACGGAGGCCGTCGTGGCGGTTGTGACAGCAGAAGATGAGGCGGCGGTAGTGGTGTCGAATGGTGAGGGTGCACTGGGGCGTGGCATGCGTAACAAGATTCCGTCTGTGAAGCTCCGTGACTTTATTACAAATACAATACGAAAGTTGTCTCAAAGTCCTCCCTCCTAACATTCCACCACGTCCAATCACTCCTCAGGTACTCCTTATCATATAGCATATTTTTTGAATTATGACCGATTTTCTCTAGGACAGAAATTTTTTTGCAGCTGTAACTGCGGGTACAAAACCAACCTCCTTTAAAGAGGCGATTAAAGATGCAGTGTGGCGAGAATCTATGCAAAAGGAGATACAGGCGTTAACGTTGGAGGATAGTAGTACCTGGACCATGGAGATGCTTTCGGCTGAAAAATGTACTCTGGGGAGCCGGTGGGTATACAAGATAAAGTACAACTCTGATGGGAGTGTTGAGCAGCTTAAAGTCTGTTTGGTGGTTTTGGAAATCATCAGGTTGAAGGAATTGATTACACTGATACTTTTGCTACAGTTGCAAAAATGGTTATTGTTCGTGTCTTTCTAGCTGTAGCTGCAGCAAAGAATTGGAAACTACATCAGATAGATATTCACAATGGCTTCCTACATGGAGACCTTACCGAAGAAATGTATATGAAACTACCACCTGGTTTCTAAACCAAACACCCTGGTCAGGTATGTCGGCTTCGAAAATCTCTTTATGGGCTTAAACAGGCGCCTCGTTGTTGGTTTGTGAAGTTGGCATCTTCTTTGCGGGAGTACAGATTTTGCTAATCGTACTCTGACTATTCACTTTTTACTTTTTATAAGGACGATGTTAAGATAAATGTTCTTATGTATGTCGACGATTTGATTCTCTCTGGCAATAATTCTCCTGCTCTTACTACCTTTAAGAATTATTTGAGTACATGCTTTCACATGAAGGACCTTGGGGCGTTGAAGTTTATTCTAGGTATTGAGGTAGATCAAAGTGCGGAAGGTATTTTTCTGTGTCAACGAAAATATACACTTGAAATATTATCTCTGAGACAGAATTGTTGGGAGCGAAACCCGCAAGCTTTTTCATGAAACAACATCATCAACTTGCACACTCTACAAGTCAACTTTTATCTGATGGGAAAGCATATCGACGGCTTGTGGGACGGCTGATTTATCTTTCGTTTACTCGGCCAGATTTGGCTTATACTATTCACATCTTGTCGCAGTTTATGCATGAGTCCCGACGCGATCATTGGGATGCGGCTTTGAGGGTTGTTAGATATCTGAAGGGTTATCCCGGTCAATGCATTCTTCTTCGCTCTGACTGTGATTTGTGGCTATGGGGGTGGTGTGATTCTGATTGGACGAGTTGTCCCATCACACGACGCTCTTTGTCTGGTTAGTTGATTTTTCTTAGTGATTCGTCCATCTCTTGGAAGACGAAAAAACAGGTGATGGTGTCCCGTTCTTCGACCGAAGCGGAGTACCGTGCGATGGCGGCGGTCACGTGTGAGCTTAAGTGGCTCAAGGGGTTGCTTGGCAGTTTGAGGGTGCAACATTCGTGGGCTATGGATTTGTTTTGTGATAGTCAATCTGCTTTACATCTTGCGCAGAACCCAGTTTTCCATGAGCGCACATAATACATTGAGATTGATTGTCATTTTTTGAGGGATGATGTTCTTGCTGGAGTTATTCGTCCATCTCATGTGCCAACAGATGGGCAACTGGCAGATGTTTTCACCAAAGCTTTGGACAAACGGCATATTGAGTTTCTTTTGCGCAAGTTGGACATTTGTGACTTACATGCTCCAACTTGAGGGGGGATATTGGGATTAAATTGTATCATTAAATTGTATTTATGGTGATTAGCTATATATGGTGATTGGCTGGCTATATATGGTGGTTGGAATATTGGGATTAAATTGTATCATTAAATTATATTTATGATGATTGGCCATATGACTTAGGTCCCAAATTAATATATAAATGTATATATATGTAATATTATTATGAATGAAATACCTAGAATGTAATCTACTTTCATTTCTTCTCACTTCTACTTATCTTCTCGCTAAAATAGTGTATTGTTTTGCCTTTTCGAAGTTATAATTTGAAAACTACTTGATCTGAACTATAGGGGGTGCTAGGTGGGCAAGGACGGAGCACTGGAGAAACTTAGCAGAAGAGTTCTTTAGGGATTGGATGTGCGTGTTAACTTTTGTACTTTGGGACTCCCATATTTTGTGGCCCTGTTGTGGGTGTTCTTGTTCTTTTCTTTTTTTCTCTTTCTCTTTTTTCTTTTTTGTAATGTCTGAAATAACGTACAAAATTTTATGTACGCTGTGTTATATATTTTTTGGGCCCACTGTTTCACAATTACACTCACATACATCCACACCTCCCTCGCAGTTTGATTGCAAGACTGTCCGTCTAGCCAGAAAAGTTATACCTCTCCTTCGCTAACCTCAAAAGTCAGCTAAGTTCAATTTTTTTAAACCACTTTATATATATATATGTTCCATCTGTATGGCTATGAGAGCCACCCAGTCGGGACATAGGGAGAATTTAAATCTTGGTCTACTCATTTTATTGTTATTTAGCGAAATGAAATATGTTGGACTGTATTTTGTTTTGTTAAATCTCTCCTTAATGAAACACTGGGTTGAAATACTCTCTCACCGATGTCTAAAAAAAATTTGATAAAAATAAATAAAACAAAATTATAGTGGGTGCTTGGGTAAATTCTCTTAGTTAGCATATGCCGATTCATGAGTATTGAAACGAAGACCTTGACAGTCAATTAATTGAAAGATATGTTGGGTTGTTCGATCTCGTTTCTGATTGAGCACTCAAAAGATGATGACAATGGAGTTGGTAGTTTAGTCACACATCGGATATTAAAGGAGATCATGAGGTGTAGATAATTGAAATTTGTTCAGACATGATCTGTTGGATTGTATCATATTTCTGGTTCAGGGGTTGCATCATGTTTCTGATTAAGCATTGAGCGCTCAAAATATGGTGACAATATAGTTAGTAATTTAGTCCCACATCGGATATTAAATGGGATCATGAGGTCATGTAGATAATTGGGATCAGTTTAGGTCTTACATGGATCCGAATCCAATATCATATTTCATGCATCAACTCCGATTTGGATCACACCGTATTTCCTAGTAGATCTTGTGATTTTGGGGGATATTATGATGCAATTTTATGCAGTAGTTCGATGACTACTCTTGGAACAAGGAGTGAAGGTAGTAACTTCCATAATTCCCGTTGTGATTTTTTGGGGTATTATGATGCAATTTCATGTCGTAGTCATCGACTCTGGTGCGCAATAGCCTGCATTGCCCTATCACAAGAGAGTATTTTTTTAAAAGAATGGATTTTTTTTTTTTCCTTAAAAGGAGATTTGGAAGACAACCATCAATTTTTTTTAAAGTCTCGTAACTATTCGGTAAACCACTTACAAAGGGGACTATATATAGAGAGAGAGGGGCCAATTACCTCTAGCTCAAGTGGCTAAAATGGAAGGCATTCTCCCCCATATGCCTAAGCCAGGATAGTTCCTTCCCATTATTAGAAATAATTGATATATATATATATATATATAAACTATTCAATTTTTTGTGAGAAACATTCAAAGAAAATAGATTCAACGGCTGTTATATCGGAAAAAAATAGTTAGAGAGAAACATTAGAGTGTCGTTCGATGCGTCATGTCCTAAATTTTCAAAGAAGGTTGTATTCGTATCGTGTCGTCAAATTTATTATCCATGAAATGTAGTCGGTATCAGATGATTGATAAGTAGTATATATACAATTTTTTTGGTATATAACTATGAAAAGTATTGTTTCTTGCATATAGTCTCCCTGATGTTAGTTTTGCATCTGTATTATTATTCCTTGTAGACTTCTAGCTAAGAAAAATTAGTGGCGAATGACTAGTGCTTTATGGCTTCAAGTGACTTTTTCAAGAACTCAAATTTCATTAAAAGTATTATCTAGGAAAGAAAGTTCACTAAATTTCCTTTATCGTTTGCAAAGTTTCATGAATAGTTATGGTGTCTACAAATGGTAGAACTGATATTTCTTCCTAAGCTTTTATGTTTGATGTGTCTACATGTAAGTTGTTAGCCTATCTCGAAATTCTCCTCATCCGTTTTTTCTCTATCTTAATTTTTAAGCTCCACAAAAGAAGAATTAACAAATTATGAGTAGCTCGTGCTTATTAGAAATGGTTTCTCCCTTATTTCTATTGCTTGTAGGTATGCTTAATTAGTACGGTGATGTATCCCCTAAGTTTGATGTGTATGCTTTTTGAGTTGTTCTTTGAGTTGGTTCTTTTTGAGTTTCTTACATTACACCCTTTGGTTTCTTAACTCTACCATTTAGTTGACTTACCAGCATCTTTGTACCTCAATTTCTTTTATTGCTTCTAAACTTTTGAAAACATTTTTTTGATGATTTAGTACCGAAGGAAAGTCCTAAAATTATGGAGCTAAATTTGCTAATATGTTATTATTGATGATCTTGAGCCTACGCGAATGTAGGTCTTCGAGTCCTGAACAAGACGGTATCTCGGCCCACACGCTGTGGAGCTACCGAATTCGAAAACTCTAGTGAGCGAGGTTGCATGAAACACTAAATTTCTCCCCCACCCGATACTTCTATATTAGATTAACTATTATTATCCTGTTCCATTTCATGTTCAGGAAAGTTAGCCATCGCCGGAGTCAGAACAAAATTGGACTTTCTTGACATTGGTACAAGAATGCAATAAGTTAACAATCACAAACAACCACGAAGAAGCAAGAATATGTACGAGTACAGGAACATGATCGAACACACAAACAAGTACAGGAGTCCTTTCGGAGTATTTTGACAAAATCAAGTATGGGTCGAGTCATATACATGTGCATGCATAAAAATTTCTCCGGACTAGCCACACATCATGCACACTTGAGAGTCAAGTTGAGTAATAGCAAATTTACACTATATAACTAATATACAAAGAGTTACAAGAAAAATAAATCAATATATCTCAAAAATTTCTACAGACTAATAGGAGGGAGTTATGGAAATCCAAAGCCCACTAGAACTTTCACACAATTAAGTATAAACATCATAGAATTAATACATGTTAGCAATGATAGGGAAGAAGATCGATCGAAATCGAATGGGAAATCATGAAAATCAACTCGAAATTAAGAAACCGTTTTGGCTCAAAATTGAGCCACCATTATATTGGCAGTATATTGTGCGCCCAATTTTATTCCAAAACAGTATTTGGTTTTGCATGTTTTGGTCGTTTCTCAACCGATCTTTGATTGATTAAAATTTCAACTAGTTGGTTATGACCCTAGTTAAAGTGCTTCATGCGAGCCGTTTTTCATGTCATTTTGCTTAGCCAAAAACATATCGTGTCCAAATACCGAAAAAAAAATTTGAAAAACGATATAACTCGATCGTTTCTCGACTAAAATCAATTTCGTAAAAAATTCTAACATGCTGAGACATAGGGATAGAAATCGAACGATTGTATTAAAGAAATAGGAAGAAAATTTACGAGGTTTGGCCTCCACCGAGCAAGAAGTACTTGCCTATGGAGGGTGATGTGGCCGAGAAGAAATACTAATACACACATGTATCCGTACAAAATATCGATACAGAAATACGGGTGTTGAAAATGTCCTGCTTGGTGAACCTGAGGCAAGGAACAATTGTTTTAGAGCAAACCTTAAGGCAATCATATCTCATTCAAGTCTTCCCATGATAGTAAGAATCTGTTGCCTTTGTCCTTGGCACTTTATCACATGTCAATTACATTTTCATAATCTAAACATGATAAATATAATGTGACTTAAATTAATAAGAAAAGGCTTATTACATCAAGTGATAAAAAAAATTAAGTGCTACGACGTATCACTATCACATCTTTCTCTGTTTTTCTGCCTTGCGAGTTGAACAAACATCATCAATCGGATTTTCCTTCTAGGGTTTGACAAGAGAAGACTTGCCCATTTAACTTCATCCATTATGATATTAGGGGCCTAATCACATCATATAATCCATTATGATATTTGGGGTCCTAATCTCATCATATCGTGTTACTTCATTACTTTCGTTCATAATCATTCTCGTCTTACCCGGATTCATATGCTAAAGACTCGGTTTAAACCTTTGATAGGTTTTAACTCTTTCACCAGTTACTTTATTGCTTTCATTTATAATCACCCTCGTCTTACCTGGATTCATATACTAAAGACTCTAGGTTTAAACTCTTTCACCAGGATGTCGCGACTCAGTTTGCTTGTAGGATTAAAATTTTTTGCACCCATAATGTGTCTACTTACTACATTTCACATAGTATAATCTATATACCAGACTGCTTGTGCTCATAATTCTCAGCAATATAGTACACAAAGTGCAAAGATGATTCAAACAGATGACCATGCTTTCCCTCCCAGTAAAAATTGTCCCCAGGCTTCTTTAAATTCTCTCAAAGCTATCAGAATGTAGGCAAAAATGTTGAGCGCAAGGAAAGAAAATGACTTAAACCTCCAAATGACCTTTAAGTATCTCAGCTTCTGTAAGAGTATTCTTTTTGTTGAGCAAAGAATATACTTGCATACTATTCTCATGTTGAGCAAAACCTTTTTTTGGAGAATGGGAAAACTTTGTTTGAGCCAAAAATTCTTCCTTCATCCTTGAGGAAGAAATGATTCATAACATTCCACATAAGAAACATTTGTTTCCTAACCGAACAAAAAAAAAAATCTGTACTAAAAGAACAAAAAAAATGATGTGGGAATCCAATTTTATAATTTTTACATCCAATGAACCAACCAAAGAAAGTTGAAGAGGCTGTCACTCTTTGTGCTTGACATGCTCCAAGATAATTACCTGAAATCCAGAATAACATAAAAAAATCCGTAGACTGAAGTCTCGACTTAAAAGATTAAGCAGCAGGGCCCTGCTTGGCTTTTATCACCAATTCTTCAGTTGTAGAGCCTATGATCTCGTTTGCTCTCTTTAAAGGCAGACAGTTGATTCTTCCTATAGAATCCTGGCATACGAAATGGTCATGTGTGACTGGATCGATTACATCAACATCGTACATTGTTTAATATCTTAAACTATGTAAAATACAACAAATCTAGAATTTACTGGAAAAAGTAGAAATCCTGTTCTAGAATATCACATGCACGAGAAGTCTTGCAATTGTTTAAAGTGATAAAATTAGCACCAGGAATTTTCACTACTTGAAGGTAACAAGAACAAAAGAAAAGCATATCATTATTTTCCTCTTTTCTATGTTTTGTTCCCTTTCCTATCACTCTCTCTCATGTATTACTCTTGTATGTGTATAGATGTGTTGAAATTAGTTGATGATTTTATTGATTGTCTCATTGGCATTATATAGCCTTACAGTCATTAATACAATGATCTCAATCATTATGACAATAATCTCATAATGGAATATCCTGTGACATATTCTGGCATCCCAAATATGTCCTTAGGATATTCCCATGTGCTTATACTATACTTAAATATGACACACAACATACCATATCAACACTCCCCCTCAAGATGGGTGAAAGATATTCACTAAGTCCATCTTGTCACATCCTCTAATCATGCTCACTGAGGCGAGTCCCTTGGTTAGTCCATCTGCTACTTGATCCCTGGTTGGAACATGGCCAAGCTCCAGTAATCCACTATCCAACTTCTCTTTGATGAAGAATCTATCAATCTCGATGTGTTTGGTCCTGTCATGCTGTACTGGATTGTTGGTGATACTAATAGCTGACTGATTGTCACACCACAGCTTCATCTTGGCTCCTTGATCCAGCTTCAGCTCCACCAGCATATTCTTCAACCATAGCAGCTCTGCAACTCCCAAGGCCATAGCTCTGTACTCTGCTTCAGCTGTCGATCTGGCCACCACAGACTGCTTCTTACTCCTCCAGGAGACCAAGTTACCTCCTACAAATATACAATATCCCGAGGTAGACCTCCTGTCATCAGCACAACTAGCCCAGTCAGAATCACAGTAGCCCTCGATGCTCACGTGATTGTTCTTCCTGAATATTAGTCCCTTCCCGGAAGCACCTTTCAAGTACCTCAGAATCTGGTACACTGCATCCATATGACCCTTCCGTGGGTCATGCATGTAGCGGCTCACCACACTTACTGCAAAGCAGATATCAGGACGTGTGTGGCTCAAATAGATCAACTTGCCAACCAGTCTCTAGTATCTGTCCCGATCAACTGGTTCTCCAGCCTCAGCATCAATCTTGAACCTCTGATCTATTGGTGTCGCTGCAGGTTTGCACCCCAACATCCCAGTTTCTGTGAGAAAGTCCAGTGCATACTTCCTTTGAGAGAACAATCTCCTCTGCTTCTCGAGCAATCTCAATCCCAATGAAGTACCGAAGAAGGCCGAGATCCTTCACCTCGAATTCCTTGTCAAGCTTTCCTTTGAGTTGGACGATCTCCTGCTCATCATCTCCTGTGATAATCATATCGTCCACATACACCGCAAGCATGGTGATGTGGCCTCCACTCCGACGGAAGAACACAGTATGATCAGCATTGATCTGCTGATATCCCATCCCTATCATCGCCCTTCTGAATCTGTCAAACCACGCTCGAGGAGACTGCTTCAGTCCATAGAGGGACTTCTTCAACCTGCAGACCTTGCCTACTGTCTGATTGGTGCCAAATCCTGGTGGTATCTCCATGTACACCTCCTCCACTAGATCTCCGTGAAGAAACGCATTCTTCACATCCAGTTGGTGTAGCTTCTATCCACCATTCGCTGCCAGAGAAATCAGAGTCCTGACAGTGCTCATCTTTGCAACTGGTGCAAAGGTCTCGTCATAGTCGATGTCGTACGTCTGACTGTATCCTTTGGCTACTAGTCGAGCTTTGTAGCGCTCAACCTGTCCATCTGGGTTCTGCTTCACGGTAAAGACCCACTTGCATCCAACTGCTCTCTTCCCCTCTGGCAGTCTCACAAGCTCCCAAGTGTGGTTCTTCTTCAGAGCTCCCAACTCCTCGTGCATTGCCGCTTTCCACTTTGGATCGTTCTTGGCAACCTGCCAATTGTTAGGTACAGTAATACTATCCAAAGATGCTATAAATGCTCCATGAGAAGAAGGGATATGGTCATAAGAAACAAACTGAGCAATATTCCAACCATATCTGTTTGGAGGATTTTCTGCATTGCTGCGAGTGGTCCTCCGTACAGATAGTGGTGTGGGTGGAGTAGAAGTAGGAGGAATGATATCTTGTGAAGGAGGGGGTATTACCTGAAGGGGGGTTGGTGTCGGTGCCTCAGGAGTTGGGACGAACGCAGGCAAGGGACTTGGCACTGGCACTGGCACTGTCGGTACTGGTCCTGCAGTTTGCTTCTCTCTCCTGCTGTAGGTAAGTAACTCTCCCTGAGCCGTAGGCCTAACACCTTCACCTTCTTGTCCCTTCTCCGTGCCTCCATGCCAAACTTCTAAATCGGTTACCACCAAGTTCTCCATCTCCCCCTCTCGCCTAATATTAGCAGTATTAGGCGTGTTGTGTGAAGTTCCGTCCTGGCGGTAGTATGGCTCATGCTCCCGAAAGTGGACATCCATACTGACAAACTTCTTCTTCTCTACTGGACTCCAGCACACATACCCCTTCTGGGTCGCCGAGTAGCCTACGAAGATGCATTTGACCGCTCTAGGGTCAAGTTTCCCAACTGATGGCCTGTTGTCCTTCACAAAACACACACACCCAAACACCTTCAGTGGGAGTATCCCACTATTATTGTCTTGCAATACCTCACATGGGGACTTCCATCCGAGGACCTTCGAGGGTATCCTGTTGATGAGTTGAGCTGCTGTCAACACTGCATGTCCCCACAGACTCTGTGGAACATTCATGTCGATCATCATACTTCTTGCGACCTCCAGAAGGTGTCTGTTTTTTCTTTCTGCAACTCCATTTTGTGCTGGTGTGTATGCACAGGTGGTCTGATGCTGTATTCCGTGTGCTGACAGGTATTCTGCAAGCGTCCTGTTGGTATACTCCGATCCATTGTCAGACCTCAGTACCTTCACAACTGCTTTGTACTGAGTCTGGACATGCTTATGGAAATTCCGAAAACAAGCAGGTATATCATTCTTATTTTTCATCAAATATAACCAGATAACACGAGAGGCACACTCAATGAAAGAAACAAAGTACTTATAACCATTCATAGTGTTAGTAGCACATGGACCCCAGACATCAGAATGTACTACCTCAAAAGCAAAAGTGCTCCTATGACCCGTGCCAACATATGAGCTCCTAGTAAGTTTTCCTAACTCGCACGCATCACATACTAATTTTTTTTATTTGTTTTTGCATAAATCTCTGGATACAACTTACTTAGAGTATCAAAGGAAGAATGTTCCATCCTTCGATGATGGAGTATCAAGGTATCCTTAGTCCTCTGTTGCAGTCCTTTTATGCCAGCCTTCTCTGCCATAGATACCAATGCTGAGTCTAGTCCTTCTCGATCTAGGTACCACAGTCCCTCATGCCAAGTGCCAGTCCCAAGTCTTCGTCCTGTCCCTTTCTCCTGGAAGGTCACCTTAGGAATATCAAAAGAAACAATGCATTTAAGTTGGAGGATTATAGAACTAATGGACAAGAGACTGACTGAAAAGGATGGAGCATGTAAAATATTGGATAATCTTACTGAACCTGTACAATTAACAGTACCATTACCGACCACTGGCTGGAAAGTGCCATCAGCTGTCTGAATGTTGTCTGCTGATGCTAGGTGAGTGTAGGAAGAAAACTCACTAGCATTCCCCGTCACATGTCGAGATGCTCCCGAGTCGATAATTCAGTCTGATGATTTAAGGGAAGAGATAGACGCAAGGGCAAGTGATTCGTCAGTACCTTCTGATGGATGGACATACATGGCAGCGTTGCCCCTAACAAAGAATGAGGTGGACGCCTCCTCTGTTCTACTCCTCATGTCTTCCAGTGCCTGGTCCTCCACAGTAAAGGTGCCATCAGCTTCTCCGTTCCCTTCTGATATCAGGAGGTTCGCCCGATAACCTCCTCGGCCGCCTCGTCTACCCCCTCGTCCACGACCACGTCCTCCATTATATCCTCGTCCGCCAAACGGTCATCGTCCACCACCTGAATCTCCCTCCCTAGGTGGTTTGGTACAAGCATACCGATGATGACCCATCTCCCCACAGTTGTAGCACTGCCGGTTATGCTGCCAGGGCTCTCCCTTAGATCCTGTGTTTCCTGAGCTGGTGATCGCTAGTGCTGACTTTGCTTCGGGAGGACCACCTGTCCCGGCTTGCAGCCTGATGCGTGTCTCCTCCTGGATCATGGCTGAGATAGCCTCCTCAAGGCTAGGGATCTTTGGTTGGGCTAGAAGTAGGGCCGTCCTCTGTGCGAAAGCTGCAGTCAGCCCTTTAAGGAACTTCATCGTCCTCTCCTGCAGACACACCTGTCTCTCCTTACACTTAGGGTCCCCGCAGCTCGCCCGATCTGAGGAGTGATCATAATCCAACCACAGACGCTCCAACTCCGTGGCATACTCCTGCACCGTCTTCTCTCCCTGTACGGTGTCATCAATCTCCCCATTTATCTGGAAGACCCGTAAGTTGTTCCCCACACCATCATAGGTCCTTCTCAACTTCTCCCACATATCTTTCACCATCTCAATACCGTCTACTGTGGCGGCAATAGACTGGACTAAGGAGTTGAGAAGCCAGATGTAGATCACCATATGAGTGGACTTCTACTCATCGCGTCATGTTGAGCCCTCGTCCGGCTCTGTCGCCTCCCCCGTCAAGAACCCCTCCATGTTTTTTCCTGCGAGGGTTCTTCTCACCTGCCGTGACCAACTCAGATAGGTGGCTGGTCCATCTAATTTCAGATCGATGGAGGGAAACTTCAACTCCGGCGACGTTCGTGTCGTGTTTTCACCAGCCGACATCGTCAACAACTTCATCAACGTCGCCACCTCTGCAGAATCTAGCTTCTTGATGATCTCCTCCATCGATGCGTCGTCTATCCAATCACGTCACGTCCGCTCCACGACTCACGCTCGTCCTCGTCGTCCGCTCCTAGATCCGAACATGTGCCCCCTTTTTTCAGATCTAGGCATCCCTATTAGACGCTGTCTCGTGCTGGTGCGGAGGAGGCGGCAGCACGCATGTCACAGCCACCGTCGCAGCAGCAGCAACAGTCGCAGCAGCCGCAACAGCAGTAATAGCCGCAGCAGTAGCGGGACGGGGCAGCAACAGCGAAGGGCGGCCTGCGAAGGGCGGAGAAGGGAAGAAGGGGGGCGTGGAAGAGTTCGGTGGAGGAGATCTAGGAAATCCTCCTGTGGGTTTGTGGAAGCTTGGTGACGGCTAGGGTTTGTCGAAACTTGGCTCTGATACCATGTTGAAATTAGTTGATGATTTTATTGATTGTCTCATTGGCATTATATAGCCTTACAGTCATTAATACAATGATCTCAATCATTATGACAATAATCTCATAATGGAATATCCTGTGACATATTCTGGCATCCCAAATATGTCCTCAGGATATTCCCATGTGCTTATACTATACTTAAATATGACACCCAACATACCATATCAACAAGATGGATACAGGTAGAGAAGAAAAGGAATAAGAAAGTACGTTATGGTTCAGTAAATATACAAGTTATACCCAAGTCGACCTATGTTTTGTTCTCCTCGACCCAACCCATCATGTCAGGAGGAACATCCACTATAACAGTCAGTTGCTCTCTTTTTCATAGTCGCAGAATTTTTTTTTTTTAACTCCATCTCTAACAGTAAACTCTCCTTAAGATTCTTATTCTTGGAAAATATCTAGTTAGATATTTTTATCCAGCTCCATATAACTTGAAGTCTCGAACTTAATATCACTTTTTTCACTGTCATCACAAGAGCCCATTACAGACTGCAACTTTTGACCTGAGTAACTAGGATAGACTGACAAGTGCCACTACTTCTATGACTTCTCACACACCATTCCCCCTCATTCTACTTGATCTTCTTGTTTGTCATCAAGCTAAAAGGAGTAGAAAACAATTAGTTTAAACATGACACGAGCTTTGGATGTGAAATTATCTACTTTCAAGTGGTAAAAAGTAAAAGAGAAAACTGACGAGTCTAGTTAAAGTGGTAAAACATCAAGGAGAAAACTAACTCGTGCTACAATGCCAAGCTTCTCCAACTTTTGGACAGCATCATGAACCTCAAAATTGCATCTCTCACCAAATTCTTCTAGAATGAGTTCTTCACACTGACGGTCAAGATCCTAGTCATTCATTTCTTAAGTGAGTACATAACAAATTAGTCATATTGGACTGACTGTAAAAGATAAGAACAAAAAGATCAGAAAAACCTACTTCTATCGTGGACTTCCCCTGCTCCATCAAAATAAAGTAAGATATTATCACCTCTTTCACCTGCACTTCAAAATTGTTAGATGGCACTGGTCACAACTAATCTGCAGCAAACCTAAATGCTTACTTCCTGTTGAATCACATCATCACACAAGTGTAGAAGTGTTCCTCTTCCGCTATCCAGCTGTTTTTCATACATCGATTGGGTTATTAGGTTTCGATAAGTTTCCATGTTTTGTTGAAACCTGCATGACAGTGGTTATTGAGCCTTGTCAATGTTTAGATTCTTTTCATTGAAACCACTAGTCAATATTATAATCATGATGAAAAGAAGAACAGTTCAAGAGTACATGATTTCAGAAACTCGATTAAATGACACTGGGCATACAAGTTTGCAATTTCCATGACAAAAATTACATTTAGCTACATCAAGCTTGTGCTCCATAACCATAGAACAAGGGCAAAACCTATGCTAAATTGTTGCATCACAGATACATGTATAGATTAAAGAATACCTTTTCATCCCAGTTTGAAGAAGAAGGATCTGACTAGGACACAAATATTTCGAATAGTTTTGAAACTTTAATTTCCTATAGTTTCAGTCATGTTTGTGGTATGTAATAATTAAGGCCATTGATAAAGGCACAACATTTTTGTTAGGGGCATCATAGGCTAAGGGGCAACACACATTTGTTGTAAATTTTGGGGGGCTAACATTAAACTGATTTGGGCTACACTATTCTCTCCTTCTCTAACTAACACCCATCTCCTCCTCTTCCTACCTATTTTTCCCCTCATCCTCTTCCAACCCTGATTGGAGAGCATACACCAAAACTCCTTTACAATAAAGGTAAATATTCCTTTTTCTCTTCTTCTTCTTTTATGTTTTTACCATATCTTGGGTCTTTTTCTTTTTTGATTCTTAGTTTTTTATGTTTATTTCATGTTCTCAAATTTTTGGGGTTTTGAACATCAGAAATCGATACAGCTCCGTTAGAGATGACGAAGGACTACCAAAATTATGCAGTCCTAACACTAGTCAGGACTACCAAAATTTTGACAGTCCTATTGCAACGAGTTTGTCTTAGGACTGCCAAAATTTTGATAGTTCTAACTATTGACTATTGTTAGGACCGCTAAAATTTTGGCAATCCTAAGATAGAGAGTTATATCTTCTGAGACAAAGAGTTTTGTCTAGGAATACCAAAATTTGGTAATACTGATCCTGATTTTGGTAGTGTGTATCTTATTTCTACATATTGAATAATTATTACTTCTTTGTTGCAGTCACTAAAGTGGCGGGAGGAAAAACCCCTCGATGGGACAAGTTCAATAAAAGAAAAGAAAGCCCCCGACAATGTTGAAGCATAGAGTGTGGCAAGTCAGCGTACAAGTGAAGTACCCCTAAACATAAAAAAATCGGCAGTGGCCTGTCCGAATAGATCACTTCGACCACGTACTGCCGAAACGCGTTCGGAGAAGAAAGATCTTCAACTTCTTCTAATGATAACGAAGAAGTGTCCATCCACCAAAGAACGTTGAATGATGGGTCTGAATCTTCTAAAGAGACTCGTCCCAATGGTTGTTCTCCTAACATCCTTCGAAGACCTTATTGCCTATCAGATATGGAACGACAAGTCAAGTATATTATGTTATGCTTTTCCATTTTTTTAAATTATAATTTGTTAGTTTTAATTTCATTTCACCTATCTATTTTTCAGGAGACAGGACGGATATTGAGTCATTAACCATGAAAAGAAGTGTGAGACCTGGGGCATTGACAACTTGGACGACTACGTCAGGGACAAAATTGTACCCACCGGTATGTACTATGTACTATCTAGCAAAGGTACTCATATCGGATGGTCGACGATGTACTAATATCCGCATTCGCCGAGTGGTGGCATCCGGAGACCAATACCTTCCATCTTCCAAGTTGGGAGATGACGATTACCCTAGACAACTTGCATTATATATTGGGGTTGAAAGCAAGGTTCGCAGTATCGGTATCAGAATAGGTATCGGACAATTCCTATGAGTATTGGGATACATGGTATCGACATTTTTGGCGGTTTCATATGGAGTATCAAATTTTTTGATATCGAAAAACAAATAATTAATAATATTTTATTAACATTTTAAAAAATATATTTTATATATTTAGTCATAATTTTAAGTATTTTAAGTATTATTTTTTTGTAGTTTTGAAATCGAATAAAATAGTAGTCATCATTGTTGATTGATTTCATGCGATAAATAAGTTTTCTTCTTTTACATGCTTTTACAACTTTACTATGTTTTTACACCCTTTTTGGTTGGTCTTTTTTGTTAAATTTTTTTTGCCGAATTGATCAAAAAAGAGACCCCCAATGTTGGTATCGGTCAGTATTGGGTATCGATCAGTATCGGATTGGGACATGCCAAACCTTATCGGTATCAGCTATATCGGATCGGTATCGACCGATACTGCAAATATTGGCTGAAAGTATATGGTAGAGTTATGATGCACACTAATGAGAAACCACTATAATGGCATATGGAGCTCTCGTGAAATGGGTCTCCGATTCCTTGGGAGTTGACGTTGACCACTTAATGCTCCTTTCCGGCTTTAAAAAGTCGTACGGTCTTCCATAAACAATTTTGGAAGACGAGATGAATGATACAAAGCCTCAAGATGATGCCATTTAGTGGATTCGTTGAAGGATTTGATGTTCATTGTAGGGGTGGTGTAGTGCCCCGCTCCGCACGGTACACTATGATGGCTGGGTTGGCTCGAAGAAGCTAGTTGGACTTGGGTTATGCGGAAGGATCAGATCTGAAGACTATGAGATCGTGCTGGAAAATCCCTTCAGATAAATGTGAGTGGTGTTGGTTCGTCGATCTTTATCTTCACGCTTAACAAAATAATTTAGTTCATATTTGTTAAGTCGTTTGCTTAAAGTTATCTAGTAAGAAATCACAAAAGATAAAGAAAGATAATAATCACATGTCTATTAACCTACTGCTGTTTTAGAATGTGGATTATATATTGTGATTGCAAATGTCGGAATATTTCATTATCATTTATGGTAAGACCCTGGACTGGGCGGTAAGTATGAGATCCTGGACTGGGCATAATAGACCCTGGACTGGGCAAGAAAAGTATTTCGAGATGTGGCTTAAGGCAGGTGGCAAAACAAATAAGAACTATGGGTATTCAATACATTCTCTTGTACCATGCATGATATATCTGCTTTATAGCTAAGTTGCATATATATGCATGGTCATGGACAACTTGTGCACAAGGTTTAATGTTCCTTGAACGGTAATCCCGGGCCACGGACCTGATTCATCCTAGGGGGGACAAAGAGGGGATGCCGAAGTACTGGTAATCCAAAATTCGGGACTTCCAGTGAGGCTAGCTCCATGCACTGAGAAGGATGTCGAATTCCAGCGTACTGAAGTGATAGCATGGGCAATTCAGAAACCTCCCAGTTGGGCTTGCTACCCTTCGGTGGGGGGAGCCGTCTAGCCACGAAGTCCAAGATGATGCGAAGTCAGTGACCTTCATGTAGACAGAGTGCATGCTAACAATGTCTTATGCAGGCAGAGTAATTTATTACTCATTTACAGGGATGGCTAAACGACCGTGAGTAAGAATCACCAAAGGGTGATAACTTGTATGCTTTACTTTTCCTATTGACCTTGAATAACTGTATGCTTTAGGTTTCCTATCCAATATGATCAAGATGCCTGCTTTACGTGAATAAGATGCATGCTTCGGATTTCTCGTGGTTATGAATAACTATATGCTGCTTTATTGTCCCTTACAAATTATTGCATGCTTGCCTTACATTCTGTCGCTATGAACTGTAATTGACCCAAAGGCAACATATCAAGATCACACTTAATAATGTTCCTATCACATAATTACTTAGTGTTAATTTTAGGAGAGTGGGGTCAGCCCTCTCGCCAGTACATGTGGAATACTAACCCACGTATGTGGGCAACATTTCAGGTTCATAGGTGCATGGACACAGCTCGATAAGTCTTGAGGCATCGCAGGATTATTGGGTGTGCAGAAGCTCTTCTCTTGGAGACGATGACTTCTGCTATAAAGGACATAATGTATGAAACAGGATAAGAGTTGTACCAGTGATGTTGTAAGCCGAGTTAGCAAAGTTCATTGTAAGCCTAAATGGCATGTACTCAAGTTGGCTATTGAGAGCCTTGTAATTCAATTCAATATCAATAAAAGAGATACTTTTCCTACATCTTGTTGTGACTTCAATTTGTCTTCATACTTCCGTTGTAATGTTGTTTCTGAGAATTACCATAGATTGTTGACCTTCTTGCCATGTACAAGCGCAACCCCAGGCTTGTACGACATCACGCCTAGCGAGGACGTTAGACTCTACGGAGTTGGGACATGACAAATTGGTATCAGAGCCAGGTTTTACGTCCCTGGATTCGATTCATTTCAATCAAAGTTGCTTCCGCGATTACTCAACGTTGCTTCTGCGAATACTCAAAGTTGTTTCAGTAATTTTTCAAAGTTTCTACCGCGATTAATCACAGTCGCTTCAGTGTTTGTTCAAGGATTGCTTCCGCAAGTATTCAAAGTCGCTTCCGTGATTATTCCAAAATTTGCTTTCGTGATTGTCCTTGGTGCTTCCATATATATTCTGGGTTGCTTCGGTGGAAAGTTCTTTGACCCTCGCTTACACTCACTGGATGTTCCATACAATAAGTCCAAATATATGCGATGCTATAAGATAATTTATTGATAGTAATGATGCCTGTAAACACCAACAATGAATGATGACTTGATAAACCAGTAATCTGTGATTGATGCTTGTTAGTGAGACTCAGAGAAAAAAATTGATGGGTGACAATCGATAGTGGGTAACGGTATGGTGCGCCAAGGAGAAGTCGACAGTAACATCGGTAATAGAATCAACATGAATTTAGTTGATCAGTTGTGGGCTCGGTTATGTTTCAGAACGAGATAGTAGCCTGGTATTTGTGGTCGGCAGAGCCACCAAGGGAAGGATAGCTTGGCACAAATGTTAATCAGTACAAGAATAGAATTTTGTGGAAATAGCTTGGTTCCTGAGTGGCATATCATTTATTGTCCCGATCCCGTTGCTGAGTGCGGTGATCCTGTTGCAGC
Source organism: Iris macrosiphon (assembly GCA_036927795.1). Taxonomy (NCBI): domain Eukaryota; kingdom Viridiplantae; phylum Streptophyta; class Magnoliopsida; order Asparagales; family Iridaceae; genus Iris; species Iris macrosiphon. The sequence continues at coordinate 43,664,813 of JAYESA010000015.1, forward strand.
GCGCAGAGTGTGCTAGCGGATAAAATTTTCGAGTTGGAACCAGACAATGGGAAAATCATGCTATGCGGTTATATGACTCGAATGTCCCTTGATAAGTCGGATTCAAATGATCTATAATAGACGGTGGATGAAAATCTCTATGTTGGATAATGGAAAGCATACGCGAATGCCTCTGTTGGGAATACCGAGATGAGTTGCATAAATATTGGATGGTGATGTAAAATCAATCAGATGGATGTCATGTGGGAATAGTATTTTGGGTGAAACACGGGTATTGAACGGTGATAAGAGCATGAACGGTTGCGAATAACGATTGGAACAAGTACGACGGATATCGATAACTACTTGCGTGCCGGAATGGTTACTAAAAGTGTTGCAAGAGACTCATAGAAAAATGAGACGTTGAAAAATGTAAAACATGGATCCCTGGGTTGGGAATAGCACTGTAACGTTGGAATATTCAGAGGGTGGCTTGAAGCAGTTGGTTAAAAAGGGTTCGATTTCGATAGCGATAGTGCGGTACACTGTCGGAGACTCATGGAAAAACAATATTGACTGTATAATGACCGAAAAACTTGTATTTGGTCGGATAGAAACTTCATGTTGGATAGAATGTGTTTGAGGCATATGGGAATTATATAGAACGGTTACAGATGAAACAAGAATTTTGGAGAACAGTGCCCTTGACCTCAGGTGTGTAATGGCAATACATACCTAGTTCAAGGATAATACCAACGATATGGGAATGTGCTTGATGGTGATGAATAGTTGGATACATGTGCATGAACTCGAAGAATCGAGATGTGTCACGAAATGAGAAATGTTGACCCTAGCTATGTTAATTGCATAAGTATTGGTTGAGCAGTTTATGGACTCGTCGGATTAGACTGAAGTACTTGGTGCAAATTTATAAGGAAGTTCTCGTGAGACGGTGAACAATGGGATACAAATAAAAGTTTGAGATATAGCAAATTGGGATGGAAACTTGGGGCAGTTATTGTCGATAGAAATTTGGGCGCGCAGATAGCAATCGATTAATGAACCAAACGTAATCGAATTTATAAGTAAGAGTATGACCTTGTCATAATAATTGGGATGGTACAATTGTTGAAGCTGGATGATATTTAAAATTGGAGTATGATCAGTGTATAGAACATGTGGATATGCATGGAATGTGGGATTAGCGATAATAGCATTCTCTATGAGACCTCGATAAGATGGTGCGATAGAAAAGATAATGGTTAATATGAATGAGTTGACCGAACGGTATCGGAAAAAGGATGCATAGAAAGTTCGAATATAATGGGGCAGAATCGATGAGCAAAGATTTTATATGATAGACGGTTGAATTAACAAGCTGGAGAAGTTTGGACTCGGAATAGTTGGCAAGTTAAGTGGAATGGGATCAAACAGTAGAAAACTTGAATTTGATAAGAGAGTACAATTTGGAGTAAGCATATGACTATGGGTTTCGAGAATGACAAACTAGCAATTCAGGTATGATTTATCGAAAGTTTACATGATGGATTCGGATTGGATACTAAAGTTAAGGAATTGACTTAGTCGATTCTAGGATAAGTCTAGAATTAGTTAGTTGGATGATTGACCCTGGAAAAATGATTGTCGGACAATATGGCATGACCCTAGATTATCGGATGTGGGATTGAGATGTTGCTTATAGACTAAGGTAGAGTTCCTTAGCTGGCTGAATGTCGCCCTTAAGGTGTAACGACCCGTTCCGCTCAATTGGAGAGCCGATTCAAACGGCGCTAGTGCGACGATCCGACCCGCTTTGCTCAGCGAGAAGACTTGCTTGAGGCAAAGGATTTCAGACTTGGCTCTTCAAGAGTTTAGACTTTTCAAAGACATGCTCGAAGTACCGCTCGACCGAGACGAATCATCGCTAAGGTGGGTGGCTACGATGAACTTGTCTTTGCTTAGCCTGCACACATAAAATATGGACGATACATACAAGTCGCTAGGTGAATCACCCATTGCATGCTAATAAAGAATACAACGCACATAACTAAGGGAATAATCTCATCTTGTATTGCTTGTGTTAGAACATGAAAATGAAACTTGGCTTATAGTTGGACCCAGAAATCCAAGGTTCCACACGAGCTCTCGTTCTGCCGCGTGGTGGCAGGACCACTAGGGGATTGGCTCCGGGTGTAGGTAGGGTCAAATTCGTAGGGGTCATGCAAATACATAGGCCCCTTCCCTTCTGTCGAGTTGTTTAGAAGGCGCTTTCCGTTCTATGGTCCCTCAGAGCGAAGGGTCAGGCCGATAGTACGGGCCCTCTGACTTCCTATGATGGTTCTATTGCTTTCTATATTTATCTATTTAGCAATCCCAAAGTTTCTTTTTTACTTTTTTATATGATCAAAATAAGTAAAAATGATTCTTTTTTCCCATTTTTGTACTCTTTCTTTTTCTTTCATAACATAAATATCAGTAAAGAGACTTCTGGTGTGGAAGAAAATGGTCTGTGACGCTGAAATGTACTACCGACACATAAGATAAAATCGAAAATAACCCTTGTTTCATACTACTATCTCAATACAAAATCTCATATTAAGAAAAACAATAATTAATTGTTCATATCGAACTCGAAGTGCCATGCTATTATTACTTATTATTCATATTCGATATGGCGAAGGCATAGTCTTCTTCTTCTTTTTCAAATAAATATTCATTGGCGCCAAGCGTGAGAAAATGATATATGTTTGTTAATTTCTCCTCCGACCAGAATGAAGAATTGTGAAAGGGAAAGAAAGTTCGAAAATAGCCGAATTTGCAGGAGGGATTCCATCGCCTAAAACAAAGGTGTACATACATAAAAAGAGGCTGGTTATGTTGGCCCCTCCCATCTATATTGACCGGGAAGATGGGGGAGGCTCTTGCGGAAGCCCTACCCTCGCATGCTACCTTAGCTTCGTGCTAGTAGACTCCGCTAATGCTTCGAGTATATCACCATATACTCTTCGTAGTACACTGCTTCACATGTTTATATGGCTCATCTCATAGATTATGCCGTCCGATATGCTCCTGTACGGTTTCACTCCTCGCACTACCCCTTAGATCCGTGCTAGCGTAATCGCTTATGTTCTAAAGTAGACTATACTGCAAGTTCCTTATGCTTATGTTTCAACATTTTTTCAATGCTTGCCTGCTTTACATATTCGCTATGCTTATCACATAATTTCATGCCACGATCAGGTAACACGATCCGTGTCTTGCATTCATCTAGTTCACCGAAAGACTATCTAATAGTCGTTCCGTGCAAGTATGAACCTGAAAGTATTTAGGACCGTTGGGTCGCCAAGGCCTTTTCCAAACTAGGAGATTGCATCAAGTCAAATAAAGTAAGAATCACAGCTCGTGGAGCAATATTCGTTCAGAACAAGAATCAAGAATTATCAAGTCGTCTTGTGGATCTCGTGAATCTGGAAGACCCAAGACTTGCATGTCGCGGACAACTTGGTGCACAAGGGAGATTTTCGAATCTCGTTCCACGGACGGTCTCCGGGACACCAGGGCCGATTCGATCTGGATGGAACCTCACGCAGTCTTAATCGTGTGCGAGCAGGATGGAGTGTGCGCCTCATGTACTTTACGCCGCGTCATTCTTGCTCTAAGACTGATAGTCTCGTGTGCTGGACGGGATGGTATATAGTGTCTCATGTACTTTTTTTTGCACACCATCCTTGTCAATGACTATAACTCATCCTTTATGGCTATGTCAGCGACTCATGTTCATATAGATTAAGTCATCATCGCTTAGCGGAAATCCACGTGCGAGTCATTGCATCGCATCTTGTAATCTGGAATACTTGAACGATTATGAGTATAAGACATCTGTACATATTTGAACACCTGGACAATCTGCTGTAACTCATCTAAGTAATCCGTGTAACTCGTGCACCTGAAATCAGAACCCGCTTGTGACACTCGTGTTTGCTTATGCAATTTCCCTCGAATTTCATTATATATACTCGTGATTGGTTTAACTTGGTTTTATCTTTAGACAGGGAAGGATGGAAGGTAAGTTGGTAAGTATCGCCATATTTATCGTATATCGCACGACGCATTATCACACGAGTTAGGCTTTACATTATGCCATGAAACTGATCCTAAGGCAAGACTAGAAAGACAACTTAATAGATGGTGCACGGAACCTATAAAACGTGTTTGGATTTGTCGAGCGGGCGACAAATCTCCCCACCAGTGCATTCATGTACTCATAACCCACCAGATTGCTTGCAGGGTGCGGGAGAACCTCGTTTGGTGCAAAAATCCCTCGTGTGCGCTAAGGCGTGGAGTTCGCTCTGGAGTCTTAAAGTGCTGTATCCGGAGCTGAAGCACATATATAAGACATAATGTTGGAACATCGCCTATGTATCATTTCATGTTGTAAGCCACTTGGCACGCCTTTATTGTTTTGAGAGAGAGGGCTTGAGCTACTTATAATCTCGGCCTAGCGCCTCTTGTAACATTGATTCAAGATTAATAAAGTGCTTTTTTTACTTCCATGCTTGTGTTATTAATGCTTCTGCTATGACGACTCTGTGAACTTTTTACCAATCGCCTGTTCGTTTCTTATTCCGCTGCATATGGACTATTTGTGCGACTCTGTGACTTAGCTATTTCTCCGCCCATTCGGATTCATGGCCTTGCACAGGCGCAGCTTGTGCTCGTGCGGCATCACGTTCAGATGGGCTCGATCGTCCCACGGGAGCGCTGGCGCAATGATTCGCGCCTAGCAGGGACGGTCGATCCTGCGGGAGATCGGGACGTGACATAAGGAAGGAATGTTGGCACAGAGACTTAACCCTAGAGTGTTGGATGGGTAGTATTGGTCGAGGGTAAACGGCTGTGGTGCATCAGTCATTAAGAAAGAGAGTCCGTTCATAGAGCGGGGTAGAGTCCGTTCATAAGAGATAGGTATTGATCTAGCAGCCATCCGCATTGGACGAGTTACCTATAATGCATAGGTTTAGTTGTTAGTGTAGCTAACCATAAGGCTTGGCATAAGTTAAGTTGATCGTTGGAGACCCATAGGATGACCCTATCGATATTGCCTGAGTTTTATAGCATCGGTAAGATTTGCTTGGTAGGCGTTGGGAGTCAGCATGTGATAGATAGTTGGTTTGGGAATCAGAATGGGTACTGTCAGAAAGATGGATCGTGTTGGAATGGTTAACTTGATTTTGGAACAAGTATGGAATTGACGGTTTCAGAAAAACAGATTGGTTGCCTTCGACGAAATAACAGATTGAAAAAGTTGTTTAGTTGGTTGGAATTATATTGGGATGTTGGAATATCAAGTTGGAATAAAGGAAGGAAACTTATAACAACGAGATGGGACAATGTGTGAAATTTTATGTCGGCTTAGCGTGATGAATAATGGTGTGAACCTCGGATTAAAACATTAGCAAATTTTTTTGTCGATGTATTGTTACTAAGAATGCTTTATCAAGCTTGTGGATATAGACTAGAACATGGTTCAAAAGGGAACTCTGGATTCATTGGATATTGATGACACTGAGATAGTTGCATTGCAGAAATTGTTGGAAAACACAAATTTTGTTGGTTCAGAAAGATGTCCCTTGAGTTTGGCAAATTAAGTTCAGTGTTGGGGTAAATAGTCTATTGTGGGTAGTCCATGGTGCCTTAATAGTTACAGCTCAGAGGAGCATGGTTATGCGAAATTAATATTATTGAGACAGACCATAAAAAAAGTTCAAAAGGAATTGGCATATATGGGACTGAAAGGGTATAAACGAATGTTGAAAATGGTTAGACGAGAAACTTGGTTATACAAGTTGTGCGATGGGAAGACTTATGTTGGAAAAATATTAACGGATGGACCGAGGAGATGACTAGAGAACTTAAAAAGAGTTATGGAAATTGTGGCTAAAGAACAGTTGGGCGAGCGTCTTAAATGGTCCGTATATTAGGATAAAGTTGCATCGGTAGCAATTTGATTTCTTTAACATTGGCATTGGCTGAGTGCACCATATTTCGGGGACGCCTGAAGTGTGTTGTACGATCCAGGCTGTAGTGAGTTAAATTCAAATGGAGCTGTAATGAGAAGCAAAATGGGCTAAAATAGACATACATGAGTTTGATCAAAGAAAGAGATGGTGGGATTAATCATTTGTATTGTTCGGCATGCTATGGCAAGACGCTAAATGGTGCAAGCGTTATCATGGGATGTTGACGCAGAGCCGATTGAAAGTTGCTTGAGAATTTGGTTGAAAAAGTGGGATGAGTTTGGTTTTAAGTTTCGAGGACAACTTTTTCTAAGTGGTATATATTGCAGTGCCCCGCTCCGCACGGTGCACTATGATGGCTGGTTGGCTCGAAGAAGCCAGTTGGACTTGGGTTATGCGGAAGGATCAGTTCAGAAGGGCTATGAGATCGTGCTGGAAAGTCCCTTCAGATAAATGTGAGTGGTGTTGGTTCTTCAATTATTTATCTTTACGTTTAACAAAATGATTTAGTTCATATTTGCGTAAGTAGTTTGCTTAAAGTTATCTAGCAAAAAATCACAAAAGATAAAAAAAGATAATAATCACATGTCTATTAACCTGCTGTTGTTTTAGAATGTGGATTATATATTGTGATTGCAAATGTCGGGATATTTCATTATCATTTATGGTAAGACCCTGGACTGGGCGGTAAGTATGAGACCCTGGACTGGGCAAGATAGACCCTGGACTGGGCAAGGAAAGTATTTCGAGCTGCGGCTCAAGGCAGGTGGCAAAACAAATAAGAACAAATAAGAACTATGGGTATTTAATACATTCTCTAGTACCATGCATGATATATCTGCTTTATAGCTAAGTTGCATATATATGCATGGTCATGGACAACTTATGCACAAAGTTTAATGTTCCTTGAACAGTAATCCTGTAACGACCCGTTTCGCTCAAGCGGACAGCCGATTCAAACAGCGCAAGTGCATCGACCCGACCCGCTTTGCCCAGCGAGAAGACTCATATGAGGCAAAGGATTTCAGACTTGGCCCTCAGGAGTTCAGACTTAGACTTTCAATGGCTCACTCGGAGTATCGCTCGACCGAGGCGAATCATCGCTAAGGTGGGTGGCTACGATGAACTTGTCTTTGCTTAGCCAGCACACTTAAAATATGGACGATAGATGCTAGTCGCTAGGTGAATCACCCACTGCATACTAATAAAAATATAACGCACTTAGCTAAGGGAATAATCTCATCTTGTATTGCTTGTGTTAGAACATGGAAATGAAATTTGGCTTATAACTTGGACTCTCGTATGCTACCTTTACTTCGTGCAAGTAGACCCCGCTATGTCTCGAGTAGATCGTTATATACTCTTCGTAGTGCACTGTTCACTTGTTTACACTGCTCGTCCTCTAGATTATGTCACTCGATATGCCCCTGTACGGCTTCACTCCTCGCTCTACCCCTTAGACCGTGCAAACATAAAGGCTTATGTTCTAAAGTAGACTATACCGCTCGTTTCCTTATGCTTATGTTCACACAAATGCAATGCTTGCCTGCTTATATGCTAACTTATACTCGTTACCTCAATTTAATGCTTGTCACTTATATGCATGCCACAAATCATCGTACTTCACTATCTGTGATTCACTCAGTTAAGGTAGGAAGGCTATCAAGATAGTCGTTCCGAGCCAAGTATTAGAACATTGAAAGTATTCGGGACCGTAAGGTCGCCAAGGCACTTTCCGAACTAGGGGACTGCATCAATGGACAGTTAAGCAAGATAACATCGCAATATCTCTAAAAATTAATACTCGTCCTGTAATGAATATGACGACTCAGGGAGTCGATACTGTACTGACTGAATCTGAATCTGTAACTGTATCTGAACCTACGAGAATCTGGAAAACTTAAGTATACGCATGGTCATGGACAACTTGTGCACAAGATGGATTTTTGAATCCAGTTCAGTGGACGGTCGCCGGGACACTGGGGCCGATCCGATCTAGAAGGAACCAACTGGTAGTCGTCTGTTATCGGCGGGATGGGTGCAATATCGTCCGTATTACATTTTTCTTACACACAATCTTCGTCTCGAGACTACACCGACCACTATGAAAGTCATGCCAGTGACCATCTGTCATATAGATTAAGTTGACTCGATTGCGGCAACCCGCGTGCGAGTCATTACATTGTAGGCGATTGCTCTGTGTAACACACTTGTACCTATAACTGTATCTGAATACCTAAGAATCCAATGCAACACACCTGAGTAATCCGTATAACTCGTGCTCCTGAAACAGAACATTGCTCACGACACTTGTGTTTGCTTATGCAATTGCCCCTGGATTTCATTATATATGTTTGTGCTTGGTTTAACTTGGTTTGCCTTGGACAGGAAAGTACGAATGGTAAGTTTCGCCGTGTTCCTTTATATCGCACGGCGCACCGCCACACGAGTTAGGATTTTCATTATGTCATAAAACTGATCCTAAGGCAAGACTAGAAAGATAACTTAGTAGATGGTGCACAGAACCTTTATAATGTGTTTGGATTTGTCGAGCAGACGAGAAGCCTCCCCAACAGTGCATTCATGTACTGATAACCCACCAGATTGCTTGCAGGGTGCGGAAGAACCTCGTTCGGTGCGAAAACCCCTTCGTGCGTGCTAAGACGTGGAGTTCGCTCTGGAGCCTTGGAAAGTTGTGTCCGGAACTGAAGCACATATACAAGACATAATGTAGGAATATCGCCTATGTATCATTCCACAAATGTAGCCACTTGGCACGCTTTTACTGTTTCGAGAGAGAGGGCTTGAGCGACTTGTAATCTCGGCCTAGCGCCACTTGTAATACTTGTTCAATATCAATAAAGAGCTTGTTTTACTTCTATACTTGTGTTATGCAATGCTTCCGCTATTGACGACTCTGTGAACTTGTTATCAATCGCTTGTTCATTTTTTTCCGCTGTATTCGGACTATCTGTGCGACTCTGTGGCTTAGATATTTTACCGCATGTTAGGATCATGGCCTTGCACGGGCGCAGCTTGTGCTCTTGCGGCATCACATCCAGATAGGAAAGATTGTCCCGTGGGAGCGCTGGCACGGTGATTCGTGCCTAGCGGGGACGGCCGATTACCTGCGGGAGATCAGGACGTGATATATTGGTATCAGAGCATAGCTTACTCCTTTGGACTTTGTATCAATTTTCTTAGTTTCGAAAGCTTGTTCGTGGGTTATGTGCATACATTCTCTCTCGTTGACCCGATGGAAAGTTCCATACAATGAGTCTAAATAATTTCAAAAAGTTGCATGTAATTGATATGATTGCTTGAACTGGATAGTAATGCGATGACCCTTGTTCCAACCCGTATTAGACTTTATAGGAATAGGCTCGTGCTAGAATTTGCAAGTTATGTACGAACCCGAATACCTGTATATGATTACCCATCTTGTTAGTGTGCGGAATAGAATATTGTTCGGACGGTTAGCTATGCACACATCATTTCGTCTTAGTTGTGTTGAGTATCGCACGCCAAGACCCTTTTGGTGCGAGCAAGTTTGCAAGCCAGATTGTGATATCGTTCAGATAAGGATAAGTCAGACTTAGAATGGCAACTGATGGAAACATTATCAGATTATCACTAAGGCAAATAAAGAGAATCGTGCTTGAATTTTGGGAAATAGCTCGAACGGTGTTTCGTATCTGGAAGATAGAAATCAAATATGGTTTACTTGGATGACTATCAGCAGGATATATACGAGACTAAGATTTATCGGGCAACGCTTAGGTATCGTGCAGAAATTCTAAGAAACGACTTGGTAAATATGCTAGCAGGTGATACGAACACGATTGAGAATTTAATTGGGTGACACGATTCCTTAGTGGTGTATGGATCATTTTAGAATTATTCAAACGAATTCATAGGTCTCGTGCGATAGTTGGTTTGAACGATTGAGAATGTCTTGAACAAGTGATAAGGCTTATATCGAATATGGATTCAAGATAATGAAATCGATATCTTGGTCAAGAAAAACTTGGTGGAAACTTGATGGATCGTGCGAGCGATTTCGAATTGAATCAAACGGATTGAACTTGAGTAGAATATCGCTCGAATAGAAGTTAGCCCGAGAAATGAATATTGTGGTTCGATGAAAGAGGTAAGCGATAATGGATTTGATCTAGAGTTTGGAAGAACGATCTTGAATCTAGTTCGAAAGATAACTCTCGACAATCAGTCCCAGCCGAGAACGATTATCCTACGGGAGTGCCGACGTGGTGATTTCACGTCTGGCGGGGATGATCGAACTCACGAGAACATGCTCGATGATTATTCAAACGAACTCGATGAATGGAACGTGTCAAAAGTGGATAGACTTTGGCTTGAGGATTTGAACTTAATTGTTTGAGGAATGCTAGAAGTAGACTATGGATTTATCAAACGGTAACATTGAAGTTGGATGATTTTGCTAGACGAATTATAATCACGGCATGAACGGACAAGACTTGGTGGATTAATAAATATAACCTGGATGGAGCAAAGAGTAATGATAAGGTGTCTCAATCGTTTTGATGATAACCATAACGTTCGACGTTCTTGTCTTTTGCGAGCGTAACTCTATGCTCGTATATGTGTCACGTCACGATTAGGACGATTATCCAGCGGGAGCATTGGCGTGGTGATCTCACGTCAAGCGAGGATGATCGAAATTGCGGGAGACCGGAATGTGACAACTGTTGGATCGTCTTAACTTGTGGTTCGACACGATAAGACAAATTTGGGGAATACAAATGAATTGGAAGTGTTTCATAGATGAGTTAGTCTAGAACCTGGAGTAAGTTACGCTTGATGGTTTCATGAACGGATACATGAATATTGTTGGATGACTTGGAGTTTATGATTGAGATCAAAGGTTTAGAACTGAATTATGGCTTGGTGGTCTAGGCTTATAATGGATATATAGATTCTATCAAAACATGTTTGAAGGAGATAGACTATGTGAATTGCTAGGCTTGTCCTGCATCTTGGATATATCATAGATTTTATTGAATGGACTCGAACCCTGTACAAACGAACGCGTTAATGTAAGTAGGATGATCTGTACTCGATGTTTAGAAATTTGAGTGAAACGAGCTTGGGTAGAATATCCCGTGCAAATGAACAATAGTTTGACCTTAAGAATTGGGACGAGCATCGTGCGACGAATTTGCAAAATAAATCATGTGCTTGAACTTGTACCTATGACCTTGTGAACTGACCTAGTAATTAGGCAGACGATCCTGTGCCGAGTGAAAGAACTTGTGTAACCGACTTTAGAGTATTGCTTGAGCAAGCCATAGAACTGGGGCAACAAGACTTGGAGTTAGACTTGGAACGGTAAGTGTATGCTATGTTTGACACGAATGGACATGAACGTTAGTCGGTTGATCGGATAGATCGTGCTTAACGGTAATGTAATGCTTGGTTTGAATGAAAATTACTTGAATTTTGATTGACCATGTTGGAGGTATCATCGTGATTTGTAATATGAGAACCCTTGAGATTTTCGCAAGTAGCTTGTCCGATTTCACTATCGCTAAGTTTGGTTGAATGTATATGTTTGAGGGACGCCTTGAACATGTGCACGATCCAAGACTCAATGATATATTGAACTCGAGTGCAAAGACTTCGCTACCGCTAAGTTTGTTGACATGCATATGTTTGAGGGACGCTATGAATATGTGCACGATCCAGACTCACGATATGCTGATCTCGAATTCTCGTACAAGTGAATATGTTAGATTCACATAAACGAGATCATCATTCAAGATTGATCATACCATACCCGCGTTAAGTGATATATGTTCCGCGCTAAGACACAATAGAGACCGAGTCGGAGCTTGGATTGAATGATAGAGCCATTCAATAAGACAGACCCAGCATACACGTAACACGATATAAGGAATGAATAGAAAATTGTGTTCGAACGGATCTAGTGGTACTGATTGCTATGCTTGAGATAGATTCGATAGTATACAATAGAATAGTTTGTGCTCAGGAAGTCTCGAGGACGAAACTTATTCTGAGTGGTATATAATGTAACGACCCATTCCACTCAAGCGGACAGCCGATTCAAATGACGCAAGTGCATCGACCCAACCCGCTTTGCCCAGCGAGAAGACTCATTTGAGGCAAAGGATTCCAGACTTGGCCCTTCAGGAGTTCAAACTTAGACTTTCAAAGACTCGCTCGGAGTATCGCTCGACCGAGGCGAATCATCGCTAAGGTGGGTGGCTACGATAAACTTGTCTTTGCTTAGCCAACACACTTAAAATATGGCTGATACATGCTAGTCGCTAGGTGAATCATCCCATGCATGCTAATAAAGAATACAACACACCTAGCTAAGGAAATAATTCCATCTTGTATTGCTTGTGTTAGAACATGGAAATAAAACTTGGCTTATAACTTGGACCCTCGCATGCTACCTTTGCTTCGTGCAAGTAGACCCCGCTATGCCTCGAGTAGATCATTATATACTCTCTGTAGTGCACTGTTCACTTGTTTACACTTCACGTCCCCTAGATTATGTCGCTCGATATGCCCATGTATGGCTTCAATCCTCGCTCTACCCCTTAGACCATGCAAACTTAAAGGCTTATGTTCTGAAGTAGACTATACCGCTCGTTTTCTTATGCTTATGTTCACACAAATGCAATGCTTGCCTGCTTATATGCTAACTTGTACTCGTTACATCAATTTAATGCTTGTCACTTATATGCATGCCACAAATTATCGCACTTCACTATCTGTGATTCACTCGGTTAAGGCAGAAAGGCTATCAAGCTAGTCGTTCCAAGCCAAGTATTAGAACATTGAAAGTATTCGGGACCGTAAGGTCGCCAAGGCACTTCCCGAACTAGGGGACTGCAACAATGGACAGTAAAGCAAGATAACATCACAATATCTCTGAAAATCAATACTCGTCCTGTACTTAATCTGACGGCTCGGGGAGTCGATACTGTACTGAATGAATCTGAATCTGTAACTGTATCTGTACCTGTGAGAATCTGGAAAATTTGAGGATACGCATGGTCACGGACAACTTGTGCACAAGGTGGGTTTTCGAATCCAGTTCCGCGGATTGTCGCCGAGGTACTGGAGCCGATCCGATCTAGACGGAACCAACTGGTAGTCGTCTGTTATCGGCGGGATGGGTGCAATGACGTCCGTATTATATTTTGCTTGCACACCATCTTCGTATCGAGACTACACCATCCACTATGGAAGTCATGCTAGTAACCTTCTGTCATATAGATTAAGTTGACTCGATTGCGGCAACCCGCGTGCGAGTCATTGCATTGTAAGCGACTGCTCTGTGTAACACACATGTACCTATAACTGTATCTGAATACCTGAGAATCCAATGCAACACACCTGAGTAATCCGTATAACTCGTGCTCCTGAAACAGAACCTCGCTCACGACACTTGTGTTTGCTTATGCAATTGCCCCTGGATTTTATTATATATGCTCGTGCTTGGTTTAACTTGGTTTGCCTTGGACAGGAAAACACGAATGGTAAGTTGGTAAGTCTCGCCGTGTTCCTTTATATCGCACGGCGCACCGCCACACGAGTTAGGCTTTTCATTATGTCATAAAACTGATCCTAAGGCAAGACTAGAAAGATAACTTAATAGATGGTGCACTTAACCTTTATAACGTATTCGGATTTGTCGAGCGGACGAGAAGCCTCCCCACCAGTGCATTCATGTACTGATAACCCACCAGATTGCTTGCAGGGTGCGGGAGAAGCTCGTTCGGTGCGAAAACTCCTTTTTGCGTACTAAGGCGTGGAGTTCGCTCTGGAGCCTTAGAACGTTGCGTCCGAAACTGAAGCACATATACAAGACATAATGATGGAACATCGCCTATGTATCATTCCACAAATGCAGCCACTTGACACGCTTTTACTGTTTCGAGAGAGAGGGCTTGAGCGACTTGTAATCTCGGCCTAGCGCCGCTTGTAATACTTGTTCAATATCAATAAAGAGCTTGTTTTACTTCTATACTTGTGTTATGAAATGCTTCCGATATTGACGACTTTGTGAACTTGTTACCAATTGCTTGTTTGTTTCTTTTCCGCTGCATTCGGACTATCTGTGCGACTCTATGGCTTAGACATTTAACGCATGTTCGGATCATGGCCTTGCACGGACGCAGCTTATGCTAATGTGGCATCACGTCCAGATTGAAAAGATAGTCCCACAGGAGCGCTGGCACGGTGATTCGTGCCTAGCGGGGACGGCCAATTACCTGCGGAAGATCCATGCGAGACAAATCTGGGGCCATGGACCCGATTCATCCTAGGGGAAACAAAGAGGGGATGTTGAAGAACTGGTAATCCGGAATTCGGGACTTCCAGTGAGGCTAGCTCCCTGCACTGAGAAGGACATCGAATTCCAACGTGCTGAAATGATAGCACGGGCAATTCGGAAACCTCCCGGTTGGGCTTGCTACCCTTCGTTGGGGGGAGCCTTCTAGCCACGAAGTACAAGATGACGCAAAATTAGTGACCTTCATGTAGACAGAGTGCATGCTAACAATGTCTTATGCAGCCAGAGTAATCTATTACTCATTTACAGGGATGGCTAAATGACCGTGGGTAAGAATCACCAAAAGGGTGATAACTTGTATGCTTTACTTTTCCTATTGACCCTGAATAATTGTATGCTTTAGGTTTCCTATCCAATATGATCAAGATGCCCGCTTTACGTGAATAAGATGCATGCTTCATATTTCTCTTGGTTATGAATAATTATATGATGCTTTATTGTCCCTTACAAATTACTGCATGCTTGCCTTATATTATGTCGCTATGAACTGTAATTGACCCTAAGGCAACATATCAAGATCACACTTAATAATGTTTCTATCACATGATTACTTAGTGTTGATTTTAGGAGAGTGGGGTCAGCCCTCTCGCCAGTACATATGGACTACTGACCCACGTATGTGGGCAACATTTCAAGTTCACAGGTGCGTGGACACAGCTTGACAAGTCTTGAGGCATTGCAGGATTGTTGTGTGTGCAGAATCTCTTCTCTTGGAGATGATGACTTCTGGTATAAAGGGCATAATGTATGGAACAGGGCAAGAGTTGTACCAGTGATGTTGTAAGCCGAGTTGGCAAAGTTCATTGTAAGCCTAAATGGCATGTACTCAAGTTGGCTATTGAGAGCCTTATAATTCATTTCAATATCAATAAAAGAGATACTTTTCCTACATCTTGTTGTGACTTCAATTTGTCTGCTTACTTCCGCTTTAATGTTGTTGTTTCTGAGATTTACCATAGATTGTTGATCTTCTTGCCTTATACAAGCACAACCCCAGGCTTGTACGGCATCACGCCTAGCGAGGACGTTCGACTCTATGGAGTCGTGGCATGACAGGTGGGTTGTCGACATTCCAGACAAGTCTGAAACGTTAATACATGTAAAATACATTTGGAACATCGAAGATATCTCCCACTTGGACTATATTTCTTGGGAAGTTCTATACTGTCATACCTTTACCACGAGCTTGGGGCTTCACCCTGTGAATGATCTAGAAGAATATCTTATTGCATGACTCTTTTGCACATATAGTAACTTCGTTTTCACTCAGGTCTGATCAAAATGTGATATTGTTATGGTTTAATGTGTTATTTATTGTCTACGTATAGGCATGGATATATGAGCATTTTCCTAGTCACATGCGGGCTAAACTCAACAGAGAATATGACGAGTCCCTTCCTAGATGCTAAACTTCTGCATACATTGGCCGCAATATAATTGGCACATGTAATTGCGAAAGAACAAGTGGATGAACACCACTAATTTACTTTCACCCGCATATACTTAATCTCGTATGAAACTTCATTACATTAATTTTCAGATAGTTTGGGATCCATATATGGATCTATAGACATCACCCGTTCTATTCAACATGTTTCTCTATTTCATGGACTGATTAGCTGCCACGAGATCAAGGAGTCTTACATGTCTGAGAGAGTTTTTTGCCAATTCAACTAAGTACAGACGATACCGACATGACAGAGTGGCGTCGGTACGTATTAGGGTATTTTTGAGATCTATAAGGCTCGTATCTAACATAGTATCCCATGTAAACATTACTACAATCCCACATGTGAACCGTGCTTTCTCGTTCCTCCACACCTAGTACGTGCCGACGCCACTCGTTTCTGAGAGTGTTTCACCAGTTTAGCTCCTTACAGACGATACTGCCACGCTCATTGAAAATGATGTCAGGCCCAAGAGGAAAGAAGCCATTAAATTATGTACCAACGGTTTACAACGTGTCGACGTCATAGGACGAGTAGCCTCGGCACATACTAGGTGTGGAGGAACGAGAAAGCACAGTTCGCATATGGGATTGTAGTGACGACTACATGGGATATTATCTTAGATACAAGCATCCAAGGGTGGTGAATCCCGATAGTCGTGAAGAGGGTGGATCATTGATACAACCCCGTCAACCGTCAAAATCGGTTCTACTTATGGTATTAACTAAAACGGTAAGAAAAAAATATATTCTTTTGTAACATTTAAAGTTTGCATATGTTTAGTACTTAACAATTTTTTGGTTTTTAACATATACATACCCACAAAGAGAAGAAGTTTGGTAAGGCTCTAATAGGGTGCAATGGAAAAAATTGAAAAAACTGTGAGTGACAATTACTGGAAATAGACATTCCCGAAGATTTCAAGGTATTTGAAATTGTGGAGAGAAGCGCAAAGAAGTGCGAGGATAGGATATAGGTTGAATGGATGTAGTTCATTTTTTGTATAGCTGTATTGATGACTTTATTTTTTGTATTAATTGTACAATGTGACTCTATGCTTGTATTGACTCTATGGTTTGAATCTATTTATATAACTTTAATGTTGTGGCAATATGGACATGTCATACTGTGTTACTGACACTGTTAATTAGTTTGAAATGGGATACGCTAATATTGATACTCTGCTACTAATATCTTAGGACTGCCAAATATTTTGGCAGTTCTAACAATAGTCAGGTATCAGGCGTCTAGTATTGGTACCGGCCTAAAGTTTCAAAATATGTTGTTTGTTTGTTTTTTCTCTGCAAAATATACTGGTCTCGTCTGATACTTCAAAGAAGCTCGAAATATACGTCTGTATTGGTAATGTCTGTATTTGTATCGGTAATATAAGATACATATGTTTTTGTTCATTAGCTTCTTCAAAATTATACAAAACAAGATATTTTATTTTATATATGTTTTTTTTTCCTATATATGATTTTCAACTCAAAATGTATGACTTCCACAATTTGGATTATACCAATAAATAGCAACATCATAATAGACCTTAGGCATGAAGGTCCTCCATCTTTATCTTCTTATAGGCCAATATTGCAGTTATGTAAGGTGTCGTTCACGCGATCGATTCATTAGACTTATGTTTATACTAAGTCGTAGAAGGTGGAAGAATAGAAAAATGACCGATCAACCTTGGGATGACAAAGTGCTTACCAACATGTCCTATAGCATATAAAGTAGTCTATTTGTGGTTGGACGACGTAACACACATAGGAAAGGATGTATGATTCATTATCTTTCAAAGTAATATAATTAGTATCATATACCTATTAGCGACAAAAATCAATGATGGCACGGACATGTAGTGGTCTTCACTGGTAACAAACTTCGTGCATGGAATGTTAGTCATCAAGCCTCTAATAATTTCTTCACTGAGTATCTTGGTTTAGAAGGAAAAATGAGTCTCTTAACTCTTGATACATCTCTCTCCTAACTTGTCTCCATTCGTCATTCTCGGAATATCCAAGATGTCTTGCAAGTGCATGAAATCCACAATAACCATCCATTGGAGTATCAAGGATAGACCATATGTATCCATGCATTTTTCCGAAAATTATTCATGTATATAGCCCGCTCGTTTTCTTTTCTTTTTTCTTTGATTTATCGGCTTGCTCTTCCTCTTCGAACCGACTACCCCCTCGGTCATCGAACCGAAGTCAGCTTGCTCTAAACTATGTTCAATATGCTCAAACATGATGGCTTTCTCTTAGTGATGATATATTCTTCTTTAATACTTTAGTTACTTTTAAATGTGGTCCTCCCTTAGGATGTGCAACAAAGAAAGGATACTGCAATCGATTAATTACCAAAGTTGCAAGTTCATGTATTTTAAGCTTAATGGACTTCCTCGTTACCAAGGCGGTACTCTCTATTGCATGAAGGAGTTTCATTTATGGCAACGGAAAAAAAAATCAACATTTTCTCTCATTGGTAATATCGACAAATATCTCCACTATTCGACCACATCTAATGGAAAAGGACGAGATTGACATCGATATTCGTTAACCTCGTATGCACAAGAAAAGACCAAGCTCATGTCGACACACACAATCACATACCACAGGATCAAAACCCACGAATTTTAATCTCTTTATCTCCTCAAACATTAAGGCCAATGCCTTGTGAGATATAACATGGATTAAGGCATAGAAAAGTGGTTCATTCTTATATTCATACTTTGCAATATTGAGATTCATCTCATATGATGTCTTAGTCTCATTCACGGTCACCTCCAACATTAAATTGATCACGTTCCACAAAAACACAATTATTAACTGATGATCGCAGATATCCCTTTAGTTTTGAGTATTCTCCTTATGCCCTGTTGGAAGTGGTTGTGCCATAAAATTTTACCATCTTCGCACATGCCACGACGAAATGTTTTTTATGATGGTCTATCCAGATACCTTTGATGTAAGAAATGTATGTTGGGTTACTTGTCTCCCACTTTTCTTTGAACATGTACATATTGTACTATAATTGTCTTTGATAGTTGCTTGCCAAACAGTTTCCAATAACGGTAGAATTTATCAAAAAGCTATTTGTCAATTTTACCATCAACCTTCTCAAACTTGTTTATTGTGCTTGAATATTCCTATTTATATGCTAAGTGCATAAAGTCTATTCGCGTAAGAAAATACATCTACAGCATTTATTCGGGCATATTCTTGGTGAATCACAAAAACAGATGTCGCTCTATTCATGTAAAGTGACTTAAGTTGTCTCAATACCCTTGTGTAATCGTCAACCGTCTCAGATTTCATGAAATAAAAGGCTATTGAAAATGATTTTCCTATAGAGGTATAGCCGAGAACATGAAAATATGGCATCTTGGATTTGTTGGTCTTATAAGTACAATAAAAAAAAACTAATACGTCACAAAATGACCATGCCAAGTGGGTGTAATCAGGATGAGCCCGAAACAAGAAAAGAATCTCATTGTTTTGTGCATTTCTCCTATTATATGCATATAGTGATGCTCGACAAGTAACTTCATAACTTACTGCATTGTCATTCTCTCTCATAATTTTAGCATTCAAGCGCTGTAAATTATCCTTATTGTTGACTTGTTATTCTCATTTTCCTGTCGTGCTGTGGATAGAACATGTCATTATGCAACCCCGCAGTTGATCAATTGCTGAACTAGCTCCCTTTCATCCGCCCCGCATACACATGGCCCTCAAGTGTGTCGGCGATAGGATGATTGTGCATTCCATGGCCCTCAACTTAAATGGACATCCACATTTCTTCCTCCCAATGCTTTTTTCCCGTTATCTTGTTTCTTTCGAACCACATCTTTTCTATGAAAAGGCCTGAACACGCCACCTCTTTCCATTCAAGCTCTAATTATTTTCGCTCAACCCAATAATTAATCGATCTTGAAATGATGATGAATGTGTTATGCTGTTTTTTAACCTGTTGCCACCAATTATGCACTTCTTCACGGGAGTCAAATATCATAACTTAGTGCATTGCCATTCTTTCTCTCATAATTTTAGCATTCAAGCGCTATAAATTGTCCTCATTGTTGACTTGTTATTCTCATTTTCCTGTCGTGTTGTGGATAGAACATGTCATTATGCAACCCCGCAGTTGGTCAATTGCTCAACTAGCTCCCTTTCATCCGTCCCGCATACACATGGCCCTTAAGTGTGTCGGCGATAGAATAATTGTGCATTCCATTCTTGACTTTCACTATCCACTTGTCATCGATGATGTTAACAACCTGCAACTTAAATGGACATCCACATTTCTTCCTCCCAATGCTTTTTTCCCATTATTTTCTTTCTTTTGAACCACATCTTTTCTATGAAAAGGCCTGAACATGCCACCTCTTTCCATCCAAGCTCTAATTATATTCGCTCAACCCGATAATTAATCGATCTTAAAACGATGATGACTGTGTTATGCTATTTTTCAACCTGTTGGCACCAATTATCCACTTCTTCACGGGAGTCAAATACAATGTCTGTCGCAAATAAATAGCTTAAACCAACGCCGATAAGAGCATGGACGACTATATATGTTGACAAAATATACTACATCTTAAAATAGAAAAAATATATGCAAATACAAGAGAAACAATCTACATAAAATGTTTTAAAAAAACTAACCTAATACTAACTTAAACAACATAATTTAGGATAGCCAAAATTTTGACAGTCCTAACTAATTTTGGTAGTCCTAATGCAAAAGCTTTGGCAGTCTTAGGACAAAATTTTGGCAATTCTAAGATTGTAGTTGTAATTTTCAGACATTTTTGGAAAATTCAAAGATTGAAAGGAGAAAAAAAACCTTGGGTTTTTCAGGAGCTACACAAATGCAAGGTAAAGTATTCGACGAGTCAATTACTTCATCAAATTGGTTCTTCGTCATGTCTTCTACAATGATGGGAGCCATTTCCATTAAAGAAATACCATAAGCTTGAGAAGCTTGACCAGAGAACTTTGGAGAATACATGACTGGAGATTCACCGGAGATCGAAATGATAAGCATTTGTTAGGGTTTAAGGATTTGGAACTGCAAGTATTTCATTGTTTCTAGGTTTAGGGATTTGCAAAAGGAGGAAGAAGAAAAGTGGTAGCATACAAATTTTGGTTTTTATACTTAAGTTGATGATGCCCCCTAACAATTTTAAAAGGACATTTTGGGTATTGAAATATGACCATCATTTTAACATTTTTGTGATGCCCCATAATAAAAAATATTTTGCCTTTATCAATGGCCATAATTAATAGCAAGGACTTGGATTAGCTTTATGATTGACTACTATTTAGTTGTTATTGTATGGACAGTTACTGCTAATAAATTTGGGATCAAGGACCACAATATCGCTATCGAGCCCTTCCTATGAGTATAAGGATCAGTGGTATTGACAATATTGACGGTTACGAATTAGAGTATCGATTTTTTTGGTATCAGAAAACAAATAATTATTAAAAATTTAGAAAATAATATTTTATATATTTAGGTGTAATTTTAAATATTTTATTGTGTTGTTTCTTAGTAATTTTGGAATTAAATAAAATAGTAGTCACTATTTTAGATTGATTTGCCTACGATAGATAAGTTTTATTCTTTTTGCTTAAACAACCTTACTATGCTTTTACACCCTTAGTGATTGTTCTTTTTCATTCAATTTTCTTTGTCAAATTGACTGAAAAATGGGCCCCCGATGTCGGGTATCGGTCAGTATCGGATCGGGGACATGCCAAACCATATCGGTCATATCGTATCGGGACATGCCAAACCATATCGGTATTTGTCGTATCAGATCGGTATCGGCCGATAGTGCAAACTATGGTACTAATCAGGAGGTTACTTACCCAGTTATTGTAAGGAAAAACACTTTTCATCCCATTTGATACGTAGCCATATGCAATTGACCAAACCTTTCACATCTATTTATACATATCTAAATGACAAAACCTCATATCACCACCCACTTTATAATTTTCTTTGCATTTAAGTTCCGAATATAATTATGGGAACATTTTCTTACCATTTCATCCATATAAGACAGGCTTCGTCGTTTTTATCACATTAACATTATCATGTAAAATAGACAAAGTCATAATATTAACCACTTAATCTTCAAAATATGACTGCTGACCGGAAAGGAGTCAAAACACGAGAAATTGTCACTAGCACAATAAGCTAATGTTTATCCAAAGAAATCCAAAATGTACAATAAACCACCATTAAAAGAAATAACTAAGGTCCTAAAGTTATCAGTCTATGTATCAGCAACATTGAACTCTATAGACAGCTATGAAACACAAACACAAAAACAATAGAACATGATCTGGTCATGGCAAACAGGCATGCAATCAATGTTGGAGTTCCAGTGCTTCATAGACAGACGAGCAAACATTTGCTAAACATAGCAAAGATACTTACGAGAAATAGATCTTAGCACAGTAGCCAGCGAGACCTGAGAGAATTGCTATAACAACCCATATATCAGCTTTAGGCATTTCGAGGGAACTTATCAGAGTTACCTGAACAAATTGAATTAGTTATAAGATGGAAGAACATACTATGCTACTTACATCTAACTAAAGCTGTTGGAAACTTACAAGCCCAAGAACAACAGAAATTATAAACTTCACCCAGTCCATTGGAGTTAAACTGGGATTTTTCTTCTCAGGCTAAAAATAAATAAATAAAAAAATAAAAATCCAATTCATCCAATTATTCTGATATGATATCTATTGTCTTTTATCAACTGAAACGCACTCACCAAAACTAACTCCATATCAGCCATAGGAATATTTTTGAAATGCTTTACATAGATTCCTCTCTCTGTATTACTCTTCGTGCTAGCTCGCCTGCAAATTGAAGAGTTATCATCAGGGAAGAATGCCTGCTTCCTAAAAGATATTTACAAACATATCCAAGTTGTTGCATGTCCTCATGATAATGCTGGTGTATTTCTTCCAAACATTATCATTCATGACAAAGTTTAGAAGTAATGTTGCAGTTAGAACTAATTGAAGTAAAAAAGAATATTTAAAGAAAATATGAACACAAATTTTGATGATGATGCTAACAGTGTATAAAACCATTTACCTGTAAACAACAATCATCCTATCAAAGGATGGTTCTTGGATTGTGACTTTGCCAAGTAGATTTTTCATGCTGTCATGGATATGCAAAAAAAGAAAGCACATTAAGAATCTGACATGTCAAAAGAGAATATAAAGTTGGAGGAATCAGTAGAACCTCATTTCCATGTTCTCAAGTCGAATGCGTTCAATAAACATGTCTTGTTCTTCGGTATCCGCAGTCGGTTCATCAGTTTTCTTTCGATCGTCTGTACGCTTTGTCCCTGGGGTTTTCGCGAACAATCTCTGAAGCCTTCGGTCATCATGAAATCCAAGTAATTAAACAAACTTGAGACAAGGGGAAGATAGAGTTTCCTGACATGAGTATAATATTTATTTCAGAGTTTACCTAGTGACTCTTAGGAACCAGGCCCACAAATGAGAAATAATCACATCCAGCTTCTCCATCACAAATAAATCTGTTGTACGGTCGATTCCAACGCCACGACGGAAAATCACATACTTTTTCCATAGGAGATGTGACCAAATTAAGTGAGATGATTATAACAAATATTATTGCCATAAAAACTTGAATAATGTTCTCTATTGTGCAGAACTATTTACCAACTACATCTGAGAAAAATATGACAGTCATTTCAAACTCTACCATTATAAGTTATGTCGTTGAATAATAATTCTTAATATCAGAACAACTAAGTCCAGCAAAATTTAATCTCCCAGGATCCACCATTCTTCATCACTTAATACATTTCACCTAACTCCCAAATCATTATCATTCTTAAGAGATTCAGGTTTGGGTTTAGCTCATGCTGGAAGGAAACAGTTGCAGCATGTGACAAACTTGTTTGTTTCTGACAAAAGAACAGTAAATTTTTAGGGGATATGAAGGGGAGGAACAGATTTAAAATGAACAAGTGCTTTATGCCGTTTAAGAATACAACTATCGAATTATTTACTTGATGAGAGGTTGCTAGTATTACTCAACATGGAATAATAAATATAAAAAAATGACAAAGCAGGTAGTCAAGCCAATATCATATCATTACACCAAGGATAGGATTCTCTGCTTCACAGACACGGACAAAAAGATACCAAAATGGTGACAACACTAACTTTAGCATGTCAGAGTCCATTTTTGGTAGGTGCAACCATCAATGTATTGGCAGCTCCAACTCAACCATATAGTAAGTTATGATGCTCCTCCACCCAGGGAAAAGATGCAGGATTAGATCAATTATGGAATGAGCCTTTGTATTTCTGGAGGGGCAAGAGAAAGAATGCTATCCACTCTGTGTACCTCCACACTTGAAATATTAAGTTCTTTGACGTCTCAGACTCTTGGACGCTTGTAGATAGTTCATGTCACTCGAATGATACATCATTTCATCAAATTCACTTGAATGATAGCTCATGATGACATCCCCATTTAACTGAATATTCACTCTTTTATATGAATGGTGTCAAGTCCAGGTTGTTTCAAACTTCAAGTGAATGCTTAAATCATTCATCAAACGATTAACTAGGCAAATCAATTATATATTTGCAACACCCACAGCTACATGAGACAATGTGGGATTTTCTGAAGGGAAATCTGCCAAGCCGGATACTTCCAAACTCCGAACACTTGACACCTGTTCACATGTCACATTCGTAGCTGCTCTCGGGGTGAGGCATTTGTTGCTTAACTCTGTTTGGAGAGCTTAACTTAAAGCCGACACAGGCCTTAGAGAACTCAAAACTACCCAATTTCACGAGTGATATGGTTTATGAGTTCTCTTCTCTTTATTTGACGTTCACATCTTGAACAAAGCCTGAAGCTATATGCAAGAAAAGCATGCGGCCTTGACTATGAATTAGATATGTTGGTTGATCATACATTTTAAATTTCTAAGCTTAAACAGGTCATGCTGGGTCCTAAAAGTATTCAGCTCCTTGCTGAGGTCTCAGCTGCTATAAGTCTGACCTGAGCCCATCCCATTGCTAGCCACTTTTAAAGATAAGGGCTTTTGACCTTTTATTTTCTAAATATCTAAAGTCAATATAAGCTTGTTAAAATTTTGAACTTCCATTTACTCCAAGAGCAAGCTTAGGAATTAGGAAATACCTGAGTTATATATTCATGTATCCTAAGAACTCGAATATTCTGGTCATCAGATCTGGGTAAGAAACGAAATGCTTACTAATTATTAAAAGATATGGCAATTTCTAGAGTTACTAGACCCAATGTTCAATTGCCCTAGGCCCAATAAGGCAAGCCCATCATGAGCTTCACCGACTTTGGCCAGTAACTCTAACATCTTCCCATTTTTCTGTTTTTATGTTTTATGCCAACTGGCATGCATGACGTAAGCAGATATGGATGCCCATAACTTTATCACGAACAAAGTGACAATCGACCTCAATATGCTTAGTTCTCTTATGGAAGAACATACTTTGGCAATAAAGATAGTAGCTTGGTTGTCATAGTGCATAGATAAGGCCTTGGTATACTAGACACTGGGATCAACCATTAGATTGCGAAGCGACATCATCTCACAAACTGTAAGAGCACTTGGTATTCTTCCTTTGGACTCAACCGGGCAACAACAGTTTGCTTCTTGTTCCTCCAAATGATGAGATTATTGCCGACATAAGTACAATAACGAGATGTGGCTCTGATCGGTCTTCAATCCAACATAATCAACATTTGAATAGGATTCAATGTGGAGATGACCTTGACTTTGGTAAAGAAGACGCTTTCCTGAAGACCCTTTGATTTATTTTAAGATCCATAACGCTAGGACGTCGTATTTTTCATGAACTGACTAACTAGACCAACAACAAAGAAGATATCTAGCCTAGTTACGGTCAAGTAGATCAGATTTCCAACAAGTCTTCTAAATTCCAACTTGTCCTCAAAATCCTAACTATATCAAGTCAAAGGTTCAAAAAAAAAAAAATCTATAGGAGTATCAAGGGGTTTACAACCAAGTAATTTGGTTTTTGGCTCGCGATAGAAATATTCTATTCTCGCAGATGTAGTTCAGGCAAGCCCAGTGTGGGCTAGACCCAATTGAGCCCAGTTAATTCTAACACTAACGTTTGAGAAGAAACGACCCTTAACTGAGCAAACTGGAAAATAAGATTCATGTCAGCGACTCCAAACTTTTGGAATAAAGGCTTTGTTCCCGTTGTTGTACACTGGTGTATTAGTTGCTCAAGCCTGAATTTGAAACAATCAGAAACAATGTTTCCTTATTTGTAGTTAGATTAACTACATGCAAACACAAAT
Source organism: Iris macrosiphon (assembly GCA_036927795.1). Lineage (NCBI taxonomy): Eukaryota > Viridiplantae > Streptophyta > Magnoliopsida > Asparagales > Iridaceae > Iris > Iris macrosiphon. The sequence goes on from JAYESA010000015.1 coordinate 43,691,020, forward strand.
GAGCAAGGCATACTCATACAGGTGATATACTAACCACCCAAACTGTAGACTCTAAGTAGATTATGATTTAAACAATTTCTTGGGCTTGTGCTAAGTGGTTGAAACATTTGAAGTTTTACACTTACATAGTATGCATGTCTGTTTGAGTTTTCAGGCACAATTTGTCTATTCATGTCCAAATTCATGTGAGTTTAAGTGTACACTATACAACGATGTTAAGGAAATGGATAATAAATAATGCAAATTGGAAAATAAGATAATAGAATATCCTGAGTTATCAAGAGAACTATGCAACTAAACTTATTCCAGAAACTAAATACACATAATTTTGCAGGAATATCTATTGAATAATAGACTAGTAGTTCATACTCAACATTTACACTTGCTTTACCTTATCTGAAAAATCTGGGAGATTTTCATGTGGGTGCTCTTTAAAGTACTTAGACAAAAGTGTTTTGTCAAGCTGCAACCTCCAAAAAGAGTTCTAGTTCAGCAATGTTTAGATATTGAAGCATCAGGTATGAATGTAGGATAAACCAAACCTTGGATTCATCCACTTTAATGGGAAGATTTAATAGGTATTGCCCAGAATGTGCAACATCAATCTCCTCATCAGTCACAATTTTAAAATTGCTCTTTTCCATCACCTACATTAAAGTACAAGTTAAGAAATTAAGAGTCACCCAACATGCAACTCTTTTGAGGCCTAGGAAACTTGGAAAAGAAATAATGGTTTTCGAGATACAGGGAACTGAGATCACAATTTTAATGGTGATGCGTTCTGTCACTATTCTGTAATTATTAACCATTCCTTATAAAACTCCTATAATCATCTTTCATTTCCTGAACCGCATTTTTCAATTAATTGAGAAAAATATACACGGCGATTTTAGATGGGTGTTAGCATGGACACAAGCACGGGTTTAGGGCATCGACTTTGACATGTCCATGTTGGATCCGTGTCATGTCAGCCTCATGTTGGACACCTATAAGTCAATCATTTTAACTGGTTCCTGGCTCACGGTTTGAGATGCAAACCATTATGCCATTTCTTTTTGACAACCTATGATAACAGAGTTCAGTACACAGAAATGTTCCTCTTTAAGAAAAAATATTTCAAATTTGCCAGTATTAAGTTTATTTGCATAACAAAACAAAACTACTTAAAGTACAAAGTAAGATCATACAGATTAACAGATCTACTTGGAAGAGCATAGGATGGATGGAACTAAAATCTTGAGAAACTGCTAGCAGAAAAGTGGTAGCAATGTTAAGTGCACCACAAGGTAATAAGATATATACATGTACTCAGGAGGTAATCATAACATTCCAAGCATTTTACAACCAATATGGGGTTCATAACAGAGTCATCCACATAAGAAAGAATAGGGTAATTATATTCATGATCAGCAAGGATACAAGTTAGTTGATGTGTTATTTATGATGCATTATTATCCATAATTTGTAGTGTAGCTTGATACCAATTTGTATCCGCCGTATCGTACCGGTTTTGGCATGTCCAGTTCGACACTGACTCACACCGATATTAATCAATACTAGTCAATACTGGTTGACCATTGATGGGATTCAATCAAAATCGAATAATAGTTAAGATTTAGTTATTTTTGTTTGTTTAGACTAGCATTGTAGATAAAAGTGAATAATCATGGGAGATGTAAACTTGTTATTTCTTTGTTATTCATTCAGATGTTAGGGAAGCCTATAAACATTGGTTTGTTGTAACACGTAAAAAAGAGGGAGATGGATTGAAGAATATATTTTTTATAAGTTTGGTTGAGCCAATACTAGAAAAGTTATTATTTCACATTGTAGATAAAAGTGAATAATCATGGGAGATGTAATCTCCCAAATTTTCACAAATACAATATATCATTATTGTGTTTTTGAAGTTCAAAATCATCACAGGAAGTTCAGTAAGTTTGTTCCGTCCATCCATCACCCTTGACTCCACTGACGTAAACGTTGAGCTGGGTTCGAGTGTTCTTGACAATATGAAAAAGGGGATTCTAGTGTTATTGACAATATAAAAAAAAAGGATTGTTTTCAACGATAATTTAGAAGAAAGCCAAAAGCCTTATTTATAGTTACAGTAGGGTCAGATTCAAAGAATCTAGACACCCTCAAATCAAGTTAAGGTAATGACATTAATATGCCACCTGATAGTATGACACAAATCAAGTAACCAATTAACTCCTCATTATTTCATATATTCTTATCATGGAAATACTTGTGACACTGGTCCTCAAGCTGGAGCTTTGATGTTGTCATAACCAAGCTTGCACAAGAATGAATGAAAGAGTTTCGGAGGTAATAAATACTTTTGTGAGGATATTAGCAAGTTGCTCCATAGCATGAGAGATTGAGATCACCTTTTTGACACACTAATCACGAACAAAATGGCAGTCAATTTCCATGTGTTTGGTACACTCATAAGGCATTGGGTTCTCAATACTGTAAATGGAAGTCTGGTTGTCGCAATGGAGAGGAATAGGAGATAATGTTGTTGGGAATCAAGTCTGCTGAAGGGGGGCAGAGTTCGGTCCGAACTCGGTCCCTAGCCGAGTTCGGGCCGAACTCGGTGTAGTGTTCCAGAACCTTCGAACCGAACTCGGTCCGAGTTCGGTGTCGGCGGCGGCGGCTGCTCGGGTTTTGCAGTTTTTATGTTATATTTTGGACCGTTGGATGCTAGTGGACGGCTGGATCTTATGGTTGGCTATTTTTAGGGTTTCCTAACCCTAAAATAGGTTTCTCATCCTATAAATAGGGAGGAGGGTGGAGGCACAAAGGAGAAGCACAAGTTGAAGATTTGGGGTGCTCGTCCATAGGAAATCTAAGAGAAAGCCCGAGTTTTGCTTTTAGGACTTCACCATCCAAGACAGAAGGAAGGAGATCTAATCGAGGAGTCGTCAACTTCGGTTAGGGAGATTGTTACGGGTTGGTGAGTGATTTCAATTGTAATCTTCGGCTTTTCTTCTTGAGTGTGGTGAGGGCGTTGAACCTATTAGGGCAAAGGGTTTCAACATTAGTGTTTTGCAATCTTGTAATTTTATCTGAGTTATAAAGGTTGGGATTTGTCCAGGTGACGTAGTTACCACCATATACTTGTCTTCATCTGGCTTGGTGTTCGTAGATTGGTTGGTCATCTCAGGTGGGTTGGCAAAGCGCTTCTTCCGCTGCACGACCAACACATGGTATCAGAGCGCACGTGTTCTCAATACGTGATATCAGAGTCAGGTTCTTCTCGAGAGGGAATGTGCAACTATGTCTACGGAGCAGATGAACACCCGTATGATCACCCTCACAGGGAGAAATTGGACGATTTGGAAGCCAAGGATGGAGGATCTACTCTGGTGCAAGGACTTGCATGGTCCGTTGGAGGACGACAGCGCAAAGCCGACGAACAAAGGTGCTGATGACTGGAAACGACTGGATCGGAAGGCTGTTGGATTCATCCACCAATGGCTGGACGACTCGGTGTTTCACTACGTGTCCATGGAGAGTTCTGCAAAAGCATTGTGGGATAAGTTATATTCGTTGTACGAAAGGAAGACGGCTAGCAACAAGACATTTCTGATTCGCCAACTAGTCAACTCGAAGTACACGGAGGATGCACCGGTGGCACAACATCTTAACGAGGTTCAGGACATCATCAATCAGCTGTCTGCGATGAAGATGGTGATTGAGGATGAGCTTCAGGCCCTTCTGCTTTTGAGTTCTCTGCCGAAAATCTGGGAGACGTTGGTGGTGTCGGTGAGCAACTCCGCCCCTGATTCTAGTTGTCACGATGGAGGCAGTCAAAAGCAGCTTGTTGAACGAGGAGATCCGGCGTAAGCAATGGAATCGCCGTAGAAGTCTGCTCTGGTGGCTTCCTACGGGAAGGGAAGACCCAAGTCATAGGTGAGGACATGAGGGAGTTCTCAGAATTTTGCGACTGTGGACCGCAAGGAGGGCTGCTATCACTGTGGCGAAAGGGGTCATATCAAGAGGAACTGCATGAAGCTCAAAGCTGAGAAGGCCAAAGGCAAGGATGATCAGGAGAATCTTACGGCTATGGGAGATCTCATCATCGCATCAACCAACGCAAAGGAAGCTTGTGGCATGTGGCATGATGACGACTGGGTCATGGACACGGGGGCGTCGTATCACGCCACTCCATATAGGAGGACCTTCACATCATACCGCAGTGACAGGTTTGGACGTGTGAAGATGGACAACGACGGCTGCAGTTGTAGGCATCGGTGATGTGCACTTGACAATGGAGCTTGGTAAGAAGCTCGTTTCCAAGGATGTGCGACATATACCGAGTTTGCGCTACAACTTGGTTTCGGTAGGGAGGCTGGCGGATGATGGTTGTCGCAGTTTATTTGGGGACAAAGATTGGATGCATACGAAGGGTTCCTAGTAGCTGGCTCGAGGAGATTTGTGTTGTGGAATATACAGGCTCAAGCCGCTGAGGTGTACAAGCAGGCCACAGACATCGGATGGAGGCTTGAGGGGTATTCGACAGGAGGTGGATAGTCGAAAACTTGTCTTGGAGGGGCTTCGAGATACTTTGAGGGATACAGAGGATTCGATTCATCGAGACAAAGCGACGAATGGTGATGAGTCAAAGATTGAAGGTCAGTCTGTCGGTCCCATGACAGCTGGTCGGTATCCAGGTAGGGGTTGTTCCACGGATCCGTTTTTGGCGACTGGTGGTTTGCCAAAACTTCACGGAGCGACATTAGTTTCAGCAGTTCGAGGCCAAGAAGGAGATCAAGGTTTGCAGCAAACTCAATCTAAGGCAGGAGCATCATCATTCACACAGTTCAGGGGAAGTTGTGGGTCGTCGACAGCATGCACAGTGCGTGATGTTCTGCTCACGGACGCATGTGTATGGGGGAGCTTCAGGTTCGGACACGAAGGTGGGCAGATTCAGGAGTTCGAATCTCGAGAGAATTATACCGTCCGCTTGGTTGGGCCAGCCAAGGGTGAAGAAGCTCGTCGGAACGTTAACACGTTTCGGTGGAAGACGGAAGTCAAGGACATGCAGCCAAAACTCACGGTGAGGCTGATCCTCAGGGACTTCGGTCTTGGCCGTGTCATCGATATCGACAGGATCCCAGTAGTGCAGGAGGTGCTACGCATGGCAGCTAGCGTCGACGTGACGGTCGAGGAGCTGGAGATGACAGAAGATGCAAAGCAACTCGGGGGATCGGAGATCAGTGGCATGGGGAGCAGGATTTCTGTCACGGGACGACAGGCATGGAGTCTAGTTGAGGAGCCATGGAGCCAACACCTCTCATCAGACTGGAGGGAGAGATTGTTGGAAATCAAGTCTGCTGAAGGGGGGCAGAGTCCGGTCTGAACTCGGTCCCTGGCCGAGTTCGGGCAGAACTCGGTGTGATGTTCCAGAACCTTCGAACCGAACTCAGTCCGAGCTCGGTGTCGGCGGCGGCTACTCGGATTTTGGAGTTTTATGTTATATTTTGTGACTGTGGACCACAAAAAGGGCTGCTATCATTGTGGCGAAAGGGGTCATATCAAGAGGAACTGTATGAAGCTCAAAGCTGAGAAAGCCAAAGGTAAGGATGATCAGGAGGATCTCACGGCTATGGGAGATCTCATCATCGCATCAACCAACGCAGAGGAACCTTGGCATGTAGCATGATGACGACTGGGTCATGGATACGGGGACGTCGTATCACGCCACTCCATATAGGAGGACCTTCATGTCATACCGCGGTAGCAGGTTTGGACGTGTGAAGATGGACAACAAGGAGACGACTGCAGTTGTAGGCATCGGTGATTTGCACTTGACAATGGAGCTTGGTGAGAAGCTCGTTCTCAAGGATGTGCGACATGTACCTAGTTTGCGCTACAACTTGGTTTCGGTAGGGAGGCTGGCCGATGATGGTTGTCGCAGTTTGTTTGGGGACAAAGATTGGATGCTTACGAAGGGTTCCCAGCAGCTGGCTCGAGGAGATTTGTGTTGTGGTGTGTATAGGCTCAAGCCGCTGAGGTGTACAAGTAGGCCACAGACACCGGATGGAGGCTTGAGGGGTATTCGACAGGAGGTGGATCGTCGAAAACTTGTCTTGGAGGGACTTCGAGATACTTTGAGGGATACAGAGGATTTGGTTCATCGAGACAAAGCGACGAATGATGATGAGTCAAAGATTGAGAGTCAGTCTGTCGGTCCCATGACAGCTGGTCGGTCTCCAGGTGGGGGTTGTTCCACGGATCCAGTTTTGGCGACTGGTGGTTTGCCAAAACATCACGGAGCGACATTGGTTTTAGCAGTTCGAGGCCAAGAAGGAGATTAAGGTTTGCAGTAAACTCAATCTAAGGCAGGAGCATCATCATTCACACAGTTCAGGGGAAGCTGTGAGTCATTGACAGCATGCACAGTGCGCAATGTTCTGCTAGCGGACGCATGTGTATAAGGGAGCTTCAGGTTCGGACTCGAAGGTGGGCAGATTCAGGAGTTCGAATCTCGAGAGAATCGTACTGTCCACTTGGTTGGGCTAGCCAAGGGTGAAGAAGCTTGTCGGAATATTAACACGTTTCGGTAGAAGACGGAAGTCAGGGACATGCAGCCAAAACTCACGATGAGGCTGATCGTCAGGGACTTCGGTCTTGGCCGTGTCATCGATATCGACAGGATCCCAGTAGTGCAGGAGGTGCTACGCATGGCAGCTAGCGTCGACGTGACGGTCGAGGAGCTGGAGATGACAGAAGATGCAAAGCAACTCGGGGGATCGGAGATCGGTGGCATGGGGGAGCAGGATTTCTGTCACGAGGCGATAGGCATGGAGTCTAGTTGAGTAGCCATGGAGCCAACACCTCTCATCAGACTGGAGGAGGAGATTGTTGGAAATCAAGTCTGCTGAAGGGGGCAGAGTTCGGTCCGAACTCGGTCCCTGGCCGAGTTCAGGCAGAACTCGGTGTGATGTTCCAGAACCTTCGAACCGAACTCGGTCCGAGTTCGGTGTCGGCGACGGCTACTCGGGTTTTGGAGTTTTTATGTTATATTTTGGACCGTTGGATGCTAGTGGACAGCTGGATCTTATGGTTGGCTATTTTTAGGGTTTTCTAACCCTAAAATAGGTTTTTCATCCTATAAATAGGGAGGAGGGTGGAGGCACAAAAGAGAAGCACAAGTTGGAGATTCGGGGTGCTCGTCCACAAGAAATCTAAGAGAAAGTCCGTGTTTTTCTCTTAGGACTTCGTCATCCAAGACAGAAGGAAGAAGGAGATCTAATCGAGGAGTCGTCAACTTCGGTTAGGGAGATTGCTACGAGTTGGTGAGTGATTTCAATTATAATCTTTTGTTTTTCTACTTGAGTGTGGTGAGGTAGTTGAACCTATTAGGGCAAAGGGTTTCAACATTAGTTTTTTGTAATCTTGTAATTTCATCTGAGTTATAAAGGTTGAGATTTGTCCAGGTGACGTAGTCACCGCCATATACTTGTCTTCATCTGTGCTTGGTGTTCGTAGATTGGTTGGTCATCTCAGGTAGGTTGGCAAAGCGCTTCTTCCGTTGCGCGACCAACACGTGGTATCAGAGCGCACATGTTCTCAACAAATGTATGGATATCTAAGTCTCCTAGAAGAGACTGTAACCATAGGATCTCATAACAAGATGCCCAATGGCTCTGTACTTTTGCACTAGAACGAGCAACAACGGATTGTTTCATGCTTTTCCAAGATACTAAGTTACCTCCTAAAAATAAAGTAACCACTAGTAGACCTTTTATCATCAACAAATCCTACCCAATCAGCATCTGAATATCCTCGTAAGGCAAGGGAATCACCAAGTCTGAAGAGAAGTACTTGGCCTAAAGCTTTCTTGAGGTACCGGACGATATGGATAACCGCTTCCCAATGAGTTACGGTAGGAGCATACATGAACTGCAATGTCTGGCTTGGTCACTGTAAGGTATATGAGATTCCCAACAAGTCTATGATATCGTCATGGATCGGATAATGCAGCATCAGTCGTAAAAGCAAACAACTTAATACTGGGGTCCATAGGTATATCATTGTGTCAAAACCCTAACAATCTTGACTCGGTAAGAATATCCAGTATATGTTTCCCTTGTGAAAGAAATATATCATCCTTGGTGTGAGCAAACTCAATACCAAGAAAGCAACGAAGTTGAACATTTGAAAAGCATGTGATAGATGCAACTTAATTTCTGAGATACCCTGTGAGTCACTACCAGTACTATTATGTCATCGACATATACCAATAAGATCACAATACCTTTGCTCCCTCTTTTCGTAAAAAGAGAACGATCAGCCAAGCTTATAGAGAAACCAGGATGACCTTTGTGCGCGTACTCTTGGCCTTACTTGTTCGCTATGACTGGCCGCTACTCCAGCTGGATATCAAGAATGTCTTCCTCCCTGGGGACCTTGATGAAGAGGTATATGTGGTACAACCTCCCGGGTTCGTTGCAAGGGAGGGTAAAGTGTGTCATCTGAGGAAGACCCTCTATGGTCTCAAACAATCACCTCGTGCATGGTTTGGTCAGTTTACAGATCTGGTCACTCAGTTTGGCATGTGTCAATCAAAGAAGGATCATTCACTATTTTACAAACAGACATCGGCGGAAAGGATACTCCTTGGTGTTTATGTTGATGACATTGTAATCACAGGAGATGACAGTCAGGACATTGCAGGACTGAAGAAGTTTCTGGAAGAACAGTTTCAGACCAAGGATATGGGATCATTAAACTACTTCTTAGGTGTTGAAGTCATACGGGAAAAGAAGCACATTGTCATGTCACAGAGGAAGTATGTGCTAGACATACTACATGATGCAGGAATAATGCAAGCCAAGGGAGCAATGGATGGACCAGGAGAAAAGTTACTCCCCGACGAGGGGATACTAATGACGAATCTGGATCAATATAGTCGTGTAGTTGGAAAACTCAACTACTTAGCGGTTATGACTCGCCTAGATATTTTCTTTGCCGTCAGCGACCGAGTAGATTTATGTCTGCTCCACGAGTTCCACATTGGCAGGCAGTTCTCAGAATTCTGCGTTATTTAGTCTAAAATTCTGGAAATGAATTCGCATGGAGAACTAGGAACATACAAATGTTGAGTGCTTTACCGATACTGACTGGGGTGCAAGCCTGACAGATAGACGATCTACGTCTTGGTTATTCGGTATTTATTGGCGGATACTTAGTATCATGGAAGAGTAAGAAGCAGAGTGTGATCGCACAATCAAGTTTCAAAGCAAAATATCAAGCCATTGTTCATGGCACGGCAGAGGTATTATATATGCAGCATCTTCTACAAGAGCTGGGAGAAGAAGCAGGATCTAAAGTAGCAGATATGTGGTGTGATAACCATTCTGCTATGCATATTGCTACCAATCCTGTATTTCATGAAAGAACGAAGCACATTGAAATTGATGTCCATTTCATCCGTGATGAGTATAAAAAGGGAATGATAAGGTTCCATCACGTGAGGACCGGTGATCAGATAGTCGATATCTTCAGAAATCTCTTTTGGGTCCTCGGATACAATTTTTATGTAACAAGCTGAGCATGATTGATATATATGCTCCAGCATGAGGGAGGGTGTTAAGCGTTATATTAGGTAGTGACGTTTAGTCCCACATCGGGTAGAATAATAGAGATTGGGCAGCCTCTCCTATATATATGTAGTCTTTTTTCATCAATGAAACTATTCCATTATTCCAATCCTACAGAATCCAACAAGGTAAAGGCATGGAAAGATTTGTTCAGTTTATAAGAAGAAACAAACTTTGCAATAGGATGATGAGTGCAAGTGCATTTTCTCTAAGAGAAGCAATAGAAATATCATGTGTCGGGAATATTACCGATCAAGGGAGGTGATGTGCCTGGTGGAACAAGAGGAGTATTCTTTTGGATTGTTTGGCTGGTTTTACCTTTTCATTTTGGTACATAATTATACCTGCCGAGGTTTCGTTGAAACTCCAAGCTCTCTACATGACTTTTGGTAAATCGGAATTAATCTGATCATAGGCCATTTTTGACTCGAAGAAAGATTTATTTTCCAAAGAAAGATACATTTACTGAAGTAAACATTTTCCTAAGATCAAGAGAATAACAAAGATAACCGTTTGAAAACCTAGAGTAACCTAAAAACACACACTTAATTGCCCGTTGATCTAATTTGCCAGTGCCCGGTCCAAGATTTTGGACAAAGCACGTACAACCAAAGACATGAGTTGGAATTGGAAATGCCTCTCAACGTAGAAAGACAATATTATAAGGTGGGGCATGATCAAGAACAGAGCTCCGTATATGATTGATTAGAAATCATACACTTAGGACAGCAAAACTTCAATAAAATTTTGGAACATACATTAAAGTTTGTGTCGTATTAAGCAAGTGTTGATTCTTGCATTCTGCAACCTCATTTTGTTGTGGAGTGTAGGCACACGAGATTTGATAAATAATTTCCATGTTTAGAGAAAAATTGTTGAAACGCACTACTCATATATTCTTTAACATTGTCAGAATGTTACTGTTTAAGAGTAGTGCAAAACTAAGTTTTTATTTCATGAAAGAATTCCGCAAATACTTTAAACAACTCAGAACAGTCTTTTAAAAGAAAAAATCATGTCATATGAGAGGAGGTCACAAAATACCGATACTTATTAAAAATAGGAAAGTTTACTGGCCTCCAAATATCAGAATGGACTAAATCAAACAATTTCACTACGTTTATTGACGCTTTATGGATAAAAAATTCTACAATGTTACCTAACACACAAGACTCACAAGAGAAACTAAAACCAGACTCGCGAACGGTTACCAAATGTCGAAGAATAGTAGAGGAATGATACCCCCATACATCGATGCCATAATATAGAGTGTAGAGGAACTTAAGGCAGAAATCAAATCAGGATTATCTGAAAGGTATAAAACCATGTTAACGAACAGAATCAATAATCTTCCTCGTCGCAATATCTTAGAAAATACAGCAAGAAGGAAAAAATGTCACTTAACAGTTTAAATCATTACAAATTTATGAACATATAAGAGACTATTGGAAACCATAGGAATGTGTAAGATAGATGTAAGAGAAAGTTCAGTGAGAGAGAGAGAGACATTTTCTGCCCCTTCAACAAGGACAGGCAAACCATCAGCTACACACACATGAAAATCATGAGAGGTGAAGGAGAATATGTACCTAAGCACCTGAATCAATAATCGATCGATAAGAAACATGACAAGCATTACCCGATTGAACGGAGTTACCAAAGGGTTTAGATAGTAGTTGTCCGAAGGCTTGATATTCATCAGCAGAAAGCAGAACCTTAAAGGAGGAATTCATTTCTGATGGTACCACAGTAGACATTGATGGGTGATCCACAAAAGAATACTAATGAACAACTGGTGGATGGCCTAGACATTTCCAGCAGGTCTCAAACTCATGATTTGTACCTTGACAATAGGTCAGAACTTGAGCAACGACCATCACCAGCGGTGACATAAATAATTGTCAGAAACCACAAACCCTGCCAGATGCAAGGGCAGATAGAGCTGGTGAATCAGGCACAATTGGCGGAGTCATGCGAGGATGTTATCTAGTAAGACTTGTGGTATTGATGGTTAGTTAAGCATGAGTGGTGCGTAGGTGGTTGAGTGGGTGGTCAAGACGGATGGTTGGGCTGGTGGTAGGACAAGAAAAAAGAGAGAAGGGTGGAGGATTTGATGGAGAAAGGTAGAAGAGCTTAGTATCAATCTGATACCATGTTGGTATAACCGTACGAGCAAGTCATGCTCCACAATAATTCAATTCAACCAGATTAAGCAAGTATGCATCACCGATCAAATTCTACGATTTCTGGCACAACTCGAAACCAACCAGCCGAGTCAATCTACGACGCCAACACAATGCCTCTGCACATAGCGGACCAATACACGATCACAAAGAGCTCTACATAATACCTCTGCATGAAACCAAGTCAAACCAAGCCTCTTCGGGCCAACAAACCAGCATAATGCACCGTACTGAGAGGGGGCACCGTACTGAGAGGGGTATTACATAATATACCGCTCAGAAAAAGGTTTTGTCCTCGAAACTATAAAAGAATACCCATTCCACTTAATCACATTAATCTCAAGAAAACTCTCCATTCCGCTCCGACTCAACATCACACTTGACTCACTCGACAATTTAAAATTATGCTCGATCACTAATTCAAATCTACCTCCTCTCTTTTTGTCAAAATACTCATACCAGTTCCTTAGCCCACCAAAATTCTATCTACAGCTCAATTTGGTCGCAGTTTATCCCATGACTTGGATCATGCACTTACTTCCGAAGTTGTGGGACTTGGAAACATCATGCACTTCAGCTAAAGTCAGCGGTAGTGCAATCGTAGACTACAGGCAGTTTTGCAGTTCAATCAAAATTCTTTGCCTTCTCATCCTCTTCGAAGTCTCACAAATATAGAATAATTCTAACATGTCCAAAATTCTTTGCCTTCAATCAAACTGTGCCTCGCACAGAACTATTTTTCACAATTCTCATTCTTTAAACTGCAACACATAAACATATGGGACTAGTCCAGCTAGACAACTCATCCAAACACTACATTTAAATCATTCTGACACAAAGGACTGACAAAAAAAAATAAAAATTATATATATAATCATTGCAACCAGAGAAAAAGTCTTTAGAAATCCACACCATAAGTTTGTTGGTATCATTTAACCACCAAACGAACCTTTAGTCTCCCTAAGGAACCATCATGATGAAATTTAGGCATAAACACCCAACGAAACCAACAATTGTCTTACCAAGAGGAAATGAACCCAAGTTCAAGTTTAATTATCACACAATGCCGAGATTTCTTCAATCATAACCGACTTCCGGCCTATATTTGAGAGTGCTTCTAAAATTAACTTAGGGGTAGGGTAAGAGTCCACAAAGGAAAGAAATGCATTATATGATGGAGATAAGTTGGAATAAGAGTCAAAATTGTATAAAGGACGAGAGGTACAAGAACGTTTATCCTTGTGGATGTAGAAGCATGAAAAATCATGCAGGCCGCATAAAGGTCATGCCCCCTCAACAAGCCGCAGAGAAGCCACATGCGGCCTGAACAATCAAGCCGCGGAGAAGCCACATGCGGCCTGATCAACCAAATCGCAGAAAAGCCGCATAGTATACTATATGTGGCCTGAACGACCACAGAGCAGGGAGGCCGCATAACGACCCCTGAAACAGATTTCGATATCAGTCAGAAGCTCTGACACATCACTCATCACTCTGAGATGCTTCGAGACTCGTGAAGACGATGGCACAGGAAAAGACAACAAATCACATCAGTGCATTAATTGCTTCGACAAACGTGTCATGCCACGTGTTCCCTCGTATGCGGCTACGTCCTATGCGGCCTCGCCAACATGCGGCCAGAGTATACATCTGACCAAGACCAAACGAGGGCACGTATGCGGCTACAAGCCCCATGCGGCCTCGCCATCATGCGGCCAGAGTGTCCATTCGACCAAGGCCCAAACGAGAGCACGTATGCGGCTACAAGACCCATGCGGCCTCACCATCATGCGGCCAAGTTGTTATGCGGCCTCCAGCTCACAAGATCTTCTCATTACAACTGCAGAGATCTTCGCACAGTTGGTGCTGACTACGTGTCCAGCTGACCAAGTCACGCCCACAACTGGTTGAAACAACCCCGAGATCTCTTCAACAGCATATCTCAACCAAGACCACGTGGCAATCAGCCCATGGCATGCGGCGACAGTTGCAACCGCATTCTGTTGAAGAAGCCTTATGCGGCCACCAAACAGAGGCATATGCGGCACCCATAGCCCATCAACATGATGGCTATAAATATGAGCAACTTGAATGTTCTAAGGGCTGGCTTTTTTATTCTGCTTCAGAGAGAAAGCATACCACCTCCGGCCAATACAGAGAGAGCATACCGAGACGAGCGAAGAGAGAACGTAAGCTTCCTCATCCTGCATCGGATCGTCCACGGAGTAAAGGAGACGCCCTAACACTCCTTGTCCATCTCCACACCCGAGATCAAAAAAAATATTGTACTTAGATTGTCCGCTCAGGACCTCTTCGTACTTTCTTTCGTTTGTTAATTAAATCAAGCTCCTCTAGAACCTTCGAATTTAATGGCGAACAAGATGGCGACTCTGCTGGAGACATCTTTCTCCTCTGATGAGAAAGCTGTGGCGCAATCCGACGCAGCCAAGCTCGGGTCCACTCAAAGGATGCTGGTGATCCACTTCGACCAGCAGGCTTTCGAGGACATGCTCTCCGGGGACAGCGCAAGTTCTTCTCCGAGGTAAACAAAGCCCAAGAAGATCCACAGGACACGGGTAGCAAAGGCCACCGTGTCTCACCCAACTGCGGAGCAGGCGCTCCCCATCTCTCTCTCTGCCGCAGGGACCGCACATCATGCGTCCACTGCTTATGCGGTAGCTTGTTCCAACCAGAAGGGTGCTCACCACTTGAAGACACGAATGACGTGGGTAGCAAAGGCCACCGTGTCTGACCCAACTGCGGAGCTTGCGCTCCCTGCCTCTCTCCCTATTGCTGAAGGCGCTCGCCAAACGTCCCCTCAGACTGTCCATGCGGCATCCCCGCCTGACGCAGAAAACTCTCAGCACCCAAACTCTGGCAGAGGAAAACACTACGATGCCAGACGTTCGAGCGCTGATGCAAACTCTATGCTGCCAAGGAGGAGGTCGCATAAGGCTCACTATGCGGCATCGGTTGACGGCCGCAGGCAGATGGCCGCATGCGACTTTGGCAGCTGTCGAACCTCTGTTTTGGACCGAATCTCACGTAGCGCTGACCCTATGTGTCATGCAGAGAATGGTGAAAACCCAAACTTGGACTCTTCGTACTATGCGCCTCTGGGTGCCATGTCGAAGAAGTCTGAGGCAGTGCGAGCTCGTCATGCTCAAGCAACTGTCCATTTGGCTGACCAATCGGAGGGCACCGCTAACAATTATGTGGGCCCCTGATGGAAAGTTGTATAAGACCGACCCGTGCGTCCAGCCCTCAGCGGCAAATGGACAGGGTCCGTCTCAAAAGTCTTCCACTGACGATCTGGAGAAAGTTCTTATACAAACTGTAGATCAGGGAGCATAAACAACACCTACGCACCCTCACGAAAATGATGCAAAGGTAAGTCAGCCCTCGCTTGACTTGCGCAATGTGATCAATAACAAGCGTAAGGGGAGGGAGGCAGCTACGGCATGTGAGGTGTCCTCCCCAGGACATCACTATAACAAAATTATCATCAACTGCTGCTGCAACAAAGTGGCAGTACCTACAAGCAGGCAGTCGGCATTCCAACGACTGCACCCGATGGCACCTATTGCAACAATCCAAGGATCAGGTGCAAACACCCGAGGAGGATGAGATACCATTCCTCATGTTACTCTGCTCAGAAAGGCCCTTCCACCTTGGGAGGGAAGAAGTCCAGCACCTCCAGTCCGTTAATCTCAACCAGCGCATTGAGAAGGCGATTAACAAGAGGACCAGCAGCGGGACCTGCGGAAGAAGATTTTCAGGACACCCGCTCGAAGAAGAAGCTATCAGTTGCTGGGGGTAGCTCTTCCTCAAGACCCCTGGGGGTCACACAAGCTGGGGATAGTAATCCCCCGGACCTATACGACAATCCGGCGTTCCGAGGAGATGAGGATTCCCACGGAACGGATGCTGAAGTCCTTAGGGTTGCCACCCTCGGAAAGAAGATGCCACCTCTTACGCTGGGGGTAGTACTCCCTCTGAGTTGGAGCAGGGCACGACACTGCCAACCTTCCCTGACGACTATTCGTTGCAAGAGTCCAAAGCAGAAAGTGCTACGTCTAATGTCACGTACATCTCTCCTCATGCAAAAACGACATACATGGCGGGGCACAAGCATGAAGGCCCTAGTGATCGGCAGCGCCTCGAGGTCCTCGAGGCCATGATGCAGACCATGAGCGAATCAATACAAGCCTTGACCCAAGCAGTGCTAGACATCAAGGCAAGTGTAGCCTCCCAACCAACGAAGGCTTCTGGACAAGCAAGCTTGGACCCTGGGACCAACGCGGACTTCGACTCAACCGCTCCGCCCATAGTCGAAAATCACCCTCTGCCTGGTTCATCTGCCCCTTCTGCGTGAGACGAAGCCAAAGAAGCAATGAGGGAAATTCGGGAACTCCGAACTCGCCTAGATTCTATGGGCAGCCGAGATTTACTGCGCAAGCTCGGGATACGACAACCGTACCCCCGCCAGTGGAGGGATATTCCGTACCCGCCAAAGAACAAGCCCTTCAACCTGAACCCATTTGACGGAAAGACTTCTCCCCATCAATACATGAGCTATTTCGAGACTGCAACGGGGCACCTACCTCGTAGTGACGCACTCCTTACCAAGCTCTTTATGGGGGCATTGTCTGGGGTCGCATTCGACCAGTTTTGCAGCCTACAAGACAACTGCATCTCGTCGTTTGACGACTTCAAGAGTCTTTTCCTCAAAAGATTCTATGACGGAGGGAGCGACATGACGATGTCTTTCCTGATGGATGTCACCCAAGGGGAAAGAGAACTCGCCTAAAATTATATCGAGCATTTCCGCCAAGCAGCACTGAGGTTGCCTCCAGCAATCCTGAGTCCACACTCATGGATATGTGTCGCAGGAACCTACTGCCGGCAGTCAGCCTCTGGATGGGCGGCAGTCAATTCAAAGACTGGACATCATTCATCATCAACGATGTCGGCGCTGAAAAGAAGGTCAAGGACGCCCGGCTCCTGGGAATACAGATCCCTGTCGTCGATGACAGAAAAAAAATGTCTCAACAATAACAACGGCAAAAGCAGCCGCAAGGGAAAAGGTAAGCAGGCCCTAGTGGCCAACTTAACCAAGAAGCCCGAGCAAAAGTCGGCTGAGGTTCCAAAGTCTTAGGAGAATTACTCCTTCGAAGATGACGACGTCATACCCATCTTCGACATATTGATGAAGGGTGGTAAGCTTCGGCTCCCCGACGTCAAGCGCCCTGTAGAGGCAGCCGAGATGAACAATCCAAAATACTGCCAATACAATCGCTACTTCCACCATGCAACGAAGGACTACTACACCCTCAAGTGGTACATCCAACGCCTGCTTGAAACCAAGGCCCTTACTTTGGACTTCGACGACAAAACAGTTATCGCCAACATGGTGTCCCTCCATTTCGGTAACTTTCCCGCGACGGAAGCCCAGGACGGAGTCATTCCGATCCCGAGGGAAAAATAGAGGTAGTCAATCTTCCTCCAGCTCACGACCAAGCAGTCGGGCTGATACCTCTTACTACACCTCAGAACGGGATCATGTGGGTCCACCCGGATCTTGTCCCAGACTTGATACAGCAAGCAGCGCCTTTCGCCGTCAAGTCTAAAGCACGAAAAATTATGTCCTGCCCCATGGTTTCTCCCACCGCTGAGGAGGCCTGGACAGAGGCAACCAGGTCGGGCCTTACCTACCAGCAAGATTACGAGGCTCCCGACGTCAATGCACCTCCAACTATTGCACATGTCGTATATGATCCGGGTCCATCTCAACCCCACCAGCGGACAAGTCCAAACAGAAAGAGGGTCGCTGCGACAAGCCGTTGTATAAAAAAATGGCTCAGGGACTGGAAAAGCCCTACAACTTTGACGTCTTGGCTCAACTCGTCAATACTCCGGCAAAATTGTCACTTTTTGAGCTTCTCCGACTCTCCATAGACACCCGAAACGCTCTGAGTGAGGCATTGCAAAATGACGACGCCTACCTGGCACAAGTCAAGCCGTCAGTAGAGGATCCGGCCGCATGCCCCTACTGCAACAATGTGACGGAAGCGGTACCCAACATTACGTTTTCGCAACAAGACATTGCTAAAAAACTGGCATTATCGCCCCATGTACTACACAGGTATATTGGTGCCATCAAGGTAGACCGAATGCACATCGATCCTGGTTCGTCAATCAGCATTATCCCACGGTGTCTTGCTTCAGACCTTGGGCATTCCGATGCATCGCCTGGCAGCCACCAATACTGCTATCACTGGCTTCAACACAGGAAGGAGCTACCCTCTGGAAAAGATCTGCCTGAAATATCAAATTGGCGACTTGAAAACCGAAATCACTTGCTACGTCATAGACGTGGACGTATCCTACAATGTCCTACTGGGACGGCCATGGATACACGAATACATGATCGTGCCATCAACCCTACACCAATGTCTAAAGTACGTGGACGATCATGGCACGGTCAAGGCAGAGTTCGCAGATGTCGATCCTTTCATAGGATCGAGGCCAACTACTCCGATGCACTCTTATACAAGCAAGTTCACCAAGATGAAGGTTGCAATGATGCTGACGATGAGGCAGAGGCCGGGACAGCATCAGATGAACCTTTCGGAGTGCATCTAAAGGCGCGTGCTCCTGACACAACCTCTCCCCTCGTCGTAAAACTGCACAGGACGGCACCCGACCCTCTGGTTGTTCGTCTTCATAGGCAAAGCCGGTCACCAAAGAAAGATTCGGCGACATCTACCACGCCCAAACCTCTGGTCATTCGCCTTCATAGGCCAAGTCGATCGCCAAAAGAAGATTCGGCACCATCCACTGCACTCGAACCGCTGGTCATTCGTCTTCATAGGCCGAGTCGACTGCCTAAGGATGCCCCGTTACCTCTTACCGCGTCTGAGCCTCTGGTAGTAAAGCCGTGCAGAAAACCTCTAAAGTCATCGCTCGCACTGGGGTAAATCACGGGAAGAACGAGCTAGAGGAGTACGTAGCTACTCACGCAGACGTCCCTTCCCTCGATGATGTAATTCCTGGAGAAAAGATACCTTACTTTATGAATAAAGGGCTATCTTTGAACTACTCTGAAGTTGCACACATAAGCACACTGTACTCCATAGAGCACGGTCTGGGCTTGCACCTGCAACACAGGTGACCACCACCCATGCTGTAAACCGGATTCTCACCAGCCAAAACTCTCACTTCCTAGTCCCAACTAGGAAGGTGGGAGACAGACTCATCATCGACGGCAGAATAAAATGTCCTGGATTCTACGTCCCCGAGGAACTAGATCTAGAGCCCGATACCGGCAAAATGTCACTCCACCGGTATAGCTCTCAAGACAAGCACCTTATCCAGAAGATAGGGTACGATCTGAAGGCCACTAAGGGCTTAAACTACGGCAAAGACAGAAGCCTGCCTCTGCGTCTACCTGCTCCTGCGGGCAAATTCGAGGACTACTACCATAAGACCAAGTATGGCTTAGGGTATGTAACGCTTCCCACAACCCCCGAGGGTTCAGATGAAGGAGACGAGGTGCACTCTCACTCTTCGCAATCTTTCGCGTGGGACCGACATCAGTATCGGGGAGATGCTCAAACAGACATTATCTGCCAACATGGTGTCAGCTGACCCTGAGGAAGACGACGAGAATCTACCGGAACTCTTTGAAATAGAACCGTGGGCCCAACGCCTAGACGCACAATAGGAGATGCAGTTCGAACAACGAGAACCTTCTACCGAGGACAAAGTCGTACAAGTCAATATGGACGACGAATCATCCCCTAAACCTATTTTCATCAGCAAAGGACTGACTGATGAGGATTGGGAATCCCTGCTACAGCTCGTTAGGGAATACATTGATGTCTTTGCCTGGAGCTACGAAGACATGCCAGGACTGGACCCCTAAATCGCGGTCCACAAGCTCAACATCTAGCTGAATGCTAAGCCTGTCAAGCAGCAGCAACAGCGGTTCCGGCCAGACATAATAAACGCCATCGAAGCCGAAGTAAACAAACTGATAGTTAGTGGCTTCGTCCGCGAAGAACAATATCTAGACTGGTTAGCCAACATCGTGTCCGTCGTCAAAAAGAACGGGAAGATCCGGATCTGCATTGACTTCCGTGATCTAAACGCGACCTACCCCAAAGACGAATTCCCTCTCCGATCACAAAGATAATGATCGACAACACTTGCGGCTTCGAGCGCATATCCTTCATGGATGGATTCTCAGGCTACAATCAGATCAAGATGTTCCCTGACGATCAAAAGCATACATCGTTCAGAACATCGATAGGAGTGTACTGCTACATAGTCATGCCATTCGGTCTGAAGAACGCATGTGCTACATACCAGTGAGCTATGAGCACCATCTTCCGTGAGCATCTACGCAAGACGGTCAAGTGTTACGCCGATGATATCGCCGTCAAAAGTCACTCCAAAGGTAATCACCTCAGGGACTTGAAGACTGTGTTCGACCTCATGCATACGCACCAGCTCAAGATGAACCCTACCAAATCCTTCCTAGGAGTCTCCAGTGACAAATTCCTGGGCTTTATCATCACTTCTTAGGGTATTCACATAGACTACGATAAAACTAAAGCAATCCTCGAGATGAACCCGCCGAGAAACCTCCGGGAACTCCGCGACCTTCAAGGGAGGCTGGCATACATCATGAGGTTCATATCAAACCTCTCTGGGCGTTGTTGGTCATTCACCCAGCTCATAAAGAAAGATGTCTCCTTTGTCTGGAATGAAGAATGCCAACGCGCGTTCGACAACACAAGGGATACATATCAAACCTCCAGTACTGGTAGCCCCGGTCTTGGGAAAGCCTTTTCTGCTTTATGTACACCCGATGGATCACTCCCTCGGTGCTCTATTAGCCCAGAATAGCGATGCAGGCCATGAGCAGGTCATCTATTATCTCAGTAAGATGATGGTTGGCGCGGAGCATAGATACACCCCCGTCGAGAAGGAATGCCTTGCTCTAGTATTTGTTGTTCAGAAGACTCGGCATTACCTAACTGGACAGACCATTCATGTGATCTCACGAGTCAATCCTCTTAGAGTTCTCATGACCAAACCGTAGGCACTCAGTTCCCGCCTAGCTACCTGGGCAAAACTACTGTCTCCATACGACATGGTGTTTGTCCCATAGAAAGCCGTCAAGGCCCTCTAGAAGCTCACGACGACGTAACAGAAGACTTTCCCTCCGGTTCTATTACGATATGGCTAACAAAATATTGTATCGTCGGTCCTACGACGGCCTTCTGTTACGCCGTCTATCGAATACAGAAGCAAAGAGACCCTCCTAGAAGCTCACGACGGCGTCTGCGGCGCACACTAACCCGGCCAAAAGCTACAGAACCATCTTCGGAGAATGGGTTATTACTGGCCGACGATGGTAGCAGAGGCCATTGAGTATGTGAGAAAATGCCAGACGTGCCAAATCCACAGACTTTATCCACTACCCCTCAGAATTCCTGTACCTAATGGTCGCATCTTAGCCGTTTGAAGCGTAGGGGATGGACATTATCGGACCAATCAGTCCACCTTCTTCTAAAGGGCATCGGTTCATCCTGGCTATAACCGATTACTTTTCCAAATGGAAGAAAGCTTTTCCACTCGCTGAAGTAAAAACATCGAACGTGATTAACTTCGTCAAGCATCACGTCATATACCGCTTCGGCTTGCCACGAAAGATCGTCTATGACAACGGTCCATAGTTCGCAAGTCACGTGTTCTACCGAACCGTATTCCGAATATTGCGTCAACCGCCTATAACCTGGCAGCAAATGGTCTGGCAGAAGCCTTCAACAAGACCATCATAAAGATGCTCAAAAAGTTCGTGTCTTCCAATAAGTACGACTGGAACGAGAAGCTAGGTGAATGTCTCTGGGACTACCGTACAACGATCCAGACAGCTACTAGCAACACGCCTTTCTCTCTGGTGTACGGAAGCGAAGTGGTCCTCCCGCTCGAGATCCAAATCCCTTTACTCCGAGTATCCCTCTCCAACTAATTAACCGTCAACGACAATCACCGCCGACGGCTACAAGAGTTAGATGTACTCGACGAGAAATGTCTCTTAGCTCAGCAGCGCATTGAGCTATACCAAGCGCGTCTCTCAGAAGCCTTCAACAGACGGGTCAAGGAGAGAACCTTCCAAGTGGGAGACCTCGTCCTGACCGTGAGAAGACCGAAGGTCATGACCCACAAGATGGCCGGTAAATTCCAGCCTAAATGGGAGGGCACGTTCATCGTGGAGTCTATATTCTCCAACGGCACCTACCGGCTAGTGAAGCCCAATGGCAACTTGCTTATGATACCTATCAACTGCAAGTTCCTAAAAAAGTATTATGCCTAAGCTAGACTTGTACTCCCCTTAACCCCAGCGGGATAACCCAGATATACATCTCTACACTCTTGGTTCTTCATCCCCAGCAAGTGCCTATGTGCAACTTTTTCTCCTTTAAAAATTCCCGTAAAAGCCATCATCTGTATCCAGGAGTCCTGGATACGTGACGGATGATGGATCCTCAAAGTCTCCCCAACGGAGCAGTCCTCAGGTCCACTTGCACACTCCCGCAGTAACCACTCAAAAATCAATCTCGTTAGACGCTAGCCATGTTCATATTGCCTCTGAGCTATCGTCCCACCAATCTCCCCAGCGGAGCAATCCTCAGGTCTATCTTCATTTTTGGATGGACCACACTCAGTAAACTACTCCTCAGTGAGTATCTCGGACATTGGTTCACGTCCATATTATCTCTGAACTATTGTCCTAATATTTCTTCCCGGCCGAGTTTTCCATGTCCATATTACCTCTGAGCAAACCTCTCAGGTCTTGGCTATCGATCATCACGTCCATATTACCTCTGATATCGGTTGTCATCCCCACTTATCACCCGTACTCACCAAGGTACACTAGCGGTGTTAAGTCCACAAAAACTACCACGTCCATATTACCTCTGGCAAGGCTGGTTCCAAATCTATTACTTGCACTAACGTACACAAAAGTAATGGGTCCACAAAAACTGTCACGTCCATATTACCTCTGGCATGGCTTGTTCCAAATCTATTACTTGTACTAACATGCGCAAAAAATAATGAGTCCACAAAAATTTTCACGTCCATATCACCTCTGGTAGGACTTGTTCCAAATATATTACATGCACTAACATGCGCAAAAAGTAATAGGTCTACAAAACCTATCACGTCCCCATTACCTCTGATAGGGCTTGTTTTCGAACTCATTACTTGCACCCTTATGCGCAATAAGTAATAGGTCCACCAAAGATCCCCCAGCGGGATATCCTTAAAAAGCTACGGTATTGTACTACGTTCATATTACCTCTAGTACGATACCTAAAGCTAACACAAATGAATTGCAAAGCAAATAGAATAACTTTTATTTTTTTCCGCAAAGAGATTGAAAGCAAAACTATATTTTGGAGGATTGTCAAGATCCCAAGCCCGAAGGCAAATGAAGACACAAGAAGCAAAGGAGAACTACTTGTGCTATGAGTCGGAGCATAACTCTGCTATCCGCTCATGGAGACGAGCAATATGTCCATCCAGGCACCTCTGGGCCCTGCGCTCAACTTCTTTGGCCATAACCTCGAGATCCTCGTAGCAAGCGTATGACTCGTGTCTGTCCTCTAGCTGTTGCACCAGAACTCAACACCAGTCGTGTTCTGCGCTGCTTGGCTCGCCTCAGTTCGGATAATCTCCTCTTCTTGTTGGGCCTCACGCAGCTTATTCCCCATTGCATCAATCTCGACTTGGAGCAGTCTAATTTGCTCGGTCAGGTCCTTTTGCAGGGAGAGGCACTCTTCTCTGAGATCGTCCAGCCGGTCATGCCTCTCCTGCAAGATTCGGAGATCACGCTGCAATCACTCTATAGACGAAGCAAAGAAGGCCTTATCCGTCTCTATATTCTTTGAGAACTCGTTATATTCATAGGAGATCAGCATTCCCATGTCCGTCTACTAATACTGTCGCAGCTCTGTTAGGCATTTCTTCACCTCCCTCAGTTTTTGGCCTAGAAAGTCGGCCATCTGCTCAAAACCAGGGATACCCCTCAGAGAGTGGACCTGGCCCTCAGCAAAGTGCCTTGTCCAGGTGAATGATTTGTTGCGCTCCAACACGCCCTCGATCCCCTGGTTGAAGAACATGTTGAAGCTCCGGATGGAAAGCGTGACGGTCTCGTCAATTTCTTCCAATGTAGCCAGAGTCGAAGGCGACGGGATTGAAGAATAGGTCGCAGGTGCAGCAGGCGGCACAACGATGTTCAAAAACCTCGAAGGTGAAACAGCAGTAGAGGAGCAACCAGCGGTCCTGTCTGCAAGCCAATCTTTCATGGACGCACGAAGAGCCTGGATACCCGGTAGCTGAGCTGTGGATGCCGGAGTAGTACCAGGACTGGGAACAGAAGTAACAGGGTGCCTTGCCGCATCGGCTTCCACCAGTATGCCATTCCTAGACCGCGTCGCGGCGACTTCAGGAGGTGACCCAGCAACCTCAGGAAGGGGAATGACCTTACCGCGGCAACTTACGACCCCAGTGTCCGAAGAGGCTTCATCCGCAGTACCCCCAGCGGTGACGGTTGAAAGATTAGCCGCAACACCAGAAGGACCTGTAACAACAGGAACCTCCTCCACCACAGGCTTAGTAGGGGGCACGACAGAATGTTCCTCGCCTCCAGAAGAGCGATGGAGAGGTTCGAACATTTTCCTAACAAGCTCGCTACCTCCTTCCTCTTCTACACCTTCCTCAGAGGCCACGTCCCCTATCTGCAAGGGAGAGGTAGCACCTGGAGATCCACAATACCGGTGATTAGCTTTACCCTCCGAATGGAGAGTTTAAGCCATAGAATATGATCTACCGTGAAGTGGCAAAATGGCATACCAAAGGCAGGCGGCATTGGTTGCGGCTCGCTCAGCGTCGTCATAGCCTTCTCCACGGCATCTAGGTCATCCACAGAGATGTTCTCCAGAGGGGTGTAAAGCTCTCCCAAACCCGCGTCTAGACCCTGGGATCTCGAAGTCTGGGGTACATGTTCCAAGACGCCCATGTCGGACTCCGGAGTGGTCTCCTCTTCGGATTCGGCGTAAGAAACCGCCGTAGCAGCCGCTCGCCAAGGACGGTCATTTCTCCCTTGCATCTGCAAACGATCAAACAGACCAGAGGAAAGATATTTATCGAGAGGATTAGAAAGAATCAAACTAAGGGGTTCTACGGGCAGCGATATAGCACCCAAAGAGGGATCTACTTCAGAGACCCCCGATGCAAAGGAGCAGGGAGCTTCGACCTTGCCACAGGTCCCGTCTCAGAGGCCACCTCAGTCTTCGCCTTCTTCGAATAGCGGATATGGTGTGTCTCGACCTTTGCCTTACGCTTAGCATGAGAGGGATCGTCAGAAGGAGAAGTAGCCTCCTCTGTCGAAGGATCCAGTTCCGCAAGCATAGGCCGGGCAACACTCATGCCTTTCTTGGGCGTCCGGCAGGCTTTCACTTCCGGAGCCATCAGCATGGTACATTCGAGATAGCACCTCTCCGGGACGAAGTCAGCCGGCAGGGCGTTGGCCGTGCAATAGTACTTCATCCCTGTATACAACATCCTTGGCACAACCCCGGCCCTTGGCAACTGAAACCGGGCTCGAGTGCCAGCGGCGCTGTAATAGCTCCAAACTCGGACCTCATCAAGCAAACTGCCACTGTACCCGAGGGAAGCGCTCGGGTGACCCAACAAGAGCTGCGTATAACCAAACTGGCGAGCAAACCGGCTTGGCAGATAAGGTTATACAAAAACCTCCCATCAGTTCTGGTACACCAAATGAGAGGGACGAATGGCTTAGAGCCAACGAAACAGCCTCAGACAGGTTCCGATGCACTCCCCCGGTATCTTGATGAGCAACATCTCTCTCTTCGTCCGTGATCTCTAGCTCGGACGTAAAGAAACTCCAGTCATTCATAAAGGAGAGCTCCCTCCTACCAGCGGGGACTGTGTCGGATCTCCACTTTATCCCACGATATTTGCGGATCACGACGTCAATCGCTACCATGTCCTCGTCAGTCCCAGGGCTCATCAGGGATCCATCATGCAGGAGGAGCCAACCCATCAAGTAATGAAAAGGGGCTTCATCCGATTGAAATGCCCCATGCCCGAATGTTCCTCGAACTTCTGAGCGAAGTTGCGGAGCCTCCGGTGGATGCAGCATACCATAGCCGGTAGAAGGGCTAGCTTATGGCCGAAAGCCAACTTCATGGCAGGAAGAATGAGAGGGCGACTGATCCTATTTATGGTCCCGGATCCGTCCGGAACGACGCAGTTGCGCAACCAAAGCATCAGATATCCCGTCAGCACGGCTTTGACGGATAACTTGTTCATATCTATGTAAAAGTAGCTGAGTTCTTCTTCAAGATTACCCAGCTCGTCTGCGGGTTCCTCTTCTTCATCCGTGGAACTCTCGACTTCCTTTGCTCGGTAGTAGCCAGTTCCTGATGCGTCTGAATTAAGTTGGCCACTTCATTTTCAGTTCGTGGCGTCCGGACGTAAACTCTGCTAGAATCTTTCAAATCAGGAAAAAGATAGCGAATCCAAGCGGTGATATAAGGAGAAGATCCCTCAGAGGACTTTTTCTTTTTCGACAACCGCTGACAAATGCCATGATGGCACAGCAATTCCTGGTACACAGCCAGGATTTTCGGGATCTCCGCCTCCAACTCTCCGAGTTTTTCGTTACTCGGGGTATATTCTTCGTAGAGCTCCTCGTCCCAAGGAAGTTTCGAGACAACATGCATCTGGTGCAATCCCAGTCCCATCTCGCCGTCGAGCATGAAAAATGTCCCCGTCTGACAGTTATATAATTCCATCAGGGCGACGAATAGGGGGCGGTTCATCTCCAGTCCATAACACGTACCCTCACAGCCAAGAACAAGTCGGCGGCCTTGAGCTTTCACTCATACTTCCTCAGGATCCACAGAGTCAGGCGACACCAGGAGACACTATAGTGTGCCCAGCTGAGAACCCGCAACTGTCCTATGGGATAGGAGCCCTTCTTGGCAACCTGATGGAGAAATGTGCCCGATGCATATATACTTAGGTTCGATCTTAGTTCACTGTTGATGAGGCCGGGCTTCAGTCCAAGCAAGGAGTAGGAGGGTGACTCATTTGCGCTATAAAAATTCCCCTTGCTCTGTCCGGTCCCGCATCGGACAATACCCAGAGGAGCCTCCCTCGGCTCGGGGGTCTAGTCCCAGTCCATATACCGCGGACCCATCATCACCTTCAGGTCCGACAAAGCCAAGTGAAGGCCGAAGGAAGGAAATGTCATCTCCGTTCCACGGAAGGTGACCAGTTTTTCCTGATTTGCCCCACCTGAGAAGACTCCAACGCGTCCCCGAACAGGAAGTACGGCTTCTTAAAGAAATGCTTCACATCCTTAGCGGGGATCTCCCCCGCGTTCATCTGACTCAACAGAAAAGCAGAAGTCTGCTCGGCGATCATCTATTGGCGTTCAGGCGGAAGATCTTTTTCAAGCTGCTTCTGATGGCTCCAGCGAGATCTCCAAGGTTAATGTTCAAGGGCAGCAGGTTTTGCCCAAGGACCAACTCACCGGAGTGTATGGTGGGCAACATCTCTGCAAGTCAAAGGCACATGGTCAGAATCATCAAGAAATATATATATATATATATATATATACACACACATGCGGCATAGAACCTCTATAAGGCCGAGTAAGACATGAGGCATGTAGCATAGATCTCCTATGCGGCTCGAGTCACCTGTGCGGCCAAGTAAGCCATGCGGCATGATAGGTCATGCGGCTCGGTCACCTATGCGGCAGGGATATTCATGCGGCCGGGTTGTCCATGAGGCTGGGCTACCCATGCGGCAGTGAGAGTTGGCGCATAGACGAATCCATGCGTCCAACTGTGCATATATGTCTCTGTGTTCAAGTCTTCCACTTCGTCTTCCCCGACGAACTTACCCTTAATCGACGGCTGAACATCATCGGGAAACAGGGAGGGGGCAGCCTCGACAGCACGGCCCTTCCCTTGGCGGTGGCCTTGCCCTTGAAGGCCTTCTTGGCAGCAACGACGCAGGAGGATGCTTTAGGAGCCATGGTAGCAAGGAGGAAGAAAAGAAGAAAGTTTGAAGACTTGAGGGTTTGTAAAGAATCCCTCTCTCTTCCCCCTATATATAGGGGAATATGCGGCAACGGATGACGACGGTGGCTGTTCGAATCCCGATCTGCGATCCGTCTCGATCCACGCAGCGGCAACGGTTGGCGGTGACTCCTCGTTAGTTGAGCCACTTTATCCAATGACGACGCAGAATCCTAAGAGATCCGCGCAAAGATTAAAGCAAATCTCCTCATATCAGATAGCATGTCAGAGAGCTATGTGACAACGAGGCTATGCGGTATGACCTGCATATGCGGCCAACAGCGTCGTCCATGATTCTTTCAATATATTCCAAACTTATCATTTTGGTAACTTTGAAGGGGGTCTTGTTGAAGCATGAAAAATCATGCAGGCCGCAAAAAGGTCATGCCCCCTCTACAAGCCACAGAGAAGCCACATGCGGCCTGATCAACCAAATCGCAGAAAAGCCTCAAAGTATACTATATGCAGCCTGAAGGACCACAGAGCAGGGAGACCGCAGAAGGACCCCTGACACAGATTCTGATGTCTATCAGAAGCTCTGACACATCACTCATTATTCCAAGACGCTTCGAGACTCGTGAAGA
The DNA here is from genome assembly GCA_036927795.1 of Iris macrosiphon. Lineage (NCBI taxonomy): Eukaryota > Viridiplantae > Streptophyta > Magnoliopsida > Asparagales > Iridaceae > Iris > Iris macrosiphon. The sequence continues at coordinate 43,719,594 of JAYESA010000015.1, forward strand.
CGACGGCTCAGGAAAAGACAACAAGCCACATCAGCGCATTAATTGCTTCGACAAACGTCACATGCCATGTGTTCCCTCGTATGCGGCTACGCCCTATGCAGCCTCGCCAACATGCGGACAGAGTATCCATCCGATCAAGGCCAAACGAGGGCTCGTATGCGGCTACGAGACCCATGCGGCCTTGCCACCATGTAGCCAGAGTGTCCATTCGATCAAGGCCCAAACGAGAGCACGTATGCAGCTACAAGACCCATGCGGCCTCACCATCATGCGGCCAAGTTGCTATGCGGCCTGCAGCTCACAAGATCTTCCCGTTACAACTGCAGATATCTTCTCACAGTTGGTGCTAACTACGTGTCCAGCTGACCAAGGCACGCCCACAACCGGTTGATAACAACCCCGAGATCTCTTCAACAGCATATCTTAACCAAGACCACATGACAATCGGCCCCTGACATTCGGCGACAGTTGCAACCGCATTCTGTTGAATGAGCCTTATGCGGCCACCAAATAGAGGCTTATGAGGCACCCATAGTCCATCAACACGATGGCTATAAATAGGAGCAACTTGAACGTTCTAAGGGCTGGCTTTTTTCTTTTACTTTAGAGAGAAAGCATACCACCCCCGGCCAATATAGAGAGAGAGCATACCGAGACGAGCAAAGAGAAAATGTAAGGTTCCTCACCCTACATCGGATCGTCCACGGAGTAAAGGAGACGCCATAGCACTCCTTGTCCATTGCCACACCCCAGATCAAAAAATATATATTACTTAGATTGTCCGCCCAGGACCTCTTTGTACTTTCTTTCATTTGTTAATTAAATCAAGCTCTTCTAGAACCTTCGAATTTAATGGCGAACAATGGATGGCAATAGTAACGTCAAGATCAAAGTCGAGAGTTTGCTCACTAGTAGCTGGAGGTGAGGAACTTGGATCTGCAGGAATGATTGACACCGGCTAAGAGTCTTTCTGGCGGCAAGTATAAGTATAAGAAACTCCAGTCTACTTAGGAGGCAACGACGATTCACCAACAAAACTATCAATAACCTGATCCCTGGATAAGTCATGTCTTGGAAGGAAAAATAATAATAAGAAAATTATCGTTGACATGTTCAAAGGAAGGAAGATCTAATTGCTTAACAACAAAGTATGATTGGGATTTAAATAATTCGACATTTGCAGAGACAAAGAATTGATGCAAGGGAGGGTAACACATGTACCGTTTTTGGGTGCAAAAATATTCAAGAAATGCACTTAATTAACCGAGGATCAAGTTTTGAGGTCACGACAATGATTATGAAAGGACCAAACACATTCAAATATACGAGATGATAAATGAAATGTAGGTATAGTAGGGTAAAGTACAGAAAAAGTTGTAAGGTCATTAAAAACTAAGAATAGCATGAGGTTGATTGATAACAAATAGGTATATATTCTTACGTTTGTCAACACAATTTTGTTGTAGTGTGTAAGGACAACAAGAGTTGTGAACAATTTTATTATCAATCAGAAACTCATTAAAAAAGGACTAAAATATTCTTCAGCACTTGTGAAGGATTTAATAGTTTTACCGAATTGAGTGTAATGCTCCGCTCTGCACAGTGCATTATGATGGCTTGTTGGCTCGAAGAACCTAGTTGTACTTGGAATTATGCGGAGGAATCATTCAAAAAGCTATGTGATCGAAACGGAAAGTCAATTCAGATAAAGGTGGGTGGTGGTGATCATTCGCTCATTTATCTTTACGCTTAACAATATAATTATTTTCATTTATGCATTGTATTTTCAATAAATGATACATTAACAAGAGTTGTAAAAGTTAGCAAATTGTTGTTAACCTACTATAAAAGAATGATGAAAATGTGGTATTGTGGTAACAAAGTAACAGAATTATGGAATAATGTTTGGAACCGTTGAGTTATGGTAAGTCCCTAGATTAGATGGTAAGAATTTAAGTCTATAGATTGGACAGTAAATATTACGAGCTACGACTCGAGAAAATATGGTAAGACAGATAAGAACTGTAGCATATTTATTAAGTTTTCTGTTATCATGCATCATATGTTCTTTTATAGTTAATGTTGCATATGTATGCATGGTCGGATAACTTGTGCACAAGGTTTTGTTTCCTCAAATGGTATTCGTCGGCCTAGGAGGAATAGAGATAACTACGTTGACGTACCATCACAGATAATTTAGGGCATCAGTGGAACTCGCTACCAGCACTGATAGGATTTTCGTCTTACCAAAATAGTCTACATGATTTGTGGCCAGTGATCCTCATATAGACAGGCTGCATATTAATGATATCTTATGCAGGAAAAAGTGTCTTAATAATGTCTTATGCAGGAAAGAGTATGGTAATACTTATTTACAGGGAAGGATAAACGGTCATGGATAAGAATCACCGTATGGTGATGCTTTATATGTTTTACATTCAAGTCAAATATGAATTTTTAATTGGCCATAAGGCAATAATAGTAAGATCATTATTAATAATGTTATTGTCACATGATTACTGTGTTAATTTTAGGTGAGTCAAGTTAATGTTGCTTACCCGTACATTTCAATGTCTTGAACACCCGCCCAAGGTGCGGGGAGTAGCTTAGATAGTTCTGAGGCATCAGAGAAATTGTTGGACTAGTTGGAACTTTTTTTGCAAAAGAAGTAATTTCTATTATAAAGGACATAATGTATGGAACATTGTAATTCTTTTGTATCAATGAGATGTAAGCCTATTCAGCAAGTTTCAATGTAAGTCAAGTTTGCAACTTTTAGTTGACTATTGAGAGCCTTTGTATTTTGCTGCAATTATCAATAAATAGATACATTTTTCATATATTTTGTTGTAACTTCAATTTATCTGTTTATTTTTGCTGCAAAGTACTTATTTTGAGATAAATTATCAATTATGTTCTTCTTGTCTTGTAAAAGTACAACGTAGACTCGTATAATATCACATCCAATGACGACTTTTCGGTTCTGCAAAACCGGAGCGTGACATAATGTTATCAGAGCATGGCTTTATGTCCTCGGACTCTCATTCGATTCAACTCGATTCTAAAGTTGCTTCCGCAATCGAAAGTCCATTAACTCTCCTTGATGCTCTATTGAATGTTCCATAAAATAAGTCTATATATTTTGTGATGTCATGGATGTAATGATTTATTGTAATGATACCGAGAAACACAACGATTCGATGAAATAATATGACCAAATAATCTGTGAAGGATACTTTAAACGTGGGAATAAAAAATTCCAATAGAAGTGTTGTAACCAGTGTGAAAAATGGTATTGTATGTCAGGAAGGAAACGTGCATGAATTTCAATAAATTGGATCAATAGAGATTTTAAGTTGATTCGTGTGTATTGACTTGGTTATGTTTCTGGTTTTGAGAAAGTTGATATTATTTCTATGGTCGGCAGTACCTCCAAGTAAAGTATAGTCCGGAATTGACGTTGGATCAGTGCGAAGAGAAGTATGGTGTCGAAAATGGATTATTTTCTGAGTAGGTTCAACCCTTTTTGAAATGATATGTGCTTCGAACCTTTTCGTTTTTTGATTGCGATAAGTCTATTTGTAAGAGATGGGGTAGTGTCGAAAATTAGTTTATGCTTTGTCGTATTTCGATTTCGAGTGTCCCTTGGTAAATTGAGTTTAAATGATCATGAGCAGCTTACGTCAATTTGATATTATGTTGGATAAGAATTTAAAAATATATAAAATGGATGTCTTGGTTGGGAACAACGATATAAATTATATATATATATATATATATATATATATATATATATATATATATATATTCAGATGGTAACTTGAATCAGTAGGATAAAGTTTGAAATAAGTACAAATGGTTTGGTATTACTCTTGAAGACTTATTGGGAAAATGATACGGATCAAATATTAAATAATGATTGGATCAATTGGATGGAAATCATATATTGGACATTAATGATTTGGTTACGCAATTAAAAGTCTTTAGAATATTTGCTAATGACGCGAAGGATGTGAGAGTTTTGTCGTTGACCTAAGATAATCAAAAGCTAAATTGACCTTAGGTGGGAAATAATTGTGCATGTGCATAGTTCAAAGGATGGCATCAGTGAAGTGAAAAATCAAGGTTAATATAATGGATAATTTTGTATATATACATGTATGCTTGAAAGATTGAGGTGTATCAAGAAATGACACATTGAACGTGGAAGTAAGATTGATTTATGTGATTTTTGTCATATAGACTAAGATAGTATGATTGATGATGCTTAGCTTATATGAGACATAATGTATGGGAACATAATCATCCAGATTGTTTGATTCAGTTGTAAGCCTAAGGACATATTCATTGTAAAGAGAGAGAGAGAGCACATGCGACTTGTAATCTCGGTCTAGCGTCGCTTGTAATCTTTACTTCATATCAATAAAGAGCTTGTTTGGATTCAATACTTGTGTTTATTCTATGTTTCCGCTATGATGACTCAGCGAACTAGTTATCAACGGGCGTTTTGGTATTTGCCTTGCGCGGGCGCAACTCCAGGCTCTTGCGACATCACATTTTAGTATCAGAGCACGATTTTACGTCCTTGGAATTCGTATTGATTATCTCAGTTTTGTACTTGTTTATTGATAATGTGATAGACGCTATCTCTCGAGGCTTCGATGAATGTTCCATACAATGAGTCTAAATATTTTCGAAAGTGCATGTGAATGATATGATTGCTTGAACGGGATTGTGATGCGAAGCCCTTTGTGCCGAACTAGGTCAGACTTTATGAGAATAGACTCGTGCTTGAAAATTACAAGTTACAGGAGAATCAGAATGACCTTACCCAAATGCTAGCGGATTTGTGTACGAGACTAGAATATCGTTCGGACATGATAGCTATGCACACAGCCTTTTGGTTAAGTTGTGTTGAGTATCGTGCGCCAAGACCCTTTGGTGCTAGCAAGTTTGCGAGCGAGATTTGGGTATTGTTCGGATAAGAATAAAGTCGGACTTAGAATGAAAATCTATAAAGATGTTATCGGAGTACCGCTAAGGCGAATAATGGGAATCGTGTTTGGATTTTGAGATATAGTTTGGACGGTTATTCGTAGCGATAAATTACGACTCAAAATATAGTTTGTATGGAGAACTATCGATAGAGGTACATACGAGACTAAGATTATCAAGGCAGCGAATAGGGATGGTGTTGGAGTTCTAAGGAACGAATTGGATATACGAGTGAACGATGCAAACGCGATTCATAGAGTATAGTTCGAACCCTGCGTGGTGTATTGGTCGCCTTAGAAATGTTCGAATGAATCGTAGATTTCGGGATAGCAAACGAGCCTAGCAGTAAGCGACGTGATTGTGCAAAGCCTTATTATATGTCTAGAAGTAAGCGGATTCGAAGGAATCGTGCGAGATTTCATTCAAACGAGTTAGAATGTGTTGAACAAGTGATAAGGCTTATATCGAATAGGGATTCAAGGTAATGAAAATCAATACCTTGGTTGAGAAAATTTAGTAAATCGTACGAGCGATTTCGAATTGAATCAAATAAATTAAAACTTGAGTTTGTGATGGAATAATCTAGGATGCGATATAGCGCGATGGAAGATAGCGTGCATCAAAAATGTGGATTGAGTAGGATATCGCTCGATGGAATTTTAGCCTGAGTATGAATGTTATGGTTTCAAATTTAGAATACTTGTTTCGATATCGATAAGTTGGAAGATAGCATGGATTGATTCAAGTGAGAAAATTTTGGTTCAATGATTGAGATAGGCGATAACGGATTTAATCTTGACTTGGACGAACGATCTAAAATATAGTTCGAAAGGTAACACTCGACATCGGACCTAAATGAGAACGATTATGCCGCGGGAGCGCTGGCGTGATGATTTCACGTCCGGCTGGGATGATCGAACTCGCGGGAACATGTTTGAAGATTATACAACGAACTCAAAATGGAACGTCTCGAAAGTGAATATACTTTGGCTTCGGAATTGAACTTAGTTGTTTGTGGAATGCTAGAAGTAGACTATGAAATCATCAAACGGTAACATTAAAGTTGGACGATTTGGCTAGATGAATTATGATTACGACATGAACGGCTATTAGATAAATATGACTTGATGGATCAATGTATAACTTGGATGAAACGAAGTGTGACATAAGGTGTATGTTCGTTCGATGATAACCATAAGTTTGACCTTCTTGTCTTGTGCGAGTGCAACTCCTTACTCGCACATGTGTCACGTCCGGATTAGGACGATTATCCCACGGGAGTGTTGACATGGTGATCTCACATCCAACGGGGATGATTGAACTTGAGGGAGACCGGAGCGTGACAATTGAAGGATTGTTTTGACTTGTGGTTCGACACGATAAGACGAGTTTCAGGATACAAATGAATTGAAGGTATTCCGGGGATAAGTTAGTCTAGAACATGAAGCAAAACGCTCGATGGTTTAGTGAACGGATACGTGAATTATGTTGTACGAATTTGAATTTGTGATTGAGATGGAAGAGGTAGAAATTGAATCGTGACTTGGTGGTCTAGACTTAGAAAAGATTGGATATATGGATCCTATCAGGTGTTTGAGGAGATAGACTATGTGAATCACTAGGCTTGACATGCGGCGTGGATATATCGTGGATTCGGTTGAACGAATATGTTGATATGGATAGGATGATCTGTGCTCGACGTTTAGAAATCTGAGTGAAACGAACGTAGATAGAATACTCCGTACAAACGAACAGTGGTATGACCTTAGGATCTTGGGGCAAGCGTCGTGAAAATCAATTGCACGGTGAGTCACAAATTCGAACTGTAGTAATGACCTTTTGAGCTGACCTCGTGGCTAGGCAGACGACCCTATGCCGTGAGTTGAACAGGAGTGACTGACTTCAGAGTACCGTTCGGAAAAACGATAGAACTAGGACAACAAGACATATAGTTAGGACTTAGAACAGGAAGTGTGCGCTAGCGACGTTGGCGTTGAAAAGAGCGCAATAGGCGATAAGACTTGGATGATAATTGATTGATTGGGTAGGTTATGCGATGGAGAGAAATAAGATGGTATTGGAGAATTGTCGGATGGAACTCTTATGATTGGAATTGGTGATATTCAAGATAAGTTGGCATAACGAATTAAATCGTTGCTTGGAAGATGTGCGTTGCTAGTAATGCAATACTTGGATTTGAATGGGATTGGAGGTAGACGATGACTAAATGAACTAGAGTTCGGTTAGGCGAGTAGCGAAACGATCGGCGATTCGAAAGATTTTCACGAGTAGCTTGTCCGACTTAGCTGTCACTAAGCTTGGTTGAAATACACATATTTGGGAGACGCTTTAAATATGGGTACGGTCCATACTTAGCGATATGCATAACTTAAATGCAGCTGCAAGTGAAAATATTATATTCGCATAGATGAGTGTGGCAATTGAAGTAAGTTAGCATCAGCCTAGACTTTCTTAAACGGAAGATTGTAACGTTCCCCGTGCGAACAAGATAGTTCTGCGCTAAGGTGCAGTAAAAAGACTGAGCCAGGAACGCAATGTTGAACGATAAAGTCATTCAATAAAATGGTTAAGCACACGTGCGAAACGAAACGAGAAAACGAATAGGAAGTTAGGTTCGATCGGACCTAAGACGCGAAGGATTAGAACGTACCCCATGTTGGGCAATTTAGCTCTGCGCTAAGGCGCAATAAATATAGAGTCAGAAAACGTAGGCAATTTGATGCGTCGACTTTGGGTGGTAGTAATTTACTTAGCGAGAATGGGCGTTGGCTCAAGATAGATATTGATGCAAGACGAGATTGGAAGATTAGCTGCGATTTGAGCTTTTGGGTTTAGGCGTAACGATGGGTTTCGATAGGCGACGTCGAGTAATCAGTTGAATATGTTTTGGGTTCGCATGGATGAACTATAACAATTGGGAAAGTTCACCCTAAGCCTGAGTTTTCTAGTACGCATTGAGTTATAGAATACCCACTGATTGAGTAATACAGCCCTGCGCCAAGCGCAGTAGAGTTTGAGTCGGGGAGTGCAACGATTAAGTTGAGTATAGTTCGATAGCATTGAACGATAGAGTTGTTCGATGAGATTGGCTAAGCACGTGTGTAGCGCGAGGTAAGGAAATGAATAAAGGTAGTGTTGGAACAATCTTTGGAAGTTAGACGAGAAGTATAGAGTTTGGTTTAGAATGTTGTGCGATAATACTAGTTGTGCTCGGGAAGTCTCGAGGACGGGACTGTTCTGAGTGGTGTATTATGTAACAATCCGCTCCGCTCAACCCGGAGGTCCGATTCAAACGGCACAAGTATAGCGAACCGACCTGCCTTGCTCAGCGAGATGACTCGTTCGATGCAATGGTATTCAGACTTGGACCTTCAAATATAGTTCAGACTTAGACTTTTCAGAGGCGCGCTCAGAGTCTCGCTCGGCCGATGCGATTCATCGCTAGGTGGGTGGCCCCGGTGAACCTGTCCCTGCTTAGCTGCACACTTAAGAAAAGTAATGATACATGCTAGTTTATAAGCGATAACCTCTGCATGCTTATAAAAAGAGATGAACGCACATAACTAAGGGGATAACCCCGCCTTATCATTTCATAGAACATGGAGATCTTACTTGCTATTTGCGTAATCTGGCTTATTGAGTTAAAATGTAGTAGTTTCTTACATATGCCACAAAAGTAGTTTTGAGTTCATATTGAGGCATCGTACCGCACAAAATGTGACACGGGATAGAGTATAATCATATTGCATACATAGACGAGGAAGACTATCAAGTAGTCGTTCCGAGTCAGGAGAAGAAAAGAAAAGAAAGTACTCGGGATATTCAGATCACCGATGCAGTCTCTAATCAGGGAGCTGCGCAAAGAAGAAAGATCCGAGTGTAGTCCTCGACAAGATTGAACCGAGCTGATGTCCTCGGATAAGAGAAACCGAGCAGGAAGTTCTCGGCTAGGATTGGAAGTGGGGGAGTAGTTGCATGGTCACGGACAACTGGTTGCGTACCAGGTAGAGAAGAGTCCTCGACACGATTGCTGGGGCATCCTAATCGTGTCGGCCTAGGAGGACAATGTCAGTGTAGTCCTGGTAATACGCAAGCTGAAGTACTAGCGGGCGAGTGCGAGACATCCAGCAAGGCTTGCTAAGGCTTGCTACCGACCTGGAAATACAACTGACTCGTCGGATGGTTCTGGACGTTCAGTAAGGCTCGCAACCGAGCTGGAAAGACAGTCGTTCCATCTCAGATCATGTCCAATACGGCTAACAGAGCCAGTGACCTTCATATAGGTAAGTCATGCATACATAGCGGCTATCCGTATTCAGAAGAGGAGTGACATGAAGGAGTACATTTGTACGGCACTTTGTATATTTAGAATGGATGCACGGCATATAACATAGTTCGAAGAAAAACATGTCTGAGATAGAGACACAAACATAACACTTGAATTGCATAGATATTCTTCGATATTTAGTAGATTATTGATTATATTGCTGCATATGACAGGGAAGGCCGAATGGTAAGAAAGGGTAAGACGAACTCAGTTGTTTACAGTACGACACTCTTGTTTCAGACACGGGTATTACTTTCATTATATTGCCATGTAGCTGATCCTAAGGCAAAGACTAGAAAGACAACATAATCAGTCGGTGCACATAACTAATGAACGTGCTTGTTTTGTGGCATGGGCGAGAGGCCTCCCCACTAGTGCATTCAATGTACTGACACCCAACCAGATTGCATGCAGGGTGGAGGAAGAACTTGTACGGATTCGGAGATCGCTTAACGCATCGAGGCGCCAGACCGCACTTGGCGTCTTGGAGTGTGGCGCGCGGACATGGAGCTCACATATATGAGACATAATATATGGGAACATCACCATCCAGATTGTTTGATTCAGTTGAAAGCCTAAGAGCATATTCATTGTAAAAACAAAGAGAGAGAGCATAAGCGACTTGTAATCTCGACCTAGCACCGCTTGTAATCTTTACTTCATATCAATAAAAAGCTTGTTTGGATTTAATACTTGTGTTTATTCTATGTTTTAGCTATGACGACTCTGCGAACTAGTTATCAACGGCCGTTTCGGTATTTGCCTTTTGCGGGCACAACTCCAGGCTCGTGCGGCATCACGTCCCGATGGAAACGATCGTCTTGCGGGAGCGTTGGCGCTGTGATTCGCGTTCAGCGGGGGCGATAGCTTCCGTAGGAGATTGGGGCATGACACTAGTTGGACTTGTTCATTCAGAAAGCTATGTGATAGAGACGGAAAGTCAAATCAGATAAAGGTGGGTGGCATTGATCCTTCACACATTTATCATCACGCTTAACAAAATAATTATGTTTATTTATGCGTTATGTTTTCGATAAATGATAAATTAACAAGAGTTGCAAAAGTTAAAAGAAATGTTAGCAATTTTTTGTTAACCTCCTGTAAAAAATAATAGAAAATTGTATTGTGGTAACAAAGTAATATAATGGAATAATGTTTGGGAGTGTTGAGTCATTATTTATAGTAGGTCTTTGATTGACCGGTAAGAATTTAAGTCCATAGATTGGGCAGTAAGTATTACGAGCTACGACTCGAGGAAATATAGTATGATAGATATGAACTGTGGCAATCTACGAAGTATTCTGTTATCATGCATGGTATGTTCTTTTAGTTAAAGTCGCATATGCATGCATAGTCATGGACAACTTGTGCATATGTTTTTTTCCTCGAACGGTATCCGCAACCACGAAACCGATTCGGTCGAGGAGGAACAGGGATAACTATGTTGACGTACTAGCACAGGTGATTCGGAGCCTTCAGTGAGGCTCGATACCTACACTGGAAGGATCGTCGTCTTACCAAAATAGTCCAGATGGCTTGTGGCCAATGATTCTCATGTAGACAGGTTGCATGCTAATGATGTCTTATGTAGGAAAGAGTGTGCTATAAATTATTTACAAGAAATGATAAACGATCATGGGTAAGAACGACCATATGGTGATGCTTTATATGTTTTACATTCATGTCAAATATGAATTTTTAGTTGACCCTAGACAAGAATAGCAAGATCACTATTAATAATTTAGTGTCACATGACTACTGTGTTAATTTTAGGTAAGTCAGGTTGGTATCGCTCACCAATACATTTCAATGTGCTGATCCCCCCCCCAACACACACAGGTGCGGGAAGTAGATTGGACAGTTCTGAGGCATCACAGAAATTGTTGGACAAGTTAGAGCTTTTCTTGTAAAAGATGTAGTTTTCTGTTTTAAATGGCATAATGCATGGAACATTATAAATCTTTTATATCAATAAAATTTAAGCCTATTCAGCAAGTTCAATGTAAGCCAAGTTGGTAAGTTTCAATTGGATATTGAGAGCCTTTGTATTCTGCTGTAATTATCAATAAAGAAATAAAATTTTCATATATCTTGTTGTGACTTTAATTTATCTGCTTATTTTCGCTGCAAAGTACTTGTTTTGAGACAAATTGTCAACCTTATTTTTCTTGCCTTGTACAAGTACAATTTAGACACATACAACACCATATCCAGTGACGAGTTTTAGGTTCTGCAAAATCGGGGAATGACATTTGAGTTAGGATTTCCTTAAAAAGAATCTAAAGATATAATATTTTAGAACAATTTTTCATTCGTAAAAGCCAAGTTATACGTGAAAAATTATCAACAAATGTTATAAAATAATGAAATCCAAATTGTGACTCAAAGGGACATGTAGCCAAAATATTTGAATTGACTAAACAAAAGGATGATTCTCTTTTATTTAATACGACCGGATATGATAGACGATGATGTTTACCTAAGTGACACTACTCGCACTCAATAGAAGGAAAATTAGTTAAACAATGGATAAGTTTCAACTTATAGAGGGGAAGGTGTTCCAGTCAAGAATGTAAATCCATAGGAGATGTATTAACGAGGGATGTTATGGAAGCAGAAACAATTTCCAAATGATATAGACCACCAACTCACGCCTTGTGTCAATCATCTTCTAAGGTTCCAAATTCCTGAAAAAAGAAGTGATCAAAAAAAAGAAAGTTACCAAAAAGTTCAATGACTCAATGATTTGACTTACAAACAACAAATTAATGGAAAAATTAATCATATATAGGATAGAATATAAGGATAAAGAGGGGGTGGCATGTAGATGACCAACCCACCAACACGAGAGATACTTCCATCAAAAGTAACACTAGGAAATAAAGATGATGATGCGAAAGTGGATAAACACATACTTTCTCAGTCATATGATCAGTTGCACCTGAATCAATAACCCATGAGCGGAAAGTTGAAAGAGAAAGACAAGTAAACGGATTACATGTTTGGGCTAAGGTAGCACGTGAGGACAAAAACAGCTAATATATTTTCTAGATCTATTGTGCTACATGAAATTGTTGAAACAATTGATATTTTGTAAACTCTTAGTCTCAAATAGTGATACCGTTCGAGGAAGAAGAAGTCTCTTGTATAGAGCATAGTTTGCAGTATCGACCATTATTGATCTCATAAGGCATATATCGTTACATTTCGGCATGTTCCAATCCGATACCGATATTGACCGAACTGAAGTTGGAGGAATCTTTTTTAGTAAATTCGGCAAAAAAATTAAATGAAAAAGACCGATCAACAATGGTGTAAAAGCATAGTAAGGTTGTAAAAGCATGCCAAAAAAAAAAATCTTATCTATTGCATGTAATACAATCGACAAAGGTGACTACTAATTTCATTCAATTCCAAAATTAGTAAGAAACAACACATGAAATACTTAAAACTATGCCTAAAAGTATAAAATATTGTTTCTAAGAGTTTAATAATTTATTAATAATTATTTTCTTTCCGATATCCCATTCCGAAATCATCGATACTACCGATACCGATACTTATAGGAAGGGTTCGGTACCGATACTGATACTACGAACCTTGGTATAGAGACAGCATTAACATTTGATATGTTTAGCTTACCATATACTAAAAGTATGTTTGGTATGGCCATCTTCTTTGCAATAATTAGAAAATGTATGTTCAATATTACCATCAAAATATCCTTGATCGAATCTATAACCACCAATCGGTCACATCCACAACCTCTACGGGAGAAGCTTCCTTATACTCGCCTGCTTTCGACAAACGATTTGAATGACCAAAGAAATGTGTGGCCAATATAGAGCACCAAAAGAGGAATGTGAGGTCCCATAGGGAAGATCTTTTGGAGGTGGAAGGTCTCTGAAAGGGGGTTAGAAGTTGTTCCACCAAGAATTGACTGGTGGGCCACAGAACGTAGGGAGTAGGTGTAATGTCCCAATCCGTACGATGCATTGTACTGGCTAGTTAGCTAGAAGGACCTAGGTGAACCTGGATTCATGCAGAAGAATTATTCACAAATCTTTGTGATTGGAACGAAAAATAATTCGTCAAATGGTGGATGATTTGATCATTCTCTCTTTTACCTTCACCCTTTAATAAAAAGAACTATTCTTAGTCTTTGTTTCTATATTCCATAATATATTATTAATGCTAAAGTAAAAGAACCACGACAAAATAGAATAATCTTATTGTTGTTAACTTGCTATATAGAAATATGAAATATTGTACTGTTATTGCAAAGACATGGATTGTAGAAAATATGAAAATATTTAGGACCATTGAGTCGCCAATGTAGAAATCCTGGATTGGAAAGTAGACAAGTATGATAATCCTTGAAGTGGGAAGAATGGAGATACGAGCGATGGTTCGAGAAATGTAGAAGTACAAAAGAGAATGTATTGCATAGTTATTTTAAGTTTTTGTTATCATGCATGCTATGTTTTAATAGATAAGTTGCATACGCATGCATGGTCATAAACAACTTGTGCAGAAAGCTTAGTTCCTCGAACGGTATCCGTAGCCACAAAACTGATTCAGCCTGGGAAGAATAGGGATAACTGGTGCCGACGTATAAGCACGGGTAATTTGGGACCTTTAGTAGGGCTCGCTACATGCACTGGAAGAATCGTCGTCTTATCATGAATAGTCTAAAATGGTGTCACCAGTGACCGTCATATAGTTAGGTTGCATGCTAATGACAATTATTTGGAAACCTAACACTTGTTTGCAGGGACGAACTTATGACAGATTCATATATTATGAATGCTAGCACTTATTTCCAGGGACAAACTCATAACATTATGAATGTTAATACTTGTTTTGCAAGAAAGGATGGTGGCCTTGGGTAAGATTTACTGTGTCGAAGTGACACATTTATTGTTTCATAAATATATGTTTATAAATTGTTAACTGACTCTAGAGAAAGTAGAAAGACCACATAATAATTTTACATATTCTCACATGATACTTGGTTGGTTTATATGAGTCAAATTGAGACCACTCACCAGTGCATTCCCCAATGTGCTGACCCCCTCCACATATGCGAGAAGTCGCTTGGACGTTCTGAGACGTTGGAGCTCGTTTAGCAACTTGAAACTTTTCTCCTTGAAGATGTTATCTTTTATTTATAAATGACATAATGTATGAAATATTGTTGATTGTATTAGTTTCATGAGTTGTAAGCCATGTGTCATCGTTCATTGTAATAAGATCCATTGTTTGTAGTCGAGTTGTTCTTTTGGCCTAAGAATCGTTGTAATTCTGCTGCAAATTATCAATAAAGAGAACCATTTTTATATATCTTGTATCCATCAACTTTTCTGCTTATTTTTGCTTTGATTATGTTATTGTCTTATCGATAGTGTTTGTCCATGTCTTGTACAAGTACAATTTAGACTTGTACAACATCATATCCAGTGACAACTTTTATGTTTTGCAGAACCGGGACGTGACAATAGGTCACCTAAAAAAGTCAGAACCATGAGTTGGTTCCTCTGTTATTTGTTCCATCAATTTGTTGAAGTCATCATAATGTTGTGCAAGTGTGTGCCCTCCTAGATAAATGCAGAATAAGTATTGAGTAACATCATATGACCTCGATAGGGTATTATTGTCCAAGTAGAGAGTGGAAAAATAATCCCATAGTTCACATATCGTGCGTGCTAGAGTGGCTGACAAGGTCAATAACGGTTGGCTTCATAGCATTGATCAATTTGTTGTAGATTTTAGCATCATCACGACACTATGTATTATCGTATTAGGCAGGCTCTTAGTGAGATGAGATTCTTGCCATGTCATATCCACTGCCATTGCAGATAATTATCTCCATTTAATTTTCGATCAGTGATCTTGGTGTTAAACTATTTCAGGAATAGCGTCACTTCCTAATTGGAGAAACTTTTTTGCATCATCACGAGCAATTACAAAAAATATATTTTTGAACAAAAATGATGAAGAGAACCATCTTAAATTGGGGTCTTAGTATATGAATATAATATCAGAAAAGGAAGGGAAAAAAAAACATTTTCTTCTTCTTTCTGATATGATTTTTTTTCTTCTTTTTCTTAATTTTTTGTTTTTTTTAGATCAGAACCTTACATAACGAAGGTCATATTTGATGGGTTGATCCAGGGTCTGGGACGAACGTTAGCATAGTGGGAGGAAGAGATTCAAATGTTGACATCATTAAGAATTGGTGTATCTTCAGTGAGGTTGGAGAGGAAGTGGCATTGAAGTGGCATTGTCGAGAGGCATATGAGACGTCATCGAGGAAGGCGAGAGACAGTAGTGTTGTCGAGGGAGGTGATATTTTGGAGAAGGAATTAAGGTTGGGATTGAGAAAGAATAGCATCCGACTCTGATAAGATAATACAAGAGAAAAATATGAAGATAATTTGATGATTTTATTAGATAGGAGTACATTATTTATAACCTTTGGGCTAGCTAAAGATAAGGACTAAAGATAAGAGAAATATGATGATGATAGGAATGTATGTAAATATCCTAACCATTATGTAAAAAAGATATTGGACCAAGTAAAATTAGGTTTATTTCTGATAAAGAGGATATAAATACCCCTTGGTCCTTTTACACACAACACCCTTCTAAGATTGACTATTATAGTGTAGTCCTTGGTTCTCAACACTCCCCCTCAAGATGTGCGATAAATATCAATCATCCTCATCTTGTTACATAGTTTACAAAGACACAAGGAACTAAGACCCTTAGTAAGATAATCTGCGACTTGGTCTTCTAAGCGAACATGATCGAGCTTCAATATCCTGTTCTCTAACTTCTCTTTGATGAAGAACCAATCGATCTCGATATGCTTCGTTCTGTTATGCTGAACTGGATTGTTAGCTATACTTAGTGCAGCTTGACTGTTACTCAGAAGGTGCAATGGTGCTCCTTGGTCTAACTTCAACTCTGTCAGCAGTGCTTTTACCCATAGCAACTCTGATACTCATAGAGCCATAGCTCTATACTCTGCTTCAGCGGTCGATCGTGCTACCACAGACTATTTTTTGCTTCTCCGGGAGACCAGGTTACCCCCTACAAAGACACAGTACCATGAGGAAGACCTTTTGTCTTCCATGCAGCTTGTCCAATCTGCATCGCAGTATCCCTCAACACCCAGGTGTCCGTTGTTCTTGAACCATAGCCCTCTTCCAAGGGGCTTCAGATATCTCAGAATATGGAAAACTGTATCCATGTGGCCCTTCCTTGGATCATGTATGTAGCGACTCACTACATTCACAGCAAATGAGATATCAGGGCGAGTGTGACCTAGATAAATCAATCGGCCTACTAGTCTCTGATATCTCTCACGATCAACAGGCTCTCCTGCCTCTGCACCCAACTTATATCTTTGATCGATTGGAGTGACTGTCGATCGACACCCCAGCATACCCGTCTTTGTAAGCAAGTCTAGTACATACTTCCTCTGAGAGAGGACGATCCCATCTCTTCCTCGAGCCACCTCGATCCCGAAAAAATATCTCATCATTCCCAAGTCCTTCACTTCAAATTCCTTGACCAGTTTTGACTTCAGCTGGGTGATCTCCTCCTCATCATTACTTGTGATCACTATATCATCTACATATACTGTAAGTATGTGATGTGGCATCTCGTATGCCGGAAGAAGACCGTATAATCTGCATTGGTCTGGTTGTACCCATACCTGTGACAGCCTTTCTGAATCTCTCAAACCAGGCCGGAGGAGATTGCTTGAGTCCATACAGTGACTTCTTCAGCTTGCACACCTTTCCTGACTATTTCGTGCAAAACCCCGAGGTGTCTCCATGTATACTTCCTCTTGTAGATTTCCATGAAGAAAGGCATTCTTCACATCCTATTGATGAAACTGCCACTCATGGTCTGCTGCAAGGGAGACCAGGGTTCTCACAGTGCTCATCTTTGCTACCAGAGCAAATGTCTCATCATAGTCGATGTCATAGGACTGAGTGAATCTCTTTGCAACCAATCTTGCCTTGTATCGCTCCACCTTCCCTTCTGGCGTCTCCTTTACTATGAAGACCCATTTGAATCCAACTGGTCTCGTTTCTTTAGGTAATAGAAAAAGCTCCCATGTCACATTTCTTTCGAGTGTACCAAGTTCCTCCAATATTGCAGCTTTCCATCTCGGATCCCTACCAACACTTAGGCAAAGAGGTGGTGTCTAACGATGCAATGAATACTCCATAAGTAGGGAATAGATTAAAGTAGGATAAGAACTGGGCAATATCATGTTCATAACCAAACGATTAGGGAATCTTCCCGCATTGCTGCGAGAAGATCTCCTTAAGGGAATATGAGATAGTGAAGGATGGACCATACCATCCGAATCAGAGGGATCCGCGTCCGAATCAAAGGGATCCAGTGCGGGTGCATCTTCAGGAGTTGAGGCAGGGTTAGGCGAGGGACATGGCACAGTAGGGGCATTAGGCACAATAGTAGTGGACAGCTGCTTTCTCCTCCTGTAAACTTGGAGCTCTCCTTGAGTTGTAGGTTGTTCTGAAGGCTGTTCCTCCTACATTGGAGCATATTGTTCCTCCCCTACATTGGAGCATCACTTTCTTCCTCCTGATTGTGTGCATCATCATCACTTTCCTCACTCTCGCTATCTCCTCCTTGTTCCCTTGGACCAACTTCCATCATCGAGCATGAAACTAACCAGACAATCATGCTCGGACCTATCTCTCCCTCACTCCTAACACCTCCTGTGTTAGGTGTGTCATCAAATGCGGAGCCTTCACAGGAACAATTGTGGTAGTATGGTTCCATCTCTCTGAATGTAACGTCCATGCTCACAAAGAGCCTTCGCTCCATAGGACTCCAGTAAGAATATCCCTTCTGAGTCCTTGAGTAGTCGACAATGACGCACTTCACTTTCCGAGGGTCCAACTTTCCCACAGCAGGTCTATTATCCTTCACAAAGCAAACACATCCAAATACCTTTGGGGGAACAATGTACTTGTTCTCACCTGTAAGCATCTCAAATGGTGTCTTCCATCCTAACACCTGAGAGGGCATCATGTTGATAAGATATGCAGTCATCAATACGGCATGCCCCTACAAGTGTTTAGGGATATTCATAGCAAATATCATCGACCGAGCCACTTCCAACAGGTGCCTGTTCTTCTGCTCCATCACACCATTCTGTGTTGGTGTGTAGGCGCATGAAGTCTAATAATGTATCACATGGGTTGACAAGTACTCTTCAAGATCCTTGTTGGTGTATTATATCCCATTATTAGACTTCAAAATCTTCACATTAGTACTGTACTGTGTTGTGACCCTGCGATGAAAATCTTAAAAGCATGCAAACAATCACTCTTACTCTTCATTAGGTTCAACCAGGTGACACAAGTGTAGCAATCAATAAAGGTGACAAACCACTTAAAGCTATTAACAGTAGTTGTAGGACAAGGTCCCCATACATCAGAGTGTATTATATCAAAAGAGGACAAACTTCTATTTCCATAACTCAAATAAGAGCTTCTTGTATGTTTTCCTAGTTCAAAAGTATCACAAACTAACTTATGTTTATCAGCCTTTTGATACATAGAGGGATACATCCGACTAAGTAGACTAAATGAAGAGTGTCTCATGCGCTGATGTTGGAGTAGTAGTTCTGCTTTCACAGTCCTTCGTGGCTCCTCCGGTTGTGCTTCATCCACCAGTGATGCCAGTGCTGCATCCAGTCCACCCCTGTCCAAGTATCATAGCCCTATATGCCAAGTACCAGTCCCCAAACGTCTCCCCGTTCCCTTCTCCTGAAAAATTATCTTAGAATGTTAAAGGAAATAACGCAATTAAGTTGAACAATGGCACTAATGGACAATAGATTAACAAAAAAAGATGGAGCATGCAAGACATTAGTAAGAGTCATAGAAGGGGTGCATTTTAACCGTGCATGTACCCACAATGGGTCTAGCAGTACCATCAGCAGTCTGAATGATTTCAGGTATCACCAGGTGAGTGTAATCCTGGACCGTGACATAGCAGGATGCCCCAGAGTCAATTATCCAATTTAGACTTTCTGGTCTGTTGGTAGATGCAAGGGCATGAGCAGGTATACCTGTGCTTGTATGGACATAATAGGTGATGTTACCCCCGGAGGTAGTTGGAGTCGATGCCCCAGCGGTATTGGCTCGACTGTCGCTAGTTCTAAGCTTCATGCTCCTCTACAATTTTAGCATTTTTCTCTCACTAGGGGTTACATCGGATGACTGACTCTCATTTTTTCCTTCTGCAAAATTTGTCTTGTGTCCCCTAGAATAATCACCCATGCCACCGACATGGTCTCCTCTGCTACCCCTACGCCCTCCAAGGCTGTGTCCACGGCCGCTAGACTGGCCACTCAGAGGTTTCGTAAAAAATCTAATGAAGTGTCCAGGATCTCCACAGTTGTAACACTCCCCCCCCCCCCCGGAGGGGTACGGGTTAAGAACTGATAAAGCTGATTTCACCTCCGGATAACTAGTGGTGCTTGGCATCATCTTCAGTCGTGCATCTTCTTGTGCCATAATAGTTATGTCCTCCTCCAGTGATGGCAGTCTGGACTATGCAAGTAAGACATTCCTCCTCTGCTCGAATGTTGGGTTGAACCCCTTCAGGAACTTTATCATCCTCTGTTGCGAGACATACTCCATGAACTTCTGATAATGTTTCATAAATGTTGGTTCCACTTGCTCATCCTCCACGCTAATAGGATCATAGTGGTCAAGATCTGACCAATACTTCTTAAGCAGAGCCGCATACTCAGAGATGGTGTGATCTACTTGGACCACCTTGTCCAGTTCATCCTGTAGTTAGAAGACCCTCATGGGGTTGCCCGACCCTGAGTACATGTCTCTCAGCGTCATCCAAATGTCACTAGCACCCTCCATCGCTTCCACGTTGTCCGACACTTGGTCGGTCAATGAGGCTGTCAACCATCTAGCTACCACATTGTTATAATTTTTCACACAACAAACTTCTGTGAGGAGTGATCTTGTCACACTCGATTCCAGATTTAGTATTTCTTGAATTTTTAGAATTTAATTTTCTTGATAATGTATTCATGCTGTATTTCATGTGTTGGTTCCTGTCATTTTATTTATTGTTTTATTCTTCTGTTGTTGAGAGGGACTACCCGAGACCAGTAGAATACACATTGACATTGTCATAGACCCGGTTTAGGACCCGCATATAGAATGGACACTTGGTTCGGTTCATTTTGGGTGAACCTATGACTAAACCCTCTTTTCTCCTCTCTTAGTATATATATATATATATATATATATATATATATATATATTCTCTCTCCTCTCTTCTTCTTTTCATTTTATTTCCTCCTCTCCTTCAATCTACACCTAACCCTAACCCTAAGAGAAAGTTGCTGCGACTTGGACCGTGAGAGGTAGAGGCTAGGAACCACCCAAGGCAAGTACATCTTGCAAAATGGTAAAATCTTGGATTTTCGGATTTTTATATATGTTGTTGTTATGAAAAATGTTCTCCTTGAGTTGCTGATCATGTTTAGTTCTTGGAGTTTTGGATTTTGATGTATAGATTTTGTAGATCTGAGTTTCAAGTTTAGGATTTTTATGTGTTCTATGAGATTTTCTTGGTTTTGATCTATTAAAACTTAGTGTTTTCGAAAACTAGTCGTTCCTTTTGTTAGAGCACTTCATTTTGAGCATTTTGGCTTTTGATTCACTTGATTTGGAGTTAAAATAAAAATTTTATAAGGAAAATATTGTTTTGGTTTTTGCAGCTTTTGGCCATGGCTGAACCTGCTCTTGGAGAAGACGAAGTCTTCATGCGGCCAGCGACCTATGCGGCAGAGAGCGCTATGCGGCCCGAGAGGGTTATGCGGCCTGAACTCCTTGTCGCATACTGACAGCATGCATCCATCTTGTTGGATACATGACTGAATATTACACAAAGTGTTCTGGAGCTATCCTTGAACTGCTTGTGTTTTCAATCGCTGAACGAATGAAAAAATCGCTAAGTACAAGAGGGGCGTTCATGCGACAGGCAGTTCATGCGGCCACGAGCTATTTTCCTTGAACGCGTGACTCTGAACTGTTTGGCACATCTTTTTATGAATCTTGTCTTTTCTCCCTGACACTTTTCGGCCTGTCACATCTATCACTTTATGTCACTCCACTGACACTTTATTTATTGACCCATCACTCAACACTTGCCCCTAGGAGTAGACTTTAACCCTGAGCATGCGGCAAGTGAGTCCATGCGACAATTGGGCGCATGCGGCAAGTGAGTCCATGTGGCAATTAGGTGCAAGCGGCCAGTGAGTGCATGCGGCAATTTAGTGCATGCGGCCAGTGGGTGCATGTGGCAAGTGAGTCCATGCGACCAGTGGGCGCATGCGGCCAGGAATTCTTGTGTGCATTTTGTGTTCCCTTTAATTATGTTCATTTAGTAATTCCTTTTAGTAATTATTGATTGTGTACTTCCTTATGTTGATACAAGTTTATGTTACCAGACAAGTTTTGCATGTAAGTTCACAAGACAAATTTATGTACAAGTTCACAATCTTCACAACACCGTGAAAATATTTGTGTATGAAAATCTGGCATTTGGCATCGGGTTATCAAGTGTGAGCATTGTTCAATGTATCACGTGTCGCAAATACGATAACTCATGAAAAGCTCGTACTCGTGATTCGTCATTTTAGGGAGTTCTCAAGTATCCACGACTCGAGAACTTGAAGTAATTTAGAATAATTAAACAAGATAAGATTTACCTAGAGCATTTTTTGGAGGGGAGAATATTGCGCTACCGGCTACCCCGATCCCTAAGGGCCCCATGCGGCATGGAACAACCCTGCTAGGCAAGGGCTCCATGACTAACCAAGTTTACGCGTGCTACGGCACTTATAAGACAAGTTTATGTTTGTAAAGCAAGTTTATGATTTCAAGTTCAAGTTTATGCTTATAAGTTTAATTTTTGTTTGTAAAAAGTAATAAGTATGTTGTTGTATGGTTGAATGTGCATTTAAATTTACTAGACAAGCATACCCTTGGCCATCCGGGTTAACTGCAGTGCCGGTGGTAGCAATAGTCTTAGCAATGCATTTCTAGTAATTAGGGCTTGTGATAACCCTAGTTAGTTAATTATAGCAAGCCGTAGGCATGTTTGGCCGTGAATTGGAGGTTTGTTATTCCTATAGCTCGCTCTTCTAGTTTTATTTTCTTCCGGCATGTGGTTAGGTTGCTAAGTTCTGCTCGGGTGAAGGTCTGCAACCCCGGTCCTTGTTTGGTTTAAGGGTTTTGGTCCCGATCTAGAGTAGTTCTATGCTATCTTGCCGCTCGTCATCTTACTTTCATTCTACACTTATTATCGGTTCTTCCAGTATTATTCTTAAGACAAGTACGTTGGTACCGTACAAGTCTCGATCTTCATTTATTTTCTTATATGTCTCTTTCTGCTTATGTTGTAATGTGTCTGGTCTATCACCTCGAGCTCATTTGTGGTACTTGTTGCTTAGGGTTCTGACCCCACTGGCTTTGCATGGGCAGGTTACCCCGAAGAGAACCAGGATCCACCATGCTTCCAGCAAGACGGCTCGCACTCGTAGAACTGCGGCCGAAGCTAGCGAGTGGGTTTCCTTCTTTCACCCCTCGCCTTGACTACTACATTTTGTGGTGTTTAGCAAGGGGCAGAGTTAGCTTCTTATATTTTGAGACTACGATCAACATGATGTATATATTAGACCATGGCTGGTACATTTGATCATGTATATTTAAACTTTGTTAGTGCAGCATTTTGTATTCACTAGCTTCATGACCATATGTGACATGTAATTTGGGATGCCTCTTTACTTTCATGTATGATATACACTTGTACTTGTGTTGCTGGATTGAGATATTAGGATTTGTCGACCTTAAGACTGACGTCATAGCATGCTAGAGTTCACTCATTTGTCGTCTAGACAACCTTAACACATTGCGACTTACTTCGGTATTCTGCAAGGTGCAGTTGGCCATGTCAGTCCCCGTATTTACCCAGTATTCTGGGAGCGAGGCGTGACAAGATTTTCTTGGTGGCCCATGTAGGTCTGTTTTTCAGACTCGTGGGGGGACTCGTCTTGTTAGAGTCACAATCCTTTATTAATCTACAATTAATCTCCACTTGCAACATGCACCTCTCGCTTTCCTTGAACTTCAAACTTGCTTGACATGATTGTTCCATTCTCGTCTCTTGTTGATATCCTTGTGTCCTTATCCTTCAGGGACACTCCACCTACTCCTCCTTCCGAGGGTTCCGTTGCACCGATAACTCCAGCAGATACATTAGTAGGCCAGATTCCGCCACTGAACCAAGGGCAAGCATCAGTAGTTTTTCATCAGCCGGCTCTGCAAGTCACGCATGGCCGACCAGCACAATCAGCCCCACCAGTCTTGCCGGAACGACCAGTTCAGCCCGCTCCGTCTTCATACCAGCTTAGTCAGTTCAGCCAACCCAGATAATACCACCAGTTCTACCAGTACAACCAGGACAGGCAGGCTCGCAGGCCGTGTTAGAGATGATCCAAGCTATGATGATGGTACAACAACAACAACAACTCCAGCTTCAGCAACAAGTGGTCCAACTCTGCCAGCAGTTTCAGCAAGGACAAGACCAGACCAACATACTCTTTGCCAGGGAGTTAGAGTAGCACTCGAGAACAGTGGACGTTATACTCACAACGCGGCGACCAATGTTAGTCGCATGAGCCCAGCCAAGTTCCTCGGCACGGAAGATGCAGTTTCAGCAGATTCTTGACTCCAGAACTTTAAGGCCATCATGGATGCAACCAAGACCCCAGACGATGAGAAGGTAGCAGTCGTAAAGCTACAATTGTCATATCTTGCCCGAGATTGGTGGGCAACACAAAAAATGGCGCTTCCGAAGCCCATTGATTGGCAGACGTTCAAGGAGCGCTTCCAGGAAAAGTATTTCCACACCACCGCCAAGTTCCAGCTCCAGCAGCAGTTCATCAACCTCCGTCAGAACACAAGATCGGTCAACCAGTATGCAGCCGAGTTTTGCCGACTTAGCCGATTTGCTCCTCGTGTGGAAGCTTCCGAAGAGGACCGAGCCAAGAAATTTGAGCAAGGATTACATCTAGAGCTTCAGCAATTTATGGTGGGTCATAATTATACCACCTAAGATGTAGTACCCAGGGCAGCTAGGTCACAAGAACTTGTCTGCCAGAGAGTAGTAGCAAGGACCGGAGGCTAGAAGAGGTCACACTCAACCCTGAGAAGCACAAGTATTCAGTCATCACCTCTAGCACTGGCAGTGAGAACACCTCGCCGGCCAGCACCTCCAACCTCTACAGTAACCTCAGTACAATCTACCAGACAGTCAGTATCAGCAGGATATAGCCACTAAAGCAAGCCAGGGCACACCAAAGAACAGTGTAGGAGGGCCAATAGCTAGTGTCTCAGATGTGGGACATCCGACCACATGATTTGTTCATGCCCAACCATGTATCCAGAAGCTTCTTCAGTCCAACAGTTTCTAGCTCAGCCCCAGGCAGCGACTGAAGGCCCGTGAGGACCAACATTAGCACTTCGACCACCAGCCCAGAGTCCTCTCCAGACGCAGATCCAGTAGTTCCAGCAGCAACGTCCGGCACAGTATGCGCAAGTTCAGCAAGCCCGACCAGCAAGACAGAACCAACAGCAAGTCAGAGCCACAGTCCCTGGACGATGGTCTGACGAAACATTTGGCAACCTAGAGCAGTTGTTAGCCGAAGGCGCTACAAGTGTGGATAAGATTTTTGAGCTCTCTTTAGCTTGTCTCATTTTTGGGTTCTTGTCGAACGATCTCGTGTTCCGACGCATTCGAGATACGATAGTCGTTTCGATCCTTTCGTTGAGCGAAAAGCCGAGTTCATTGCCCCCGCTCTTCTGCCTTTGTATCTCGTGGTACGTAATGTCTATCATGTGTTCCAACTGCGAAGGTATGTCCTGGATTAGAGTCATGTCCTCGATATAGTCATTGGTACCGACTTACCTCCAGGCTTGGCTCTTGTCCATTTGTGTGAGTCAGCATAGGCAAGCGAGGACGAGCTCCTATTCGACTGACTCGGGAGTATATGTATCCATATGCCTCCATTTTCCTGTGTGTTATTTTTGTGCAATTATTCATTAGTTACTTCTACAGCTATCTTTTCTATTTTTAGTTATTTTGCTTAGTATAATCATTTGAATTGTGATTTGATTTCTTGAGCTTTCTCGTGTGTTCCAGCTCGACAAGCCTTGGTGAAATTCTGGGGACGGAAATTTTCTAAGGAGGGTAGAGATGTCA
Source organism: Iris macrosiphon (assembly GCA_036927795.1). NCBI lineage: Eukaryota > Viridiplantae > Streptophyta > Magnoliopsida > Asparagales > Iridaceae > Iris > Iris macrosiphon. The sequence goes on from JAYESA010000015.1 coordinate 43,745,287, forward strand.
CACCCGATTCCAGATTTAGTATTTATTGAATTTCTAGAATTTAATTTTCTTGATAATGTATTCCTGATGTATTTCATGTGTTAGTTTCTGTTATTTTATTTATTGTTTTATTCTTCTGTTGTTGAAAGAGACTACCCGAGACCAGTAGAATACCCATTGACATTGCAATAGACCCGATTTAGGACCCGCATGTAGAATGGACACTTGGTTCGGTTCATTTTGGGTGAACCCATGACTAAACCCTCTTTTCTCCTCTCTTAGTATATATATATATGGCTTTTCTCTCTTCTTCTTCTTCATTTTATTTCCTCCTCTCCCTCAAGCTCCCCCTAACCCTAACCCTAAGAGAAAGTTGCAGCGACTTGGACCGTGAGAGGTTGAGACTAGGAGCCACCCAAGGAAAGTACATCTTGCTCCATGGTGAAATCTTGGATTTTTGAATTTTTATATATGTTGTTATTTTGAAAATATATTTAATGAAAAATGTTCTCCTTGAGTTGCTGATCATGTTTAGTTCTTGGAGTTTTGGATTTTGATGTATAGATTTTTGTATATCTGAGTTTCAAGTTTAGGCTTTTTATGTATTCTATGAGATTTTTTTTGTTATGATCTATTAAAACTTAGTGTTTTCAAAAACTAGTTGTTCCTTATCTTAGAGCACTCGAGCATTTTGACTTTTGATTCACTTGATTTGGAGTTAAAATATATTTTTTTATGAAGAAAACAATTTTTTGGTTTTTGGAGCTTTCGGGTATGGCTGAACCTGCTGTTAGAGAAAATAAAGTCTTCATGCGGCCAGCGACCTATGCAGAAGAGAGCGCTATGCGGCTAGAGAGGGTTATGCGGCCTGAACTCCTTGCCACATACTGACAGCATGCGTCCATCTTGTTGGATGCATGATTGAACATTACACAAAGTGTTCTGGAGCTATCCGTGAACTGCTTGTGTTTTCACTCGCTGAACGAATGAAAAATTCGCTAAGTACAAGAGGGGTGTTCATGCGGCAGGCAGTTCATGTGGCCACGAGCTGTTTTACTTGAACGCATGACTCTGAACTGTTTGGCACATCTTTTTATGATTCTTGTCTTTTCTCCCTTATACACTTTTCGGCCTGTCACATCTATCACTTTATGTCACTTCACTGACACTTCATTTATTGACCCATCACTCAGCACTTGCCCCTAGGAGTAGACTTTAACCCTGAGCATGCGGCAAGTGAGTCCATGCGGCAATTGGGCGCATGCGGCAAGTGAGTGCATGCGGCAATTGGGTGCATGCGGCCAATGAGTGCATGCGGCAATTGAGTGCATGCGGCCAGTGGGTGCATGCAGCAAGTGAGTCCATGCGGCCAGTGGGCGCATGCGGCCAGAAATTCTTGTATGCATTTTGTGTTCCCTTTAATTATGTTCATTTAGTAATTTCTTTTAGTGATTATTGGTTGTGTGCTTCCTTATGTTGATACAAGTTTATGTTACTAGACAAGTTTTGCATATAAGTTTACAAGACAAGTTTATGTACAAGTTCACAATCCTTACGACACCGTAAAAATATTTGTGTATGAAAATCCATTGCATTTGGCATTGGGCAATCAAATGCGAGCATTGTCCAATGTATCGCGTGTCGCGAATACGATAACTCATGAAAAGATCGTACTCGCGATTCGTCATTTTAGGGAGTTCTCAAGTGTCCACGACTCGAGAACTTGAAGTAATTTAGAATGATTAAACAAGATGAGATTTACCTAGAGCATTTTTAGGAGGGAATAATATTGCGCTACCGGCTACCCAGATCCCCAAGGGCCCCATGCGGCATGGAACAACCCTGCTAGGCAAGGACTCCATAACTGACCAAGTTTACGCGTGCTACTGCACTTACAAGACAAGTTTATATACAAGTTTATGTTACAAGACAAATTTATGTTTGTAAAGCAAGTTTATGATTTCAAGTTCAAGCTTATGCTTACAAGTTCAATTTTTGTTTGTAACAAGCAACAAGTACGTTATTGTATGGTTGAATGTGCATTTAAATTTACTAGACAAGCGTACCTTTGGCCATCCGAGTTGACTGCAGTGCCGGTGGTAGCAATATTCTTCGCAATGCATTTCTAGTAATTAGGGCTTGTGATAACCCTAGTTAGTTAATTATAGCAAGCCGTAGGCATGTTTGGCCGTGAATTGGAGGTTTGTTATTCCTATAGCTCGCTATTCTAGTTTTATTTTCTTTCGGCGCGTGGTTAGGATGCTAAGTTCTGCTCGGGTGAAGGTCTGTAACCCCGGTCCTTGTTTGGTTTAAGGGTTGTAGTCCCGATCCAGAGTAGTTCCTATGCTCTCTTGTCGCTCGTCGCCTTACTTTCATTCTGCATTTATTATCAGTTCTTCCAGTATTATTCTTGAGACAAGTATGTTGATACCGTACAAGTCTCGATCTGCATTTATTTTCTTATATGTCTCTTTTTGCTTATGTTGTGATGTGTCTGGTCTATCACCTCAAGCTCCTTTGTGGTACTTGTTGCTTGGGGTTCTAATCCTACTGGCTTTGCATGGCCAGGTTACCCCGAAGAGAACCAGGATCCATCGCGCTTCCAGCAAGATGGCTCGCACTCGTAGGACTGCGGCCGAAGCTCGCGAGTGGGTTTCCTTCTTTCACCCCCCGCCTTGACTACTTCATTTTGTGGTGTTTAGCAAGGGGCAGAGTTAGCTCCTTATATTTTGAGACTACGGTCAACATGATGTATATATTAGACCATGGATGGTATATTTAATCATGTATATTTAAACTCTGCTAGTACAGCATTTTGTATTCACTAGCTTCATGATCATATGTGACATATAATTTGGGGCGCCTCTTTACTTCCATGTATGATATACTCTTGTACTTGTGTTGCTGGATGAGATACTAGGATTTGTCGGCCTTAGGACTGACGTCATAGCATCTAGAGTTCACCCATCTGTCGTCTAGACAACCTTAACACATTGCGGCTACTTCGGCATTCTGCAATGTGCGATTGGTCATGTCAGTCCCCGTATTTACCTAGTATTCTGGGAACGGGGCATGACAGATCTTCAGGTGCCTTGGTTTGGCCATTCACATAGCCCACAAAGCCCCTTGCCTTCAGGGTCCGCATAGCCTGATGCGACCACTTCAAGTAGTTAGTAGTACCCTCCAACTTCACCTCTAGTTCCTCCAACTTTCTCATTTTGTATGGTGAATGATCCACATCTTCCTGTATAGCACGGGGGCTATTCTCGGTCAGCCTCCTGGACAAGAGATCGTCCACCAAAGCCTTCATCTCCTTTGTCGTTATTTTGTTGTAGATCGTCTCCATCTTCTGCTACTTCTCCTCGTGGCGGCGGGAAAGGAGGGTGGTGGCGGCGGTGAGGGTGGACGGTGGGTGAAAGTGATGGCGGCGGCAGTGATGAAGTAGGGTTAGGGTTAGGGTGGCTCTGATACCAAAAAGATATTGGACCAAAGTAAAATTAGGTTTATTTCTGATAAAGAGGGTATAAATACCCTTTGGTCCTTTTATACTTAACACCCTTCTAAGATGGACTATTATAGTTTAGTCATTGATTCTCAACATGTAACAAACTAACTATCATATAACAACCTAACAATATCATTTCGGGTTGTCCAACATCAAGAAACTTTAATTAATTGCAATTCAAATGTTGTCTTTTTTCATTTCTATTCTAATTAGATTGTGATAAATTAAATCAATTGTCTACAACCCTATATTGTAGGTTATCCTTTTGATTAATGCTAAGTTTACAATCAAATGCGTACAACCCCCCCCCCCCCCCCCTACTATATGGGTCCCACCCGGCCCCACCTCTCCCCTCTCTCCCCAATGGAGGCCGGCCACGTGGCGGTTGTAACCCCCTTAGTTGTAAGGGGGTTGTAGGCATAGCAAAGCCCTATCCTTTTAGTCTCGTCCTGCATCACGAAAATTAGGACTCTATTTTCCGATCAATTTAGTAGAGAAAAATTGATGAAAAGGAAAGAAGTATCGGAGAAAACAATGTCGACACAATGATTTGATAGTGTCGAAACTCGACATGCTATAGTTTGTCAATAAGATTCCTCACCAACACATTGTAAGTCTTTAACCATCACCATTTGTCGAAGTTGTATATTAGTAATTTCAGATAATTTATCCATATTAGTATTATTTCATTTAACACTATTTATTGTGGGTATTTTGTCTAAAGGCAAGAAAATAAACAATATTATCTATTGTTGGTGAACCATTGAGCAATATTGAATATTATTCCATTCAAAAGTAAAAATAACAAATAATACGTAAAGTTGTTCCTAAATGTACAAATATTTTTATGCTTTCTGGAACGGAAACTCCAATGCTACAATACGAAACTGCAGAAATCGATGATACCGATACTGTGAACCTAGTTATTTCTAGAAGAAGAAAAAAGGTACGATATGGAAGGAAAATGTGAACTGCAAAGGTGACCAACCTGAAATAAATATGTCAAGAAATTCTGCTCCAAAACTCCAATCTCTTCTGCAGACATATTTTGTTGTTCTAACCTCTTACCACCATTTACAGGATCGAATAAGGAATACAATTGCTGCAGATGAAGTATCTAGTCAATTAATGTAAGGAAAATGAGCCTAAGAAACTTAGTGAGAATAAATCACTAATTGGTGTCAGAGTTATGCTAGTAAACAAGTGAATTTATGTAACCATGAGTGTAATGAATAAGGACTGGTATTTGCTTATTGCTCACACATTGTGAAGATCGTGTACACAGATAGGCATCTAGACATGCACAATACACACACATTGAAGACAGATATGGATGTGTACGAGTATTTAAAAGTATGCATAATGTATTTAAAAAGGGAATATCATACCATCAGATCCTCAAATTGAAGAAGATACCAAGCCCTAACCGTATATTCAACTCTCTTACAGAGCTTCAGAAACTCAGCCCTGTCAGAACTTTGCTCTGCAGGAAATTTTGGAATAATGTCAGATGGTCTGATGGTTTAAGCTACCTAACAGAAAAGGTGATCAAGACCAATTAATAGTAACCAATTGTGTAAAACTGAATGAAAATTAAGAAAGCATTTCCCTAGTTGTTTTAGGTCAGATACAAAATTTAAGCCCAAAGAATCACACCAAGAAAGGGAGATTAAAATGTGTACCAATATACTCACTGATAATGAGTCATATGTCAATTCTTTATTATAGCCTCTTCTACATGCTTACTTAAATTTCCATGTATTTGACACAGGACAAATTGATTTTATCTGTGTAGCTCTCAGTAACATGTCAACCAGAAATCTCAGTTAAATGAAAGGGGCATTATGATCATGAGAGGGAGCAGGAAAAGGTTTTTTGAGATAAGGCTAGTCTTTAATGACCATCCATGTCTTGGGCTACTAGCACCAAGACCCTCCCACTTAATTAAATTCTGCCTAGTCTGGGATTTGAACCCATGTCCACTCCTCTCCTCCCTTGTCAGTGCTACCATGGACCACCCCCTTGGTGTTCATATGAACAATGGTGGAAGGAGAGTGTGGAATCAACATGCTCTAGACTCTCTTTGGGCGTCTTATAGAGCAGCTTGGTATGTAAGAGTTGGACATAACTCAGTTCCAGCTCAAACTGGTTTATGTTTTGATTAGTAGCATTGCACGGTAATGACTATTGAATTGTTGTTAATGGTTTAACTACAAGTTTCCTTCCCTCTCATGTTGTTTCTCCTACTATGTTAAATGTGAACATGCATTTTTAAGCTTTATTGGTAGCTATTATGTTTATGGAAACCATCAATAGTTCTTCCAATGGATCTTTCCATTATTTGACATCACACCTTTCTTCATGGCAACATCTTCTAAGCTTTAAGCCCTACTCTACATTCATATCAATTGCTTTTTACATTTCAGCACAAAAAACTAAGCCATCAATTCCCGATTTCAGTCCCACTTTCTATTCATATGACCTTGGGCCCTTTGGATGCTTTGCTTCCCCAGAGTACATTTCTTCTGTTAGACTTCTATTTTAACTTCAACAGGCACAATTTATATTCTTTATGATCTTTACAACTTAGAGGGTGCTAATTTATTGCATGAACTTAAACTACATGGCTAAAAGGTAGGTCTACATATAAGCCAACTTGTTGTATTGGGTTTATAAATGGCCCTCTCATGATCATTGTTTCTTGGCACCAACATAAAGGATTGACGTCAAGTCGATAACCAGTCATAAGAACTTCGTCAATCATTTTACATTGCTTTCTTATGCTCCACAGGATGTCATTCTAACGGGAGAGAAATAAATCATATCATATTCACCCAATAAGGGTTCACTCAAAACTATAAAAATTACAGTGAATGCTCAACTAAACCTTGGGGCTTGACGTCAAGCATTCAGATAATGGTGCATTTCAGATAAAAGAATGGTTACTAAGGGATGCAGAACCATATAAAGCTACGATTTAAAAATAATATAAATAAACATATAACTCATTAGACCTCTAAATGTGTGGTGTCATTTACCACAAAAAAGTGATTCTAATACATTTTGTGAATAACCACTACACATTTGTCTGAAAATAACAATTCCAAATCCTTACCAATAAGTTTCGGATTCCTACAACAAACTATAGTAAATTCATAAAAATATATGAAGATCAAGTAAATTGGAATATTCATAATTGTCAAGATTCTAAAAAAAGTAAACAGTTAAAATTCATTAGAATCTTTTTCTTTTCTTTTTTAAGAATATAAGTCTCCCAAAATTTTAATACCTACAATATAATAGATGTTGGTGTTTTTGCCTTTGGACTAGTAAAGATAGTCCCACATTGGCTACATCACCAAGTGGGTATCTCAATATAATACTTTGTATGAGTTGAGGTGTGCACATGGGGTGTGGTGGGGCACATGGGTGCCATGTGGGGCTGTTTTCCTAGGAGGAAAAAGGATTAACTACTCATAAAAGCATTTATGCTTTTTGTTATGCTCTTGGAATTATTTCCATAGGAACTAAGCCCCAAAGGGGCTTAGCGACTCGAACTCGGACTCAAGGGCGCAAAGTGGCGCTTTGTTGGCACATTTTGCACTTAGCACGTTTATGCGCGGGTTTTATGTTCGGGTTGCATGCGCGTGTTGCATGAGCGGACGCTATCGTTGCGCTCGTTTTATGCTCGGGTTGCATGCGCGTGTTGCATGAGCGGACGTTGAATGGGCGCACGTCAGCATCGTCGCAAGGCGTTTGTGCGTTGTTGTTGCGCTCTTGCGTTAGTTTTATGCGCGAGTTTTATGCTCGGGTTGCATGCACTTGTTGCATGAGCGGGCGTTGGACGGACATTGAGCGGGTGCTGAATGGGTGCTGAGCGGGCTATGCATTGGGCTGCGATTGTGGGATATCAATTTTGTATATTGGCTTTGTAGTCCCACATCGAAAAGAAGAGGAGGATGGACTTTCATCCTTCCCTATATAAAGAGCCCTCTAGCCTTCTTTTGAGATAGACCAAAAAGTTGAGAAAGATGAGTCCAAAGGAGACCGTTCGAGTCATACAAAGAGGTGACTACGAGCGTTCCAGAAGTTCTCTTGTGAACTTGCTGGCTCCTGGGAGCAGATCGTCGATAAAGGACGAATCTTGCTTTGAGCAACGGTGGTCTTCACCGTCCCAGCAAGAATAATTTTATATTCTGTCTTCTTCTCCTTTTTCTTCTTGGTTCGTTCTGTCTTATTGCAACTGTGTTTTGCAAGGAAGAACGAAGGTAGTTTTCGTTTTATTGTAACTCTGTTATGTCGTCTGCAACTGCGATTGCAAGGAAGAACGAGAAGTTTGGTTATTCTGATACTTTTGTAATCTTGAGAGCAAGTTGTAATCAAAATCCTTATATAGTTCTTCGTGGAAATCGAGAATAGTCGGAGTGGAAACTTTTGTGTGAACCTCAGATCTCGACCACGTGTTCTTCCATCTTTGATTAAGTCTCGGGACTAACAATCTCAAAACAAGATCCGAATAAAGATGGGGAACATCCGTTCAAGTCTTCTGGACACAAGTTTTCACAAACTTGAGAAGATTGACGGAATTCACTTCGAACATTTGGATGAGAGAATGAGTCCTTTGTCAAATGTTAAAAGTGAGTTGTCGGTACCTACCATTTCCGAGGATGGAGGAGATAGCGACTGAAGGACGCGCATTCTAGTTGAAAGGAAGATTACAAGATGACCAAGGATTGCAGAGTATGCGCACAAGGGGCAGACATTTACGTATGACAGGACTTGGCGCTTTACAAGACTTAGCGCATGGCAGCGCATTGGAAGTCTTGGCGTCTTGGCGCATGGCAGAGCTAGGCGCATAGTGTCTCAATGCGCATGATGGTCTCTGCGCATGCAGGACGTGCATGGTGGCTTATGCGCATGGATTGGCGCATGATGGCTTATGCGCATAGATTGACTCATGGTGGCTTATGTATATGGATTAGGGCATGGTGCTTATGCACATGGATTAGCGTATAGTGGCCTATACACATGAAGGTCACTGTACTATACAGGACTTGACGCATGGCTGAAATTGAAACTTGGAAGTAGAACCAATCCGAACCAATATAACAAGGTATAACTAAACTTGGTTCCTTTGATTACTTAACTTGGTTGCTATGATTCCACAGGTTAAGTCCTATGGCGTGGTTGCTGATCAGTGGATGAAAATTGGTGCATCTAGCCACATGTGCTTTAGGAAGAGCTGTTGATCAAGGTCGAACCTTTCAGTGGTGAAGGTCTTAATGGCAAGCAAGGATCAAGCAGAGGATATGGGGATTGGGACAATGGTTCTGAACTTCGAGAAGTTACAGTCAAAGGAGTGTGTGTAGCAACGTACCAATGATTACCAAAGACCTGATCTCAGGAAGTATGTTGCGGATGTGAGGGTGAACATCCATGTTTGCCAGATGGTGATATCTTGGTAGGAGACATACTGTGAAACAAGGCGTTCAGTTTCAAATTGATGTTCGAGCTTTTGCTTGTGACTAAAGTCTTATTGTAAGAGTTGTAGGACCCCAGACTAGGACATGTACTTCGTACTGCTAGATGTGTCTAGTCTAAGGTTTATCCCCAAATCTGGGGATAAGGAGGTGGAGAAGTGTAAGGTCTATGCACAGACAAAGATCACAAAAAAACCGTCCAAACGGGTAAACCGAAGTACAGATCTTCTGGAGTTGGTTCACTAAGATATCTGTGACTTCAAGCAGTTATCTACAAAGGCCAAAAGGAAGTACTTCATTACTTTCATTGACAACTACTCGAAGTACGTGTTCGTCTTTCTGCTCTAGTTAAAAAATGAAGCATTCGAGAAGTTCTAGAAGTTCAGGGTTGAGGCTGAACTTCAAATGGGGCAACAACTCAAAAGACTCAGAAGTGATCTAGACGGAGAGTATAGGTCTATTGGATTCGCATCGTTCTACAAAGAAAATGAAATTGTCAATGAGACAACTGCTCCGTATTCTTCTCAATCAAATGTAGTAGCTGAAAAGAAGAACAGGACGTTGACAGAGATGATGAACTCAATATTGTTGACTACGGATCTTCCAAACTACTTCTAGGGAGAAGCTGTACTGACGGCTACGTTCAGTCTGAACAGAGTGTCATACGCAACTTCCAATGTCACTCCTCAGGAACTCTGGTTCAGAGTCAGACCCAACTTGAACGTCATCCGAGTGTAGGGGTGTCTGGAGGGAAGAATAGGACGTTGACAGAGATGATGAACTCAATATTGTTGACTACCGATCTTCCAAACTACTTTTGGGGAAAAGTTGTGCTGACGGCTACGTTCATTCTGAACAGAGTGCCATACGCAACTTCCGATGTCACTCCTCAGGAACTCTGGTTCAGAGTCAGACCCAACTTGAACGTCATTCGAGTGTGGGGGTGTCTGGCATCTGTGAAGCTTCCGGAATTAAAGATTCAGAAGCTGGAATCGAGGACTACGAAGACAATCTTTCAGGGTGATGCTGAGAAGAATAATGCTCGGAGATTTCTTGATATCGAATTAAATCATATCATTGAATCTCACGACGCAGAACTCCTCGAAGATAAATTTGCAAGGAACAAGAACATTGTTATCGTGGATATTTCAAAAAATAGTATGGGTGCACAGAAGGCTGAAGCTTCCAACGAAGATGTAGTCCAAGAAGAAGTTGTCATCCCAACGACAACGATCGAACCAGAACTCGCAGAGCCGATGTCTAAGCGAGTGAGAAGAGTGAAGGATTTCGAAGAAGATTTTGTCATCTATCATGTGGAAGCAGATCCGCTTATCTATGATGAGGCGATGAAGACCAGAGATGTTGTCTTCTGGAGGGAGGCTAAAAATAATGAGTATGACTCAATAACCTCCAACCACACTTGGGTGTTGGTCAATCTGCTTGAAGGAGCTAAACCAATCAGATGCTTATCATATCTTCAAGTCGATGAAGATGAAAGCAGACAGAACAGTTGAGTTCAAGACAAGGCTATCTGTCTAGGAGTTTTCTCAGACGATAGGGTTTGAGTTCTTTGGCACCTCGATAAGGGTGTCATAGATCAAGATGATGATTATCATAGCTGCTATTCACAAGCTGATTATTTATCAGATGATGGGAAGACAGCAAGTCTTCGATGAAGACAGACATTGGAGATTCACGGACAACAGTCAGAACTATTGTCATTCAGGTTTGAAGACAGGTCTGCGAGTTGGTGATATCTCGATACGGCCTGAAGCAATTCCCAGGATGTGGAAGCAGAAGTTTGACAAGTTATCTAGTCAAAGTTGCCGCAAAATCAGCGAGACGGACAAGTGTATGTACACGAAGTTCGCTGATAATGGAGGAGTCATTGTTTGTATCTACGTGGACGACTTGCTAGTCCCAGTTGTGGACACAGAAGTGTCACTAACAAAGATGTCATTTTGGTCCAATCTCAGGACATGGGATTGCGGATGTCATCCTGAGGATATAAGATAATCCGGATGCCATGTGGACTTGCTTAGTCACAAGCTCTCAGCATGAAATGTTGATCACATGGTTTGGATATCAAGGACGATACTCCTCAGATGTGACATGAATATGAAGCCAAATCCAAGAAAAAGCGTCAGACAGTTGGTATACTTGAGCATCATCAGGTGAATGATTCAAGCTGCGTGTACCACTAGGCCTGATATAGCTTTTGATGTAGGGATGCTGAGTCAGTTCACAAGCAGTATATGTGTTAACACTGAAAGTTGTGAAAAGAGTCGTCAAAATTCTCAGGAGAACTCAGTAGTATATCCTGTGCTACAGCAGTTATCCAGATATGAAGGGAGGCTTCGGTAATGCCAGTTGATGCTTAGGAAAGAAGAGTGAAAGATCCACAGGAGGACGCAACTTCTCCAGGGGTGGTGTTGCTATATCGTGAAAGTCGAAGCAGCAGTTTTTACTTTCAGAGTTCTTTGCACTATCAAGCTGCAGCATATAAAGCAGAATGGCTCTGGAAGCTCTCAGATGATCTTCTTATGGTTAGTACACAGATTCGGGTGATACCGACATACTACAAAAACCAGAAAACTGCAGTAGTGGCATTTATTCATCTCTTCAACAGATTGAAGAGAACTATGTGGATATAACACAGGACACTGAATGAGTACAATTGCATGGATCATGACAATGCTTTAATGATCGGAGTCAGGTAAATCTGGCGGATCTGTTCATGATAGGCCTCAATGGTCAGTACAGGACACTGAATGAGCGCAGCTAGCGTAGATTATTAGAGTGTTTGATGATCGGAGCCCGGAGAGTCTGGCAGATCCGTTTATGTAAGGCCTCCAGCGCCAGCTGATCCCAAGAACTATAAATGAGGGTAGTACTCCATGTTACAGTGGCGTAACACCACACGAGGGATTGAACCTCGGCTTTGGGTTATGTCACAGCGGCGTAACACCGCATATAGTCAAGGACACAACATATATGGGCTTGGAGGACCTCTGATATTGTGTCTTTACAACCCTACCATTTAGTTTTATGTTATTAGTTCAAAGAGAAATCTACTAGGCATCTAGCTATTGGTTCAAGGGAGGACCATGACTGGGAGAATATCAGGAACAGTGGTTAGTCCTTTAAGACATTGAGGGGTTACGAACCCAGAACCACTGTTGTCTAATAATTGTTCTTCTGTGTAGAACAAGTCCTGTGGGAGGATGGCTTAGATGCCTTAATGAATTCTCAGACATTTTGAATGTCTGGTGTGCTTAACAGGAAGCACGGTAGCACAGCACTACAAAGAAGCGTAAGGTCTCCATGCTACAGTAGGTGACACCACCAAGAGGTTCCTTGGTAAGGGTAATGCCTCGGCTTCGCGAGTCATGTCACAGCGACGTAGCATCGCACATAGGCAGGTAGCCTAATGTTGTAAAATGAAGAGTGTAGGCAGCACTACAAAGAGGCTGGTGTTCTCATGTTACAGTGGTGTGACACTACAGAGGTAAAAGATGTAAATCATTGGCTATACGAGCCATGTCACAGCAGCGTAACACCGCAAGGAAGCGCAAGGCTTTATGCTGGATAGTTTGGCACTACAAAGAGGCTGGAACCTCATGCTACAGTGGCATGACACCACGATGAGATTTAGCCTCGGCTCTGGGCCATGTCATAGACGAGTAGCTCCGCAAGGAAGCTCGAGATTTCATGCCAAGGACTCTTTAAAAGAACTCACTTAGAGTGTAAGAAAAGAGATATAGGCCGTCTCTTGAGGAAAAACTTGTAGACGTCCAAAATACATACACCAAAACCAGGCGTGCACATGGCCTTTAATGTGCAACCGGAAGCACAGCTGATGTCATTGTGTGAGTGAAAAGAATTGCAGCTATGGTGCATAATTCAAGGCTTAGTCCATTCTTGTATCATGTTGTTGTTCGACGCAAGCGGAAAGATTCAAGTCGAAGCGACATATATCCTAATGCATGATGGGCAGTCACTGTAGGGAACGCTCAACCTATATATATTGAGATATGTGGGGGATTGTTGGTGTTTTTGTCTTTGGACTAGTAAAGATAGTCCCACATTGGCTACACCACCAAGTGGGTATCTCAATATAATACTTTGTATGAGTTGAGGTGTGCACATGGGGTGTGGTGGGGCACATGGGTGCCATGTGGGGGTATTTTCCTAGGAAAAAAGGATTAACTCCTCATAAAAGTATTTATGTTTTTTGTCATGCTCTTGAAATTATTTCCATAGGAGCTCGGACTCGGACTCAAGGGCACAAAGTGGCGCTTTGTTGGCGCACTTTGCACTTAGCACGTCATCATCGTCGCAAGGCGTTTGTGCGTTGTTGTTGCGCTCGTGCGCTCGTTTTATGCGCGAGATTTATGCTCGGATTGCATGCGCGTGTTGCATGCTAGCGTTACATGAGCGGGTGCTGGACTCACGCTGAGCGGGTGTTGAACGGACGCTGAACGGACTGCATTGGGCTGCGATTGTGAGATATCAATTTTGTATATTGGCTTTTTAGTCCGACATCGAAAAGAGGAGGTGTTGGATAAAATTTCTAAATAATGCAAATAGGAAGATGTAAAAATAAAGACAAGAAATAGTATAGGATTCGAGGCAAATTACACGCTGTCCTTAGAATAGAATTTTGCCCCACGAACAGTGCAGTGGGTTCCTGGCGATCTATCCCCGAGATACAACGAATCCTTCGATTCACCGTGCACCCGGTGGCGAATCCCACGAACGATCACAACCTTGCCCGAAAAATAGAGATTGGACGGAGGAGTTTTTGGAGGAATTTTGGTTCTGGTGTTTTTCTTTTTCGTCTCTGTGAGATTGTTCTTTCGTCCGAACAGCGAGAGAAAAGAAAAAACCGATTTCTGTTTTTTCAGATCTCAGGATAGTGTCCTGGATATATCTCTCACGTAACCTTTCCCACTTTTTCCGTAACCGGATTACGTGAGAACAGTTCCGCGGAAGACCAGCAACCCACCAGACCAAATCAATGGAAATAAAAAATTAAATTAAATTAGTTATGAAATTACCTTTGTACCCGTGTCCGTTCCGCGGCGTGCAAGCGTGCAAAGTGCTAAGTGCACGAATAATAAACGCGTAAAACGCGCATTAAATCACGTACCCGCTCGCGGGTTGGATGAAATCAAGCCCATCCCCTACAAAGCCCACTTACCCACTAAGAGGGGTAAAGTAATATATGGAAAGGAGATACTTCTCCTTTTCCATGTGGGACTAAAAGAAAGGAGTTGCTTTGTTGAATCATATGGTTTAAATAAATCTAACAATCCCCCACATGATTCAACAAAAGAAAAATGAAGTATAGCACGATAGGACATATAGGAAGGAAAACAAGATATGGGCAATCACACTGTGTATCAGAGGAAGGTGTCTTCCGGACTTGAACCTCCCCTTAGTGTTATACATCTCATCTATACATACCCAAAGTGACTCAAGTCTTGAACTTAGGATCTTACTTGTACAGACTCAACATACACACAAACACATTGTAGGCATTTGATCGTATCAACAGTTGTGCACTTTTCGGCCATGTGCTATCTCGATTTTTTAAGAGCTCTAGAGAACAGCCCGAGTTCCCATAGAAAGCGGCCCCACTTTCACTCTTAAATAGGTGAATCTTTCTAGGTATTCTGCAATTTATATACCCTGCTTTACAAGCCACAGATTCATTGAGATTTTTCAATCACCCTTTTATTTATTGCAGATCAACACTATTCATTAGAGGAATGGTTCTTTACAATTACTATCATATAGTGTTTTCAGTCACACATCAATTTTGTTGTTACCCATTGAACCTTTTCTTGGTGCTTCTAATCAAAGGTTGGGTTGCCTTTGAGGTGACTCAATCTATGGACTTTAACCCCATTCCTCTTGCCGTCTCCAACACAAGTCTCCTTGAGAGCCCTTTAGTTAGAGGATCTGCTAGATTGTTCTTTGATCTGACGAAGTCAATTGCAATTACTCCACTGGATCGCAATTGCTTCACACGATTGTACCTCAGACGTATATGTCTGGATTTTCCATTATAACTTGTCCTTTGAGCCTTTGCTATTGCAGCTTGGCTGTCACAGTGTACAGGGATAGCATGAACTGGTTTGCTCCACAGAGGAATATTTGTTACCAGATTCCTAAGCCAGTCTGCTTCCTCACTGGTGAGGTCAAGAGCTATAAATTCTGCCTCCATAGTAGATCTAGAAATACAGGTCTGCCTGGTAGAGTTCCACGCAACAGCAGCTCCACCCAATGTGAATATATATCCACTTGTGGCTTTGGTCTCATCTGTATCGGAGATCCAGTTCCCATCAGTATACCCTTCTAATACAGATGGGTATCCTCCATAGAATAATCCATGGGATATCGTGCCCTTTAGGTATCTCATTACCCGTTCCAAGGCAGTCCAATGTGAACTATTCGGATTGCTAGTATACTGACTAAGCTTTCCTACTGCGTAGGAAATATCAGGTCTGGTACGATTAGCAATATAGTTCAGGCATCCGATTTGCTGAGAATACTTCAACTGAGCCACACTGTCTCCTTTATTCTTCTTTAACCTGATACTTGCATCATATGGAGTGCTTACAGGTTTAGAATCAAAATAGTTAAATCTTTTTTGGTACCTTTTCTATATAGTGAGATTGGGAGATACCAATTCCCTCAGAAGTGCGACTTAATTTAAGTCCTAAAATTATATCAGCAGGTCCTAAATCTTTCATATCAAAATTTTGAGATAGAAATGATTTGATATCATAAATAATATCCATGTCAGTACCAAAAATAAGAATATCATCAACATACAAGCATAATATTACACAAGAGTTACCAATAGTTTTGCTATATACACATTTATCAGAATCATTAATAGCAAAACCATATGATAGAATTACCTTGTCAAATTTATCATGTCATTGCTTTGGCGCTTGTTTCAGCCCATAGAGAGATTTAATTAATTTGCATACATTGCGTTCTTGCCTTGGAACAACAAACCCTTCAGGTTGTTCCATATAGATCTCTTCCTGTAAATCTCCATTCAGAAATGCAGTTTTTACATCCATTTGATGAATAAACAGTTTATGAACAGATGCAATGGCTATTAACATTCTAATTGTAGCAATTCTTGTAACAGGAGAGTAAGTGTCAAAAAAGTCTACCCCTTCTCTTTGTTTGAACCCTTTAGCCACTAACCTGGCTTTGAATTTCTCAATAGACCCATCAGGTCTTAACTTCTTTCTGAAGATCCATTTGCAACCTATTGGTTTGCAACCTGCAGGAAGGTTAACCAAATCCCAAGTTCTATTTGATATAATAGAATCTATTTCACTATTTATGGCCTCTTTCCAAAATAAGGAGTCAACTGAGGACATAGCCCCTTGATAAGATATAGGATCCTCTTCAACGAGGTAGGTGAAAAAACCTTGACCTAGGTTTGGTTCTCGTCTTGTTCTTTTACTTCTCCTGGGTTCTACTGGGGTAATCTCCTCTGGTTGTGAACTAGAGGTTACAACAGGGACTTATGTAGAAGTAGAAGAACTAGAAATTCTATTTTTCAAAGGAAAAATATTTTCAAAAAATGTAGCATCCCTAGATTCCATGACTGTGTTAGCATCAATACCATTTACCTCACTCTTAATTACAAAAAATCTATAAGCAGTACTATTTTTGGCATATCCTAAAATACACAATCTACGGTCTTTGGTCCCAATTTTCTTTTCTTGGTAGGGGGGACAAAAACTTTAGCAAGGCACCCCCACACTTTGAAATATTTCAAAGATGGCTTTCTACCTCTCCAAAGTTCATAAGGGGTCTTATCAGTCTTTTTGAAAGGAACTTTATTTAAGATATGACATGCAGAAAGAAGGGCTCCCCCCCACAAATAATCAGATAAACCAGAGCTACCTAACATAGCATTAATCATATCAAGAAATGTTCTATTTTTTCTTTCTGCTACCACATTCTGTTGAGGAGCATAAGGAGCAGTTACCTCATGTATAATGCCATGCAATTCACAAAAGGAGTCAAACTCGGCAGAGGTGTATTCACCCCCACGATCAGACCTAAGAATTTTAATTTTCTTCTCAAGTTGGTTTTCAACTTCAGCTTTAAAAGATACAAACTTACTGAAAGCTTCATCTTTAGTTCTAAGCAAGTAAACATGGCAGTATTTTGAATAATCATCTATAAATGTAATAAAATACCGTTTACCACTACGAGTGAGAATACCGTTCAATTCACAAATATCGCTGTGAATAAGCTCCAATAGCTGAGAACTCCTTTCAACGGAATGAAAGGATTTTCTGGGCTGTTTGGCTTGTGTACATATCTCACATTTTTCATTCCTGCTCATGTCAATCTTAGGAATCAATTGTAACTTAGACATTCTCTTTAAAGAGTTAAAATTGACATATCCCAAACGACCATGCCAAACATCACAACTATCAGTATTATAAAAGAGAGCATTTGAATCAGAAGTAGAAGTAGATGCAATATTATTTAAACATGAATTTAATGTACTGTAAGGCATGTCCACAGAAAGTTTAAACAGACCCCCACATACATAGCATTTCCCAATAAAGTTACCGTTCAGGGAGATTACAACTCAATCAGTTTCAAATACCAGTTTGTAACCATGTTTATTTAGCAAATAACCAGAAATTAAGTTCTTGTTTACGTCCGGTACGTGTTGCACATTATGCAAAGGGAGAATCTTGCCCGAAGACAACTTGAGGTTCACTTTTCCCTTTTCATGCACTCTGGCAGCACTCGAGTTTCCCATAGCTACTGATTCGCCTTCCTCAACCTGTCGGTAGGAGGAAAAAGAATCAATATTAGGACATGCATGGACATTTGCCCATGTATCAACCCACCAGTCAGTAGGCTGATACGATGACTCAAAAACAGAACATACGGTTACAAACCTCTGATCATCGGTACCGATAGATTCGGTTCCGGCTATGATAACATGAGCTTGTGGAACAACAGTAGCGTCTGCAAGAGTTCGACGATCATGATTGTGAAATCCCTGACCCTTCTTCCTGTGGCGGCATTGCCTAGCAAAGTGACCAGGCTTACCACAGTTGTAACATTTCCGCTTAGGTCTGTTGTCTTTTCCAATCACAGCTTTTGGCTTAAGAAACTGTTTCTTTGCAGGGTTCCTGTTCTGAGGGTTGTTCCTCTGTTGATAGGGTTGGCCCTTAGGCTTTCCCTTGATTTCAACAATGTGTAACCTTGCCTCGAATTCAGTACTAAGAGGTTCCTTATCTCTAGTTCTACCTTCTTCCTCAATGCGGAAGGACACAAACAGGTCGTCTAAAGACATGGGTTCCTTATTATGTTTTAGTTTTAAACCAAATTCCTTCCAAGATGGGGGAAGTTTATTAATGAAGGCAGCAATTAGAAACTTATCAGCAAATGGCATGTCTTTCTGAGACATCTCGTGTATGATAGTTTGAAGGGTATTAGTCCGTTCAACAACAGACTTCTCATCTACCATTTTAAACTCTAAAAATTTATCAACAATGTAAATCTCAGAACCCGCTCCTTCATTGGATTATTTTTTATCGAGAGCTTCCCAAAGCTCTCTGGACGTAGAGGTAGTGCAGTATATATCATAGAGGGTGTCAGAAAGACAACTGAGAATTTTACCGTGACAGATAAAGTCTGTCTCGTTGTAGGACTCTAATTCGAAGGTCCTGGCAGGTTCGTGTAAGTCAGGTTGGATTTCCGGTTCTTTGAGAACCTTAACCAGTTTCAAGCAAGTCAGCCAGTAGGTCATCTTATGCTGCCATCTCTTAAAATTCAGGCCATCAAACTTCTCGGGTTTGGAGGAGTTATGAATGTTCGTGGTCAGTTCTTCTACGGTGTTCATCATGTAGATAGGAAATTTTTTTCCAACCAGAAAATAGAAAGTAGACAGTAGCTACGAAAAATTCAATTCTAAGATTGTTGGATAAAATTCCTAAATAATGCAAATAGGAAGATGTAAAAATAAAGACAAGAAATAGTATAGGATTCGAGGCACGTTACACGCTGTCCTTAGAATAGAATTTCGTCCCACGAACAGTGCAGTGGATTCCTGGCGATCTATCCCCGAGATACAACGAATCCTTCGATTCACTTCACCGTGCACCCGGTGGCGAATGCCACGAACGATCACAACCTTGCCCGAAAAATAGAGATTGGACGGAGGAGTTTTTGGAGGAATTTTGGTTCTGGTATTTTTCTTTTCTTTTTCGTCTCTGTGAGATTGTTCTTTCGTCCGAACAGAGAGAGAAAAGAAAAATCGATTTCTGTTTTTTTCAGATCTCAGGATCGTGTCCTGGATATATCTCTCACGTAACCTTTTCCACTTTTTCCGTAACGGGATTACGTAAAAACAGTTCCGCGAAAGACCAGCAACCCACCAGACCAAATCAACGGAAATAAAAAATTAAAATAAAATAAGTTATGAAATTACCTTTGTACCCATGTCCGTTCCGCGGCGCGCAAGCGTGCAAAGTGCTAAGTGCACGAATAATAAACGCGTAAAATGTGCATTAAATCGCGCACCCGCTCGCGGGTTGGATGAGATCAAGCCCATCCCCTACAAAGCCCACTTACCCACTAAGAGGGGTAAAGTAATATATGGAAAGGAGAATGACTTCTTCTTTCCCATGTGGGACTAAAAGAAAGGAGTTGCTTTGTTGAATCATATGGTTTAAATAAATCTAACAGGAGGAGGATGGGCTTCCATCCTTCCCTATATAAAGAGCCCTCTAGCCTCCTTTTGAGACAGACCAAAAAGTTGAGAAAGGAGTCCAAAGGAGTCCGTTCGAGTCACACAAAGAGGTGACTACGAGCGTTCCAGAAGTTCTCTTGTGAACTTACTGGCTCCTGGGAGCAGATCGTCGATAGAGAACGAATCTTGCTTTGAGCAACGGTGGTCTTCACCGTCCCAACAAGAATAATTTTTTATTCTGTCTTATTCTCCTTTTTCTTCTTGGTTTGTTCTGTCTGATTGCAACTGCGTTTTGCAAGAAAGAACGAAGGTAGTTTTCGTTTTATTGTAACTATGTTCTGTCCGTCTGCAACTGCGATTGCAAGGAAGAACGAGAAGTTTGGTTATTCTGATTCTTTTGTAATCTTGAGAGCAAGTTGTAATCAGAATCCTTATATAGTTCTTCGTGGAAATCGAGAATAGTAAGTGAAAACTTTTATGTGAACCTCTGATCTCGACCACGCGTTCTTCCATCTTTGGTTAAGCCTCGGGACTAACAATAGATTGTTGTCATTTACCATAAAAATGTTTCTATGGGAAGAAAATTTCCAAAATTCATCAATCTCGGATTTTGATGAGAACGCATTTCAAATAATGAGCATAATTAAAAATAATAATAAGAAGACTTGTCCATCTCAAATTGACTAAAAAGAAATCTACACCCGGACCAAAAAAAATCACGATAATAAAATTTCAATTCCTACATTATTATTTATTGCTGTCATTTACCATAAAAAAGTGGTTTTGGGAAAATAATTCAAAATTAGATTGAAACAACAGCTCCGAATCATTATTAACAAATTTCTGATATTGAGGAAAAGCCATTTCGATGAATGAATTTAAATCAAGACAAGTGCCCGTTATAATTCCTACATTGTAATTGATTGCATTCGTTTAACCTGAAAAATGTGTTTTGCGGTATAAATTACAAAGAAAATCCCAAATGTATATCAATAAACCTGGGATTATGAGGAGTTCCCATTTCGAGTTGGCCGAAAAATAAAAGAACTAAACTAAAAAATCACCAGAAGAGTAAAAGCAAAAAAAAGGAGGAAAAGAAAATGTTGGTATACCAATGAGATAGGCCAGCTTCATGGTGAGCTTGGGCTTCATGATCGGAATGACAGACTCTCTCTCCAGCCTGATCACATCCATCTTCTCCTTCTTCTCTCTTTCCATTGCCATTGCCATTGCCATTGCCATTGCCATTTCTCGTGAGAGAGAGAAAATAAAAGAAGGAAAAAAGTTATATATAGAGAGAGAAGTGGACTAGTTCCACAGAGAGAGAGAGAGAGAGAGAGAGAGAGAGGAGAGGAAGGAGAGGAATTAGTTTGTGTTTTGGAAACCAAGATGTGCCTAGAGAAGAGATTCAGACAAAGATCACATTCGCTCTAATTTTAATGTTATAATAACATAACTTCTACTATGATACTGCCAGTTATAATACTTCTATTATGATACTGCCAAAGTCTTGCAACTTGGTACCTCCTACCATTCTTGTATCAAAAAATTGCGCCTAAAGAATTAAAGTTTGACTTTATTGTACAAAAGACATAAAATTTGTCAAATTTGTATCAAGAACATAATATCGTCCTAAATTAGGACATAAAAACAATGATCGGATTTAAAAAAAAATTATAAACAGATTACATCCTTTTTTAGAACGTAATTTACAGACTTACGTCCAAATTTACAACGTAAGTTACTAATATTGGACGTAAGTTACTAATAATATATTTAATCCAACTGATTATGAAAAAAATTGGAATAATTAGTAACTTACGTCCTATTTTATGGCGATGTTTGGAATTTATTGACGGAAGCCATTAAAAAAATTAAAAAAAATCACGGAAGCTCAGTCCCTCCCTCCCATCGAATCCATACTCTAATGGGACGGGCTATACACACCCCACCCTCTACTTAACACACCCCAGATGCTAAACACATACAAATTTAAATTTATCAAAATTCTAAACACACTCCACTACATTACCATTTTACCCTTTTCAATTATAACATAAGAACCAAATCATAAACTATCAAAATCCTAAGCACACCCCACCAGGTCCTCCCTCTACACGACCCACCCGGTCCCCTCTCTACAAACCATAGTCTTCCATCATTGTTCGACACACTTTTGGCGTGGACCTCTCGGATTGTTCGGCCACCAAACAGCAAATTCAGAAGAAGGATTCACCCCACAATGGAGAGGCAACCCGTAGAAGATCGATGGGGTGAGTAATTTTAATCATGTTCTTACTCTCTTTTTTTTAAATTGAACACCAAAATTATTCGAAACGATCCGTTATTTTGGTTATGATTCACTGTTTGTGATTCGAACACCATAAATTGTTGTTCAAACCAATTTAAATTGAAAAAAAAAAATTGGTTGTATTCACGGACATGTTCACCCAACTAGGGTCGAACACATAGCACATTGTTCGACCCAGGAAGATCGAACGAAAGGCCAAATGTTCGACCCACCATGATCGAACAACATTGAAACTGTTCGGCCCCCTTTAGTCGAACAGTATTTACTCTGTTCGACTACACCTGGTCGAACAAAAGACTTTAAATTCGACCACTTCTGGTCGAACAATGATTGATCTGTTAATTGCATTTGTTGTCGTACATTAGTTTAGTTTCTTTAATATTTTGTTATCGTCTTCCCTCGTTAATTTTTAAGTGTTGATATTTTGAATAAATCTTGCAGGAGTGATATATAGGAGGAGACCTACCGCTTCTAATATGAGGCGTCGGACTGAAGAGTTTGGAGCTGAAAGTACGATTCTTCCACAAGCAATAACAGATGCTCCAATACAAATGAACGAGTAATTTGAGGATCAAATTTTCGAGCAAGATTTGAACGAGCAAGTTGAGTATCAAATTCTCGTGCAAGATTTGAACGAGCAAGTTGAGGACGAACATGAAGAAGAAAAAGAAGGGGGAGAAGAGGGCCAGGACGAGGATGTATTGACGGGCCCTTATCCCGGTGGACCTACAGATCGCCGACTTATCCCAAGTTTCAAGACTCATGTGGCTTTCGGGATTTGGAATGGGATTGAGAAGAACGTGTTGAAGTGTTGGTGCCACATGACCAAGATGGATACATGGATGTTTGATGGTGATTTTAGTGATTTTTAAATGTAGGTTCATCATTCCAAAATTCCAAACTTTAGGTGGATTTCATACAAAACGTCAAACAAAAACCTCATTTGTGCCTTTATAGAGCGTTGGCAACCAGAGACCAGTTTATTTCACATGCCATTCGGTGAGATGACAATTACGTTGGATGATGTATTTTGTCTGAGAGGACTGCCCGTGAGTGGATTACCGGTGGTTGTAACAGAAACAGGAAGGAGACTCGAGTCCCCTACGAAATTGATTAGTAGGTTGTTGGGGGTGACAGAAACGGAGGCAGTCGATGTCGTTCAGGGCCACAGAGGTAGCTCGATCGATCTGATTGGAGTGGCTTAGGGCTCGGTTTAGTGAAGATGTCACTAGTTACGATAAGAAGAAAAGAAAGTGTGTTGCCCATGCATTCTTATGGTTTGTGCAGGGATGCACAATATTTTCGGACAAAAGTGGCATACAAGTTGACACAAAAATTCTGAGTCTTTTAGAGAAGGTCGACCGCGTCCATGAGTATGCTTGGGGAGCAGCTGCTCTAGCATACTTGTATCGACAGCTCAGATTAGCATCTCGGAGTGGGGTGCGACAAATTTGCGGATACTTGACATTACTGGAGGTAAAGAACTGCCAATTAATTGCACCATTTTTATGTTCTTATATGCACGTCATATATGCTTCTTATTTTTTTGCAGGCCTGGATATACGAGTAATTTTTTGTCACAACGCCAACCCATAATGTCAATTATAAGGAGGGCGAACCACTTGCTATGAGGTGGGTCCAAAGATCCCATGTTAGAGGATCTACCGACCGGATTTTGGCCATGAGGGAGGTCTTGGACAATCTTCAAGTACATAATGTGAGTGTTACCCTTTACGCAAGTATTTTATGTATTCTATATATTAAAAATAATTTCGTTAATTTATAATGTAGGTCAATTGGACACACTATAATGGGATGCGGCGCTCTCATCCTCGTGACGAGGTCACTTTCTACCATGGATGCATAAGCGCCTTTGACTGTGTGGAGCCGTATTATCCCGACCGTGTGCTTCGGCAATTTGGTCTAGTCCAGAAGGTACCTGATTGGCCTTTGGTTTCAAGCATTGTCTGTCGAGAAAATACGGACTTGAAGTATAAGGTGACCTGGGATGTTTTGGGAGGCTACTTCCGATTCTGGAGGAGCCATGTACTGTCTTCCGAAGCCCGTAAGAGAGATACACACCCTGCATCGGAGTGTTCACCCGATTACATGGATTGGTATCGGATGTTTTCACATCCTATCATCCAGAATCCGAAGAACATCTCGACCGCCGTCGGTACTACATCTACCCAGACAGGGCCACAACCATGGGAAATGATCGGGCATGCTTTGGGATATTTAGAGCCGGTCTACCAGCAATGGATAGAGAATGAATCGGGACTAGATACATCGATCTTAGTTTCAGCTTTAGTCGGTGCATATCGTGCATTGAAGATCGAGAACGAAGAACCACCCGAATCTTCTAGACGGGCATCCACTAGTAGGAGTCGTAGGACTCGTAGGTCGTAGATTTATATCATATTATGCTTGTTGAAATGTGATGTAGCTTGGAAAAAAAATTGTTGAAATGCTTGTTGAAATTGTTGTTAAAATGCTTGTTGAAATAATCTTTATTTTTTTGTATAACTAGTAAATGCACGCGCATTGCACGTAAAATAAAATTTTCTAATATTACTATAAAATAGTTTAAGTATTTAAATATATTTTAATTATAATTTATTACTCTATAAACATGTCGTAATCATTCCAAAACCAAACCAGCAGAAACCAAACATTCCAAAAATATTACAGAAATCTGTCGTTGAACAGAAGTCAATTTAACATCATAAGGAAATACAATTTCATAATTAAACAGTCAAATTGTATACGAATTATACTAATTGTCTAAACTAATCGGCTCAACACCTACAGATGAGCTTCCGGGTCCAACAGTGTAGTAAGCGCCCATTTCATAATTAAACAGTCAAATTATATTTGAATTATACTAATTGTTAAGCATGATTGGTCCATTAATCCTTTAAGTGTAGTAATTTTCCATCTATAATTATCCTCGCGCTCGGCCTCCAAATAAACACATGCCATAGAAAATGTGGTATTTGTGGATGTGACACAACCACTTTCAAAAGTGGCATCTTATACGTGTTAGTTTTGTAGGTACAATCCATCAATAAAATATCGGAAAAAACACGCAACAAGTCCACACTAGTCATATGAGCATAAAAAAGATCCTCCACCCTATCTGTTTGCTCACATCTCCTATCCATGTATTGGTACTTTTTCAACTCCAACTTCCCCAATAAGTATTGCATTTGAGATCGGCCTCCATGCGCGACAACTCTATGTTTTTTCCCGAGCATTATAAATTGTCTTCAACGTCGACTCATTCTCAGTAAAGCTTCCTTCAACGTGCACAATATATCTTTCGGTTTCGTATTGTTCTTTGACAAGTCTTTAACAAGTTAATCTTCAGCGGGTGTTAGTCGACCGGCAAATGAGTGTCCTACCAAATATCGTCCCATTGGGTGATTATATGAGCCGCATATAACCATTAATGACCATTGTCCTATGTTATTGAATTGCACTCCCTTCAAAAGAAACGGACATTCACATTTTTTCGTGCCAGTAAGCTTTTCTTGTCTTAGCTTCTTTTCAATGTTCGTTGAATTTTTTCGAGCAACTTTCGAGTTAGGCGGCCGACATTTACCACCACGATCACAACCCAAAAATATCCGAGCTCGCCTTCCACTATCCTCGCTATCCGATCGCCTAACCAAAACGACCATATTATGCCGGTTTTCTACCATATATGTCCAACTCACCAACGATTCACGATTTTCAAATGTTTCATCCGTCCGAAATTCTTCTGAGAAATCTATTAGTTCATACATGGGATTGATGATGAGGTTCAAATCCGTCGTCTGATGTTCTTCCGTTCGGTTAATAGTGCTCAATTTGGTGTCATTTGAAGTATTTTCCTGTAAAAAAAATACAAAAATCACATAATAAATACATTGTTTAGCGAGAAAAATATGATGGGAATGAAAAAATACACTGTCGACCAGACAGGACCGAACTCTACATCAACAGTTCGACCAGTACAGATCGAACACTATATGTACAGGACCGAACTCCACATATAGCGTTAGACCTGTACTGGTCGACTTGTTGATGTGGAGGAACTGTTACGTGGGCCGAACAGTACATATAGTGTTCGACCTGTACTAGTCGAACTGTTGATGTGGAGGGGTCCGCCTCCTCCTCCTCCGCCGATCGGTTCCTCTCCAGCCTCCCCCACGGGAACCTCGAGACCTTCCTCCGTCGCCTCGGCCCGGAGCCCCTCACCGACGACAAGCTCTCCTCCCTCAGCCTCTCCGCCTCCTCCTCCTCCTCCTCCTCCTTCGGATCCACCGCCACCACCTCCTCCTCCTCCGCCTCCACCCCAAAGTCGGTCCTCCTCCCCTCTGCCTCCTCCTCCGCCGATCGGTTCATCTTCAGCCTCTCCCGCGGGGACCTCAAGACCTTCCTCCACCGCCTCAGCCCGGAGCCCCTCACCGACTACGAGCTCTCCTCCCTCAGCCTCTTCGTCCTCTCCTCCCTCAACTTACGCCCTTCTTTAGGGCGTAAAACCTCAATGGGTCCGGAAATAGATAGTTACGCCCTTCTTTAGAACGTGGAATCTAACTCACGCCCATATTTAGGACGTAAGTTCACTAAACATTAATTTAATTAACAGTTTAGCAGAATTAATTTTTCTAGGCAGAAAAATAAAAAAAATTATTCACAACAAACTTACACCTCTTTTTTAGGACGTAAATAAAACTTATGCCATAAATTTGGACGATATTATTCTTTCTTTAATTTTTTTCAAACTTTATGCTTTCAACGGAATAAAAACTTTTATGTTTTTTACGTGATTTTCTGTTTTTATATGCCTTATGTAAGAAAGACAACAATTTTGTTCAACCCTAACCCTAATATAGTTTTTTTAAATATTTTGGATTATGGTGCAACAGGGAGTTGAAGAATAGCCTTGCTCATAAAAAGGGTCCAGAATATTAAGTAGCAAGCTGGTGATAGTAGAAGATATCAAAGCGAAAACTTTCCAAGCAATATAGAGACTGCCTGCCATAAACGAAATGGCAGAGCAGTCATATATAATGTCTTCTCTCCACAAACATGGGAGAATGTCACCATTATTATCTCCAACAATAAGGGAGCAAAACCTGATGATTTTTGAATCAACCACCGTGATAACGGGAAAAGAATATATTTCTTCAATTGCCAAGTAAAGCTAAACAATGAAGATCAGGAGCATGATATCCAAAAGTTCACTAGACCAAATCATTGGACCAATCCATTTATTATGTAGGGGGCATCAAAACCCCCAAAAGACAAAATGTTCAAGAGAGAGGAAAATAATAATAGTAAGTACTGTTCCCTAACAAAATGACCAGCCAAATAAGAGTGTACTGAATTACCCCCTTCCCTCCCCAACTATATACACTGCCGTTAACATATTATGTACAAATGCTAGAAATTCAAACTAAGTCTGCTTAGTTTGAATATCATAATCTACCTTATAAATCCATAAATTGGCCAAACATCTACTTCAATCTGAGAAAAACAGCTGGCATACTCCCAGGATGCTATTGGTTCCAAGATCTCAGGAATGGTTTCCCCATGGAATCTTGCATGCTGGAATTCTGATGAGGTGGGTGGTTCATCCACGGAATGTTCAAGACTGGGGGGGCTGCAGCTGTTGGTTCATGGCTATTTGAACTCTTGAACTGATGAGGGGCAAAACCATAAACTCTTCCATCATCAGGAATGAAGTTCCTTGCTCCGCTCAACTGTTCTGGACCTGTGGGATCGTATAGTGATCCTGAAGGCAAATTTCTGCATCCGGATAGTATACTATAGAGGCTCCCATCAGTATTTCCTCCCAAGCACTGGGATCCACTACTGTTGGATGGCATGGCACCAGACCAATAGTTATTACGAGTCCGGAGGTCACCTGGAAACGAGTTGTGTGCCACCAAAGTATCATTCACCGAAGAATAAATTTCTTGATTTGGATACCTGCCATTGGAACAGAGGTTCTTATTCATCATCGGATGCATGTAGAACTGTTTCTCTCTTGAATGCTCAATTAAACTTTGTTGCTCACAGGACTCGGGTGGAAACTGCAAGGGCTCTGAATAATGATCATTTGTCATCAAAAACTGCAGTTCTGGTTTCTTCACGCAGTTAATTTGCTTGTGAGGAGCATAGGATGATAATAATTCTGGGCCCTTGGGAAATGGTGCAAGGAGATTGTCTTGGCTTTGGGTAGCATATGAGGGAAACAAGGAAGAGCCATTAGATTGATCAGCTTCCTGCTCCATAACATCTCTTTCCAGATCAATCATGGGAGCTCGGCATTCCTCAATTGACAGAGATTGTCCCTGAGATATATCATTAGAGAATTTGCATTTGTTGCTGTCAACAGCTTTCCATATATCTTTAGGATACAAGGTTGAAGCCTTTGGCTCTCTCTCAGTTTCCCCAAGATCAAATCTCCCACTGAATTGAGAGAGAACTGGGGAACTATTGCCCAAGCTTAGAGAATCACTGCCTCCTACTATTTGATTTGAAGCAGTGGTGCTTGGCTCCTGATGACTGTTATGATAAGGAATGCCTGTCATATGATGATAATGGCTAGAAACAGGAGTAGAGGCAACATCTTCTTCAATGATTGTTTCATCAGGTTGGCATGCAGTTCCACCATCATCTTTTCTCTGTTGTCGAGGAGAGCTTTCTTGATTATCAGTCTCTGCCTGATACAAGAACCAGATCTTGCAGTTAAGATCAGCATATTTTAGTTCGTTGATGACGACATTTATAAAACATGAAATCACAATATTAGAAATAGAAGACCACCGATGATTTAGTACACGTAAGAAACCAGCAAGAAAGTAAATTGAAAAATCTTTGCTTGAACTAGGTTCTTGTAAAAGGAGTGACTGTATATATGTATACAAGGGTAACTAGAGCCATGTTAACAGAAGTTTATAGCTCGTAAAAACTTTAAAGTTCTACCTTAGGAAACTAATTTTCCCAAGTGATGGTTTTTAGCAGCATAACCCATAATTTATTTAGGAATTTGAAGGTTGAAAGGCCCAAGTTACAGTGGAAAGATCAAGGTCTATAAAACAAAAGCATCGTTGGGTGCTAGCCAAGAAGTAGTTCTATCAGAAAATTTGTTCGTACGAAAATAATTGTAAAGAAATACGGTAAAAAAAAAATTAGGAAAAATCGAACCCAAAATAGATTCCGTCAGATGAACTCGAGGAATATGTGCATATTCCGCTAGTCGGTCCGGCATAAATTGGACAACGATCTGGCAGAAATAGAGCGCTCTGGGTCGGTTCGGTTTATTGGTAGTTGAGGGGATCTGTTTATTTTGGTAGTAATTTTGATAGTTGGGGGTTGGGGAGTTGGGGGTTGATTTATTATGGGGGATTGCCTGCATATATTTGGAGAGGAGGAGAGCTAACGCGAGAGAAGAACAAGAAGAAGAGAAAGGAAAACACAAAGAAAGGAGAAGAACAGTAGAGCAACAGAAACAAGAAAGTCTGAAAGTCTGAAAAGAAGAGAGAATAATGGAAGAATAGGTATTTTTATTGCTTATTATTTCGTTTTATTTTATATTAGAATTAGTTACTTTAATTATTGCATAATTTTTATTATTAACATTAAACCTAATTATAACCCTAATCCTTATTACCAACCCTAATCCAACCATTTGATAACTATTTGCCTATTATGTTATTTATCAAATATTATTATGTATTAACATTGCTTAACTAACAAATTAGTTATATTTATTTATTAACTAAAACCCTAACCCTAACCCTAACAAATTACTTGCATTTATCATACGTAAATAACCCTAAAACCCTAACTCTAGCCCTAGCCCTTATCACTAAACATATTCCAACACAAACTCTAACCCTAAAAACGGAAAACCCCTAACCAAAACTCAACTCTAAAAATTATAACCCTAATGCTAAAATCCTAACACTAAATACCCAAGAATCCTAACCCTTAAAACACTAACCCTACAATATATAGCAATACATGTTTTGACAATCATCATTTTACAGATGTATGGCAAAAATGATGGATGTATTCCGGGGGCACTACAGATTTGATTATCCAGCAGCGTGAGTCGTACATATCTTGTTTGATATTTCCTGGAATATATATATATATGAAAAACGGGATATGAGCCGTTGGCTCATATTTCTACATGAGCCATGCACATGGGGACCAGTAGGAATGGACTCATGCATGTCATGTGTACTAGTACACTTAATTCATATTGGTCCACATGCACATGGCTCATGTAGGAATATGAGCCAATGGCTCATATCCCGTTTTCCTATATATATATATATATATATATATATATATATATATATATAGGAAAAAAGGGATATGAGCCATAGGCTCATATTTCTACATGAGCCAATGCACATGTGGACCAAGTGTACTAGTGCACATGGGATGTAGGAATCCATTCCTATTGGTCCACATGTGCATGGCTCATATAGAAATATGAGCCTATGACTCATATCTCGTTTACCCAAATATATATATATATATATATATATATATATATATATATATAGTAATAACAAAATCTATATATATTATATATAGTTATACGATTATAGTGACGAAAAACGATTGCGAGAGCATGGCACATAGATGGTATAAGAGCGATTTTTGGTATTGGAAGCTGACTAGCGACCAAGAGGCCTTGGTGTACGTACTTGGCTTTCAATACAAAAAATGTTGATATCTAGATAAGAGCAACTTTGGGTCTCAATCTAGTTACTGATTTCAAATTTTGTTTAAAATGTTGAATACAAAAATGAAACGATTCTAGAAATGTAGCACACATAACATTTATTAATCTTTTTTATTTATCTGATATAAAAAAAATTCTATTACATGCATTAAAAAACTTTCAAAAGTTGTTCTAAAATTGTTTAAAAATCAAGTCCAAGAATCAATGTTTTTACTTTCAGCAACAGCATAAACAATCGGATATAATTGATAGTATCATGAGCACAAGCAATAAATAAGATACATTGATATCCGGATGAAAGAAAAGTAACATCGGTAGTAATCAATGCACGACTTGAAACAAATAAAAATTCTTTGAAAGCTATTATTTTCTGTATTCTTTATAAACATTTGCTGCCTAGATTTGTCTGGATAATTGTAAAATCATACTCTTCAATACACTATATGCATCAATATAACTACAATTTATTTCAGATAGGACAATTTTCTTAACTTTTCAAGCTTTAGAATATATAATATGTATTTGATGTTCTCTATATATATCATTTACAACATGTGATGGACTATACGACCGGTTATCTCTAATTTTATCAATTATTTTATTTTTAACCCATACAGTAGTAGCTAATAGATGACACCCTGTTGTAAATCCACCTAAACAAGAAAATTAATTTTCTAACATAGCAATAACAAATGTTCTGCCTTCACCGATGGCTTTAGCATATACTCTCCAATTACAACTTGATTCATTACATTTATATACAATCTCGCGGACATTGTTTAAAGTAGTCAAACAAGTAAAAGTATATTCAATTGCAATATTACTAATAAAACTTCTAAATTAGAACGATTTTCAAATGACTTTCCGACGAATAATTCAGGAATGTTAACAATATCAACATTACCATCAAATTCATCATCTAAATTTTCAATTAAATCATCACTATTGTAATCATCGTTATCACCTTCATCTAATATATGTTCTTCTTCAGTAAATATAATAAATTTGTGAGAAGAACTAGGACCAATATTAACAGTTTGATTATTAGAAGCACGTTTACTACTTATATTATTAATTCTTGGTGGTGGTGGCGGAGTAACATAAATATTTATATACGGTGATTGTAAATTAATTTGAAGAATAAACTTCCATGCTTGTTCACCATCTAATAATAAACAAGTAGATACAAAATTGTGTCTTGATATAAATTCATAATTGATAGAAAATTGATAAATAATTAGATCGCATAAACTATCAAACGTAATATTCTTATCAATTAGAAGAACTTGGGTTAAACCTCCCTCGTAAGCTAACTCATTTAGTATACCTCCATGTGAGCACAATATTGTTAGACTTTGATCCATGGTGAGCAAAAATTGTAGAAAAAGCTCTTGAAGAAGAAAGAAAGCTCTTGAATAAGAACTTCTGAATGTAGAACTTCTGAACGTAGGAGGAAATGGTATCTGTTGTAGGAAGAGAATGAAACAAAATTTTGTAGAGAAGAAAAATATTCGGTGTGGTATTCTGGTGCAAACACTGGAATTTATAGAGTATGAACAATGGTGATAAAAACTAGCCGTTGCAGAACTAGTCGTTGGTAGAAAAAACTACTGCATAACAAACCAATCCACTACAAACCCAACCAAATCCACTACCAAACCCAATGCCAACCAAATTAACTAAATCAACTAAGTCAAAACCAAAACCAAAACCAAACCAACTAAACCCAAATCCAACCAAACCAAACCAAACCAAACAAACCCAAATAAACCGAGCAAACCAAAATGCTTGATTTCTGCCAAACCGACTGGCAGAATGTATTACATTTTACATTTACTGTAAACTACTTTCTCCCTCTCCTATTTATTTAAAATTTCTTTCATACGTTAAAATTTTCTGTAGTACTATTTTCAGTAGCTTGACCAGCAGTTTCACACTGTAGAGAGAATCCAAATGGCAGAATTTACTGTTGTATAGCCATTCAATCAATCCACAGGATGGCCTGTAGATCAGTCTTCTATGCAGACAGTAAGGCTTGCCAAAGAATGAGATACCAAGCCGGTTGGTATTTGAGTAACCAATTCCTGCAGATATTACAGACTTACAGTTGTCGGCATGGTTGAGGTAGTGTCACATCAAAGCATTCAGATATCCTCCTTGGCCTCTCTCAATGTGCACCGTTTGTCGCTTTTCACTTGAATTACATTTCCTTGCACAAAGACACCAGTGGAGAAAAACTACTGGTAGCATGTTTCTCAATTATCATCATTGATAGCCTAACCACGACTAGACATTTGCATCTAAAGGCCTCATCTTGAATGATGCTCAAGGAGAGAGAATTTGGACTCTCCCCAAACACTTTCTAATTGTAATGCTTCCACAAAAACCAAAGGCTATCCAAACAACTGAGCTCTTAAAGGCAGCCTGGAAAGGTGCCCTATGAGAGTGAAAAAAGAAAAAGAAAAAAATGAACTAAAACCTTTCCTAAGGATCTGCTTAGTTTTAGCTCATTATAACCGAAACAAACTTTGGGTACACAATTCAAGCACAGGACTAGCTGAAACTGCCAACTACAACTGAAAGACCAATAGCTGCATTGTCACAAGCCTCATTCAAGAGAAATATTAGTTTATGGTACACAAATTGAACTCTATACTAACTAAAACAGGCAACTACTTTTGTACCACACATGGGAAAAGGGAATAAACTACTACTTACTAGTTAGTATCCAATTGAACAACTGTAGGCATATGCTATTTATATAATATTGATATAAGAATATATACACTAGAAAAAGAGAACTAAACTTCTAGGTGGAAGGAATTAGCAAACCTTATCACTTATCACTGCATTTTTCTCAGAAAGCTCTTGCTCCAAGCACTTCTTTAATTGCATTATTTGTAATTTCTCTTCCTGGTGTGCCTCAAAAGCCATTGGAAGATCTCTTGTAACTAGTTGTAACCTGTATGTGCAATGTAATTAAAAATCTAGAATGATGTAAAATTGTATGCTGTTTGTTGAATAAACACTAACCAATGTTGATGAAGCCTAGTTTTTTCATCCTCCAAAAGTTTTTCAAAGGGAAGGACATGAAAGCCTTTGATACCACCCAAGACACAGCCAAGAGACTTGGTCTGAATGCCATCACCAGAATGTCTTAAATTTTTAATTGCCTCGTGCTGCTTTTTACTAATCTGAAATGTTCAAGAAGAAACATAAGCGTATATATTTCAATTAGCTACTATTGTAAATTTGAACTTTCTAAGTACGAAAATAATGTTGTCCACTGTAACCCAAACAGACTCTTGCAGACATTTGAATTTATTACCAATATATGCTGAAAGGTAAGCATCAAATTTATTTATTATGTTAAACTATATTCCAATACATAGATACACTCTTTGACAATCTTACTTTGAATAAATTAATTTGGATTTTCAAACATAAATCCTTACAGCTTTATGGTACGGTACAGCTATAATCGCTAAGGAAACTGTAAGAAGCAGCTTGGTGGGTGGGGCACCATGGTTCATATTAGCTAGTCACGTGCACGTGTGTTGCATGTTAAAAAAATCGTCTGATATTAATGACAATTAGTTTAAATTAGACTTTGTTATAAATATGATTTGAATATATTTTAATTAGGATTTGTTATAGATATGTTTATATTTTAATTAGGATTTGTTATAGATATATGTGCAGGTAGTTAAATAATATAATGTAGTTGAGCTATTAGTTAGAATTTATTTTTCTTAATTTTTAATTACGTAAGGATATACATACAGCTTAGACGGCTCATTTTGAGCCGTTTTCAAGCCTCTTTATAATAGTAGAGATATAAGAATGTTGTAAGTAAGCACTTGGGAGTCATTGGTTTTAAGACCATTAAACCTATGCTTCCACATTAATATAGATTACTTTTGTCAGTTCAAGTTCGAACCAGGTGCTGCAGTAAGAATTACTTTTCTGCCAAACTGTTTATTGATACACCAATTACCATACCCCAGGTAGCGCACAGTTGGTGCAATTGTAAGGGCTAGTTTGGTTCCCGTTTAAAATGGGATGTTTGCCATTTCTTCCCGCGTTTTGGACAAAACAGCAAACAGAACCTCATTTGGCTCCGACGTTTGCTGTTTTCACCATATAAAATTGGCCAAAAACATCAAACACCAAGTGCTCCGTAAGAGCACCATATGGCATTTGCCATTTGGAACATTTGTCATCTCAAATGGGAACCAAACTAGCCGTAAGTTGGAATAGCAATAATGAATAATAAGAGAAGATTTGGAGACTGAAACAGGGATGCGTGAGCTCTGTTATTACCAACAAAATTTAAAACATATATGAGATGCCCTTGTACCAATTAGGCAATTATATGAAGAAAAATAAGTTTAGGTCCAATATTGAGAATCCATATGACTAATTTTGACATTGTAATGGTGGCATGCCTCAGGCTATTGAGTGAGATTACATAATAATTGGAAATTTAGAAGAACTTGTTAGTTACATTCACGATATTATTAAGGCCCTAGATCTAAAGTCGGTTATTGGAGATTATCCAATTTAAACATGTATGAATACAAAATCAAATTAAAATACACAAATATAAACCCCTTGATGCAGAATGATTACAAAATAACTAAGAATTTTTTTCCATATATCCAAGATTTTTATCTAGGGAGCGCAAGAATAATAAATTATAATAAACACGGAGATTAATGGCGATCCAGTTGAGAGTCTCATAACTAGACGAAAGTTACATCATAGGACAAGTTCGTCGTTGCGCATCCAATCAGTGGCGTAGCCAAAATTTTTATCTAGGGGTGTAAGGTTTACTAATAACAAAATTATAATAAACAAAGAATAATGGTGATCCGGTAGAACTGGACAAAACATGCGTCATAGGACAATTTCGTCGTTGCGCAACCAATGACGTGAAATATCATCCCGATCCAAAGAGCGCACAGAGAATAATTGCAAATTTTCTAAAAATATCGATACGATGAAACTCGACGGATACGAACCAAATTCGTCGGACACATTCGACGAATTCGAGTTATGTCAATTTTCACACGTCGGCTATTGACCGTGCGCGCCTTTTGGTGCAATAGGCTCGTGCCGGGATCGCTCAGATCGACGGAACGATACCCAACCAACGATTTTTAATTAAAACATAAATGTTCAAGTAGCTCACTTCGACCCTTGGTACGACTAATCAAATAGAGTAGCAAAAGCGCACAAGCAACGGTCTTTATTTTTTTTGTTGAATGAGCATACATGAATGTTGCATCAGGTTCAGATTGAGTATGATGCTTACTTGTGGTCTTTATTTTCTTAGTTGTTTCAATTGGATTGTAAAATTACCTTGTGTATCAACATTTGTCCTATAATATGAATCACCGATACTTCAACAATGCTTAGTACTGGATATTTACCTCATATTTGTACTGCTCAGCTACACATTGTTAAGTTTCGGTTACATCTACAATTCCAGCAATTGAATATAGACTTGGTATGGTTCCACAAGACAAAGTACAATATATATATATATATATATATATATATATATATATATATATATATATATATATATATATAAAATAAAAAAAACAGGGGGTCAGAGGGGGTGCAGCCACGGCACCTTGGGACCAGCTGCCCCAGCATATATTTGCTCACATAACTAAGTGTCACATAGCAGCACATTGAAGAAAATAGAATGCTCATTCAGGTCTTAAAGAAAACAATCAGTCAGAAGTTGGACAATGAAGGAATCAACGCATAAGATGGAGGACTCATGATGAGAAAGCATTGAATTTGGAATGGTTACAGCGCAATCAGAATAAAAGTGCTTTAACCTAGAACTCTCACATGTTTTTTTTCCTTCTTTATATATCAAACTATCAAAAATCAGAACTCAAACCTATGTCTACATGTGGAGCCCATTGCCTATGAAAAACCCACAATATTCAAATTCTGGAAGACTGTCAACAGCATAGAATTCTACAAGACTATTACCCTTCCATTGCAAATGACTGTTATTTCTATCTACTTCCCCCCTCAACTTAAAAACTGTTATAGCTCACAACACATGAAACAAATGACAAACTGATAAACATCACTGGAGGTGACAACTGGTGAGAAGTAATCATAGTACTCGTGGGCAGGGGCAGATCCACGAAATATAGTCAGTGGGGGCTTTGAACAGTAAAAATAGATTAGTGGGGGGCTTGAATAGTAGGAGGAGGTACATTGTAAAAAATATTAAAATAAAAAATAAAAAAATCATGTGTTAGAGAGGAATCGACATTAAGACCTAAGGCATAGGCACTAAATACTTAACAAACTAGACTACACTTAGTTAATGACTAATAGTAGAGACTCATACATATATATACATACAAGTATGATGTTTTTACAGAACTATCGGAAAAGTTATGTAAATTTCTTTATTGGAAATCCAGTGGGTCTTGAGCCCCCACCAGCGATATAAGTGGTTCTGCCCCTCCTCGTGGATATAACAATGTTCTGTGTCCCAGAAATCCTGGTCCACATGAGAATAAAGAGTAGCATGACTAAATTCAGTCCATGATGGAACAGGCACAAAAAATTGGAGCTCGTTAGTCATTACCAGCCTGATTATCAATAAAGGTGGAAGCCCTCTGATGACTCATAGTATATGACACTAAGCTTCTCAGAGAATGTATAAGCCACATACAGAAAAACAGGGTATTTAAAAAACACGGGTAAACACCATTCAAAAATAATTGGCACCTCCAAACAATAGAATAAAAATATATAACACCTAAAAACCTATTGAGTCTCAACCTCATGTAATGAACATCCAATAGAACAATACTTTAGGAGAATTTATTCTCAACAATTCAGATGTTGTGTAGAATGTGAATGATAGATTCTTTCATTAAGAGGAGAGGGGAGTACATTATATAGGAGAGGTTAACCCCTCTCCCTATTAGTCTACCCGATGTGGGACTAAACTCAACTTAACACAACTCAACACCCTCCCTCAAGCTGGAGCATAGATGTCAATCATGCCCAACTTGTTACAGAGAAATTGAACCCGAGGACCTAGAAGAGATTTTGTAAATATATCAGTTATCTGATCGCCGGTCCTCACATGGTGAAACTTTATCATCCATTTCTGATACTCATCACGGACAAAGTGAATGTCGATTTCAATGTGCTTTGTCCTTTCATGAAATACAGGGTTAGTAGCAATATGAATAGCAGACTGGTTATCACACCACATATATGCTGCTTTATATCATGCTTCTTCTTCCAGTTCCTGTAGAAGGTGTCGCAGATATAGCACCTCTGTTGTGCCATGAGCAATTGTCCGATATTTTGCTTCTGAGCTTGATCGTGCGATCACACTCTGCTTCTTGCTCTTCCATGATACCAAGTTTCCGCCAATGAAGACCGAGTAACCAGATGTAAACCGTCAATCCGTAAGACTGGCACCCAGTCAGCATCAGTAAAGCACTCAACATAAGTATGCCCCTTATTCTCCATCCGAATTCCTTTTCCCGGATTCTTAACTAGATAGCGCAAAATTCTGAGAACTGCCTCCCAATGTGGAACTCGTGGTGAAGACATGAATCTACTTGCAACACTGACGGCAAAGGAAATGTCTGGACGAGTCATAACGGCCAAGTAGTTGAGTTTCCCAACTACTCGACGATATTGATCCGGATCGGTCATCAGTGTCCCCTCGTCGGAAAATAACTTTATCCTTGGGTCCATGGGCAAGGTTGCTCCCTTAGCTTGCATCATTTAGGATGTCAAGCACATATTTTTTCTGAGACATTACAATGTTCCGCTTACCCCGTGTGACTTCTACGTCCAAAAAATAGCTCAACAATCCCAAATCCTTGATTTAAAATTGTTCTCCTAGAAAAAAAATTAGTTCTGCAATGCCCTGACTGTCGTCTCCTGTGATCACAATATCGTCTGCATAGACACCGAGTAGTATCCTCCCAGCTAATGTATGACGTTAAAATACTGAATGGTCCTTCTTTGATTGGCACAAGCCAAATTGAGTAACCATATTTGTGAAACGACCAAACCATGCACGAGGGAATTGTTTGAGACCATAAAGGGCCTTCCGCAGATGACACACTTTACCCTCCCTTGCAACAAATCCGGGAAGTTGCACCACATATACTTCTTCGTCAAGATCTCCATGAAGAAATACATTCTTGATATCCAGCTGTAGCAACGGCCAGTCATAGCGAACAGCTAAGGCCAAGAGAACACACAGAGGTTATTCGAGCAACTGGAAAGAATGTCTCAAAATAATCCTTACCATAGGTCTGAAAATAACCTTTTGCCACCTGACGAGCCTAAAGGAGATCAAGAGTGCCATCCGATTTTACCTTAATATTGAACACCCATTTGCCTTCTTACCATGAAGTAAATCAACCAAGTTCCATTAATGGTTCTCCCGAACTGCTTTTATTTCCTCTTCCATAGCAGCACGTCAACCGTGATGTTTAAAATCCTCCTCTGCAGAATTGGGAATCTGAATCCCATCAATAGTCGCCACAAATGATTGTGTGTGGCCCGCAAGTCCTTTGTAATTGTGAACGTACAATGGATGATTACGACATGTACGACGAGGTCGAGCTGGCGGATCAGGCGGAAGAAAAGCAGTGGAGCTAGAGGAGGATGAAGGCGCTGTGTCCACAGACACTATCGGCGAAACTCGTTCCGGGGATGCTGGTACTGACGGAGCCGGTGTGTGCGGACCATCGGACTGGAAGACTGGCTCGGTAGGGGAGGGCACCCTTACGGGGGACTGTTGTGTTTGAATAGAAAACAACAAGAAATTATCTTCTGGGTAAACTTGTGGAACCGGATCAGTAGTTTATGGAAGTAGAGGAAACTCAGTTTCAACAAAGGTAACATCTCGAGAGAGAAAAATACCGCTTCAAGACTGGAAAAAAACACCTATACCCTTTTTGATCCTTAGGATACCCAAAAAAATACATTTGATAGCCTTTGGATCTAGTTTAGAAAGAGTTGGTCGGGTAATCCTAACATAACGTAAGCAACCAAAGATTCAGAGAAATAAAGGAAACGACTCTCGTTTGAAATATAACCGAGAGAAGGGAGTAACGTCATTGAGAACATACGACGGCATGCGATTAATTAAATAGCAAGCCGTGAGAATGGCATCCGACCAAAATCTTTTTGGAGTACGTGCTTGAAACTTAAGAGCACGCATTGTTTCTAAGAGATGACGATTCTTGCGTTCAACCACATCATTCTGTTGTGGTGTGTAAGGACATGAAATTTGGTAGATGATGTCATTCCGAGACAGATGTGAAACAAACTCACGAGACATATACTCAGGATCATTGTCACTGCAAACGCATTTAATCGGAACACCAAATTGTGTTTTGATTTTCGCATAAAAATTACACCAAATGTTATAAATCGGGATAATTTTTCATGAGATAAACAAAAGTGACATGCGAGTAGTCATCAACAAAGGTAATAAAGTACTTAAATCCCATCACAGATTCAACCGGACAAGGTCCTCATATATCGGAATGCACCAACTCGAAAGGAACGGAAGCAACTTTATTTTGACTGACATGATAGGAAATCTGGTGATGCTTAGTCAAACTACAGGACTCACAATGAAAAGAACATGAAGCATCTAAAGATGTGTATATTTTCTGGAGTGCTTTGACAGAAGGATGTCCTAACCGGCAGTGTAACTCAAAAGGATCAAGTTTCACACCAGCACAGACAACAAAGGAAGGTTCGTCAAACAGGTACAAGCCTCCAGCTACATGCCCCTTACCGATAGTATTTCCAGTCTTTAGGTACTGAAAAACACAACCATCAGGAAAGAATGTTACCGAACAATGCATATCACAAGTAATCCGACTAATTGAGAGTAAGCTGAAT
Source organism: Iris macrosiphon (assembly GCA_036927795.1). NCBI lineage: Eukaryota > Viridiplantae > Streptophyta > Magnoliopsida > Asparagales > Iridaceae > Iris > Iris macrosiphon. Next base: position 43,786,012 of record JAYESA010000015.1, read on the forward strand.
GGGTTTCCAGGTGTATGTAATACAGAATGTAGTAACAGTCCCGAAGAAAGACGGACAAATCATTTTCCACAGACTGTCAGCGAACCACCGTCGACACATGTAATATTAGACATACGACCAACCGGTATATAACTTCGTATCATACATGCGTCGCCTGTCAAGTGAGCAGACGCACGAGAATCTAGGACCCACTACTTCGATTGTACCACACATGTCGCTGAGTACCCTACGGTGGACCAAGAAGTAGAAGCTTCACCTCGACATTGAGTTTGAAACTCAACAAAGTCTACATATGCTTCATCAGTCATTTGTACGGATCGGCCGCCAAGATCAGAAAAATCTGAGGTGACATTGGCGGCAGAATTTTAGTACACTGTCACTGGAGATGACCCTGTAGACCACAGTTGAAGCAGGTGCACAGTCGACCTCCATCACAACAGCCAAAGCCTCATCTACCAGCACGACCAACATTCCGGCCACCACATCGTCCACCATAACCACCACGAAATCCAATACGAGCGACTTCCAGAGCAGATCGATCAACGGGAGCATCACTTGGAGGGTCTCGACGACCTTTGCAGCCCGTAGGACACGAAAATAAGCTTCCATTAGAGAAAACCTCAGCTCCAGCAATGATCTGAGAGCGAGCTGAGTCTGCATCAGAAAGGAGAGACAAGATATGCCATGACATGAAGTTGCTCCCGTTGACCCCTTGCTTCATTGATATTCGTCGTCAGAGGTAATACACGGTCAACTCCATCGACCATAGCCTTAAAGGTCCGGAAGTGATTCTTATGAGACTTGTCGCCATGTTCCGTCCGGTAGATGCCGACGACCGAGTCGTAGATACGAGACAGGTCGCGTTTTCCATCAAACGTCGTCGATAGGACCTCCCGTAACTCTTTTACCGTGTCCGTGTTCTGAACTGTCCTCCACTGATGGTTCCATTGAGTTCATCAACTGTGTAAACAGTCGACTTTCATCTCTCCCACTTCTCAAATGTGGGATCAGTCATCTCCGAAGGGTTGTCAGTCAGATGCTTGGACAATCGCATTCCCCGAAGTGTTTTCTCAACCTTCTTTCGCCATGTTGAGTAGCCATTTGGTCCGTCCAACCGTCGATCGACGAGTCGAATCGAAGAAATCGTCGTGCCAGTGCCCATTGGTCCCGCCAATGCGTTCCCGACATCGGTAGTAGTAGCATAGCTAGTTGCATCAATGTAGTCATCCTGCACTTGATTCGACTGTCGCTGGATCTTTCCAACCCCAATAATCACATCAACTTTACCGATGCGCTATCAACGTGGCCAGAACCGGCACGTGCATGGAAAGTAGAGATCGTATGGGGATCACACAAGCCAGGTCACAGAGGTAACCCAGGTCACTCTCTGTGTAGATCCCGATGTGGATATCGGGATAGGATAGAAACAAAGATCCACGTAAACAAGCAACTTGTCTACTCTTTGTTAACTCCTGGAGCCGTAATCTAGGAACAGAGGTTGTGCAAACAAATCATTGTCGACCATCTGGCTTCGATATACGCTCCCGAAGTCATAATCTAGGAACAGAGGTTGTGTAAACAAATTATTGTCTACCCTCTGGTTTCGATATACGACCATTTTTTTTTGGAAATTAGGGTTCAGACGGAAAGGAGGGAGGGGGACTGAGGGTTAGGGCTGGTGGCAGGGAGGCTGGGGGCTGGCGACAGGGAGGCAGGGGGCGCCAAGGAAGCGGGCACGGGGGGGCTGAGGGTTAGGGCTGGTGGCGGGGAGGCTGGGGTTGGGGGCTGGCGGCAGGGAGACGGGGTGGAGGCGGGGGGGAGGGGGTTGGGGTTGGCGGCTGGGTTTGGATAGAGTGAGAGAGGTGGATGGGTTATGACTCTGATACCATGTAGAATGTGAATGATAGATTATTTCATTAAGAGGAGAGGGGAGTACATTATATAGGAGAGGCTAACCCTTCTCCCTATTAGTCTACCCGATGTGGAACTAAACTCAACTTAACACATAACTCAAGTACTCAACATTGTGTAGAACTTATTAGAGTAGACATCTTCTTATACCAATCTGGAGCCACTGACCTCACCACCTATTTGGGCAACTTCTCTCTTTTCCCAAGCTTCCTTGATCAATGAGAGTTACCAGCCTGATATGCACCCATGCTATAAACTACAAATTTATTGTATTAACTAAACAGAGGCAGTGCCTGATGTTGCAAACGCAATATATGTTTCAGTAAAGATAATGGTACAAAAATAGTGTAGAAGTTAGAAGAGACCCTGATATATTAAGACACTTAGTAATTTCTTAATCAAGGTAAATCTAAAGGTCTAAGCAAACATGATTTTAGTGTTCACAAAAACAGAGAGCAAATTTCTGAAATGACCTACCAAATTTTGTACTAGTAGAAACGTACTTCAAAATAAAATTTACTAACAGGGATAGATATTCTAGCAACAAAGTATGAAACCTGACCTTCATATAAGACATATATTTAGCAACGTCCCCATTACGGATGAAGGCTCTGTTAGATATTTCTCTCTTGGGTAAAGGAGAAATTTTAGTCTTCTCTATGCAAACGGATAAAGCTCGTTGTTTGTGCTTGGTTACTCCTTTGCTGCAAATTAAAAGAAAATTATTCGCAAGGTCAATAACTGTTTAGCTACAACTCTTCAAAAATGCAGCACACACACTAAGTTAGGTCAATATTTAAGTAAATCATCAAGTTAAGGCAATTGAACATTTACTGAATGCCTTAATTAAAGGTAAGTCAAACTACCAGGGTACCTTATGTGAGTTCCGTAACTTATGAAGACTATTCTCCTCTTTAAGCCTTTCTACTACTTCGAAAACTCGCTCTGACAACTCATCCAATTTCATTTATGACTCCACTTTGTCATTCTTTGTTACAGACATGATCTCAATCACTGCTTGAGAAAAGTCACCTAGGTCTTCTTCTTGGGTGCTTGTATCTTAATGACTACTAAGTGAATGCTTTAAGGAAAAAGGATAACCAATGGGAAGAGAAGAAGAAACAAAAGGAAAAGAAAAAGATAAAAATGAGAAAACAGAAATTTGTTACTTCAACTCGGCCACCAACATCCCGAAGTAGTAGACCAATAAATAATATAATTGTCAGAATAGTTATGCTGCAAGTTTGGGGCAAAAAAGAAGAAGAAGAAGAAGAAATACCCACCAAATAAAACCAGAAAAGGGGACAGACTTTGGAAATGACTGGAAAGGGAGTAAACAAATGGATACCATAAATTGCTGATGTCATATTTTCTTATCAGACTGTTAATCATATTCAACCAAAAGAACAAAAAGAGAGGTAAAGGAAATTTGTGATTTCAATTTGGTAGTCTAAAATATGTATATGTTGAAATATAGAAATATGTATGAAAGATTGAGGAAGAGAAGGGATGGTGGCTAACCCAATTTTGTTAGAGAGATATAGTATTCATGTAATAGCAAGCATACTCTCGTAAGACTCTAATAAGTCAAGAATACAAATAAAAAAGTATCCAACAAGTCAATAATACTAATATAGACATACAAATATAGATTTATAGGCTCATGATAAGTTAATACTGATATTTGACTAAATCTAATAGACCTAAATAACCTACCTACTAAACCTAAAATACACCATAAAGATAATATATTCTGCTGCACTTCCCCTCCGGTTGAACATGTCGAAAAGCATGTGCAATATGCAATAAAAGAGAAAAAGGGATTCACAGAAAGAAGGAACGATGAGAAAATTGGTAGAGAAGCAGTCATACACAAATGGTTACAGAATGATGGTTGCAATCATTAGAGCAGCTATATGCAAGGACAACGACAAGGAAGGTGGCCATGATGGTGATGAGAGAGGGATTAGCATGACGGCGAGGGAGGCGATTGACATGGCAACAAGTGGTGAGATCAGCATCACGACGAGGGAGGCAGACAACTTGGTGGTAAGAAATTAGGCCAGTATAGTAAGAAGAGAGACAACTAGCATGGCGGTAAGGTCAAGGATGAAACGGGTAGATAAGGTGGAAGAGTCCTTCTAGAGCAACAGTTTTTTTTTTCTTTTTCTATTCCATGTAAGGAGGAAGAGTACATTGGGTCAATCAGCCAGGTGGTCGAATAAAACAGTCATTTTTTTCCTACTCCATGTAACAATGTCTTTCTTTTCCTTCCCAATCTCTTCCAGAAAAGGCCATATCTTTCTTCTTCATCCCCAATCTCTTACCTACGCATCAGACAAGAACAACATAGCACACTAACAAGATGTCAGATCAGCTTCTTCTTCAAGGATCATAGAACCCTGTCTGATACCATGTCGAGTTTTAGATGAAAGTAGTCATGAAAGATGGAGAAAGAAAAGGGATGGCGACCAAACTCTAATTTGATAGAGAAATAATATCTGGAGAATAACTACTGTGCTCTTGACAGGATAGTTTCTTCTTATTTATAATAACTCAATAATACAAATATGAAAAGACTAATAATACAAATATGAAAAGACTAATAAGCTAAGAATACAAATCAGTTATAACTAACAAATTAAAAGATAGAATTTTGAATCAATATGCAAATATAGACCAAAAACTTCGACTAAATTTAATTTACCCAAATAACCTACTAATCCTTGAATACACCCAAAACATATTTTAATCTTCTAAAGTATCCATGAAGAGTAACGAGTTAGGTGGTTATAAATTGTGATTACTAATAAGTATAGAGTAGGGAATATAGAATTTAATGTGACTTTTTGGACTTGTAAGACGTTTGTTAAGGTAAGTAGGATAACTGTCTTTCTTTCAATTTGCTTGCTTCTCAAAATTGCAACTGACAGGGTACTTTAATGGCATTCTTCAAGCAAACAACCCCCGTCATCTTAATATCACCTTTTATATGAAGACTTCCTAAAACACAAACTTGTATCATATTTGTGTAAACAGCATGTATATGATCTAGTGAATTATGTTCATGTTATAGGTTAATTTATGCAGATATGTGTCACATTAAAGGTTAACTATGGTTTTGACATGTGTATGTTGGATATATTGAGGTTGCTGTATGTCTATTCAATCACATACTATGTCTTAGACATGTTGAGATTTAAATACTGGTATTTCAGTGTTAATAAGTCCTAATGATAAGGGGAGCCCTGCATACAGGGGACTAATTCCTCTGCCAGGAAACTGGTGGTTGTTTCGCCAGGAAACTGGTGGTGGTCGACTGTCAAGCACTATGGCAAGCTAGCATGCAGTTTTCCGCTTGATCATGTACCACATTGGTTCCTGGGACCTACTTAACATCCTTCCACGTAGCATTCTTTGGTAGAGTTTTGGAAAATCTAACTTTTAATTGTTCCTTACCTAGTTCTAATGTAGTTATGTCTTGATATGTATTTGGTAGTCTTGTTATTTTCTTATGTTTAAAAAGGAAGGATTGTTAGACATGATCAACCTATTTGCGGAGCTTTGCAGTGCTCATCTCTTATTCCACATATTTTTAGGATTGGAATAGCGAGGCAGGTTGCAGTTTTGAGTTCGAGAATTGTGGTTGTAAAATCTTTTTGGGTTAGTTAAATAAACTCAAGCTTGGTGAGGTTAAGCTTCTTCTGCATGTTTAAATCTCTACTAGGACATGCTTGTAAAGTTGAATATATTAGTATCAAAAAAGGTGTATGTATATTAATTTGAATGATATCTAAAACATTTTTTAGGATCTAACATGAGTGAATTATGGAGGACGACAGCAACCTGATGTTAATAATGTTTTTGTGGACTAGTCTTGATATTCTAGATATCATTTCGGAAGTTGGATTGTAGGACTGAAAGAAGATTGTAGCTGGCTGGCATGTCACTATACCTATATTTATGGTTTGCAGTCGTGACATTTAGAGTAACAAATCGCATTTACAGAAATGCTACGATCATTTATTCTAGAAGGTCAATGGATAACTATATGCCATATGTTATAGCAACGGACATAAAGCTCAACATCCCGGACAAACAAACATTTTGCTTTTCCGGTGAATCAGCAATGTGCTTACATATGTTTCTGTATATGTAACAAGCCTTAGATTGAGAAAGGCAACTGTACAGGCAACTATATTGCAAGGATACGAATACGACAGGACACAATATGGACAAAGTGTCCAATATGTATCCAACACAATGCAACACCAATTTTTGGGTGTCCGTGCTTCCTAGACAGGCAAGAATGATATTGTTACTATACAGATAAGTGGGTTTCCTAATTATTCAAGTTGGCTGAATGAAGATCTTGCTAAGATGATTCCAGAAGATAATATCAGTAATATTCCCGTTAAGTAAAACCACCTCCATAATTTCTCTGGATCCTTGCAAGTTGACCACCTCTCCTTCCACTTCATCAGACCATCAAGCATGCTACAACAGGATATATGTAGATGGTAAATACATTACCTGTAGCATAACTGCTAATAGTGAAAAAAGTACGCAAATTGATATACATATTCAACATACTCTGTATGATACTTATTTAACTCTGAATAATATAGCTTCTTAGAAGTTCTGATTTGCCGCTCCTTCTGAACAACATCATTAGGATGAAGATTACCAGAGCAAAGTGAAGTAGACCTGTCAATTGGACAATATGGGAGTGACTAAGAATGAAAAGAAGCAGATAATAAAACAATAAGCAACAGTATCAACAGAGCACAGAACGAGATATGCAGCAGACATTAAAGCTAGATGAAAGTACGGAAAAGAAATAAGTAAAAAAAATGCAAACTGTGTCATAAGAAATGAATAGCTTCATTAATTTAAATTCAGGAAATATCATTATAAAAAGACAGTAAAAACTAGAAACATAAATTTTGGATTCAAAGGCAGTCTTCCACATTACCCACATAACAGAGAGTATCCTCATTAGATAATTCCATAAGAAAACCTCACATGCCTTGAAAAAATGATGAGCCAAAAGGGGTAAGAAAGCAAACTGTTTCAGCACATATTAACAATTATAGTTTAGGATAAAATAAAATAAAAGACCCCTAAAGTCCACACGTTATAAAGAACACCCCCATCCCACCCCCCCCCCCCCCCCCAAACCCCCCACACACCCCCCTTTCTTTCTTTTTTAATGAAATGTCTACCATACCATTAACTTCCCTACTAATTAGACATACAAAAAGTACCAAAATGATTTTATATATATATATATATATATATATATATATATATATATATATATTTGGAAAGGGGCACCCTTGGTAATTAATCCCTTCCACTTTCTCACTGGGACTTGAACACCCGACCACCCGAGTCGCATACCTCTTCACTAATCACTAGGCTAGAGGGTCATTGGCTATATATATATATATATATATATATATATATATATATATATATATATATATATTGAAGTTAAGAATCACAAAGAACAAAGCCGTTATCCCAAATTTTAGGGTCGGATATCTTCTATAATGCTAACAAAATACATATCCTTCTTTAATACTTTAAGTTAGACCTACCTCTAGTTGTAGCGGCTACATTAACTATTTTATATTATTGCTCCTCCTTACAGGAGCATCTATTGGACTGTGTTGCATATGTCCAAACCATTTAAGTCAATTTTCTCTCATATTCTTATCAATTGGACCTACCTTTAACTTCTCACGGATACAATCATTTATTATCATATCATTTACCAGTCATCCATATTAGCATTCTCATTTCGGCTCCTTAACTTTCTGGACATATTTTTTTAGCTTTCCAACACTCTCGTAGAATGAGAATAATGGGATTATTATTATTATTGAATGAAGGATTACATATATATATAGGAGGAGGACTAGCCTCCTCCTTGTTCTCTCTACCTGATGTGGGACTAAAGTTCATAACTAATATATGACTAATACTCTTAACACCCTTCCTCAAGCTGGAGCATATATGTCAATCATATCCAGCTTGTTACAAAGAAACTGAAGCCGAAGACTCAAAAGAGACTTTGTAAATATATCAGCTATCTGATCTCCAGTTCTCACATATTGAAATGTGATAATCCCCTTATGATATTCATCACGAACATAGTGAATGTCAATCTCAATATGTTCCGTCCGTTCATGGAATACATAATTTGTAGCAATCTGGATGGCGGACTAATTATCACACCACATATCTGCTACTTTTAATCATGATTTTTCTTCTAGTTCTTGTAGAAGATGTTGCAGGTATAACACTTATGCGGTGTCATGAGCAATTGCTCGATATTCTGCTTCCGAACTTGATCATGAGACCACACTCTGCTTCTAGCTCTTCCACGATACTAAGTTTCCACCAATAAATAAAGAGTAGCCGGATATAGACCATCTATCAGTAAGACTTGCACCCCAGCCTGCATCTGTAAAACACTCAAGATGAGTATGTCAGTGATTCTCCACCTGAATTCCTTTCCTCGAATTTTGGGCTAGATAGCGCAGGATTCTGAGAACTGCCTGTCAATATGGAACTCTGGAGAAGCCATAAATCTACTCGCGATACTTACGTCAAAGGAAATGTCTGGACGAGTCATGACCGCCAAGTAATTGAGTTTTTCAACCACTCGACGATACTGATACGGATTGATCATCAGTATCCCCTCATCGGAAAGTAATTTTGCCCCTAGATCCATGGACGAGGTTGCTCCCTTTGCTTGCACCATTCCTGCATCTGTTAGGATGTCCAGCACATACTTTTTTCTGAGACACTACAATGTCTCGCTTACCCCGTGTGACTTCAATGCCCAAAAAATACTTTAACGATCTCACATTCTTTGTCTGAAACTGTCAACTAGAAACTTCTTCAGCCCTGCAATACCCTGGTTGTCATCTTCCGTAATCACAATGTCATCAATGTAGAGACTAAGTAGTATCCTTCTAGCTGATATCTGTCGATAAAATACTGAATGATCCTTCTTCGATTGACACATGCCAAACTGAATAACGACATGTGTAAATCGACCAAACCAAGCACGAGATGATTGTTTAAGACCGTAGAGGACCTTCCGCAGATAACATACTTTACCCTCCCTTGCAACGAACCCAGGTGATTGCATCACATACACTTCCTCCTCAAGGTCCCTATGAAGAAATGCATTCTTCACATCCAACTAAAGTAGGGGCCAATCATAGCAAACAGCTAAGGCTATGAGTACTACCAACGATTGAGTGTGACTCGCTAGTCCTTTGTAGTTCTCAACATACAAAGGATTGTCGTGACATGCATGACGAGGACGAACCGGTATATCAGGTGGTGATGAAGTAGTATAGCCGGAGGATCCTGACGACACCGGCTCTTCAGCTGTGGGAATTATTGGTGATGTCGGAGCTGGTGTTTGCAAACCATGGGACGGCGAGACTAGTGTCGCCGTTTCCGACTATGTTGATGTTTGCGACCACTAGACAGCAAGACTAGCTCGGTAGGGGAGGGCACCCTTACGGGAGGGCCGATGTGTCTGAACTGGATAACAATAGCAAATTCTCATCTGGGTAAACCTTCAGAACGGAATCGGTAGTTAGAGGGAGTGGGAAAACTCGGATTCAACAAAGGCAACATCACGAGCCATAAAATAACTCTTCAAAGTTGAAGAAAAACAACGATACCATTTCTAATCTTTCGGATACCCAAGAAAAAGATATTTAAATGCATTTGGTTCCAACTTAGAAAGAGTAGGTCAAGTATCCCGAACGTAACACATGCAGCCAAAAAAATTTAGAGAAAGAGAAAACAGTACACGATTGGGATATAACCGAGAAAATAGAGTATTGTCATTGAAAACAGAAGATGGCATACGATTGATCAGATAACAAGCTATAAGATCTGCATCCGACCAAAATCTCCTTGGGGTACGTGCATGAAACATAAGAGCACGCGTTGTTTCCAAAAGGATTTTGATTTCAGTATAAAAAGTGCACCAAATATCAAATAGTTCAGAACGACTTTTCATCAAGTAAACAAAGGCGACTCTGGAGTAGTCATCAACAAAGGAGACAAAATACTTGAATCCCGTTACAAATTCAATAGGACATGGTCCCCATATATCTATATGCACTAACTCAAAAAGAGCTGAGACGGCTTTATTTAGACTCACGGGATAGGGTATCCGATGATGTTTTGCCAAACTACAAGACACAATAAAAAAGAACTTGAAATTCTAAAGATAGATACATTTTCTGCAGAGCTTGGACTGATGGGTGACATAATCGACAGTGCAAATCAAACGAATCAAATTTCACGTCGGCACAGGCAACGGAAGAATTCATGTCAAACAGGTACATGCCTCCAGCAACATGTCCCCTACCGACAGTTTTTCCAATCTTCAGGTCCTGAAAAACACTACCATAAAAAAAAGTCACCGAGCATTGCAAGTCACGAGTAATTCTATTAATGGAGAAGAGACTGAATGGATTGTCAGGTGTGTGTAAAACTGATAGAACTGATTTGAGTGGCAGACCAGGAGGAAGAAAGGTGCTTCATTTTCTACGAACTCTCAGGAAACTGCCATCTACAATAGAAATATCTGATACACGATCAACAGATATTTAATCCCACAGCATACCTAAATCACATGTCATGTGATCAGACGCACCCGAGTCGATTACCCATTGCTTCGACCTTATCACACACGTCGTTGAGTACCCGGATGTGGATCCAGATGTCGAGGCTTCACTATGGCGCTGAGCTTGGAAGTTAGCGAATTCGACATAGGCCTCTGCCGTCATTTGTACTAATGCTCCGTCATTATCAGGATTATCTGATGCAACATTGGCAGCAGGAGCTTTAGGACAATGCTACTGGAAATGGTCTTTTTGACCATAGTTGAAGCACGTGCACGGTCTTCCTCCGTCACGATCGATATTGCATTGCCCACCATCACGGCCAGCATTCCGGCCACCACATCGACCACCACGACCTCCACGGAATCCACCACAAGCAGCACCCATGGCAGACCGATCAGCAGGGACACTATCCGTAGTAGTCTCAACAACTTTCGCTGCTCGTAGGACACGAAAATGGACTTCCATCAAAGACGGAATCTCAGCCTCAGCAATAATCTGAGATCGTACAGTCTGCATCAGAACGAAGAGAGGCAAGATACGCCATGACATAGAGCTGCTGACGTTAAGTTCTTGCCTCATTGATATCCGTCGTTAGAGGTAACACACGATCAACCTCATCAGTTAGTACCTTAAAGACACAGAAGTAGTCCTTATGTGATTTGTCTCCCTGATCAGCCCGGTAGATGCCAACAACCGAGTCATAGATGCGAGACAAATCGCATTTGCCATCAAACGCAGTCACAAGGACCTCCCATAACTCCTTTACGGAATCCGTGTTCTGAACCATGTCCTCCATAGATGGTTCCATCGAATTCATCAGTTGTGTAAACAGTCGACTGTCATCCGTCTCCCACTGCTCATATGTGGGATCACTCACTACTGGGGGGTTGTCAGTCAAATGTTTTGACAACCGCAATCCCCGAAGCATCTTCTCGACCTTCTTACGCCATGTCGAGTAACGATCTGACCTGTCCAGGCGTCGATCGATGAGTCGAATCGATGAAACCGTCGTGCCAGCACTCGGTGTTCCCGCCACTGCGTTTCCAGCACCGGTATTCTCAGCATTGCTACTTGCCTCGGTTGTCATCCTTCAATGTTCTCGATTTGATTGTCATTTGATCGTCCCGACCTGATAATCACATCAACTATGCCAATGCACGATCAACGTAGCCAGAACTGACTTGCGCAAGGGAAGCAAAGATCGAAGGTAGTAATAGGGTTGTGAGAAGACTACTAGAAAATATTAAAATACTTCTTTTAAACAAATTTATTTGCAATGAGTGGATGCTAATAGGCAATTACGAAGGGTGAGAGTTACCCAAGAGGTAGTAACTAGAGTTGTGAGAAGACTACTAGAAAATATTAAAATACTTCTTTTAGACAAATCTATTTACAATGGTAAAGTCAAATATAGAAGGAACTGTGAGGATATTTGACGAGAAGGCACAAATTGTTATTATCATTCCTTCACTCGTAGGCTTAGTGTCTCATAGAGATGAACGCAATTCCTAATAGTAAATTGTATCACTTACCTCTTCGTCTACATTCTTTATAATCTAAGAAACTTTGAGAGGTGCTCCTTGGTTGCATAAGCTAAAACTGCATATCCAAAATGTAGGTTTACCTACCTACCAACTGGTTGTCTAGAAATTTGGCAGCAAGATAGAGGGTTGACATCAGGTTGACAGTCAATCATAAAAACTTTGTCAAATCTTTCATTGAGCTTTGTTATGCTCCATAGCCAACCTATTAGCCAACCTATTCTATTCTGATGGAAGAAGGCTTGAATGAGATGAGAGAGAATATTTTTACCCTTATTACATGACCAATTTACTTACATGGAAGATAAATGCAAGTAAAAACTGAACTTGCCATTATTCATCAATCAATTACCATAGAGCCTATGCTAGATAAAATGGTTTCTAGGCCCACTTAGATGGGCATCTAGGGCCCAAAGTGGGTTGGGCCTCACAGCAATATCTAATCATGAGGAGTCCAAAAGATGGTGCAATGTGTGTCATATTAGTCCAGAGGCATATCTGACAATAGACACTCATAAATACACTAGGGCACACCAAAATCAATGCATGCAGAGGTGCCTCCATGACCTCATCGTTCAGTTCACATTCATTCTCATGAAAGCATAAGCTCCACAGCTATGTTGCATGAATACTTCAAAAGAGGTATTGTTTCCGCATCGCATCAAATACGTTGTTAATTCGATACATGTGGGATACACTTAATAGCATATCTCAGGTTTTAAATAGAGTAGTATTAATGAAATAAGGAGAATAAAATTATAATAAATGAATTCAAGGAAATAGGGAGTCTTAATGTATAAATGGAGAATAGAAGTTATAATAATGCTAGTGAAAGGATGAATAATGCTTGTGAGATAACAAGTACATAAAACTTATACCCTTTTTGAATAACAAATTGTCTACTTTCTCCTATAAAGATAAAACTCCTAGCATCAATCCTAGTTTCATTTAAAGTCATTACAAAATTAATTCGTCTTCTTAAATCTCTAGCATACTAATGTTCGTGTATTTTAGAGAAAGTGAGTGATGCAAGAGCTCGAGGCAAATTGTGAGGTACCACCCAACACGCAGGCTAAGCCCAGGAATTCTGACAGTGTAGTGCTGCCTAGGCTCTTCGACAGAGGTACACCGGGCAGTGAAATTTCAGTTGGTGGGCCTAACCACCCCCTACATGGGATCTGCATATTTTGGTAAACTGGGTGAATGTCTTTCCTACTGTTGTTATATTTTGGACTTAAAACTACTTTTATAGTGAGTTTAGGTTGATTTATTATAGTTCTTAATATTAGCTTATTATTTTCCAACATAGATTTAAAACTAAACTCCTAAATAAGGAGATGTAGACTTTTGTAACTAGTTAAGTTAATAAGGTTTATGATTGAGATTTGAAAGCCACCAGCTTTGATCTTCTGGGAAGGAGGCAATCATACCTCTTCCATCTATAATTGCGTCCTGTGTATCCGAATAAAGCATTTTGAGAGATCTTTCTATTGCATACGGATATCCATGTAAAGTTGTGTATTCAAGTGGTATCAAAGCTTACACTACATTGTGTCTTTGTGAAGGCAGATATAGGTGAGAAATTGTGCGTGTTGACGTGGTGGAACACATAGCCATGCAAAGGATACTTCTGATGACAAGATTGTACAGCTTCGCATGCAAGTTCTAAACATGAAGTTGCTAATATTTGAGTGCCAGATAATGATATCAAGGGTCTGCACATAAAAGGTTCCTTCATCAGTGCGCTCTACAGAGGGAGTAGGGCGATGATGGAAGCACCAGGCAGAGAGGTCAAAATTCTGATCAGTAAAAGAGGCAAAATTCGAATATCTCGAGGAGTTCCAGTCAATAGCCTTTCTGGGAGCTTTAATTGGAAATTTTTGAGCTTCACCAATTTATAATGAATACCCTTTTAATTAAATTTTGGGGAATAAAGAGAGAGAATTAATTTTGTTCTTGAAAATTCTAACCCTATTTATGATGAATACCTAAGAAGCATGGACAGTCAAAAATTCATGTCATGTTTGTGTCGTGTCGGACACACGTATCATACACACAGACACTCAAAAATACACTAGGACACACCAAATAGGGGTGTCGAACCCATGTCACCGTGTCTAAACCGTGTCGTTCGAATCCATGCCCGTGCAAAATAGATGAATACCCAAGCGAAGATATTGAATTTGGGAAGAAAATTGTGGAGGTGCCATGACGAGGTCTAGTGCGACCTAACGGTCGCCTATATCTTCTTCCTCAATTATTCGCTTCTAGTTATGTTGAACACTGTCGGAGAGCTCAAGCGAGGGGTATTAATTACGTTTTAAGGGCTTCTATTGTTTCCTGAAATACTAAAGATGTTTCATAATATACAACGCAATCATGCAAGTAGATCAAGAAACAACACAATCATGCAGGTATACCATAATAAGAGATGATTCAAAATGTTGCATGCATCAGATATAACTAATAGAGTTCATTTACCATTTAAGAAAAGGATTTCCAAAGTGATGGTTCTCCCCTGTAAGCAATGAATAAACTGTTTGTTCCGGCCTACTTTTGCGAGGAAGAAACTGAGTGAGAAGCTTCCTCTCAGACTCTGACAGACATGTTGCCCAAACCTAGCGGGAAGACAGAGAACCAAATAATCTATACCAAATAATCTATTACAAAAAGAACCAAAATAATACATTACAAAGAGGATGCGATGATAATCAGAAAAGTAGCATAAATAAGAAGAAATATTTTTTCATGTATAATCAAACATGATTACCTCATAAGAAAGCACATCCATCAGATCGTTCAAACCAAACATTGCCTTTGGAACAGAGATGACATCGGCTACACCCTTACAATTTTGGGGAAGAGAATCAAGAAAAGGGGCCATGTCTGACCATGTTATCCCTATTTGCTCCCTCTTAGCGACAACTGTCTTTTGACGGTCATCCCACTCCAAGTGTACACGGGGCCTCAAATTCAATAAATAGTCAGATGAGTCCACCTTTTTCCTTTTCCCTTTATAATGTTCTTGCGTTCTGGAGTTCAGTAGTCTTTTCTTTTGTTGACCAGCTGCCATCGTTGAACTCAATATATTCACGGGCACTTTCTTTCAACCAAAAACATCAGTCTTTGTGACTACCAGTAGTTATCTAGACATGAAATAAGACCAAGTTCATCAATATAATGCTTCATTATGTTATACCAAAACACGAGTACATGAAGTTATATGAGTAGCTCTAACAATCAATGATATTTTCAAGAATCCAACACCTCATATCCAATAGTTTCAAGAACATAACACCTCATATCCAATAGTTTTAAAGGGGATGTTGGCGCTAGTAGCCCAAGACAGGGACGGTCATTAATGTTTGCCTTATCTCAAAAAAAATTCAAATTGCATGTATACCCTTTAAAAAAAACTCATTTTTTGCATGGATGTCCTTGTTCTTTGTATCTGTTAACATCTATACACTTATTTAGATTAAATAAAGTTAAAAACCAAATACACAAAAAACCATTTTTAAGTGAACACGGTGTATCGGTTAAGCCTGCGTCTCATACTTCATAGCAAGGAAAATAGCACATTGTGGATCGCGTACCGAGACGAACAGCGGCAAAGGTAACTGTAGTAACAACATGAGTTCATAAAAAAAATAGTAACAGCATGAGTTCATAAAAAAATAGTAACAGCATGAGTTCATAAGAATTACTAACAACATGAGTTCATAAAAAATTAACAAATATGAGATACAACTTCAGGAAAACCTTATCTACGTTCACTACGTGCCTGACACGACACGGGTACTGACTTTTGAAGTGCCCGTGCTTCCTAGTACAAAAAATGAACTAAATTATCAATGGCAATCAAGCACCATGTGGTACACACGAAATTGGAGCAATTCAATCAACATAATGCTTCTTTATTCATTCTTTATTACATTACACAAAAGAAAAAAAATTCAATAGTCGGTATGAGAAAATTTTAGAATTTGAGCAAATAACAATAAAATATAAATATATGAGCAATTACATCATTTTCAGGCATCTAAAACTACTAATCACTAGAATTAGCATTGGTTCCAACAGAAATAACATAGATTCAAAACAAAACAAAACAAAAATAACCTACTTCAAGAAACTTGATTAAACCTAATTAGAAATCAAATCTCAAGGGTCTTCTTCAGCATCCAACTGACTCATGCGAACATGACCAGAATCCAAGCCGTGTCCGACACGTATCGGACACTACACGGACACTACGAAATAGACAAGGACGAGACAAAACTTAAGAAACTCCAGTTTCCACCCTCATCTGCAACTACTAATCACTAAATTTTAACATCAATTCCAACAGCGATCAATTCAAATTCCAAAAAAAAACTATCGAATCCGAGAAAAGGCTCAAAGGGAAATCAACAGAAAGCAACACTAATTCCAACAGAAATCAACAGAGAAATAGAGAGAAGGGACCCTAGAAATCGAGAGAGAGATGAATACCTGTCGAATCGGAGGAGGGAGAGAGAAAGAAAGAGAGGAGAGAGAAGAGTTGGGGTTTTGAATAGATAGGATTTGGGGATATTTTGGGAATTGGGGGAGAAGAGGCAATGGCGACAGAGAGAGAGAGGAGGGCTATTTTGGGAAGAGAGGAAGAGGAGTATTATGGGAAGAAGGAAGACTCTCTCTCTCGCTTTCTTTCTTCTGCAACCGTTAATTCGCCGCTTCATCGCACCATGGCTCGCTCTCGTCGGCTCAGCTCGGCTTGACATAGTTTGTCAAAAAAACAACTTAGGGACTAGTTGGTAACAGAATTTCTACCAGTTTTGGAATATTTTTCAATAAGTTAAATATGAAGTGTTTTAAAAACTCATGTTTATGATCGTCACTGTCTCCCCCTCTCCCTTTCACCCCTCTCCTCCTCCCCCCTTTTTTGCCACCGCGGTCGTTCCCCTACCCCAATCTCCCCCTCCTCTCCAACACCGCCGCCGCCCTCACTCCGCCATTAGATTGTTGTTGCTGTTCGCGCGCTCGCGACAGCAACAATCGTTGTGGTGGGAAGGGGTGTCACGACCCGCACCCGGAATTTGGGCATGAGTCGTGGGTACGTCCAGCCTACGCCGCAGCATCGGCGGTAGAACGCTGTCTAGGTCTCAACATATAATATATCCTGTCAATAGTCTCAACTCCGCACGGAGGACAAAGATAATAATCCACAGTTCTATGATATACTCAATCACAAGCTATAAGAAATAATGGCACGATGGGAATAGAAAAGAGTTCTAATAAAAAACCACCACAATAATCCAACTCAAATCCTGGGTCTAAATGACCTCACAAGTCACAAAATAATAAATACAACTCAGTCTCAGTCTAAAACAATAAATGCAGGAAAATAATCTAAGAATTTCCAAGTACATTCTCCTCTAGGCTAGGCTACTCCTCTGGGGTTTCTGGAGTAAAATCACCCTCTAATCCTGGGCCGTAATGAGTGGGGCAAAGATTCTCCAGGTCCTCTGAAAAATGTTATCCAGTCAGGATTGGAGCGAAGCACAAGCACTAACAGCAGTTTCATTAAATTGACAAAATCTATAAACAGTGTAAGAAATACAAGATGGAAATAAATGCTGGAAATGTAAAGTACTGGAGGAAAAATGGAAATAGGCAATAGAGCATCTAGCAATGAACAATAAATAGTGAATGCTAGACAATAAGTAGTGAATGCTGGAATAGGTGAATCTGAATAAAATAGACATCTAGCTAAGTGTTTGAATTTTCAGTTTATTATGTGATCGGCTTGGGACTTGATCAGGCTGGTTATATATGATTAACTATGATTCTTGTAAGTCAGGCTAACCATATGGTTAGCTATGATGCATGTAGTGGTCAGGTTAATCATATATAACAGCTATGATGCATGTAAGATGGTCAGGCCGCACCCAACGTGAGAAGTGGGGTGAGCTATGATGCATGTAAAGGATTTGGATATGATCACATAATCTACTAATAGTTCTCCATCCCCCAGCTAGCACGATGGATTCCAATCACGACTCCTCATGATGGGGATCTAGGGTGCTAACCCGTGTATCCATAGTGTCAAAATCAAGTATGTAATACACTACAATTTATAGAAGTAATCAGCAATGAAAACTGTCAGAGAATGTACTCGCCTGTGGTCCTGAGCAAAGTGTGAGGATCGATGTCCAAAGTGGGATCACAATGACCTATATATAAGATATCAATGTTAATTAATGAATTAAGGGAATGAGCATGATTAACTAATTAAATACGAGATTTCTAGGTCATACTAAGGTTTAAGGTTCATAATTTCTTTTGTGGTAGGTCTTCTCCAAGATGATACTAGTCATACTAGGTTTGTACTAGGACATTCTAACTGATGTGGTTTATACTAGGTCATAGATACTAACACTATAATATCCATCAATACTATATAGAACTAATTATAATACAATACATGCATATATATATATACCTACATATATACATATATATATACATGTAGCTAAACTATATGCTAGCATAGATTTTAATCCACCACTAACTATCTAGACTAATAGTTGTATATACATACTAATTCTTACCCAACTACTAATACTACTAGTGAAATTCTATACTCACACCTCACTGATACTTAATCCCCCAATACCTGGAGCACTGATGCAAGAACACAGCAGCAAACTCTCTGACACAGCATCTAAACCCATAATTCCTACTGATACTAACCCATAGTGTAAATTGCCCACTGATACACAACACATTGGGTTCTCACTCAGTGCAGCATTTCCCTCACACAACCACTCTCACCTAACTGGTACTCATGACACTGGAACTCACAGCCACACCTACACACAGTCCACACACAAGAAAATCACTCACAGGCACTCTGCTTTCTTAAGTCCTTACATACACATTGAGTTTTATGATACACTCATTCACCCACATATGTATTGCACACAGCTGATACCTCACTGATGCACACAGAAATCTAACTGATACACAGGTCTGACCTCATCATACTGATACAAACAGTCACCTACACACACTCTCCTGCACTCCAGAATAACACACAAGTTCTCATACACCCACTGCTAGTACACACAATTTCACACTGTTCTAACACTCATACACAACATAAGCTGACACACACACACTGCTGAAACACACCTACAGTTCTACTGAGACTCAGAACACTAATAACCCACGCTGCACACAGCCTATTTCTCACTCAAACACAGGTTCACAGTAGTGAACCCCCAATACTGCTACTCTAATCTACACCGTACTGATACTAACCCCCAGCTCCAAATTGATACACAACATACAGGTAGCTGTTGATTCACACATAGGTTCACAGTTTCACTGCACTGAACAGCCCCAATACACCCAGGTTACACTCACAGTTCACTGAAAACTGGCATTGAATACACTCAGGTATTTACACACAGGATTTAAGTTCTCACATTTGTTTACACAGTGAAACACAAGTTCACTGATACCCAAATCACTACACAGTAATCCCCAATGCTCACAACCTATCTATACACACACATGAACCTGTAATTTCTGAGACATTTACACAGAAACCACACACAGGTATCTAACATAGGTAATTCATAAATATCTAACACAGGGATACTTACTCTCACACCCACACAGGAACTCATCTACCCAACACTCCCTACCGTGTCCGATACACTGAGACTCAAGGACACTAAAACCCAACTGAACAGAATCCCCCCCTGACTGTGCACAGGCACAAATTTACTGATGCACAGATCTCTCTCAACCCGACTGCACAACATACAGAACACAACCCGCATGTACAGGAAACCAACAAATAGCTAAAACACAGTTCAAAAGTATTATGTATATAGATGGGTATATCGAAACATGCAGTTAATTAGTATACATAGATAGGCAAACCCTAACAATCATTTCATCAAACACATGTAGTGCAGAATCGGATCCCACATCAAGAACTCCAAAAACCCAAACCTAAACCCTAAAATCATAATCAAATCTATACGTATGAGATAAAATCAGTCTACATACAAATACCTAGGGTTAGGGTTCACGAAAAATTGGGGAAACCAAATGTTGGGACACTTAAACCCTAATTTCTCCTAGGGCTTCATGTAGGATCCCTAGAAATCGAGATCCATACAACAAGAGGGTTTCCTAATGGGCAATAATCAACAAAACAGAATATAATTGAAAAAATAGGGTTTTACCTAGGGAGATGGCTTCTTCAATGGAGGTTCTTCTTCTCCAATGCTTCTTGACCCAAACTCCTTGCTTCTCTTTGCTTTGAAAGAGGAAAAACGGAATTCCTAGGGTTGATTCTGAATTCTGGAGGTGGGGAATAGTTTTCTCTTGTGGAGGCTAGGGTTTCTTCTTTCTACATGAAGAAAGAGAGGGTTCCCTTTTATATTAAGGCTCAGTTAGGGTTTCTAATGCATAGTCTAGGTTTAACCCCCAGGTTAGGTCAATAGGAACTCAACTAATTAAGATTTAGTCAGTCTAGGGTTTGAGGTTCAACCTACAATTTGAATTCTAGGGTTTCTCTAGAATTAGGTTTACAAGTAGGGTTTAGTCATTAGGGTTTGACCTAATGGGTTCTAGGGCTTGACCTAAAACCAAATATTATTAACAACATATAATTACTTTATAAAACTCAGCAGATTAATTAAACACATAATTATTCAAAATAGTGAAATTACACAAATGCCCTTATTTGGAAAAGTGGTAGTGACAAGTCTACCCTCCTAAAAGAAATTTCGTCCTCGAAATTTGGACTGAACAGAACAAGAATAAACCAGAAAAAGGAATACCTCAAGTCTAGAAGAGGTACGGGTATTGCTCACGCATTTCATCCTCTCTCTCCCAAGTCGACTCCCCTGGAGAGTGATGTCGCCATGCAACGCGAACCAAAGGAATAGTCTGGTTCCGCAACACCTTCTCTCTGCGGTCCAAGATCTCTACGGGCTGCTCAGGGTAGCTGAGCGTCGGACCAACCTCAATCTTCGAGTGGTCAAGTACATGACTAGGGTCTGCCACGTACCGTCTCAGCTGCGACACGTGGAACACATCATGCACTCCCTCTAATGCAGGCGGCAAGTCTAGTCTATACGCCACTGCACCTATCTTCGCAAGAATACCGAAGGGTCCGATGTAGCGTGGGCTAAGCTTCCCGCCTCTGCCAAAACGAATCGTGCCACGCGTCGGAGAAATCCGTAGGAATACTAGATCACCAACCTAAAACAAAACAGTCTCAACACGCAGTCTAAACAAACAACACAAACCAGAAAATAACAATCTATACCTGAAACTCAAGGGGTCTACGGTGGCTATCGGCCCAATGCCGCTGTCTGTCCTGCGCCACTCGCAGTCTGTCTCTGATGAGTTTCACCTTTTCTGCTGCATCCACGACCATTTCTGGTCCTAGCAAGGCTCTCTCTCCAACGTCGTCCCAAGACAACGGTGTACGACACCTCCGTCCATAAAGAGCCTCAAATGGTGACATCTCGATGCTGGCCTGGTAGCTGTTGTTGTAAGCGAACTCTACCAGGTGCAGATGATCCTCCCAAGAACCTCCGAGATCTAAAACGCAAGTGCGTAGCATATCTTCGAGAGTCTGAATAGTCCTTTCAGACTGCCCGTCTGTCTGGGGGTGATATGCGGTACTGAACTTGAGCTGAGTGCCCAAGCTAGCCTGCAGACTCCTCCAGAAGTGGAAAGTGAAACGGCTATCCCGATCCGAGACGATGCTTACAGGAACTCCATGAAGCCTAACAATCTGACGCACGTACATCTCTGCTAGCCTCTCTGTCGACGTGCCCACCTTGAAAGGTAAGAAATGGGCTGATTTGGTCAACCTGTCCACGATGACCCAAATCGCGTCCTTCCCTCCTAGAGAACGTAGAAGCCCTGAAACAAAATCCATGGTCACGTGCTCCCATTTCCACTCTGGGATCGGTAAAGGTTGAAGCAACCCACCTGGCCTCTGCCGGTCTGCCTTTACCTGCTGGCACACTAGACACCGGGATACGAAGCGTGCTACCTCGCGCTTCATTCCATACCACCATACGTGCTCCCTCAAGTCTCGATACATCTTGTTGGCACCGGGATGCATCGAGTACTGAGAGCGGTGTGCCTCCTGTAAAATCTCCTCGCGCAGCTCCCCGCTCGGCACACATATCCTCGTGTCGTGCCGTAAAGAACCGTCATCTGCGATAGTAAAGTCGTCCGACAATCCTATCTGAACCTGTGCTCTGATACTCCTCAGAGTCTCATCATCGTACTGCGCAGCTCTGATCCTGTCCATCAGCTCAGACTGTATCTGCAATCCCCACATCTGAATCTCAGTACCGGGAACTAACACCTCAATCTCCAAGCTCTCCAAATCCGCCAACAAATGTCTATCTGTCGTCAAGTACATAGCCATCGGATACCTGCTCAAGGCATCGGCGACTACGTTGGCCTTCTCTGGGTGGTACTGCAATGAGATGTCAAAGTCCTTCATCAACTCTAACCACCTCCTCTGCCTCATGTTCAGCTCCTTCTGTGTGAATACGTACTTCAAGCTCTTGTGGTCTATGAAGATCTCCACACGCTCTCCGTACAGGTAATGCTTCCACAGCTTTAGAGCGAAGATAACTGCTGCCAACTCTAAATCGTGGGTGGGGTAGTTCTTTTCATAAGGGCGTAACTGCCTGGAAGCATAGGCAATCACCTTCCCGTGCTGCTGGAGAACACATCCCAGCCCTTTCCCTGAAGCATCACTGTAGATGGTGAAACCACCTGTCCCTGCTGGCAACGTCAAAATGGAAGCTGTCGTCAACCTCTTCTTCAGCTCATCAAATGCAGCCTGGCACTCCTCCGTCCAGACAAAATCCACATCCTTCCTAGTCAGTCGGGTCATCGGTGCCGCAATCTTGGAGAAGTCTTGTATAAACCTCCTGTAGTATCCTGCTAGCCCGAGAAAACTCCTGATCTCAGCTACCGAACTGGGGGTAGCCCACGACTCCACTGCCTCGATCTTCTGCGGGTTAACCGAGATTCCGTCACCCGATACCACATGCCCAAGAAATTCGACCTTGTCAAGGAAGAATTCACACTTAGAGAGTTTCCCGTACAGCTTCTCCCTCCTGAGAGTCTCTAAGACCAACCTCAGGTGCTCTTCGTGCTCCTCCGGGGTCTTGGAATACACAAGAATATCGTCGATGAACACTACTACGAACTTGTCAAGGTACTGGTGGAACACATTGTTCATCAGGTTCATGAATACTGCCGGTGCATTGGTTAAACCAAAGGGCATCACCATGAACTCAAACTGGCCGTATCTGGTCCGAAAAGCTGTCTTCGGCGTGTCTTCTTTCTTCACCTTCACCTGGTGATAGCCTGACCTCAAATCAATCTTTGAAAACACCCTTGCCCCGCTCAACTGATCGAAAAGATCATCTATCCTCGGTAGCGGGTACTTGTTCTTGATAGTGATATTGTTCAAAGCTCTATAATCAATGCACATGCGCACCGTGCCGTCCTTCTTCGGTACGAACAATACCGGAGCTCCCCATGGTGATGAACTGGATTTGATGAAGCCTTTGTCCTACAGCTCCTCAACTTGCTTCTTCAGTTCTGCCAGCTCGCTGTTGTTGACTCTATAGACATGTTGCGAAATGGGCTCCGCTCCTGGAACCAAGTCTATAGAGAATTCAACATCTCTGTCTGGCGGCAAGCCTGGCAACTCCTCTGGAAATACATCCAGGAACTCCGCTATCAGAGGATGTGACAACTCCTCTTCTTCTGCCCTGGCTCCGCAAAATGTGCTCCTGCTCTGTTCCGCTGCTCCTCTGACAATCTCAAACTTTGGCTCTCCTGGTGGTCTAAATAATACTCTGCCTCTAAAACAATCTATAGTAGCATGATGCCTACTCAACCAGTCCATTCCGAGTACAATATCGTACCCCGGAAGTGGCATGACGAGTAAGCTCACGCTCAACTCTCGGCCTCCTACTGACACTCTCCGGTCCTTGCAGTGATCACGGACTAGGATAATACCTCCACCAGTCGTGATCTTGCAAGTCCTAGCTAATGATTCTGTGTCTAAATGATGTTGAAGTGCATAAGATACAGACACAAAACTATGGGAAGCGCCAGAGTCGAATAAGGTAAATGCAGGAATACCATCGAGAAGAACCGAACCTGTGATCAAGTCTCCTGCTGGCTCGATCTCCTCGACTGCCATGGCGTATGCTCGCCCCTGGGGTGCACCTCTCTGCTGCTGATGTTGGGCAAACTTCTGATGTTGCGGTGGAAGTGGTCCCCTCTGTTGTTGACCTCCTGGTGCGGCAGGCACCCTGTCTGATCCTCTCTGGGCGGCTGCTCCACCCTGACCTGGACGAAAGGTAGGACAATCCTTCAGCGGTGTGTCGTCGATCCGCAGGATAGACATGAGCCCAATCTCTTCCTGCAGATATCTCTAGTATGTCCCATCTTCCCGCAGTACGCACACTGGATAGCGGGCTGGTTTTGTCTCTGCTGTTGCTGCTGGACCTGCCCTCGGGCTGGTGCCTGATGCTGCTGCTGAAAGGGTCTCTGCTGTTGCTGCTGAAAGTGTGGACGCTTGCCCGGTCCCACACTACTGTTTGCTCCTTCGGAACCATCGCGTCCCCTCTTGGGCCTGAGGCCCAAGTCGTCCTCGGCTACTTGGGCATCCATCAATATGCCCTCGTAGGTAGCTGTGCGACGTCCCGACGTGCGAGACTTGATCTCCCTTGTCAGCCCCTTTCTGAATTTCCGGGCCCTGTCTCCCGGATCTCTAATCATCGATGGCGCGAAGCGGCTCAGGCGGGAAAACTACGCGGCATACTCATCGACGGACGAGCTCCCCTGGGCTAAGTCATGGAACTGACTCTCCAAAGCTCCCAGGATCAGGAAAGAACTTTTCTTTGAAGAGTTTCTTGAAATCCTCCCAAGTGAGTCCCCTGCGCAAGAGTCTCGGCTCCGTGCGAAACCACGTCAAGGCAATGTCGAACATCTGGCTGCCAGCGGCCTCGATCTGGAGGGCCTCCGGAAGCTGCGCCAAGCGCAAGTTCCTCTCGATGTCCTCTAGCCAATCATCGGCGTAGAGTATCCCTTCTGTCCCCTTGAACTCCCGAGGCATCATCCTCTTGAAATCCACAATAGTGCCCGGCCTCTGGTGGTGCTGATCAAGACGCTGCTGCTGCTGAGTGACTCTCTCCACAGCCTGGAGGGCCACTTGGTGAGCATTCTCCATGTTCACCCTCATCATCTCTGTCTGGGCCTGATGTGCCTCAGCCTGCACTCTCTGGGCCTCTGCCGACGTCCTCTGGGCATCGACTATGCCCTGAAACAAAGCGAACATCTGTGCTCCATCGACGGGCACACCTCCTGGATGCTGAACTGGTGGTGGTGGTGCCGTCGTAGCTGTGGGGACCCTCTGAACTGGTGGTGGAGGACCCCCGAATGCTGCAGACACTCCAACATGTACTGGAGATGTAGGAGGTGCTGCGGATGCCTGTCCGGCAGGGCGAGAGGTGGCAGACCTCTCCGAATCTGTTGCTCCGAGTCTTTGGGACCTTCTCGGCGGCATCCTGAAGACAGATCGAAAGATTAAATTAAGGCAATAGATACGATATCATCAAGGAAGGACAGAAAATTTCTAAAGGAAAAATTATTAAGAGTAATGTCATAAGAATCAGAATTTCCTAATTGTGATTGAGCATATCCTCGGCCTAAATCCTATTTCCTAAAACAGGCTCGTAGTAATACTCTAAGCGATCACCACTATGATATCGCTCTAATGCGAACCTATTGACTCGACCTGCATGGGCCACCACTAAAAACGTGTCACGACCCGCACCCGGAATTTGGGCATGAGTCGTGGGTACGTCCAGCCTACGCCGCAGCATCGGCGGTAGAACGCTGTCTAGGTCTCAACATATAATATATCCTGTCAATAGTCTCAACTCCGCACGGAGGACAAAGATAATAATCCACAGTTCTATGATATACTCAATCACAAGCTATAAGAAATAATGGCACGATGGGAATAGAAAAGAGTTCTAATAAAAAACTACCACAATAATCCAACTCAAATCCTGGGTCTAAATGACCTCACAAGTCACAAAATAATAAATACAACTCAATCTCAGTCTAAAACAATAAATACAGGAAAATAATCTAAGAATTTCCAGGTACATTCTCCTCTAGGCTAGGCAACTCCTCTGGGGTTTCTGGAGTAAAATCACCCTCTAATCCTGGGCCGTAATGAGTGGGGCAAAGATCCTCCAGGTCCTCTGAAAAATGTTATCCAGTCAGGATTGGAGCGAAGCACAAGCACTAACAGCAGTTTCATTAAATTGACAAAATCTATAAACAGTGTAAGAAATACAAGATGGAAATAAATGCTGGAAATGTAAAGTACTGGAGGAAAAATGGAAATAGGCAATAGAGCATCTAGCAATGAATAATAAATATTGAATGCTAGACAATAAGTAGTGAATGCTGGAATAGGTGAATCTGAATAAAATAGACATCTAGCTAAGTGTTTGAATTTTCAGTTTATTATGTGATCGGCTTGGGACTTGATCAGGCTGGTTATATATGATTAACTATGATTCTTGTAAGTCAGGCTAACCATATGATTAGCTATGATGCATGTAGTGGTCAGGTTAATCATATATAACAGCTATGATGCATGTAAGATGGTCAGACCGCACCCAACGTGAGAAGTGGGGTGAGCTATGATGCATGTAAAGGATTTGGATATGATTACATAATCTACTAATAGTTCCCCATCCCCCAGCTAGTACGATGGATTCCAATCACGACTCCTCATGATGGGGATCTAGGGTGCTAACCCGTGTATCCATAGTGTCGGAATCAAGTATGTAATACACTACAATTTATAGAAGTAATCAACAATGAAAACTGTCAGAGAATGTACTCGCCTGTGGTCCTGAGCAAAGTGTGAGGATCGATGTCCAAAGTGGGATCACAATGACCTATATATAAGATATCAATGTTAATTAATGAATTAAGGGAATGAGCATGATTAACTAATTAAATACGAGGTTTCTAGGTCATACTAAGGTTTAAGGTTCATAATTTCTTTTGTGGTAGGTCTTCTCCAAGATGATACTAGTCATACTAGGTTTGTACTAGGACATTCTAACTGATGTGGTTTATACTAGGTCATAGATACTAACACTATAATATCCATCAATACTATATAGAACTAATTATAATACAATACATGCATATATATATATACCTACATATATACATATATATATACATGTAGCTAAACTATATGCTAGCATAGATTTTAATCCACCACTAACTATCTAGACTAATAGTTGTATATACATACTAATTCTTACCCAACTACTAATACTACTAGTGAAATTCTATACTCACACCTCACTGATACTTAATCCCCCAATACCTGGAGCACTGATGCAAGAACACAGCAGCAAACTCTCTGACACAGCATCTAAACCCATAATTCCTATTGATACTAACCCACAGTGTAAATTGCCCACTGATACACAACACATTGGGTTCTCACTCAGTGCAGCATTTCCCTCACACAACCACTCTCACCTAACTGGTACTCATGACACTGGAACTCACAGCCACACCTACACACAGTCCACACACAAGAAAATCACTCACAGGCACTCTGCTTTCTTAAGTCCTTACATACACATTGAGTTTTATGATACACTCATTCACCCACATATGTATTGCACACAGCTGATACCTCACTGATGCACACAGAAATCTAACTGATACACAGGTCTGACCTCATCATACTGATACAAACAGTCACCTACACACACTCTCCTGCACTCCAGAATAACACACAAGTTCTCATACACCCACTGCTAGTACACACAATTTCACACTGTTCTAACACTCATACACAACATAAGCTGACACACACACACTGCTGAAACACACCTACAGTTCTACTGAGACTCAGAACACTAATAACCCACGCTGCACACAGCCTATTTCTCACTCAAACACAGGTTCACAGTAGTGAACCCCCAATACTGCTACTCTAATCTACACCGTACTGATACTAACCCCCAGCTCCAAATTGATACACAACATACAGGTAGCTGTTGATTCACACATAGGTTCACAGTTTCACTGCACTGAACAGCCCCAATACACCCAGGTTACACTCACAGTTCACTGAAAACTGGCATTGAATACACTCAGGTATTTACACACAGGATTTAAGTTCTCACATTTGTTTACACAGTGAAACACAAGTTCACTGATACCCAAATCACTACACAGTAATCCCCAATGCTCACAACCTATCTATACACACACATGAACCTGCAATTTCTGAGACATTTACACAGAAACCACACACAGGTATCTAACATAGGTAATTCATAAATATCTAACACAGGGATACTTACTCTCACACCCACACAGGAACTCATCTACCCAACACTCCCTACCGTGTCCGATACACTGAGACTCAAGGACACTAAAACCCAACTGAACAGAATCCCCCCCCTGACTGTGCACAGGCACAAATTTACTGATGCACAGATCTCTCTCAACCCGACTGCACAACACACAGAACACAACCCGCATATACAGGAAACCAACAAATAGCTAAAACACAGTTCAAAAGTATTATGTATATAGATGGGTATATCGAAACATGCAGTTAATTAGTATACATAGATAGGCAAACCCTAACAATCATTTCATCAAACACATGTAGTGCAGAATCGGATCCCACATCAAGAACTCCAAAAACCCAAACCTAAACCCTAAAATCATAATCAAATCTATACGTATGAGATAAAATCAGTCTACATACAAATACCTAGGGTTAGGGTTCACGAAAAATTGGGGAAACCAAATGTTGGGACACTTAAACCCTAATTTCTCCTAGGGCTTCATGTAGGATCCCTAGAAATCGAGATCCATACAACAAGAGGGTTTCCTAATGGGCAATAATCAACAAAACAGAATATAATTGAAAAAATAGGGTTTTACCTAGGGAGATGGCTTCTTCAATGGAGGTTCTTCTTCTCCAATGCTTCTTGACCCAAACTTCTTGCTTCTCTTTGCTTTGAAAGAGGAAAAACGGAATTCCTAGGGTTGATTCTGAATTCTGGAGGTGGGGAATGGTTTTCTCTTGTGGAGGCTAGGGTTTCTTCTTTCTACATGAAGAAAGAGAGGGTTCCCTTTTATATTAAGGCTCAGTTAGGGTTTCTAATGCATAGTCTAGGTTTAACCCCCAGGTTAGGTCAATAGGAACTCAACTAATTAAGATTTAGCCAGTCTAGGGTTTGAGGTTCAACCTACAATTTGAATTCTAGGGTTTCTCTAGAATTAGGTTTACAATTAGGGTTTAGTCATTAGGATTTGACCTAATGGGTTCTAGGGCTTGACCTAAAACCAAATATTATTAACAACATATAATTACTTTATAAAACTCAGCAGATTAATTAAACACATAATTATTCAAAATAGTGAAATTACACAAATGCCCTTATTTGGAAAAGTGGTAGTGACAAGGGGGGTAGGAAGGGAGACGACGACGGTGTCGGAAAAGGAGGAGGGACGAAGTTGGGGACGGAAGGCGACGGCGGAGAGGAGGGAAGGCAATGGGCGTGGCAGGGAGGGAGGGCGGTGGCCGGGGGGAGGTGAGGGGAGCAGCGGCGGTGGTGGGGAGGAGAGGATGAGAGGGAAGAGAAAGAAAAAAATAAAGGAGGAATATTTTCGTAAAAAAAAATTGTCCAAATTTGTTGACCGTCAAATTTTGACTGAACAGGTAGATAAAGTAAAAAATAACTCAAAATTTGTCAGAAATATTTTTAGGTGTTATCCTCCTCCTATTTTACATGAACAGGTAGATAAAGTACTGACATTTTGTAGAAAAACCCAGAGCGTACCAGTACCTACCATGAAACTTAACCAAGAATATAAATGGAACATTATCGTTGTAGTTTGCTGCCTTTTTTCTTTTATAAAAAATAAAATAAAAACATTCAATTACGAATTATTCGGTAAAAGCAACCTATTGAAATTTGTAACTACTTTGACAGCATTAATCCGAAACAAAGAATTAACCGGTATGTATAAAAAAAATATAAATAAATAAAATGTGAAAAATGAAAAATGAAAAATTGAGCCGGCTTGTAGCCAATCCGTCAACATGAGTCTTCTCTTTTTGTTTTGTTTTGTTTTATTAACAGTAAAGTCACGTGACGGATATAGATGATATATACACTTTTTAGTACTATTTTCTGGAAGGTGACTTTTCCTCATGGGTCCCAGAGGATCTTTGTAATATTTAATAAAATATAGAATTAATTACTATTAATCTTTCCCACTCCCACCCCACAATTTCCTAAGCCTAACTAAAACTTCCTCCATTTTCTTTTTTTAATTACTACTATCCATGCATTCATAGTTTATTAATGATAATAATTATACTTACATCCAAAAAAAACTTATCTAATTAGAAGATAACACTAATAAAAAAAAAATTAGGATGGAGGAGTGATGCAAATAAGATATTAGCAATTGATAGATAACAAAAAAATGCCCCTAAAAATACGATACATATTAAAAATATCTTTCTTTTTATTATTGTAACCAAGGAAACGATTAATTTTGAGCCATCTAAATCATGAAAAATGCCTCACACCTTAATCATATAAGTTAAAAAAGATGTTTGGCTATAGTTATAATATTACGTAGTTAAAATTTATTTATTTTTTTATTACGTGAGGATATACGTACGGCTTAGATGACTAAACTTTTTAAGATTTTTTTTATAAAGAGTAGAGATATATCCTAAACAAATTATAAATTAAATATAATCAAATCTACAACAAATTGTAGTTAAAATGTAAACATATATATATAACAAAATTTAATTTAAATATATTTAAATATTTAAAGTACTTTACAATAATATTTAAAAAAAATTACGTGGTATTTACTATTATATATAATATTAACTAAGAGCATCTCCATCTTTTCAAAAAAATAGTTTTGGCAAAAATTAATTTCAAAATATTTACCTGATGTAATTGTCAAGTAAATTGTGAAGCTTACGTAATAAAAGTTATATAAGACATTATAAATTGGTTGTTAAGTACTAAACAATACACTTGACAATGTCTTTACCTCCATATCATTAATTAAATAAAAATATTTAAAGAAGAAGAAGAAAAATTCTTTGAAACTGGAAAAAGTAAGCATCACATTACTTTTGCATTGGAGAATTTTTCTACTCCATTGTCTTTCGTGAATATAGTTTTGCTATATAGAAAAGACATTGTCTTGTGTCTCGTACGGTCATGCCACATGGTTGGAGATGCTCTAAATCTAAGAGAATGGATGTGATTCTTCAAAAGATTATTCTGAGAGAGTAGATTACACAAATTAGGAGTAATTTTGAAAATTCGAACCCAAAATTTGAAGGTGCAATTGTCAAATTTTTGACAGTTTTAATAGTTTTAATAGACAGTCCTAATAGTCGCTAACAATATGAAGCTTCAAAAAGAAAATTTAAAGAAAATATTTGTATTGGAGATGACTTTTGTTATACGTAGTTCTATCACATTAAACAAAAAAAATAATTGTGCAACATTAAATTAAATTAAAAAATACTAAACAATATAAAGGAGATACTGACAAGTTTAAGAAATTTGACATTGGAAATTCCTTTTTGTTAGGAAACATTGGGAAATTCTTATTGTAGTTGTGCTACTTTTGCAATTAAAAGTATAACCACTATAGAGTAGATGGAATAATCTATCAAAATGTTGCAAAAAAACTGAATATTAAGAAGTAAAAAAATACACACCTAAGCCACATGTTACTTCTTTTTTCAATCCAATGTGGTCTGCTCTTTTTGTTTTTTGCTTTGGTATACTTTTTTTTTTTTTTTTTTTTTACTTTTTTTCTCTGTTACTTCTTTTTTCAATCCAATGTGGTTTGCAAAAAACTGAATATTAAGATGTCCGACGTAACATTCAGTACTTTGTTCATGCTGCATTGTATGTCTTTCGGATCCACTGTCATCAACTTCCACAATTTATAAATAAAAATAATAATATATTTTCGTGGGTCAATCCATTAATCTTCTGTCATCCAACTAGAATTTTATATCTCTTTTGGATAATTATTTAATTATTTTTTTTACCAATTTTTTTTCCATCCAAACAATAGAATTATTGAAGTCTGAATCTTTAGTGCCCCACCCAAACTTTCCACTTTTCTTTCATGAACAAAATGGACCTAGGAAAAATGCAGATTGTTCCTTTTGTGCATCCAATTAAGTACAATTTCTTTTAGCAAGTTTGTCACCAAACCAACTGCTACAAATGCCATACTTGTTTTGGAGCAACTTTAGTTTCCATATATATTTCAACAAAAAGAGAGAGATTTTAGTCTGACATCAAATAAGAGAGATCATTTCTTTTTATTTTTGTTTGAAGTGCTAAACCCATTTTATTAGATAACTAGGATTTTGTCGAGGATGAGCTCAAGCCCATCAAACCCATTTTATTAGAGTGAGTGTGCAATTTAATATGTATTAGAGATAAAACAATAATTTTTTATATTAAATTTTAGGGCCTTCCGTAACTTTATTTATTCTTCTTTGAGCTATGATTACTGGTCTTTCGATGTCACTGATCTCTTGTGTCTTCTGCAGTCACAGGTATTCCGCTGTGACAATTCTCTCGTAATCTCGTTATGAGACTAGTGACATGTAAATCCTTGACATAATCCACAAAATCCGATTAAAAATATATTTAAGTTTTTTCATCTTCTTCCTTAAGAAAAATCATACGGCAAAGAAAAAAAGTGACCAGAATCTAAAACTTCGCCAATTAATCACCACCTTCGTCTATCTCCTTGATCGGACAAGGTAATCGATCGATCGTTGGATTCGTCACCGGATGCACTGTGAAGTGGGTCGTCTGGATTCGTTGTCGTGGTGACGAAATCTATTCGAGGATATCGATTTGTTCTGTAACGTGCCTCGAGCCCCATCATGCTCTGTTGTTTAATTCTATTTTTTGCGGTTTTTCTTTACATGTTTTAAGTGATTTTTTTTTGAGATGTCCGACGTAACGCTAGAAATTTTTTGCACGCTGCATTGTATGTCTTTTGGGCTCACAGTTCCTAACTTCTATTATATATATATATATATATATATATATATATATATATATATATATATATATATATATATATGTTTCCGTGACTCGATCAACCGATTTTCTGCCATCTAATCCGAATCTTATATCTCTTTTCGATAATCACAAGGGTCACTCGAGTTCGATCTCTAAGTGAAATTTTCAACACTTCCAATTTGCAACTAGCCATAGTCTGAAGAGAGCAAAACATGATTTCAAATAGCGCGAAGTTTGTTGTATCAACTTGGTCTCAAATGATCAGTGATGAGAACATAAAATATTATATTTTTATTCCTTAATATATACTCCTTTATGCTCATTTAATGTCTAAAGATACTCATTACTTTTATATTTTGATCTAGGATGCAATTGGAGTTACTAAAAGCAAAATGGAGCTAATTATCAATTCTGGACAGTTCTGACACCTTGTAGCAAAATAGTCAAAACTTGCTCATCCGAAGTCCAATTGAGCTGATCCAAATTGATTCGGAAAGCTAAGTGATAGAGGCACAATTTTGCTGTTTTGAGTTTCCTGATATTCTGGCTGCATCATGGACCAAATCACGCTTGAAGATTGAGTCAACTATGCTGTGCACAAAAAGTGGAGCTGAAATAACCATTTCCCAACTTATTCAAAGATTTTATTTTATTGTTTGGGTTGTTGTAACTATTAGAGGATTTGTGGGAAGATATTGTGATCTTCAAACACTAATTTAGAGTCTATAAAAGGGATAGAGATCAGGAGGAAATGGAGAACAACCCACAACTCTTCTTCCTCTTCTCCAATATTCTTTTGAAGTTTTCTTGAACATGCGGAGCTAAAAGTCTTGTTGGTCGAAGGAAACGGAAGCCTCGGAATGAATAAAAACTTGTGAGATCTAATTTGTGTTTATATGTTTGATTTGTGCTTTAAGTATCAAATATTTTCTTATGCATATTTTTATGATTATCTTGTTTAATGACTAGGATGCATACTAGTTTATTATTCATGACAATCTAATGCTAAATTAGATATCGAATCCGTAATTGTTCGATCCCTCTAATTTGTGAAGCAACCAAGATTTAATGAACTGCTTTGTTTTATTAGATCTTAGGAGGAAAACTTTTGACAAAATTAAATGCAACCGTGTGTGCTTGTGTTGTTTTGCTTCATCGATCTCATCGAGTTTAATACGCTACTGGATTAACCAGCTAAGTGATAAATGCAAGTTGAGAGCATCACTAGAACTCAGGCTGAGACCGCTACAAGCTCTGTGTCGGGGAGCCGGTAGCAGTAATAACACGTAAAGGGTCTAGCTCTGCTGGAGAGTCTACGACCTCACACTAATAATATATATATATGAAAACAGCCTGTAGCCTGTGTGACTCTCCCCACCCAATGTAATCCACGTCTCATGTCCATGACACGCAAGATCATAACTAATGCAGCAGTCATATAATGTCTAGGAATAAACTGTCCATGTCATACCTGTATCCTATGCAGAATCATCGTGAATATCTCAAGAAGATTCTGTCCATGATAGTGTCAAGTGTCCTGGGTTTTGTTGTACTTGATAGGACAAGTACCAAGAGTAAGGGTATCGAATATCCATCTCTAAATGACATACCCAACACCGCGTACGGTGTTGGCACCCGACTATGATTGGACACTCGGTACGTCACGCGTTTCCTAGGTTAAGCAGTTAAAACAAGTTATAACTAAAACAAGGAAATATGCAACAAGACTGTAAAGTTGGCAAGGTATACTTGTCCTCTGATATATAACTAAGCCAAGGGATATTTAGCAAAAACTGCAAGTTTTGGCGAGGTACACTTGCCTGTGGTTCCGGCTATGTTTGCGGTTCTGACTTCGGTTGGATTTGCAGGCGGTACTCCGGTTGCTGAAACAAACATCACCATCAGATCCAAAAAATATCAATCAGCTAGAAACGCCTGTCCTTGGGTCCAATTTGGAGACAAGGGCAGAAACGGCAGTTTCGGGTCAAAACGGGGTCCACATGCGGGCCCGCTTTGCACCGAAAAATGCGTCAGGGTCAAAGGTCTCCAAATTCACCAAACTTAGTGTCCACAGGTCAAAAACGCTGATACGAACCCAACGGAACTTTCAGAATTGAATTCCGATGAGCCGATCACAAAATCGCCCGTCGAGCGGGGCCTGTGGGGCCCACAACACGCGATTTCGTCAACGTTCTCAGAATCGAACCAAACTTGACCCACAGGACCAGCGTATCGCTACGAGTCCGATGGCGCAAGTTTCGTCTCGATCCGACGTGTGTACACAAAGTTAGGGCACATTCCAGAAAGTACGGATACGGGGCGATGTCCGCGGATACGCGTTGATTTCGGTGTGCACGCACACCTGAATCAGCTTCCGCAAAATCCCACACGTCCGTATCGACGAGGCGCTCGTGTCTGTGAGGACCGCGCGCGACCAAGTCGTCCCATTTGGCGGGGCGTACTCAGTTCCGGGGTAAAACAGGGTTTGGTTTTTCCTGTTTTTGGATCGCGGTGTGCGATCACCACAGGACGCGATGCCCCGAACGGTTTATCCGAGCACCGAGAGGGTCATACAGGCTTCGCAACGCAATTTGCGGAAACAAAAATGGAGCTACGAGCAAAAAGTTACGCGTACCTGAAGGGGACCCGAAAACCGGGGTCAAATTGTGTCCGACACGACACAGGACACGTGTCCTGTGTCGGACACAGGGGAATTGGGGCTTAGGGTTAGGGTTTGGGTACGCGGCCGAGCTCCGGCGGAGGGCGGCTGGGGGAGGCCGGCCGGGGACAGCGCGGTGCGGCGCTGCCGGCGCGGGGAGGCGCGGGGCGGTCGGAGCGCTGCCGGCGCTGCTGCTGCTCGCGGGGGAGGCCGGAGCTGCTGGTGCTGTCGGCTTGCCGGAGGGCGGAGGCGGAGGAGGGAGCTGCGGCGGGGCTGCAGCAGGCGACGCCGGGGCGGAGCGGCGCTGGGGGGGAGGAGCGGTGGCTAGGGTGAGGGGATTCGAGGGGGCGGCCGGAGTTATATAGGGGAGGGAGAGGGAGGAGTGGCGGTCGAGGGGCCGGGGAAAGCGGAGGAGCTCCGGGCGAGGCGGGCGACGTGGCCGCGGGGCTCGCGGCGACGTGCGGAGCGGGCGGCCGGCGGATGCGGCGGCAGAAGCGGGCCGGCGGAGCGGTTCGTGCGGGGGAGAGGGGCTGGGTCACTGGCGGGTCGCGGGTGCGGGTCGGGCGGCGGAGGATCCGACCCGACCCGCTGGGCAGGGTCTGGGCCGGGCGGGGCTGGGCCCGGTTTCGGCCCAATGGGCAGGGCCGGGCTCGGGTTTAAAAATAAAATAAATAATAATAATAATAATAATAAAATCAGTAATTAATTAATAATTAATTAAATAAATAAATAAATACTTTTTAGGCATTTAAAAATAGGTCCGGGGCCCGATAAATTCCAGAAAAATTGTCCTAAGTCCAGTTTTTCATTTTACATCCAAAAATATTATTTTTATAATATTTTAATATTGTTTAATGTTAATTAAAAATCATTGAATAATTAAAACCCTGTTTTTAAATTACAGAAAATTCCCAGAAAATTCCAGAAAATTGTGAAAAATCCAGTTTTTAAAATTTTGAAAAATCAGGGGATTCACAATCTACCCCCCTTAAGAGGATTGCGTCCTCGCAATCAAAGAATAACCGGTCAACAGAGATGATGCGGTCGCAACATCGTTTAAAAATACATCACAAGATACTTAGGGAAGTACCGTTTCCCTAAAAATGAAAGTTCTGCACTTTCCAGAGAAAATCTAGTTAAAGCAAGAATATTACAACTTTTATGAAAACCAGGTTGTTATTAACAAGTTACCATTTACTAGGTTGGGGCTGAGGTCACGAACCAAGAGGCACGAGCTACAACAAGACTAGAAACGAATAACTATAAATCACTTACGCGCATTGGCTACTCCACGAGTCGGCGCGTTCTCCACGGTCTTCGCTGAAGCTTGTCCGTGTCCTTGCAGTTGTTTCTTCCGCTGCTGTTGAGTCTGCCGGAAGAGTGTTGCCTGGGTTACCAAAGGTGGCCTCGGTATTGGTGAAGCTTGCAATGCTGGAGAGGCTGACCGTGGTGCTGGTAACACTTGCTGGTTACCTGTTGGTACCCTGTCCCGATGCTCAGGGCATTCCTTCAATAAATGTTGATTGGATCCGCAGACTATACATAATCTCTTCTTTCTTCTGCATTCGTCCTCGGTGTGGCCTCGCTTGCGACAATATGGACAGACAGGTATTGCTGGTGGAGATGCTTCTAGTGGCTGGTGTATGTGAGACTTCCTTGCGATTTCTGCCTGTGGTACTACAGCTGGGGCTGATGAGGCGGGTTGAAGATTCGTCACTGCTTTCTCCCGATGCTGAGGACAATCCTTGGCCAAGTGTTCATTGGTTCCGCAAATCAGGCATAATCCCAACTTACGTCTGCACCCGCTCTCAATGTGGCCTACCTTGCCACAGTAGTGACAAGTAGGAAGGAATGAGGCTCCTGATGCTGTTCTGGGTAGTGGATGTATCTGTGGTCGCTTTGCAGCTCTTTCTTGTTGTGATTGGTCCGGTGCTGACGCATACGGCCGCTTTTGGCTGGACTCGATCCTTGTGGTGCACTCCACGGGTCTTGCTGCAGTAAGGACATCCTCGTCGAAGGCGGTTGCATTTGAACTGTTTGGCCTC
Organism: Iris macrosiphon; assembly: GCA_036927795.1. Classification (NCBI taxonomy): domain Eukaryota; kingdom Viridiplantae; phylum Streptophyta; class Magnoliopsida; order Asparagales; family Iridaceae; genus Iris; species Iris macrosiphon. Next base: position 43,824,070 of record JAYESA010000015.1, read on the forward strand.
AGTGACTCCGAGCTAGTTCTATCGATGGAGTTCTCCGATTGGTTTTGTTGAGCTTCTTGTTGCACCCTCTGATAGGCTTGCATCATTATATAGAACATGCGAAACATCTGCTGTTCGTCCATAGGCGGTCCCAGTGGGAAGGAAGGCATCGGTGGAGTAGGCTGCGTTGAGGGTAGAACGCTATCTTGATGGATTATTGAGGCAGGCTGACTTGCTTGACTGCCTTGTGATGATTGGCCTTCACCGACTGGTATCACATCGTCTTCTTGGGTAACCACAACGGGTTGTGGTGTTTCTTCATGAGCCTCGTTGCTGGCTTGTGGGTTCATTTCCCTGTATCAAATACAAACGATAAGAGGCGCACAGGAATCAAGGCTGGATGCAAGCCAATAAATTAATTCGAATAGATATCAAGAACGATTCAAGCAAGTGGATGAGAACCTAAAACTTATCCTAGCTTTATTGCAGGCCTGTTCGGTCCCTGAGTTGAAACCGAACAAATTAGTCGTAGACCTGCATGGGCCACCACAAAAACTATGTCACGCCCCAGTCCCAAAAATGACGAGGGACTAGAGAAGCGTGGCAATGGCCAGCAGCACGCACCGATGGACAACCCAATTTAATGGATCCATCAGGGCATGCTTAAGCTGTAGTCTAGCAATTTATAGAGCAAATAATAAAGGTCACAGACTAATCTATCTCATCCACAACAGATAACCACAAAATAGATGCCAGAAATGATGCAATGGAAATAAATATGCAATATCAAATAAGGTTAGCTCGGGAAACAAATTCGAGAATTATTCTGTTACATTTAATGCAAATAGACAGGAAATAAATGAACTGGAAATAGAAACAGAAACGGAAATAACTGACTATATACAGCCAATGCTCAGGAGAAGTCCTCTGGTGCTGACTCGTCCTCAGGTCCTGGTACAGCTCCTGGAAGTGCTCCTGTTCGGTGTATCTCTGGATGGATCTTTTCGGCTATACTTGGGGACATAGTCCATTCCAGGTCCCCAGGGGACATAACAAGGTACAGAAAATACAAGCCAAAACATAAGCAGTGCAAAAATAAAGGAGACAGCAGGGTGAACTATGTAACCAGCTAAGTGATAAATGCAAGTTGAGAGCATCACTAGAACTCAGGCTGAGACCGCTACAAGCTCTGTGTCGGGGAGCCGGTAGCAGTAATAACACGTAAAGGGTCTAGCTCTGCTGGAGAGTCTACGACCTCACACTAATAATATATATATATGAAAACAGCCTGTAGCCTGTGTGACTCTCCCCACCCAATGTAATCCACGTCTCATGTCCATGACACGCAAGATCATAACTAATGCAGCAGTCATATAATGTCTAGGAATAAACTGTCCATGTCATACCTGTATCCTATGCAGAATCATCGTGAATATCTCAAGAAGATTCTGTCCATGATAGTGTCAAGTGTCCTGGGTTTTGTTGTACTTGATAGGACAAGTACCAAGAGTAAGGGTATCGAATATCCATCTCTAAATGACGTACCCAACACCGCGTACGGTGTTGGCACCCGACTATGATCGGACACTCGGTACGTCACGCGTTTCCTAGGTTAAGCAGTTAAAACAAGTTATAACTAAAACAAGGAAATATGCAACAAGACTGTAAAGTTGGCAAGGTATACTTGCCCTCTGATATATAACTAAGCCAAGGGATATTTAGCAAAAACTGCAAGTTTTGGCGAGGTACACTTGCCTGTGGTTCCGGCTATGTTTGCGGTTCTGACTTCGGTTGGATTTGCAGGCGGTACTCCGGTTGCTGAAACAAACATCACCATCAGATCCAAAAAATATCAATCAGCTAGAAACGCCTGTCCTTGGGTCCAATTTGGAGACAAGGGCAGAAACGGCAGTTTCGGGTCAAAACGGGGTCCACATGCGGGCCCGCTTTGCACCGAAAAATGTGTCAGGGTCAAAGGTCTCCAAATTCACCAAACTTAGTGTCCACAGGTCAAAAATGCTGATACGAACCCAACGGAACTTTCAGAATTGAATTCCGATGAGCCGATCACAAAATCGCCCGTCGAGCGGGGCCTGTGGGGCCCACGACACGCGATTTCGTCAACGTTCTCAGAATCGAACCAAACTTGACCCACAGGACCAGCGTATCGCTACGAGTCCGATGGCGCAAGTTTCGTCTCGATCCGATGTGTGTACACAAAGTTAGGGCGTGTTCTAGAAAGTACGGATACGGGGCGATGTCCGCGGATACGCGTTGATTCCGGTGTGCACGCACACCCGAATCAGCTTCCGCGAAATCCCACACGTCCGTATCGACGAGGCGCTCGTGTCTGTGAAGACCGCGCGCAACCAAGTCGTCCCGTTTGGCGGGGCGTACTCAGTTCCGGGGTGAAACAGGGTCTAATTTTTCCTGTTTTTGGATCGCGGTGTGCGATCACCACAGGACGCGATGCCCCGAACGGTTTGTCCGGGCACCGAGAGGGTCATACAGGCTTCGTAACGCAATTTGCGGAAACAAAAACGGAGCTACGAGCAAAAAGTTACGCGTACCTGAAGGGGACCCGAAAACCGGGGTCAAATTGTGTCCGATACGACATAGGACACGTGTCCTGTGTCGGACACAGGGGAATTGGGGCTTAGGGTTAGGGTTTGGGTACGCGGCCGAGCTCCGGCGGAGGGCGGCTGGGGGAGGCCGGCCGGGGACAGCGCGGTGCGGCGCTGCCGGCGCGGGGAGGCGCGGGGCGGCCGGAGCGCTGCCGGCGCTGCTGCTGCTCGCGGGGGAGGCCGGAGCTGCGGGTGCTGTCGGGTTGCCAGAGGGCGGAGGCGGAGGAGGGAGCTGCGGCGGGGCTGCAACGGGCGGCGCCGGGCCGGAGCGGCGCTGGGGCGGAGGAGCGGTGGCTAGGGTGAGGGGATTCGATGGGGCGGCCGGAGTTATATAGGGGAGGGAGAGGGAGGAGTGGCGGTCGAGGGGCCGGGGAAGGCGGAGGAGCTCCGGGCGAGGCGGGCGACGTGGCCGCGGGGCTCGCGGCGACGTGCGGAGCGGGCGGCCGGCGGATGCGGCGGCAGAAGCGGGCCGGCGGAGCGGTTCGCGCGGGGGAGAGGGGCTGGGTCACTGGCGGGTCGCAGGTGCGGGTCGGGCGGCGGAGGATCCGACCCGACCCGCTGGGCAGGGTCTGGGCCGGACGGGGCTGGGCCCGGTTTCGGCCCAATGGGCCGGGCCGGGCTCGGGTTTAAAAATAAAATAAAAAATAATAATAATAATAATAAAATCAGTAATTAATTAATAATTAATTAATTAAATAAATAAATACTTTTTAGGTATTTAAAAATAGGTCCGGGGCCCGATAAATTCCAGAAAAATTGCCCTAAGTCCAGTTTTTCATTTTACATCCAAAAATATTATTTTAATATTATTTTAATATTGTTTAATGTCAATTAAAAATCATTGAATAATTAAAACCCTGTTTTTAAATTACAGAAAATTCCCAGAAAATTCCAGAAAATTGTGAAAAATCCAGTTTTTAAAATTTTGAAAAATCAGGGGGTTTACAGTTCCAACATCGAGCCATAGATGACTATAGTCTCCGCTTCTATTATGATTGTGTAGAAGGGATGGTACGTTATTTTTATATGAAAATGTCTATCTCCTTAGTACTTATTTATGTCCTCTATTGTGTATTTCAGCTTCCAGATTTATATACCGCATACCAAAATCAGCCAGTGGGGGACCCGTTGCGCACAGTGGTTGACAAATTTTTGGTTGCTATGCAACGAGGACCGACTCCTCCGAACCCTCCTTTATGTATTCCAGGAGATTATCCTCAGGGTTTTGTTGCACAACGACAAGCACGTCCCCCTAGGAAGTATACCACAGTTTGGTATCAAGATGATGGTCTGCCACTGCAAGATGACAATGTCCATTCTCAGGCGACGGCCGGTGCGAGCACTTCTCAGTGCGATGGTGCGGGCACTTCTTAGTGGGCTAGTGTGGGCACTTCCATTGGCCTGACTGGGGTACTTCTCAGGCGACGGTCGGTGCGAGCACTACTTAGTGGGATGGTGCGGACACTTCTCAGTGGGCTGGTGCGGATACTTCTCATTGGCCTGAGTGGAGCACTTCTCAGGCGACGGCCGGTGCGGGCACTTCTCAGTGGGATAGCCTATTAGCTCCCGGCGTTACCACCTATTCGCATATCTTGACAACTCCATCAGCACCGATGCCATCTCAAATGGAGGACAGTCAAGGAGGTGGTGATGATGTGGCCCTAGAGAATACACAAGAAAAGAGGGACCGACTCAATCTCAGAGAGATTAATCGTCCGAACTATCAAAAATTAGCCAAGAGAGATCGATGAAATTGTTATATCAATACGAACTTTATTTGAATGTAACTTTGTTCTATTTCAATAAAATTACATATTGTTCTCATAAAATAAAACTATTTGAAACTATCGACAATGCCTTTATTCTCTTGAGAAATGAATAGCAGAAGGAAGAAATTTATAGAAATGAAAAAAATTTAACCGTTGTAAAAATTTATACGTTAAAATATGAACGTTACTATGACAGAGTTGCTATTAACATATTTGTAACTATGACAGAGTGAGTACTATTAACATACCTATAAAATAAGCCAAACAAAAAAACCACAAAGAAAAAAAAACCAAAAAAATAAACCCCTAAAAAAATAACCCAAAAAACCAAAAATAAAACCAAAACTAATAAACCCTAAAAAAAAACCCAAAAAAACCAAAAAAAATAAACCAACTTTTCCCTATTTTCGCCAACAAAGCCAGCTCCGTTGGCGAAAATTTGAATTTTTTTTTTTTAATATAGGTCGAATTTGCGCCAACTCGGTTGGCGAAAATGCAGTTTTTCAAATTTTTTGTCAACCCGGCTGGCGATTCCTGTCGTCATTTATAAATCAGAAAATTTATTGTAGCGAAATAATTTTATATTAAATTCATGCAAACGAAATAAGTTTGTAAAATTTTGAAAAAAAGACAGAGTCCGCCAACAGTGTTGGCGGATAACACAACTGATGTACACGTAGGCAAAAAAAAAAAATTAAAGTTGGGCCCACAAGCCAATTTCCGCCAACACTGTTGGCTGAAATTGGGGGGGGAGGGCAATTTCAGCCAACACAATTGGCGAAAATTGGGTGTGGGGCCCACGGGTTCATTTGATTGGTTCGGTTCGGTTTGTTTGGTTGGATTGGGTTCTTTGGTTGGTTTGTGTTTAATTATTTATGTTTTTGTTTTATTTATTTAGTTTTGTTTTGTAATTAGATTTAAGAAATTTATTTTAATGAAATAAAATTAAAATAAATTAATTGTAAAGAAAAATTTAGAAATATTTTTTTCGGAAATTTGTTTCCAGAGCATCAAAATTTGTATAAATTCTATCTAAAGTATAAAAGTTTAAAAAATTACGAAAAAATATCAATTGGACGTTTATATTTTTTAATATTATATTTATATCGTTATTTTTTTTGTCGTTAATAGACGTTAAAATAATAATAATAATAATAATCTGCCGTAAGAATATTACGTCTGCCGTCGAGCAGACTTCGAGCGGCCATAACTATTTGTTTTAAAATCGTTTTTCGTTAAACAATAAGTCGATTTGTATGTTTTCGACGAGAGTAACACAAATCGTGTAGAAAGAAAAAAATTTATCCGAAGCAAGACGCACATGTTACAAGCAAAAATATAAAATTTAAAACTTTAAAGTATCATAACTTTTGACTGAGAGATCGAAACAAGCTCCAGTTTATGCCAAAATGACCATATCGAAAAGTACTACGGGGTAAAATTTTTACCATTCTACGGACTTTGAAAGTTTTCAGAATCGCAAAAAAATGATGTTTCGACCTCCAAATTTTACTTCCGGTCATTTTTTTCGAATATTTAAAATTTACTCTAGCAAAATTAATTTATATTGGGTGTGGGGCCCACGGATTTAAAACGATGTTTCGACCTCCAAAAAAATTAGTAAAAAATTTAAATTAATTGTTTTAAATCCGTGAGGCAAAAATAGTGAACATAAAGCATGTGAGAAAAAAATATTTCTAAATATTTCTTTACAATTAATTTATTTTAATTTTATTTCGTTAAAATATATTTTCTTAAATAAAATTCCAAAACTAAACTAAATAAAAAAAAACTAAAACATAACTAATTAAAACAAAATAATAAAATAACCAAACAAACCAAACCAACCAAACAACACCCAACCACCCAAACCAACCTGCGGGCCCCACAAGGCAAATTTTCGCCAACAGTATTTTGCCTAGTGGGGTCCACTTTTGACCTTTTTGCCTACGTGTTCATTTTTGTTTTTGTTTTTCGCCAATACTGTTGGCGGACTCTGTCTCTATTTCAAAATTATCCAAACTTGTTTCGTCTGCATGAATTTAATATAAATTTATTTCGCTACAGTAAATTTTATGTTTATAAATTTATCAAACTTCTATCGTTGTATTTAATTATTATAAAATTTTTATCGGTACAGTAAATTTTTTGCTCAATATTAAGACATCTAAGTTGTATGTAAATACTCCACTAACTATTTTTTTTAAAAATAATTAATTATTTAACTATATAATATTATTTATTTATAACTAAACAATTATAACTCAAGTGGTTAAGGTGAGAGATATTTTTCTTTATTATTTGAGTTCGATTTCTAGAAAGGACAATATTTATAATAATTTTATATTTAATTTTTTAATAATTTTTTTATGCACGTGCAATGCACATACACGTTACTAGTATAAATAATATTAGTGGAATTTAATATTAGTGCAATTTTGACAATTGTTTAAGGAATATGTAGAAACAAATATGGAGTTCAAAAATCGAAGAGGGATCTAAACAGAAGAAGAGTAGTTAGTGAGAGTGTTTAAAAAACTGGACCGACCGGTCGGTTCAATCGATTGACCCATGAATGGGTCATTTTTTCGGTCTGGTTCAGTGTTGACACACTGTATTTCAAAATTTTATTTTGAATGAATATTTTTGTAAAAATCAGTGTACATAAGAAATTAAAGTTGGACCATTTAGGCTAACCCAGTGGTTGAACCACTCGTTGAACTCATGGTGTGTAATGGGCCGGGCCGGCCTGTGGTTTGAGCTGAGTGGATTTGATCGGTTTTGGGCCGGGGGGCTTGGTTTTATATTCTTATTTCTAGGCCGCCCGACCCTCATCCTCTTCCGGGATAGCTTCGGGCCGGGCCTGACCCGAGGGCCAGGAATTTAAAAAAAAACTAATAGATTTTATTAAATTTATACCTCATTTATGTGTGCCTAAAACAAAAAATGAGTTGGAATGAATGGTTAGAATAAAAAACTTAAAGTGATGACTTGTTAACATGGGTCATGAGTTCGAATCCCTCCCTCTACATTAGGGTGAGTTTTCGGTTTATTCGGTTTTAACCGAACCAAAATAGTCAAAATCGAATAAACCGAAATTCTAAAAATCCAAAATCGAAACCGAACCGAAATTAGTCAAAATTGAAACCTAACCGAATAAAGATTCAGTTTATTTGATTTGTTCGGTTGGGCTATGACTATTGTTAAATGCGTAGGGTCCAAAGTTGAAATCGTGATTAAATGATATTAAACATTATAATTTGTATATATACATTTGTTGTATTTACGTTCAAAGTTAGACTAATTGTTAAATTATCAAAGTTTGACTTTAAAACACAAACATAGAATTGTTGCTTTCAAATATTCACATTTTTATTACAACATATGTATAAAATTGAGGGTATTTATATAATTGTATAACTCTTATTCGGTTTTGGACTGAAACCGAAACCTAAAATCGAAACTGAAACCGAATAATCGATTCGGTTCGGTTTGAAAAAAGTTCGGTTCAATTTTGGGTTAGTTCAATTTTTGGTCCAAAATCCAATAATGCTCACCCTACACTCCATTTGCAAATTCTATTTTTTATGTATATAATTTGAACCGGAGACTAGGTTCATCCGGATCTAAACCGGGTCAAAAAACTGGCCGGTCCGGACCGGGTCAATCGGGTTTAACCGGTTCTTGAACCGGACCTGGCTAGGCTGAGCTTACGGGCCAAAAATTAGGACCTAGCCCGGACCCGATATATAGGTGGGCCGAGTTGAACTGGTCCGTGATCCGGGCCAGCCTAGACTGACGTTAACCGAGCCAGGCCTGAGCCAAATTTTGTACCGTCCGCGCCCCCCCTGTAAACCCCCTGATTCTTTCAAGATTTTCAAACTGGATATTTCGAAACTTTCTGGGATTTTTCAGGAATTTTGCTAATTAAAAACAAGGTAATTTTGGCATTAAATAAAATTAAATATTTTTAAAATATATTAAAATATTATGAAAATAATATTTTATGGTGTAGAATTAAAAACCGGACTTAGGGTAATTTTTCTGGAATTTATTGGGCCCCGGATCTAATATAAAACACCTAAAAATATTTATTTATTTAACTATTTAATTATTTATTTATTTAGTTAATTATTAATCCTAAAATCTAACCCGAGCCCGGCCCAATTGGGCCCAGCCCAGAACCCAGCCCACCTTGACTATCGGGTCTGGTCGGGTCCGCCCGACCGAACCCGACCCGCTAGCGACCCGCCCGGACCCGCCAGCACCCTTCTCCCCCACGACCCCGTCCCCCGCTTTTCCCGGCGACGGCTCCGGCCACGTCGTCGGAGCCCGCGTCAGCCCCCGCGCCCTGCGCGGCACGATCCCCCTCGATCCGCCATCTCGGCCAGCCCCCTCCTCGGCTCCCCTATTTAAACCCCCTCTCCTCTTCACCTCCTCCTCCCACACACCGGAACCCTCGCCAGCGCCACCGTCCCGCTCCGCCCGAGACCCGCCGCCCTCCTCCGAGCCCTCGCCGAGCGACACCGGACCTCTCCTCCCCCTTTCCTCCTCTTTCCCCGATCCAGCACCCAGCCGCAGCCTCCCCGCTGCCCTCTTTCCTCCGCCGTCCCACCGCCCAGTGCCGGCCTAGAGCCGCCAGAGCTCCGCTCTGCCTCCGCCAGAGCTCCGCTCTGCCTCCGCCAGGGTGCTGTCCACCTCCGGCGAAGCTCCGGTAAAGTCCCGGCGTCACCATTCAGCCGTCGACCGTGTCCTAGCCTGGACACAGTATCCAGAACACGTATTCCTTGTGTCGTGTCATCTCGAACACGAAGACGTCAGTTTTGGGAGCCCTGTTCAGGTACTCGTAACTTTCTGCTCGTAACCCCGTTTTTAATTCCGTCAATTGCAACGCGTAGCCTGCATGACCCTCTCGGTGCCCGGGCAAACCGCTCGGTGCATCGAGTCCTGTGGTGATCGCGAACCGCGATCCAAAAACAGAAAAAATAATGCCCCGTATCCGACTTTTCTGAATCGAGCCCTAACTTTGTGTTACACACGTCGGATCGAAACGGAACTTGTGCCATCGGACTCGTAGCAATACGCTGGTCCTGTGACCCAAGTTTGGTTCGATTCCGAGAACGTTGACGAAATCGCGTGTCGTGGGCCCCATAGGCCCCACTCGACGGGCAATTTTGTGATCGGCTCATCGGAATCCAATTCTGGAAGTTCCGTTGGGTTCGTATCATCGTTCCTGACCTGTTGACACTAAGTTTGGTGAAATTAGAGACCTTTGACCCTGACACGTTTTTCGGTGCAAAGCGGGCCCATATGTGGACCCCGTTTTGACCCAAAATTACCGTTTTTGCCCTTGTCTCCAAATTGGACTCAAGGACAGGCATTTCTAGTTATTTGATATCTTCTGAGCATGATGGTAATGATTATTTCAGCATCCGGAGACATATCTGGAAATTTCTCGAGGACAGAACCGTAGTTGGGATCCAAACATCAGGCAAGTACCTGCACTTCAAGTTTATTCTTTATATTATGATAATTAGTTTCTTGCTCTACTAGCACCATTGGATGATTACACTTAGTGTTAGAATTTTGGATTTCATGTCTCGATTTTCGTGTCGGGAGGGAGAATACTAGGAGGCATGTAGTTTACCCTTTCCCTCATGTCCTGACTGCTAGCTGTTGAGTACGCGACTGTACCATCAGCCAGATACTCGATTATTCCTGACTGCTAGCCATCTATGACGTGCCTGATTAGTCTTATAACCCCCTACATGCCAACTATGTATTCTAAATACACAATTTCACACACATAGTTTCTTTGTCTTGTTGCAGTTCCATTTTCTTGTCTCATTATCTCCTTGTTTTACTCATATCCCTGATTTCTAGCAATTAACCCTTAGTTAATTTTACTACTTATTATGTATAATTTTATCGTGATACTTAGTCAGTTTTTACTACTTGTCATAATTATTTAGTGTAAGCTTTGTTGTGTATTGGTACTTTGCTCCTTTCCTGACTGGATCCGTTGACATTTAGGCAATGATGAAGACTATGCCCCCACCTTTTATGGCCCATATGACGTAGCAGATGATACTATTGAGGAGCCGGTTCCTACTCAGGAGATTACTTTTGAGGAGTAGTTAGCCAGTTAGTTAGTATTTTTCTTTCAGCATAGTACTCGGGTTTGTCCCCGATTTATCTTCTGGTTCTGTATTAAACTGTGAATTTGGATGTCATAAAATTTGTCTTATGAAATCTTAGCATTCCTATTTCCTGTTATTATCCTTGCCTATTTATTCTTGTGAATGAGCTAGATTTAAATTATATGTGAATATGATCTAGACAGCGTACTACCGTCGATACTCCGGCGTAGGCTGGACGTACTCACGAACCGGTGCCCGATTTATCTGGGTGCGGGTCGTGACACGTTTTTATGGTGGCCCATGCAAGTCAGAATCCTTAAATAGTGTAATATCCTAGGACAGAGTATGAAATAAGATTGAGGATTTTAGGAAAAAGCTCATTCACAGAATAGGATCTTTTATTTCAAACCTTGACATCATTCCTAGTAAATTTTCCTATCGTCCTTGATTTTCAAGTAATCTATTCTAATCCTATCCCTTAACCTTTCAGAATGGTTCAGACAAGGAATACCGTAGGAGGCACATCCGAACCCGTCGAACAGACTGTGCCTGAAACCCTTGCGCTCCCTCCGCCTCCAACTACTCCGACAGTTACTATAGATGGTACACAGCTACTCGGAGTATTCCAGGGTCTTATAGAATCCCAGAAGGAACAGACTGCCCTGCTACGAACTAGCCTTTCAGATGCTCTTCGATCCCAGGAGGCACCACAAAAGAGGCCAGAAAGTGCCAAGGACTTCAAGAACCTTGGACCCTTGGAATTCTATGGGACTGAAGGTATTCTCTATGCCGATGAATGGATAGAGAATGTGGAGCGACTCCTGAAAACTGCTCGGGTCCCTGATGATCTTAAGGTAGAATCTGCAAGCCTGCAACTATTCGACATAGCTCAGACTTGGTTTAGAGATGAACCTCAATTATCTGCTCCTGAGCTCACTTGGGAGGATTTCAAGAGGCTGTTCAAGAAGAAGTTCTATCCCGAAGTGGCTCGAGAAGCTCTCGAAAGTCAATTCGAGAGGCTGGAACAAGGAAATCTTTCTGTTGATGAGTACACTGCTGAATTTAGCAGACTGAGCCACTTTGCAGAATATATGGTCCGTACCCCTGAAGATAGAGCCCGTAGATTTAAGAAGGGGTTGTCTTCTGATATTCGCCTTGCTGTCACCACTAGTCGAGCTCGTACATACAAAGAAATCTTGGGCGTGGCACAAGGTGTTGAAAGAGACATGGGACCTAGACTAAAGCGGGAAAGAGATGCTGGAAGTATGGGACCCCACAAACGCCCATTCCAACCACAACTACAGCAGAGGGCCCCGCAACAAACCCAGCGTCGTCTCCCTCGAGCCACAGCACCCCAACACCAAACTCAAGGACAGAACCAACAAGCTCTCACTTGTGACTTTTGTCAAAAACAAGGTCACATTTGGCAAGTTTGTAGAAAGAGGCTAGGTGCCTGTCTATATTGTGGATCAGCAGCACATCAAATGAAGGACTGTCCTGCTGCTCAAGGACGCACAGCTGCACAAAAAGTTCCAGTTCAGGCCAGGCCCCCAGCAGCGCAGCAGAGAGGACCCCCACTCCCAACTCAACAACAACGCTTTGCTCAGCACCAGCATCAGCAACAGAGGGGTGCACCTCAACCGGCCGTGCTTTTACAATGACTCTGGAGAAAGCTGAAGCCACAGCAGAAGTGATAACAGGTTCCGTACTTATAAATTCAGTACCAGCCATTACTTTATTTGATTCTGGAGCGTCACATTCATTCATGTCCGTAGATTTTCTTATGAAGCATAGCTTAGTCACAGAACCTCTTAGAAATTGTTATAAGATTATTACCGGTGGAGGAATTATCCCGGTTAGTGATGCATGTAACAATTATCCTATTACACTATGTGGGAGGGAATTATATGCTAGGCTACTCGTAATGCCAATTCCCAGTTTCGACATTATCCTGGGTATGGATTGGTTGAGTCAACATCATACTACTATAGATTGTCACAGGGGCATCGTCATCTTTAGGCCCCCTGACAAGCCAGAATTTGAATTCGCTAGAGGTTCTAGAGAATTGGGTAGTAACCAAATTTGTGGAGCCCTAGTACCAGAAGAATTGCCACTACCTATCATTTCTGAATATCTTGATGTCTTCCCTGAAGATCTTCCAGGATTACCCCCTGTCACTACCCAATTCTAGAAAATAGGGTATTATTTTTTTTTATTTGATAAATAGTGGTTTGTATTTAATTAATTATATTTATATTTATTTAGTGCTTATTTTATTTTTTTAATGATTGTTTTAGGGTTTTGGCTAGCCTGGACCCATGTCAGACCCTAGAGGACCCATGTCCGACCCAGCCCACACCCTTGTGAGGATTATTTTGGGGCTTAGATTTATTATTTTATTTTTAGGAGGTTAGTTGGAGAGATTTGGAGTTAGTTTGAGTGTTTTTAGACCCCGAAATCCAAAACCGAGTTTCGGGAGGGCATTTTGGTCATTTGGACTTGTGTAAACCCTTTTATATTTGCTTTGGCCGGCCCCTACTTAACCCACCCGTGAGAAATCCAGCAGCTCAGCCCCCTCTCTCTTCATTCTACTTCTTCTTCTTCATTTCTTCTTCTCCACTTCTTCTTCCTTCTTCCTTCTTCTCCAAAGTAAGTCTCTTCTTCCACTTTTCTTTCTTCCTTCTTCCATTCCTTCTTCCTTAAGCTAACCCTAACCTTGCATTTTTCCTAACCTAGGTGTGAGGAGCTTAGATCTAGTGTGGGAGCTAGAATTGGTGGCTTGGAGCTTGAGGGAGGTGATTTGGAGTAGATCGGAGACCTTGGTCTTGGGATTCCAACTTCCAAGAGGTAAAACCTAACTTTTCCCTTGCTAATTATTTTTATGTAGAGTAATTAGTATTGTAGAACCTTCCTAGACCCTAAGCCTACCCGTAGGAGGAAGTTGGAACTAGTTTGGTTGAGTGTAGAGACTTTGACATTAGGTTTTGTGTCGAATTCGGGTGGAATCCAAATTTGGCCCAATTTTGGGTGATGTCCTAGGTTAGATGGACCTAAGTAGACGTTGTCGGGTGTCTAGAGGGTGAGTGCGTGTCTCCGTTTGGACACGGGAAGCCGCATCGCGGAGAAACGGGCATTTTGGGCAAAATTGGGGCTTTTCGTCGTCGCCGATTCTAAGTGCGTGTGCGTTTCCACCACGGACCTAGAATCGATGCGGGAGTACATTTTCTAGGATCTAGACATCGTGTAGAGCGCGTGGGTAAATTTTGGGTCGATTCCGAGTTCGTTTGGTGTACGTTTCAGGAGGTTTTCCGAGCCGCGCAACACGTGTTCGTCGAAATGACCGAACGGCCATTTCGACTTGGTTTCCTCGTTTCGGCTTTGTGCGCGCGTTGGGTTAGTATCGGGGAGTGTGTGCTAGAGTTTTCGAGCTATATTATATATATTTTAGGGTGTCTGTGAGTGTCGGGGTCGTTGGGCGTGAGTGGGGCGCGTGGGTTGAGTGTTGTGTGCGTGGTTGTGTTTGTGTATATGTGTCCATATATATATATATATATATATATGTATATATTTATTTGTATGATTGTTTATGTATATATATTTATATATGTATGTGTGTGTATTTAGATCTACGTGCTTGTGTATGTATGTGTCTATGTATATAAATATGAATGTATATGTGTAAGTGTGCTTTTGTGTGTATATGTATATATATATATATATATATTTATGTGTGGATATATATATATTTATAGTTGAGAGTGTGTGTAGATATATATATATATATATATGTAGATTGAGTGTATATATATATATATATATAGCTATGTACATTTTTGTGTGTGTGTGTGTTGATAGTGTTGTGAGTGTGTGTGTGTGCGTTAGTGTGTGAGTGTGCTAGTGTGTGTGTTAGAGTGTAGATATAAGTGTGTGTATATATATAGATATCTAGTTATATATATATAGATATATATGTATGTATATATATATAGAGTGATATATATATATGTATATATGTATAGGAGTGTGTGTGTGTGTTGTGAGTAGGAGGGGGGGCAGAACTGCACTGCAGCAGCAGCAGTTCAGCTGCAACAGCAGCAGCCTGCTGCTAGGCAAGGGTTGCAGCAGCAGCAATATGCAGAGGCACAGCAGCAGTAGCAGTCCAAGGAGCAGCAGCAGCAGCAATATGAAGCACAGAGCAGCAGCAACAGTCCAGGCAAGAACAGCGGGCAGCAGCAGCATTCGCGAGGTAGCTAGTAGCGAGGGATAGGTATATATATATATATATATATATATGTTGATAGATAGATAGTTAGATGGTTAGATAGAAATATATAGATAGATGGTTAGATAGATACTAGATAAATAGGTAATTAGTTAGATTGTTAAATAGGTAAGATAGATAGTATTATAGATAGATAAGTTATTAGATACATAGATAGATAGATATATCTATGGATAGATAGATAGGTAGATGGATAATAGATACCTATATCTATATGCATAGATATATATATATATATATACCTAGAGATATCTAGATAGTATAGTCATATATATTTATGCGTAGGGTAAGATAATGGGTAATGGGTATATATGTGTGGATATATATGTATATAGGTAGATACCTATTTAGATATATATAAATATGATAGGTATCTATATTACCTAGCCTAGATTAATAACTAGGTGCATAATTAATAGCTAGGTAGCTAGTTAGAGGGTTTTAGAGCGAAACCTCAATACCTTGAGATACCGAGATATCTCGATACCTTGAGATATTCAAGGTATTGAGTTTCGAGCGGGGTATTTGAGCATTAGCCTAGAAAATATCTTGGAATGATTTTTGTATGTTTATATATATATAATTACGCGTGCTAGCCTAGGTTTTAGCGGGTTTAGGTGGGGTGCGTGGCCTAGGGCGAGGTATCGGATACCGAGGGTATCCCGGTATCTCGATTAGGCGAGTTTGTGAGTTTAGTAGCTTAATGAGCTCGGTTTGACCTAGAATTTCAGGGGCACCCTAGTTTGACCTAGCTTTGACCATAATTGTCCCCGTTGACCGTAAAAATCAACGTTTGACCTAGTTTTGACCTAGAGTTGACTTTTTAGACCGCGGGTTGACTTTTTGACCCGAATTTTATCGGTTTGACCCGTTCGACCTAGAATAGCCCTAGAAGCCTGTTTTTAATTATTTTATATCAGTTTAAATGCTTAGAACCCTGTTTAATCCTTGCTTTTCGTATTAGGTCCTTGCGACACCGGTCCGGATCTCGATCCTCATCAGTTGCTCAAGACATCAGGCGAGTACCTACCTCTGATAGTTTCCATTTCATGATAGCGTTTATATCACCTGTTCTAGAACTGTAATACTTGATTCTGACATTGTTACACGAGCTGGTACTAGTGGATCCCGTCATGAGATGCTATCCCCCTTACCGTGTTCAGCGGGTACTCTATCACGTGTATTTCATCATGTGCTTCGGGTATTGATTCTCATGTGCTATCATGTGCTTCTTGTGCTCTCGCCTTCGTGTGCGCGAGCTATTATCATGTACGTAGCGTGTTATGGTTGGATCCAATGGTATTAGTGGGGGAGGGGAGTAGTGAGTTGGTTATGTGATCAAAGCCAAACAGTATTCATATGTATGTCGGTTATGCAACTCACGCATAACGGAGTTATCTTAGTATTTTTCATGTGCAACCTAAGCCGATCACATAACGAACTTGTGCTCAAGGCACTTAGCTAGTATTCATGTTTCTCACCTGCAGTTACTTTTCTAGTACTTGTATTGTTCTCCAGTTTATATTGCAGCTACTTATTGTGCTCCAGCATATATTTATTTCCTGTGCATCTTGATTACTTTTCTATTGCTCGTCATATACACCTTACCATGCATTTGGAGTTGCTTTCAGAGTTATGTACTTCGCTCCAGTCCTGACTGGGCATATTTTTTCCAGAGGATCCTGAGGACTATTGCCCTACGTTCTACGGGCCTGGTGTTGACGACTGTTGTGACCCCGTGATCGAGAAGGAGTGCGCCGAGGAGACGCCGATAGCATCCTAGTTAGCTAGGTGGGTTTTCTGGGTTGTTTCCAGTGGTTTGTATTTTGGATGACTGTACTTATTCTTTTGTTGCTTGAGATGTTGTAGCTATTTGTAGACTTGGACTGTATTATTTTGGATTGACTTGCTCTCTTGGTTCTGTTTCTTTGTTTATATCATATCGTGCTTATATCCTTCCTCTAGATTTTGTGATTGAGATCATTGATATATATATATATTGCGTGGTTGCCTCCTTTGGGAGAGGATTATATATATATATTGCGTGGTTTTGCCCTCCTTTTGGAGAGGTCATGCCGGATTTTTCTGTGAGATATAGATAGATATGGTTGACCTAGAACGGACCTTTACAGCGTTCTACCGCCGATTCTGCGGCGTAGGCTGGCGTACCCACGGCTCATGCCCGATTTTCGGGTGCGGGTCGTGACACGTTTTTGGTGGTGGCCCATGCAGGTCTGCTTTTAGGGTTACCTGCAATAGGATATAGGAGATAGGCTGAGAGAGAGTGTGCTCAATCACAACTAGGACCCTTCCTACTTCCTTTTGCTATCTTTAATTTTTCTGAAATTGTTTCTTTTGTAATATTACTGTCCTTCATTGATGTTATCGTTTCATGCACTGTATTGACTTCTTTTGGTCTGTGTTCAGGATGCCTCCGAAGACCAGATCTCAGCGCACCGCCCCAGCAGCTACCACCGAGAGGTCTGCCACCTCTCGACCTGCTCGACGTCCGGCAGCCGCTACCGCTCCACTCGCCACTCCTGCGGTTGAGGGAGCTTCAGTTTCTCTCGGAGATCCCCTTACTCCCATTGATCCGAGAGCCACCCCAGTTGTCCCGGTGGTACCTCCTCCACCATCGCCTGCGCCAGTAGATGCTACGCAGTTATTCGCATTCTTCCGAGAGATGATGGATGCGCAGTACCGCCAGACAGATGTTATGAGGATGGGCATTAAGAATGCTCATCAGGTGGCTATGACAGCTGTCGACAGAGTGGCTCAGATCCAGCCACAACCAGAGCAGGCTCAGTATCCTAGGCCGGGTACTATTATCGATTTTTAGAGGATGCGGCCTAAGGAGTTCCGCGGCACAGAGGGGATCCTGTACGCCGACGACTGGATCGAGCATATAGAGGGCATCTTCAGGCTGGCGATGATCCCAGCCAGCATACAGATAGAGGCAGCGGGCAGCCAGATGTTCGACCTTGCCCTCACTTGGTTCCGCACGGATACGCAGATAGCAGCTCCGGGATTGACTTGGGAGGCTTTTAAGAAGCTTTTCAAGGAGAAGTTCTTCCCGGATGTGGCTCTCAGTGCCTTAGAGAGTCAGTTCGAGGCGCTCGTCCAGGGGAGTATGCTAGTGGACGAGTATGCAGCGGAGTTCTACCGTCTGGGCAGATTTGTTGAGGGGTTGTCTGAGGCAGCGAAGGAGCGGAAGTTCCGCAAGGGCTTGGTCATGGCGGTCAAGTCCTTGACTAGGAGCGACCGTGAGGCGACCTTCGAGCAGATTGTCAGCGACGCACAGAGAGCTGAGGATGACCTAGAGCTGAAGACGAAGAGGAGCATAGATGCTTCAGGAGCAGGTAGCAGTGCAGGCCCAGCCAAGAGGCCATTCCAGCAGACCCAGCAGCACCAGGGTCAGGGTCGGGCGCCCTTCCGGCAGGCGCCCCAGCAGCAGAGGCAGGGTCAGCAGCAGGGCCAGAGGCAGCCCATCGTTTGCCCTTTCTGTAGGAAGCCAGGGCACGGATGGGACATATGCAGAAAGAGGCTGGGCAGATGTTTATTGTGTGGCGCAGCAGATCACCAGCTGAAGGATTGTCCTTCAGCACTTGCCCGTCCAGCTCAGGGCGGAGGAGCCGCTCAGAGGGCACCAGCCAGAGCACCTGCAGCGCAACAGAGAGGACAGCCTTTGCAGACTCAGCAGCAGAGGTTCGCCCAGCACCAGCAGCAGCACCGAGGAGGACAGCAGGGGCGAGCTTTTGCCCTGACAGTGGACGAGGCCGAGCCAGTTGGTGACGTTATCTCAGGTTCTGTTCTCCTTGATTCCATTCCAGCTCTTGCTTTATTTGATTCCGGTGCTTCCCATAGCTTTGTGTCTGTATCTTTTGCTGTTAGACACCATCTTGTTGCTGAACCTTTAGCTAGACTCTGCAAGATCACGGCCGGGGGTGGTATCATCCTAGTCCGTGATGTCTGCAGAGACCGAAGAGTTACCTTGGGAGGCCGGGAGTTGAGTGTGTGCCTACTCGTAATGCCACTTCTGAGCTACGATATTGTACTCGGAATGGATTGGTTGAGTACGCATTGTGCTAGTATAGATTGTCGTGGAGGCAGAGTTTTGTTTAGTCCGCCAGGTGAGCCAGAGTTTCAGTTTGCCAGAGGAGCAGCGGAGCAGACCGAGGGAGTCTTCTGCGGAGCCCTGGTGGTAGAGCCGAGGTTGCTACATCCACTGATAGAGGAGTATATGGATGTCTTTCCGGAGGAGTTGCCAGGGTTACCTCCGGACAGAGATGTGGAGTTCTCTATAGACTTGGTGCCAGGCGCGAAGCCGATATCCCAGCACGTCTATAGAGTCAGCAACAGTGAGCTGGTAGAGTTGAAGAAGCAGGTGGATGAGCTTCAGGACAAGGGATTTATCAGATCTAGTTCTTCTCCGTGGGGTGCTCCGGTACTTTTTGTGCCGAAGAAGGATGGGTCGATACGGATGTGTATCGACTACAGGGCTCTGAACAGCCTCACAATCAAGAACAAGTATCCGCTGTCGCGTATTGATGATCTATTTGACCAGTTGAGCGGAGCGAGGGTGTTTTCCAGGATTGATCTGAGGACAGGCTACCACCAGGTGAAGGTCAGGAAGGAGGATATTCCGAAGACAGCTTTTCGGACCAGATATGGACAGTATGAGTTCTTGGTGATGCCGTTTGGGTTGACTAATGCCCCGGCAGTGTTCATGAATCTGATGAACAAGGTGTTCCATCAGCATCTGGACAGGTTTGTGGTGGTGTTTATAGATGACATCTTGGTGTATTCGAAGACCCCAGAGGAGCACGAGGAGCATCTGAGGATAGTGCTGGAGACTCTCAGGAGGGAGAAGCTTTATGGAAAGCTCTCGAAGTATGAGTTCTTTCTTGACAAGGTTGAATTCCTTGGTCATGTGGTGACTGGAGAGGGTATCTCGGTGGATCCGAGAAAGATCAGGGCAGTAGAGGCATGGAGTGCTCCGAGTTCAGTAGCCGAGGTCAGGAGTTTTCTGGGACTGGCAGGTTACTACAGGAGATTTGTTCAGGATTTTTCCCGGATTGCAGAGCCGTTGTCCAGGCTGACTCGGAAGGACGTGGAGTTTGTTTGGTCAGAGGAGTGCCAGATCGCCTTTGATGAGCTGAAGAGGAGGTTGACGACAGCTCCAGTGTTGACGTTGCCATCAGGTTCTGGAGGTTTCACTATCTATAGTGATGCATCGAGGAAGGGACTAGGTTGTGTGTTGCAGCAGAATGGGAGGGTGATTGCCTATGCTTCCAGGCAATTACGTCCTCATGAGAAGAATTACCCTACCCACGATTTGGAGTTGGCAGCGGTCATTTTTGCTCTGAAGTTGTGGAAACACTATTTATACGGAGAGCGTGTGGAGATCTTCACAGACCACAAGAGCTTGAAGTATGTGTTTACCCAAAAAGAGCTGAACATGAGGCAGAGGAGATTGTTGGAGTTGATGAAAGACTTTGACATATCGTTGCAGTATCATCCAGGGAAGGCGAACGTAGTTGCGGATGCATTGAGCAGGTATCCGGTAGCTATGTGCCTGACTACAGATCGTTATCTTCTGGCAGATCTAGAGAGCTTGGGCATTGAGGTGATAGTGCCTGGAGTTGAGATGCAGATATGGGGACTGCAGATTCAGTCAGAGTTGGTAGACCGGATCTGGGCTACACAGTTTGAGGATGAGTCCCTGAGGAGCATCAGGGAGCAGGTTCAGATGGGATTAGCAGATAACTTCACCATTGCTGATGATGGTTCTTTGCGGCACGGTACCAGGTTGTGTGTGCCGAGTGGGTCGTTGCGCGAGGAGGTTCTCCAGGAGGCGCATCGATCCCAGTACTCTATGCATCCCGGTGCCAACAAGATGTATAGAGATCTGAGACAGCATGTATGGTGGTACGGGATGAAGCGAGAGGTAGCGCGCTTCGTATCCCGATGCTTAGTGTGCCAGCAGATGAAGGCGGAGAGGCAGAGGCCAGGAGGATTACTCCAGCCGTTACCCATTCCGGAGTGGAAATGGGAGCATGTGACCATGGATTTTGTTTCTGGACTTCCCCGTTCTCCAGGCGGGAAAGATGCGATTTGGGTCATCGTGGACAGGTTGACCAAATCGGCCCACTTTCTACCATTCAAAGTGGGTACGTCTACAGAGAGACTAGCAGAGATGTATGTGCGCCAGATAGTCAGACTGCATGGAGTTCCAGTGAGCATAGTATCAGATCGGGACAGTCGCTTCACTTCGCATTTCTGGAGGAGCCTGCAGGCTAGCTTGGGCACCCAGCTCAAGTTTAGTAGTGCGTATCACCCACAGACAGATGGTCAGTCAGAGAGGACCATTCAGACACTTGAGGACATGCTTCACACTTGTGTTTTGGATTTCAGAGACTCTTAGGAGGATCACTTGCACTTGGTAGAGTTTGCTTACAACAACAGCTACCAAGCCAGTATCGAGATGTCACCTTTTGAGGCGTTGTATGGACGGAGGTGTCACACTCCGTTATCATGGGATGATATAGGTGAGAGAACTTTGCTTGGCCCGGAGATGGTGGTGGATGCAGCGGAGAAGGTCAAGCTCATTAGAGATAGACTTCGGGTGGCGCAGGACAGGCAGCGGCATTGGGCCGATAGCCATCGGAGACCTTTGGAGTTTGAGGTATAGCTTAGAATCTTGATTTTGTTCTTGTATTTGTTTGTGATTGCTTGTGTTAGACTAAGTGCAGAGACCTTGTTTGTGCTAGGTTGGAGATCTGGTGTTCCTGAGGATTTCTCCGACGCGGGGTACTATTCGCTTCGGTGGAGGCGGGAAGCTTAGCCCACGTTTCGTCGGACCCTTCCGTGTTCTTGAGAGGGTCGGCGCCGTGGCGTATAGGCTTGAGTTGCCGCCTACGCTGGAGGGAGTTCATGATGTGTTTCACGTGTCGCAGTTGAGACGGTATGTGGCGGATCCCAGTCACGTATTGGATCACTCGGAGATCGCAGTGGGCCCTACTCTTAGCTATCCAGAGCAGCCGGTGGAGATTCTGGATCGGCGAGAGAAGGTGTTGAGGAACCAGACTATTTCCTTGGTTCGCGTCGCGTGGAGGCATCACTCTCCAGGGGAGTCGACCTGGGAGAGGGAGGATGAAATGCGCGAGCGATATCCCTATCTCTTCGAGCCCTGAGGTATGGTTCTTTCTTGCATTCCTGTCCTAGTTTCGTCTTTTAATTTCGAGGACGAAATTATTTTAAGGAGGGTAGACTTGTCACTACCCAATTCTAGAAAATAGGGTATTATTTTTTTTATTTGATAAATAGTGGTTTGTATTTAATTAATTATATTTATATTTATTTAGTGCTTATTTTATTTTTTTAATGATTGTTTTAGGGTTTTGGCTAACCTGGACCCATGTCAGACCCTAGAGGACCCATGTTCGACCCAGCCCACACCCTTGTGAGGATTATTTTGGGGCTTAGATTTATTATTTTATTTTTAGGAGGTTAGTTGGAGAGATTTGGAGTTAGTTTGAGTGTTTTTGGACCCCGAAATCCAAAACCGAGTTTCGGGAGGGCATTTTGGTCATTTGGACTTGTGTAAACCCTTTTATATTTGCTTTGGCCGGCCCCTACTTAACCCACCCGTGAGAAATCCAGCAGCTCAGCCCCCTCTCTCTTTATTCTACTTCTTCTTCTTCATTTCTTCTTCTCCACTTCTTCTTCCTTCTTCCTTCTTCTCCAAAGTAAGTCTCTTCTTCCACTTTTCTTTCTTCCTTCTTCCATTCCTTCTTCCTTAAGCTAACCCTAACCTTGCATTTTCCCTAACCTAGGTGTGAGGAGCTTAGATCTAGTGTGGGAGCTAGAATTGGTGGCTTGGAGCTTGAGGGAGGTGATTTGGAGTAGATCGGAGACCTTGGCCTTGGGATTCCAACTCCCAAGAGGTAAAACCTAACTTTCCTCTTGCTAATTATTTTTATGTAGAGTAATTAGTGTTGTAGAACCTTCCTAGACCCTAAGCCTACCCGTAGGAGGAAGTTGGAACTAGTTTGGTTGAGTGTAGAGACTTTGACATTAGGTTTTGTGTCGAATTCGGGTGGAATCCGAATTTGGCCCAATTTTGGGTGATACCCTAGGTTAGATGGACCTAGGTAGATGTTGTCGGGTGTCTAGAGGGTGAGTGCGTGTCTCCGTTTGGATACGGGAAGCCGCATCGCGGAGAAACGGGCGTTTCGGGCGAAATTGGGGCTTTTCGTCGTCGCCGATTCTAAGTGCGTGTGCGTTTCCACCACGGACCTAGAATCGATGCGGGAGCACATTTTCTAGGATCTAGACATCGTGTAGAGCGCGTGGGTAAATTTTGGGCCGATTCCGAGTTCGTTTGGTGTGCATTTCAGGAGGTTTTCCGAGCCGCGCACCACGTGTTCGTCGAAATGACCGAACGGCCATTTCGACTTGGTTTCCTCGTTTCGGCTTTGTGCGCGCGTTGGGTTATTATCGGGGAGTGTGTGCTAGAGTTTTCGAGCTATATTATATATATTTTAGGGTGTCGGTGAGTGTCGGGGTCGTTGGGCGTGAGTGGGGCGTGTGGGTTGAGTGTTGTGTGCGTGGTTGTGTTTGTGTATATGTGTCCATATATATATATATATATGTATATATTTATTTGTATGAGTGTTTATGTATATATATTTATATATATATGTGTGTGTATTTAGATCTACGTGCTTGTGTATGTATGTGTCTATGTATATAAATATGTATGTATATGTGTAAGTGTGCTTGTGTGTGTATATGTATATATATATATTTATGTGTGGATATATATATATTTATAGTTGAGAGTGTGTGTAGATATATATATATATATGTAGATTGAGTGTATATATATATATATATATATATATATATATATATATAGCTATGTACATTTTTGTGTGTGTGTGTGTTGATAGTGTTGTGAGTGTGTGTGTGTGTGTTAGTGTGTGAGTGTGCTAGTGTGTGTGTTAGAGTGTAGATATAAGTGTGTGTGTATATATAGATATCTAGTTATATATATATAGATATATATGTATGTATATATATATAGAGTGATATATATATGTATATATGTATAGGAGTGTGTGTGTGTGTTGTGAGTAGGAGGGGGGGGCAGAACTGCACTGCAGCAGCAGCAGTTCAGCTGCAACAGCAGCAGCCTGCTGCTAGGCAAGGGTTGCAGCAGCAGCAATATGCAGAGGCACAGCAGCAGTAGCAGTCCAAGGAGCAGCAGCAACAGCAATATGAAGCACAGAGCAGCAGCAACAGTCCAGGCAAGAACAGCGGGCAGCAGCATTCGCGAGGTAGCTAGTAGCGAGGGATAGGTATATATATATATATGTTGATAGATAGATAGTTAGATGGTTAGATAGAAATATATAGATAGATAGATAGTTAGATACTAGATAAATAGGTAATTAGTTAGATTGTTAAATAGGTAAGATAGATAGTATTATAGATAGATAAGTTATTAGATACATAGATAGATAGATATATCTATGGATAGATAGATAGGTAGATGGATAATAGATACCTATATCTATATGCATATATATATATATATATATATATATATATATATATATATATATATATATACCTAGAGATATCTATATAGTATAGTCATATATATTTATGCGTAGGGTAAGATAATGGGTAATGGGTATATATGTGTGGATATATATGTATATAGGTAGATACCTATTTAGATATATATAAATATGATAGGTATCTATATTACCTAGCCTAGATTAATAACTAGGTGCATAATTAATAGCTAGGTAGCTAGTTAGAGGGTTTTAGAGCGAAACCTCAATACCTTGAGATACCGAGGTATCTCGATACCTTGAGATATTCAAGGTATTGTGTTTCGAGTGGGATATTTGAGCATTAGCCTAGGAAATGTCTTGGAATGATTTTTGTATGTTTATATATATATAATTACGCGTGCTAGCCTAGGTTTTAGCGGGTTTAGGTGGGGTGCGTGGCCTAGGGCGAGGTATCGGATACCGAGGGTATCCCGGTATCTCGATTAGGCGAGTTTGTGAGTTTAGTAGCTTAATGAGCTCGGTTTGACCTAGAATTTCAGGGGCACCCTAGTTTGACCTAGCTTTGACCATAATTGTCCCCGTTGACCGTAAAAGTCAACGTTTGACCTAGTTTTGACCTAGAGTTGACTTTTTGGACCCCGGGTTGACTTTTTGACCCGAATTTCACCGGTTTGACCCGTTCGACCTAGAATAGCCCTAGAAGCCTGTTTTTAATTATTTTATATCAGTTTAAATGCTTAGAACCCTGTTTAATCCTTGCTTTTTGTATTAGGTCCTTGCGACACCGGTCCGGATCTCGATCCTCATCAGTTGCTCAGGACATCAGGCGAGTACCTACCTCTGATAGTTTCCATTTCATGATAGCGTTTATATCACCTGTTCTAGAACTGTAATACTTGATTCTGACACATTGTTACACGAGCTGGTACTAGTAGATCCCGTCATGAGATGTTATTCCCCTTACCGTGTTCAGCGGGTACTCTATCACGTGTATTTCATCATGTGCTTCGGGTATTGATTCTCATGTGCTATCATGTGCTTCTTGTGCTCTCGCCTTCGTGTGCGCGAGCTATTATCATGTACGTAGCGTGTTGTGGTTGGATCCAATGGTATTAGTGGGGGAGGGGAGTAGTGAGTTGGTTATGTGATCAAAGCCAAACAGTATTCATGTGTATGTCGGTTATGCAACTCACGCATAACAGAGTTATCTCAGTGTTTTTCATGTGCAACCTAAGCCGATCACATAACGAACTTGTGCTCAAGGCACTTAGCTAGTATTCATGTTTCTCACCTGCAGTTACTTTTTTAGTACTTGTATTGTTCTCCAGTTTATATTGCAGCTACTTATTGTGCTCCAGCATATATTTATTTCCTGTGCATCTTGATTACTTTTCTATTGCTCGTCATATACACTTTACCATGCATTTGGAGTTGCTTTCAGAGTTATGTACTTCGCTCTAGTCCTGACTGGGCATATTTTTTCCAGAGG
Organism: Iris macrosiphon; assembly: GCA_036927795.1. Taxonomy (NCBI): domain Eukaryota; kingdom Viridiplantae; phylum Streptophyta; class Magnoliopsida; order Asparagales; family Iridaceae; genus Iris; species Iris macrosiphon. Next base: position 43,849,940 of record JAYESA010000015.1, read on the forward strand.
ATCCTGAGGACTATTGCCCTACGTTCTACGGGCCTGGTGTTGACGACTGTTGTGACCCCGTGATCGAGGAGGAGTGCGCCGAGGAGACGCCGATAGCATCCTAGTTAGCTAGGTGGGTTTCCTGGATTGTTTCCAGTGGTTTGTATTTTGGATGACTGTACTTATTCTTTTGTTGCTTGAGATGTTGTAGCTATTTGTAGACTTGGACTGTATTATTTTGGATTGACTTGCTCTCTTGGTTCTGTTTCTTTGTTTATATCATATCGTGCTTATATTCTTCCTCTAGATTTTGTGATTGAGATCATTGATATATATATATTGCGTGGTTGCCTCCTTTGGGAGAGGATTTTATATATATATTGCGTGGTTTTGCCCTCCTTTTGGAGAGGTCATGCCGGATTTTTCTGTGAGATATAGATAGATATGGTTGACCTAGAACGGACCTTTACAGCGTTCTACCGCCGATTCTGCGGCGTAGGCTAAGCGTACCCACGGCTCATGCCCGATTTTCGGGTACGGGTCGTGACACCCCCAGACCGAGAAGTTGAATTCTTTATTGACTTAGTGCCAGGAGCAGCGCCAGTATCTCAAAATCCATATAGAATCAACAAGAAAGAGATAGTAGAATTAAATGAGCAGATAAAAGAGTTAGAAGACAAATACTTCATTAGGTCTAGTGTTTCACCTGGGGAGCTCCAGTATTATTTGTGCCAAAGAAGGATGGAATATCTCGAATGTGTATTGATTATAGGGCTTTGAATGCTTTAACAATCAAGAATAAGTATCCCCTACCAAGGATAGATGATTTATTTGATCAATTAAGTGGAGCTCGGGTATTTTCGAAGATTGACTTGAGGTCTGGTTACCATCAAGTAAGGTTGAGAAAGGAAGACATCCCTAAAACTGCTTTCAATACCCGGAACGGACACTACAAATTCTTAGTAATGCCGTTCGGATTAACTAATGCACCAGCAGTATTTATGAATTTAATGAACAGAGTCTTCCAACAATATCTAGACAAATTTGTAGTATTTTTTATTGATGATATTTTGATTTATTCCAAGACTCCAGAAGAACATGAAGAGCACTTGAGGCTAGCATTGGAGACATTAAGGAAGGAAAAACTTTATAAAAAACTATCTAAATGTGCATTCTTCCTAGACAAAGTAGAATTTTTGGGACATGTTGTAACTGGAGATGGCATAGCAGTAGATCCTAAGAAGGTAGCAGCAGTAGAATCATGGCCCACTCCAGACTCTGTAGCAGAAATTAGAAGTTTCCTGGGACTAGCTGGCTATTATCGAAAGTTTGTGAAGGACTTTGCTAGAATTGCTGAACCAATGACGAAATTAACAAGGAAGAATGAAGAATTTATATGGACTGATGAATGTCAACATGCTTTTGAAGAATTAAAAAAAAGGCTGACTACTGCCCCTATTCTGATCTTACCATCTGGAACCGGAGGATTTGCTATATATAGTGATGCTTCTGGAAAAGGTCTAGGTTGTGTATTGGAGCAAAACAAAAAAGTAATAGCATATGCTTCTAGACAGCTTCGACCTCATAAAAAGAACTATCCAACTCATGACTTAGAATTAGCAGCTGTTATCTTTGCTCTTAAGCTATGGAAGCATTATCTTTATGGAGAAAGGGTGGAAATCTTTACAGATCACAAAAGTTTAAAATATATCTTTACTCAAAAAGAGCTGAACATGAGGCAAAGAAGGTGGCTGGAGTTAATGAAAGATTTTGACATCACCCTTCAATATCATCCGGGGAAGGCCAACGTAGTTGCTGACGCCCTAAGCAGATATCCTTTGGCAATGTACTTGACGATGGACCGACACTTGCTCGAGGACTTGGAAAGTTTGGTTATTGAGGTAATTATTCCAGGAATAGAAGGTCAAATGATGAATTTGAAGATCCAATCTACCTTAATGGATAAGATTAAGGAGACTCAGTTTCAGGACGAAGGCCTACGAAGCATTCGAGGCCAAGTACAAGCTGGATTATTGGAGGAATTCAAAATTCATGAAGATGGATCACTAAGACATGGAGATAGATGTCATGCCCCGGTCCTGCCCCGGGCCGCCGCTCCGCCCTGCCCCGCCTCGTGCGGCCGGGAATTAACGAACCGGGCACGTATCACCGTGCCTCGGCGCGCCGGACGCGAATCACCGCTCCCGTCCCGCGGGTGCGAGGGAGGAAGGGAGCCAAGCGAATGGTCCGTTCGAGCTTTCGGGGGACGTGATGCCGCACGGGCCTGGGGTTGCGCCCGTGCAAGGCCAATCGTTTAAGTTGATAGTTGGCTATCATCGCATCAATCGAGTAAGCAGCGGAAAGGGACTTGTTGCAATGTAATGCATTAGCCAACTGAGTGTTCGGGACAATCGAGGCAACTTGGGTTTCCTTTAGCAAAGGCACACGTTCGTTCCATACATTATGCCCCCTTATACGATAGCATTCTCGGGGCAACAATCGAAACCAGGATTCCGGGTCTTCGGGACTGTGGCACGCCTATCGCTTCCTCGGACGATCCAGTACCTGCGAGCAAGTAAACTGTTGGTGGGTCAGCACTTTATACAAGTACTGGTGAGATAAATCAACTGAACAGAAACAAGCATTCACTCAAACAGGCACTAAGTAATCATGTTATAAAATATTACATTACTAGTGATCTTTCTAGTTTTACCTAGGTTCGTTTCATGCAGTTCTAGCAGAGTCAATTTACTTGTTTGGAAACATGTTTGGAAACATAGTCTCATATTGAATATGCAAGCAAGCAATCGCTCATGTTTCAGGGTGTGCGCAGCGTGTCACGTGCGACTCCAGGGTCAGATGCAAAGCTAGACACACAATGTACATTCTTAGGGGCAGTCACTATCCAAGCCAACACAATGACTTAGCTATATGCAGGGCGGTCCCCGAGTAACTCAGGATCGGCAGCTGGTGGAACAGCATACCAATGACTCATTCTCTGATGCTAGAGGCAGCTGTGACTCATGGTTGCTTTGCACTATCATGGTAGCAGCCGTGACACATGCAGTTCAGCTCTCCACCAATAGCCATTGTCCGACCGCGTGCGAATGCATAGAACACTATCAAATAAACTCTAGTATGCAAACGAGACGAACTATCAGAATACACTCATTGTTGCGGGGCAATCCGACTTATCACTTGAACACGTTCAGGCACAATATAGTTCTCTCGAAGCATAGACGATAGTGAACATGTTCATGCACTCTAAGCAGGCGATTCAGGATTCTCGTTTAGCAGACTTTGTTTCAAAGACAAGCTAGGTGAGTTCGTTCATTAACATGCAAGGCAGGTTCTATCATTCTCTTAAGAAAATATTGCAAGCAAAAACTCAGGTTATTATTAAGGTGTGCAAGAATCAGAGAACGAAGTTCTGCCCACTCACCTTGATACATACGCCGGCGCGGAGCGGGGCGTTACATACTTACCAACCAACAAAAAGTTTCGTCCTCGAAACTTCAAGGATAAACTTCTCGATATCCTGAGTAGCGATAGTGCCGTCCCTCGCCGTACTTAATCGAAACAATCAAGCAATTCAAGTTCAGGAAACATTTTGCACTTTGAGAATATCTATGTACTTATTGTATGGAACGCTCTTTGCAAAACCATATCGATAATATCTCAGAGTCATGGCAACGGTTTTGGGCCAGAGAATCGATTCCGCTCTGATACCATTCTGTCATGCCCCGGTCCCGCCCCGGGCCGCCGCTCCGTCCTGCCCCGCCCCGTGCGGCCGGGAATTAACGAACCGGGCACGTATCACCGTGCCTCGGCGCGCCGGACGCGAATCACCGCGCCCGTCCCGCGGGTGCGAGGGAGGAAGGGAGCCAAGCGAATGGCCCGTTCGAGCTTTCGGGGGACGTGATGCCGCACGGGCCTGGGGTTGCGCCCGTGCAAGGCCAATCGTTTAAGTTGATAGTTGGCTATCATCGCATCAATCGAGTAAGCAGCGGAAAGGGACTTGTTGCAATACAATGCATTAGCCAACTGAGTGTTCGGGACAATCGAGGCAACTTGGGTTTCCTTTAGCAAAGGCACACGTTCGTTCCATACATTATGCCCCCTTATACGATAGCATTCTCGGGGCAACAATCGAAACCAGGATTCCGGGTCTTCGGGACTGTGGCACGCCTATCGCTTCCTCGGACGATCCAGTACCTGCGAGCAAGTAAACTGTTGGTGGGTCAGCACTTTATACAAGTACTGGTGAGATAAATCAACTGAACAGAAACAAGCATTCACTCAAACAGGCACTAAGTAATCATGTTATAAAACATTACATTACTAGTGATCTTTCTAGTTTTACCTAGGTTCGTTTCATGCAGTTCTAGCAGAGTCGATTTACTTGTTTGGAAACATGTTTGGAAACAGAGTCTCATATTGAATATGCAAGCAAGCAATCGCTCATGTTTCAGGGTGTGCGCAGCGTGTCTCGTGCGACTCCAGGGTCAGATGCAAAGCTAGACACACAATGCACATTCTTAGGGGCAGTCACTATCCAAGCCAACACAATGACTTAGCTATATGCAGGGCGGTCCCCGAGTAACTCAGGATCGGCAGCTGGTGGAACAGCATACCAATGACTCATTCTCTGATGCTAGAGGCAGTTGTGACTCATGGTTGCTTTGCACTATCATGGTAGCAGCCGTGACACATGCAGTTCAGCTCTCCACCAATAGCCATTGTCCGACCGCGTACGAATGCATGGAACACTATCAAATAAACTCTAGTATGCAGACGAGACGAACCATCAGAATACACTCATTGTTGCGGGGCAATCCGACTTATCACTTGAACACGTTCAGGCACAGTATGGTTCTCTCGAAGCATAGACGATAGTGAACATGTTCATGCACTCTAAGCAGGCGATTCAGGATTCTCATTTAGCAGACTTTGTTTCAAAGACAAGCTAGGTGAGTTCGTTCATTAACATGCAAGGCAGGTTCTATCATTCTTTTAAGAAGACATTGCAAGCAAAAACTCAGGTTATTATTAAGGCGTGCAAGAATCAGAGAACGAAGTTCTGCCCACTCACCTTGATACATATGCCGGCGCGGAGCAGGGCGTTACAATAGATTATGTATACCTCAAGGAGATATAAGAGAAGAAATTATGCAAGAGGTACACAGATCACAATACTCTATACATCCAGGAGCCAACAAAATGTACAAGGACCTAAGGATGCATGTTTGGTGGTATGGCATGAAAAGAGAAGTAGCCAAGTTCGTATCTCGTTGCTTAGTGTGCCAACAAGTCAAGGCTGAAAGACAAAGACCTGGGGGATTGCTTCAACCACTACCCATTCCAGAATAGAAGTGGGAACATATTACTATGGATTTTGTTTCTGGACTTCCAAGGACACCTAGTGGGAAGGATGCAATTTGGGTGATAGTGGATAGGCTGACCAAGTCTGCATATTTTCTACCCTTCAAAGTAGGGCTACCTACAGAAAAGTTGGCAGATTTATATATTCGACAGATTGTTAAATTGCATGGAGTTTCAGTAAGTATTGTCTCCGATCGAGATTGAAGATTTACCTCTCACTTCTGGAGGAGCTTACAAGCTAGCTTAGGGACTCAACTCAAATTCAGCACAGCTTATCATCCCCAAATCGATGGACAATCTGAACGTACAATTCAGACACTTGAAGATATGCTCCGTACATGTGTTCTGGATTTTGGAGGATCGTGGAAAGATTATCTACATCTTGTGGAGTTCTCTTATAATAACAGTTACCAAACAAGTATTGAAATGACTCCATTTGAGGCTTTATATGGACGAAGATGTCGTACCCCACTATCATGGGATGATGTAGGAGAGAGAACTTTACTGGGACCAGAGATGGTGGTCGATTCAACCGAAAAGGTAAAACAAATAAGGGAAAGACTTCGTGTGGCTCAAGACAGGCAACGACATTGGGCAAATAGCCATCGAAGACCATTGAAATTTGAGGTAATCAATTTATGAAATTCAAGTTAATTTAACACTATGATTATGGAACTAAGACTTGATTATGACTTTATTAAAGGTTGGAGAATTAGTATTCTTGAAGATTTCTCCGACACGTGGCACCATTAGGTTCGGAAGGAGCGGAAAACTCAGCCCAAGATTTATTGGACTGTTTGGCATACATGAGAGAATCAGAGAAGTGGCATACCGTCTGGCATTGCCATGTCACGCCCCGAGGCGTCCCCCGAGTCGTGACCGCCGTGCGGGCCTGGAGTTGCGCCCGCACAAGGCTTTAATGATTTGCATAGCAAGCACATATTCAGAGTACGCAGATAAATTGAAACACAGATTTGAAACATAGAAAAGTTCTCTTTATTGATAATGAATATCTATTACAAACTCTTGAACGAGTTAGCTAATATGCCGAACGGCTTACAAAAGGGTTGACTCAAAATGAGATAGCAGTCCTGTACATTACATCCTTTTATAAACTCAAAACGATAAAGACCTCCAGGCTGGAGGATCGCTTTGCCACGGAGCTGCATTTGTGTATGAAGAGTTGCAGCTTCGGACTTCAGAAGGCTTCGAGGGGCGCGGTGAAGGTGCGCCAACAGTTGGACTGGATCGGGTAGACGACTTCGGCTCCTCGCTCGGTTCGCCTTGGTGCGGAGAACCTGTTTCAACGAGGGTCAGCATATCGAAACATGCTGGTGAAGGCGAGCTAGCCTGACTATACCAATCAACACATTGTTTAGTGAAGCACGCATATTTGTGGGTTTCTATCTTGCCTTAGTTTATTTACAGTTAAGCAGCATATTGAATTTACTGAAATGAACGTACCACCGTTAGGTGGATTTTACCTGACCGTCTGAATTACCTGCACAATACTTACCATGCCTTCCCTGCCACGAAGACACAAGTTAGTATGCAACAGGTTTAAATATACAGGGGATCACTGGCGGGATGCCATAATGGACGGGGCATAGTACATGAATGAAATAACAAGTAACGGAAAGTTGAACAGGGCGTCACAAGTTATTTCATCCGATACAGGCGACTATTCAGGAGTTCCGTCCGGATCGGATCGGTGCCAGTGCCCAGCGACCGTCCGCAGGAACTAAGACCTTGTGCACAAGTTGTCCGTGATCAACATATACACTAAGTTAGCAGTTGAGGCAAATCAGGGCAATAACAGGCACGGGACAGTAACAGGAGGAGAGCTACTTTGGCATAGTCTCCTTATCAGATTATTGCATTCAGGAGGAGTTATGTTCATAGCATAATTTAAAGAAGAGCATACATTCTAACTTGTATTATGCATATGATAAATATTTCCGAGCGAACACGCATGCAAGTAAGTAACCGTTCACAGTTTTGATTGACAAGCAGTATTAACCAAGTCTATTATCTTTTATCTTGGTTTCTTTTATTATTACTTGGTATCGTTTGATCGGGGCGAAGGAATGAAGCTTGAAAGCAGGGCTAGCTAATCGGGTTGGTAGCCACTCACTTAGATTTTGGAAAGAAGAAGGAAAGAGGCGCTTCACGACTCCGCTCGCAAGCCACCTACTGCTCGTTCACCTGCACACGAACAGCTCGATTAATCCTTCTTCCTCTCTTTCCAATCTCGGAATAGAAGTGCAAGTCAATGAACGAAAACAATGAAAACCATCGAAACCGTTCAAGGAAAATAAGCAAATCCCAAAACCAACTCAAAGCACGAAAGCAACAAGCGACATCGAAAACCGAGGCAATAAAAGATAGCAGCGGAGAGGTCCCTCCTGACTCTGCCGCTAAGCCGATCCTTGGGGCGCAGTCCACTGAATATGGGAATCGATTTCGAAGAAACAAATCCATAACGAGGACGAGTTCTTAATTCAATCTATCCCGATCGAACGATACCGTCTTGTGTTTCTTAGCCGCGCTCTCCACATCGGGAGAATGGGGCGCTACATGCCACCCTCTCTAGATGGGGTCCATAACGTATTCCACGTGTCGCAACTGAGAAAATACGTGTCAGATCCAAGTCATATTTTGGATCATTCAGAGCTCGAAGTGGGCCCAAGCTTGACTTACCAAGAGCAACCTGTGGGGATACTGGACCGAACGGAGAAAGTTCTAAGGAATCAAGTTATTCCCCTTGTTCGTATAGCTTGGAGGCATCATTCTCCCGGCGAATCCACCTGGGAGCGAGAAGACGAGATTAGGGAGCGCTACCCCTATCTTTTTGAACCTTGAGGTATATTTAACTCTCGATCTTCCTTTTCGTGCCATTGTTATTTTTAAATTTCGAGGACGAAATTTTTATAAGTTGGGTAGATTGTAAATCCCCTGATTCTTTCAAGATTTTCAAACTGGATATTTCGGAACTTTCTGGGATTTTTCGGGAATTTTGCTAATTAAAAACAAGGTGATTTTGGTATTAAATAAAATTAAATATTTTTAAAATATATTAAAATATTATAAAAATAATATTTTATGGTGTAGAATTAAAAACCGGACTTAGAATAATTTTTCTGGAATTTATTGGACCTCGAACCTAATATAAAACACCTAAAAACATTTATTTATTTAACTATTTATTTATTTATTTATTTAGTTAATTATTAATCCTAAAATCTAACCCGAGCCCGGACCAATTGGGCCCAGCCAGAACCCAACCCACCTTGACTATCGGGTCGGGTCGGGTCCGCCCGACCGAACCCGACCCGCTAGCGACCCGCCCTGACCCGCCAGCACCCTTCCCCCCCACGACCCCGTCCCCCGCTTTTCCCGGCGACGGCTCCGGCCACGTCGCCGGAGCCCGCGTCAGCCCCCGCGCCCCGCGCGACACGATCCCCCTCGATCCACCATCTCCGGCCAGCCCCCTCCTCGGCTCCCCTATTTAAACCCCCTCTCCTCTTCACCTCCTCCTCCCCCACACCGGAACCCTCGCCAGCGCCACCGTCCCGCTCCGCCCGAGACCCGCCGCCCTCCTCCGAGCCCTCGCCGAGCGACGCCGGACCTCTCCTCCCCCATTCCTCCTCTTTCCCCGATCCAGCACCCAGCCGCAGCCTCCCCGCTGCCCTCTTTCCTCCGCCGTCCCACCGCCCAGCGCCGGCCTAGAGCCGCCAGAGCTCCGCTCCGCCTCCGCCAGTGTGCTGCCCACCTCCGGCGAAGCTCCGGTGAAGCCCCGGTGTCACCATTCAGCCGTCGACCGTGTCCTAGCCTGGACACAGTGTCCAGAACACGTATTCCTTGTGTCGTGTCGTCTCGGACACGAAGACGTCAGTTTTGGGAGCCCTGTTCAGGTACTCGTAACTTTCTGCTCGTAACCCCATTTTCAATTTCGTCAATTGCAACACGTAGCCTGCATGACCCTCTCGGTGCCCGGGCAAACCGCTCGGTGCATCGCGTCCTGTGGTGATCGCGAACCCCGATCCAAAAACAGGAAAAATAACGCCCCGTATCCGACTTTTCTGAATCGAGCCCTAACTTTGTGTTACACACGTCGGATCGAAACGAAACTTGCGCCATCGGACTCGTAGCAATACGCTAGTCCTGTGACCCAAGTTTGGTTCGATTCCGAGAACGTTGACGAAATCGCATGTCGTGGGCCCCACAGGCCCCACTCGACGGGCGATTTTGTGATCGGCTCATCGGAATCCAATTCTGGAAGTTCCGTTGGGTTCGTATCATCGTTCCTGACCTGTTGACACTAAGTTTGGTAAAATTGGAGACCTTTGACCCTGACACATTTTTCGGTGCAAAGCGGGCCCACATGTGGACCCCGTTTTGACCCAAAATTGCCGTTTTGTCCTTGTCTCCAAATTGGACTCAAGGACAGGCATTTCTAGTTATTTGATATCTTCTGAGCATGATGGTAATGATTATTTCAGCATCCGGAGACATATCTAGAAATTTCCCGAGGACAGAACCGTAGTTGGGATCCAAACATCAGGCAAGTACCTGCACTTCAAGTTTATTCTTTATATTATGATAATTAGTTCCTTGCTCTACTAGCACCATTGGATGATTACACTTAGTGTTAGAATTTTGGATTTCATGTCTCGATTTTTGTGTCGGGAGGGAGAATACTAGGAGGCATGTAGTTTACCCTTTCCCTCATGTCCTGACTGCTAGCTGTTGAGTACGCGACTGTACCATCAGCCTGATACTCGATTATTCCTGACTGCTAGCCGTCTATGACGTGCCTGATTAGCCTTATAACCCCCTACATGCCAACTATGTATTCTAAATACATAATTTCACACAGATAGTTTCTTTGTCTTGTTGCAGTTCCATTTTCTTGTCTCATTATCTCCCTGTTTTACTCATATCCCTGATTTCTAGCAATTAACCCTTAGTTAATTTTACTACTTATTATGTATAATTTTATCGTGATACTTAGTCACTTTTTACTACTTGTCATAATTATTTAGTGTAAGCTTTGTTGTGTATTGGTACTTTGCTCCTTTCCTGACTGGATCCGTTGACATTTAGGCAATGATGAAGACTATGCCCCCACCTTTTATGGCCCATATGACGTAGCAGATGATACTATTGAGGAGCCGGTTCCTACTCAGGAGACTACTTTTGAGGAGTAGTTAGCCAGTTAGTTAGTATTTTTCTTTCAGCATAGTACTCGGGTTTGTCCCCGATTTATCTTCTAGTTCTGTATTAAACTGTGAATTTGGATGTCACAAAATTTGTCTTATGAAATCTTAGCATTCCTATTTCCTGTTATTATCCTTGCCTATTTATTCTTGTGAATGAGCTAGATTTAAATTACCTGTGAATATGATCTAGACAGCGTACTACCGCCGACACTGCGGCGTAGGCTGGACGTACTCACGAACCGGTGCCCGATTCATCTGGGTGCGGGTCGTGATACCCCCAAACCCCTCACCCGTCGCGGGCACCCCCCCCCCCCCCCCCGGTCAAGTTAGCATTTCCGAATGACAAAAGGATGATATTAGCGACCATTGTGAACTTGTGACATTAAATCATCGGAAACTCTTGCCAGCCCGAAAGGGGGGGGGGGGACCGAATGACAAATCAAATGCCACTTGTTCCTCCTGATTGGTTCAAAAAAAAAAGGCCACTCTGCTAGCTTAGTAAAAAAAATCCAACGAATTAAGAGGGCGACACGTGGCGCGCAGTTTGCCGGTACCATAAGCTTTAAGAAAATCATATGCATGAAATCAAGCATACTTGTCACATTGAGGCTAATACCAAGCGGAATAACTTATTTGATTCAAGGGACTCTATGAGTCCATTTTTGTTCACCCATAAAAACTAGGTGGAATGTTCACCCCTAATAAAAATTTGACATGTGCTATTTTTAACCCACACAAACCACATTGTAAGTGATTTTTTTCATCCATCAAAGTGGTTTTGACCTTAAATTTGCCACAGACAGTTTTCTATTGGTGGATGAACATCCAACCTAGTTTTAATGGGAGAACAAAAATGGACTCGGAACTGTACATTCAGCGGTAGCTAAGATCTTTGTGTAGATATTGGAATGGTCATCAACTTTGTGCAACTACTATTCCAATGTTATTCATCCTCCCAAATTGTACTTTCAAACCATTGCTCCTTATGACAGCTGACGTGACATGTTAAATATTATTATGTGACATATAATATGATAGTTGACATGACAAATTTTAACATAAAAAATTAATTATCCAAATTTTAATAATAATTTTAATTTTAAAATTTATTATGTTAATTATTATATTGATCGTGACGTCAGCTGCCATACAAAGAAAGAATGGTTCAGAGAAATACTTTGACTTTTAAAGCGGGTCCAAGCTGCCTGAAAGTGCAGCATGAATCCAAAACAAAGATCACCAGAGTACGTATTCTATGCAATGACATGTTTCAATGGGGGGCAAAATATTGAAAATGACGCAATGGAACTTGGATCTGAATCAAGGATAGATGAATCACACCACCCTAAACAATTTCTAAATCTTAATATTTTAAACTCTTGATTTAGTTAGCCGGACGACGACGACGACTACCCGAGAGGCTTGGCAAGATGTTTTTCGTCCACGTTATCTTTTCGTGAAGGCACGGACACAAGGTCGGCCCACGGAATAAGGCTGATAAGATTTCGGACTTGAATAATCTTTTTTTTGCTAGGACAACTCATCAGATTCAGCATGACCTCTCAAGTGATTGGACTCACAAAAATAACCCCTCGGGACCAGCCCACAATAAGCAGAGCTGGATCCAAGCAGCCCACCCATTTTTTTTGATCTTTTTATATGGGTTAGCCCACTTATAGCCCACCTAAATTTATGGTAGTCCATTCCAGCTACAATTTTTGGATCCGCTCCTAACAATGAGGTCTCGTTTGGTTCACAAAAAGGAAATAAATTTTTTTTTTTTCCATGAAAATGGAAAAGTAGGATTCCTATCATATTTTCTTTCATGTGTTTGGTAAAACAAGAAAATTATTTAAGAAATATCATTTGATTTTCCTTTCCAGTGCTTGGTTGTTGTAGAAAAATATGAAAAAAAAATATTGATATTTCCAAAATAGACAATAACACAAGTCTATCTTTGTCTTAATTTCTTGCGATAAATGCTGAAAAATAAGGAGAAAAAAAATCAATTACATGAATTATGAGAGGAACCGTTTTTCTACCTAGATTTTCTCAGAAAATTTTCTACAGAGAAATATATTTTAGCAAAATTAGCGGAAGAGAACAAAGTTTATAAAAATTTGAAGTAGAGAACAAAAATGTATGTGTTAAGTGCGTTTTCGATTAAAAAAATACGTAAAGAAGAGAACGCATGTGTTAAGTGCGTTCTCAATAAAAAATTAATTTTTAACTGTAGCCGCACCTACTAAATGCGTTTTCATGTTTGGTATATTTTTTTTTTTACAAAAGAAAAAAAATACAGTTAAAAAAAAATCAAATCTGAAAACACACCTAATACGTGTGGTTTCAAATATATATTAAAAAAAGAACTTTGGAAAAATGAAAAATGAAAAACAAAAGTGAAAACGCACGTAGCAGGGTGCGGTTTGAAATATTTTTTTATTTTTATTTTTTCTTTTCTTTGAGAATGCACCTAATACGTGTGATTGAAAAAAAAAGAACTCTGAAAAAAAAAAGAAAAAAAAAAAGGTGAAAACCTACCTAGTAGGTACCGCTACGGTTTGATTTTTTTTTTTTTTTTGATTCTTTGGGCCGGTTTTTAAAGAGTTTTTTTTTTTTGTTTCTTTGGCCCAAAAAAATTAAAATTAATTATTTTTCATTTAATTTAGTGGTAGAGAATATAGTTTGGACCAAAAAATAAGAAATTTTTTTTCACAGAGAACTCAAGTTTAACAAAATTAGTGGCAGAGAACATAGTTTGAAAAAATTCCAAGGAAAGAACATGAACGCATAGTACATGCGTGGCAAAAAATTTCAAGGAAAGAACAAAAAAAAATTTTAATTTTAAAATTTTTGGGCCGAAAAAATAATTTATAAACATGTGGTTTCTCTTTTTTTTTTTTGGGCCAAAAAAATAACAAAATATATTCAGCTACATCCTAGGAGACCCACTTAGAATACATCAATTAATTAAATAAAAACTCCTACGATTTACACAAATAAATGCAAACATGGGAAGTTTGCTGCGCAAGAAAATCTACCAATATTAAGAGTTCCATACTCTTCCTACCTTTATGGAATCATGTTATCATAACTGGGGATGTCCTCAAGATATCATTACTATATGCAAGTTATCAAAACTAGACTCAAGTTATCATAAAGTATGTGGAGAATGCAAGTGACGTCTAGTCTAGTGGTTAAGATCGATGCATTTTACTTAAAAGGTTGCCGATTCGAGTCATTTAATTTTTTTTTGAAAAAATTAAGTGGTGGATGCGGTGCGGCTAAAGTACATCTACGACGGCTGTGTGAGGCTCGAGATTGTATATATCATCCTTCTCGAAGGAGCCTGAATAAAATTTATCCTTTTTTGAGAAGAAAAAAAAAGCATGTGGAGAATGTAAAGAACCAGGTCCAAATCCTCACTTCTGATGACTAGAAACTGAAATGAGACAACAATACTATAGTGGTGAAGATTATTGCAATAAAATTTTTTTTCTTTAAGGAACATTTTTCTTTACAATTAAAAAAAAACCTAAACCGTTTTATATAATTTTTTTTATATTTTTATTTACAATTAATTTATTTTAATTTTTTTCGTTAAAATAAATTTTCTTAAACCAAATTTCAAAACTAAACTAAAAAAAAAAAAAAAAAAACATAACTGATTAAAACAAATAAACCAAACCAAACCAAACCATCCCAACCAAACCGTGCCCCCCCCCTCGCCAATTTCCGTCAACTATACAATTTCAGCCAACAGTGTTGGCAGAAATTGGGTTTGTGGGATCCACTTTGACTTTTTTTGCATACGTGTTAGTTTTTTTGTATTTTTCGTCAACTGAGTTGGCTGATTCTGTTTTTATTTTAAATTTAAACTAACATGTTTCGTTTGTATTAATTTAATATAATTTTATTTTGCTACAGTAATTTTTTGGAAAAAAAAGAAAAAGGTATATGAAGAATGTAAAGAACCAGATCCCAATCCTCACTTCTGATCTGGGGCGGAGGCACACTGACCTTGCACTGGGCTGTAGCCCAGTGCAAAAAAAAAAAAAAAAAAATTTTTTTTTTTTTTATATATATGTTAAGTCTATTAAAAAAAAAAAAAAATTAGCAAACTTTTTTTCATATATATACTAAACCCAGTGAAAAAAAAAATAGCAAACTTTTATATATATATATATATGCTAGTATAGGCTTATGGCCCACCCAATACTCCATAAAGCTCACCATTTATACCAATCAACAGATGTGAAGAGTGAATCATTTGAGTCCAGAGACCTCAGACCCCGACTCTCTCACTCTATGTCTCATAGTCTAGGGTTTATTATACAATGACCCGCGATCGATGACCGGAGACCCGCGAGACCGCGACCCACGACCGAGATGCTTCGGGTGCTCCCCTTCTCCACACTCCAGCCCAACCGGCGACCGACGACTAGGACGCTGCAGCCCCTCGGTTGTCACCTGAAAATGCAAATGTTCATACCTTACTTGGTGCCTAACAACTTGGAGTGAAAGAGTACTTTTTCCTCAAGGTTTTGGCTTTTATTTTCATATTCTTGCTTCCTAGTATTCTTTTTTGAAATACATAGTATATCTTTGGAATAGATGGAAGCAATTATATTTGGTGAAAAATTATCAATTAGTAAACATTACCAAAATTTAGGCATAAATTTACAAAAAAAAATTCTGTCGAATAATCGAATTTACAAAGAAAAGTCTGTTGAATTTTTGGCATAAATTTTTAGAATTTTATATGAACTACTAGCTAGCCCACCCTACTCTAAAATCCTGGCTCCGCCCCTGCTTCTGATGACTAGGAACTGAAATGAGACAGCAATACTATAGTGGTGAAAATTATTGCAATAAACAAAAAAAAGGGGTTATTGAATATTGAATAGATAGATACCCAACATAACAGATAGACAGTGGTTACAGGTACAGACATAATGAACTGGACACATTAATGCTTATCAGTAAACACATAAGGATAAAGGTGTGTGTGCCCGAGTGTTTGGAAGACCTATGACAGCAATTTTTTTCCAATTGATGAAGATGGCTACCAGCTTCTAGTTTAGGCAAGAAGTTATAGAACTGGTTCTAGTTTTAGGCTACCAGCTTCTAGTTCTATAACTGGTTCTATAACAATTCATGTCTTGCATTTCTTCTTCTTCTTCTTCTTCTTCTTTCATTGTGTCTACATTTAAGCGGAACTTGCATTTCCAACATGACAGTGAAAAAGTGCTTTCAAATTTCAGTTTGAGGAATGATTTGATATTTCTGGTATGCAAGAAACTGCTGAATTTAAAAAATAAAATAAAATACTTATCCCCAGTTAATGGCCGAGTTTATAAAATTAAGAACTCGAGAGTTCCTCTAGAATTTTTTGTTGTTACACGGATATATGGTGTAGATTTTTAGGCATGACTCGTTCCTAGTTTTGTATGGGATCAAATCTTCTGGTTAGTGAAACAAGGTGGAGGTTAACTAGCCTTTGCTTTCAGACAAATTAAGACCAACAAATAAAAGAGAAGATTTCTCAACAAGTACTAAATTCAAGCCCCCCCTCCCCCCCCCCCCCCCCACCCCCCCCCTCCCACACACACACACACACATATATATATATATACATATATATATATATATATATATATATATATATATATATATATATATATATATATACACCCCCCTCAGCCTAACGGTTAAGACAGACGGCCTAACGGTTTAGACGGAGGCACCCGTCCCGGAAGGTTGCTAGTTTGAGCAACGAATGCGCCATTTAATTTCCTTTAGGAAAAATTAAGTGGGGTGGAGGTGGGTGCAGTGCGGGTACGGTCCGTAGGAAGCGGAAGCAGTGCGTTGCGATCCGGGTGGTGCGCGGATGCGATGCGGCTACGGCTACGACTACGGCTGCGCGAGGTATTCGGACGTGTATCCTTCGGACTGAGTTATATATATATATATATATATATATATATAGGGTCCTAAGGTTTAGTAGATTTAGGGCGGGAAAAAAATTTGTGCCACTTTTTATAAAGGTCATATTTTCCAATATAGACCGAACTCCAAATAGGCAAATAAAAAAAATGGTCCAATTAGAGAACATAGAAACAATTATGATCTAATATTTAAACAAGGTAAATTATGTGAGGACCACTCAAACTGTAAATTCACTACATTCATCTTGATTTGTGCCATTTAAATTCTTAAAACCAAATATGATAAGCTAAAAGTAATTCTCTTATCCACAAGTAGTTTCCATAATTATTGTTCCAAGTATTAACTCATCTCTTATACATTCACAAAATCATGGCCTCCAAATCTCCAGAAATATGCTTCAAAAGTCATACTAATCATAATGAAAAACTTTGTTTCTTGACACGAACATGTCAACTTAAAACGATTATGTACATAAAAGAGGCAAAAATTGTAGCCCGTGTCCAATATATTTGCATATTGAGACAGAATTGTCATTTCTGGCACATACAGGGTTGTGATAATGGCATGTCTATCAGTCCATAAATCATATTTCAGACACACAAATCAAAATTGAACACATATATCTAACTTGAATCATCATAATCAATACAAGACTTGCCTAAACCTTAAGATGAATCGAACACAAAGCACAAAGGAAGAGACTGAAAATAAAAATTAAATTATCATGCAAATTAAATTATCTTCAAAATTATATAATATACAGTGTTACACATATATCTAACTTGAATCATCAAGCTAAATTCAGTGATTCTTAATAAAATCTCTCAAATTTTGCGAATTGCTAACACTATCACGTCCCAGACCATAATATTGGAGAGCGGGGGCAGACAAAGCCATATACGTACACCGGAGTACTCTATATCCTGAGATACGGTTACAACTGTCTAGACATGTGAGAGTTTACTCTATAATCTGTCACGACCCGCACCCGAAAATTCGGGCACGAGTGCGTGGGTACGTCCAGCCTACGCCGCAGAATCGGCGGTAGTACGCTGTCTAGGGCATGATTACAGGTAATAAATCTATCTCATCCACAAATAAAGTAAATAGACAAGGAAATTAACAGAAAATAGGAATGCTGATTTATAAAACAGATTGTGATAACAGATCCATAGTTTATACATGAACAGAAGATAAAGCGGGGACAAACCCGATTACTGAGCTGAAAAGGGAAAAACTAGCTAACTGGCTACTACTCCTCGGAGGTAATCTCCTGAGTGGGAACCTGCTTCTCAACTGTGTCACCTGCTACGCCATAGGGATCATAATAGGTAGGGCAAAGTCCTCATCATCGCCTAAACAACAGATCCAGTCAGGAAAGGAGCAAAGTACACAATGCACAACAAGATTAAGCTAAATATTTATGACAATTAAGTATTGAATATCATATTGAGAAAATTGCATAGAGGGACATCATTATCTCATAGTTAATGCTGTAAACAGGAATATGAGAAAAGCAGGAAATAAATGAGACAGGAATGAAACTACAACAATCAACAAGAGCCATAACTAGACAAGAAGCTATGTGTGTGAACTTGTGTTTTTAGAATACCTAGTTGGCATGCAGGGGTCTATAAAGTTAAACCGGCCGCCATGGACGGCTATTATTCACGAATAATCGAGATCCGGCTGATGGACAGTCGTGTACCAACAGCTATTATTCACGACACGGGTCAGGGTAAACTATATGCCTTTCAGTATTCTTCCTCCCGACACGAAAAACAAGACATGAATTCCAATATTCAAGACATAAAATATAGTATTCTAACACTACGTGTAATCAGCAAGAGTACTAGTAGAGCAGGGAATTTAATTATCACAACATAAAGATTAACTTGAAGTGCAGGTACTTGCCTGTTGTTTGGATCTGTTTAATTAGGTTCTTGGGAGAAATGTCCAGAGGTGAGTCCAAAAGCTGAAACAGACATTACCATCACTCTCAGAAGATGTCAAATAGCTAGAAACGCCTGTTCTTGGGTCCAATTTGGAGACAAGGGCAAAAACGACAGTTTCGGGTCAAAACGGGGTCCGCCGTTGGGCCCGTTTTGCACCGAAAAACGCGTCCGGGTCAAAGGTCTCCAAATTCACCAAACTTAGTGTCAACAGGTCAAGAACGCTGGTACGAACCCAACGGAACTTCCAGATTTGGATTCCGATGAGCCGAACACAAAATCGCCCGTCGAGCGGGGCCTATGGGGCCCACGACACGCGATTTCGTCAACGTTCTCAGAATCAAACCAAACTTGACCCACAGGACCAGCGTATTGCTACGAGTCCGATGGCGCAAGTTTCGTCTCGATCTGACGAGTGTGCACGAAGTTAGGGTAAATTGCAGAAAAGACGGATACGGGGCGATGTTCGCGGATACGCGTTGATTCCGGTGTGCACGCACACCCAAATCAGCTTCCGCGAAATCTCACACGTCCGTATCGACGCTGCGCACGTATCTGTGAAGACCGCACGCGACCAAGTCGTCCCGTTTGGCGGGGCGTACTCAGTTCCGGGGTGAAACAGGGCCTGGTTTTTTCCTGTTTTTGGATCGCGGTGTGCGATCACCACAGGACGCGATACCCCGAACAGTTTGTCCGGACACCGAGAGGGTCATACAGGCTTCGCAACGCAATTTGCGAGATCGAAAACAGAGCTACGAGCAAAAAGTTACACGCACCTGAAGGAGACCCAAAAATTCAGGGTCGAACCGTGTCCGACACGTGTCCAACACAGGAATCTGAATTTAGGGTTAGGGTTTGGACTTCCGGCCGACTCCGGCGGAGGGCGGCGGAGGGCGGCGGCTGGCTGAGGCGGAGGGGGCCGGGGTGCTGCGGCGGAGGGCGGCGAGGCGTCCACGGCAGGGGCGGCGGCGTAGGGCGGCCGGCAGCGGCGTCGTGGCTGCTGTTGCTGCCCGCGGCTGCTGTCGACTGCGGGGGAGACGGCGGCCTGTGGCTCTGCCGGCCGGAGGAGGGAGCAAGGCGGCGAGGCGGGTGAGGCGTCGGCGGAGGCGAAGCGGTGGCGGCGGCAGCGTGGCGGCGAGGCGGGAGGCGAGGGATGACCGGAGAAGAAGAACGGGGGAAATAAATAGGTGAGCGAGGGGGCTGGGGCGCCGGGGAAGGCGGAGGCCGGTGCGGGGTTGCGCGGAGCGGGCGGGGGAGCGTGGCCGGCGTGGCGCGGCGGCCGCGGGAGGCGGCGGCGGACGCGGGGGCGGTTGCGCGGGTCGTGCGGGGCTGGGGCCGGGGAGCGGGTCGGATGCGGGCGGCGGGTCGGGTCGGGTCGGTTGGGCGGACCCGACCCGTTAAGCCAATGGGCCGGGGTCAAAGGGCTGGGCCGGGCTCGGTTGGGCCGGGCCAAAAACGAAATAATAATAATAATAATAATAAAAAAAAAAAAAAAATATAAATAAATAAATAAATAAATAAATAAATAAATAAATAAATAAATAAATAAATAATAATAATTGTTTTCAGGGGTTTTAAATTAGGTCCGAGGCCCGATAAATTCCAGAAAAATTGCCCTAAGTCCAGTTTTTTATTTTACACCCAAAAATATTATTTTCATAATATTTTAATATTATTTATTATCAATTAAAAATTATTTAATAATTAGAAACCCTAATTTTAATTACAAAAAATTCCAGAAAAATTGTAAAAAATCCCAATTTGAAATTCTTGCAAAATCTGGGGGTTTACAATCTACCCAACTTATAAAAATTTCGTCCTCGAAATTTAAACTTAAGCCATACTCTGTTAACTCTTCATGTACGTAAGGCAAGTCCATCGCAACCTCCTCGCGATAATTAAAATCCGAATCATGTCCACTGCAATCACTTCATTATTAAGGTGACTATTTATTCTAATCAAAATTCAACCTATGGTTATCACTTCTTACTTCCTCAAATTATCCACAGGCAGATTTTAGATTAAGTTCATATAGCATTTTCAAGATTGCACATGACTATGATTTTGCCTCACTGTTCTGACTATCATAATTCCTCTAGAAATGATTCGAGTCTACTAGTATTCACACTGTATGCTTTAGCTTATTAAATTTCATTCACATCCTCAGTAATCCAACTAGGTAGTTCAACCACAAATTTTAATTTGTAATTCGAATCATCAAATTGAAAAAGTAAACTGTAGTCCACCAATGTTCACGTCTGAATCATAATACCCTCTAAATTCAAATTGACGATTTTACTCTCAATATTCAAACTTAAATCATGCACCTAGGATGTAACTATTGGGTCCTCGATATCAATTTATTAATCATCTTAGTCACTCCTCTAAATTTTCAAAAAAAAGTTTGGAATGGCTTGCTTCTTCCAATCTAACCTTACTCGGTTACAATCCAAGGGACATTCCCCTCGAGTTGACAATTGTATTGCTACCCAACTTAGGATTTACCCATTCATCACCAAAAGACTATATATTTTAAGAAAATATTCCTTAATATGGTTACTCATGTCATTCAATCCTCGAAATTTCAACGCCGATCATATCACATATGATATGTCCTCAATTACGAAAGGTTTAGTCCTCAAGTATGTGATCGGCCTAGGTGGCATATCTAGTACTATCTATGTATCAAACTTATACCAGCACGAGATTTCGTCTTTCCGAAATAAGGGAAGGCGAAGATCAATAATAAAGAGTTCAAGGGTGGGGTGATAGAACGGAAGTATGGGGATCAAGGCGTTTAAAGAATTCTAGTAGGATTTGTCAGGCGGTTATGGATTGAGGTTCTATTCTGGTAGTCATTTATTCGCATGCTCGTATTAGTTTAGTTATGTAACTGATACGATATGCTCAGCATGTCTAGGTCAAGTATGTTTGTCTACTAATCACTACGTATCTCAATCCACGTAAAGTAGTCGTGCGAAGTGCGAATCAAAATGCACCAAGGTTGATCAGACCGTAATACACTGATTTTGAACAGACACTTGTATTAGTGTACGCGACCAATAATACACGTGTCATGAACAAGCCTGATAAAGAGTAAGCTTGCAAAACTAGGCTATAGAATAGCAGCATAAACAAGGTACATCAAAATTAAGTGCGCTAGATGATGATGAAAGGAGGTACAAAATTTAAATTCACATAATAAGCAAAATAACAGAAAACTCTACAACCTCTACAGTTATTAAATATAAAAGCATACCAGGTTATTAGCAAGTTCAAAATTACTAGGTTGGGGCTGAGGTCACGAACCAATAGGCGCGGGCTAAACAATACTAGAAAGGGCAGCTAAAAGAAATCACTTATGCGCATTAGTGACTCTAAGAGTCTGCACGTTCTCCACGGTCATCGCGTAAGTTTGTCCGTGTTCTTGGAGCAGCGGGACAGTCCTTCACTCGATGTTCTGCTGATCCACAATATAGACAGACACCAAGCCTCTTTCTACAATTCTTCCAAATGTGACCTTGTTTTCGACAAAAGCCACAAATGGGGACTCGTCGGTTCTGCCCTTGAGTTGGATTCATCTGTGGTCGCTTTGCAGCTCTTTCCTGCTGTGCTTGGTCTGGTACTGGCGCATACGGCCGCTTCCGGCTAGACTCGATCCTTGTGGTACACTCCACAGGTCGCGCTGCAGTAAGAACGTCCTCGTCGAAGGTAATTGCATTTGAACTGCTTAGCTTCCGTGACTCCGAGCTAATTCTGTTGATGAAGTTCTCCGCTTGGTTTTGCTGAGTTTCTTGTTGAACCTTCTGATAGGCTTGCATCATTATGTAGAACATGCGGAACATCTGCTGTTCGTCCATAGGCGGTCCCGGAGGGAAGGAAGGCATCGGTGGAATAGGCTGTGTAGAGGGTGGATCGCTATCTTGATGGATTATTAAGGCAGGCTGACTTGCTTGACTGCCTTGTGATAATTGGCCTTCACCGACTGGTATCACATCGTTTCCTTGGGTAATCACAACGGTCTGTGGTGTTTCTGTATGAGTCTCGTTGCTGGCTTGTGGGTCCATCTTCCTGTATCCAAAATAACCAATAAGAGGCACACAGGAATCAAGGCAAGATGCAAGTTCGAATATGATACAGATATCAAAAATGATTCAAGCAAGTGGATGAGATCCTATAAACTTATCCTAGCTTTATTGCAGGCCTGTTCGGTCCCTGAGTTGAAACCGAACAATTTAGTCGTTTGACCTGCATGGGCCACCATAAAAACGTGTCACGACCCGCACCCGGAAATTCGGGCACGAGTGCGTGGGTACGTCCAGCCTACGCCGCAGAATCGGCGGTAGTACGCTGTCTAGGGCATGATTACAGGTAATAAATCTATCTCATCCACAAATAAAGTAAATAGACAAGGAAATTAACAGGAAATAGGAATGCTGATTTATAAAACAGATTGTGATAACAGATCCATAGTTTATACATGAACAGAAGATAAAGCGGGGACAAACCCGATTACTGAGCTGAAAAGGGAAAAACTAGCTAACTGGCTACTACTCCTCGGAGGTAATCTCCTGAGTGGGAACCTGCTTCTCAACTGTGTCACCTGCTACGCCATAGGGATCATAATAGGTAGGGCAAAGTCCTCATCATCGCCTAAACAACAGATCCAGTCAGGAAAGGAGCAAAGTACACAATGCACAACAAGATTAAGCTAAATATTTATGACAATTAAGTATTGAATATCATATTGAGAAAATTGCATAGAGGGACATCATTATCTCATAGTTAATGCTGTAAACAGGAATATGAGAAAAGCAGGAAATAAATGAGACAGGAATGAAACTACAACAATCAACAAGAGCCATAACTAGACAAGAAGCTATGTGTGTGAACTTGTGTTTTTAGAATACCTAGTTGGCATGCAGGGGTCTATAAAGTTAAACCGGCCGCCATGGACGGCTATTATTCACGAATAATCGAGATCCGGCTGATGGACAGTCGTGTACCAACAGCTATTATTCACGACACGGGTCAGGGTAAACTACATGCCTTTCAGTATTCTCCCTTCCGACACGAAAAACAAGACATGAATTCCAATATTCAAGACATAAAATATAGTATTCTAATACTACGTGTAATCAGCAAGAGTACTAGTAGAGCAGGGAATTTAATTATCACAACATAAAGATTAACTTGAAGTGCAGGTACTTGCCTGTTGTTTGGATCTGTTTAATTAGGTTCTTGGGAGAAATGTCCAGAGGTGAGTCCAAAAGCTGAAACAGACATTACCATCACTCTCAGAAGATGTCAAATAGCTAGAAACGCCTGTTCTTGGGTCCAATTTGGAGACAAGGGCAAAAACGACAGTTTCGGGTCAAAACGGGGTCCGCCGTTGGGCCCGTTTTGCACCGAAAAACGCGTCCGGGTCAAAGGTCTCCAAATTCACCAAACTTAGTGTCAACAGGTCAGGAACGCTGGTACGAACCCAACGGAACTTCCAGATTTGGATTCCGATGAGCCGAACACAAAATCGCCCGTCGAGCGGGGCCTGTGGGGCCCACGACACGCGATTTCGTCAACGTTCTCAGAATCGAACCAAACTTGACCCACAGGACCAGCGTATTGCTATGAGTCCGATGGCGCAAGTTTCGTCTCGATCTGACGAGTGTGCACGAAGTTAGGGTGAATTACAGAAAAGACGGATACGGGGCGATGTCCGCGGATACGCGTTGATTCCGGTGTGCACGCATACCCAAATTAGCTTCCGCGAAATCTCACACGTCCGTATCGACACTGCGCACGTATCTGTGAAGACCGCACGCGACCAAGTCGTCCCGTTTGGCGGGGCGTACTCAGTTCCGGGGTGAAACAGGGCCTGGTTTTTTTCTGTTTTTGGATCGCGGTGTGCGATCACCACAGGACGCGATACCCCGAACAGTTTGTCCGGACACCGAGAGGGTCATACAGGCTTCGCAACGCAATTTGCGGAATCGAAAACAGAGCTACGAGCAAAAAGTTACACGCACCTGAAGGGGACCCAAAAATTCAGGGTCGAACCGTGTCCGACACGTGTCCGACACGGTCGGACACAGGAATCTGAATTTAGGGTTAGGGTTTGGACTTCCGGCCGACTCCGGCGGAGGGCGGCGGCTGGCTGAGGCGGAGGGGGCCAGGGTGCTGCGGCGGAGGGCGGCGAGGCGTCCACGGCGGGGGCGGCGGCGTAGGGCGGCCGGCAGCGGCGTCGTGGCTGCTGTTGCTGCCCGCGGCTGCTGTCGACTGCGGGGGAGACGGCGGCCTGTGGCTCTGCCGGCCGGAGGAGGGGGCAAGGCGGCGAGGCGGGTGAGGCGTCGGCGGAGGCGAAGCGGTGGCGGCGGCAGCGTGGCGGCGAGGCGGGAGGCGAGGGATGACCGGAGAAGAAGAACGGGGGAAATAAATAGGTGAGCGAGGGGGCTGGGGCGCCGGGGAAGGCGGAGGCCGGTGCGGGGTTGCGCGGAGCGGGCGGGGGAGCGTGGTCGGCGTGGCGCGGCGCGGCGGCCGCGGGAGGCGGCGGCGGACGCGGGGGCGGTTGCGCGGGTCGTGCGGGGCTGGGGCCGGGGAGCGGGTCGGATGCGGGCGGCGGGTCGGGTCGGGTCGGTTGGGCGGACCCGACCCGTTAAGCCAATGGGCCGGGGTCAAAGGGCTGGGCCGGGCTCGGTTGGGCCGGGCCGAAAACGAAATAATAATAATAATAATAATAATAATAATAATAATAAAAAATAAATAAATAAATAAATAAATAAATAAATAAATAAATAAATAAATAAATAAATAAATAATAATAATTGTTTTCAGGGGTTTTAAATTAGGTCCGAGGCCCGATAAATTCCAGAAAAATTGCCCTAAGTCCAGTTTTCCATTTTACACCCAAAAATATTATTTTCATAATATTTTAATATTATTTATTATCAATTAAAAATCATTTAATAATTAGAAACCCTGATTTTAATTACAGAAAATTCCCAGAAAATTCCAGAAAAATTGTGAAAAATCCCAATTTGAAATTCTTGCAAAATCTGGGGGTTTACATAATCCAACAGTTATCCCTAGGTCAAGAATCCTAGTTGTCTCAATCTCAAGCAAGCAACAATTTACAAGATGTATAATCACCAAACATATAATAGTAAGACGTCACAAACTATACATACACAGATGATCATGAAGCTAGTTAAAAAATGAAGAACTAGCAAGAGTACAATATTACATGATCATCTCTAGCTATAGTCTAGACTATGCTTTACATGTAGGCCCGCATGCTAGAATATCAAGTTTCAAAACATGAGCTAAACACATGCTCGGTGGCTAAACGCCTCAAAATTATAAGTACAAGATCAAGTGGGTGATGAAAAAAAAAAAATCCACTCTAGCTATAGTCTAGAATATCAAGTTCCAAAACAAAACCAGTGGAGTGATGAAGAAGAAATCCACTCAAGTCCTCGGGTGCTCCTGGTGTTCACCATCTTGAGACGAAAAATATAAGTCACCATCACCATCGTCTTTATCATCCCGAGCTACCTCGATCCGCCTGAACTAAACCCGACCTCCCACTGCAACATCACCCGACATCGACAGAACCTCGCCGTCACCGCCGTTCCTCCTCCGTCGCTCACGTGGCCGACCTCTCCCTCTCTTCTCTGGCCATCCTTCTTCCGCTGGAGTCGACACAGCAGCAACGAATTCCCTCGACCTCCACCACTCTACACCACCACCACCATTATCAACCGCCGCTCACCACCGTCACCCCCACATCGAGCATCCTTGGTCATCCCCATCCTCCTCGACCAGACCCCCGCCTGCACCTCAACCACCGCTCACCACCTCTTCCTTCTCCGCCTGCACTTCCTTCCCACATCATCACCTCCATCCCTGTCCACCGCCCGAACCGCCACTCCCCGCCGGACTCCGGTCATCATCACCAGTATCATCGCCATCCCTGTCATCATCATTACCTAATCATCCCATAATCATCCACATCATAACCTAATCCCATAATCATCATCCCAATCATCATCCCCTCATCATTATTTCCATCATCATCACCCTCGTCGTCGTCATCGTCCCCGTACGCGCACCCCGAGATTCGAACCTGTCCCTCTCCTTTCTTATTTCGTATG
This sequence comes from Iris macrosiphon, assembly GCA_036927795.1. Lineage (NCBI taxonomy): Eukaryota > Viridiplantae > Streptophyta > Magnoliopsida > Asparagales > Iridaceae > Iris > Iris macrosiphon. The sequence continues at coordinate 43,876,574 of JAYESA010000015.1, forward strand.
TGTGCTTGTGTATATGCTTACATTGTTTAAAATGCAAGACTAGGGTTAAATGAGGGCGATGTTTGTGTGTTTGTACATTCCGAAAATCATGGAGAAAATTCATATAAAAGAGAAATAGGTTTTTTCATGGGTTGTGTCCAATGGTGTGGACACCTTAATGCATTTTTGCATAAAAGCGCCCACAAATTAGAAAATTTCACAAAGATGAAAATTAGATTAAATTAATTAAAATTAATGCGCAAGGTGTTCTGAAATTAATTAAAAGTACATGGAGATAAAATTAGGTGGGACATAAGTGTCATGGACATAGAGGACTCAGAGTAGAGTATTATCATAATTTGGGTTGCACAAAACGGGTCAAGATTGTGTCTCCAATTTTGATTGGAACGCACAAGAATACAAAGTTAGATTTATTTAGAATTAAGAAATAACGTCTGCAACGATTATTATGCGACTAAAATGTAGCACAAAAGAGCATAATTATAAGTTACACAAAGGTCAGAATGGAAGACGGGCACGTCTAGGACAAAATATAAAATTGGTAGAAGGCAATGGCTAGTGTAGTGTTCCAATTATCGAAGCAACGGTAAGATGCGCTAAGTATTATAAATCTTGTATAATTAAATCAAATGCCGTGCTCTATTTCTAATTGGATTCAACTAGCCCTAGTTTCACTATCTAAGTCAAGTAGGCCTAATTTTGGGTGAGGGAGTTTACACCAGTCGGGGCCGGGGAGTATGTAGTGTAGATATGTGATCATACCCTCCTTGTGCATGTCTTATTCCTTGTGAGTGTTGATCATACACCGCACGTATGATTAACCTGGCCATTTACTCTTGTGCAAGTTTCCAAGCCGATCACATGTTAAAGCTGGTACTCACTCACTTAGTCATTAGTATTTTTTGTTCATTCCATATTGCTCATTCTTGTATTTATTTCTAGTATTTCTCTTATTGCGTATCTCTTATATATGTATATGGCATCTTTTATATTCACATCTATTTACTGTTACATAGTTTATATCATTGATTAGAACTGCTGTTAGAGATATACTTTGCTCCATTCATGACTAGAAAAATATTTTTCAGAGGATCCGGGAGATTGGTGTCCGACATACTACGGACCCCAACTATAGATGGTGCAGACTTGGACCCACTAGTTCTGGAGTGACAGCCAGAAGATCTAGCCGAAATCAGTTGTTAGCATAGTTAGTTCCCTTAGCATTTTAGTACCGGATTTGTTTTCGGCTTATATTTGAGATTTTGGTTATTGTTTCTATTGTTGTTGTTATATTTGTTTAGATTGTATAGTTATATTAAACTTCTTTGATATCTTATTGTGCTATAGAATTATGATTGAGTATTGTGTTGAATTAAGTTTATTACTCTCTTCTTGGAGTTGAGATATTATTGGAGGATTATGCATTATTTGTGAGATAATTAGTTAGTATAGTTGACATAGACAACGTTCTACCGCCGATGCTGCAGTGTAGGCTGGACGTACCCACGTACCCGTGCCCCTTCACCGGGTGTGGGTCGTGACACATTTTTAGTAGTGGTTCATGCAGGTCAGGCTTCGCAAGTTGTGCGATGTCGTGGTAGTGCGACGGCTTAGTTGTACTACTGCAAGCATGCGATAGGATATAGGATATATATATATATATATATATATATATATATATATATATATATATATATATATATATATATATATATATATATATATATATAAGATTTAAGGATGAGAGGATACTCAATCATAAATTTTTTGAGAGATTCCTAGGACGACCCTTTAGAATCTTATTATAAATTCCAATTCAAATATTTTCTCTTGTTTCCGTCCACTCTCACTCGTTGTTATTGAATTTGATTCTTGATAAATCGGTTGTTGAATTTAATTCTTGGTGTTCGTTGTTGAGTTTGATTTCATATCGAGATAAATTTTACGGACTAAATTACGGTATCATCTGATGACATGTTGATGAGGACAGTAAGAAAGGTGAAATATCTGCTTTGATTATGGAGCCTAGAGTTTATCGTAGCCATATTAGTTGTCATCGCGGAAATGTAGAAACCTGACTTCGGATGCACATATCGTAGTTATGAAATTTAGAATTTCTCGCAGCCATACCGGTTGACGTGGTGAGGATTCTAGATGACATAATTATAGAGTTACATACCTTAGTTATGAATTCTATCATTTATCGCAACTATGCTTACTGGCATGGCGAGGATTCCAAGTATCATGATTTCGGACAGACATGTATGATTATCAGGTGTATATTAAATTGGTCCTTAAAGTATCATCTTTATACTTATCCACTCCTGTTATTGTATGATTTTTTTCCATCGTTCTTTAGCTTAGAAGTAGAGCCTTGATGTGAGTAGATAGGAGTGTACCAGTATATGACTAGTGATGGGTATATTATCTGATATTGAGATTAGTGATGTGTTGAAAGCAATAGGTCGAAGACTGTCTAGAAATTGTGTGCATAATACAAAATGGGTGATGAGTGTCAGTATGAAAGTTCATGAGTATCAGGAAGTGAAAGCCTGAGTATTAAAAACTTTAATGGTGTGTCATGGGTTGAGAAATATCAAGATTGGTCATGGAATATATATAGTGTATCACTGATTAGTATATCAGTCTGTAAAAGGTTTAAGAGGAGATACATATACATCAATAGAGATATGGAACCATGTGCCTGTCTTTGAGAGTGAAGTAAAACTTGTGTATTATAGAAGTTAATAACTAGTGCATTGGATGCAAGTGATCATGAGCTCTAGTGAGTGTGATGAGGTGATCTAATGATAAAGCTAGTATTCTAGAACATTAAGGACATATGTTGTGTAGTTAGGAAGCTAGTGTTACTATATCAAGAGTGCTAGTATTTCTAAATCAGGGATTAGTTGAGTAATGTGCTAGTAACAGTAAGTACCTTGTGTGATAATATTGGATTGGTGTATCAGTTAATATGGATAAAAAATTATTTGGAAGTAATAGTGCAAGTAATCCAAGCAGTAGATGAGAGACATGAGTAACTTGGTATGAGGATGTCATCTAAAATGCCATATGAGGGCTGGTGCCTTGTGTATACAGTAACAAGATTTGAGTAAGCATCCTATTGGGGGTATTCAAGTTGGACAAGAGTATGCTAATAGAACACATGATTAAAAAAAAATATATACAAGTGTTCCTTGCAAGAGAATGGTTAAGAAATTTTAGTGATTACAAGAACTAAAACAGATAAAGAAGGTAGTATCTTAGCGGTGTTTTGTATAGTATCCTAGGAAGCAAGTGCCAGTGAGTTAAGTATGTCCATGACCTTGAACTATAGTATAACACTAGTATTTGGTAACCCTCAGTATTAAAAATATTTTGACTAGGTTGATGATTAGTCACTGCTTAGTGTGAGATAAACTAGGCCACTGGTGGTATAACAAATTACCCCACACCAGTAGAGGGAGATACCCCAGTAGGGCAGAGACTGAAATTCATGATAGTTAGAGACTATATCCAAGTATGATTTCTCTTTCAGTAGAATGGTAGGATTGTATATTATATGATATGACTACTTTAGACTGTGATTGATGGGGTTTGACCATAGTAAAATTTGTATGAATAGGTTATGACTGCCCAAGAGAAAGAGGTGAGAGTTTTAATTTCGTGGACAAAATTCTTCTAAGGGGGGTAGACTTGTCACTACCACATTTTCTAGAAAAGGGTATTTTAGTCATTTGGTAATTAATTAAATATTGTGCATGTTGAATATTTAATTATTATATTATTATTTATTGTTAGCATGTTAGATTTTATTTTTGGACTTATGTTAGTGGACCTAACTAGTTTAGATTAGATCTATGGACCAACATTTAATTCTAGTTAGAATTGAGCCCAATAATAAGTCCATTCATTAGGAGGATGATTAATTAAGTTAAATCCATTAGACTAGAACCTTTTCTCCTTAATTAATTTTTCCATGAGAGGCCCCAAGGGATATTTTAGACTTTACATAGTATCTTGAGGGAGGGGGCAAGAGAGGCCTATATAAGGGGGTGAAAACTTTCTCTCTCTTTATTTTTATTTCCAAATCTAGAGCTAGAATTTTCCTCAACCAAATTCCTTCACCCCTACATCAAATCCCTACCAAATATTTTCCCAATTTCTTCCCAAATTATCATTGTAGCTTATTAGAGCAAGTATCTACAAGAAGGAAGCAAGGATCTACAAGTAGGAGTAAGGATCTACAAGTTGGAGGCTCTTTTCACCCAATTTGGGATTTTTATTGAAAATCAATCTCCCAATAGATACAATTTAGTTTTTTCATTTAATTAGGTTCTAAATCTGTATTTTAATCATTAGGAAGCACCCAATATGCTAAGGCTACCCATAGGAATTGAAATTAGATTCATAGGAGGCCTATGGAGAAAGTTATGGTGTATTTTATGTCAATTTTGGGAGAATTTCGAAATTGACACATGTTATGTTTGTCAATTGGTCAATTAGACCAAATTGACATGTGTTTGATTGTGTGTGGCTAGTGTCGTGTCGACAATTGGATACGTGTAGGCCGTATCCCAATAATTTGGAGATACGGATTGATTTGGGGATTTTCTTCTGACACGGGAATTTGTGCATGTCATATTTTGACACGGACACATAGATGTATATTTAACTTTTCGTATTGTTCATAGATACTATTTTAGACTTGCTCGTGTCCTTCAAGGTTCGTTTGGTTGTGTGGTGGACTCGTATCGCAAGCGTATCATAAATCTAGTGTGATACGGGTGCGATGCACTCCACGTATTTGTTTTCTTGTATTTCAATAATTATTTATAGCTATTAAATAGATATGTATATATATGTATGATGAGTGGTGGTTTATATATATATATATATATATATATATATATATATATATATATATATATATATATATCTATATTGGTGTTTTTATGTATACATATAGAGAGATGTTCATATGTATGTGTATATGTTTATATATGTATACATTGATTTGTGTATATATATAGGTATGTGTGTATATAGATAAGTATAGTATCTCTAAGTGTTTGTATATACGTATATATTCTGATATGTGTCTATATGTATATGTGTATGAGTGAGAGTTTTATATATATATATATATATATATATATATATATATATATATATATATATATATATATATATATATATATATATATGGATATCTACTTATAGTTATTTGTTTATAATACATAGATATGTGTGTGTGTGTGTGTGTGTGTGTCTTATTGTTTGAGTGTGTGAGTGAGGTGAGAAGGGGATCGAGGCAGCAGCTTCAGCGAGCTAGCAGCATGCTAGATGCAAGGTAGCAGCATCAGCAAATGCAGCAGCCAGTAGCTGCAGTGAGCAGCAGCAACAGCTGCAGCGAGCACTATAATGAGTAGTGCAGGCAACACGCAGTACAGCAGCGTGTAGCAACAACAGCGAGCCACCGCAGTAGCAGCATGTGCAGCGAGCTGCAACAGCAGTAGCGTGTGCAGCAGCACAGCAACAGCTAGTGCAGTAGAAGCAACAGCAGCTCAGGCAATGAGCATCCAGTTACAGTGAGCACGAGCAGCAACATCAGAAGCAAGGTGAGTAGTTAGCTAGTTAGTTCATAGATGGTTAGTTAGTCTAGTTAATAGTTTAACTAGTTAATTGATACTTTAGTTAATAGTTAGTAAAAAGTTTGGTTAGCTGGAGATATGGTTAGAGTATTTCTGTGATAGGGATACAACTAATGTACCAATGTGTATATATTTGGGATGGTTGTCAAGTGGCAAGTACAAGCAAGCATTGATGGATAATTGAGGGTATCAAGTTGGTATTAAGGTAATGTATTGAGTTGTTAAGCAAGGATACCAAGGTAATGGAACTAAGGTATGGATAATTGCTAGAGTATCTTAGTGTGATTAATGTGAAGATAAGTTGAGTATTAGAATGTCACTACCCAATTCTAGAAAATAGAGTTATTTTATTTTATTTTATTTGGTAAATAGTGGATTGTATTTAAATAATTATATTTATATTTAAATAGTGATTGCATTATTTTTATTATTTTTATTATGATTGTTTTAGGGTTTTGGCTAGCCTGGACCCATGTCAGACCCTAGTGGACCCATGTCCGACCCAGCCCACACCCTGGTGAGAATTATTTTGGGGCTTAGAATTATTATTTTATTTTTAGGAGGTTAGTTGGAGAGATTTGGAACTAGTTTGAGTACATTTGGAACCCGAAACCCAAAACCGAGTGAATAGGGGCATTTTGGGAAATTGAAACTTGTAAAACCCCTACCTACCCCCACCCGTGAGCTTCCCACAGCCCCCCCATCCGTGAGCAGCAGCCCATCTCCCCCTCTCTTCATTTACTTCTTCTTCTTCATTCCTTATTCTTCTCCACTTCTCCTTTCTTCTTCCTTCCTTCTCCAAGTAAGCTTTTCTCCATCTTTCTTCTTTCTTTCTTTCATTCCTTCTTCCTTAAGCTAACCCTCACCTTGCATTTTCTCTAACCTAGGTGTGAGGAGCTTAGATCTAGTGTGGGAGCTAGAATTGGTGGCTTGGAGCTTGAGGGAGGTGAATTCTAGGGATTGTGAGACTTTGGCCTTGGGATTCCAACTCCCAAGAGGTAAAACCTAACTTTCCCCTTCCTAATTATTTTTGTGTAGTGTAATTAGTGTTGTAGAACCCTCCTAGACCCTAACCCTACCCGTAGGAGGAAGTTGGAACTAGTTTGGGTGAGTTTAGAGACTTTGACATTAGGTTTTGTGTCGAATTTGGGTGGAATCCGAATTTGGCCCAATTTTGGGTGATGCCCTAGGTTAGATGGACCTAGGTAGACGTTGTCGGGTGTCTAGAGGGTGAGTGCGTATCTCCGTTTGGACACGGGAAGCCGTGTCGCGGAGAAACGGGCGTTTCGGGCAAAATTGGGGCTTTTCGTCGTCGCCGATTCTAAGTGCGTGTGCGTTTCCACCACGGACCTAGAATCGACGCGGGAGCACATTTTCTAGGATCTAGACATCGTGTAGAGCACGTGGGTAAATTTTGGGCCGATTCCGAGTTTGTTTGGTGTGCGTTTCAGGAGGTTTTCTGAGCCGCGCACCACGTGTTCGTCGAAATGACCGAACGGCCATTTCGACTTGGTTTCCTCGTTTCGGCTTTGTGCGCGCGTTGGGTTAGTATCGGGGAGTGTGTGCTAGAGTTTTCGAGTTATATTTTATATATTTTAGGGTATTGGTGAGTGTCGGGGTCGTTGGGCGTGAGTGGGGCGTGTGGTTTGAGTGTTGTGTGCGTGGTTGTGTTTGTATTGATATGTGTCTATATATATATATATTTATATATATTGTATGTGTGTATATGTATATATATATTTATATATATGTGTGTATTTATATTTATGTACTTGTATATGTATATGTCTATGTGTATATATATATATATGTATATGTATAAGTGTGCTTGCGTGTGTATGTGTGTATATATATATATATAGATGTGTATGTGTATATATATATATATATATATATATATATATATATATATATATATATATATATATATATATATATATATATATATATATATATCTTAGAGTGTGTGTGTGTATTGGTATGTATATATATATATATATATTTGTAAGTGTGCATATATATATTAATATGTGTGTTTATATATATATATATAGCTATGTATATTTATAGGTGTGTGTGTATTAGTGTGTGAGTGTGCTAGTGTGTGTGTTAGAGTGTGTAGTTAAGTGTGTGTATATATATATGTATCTAGTTGATATATATATAGATATATATGTAGATATATATATATATATAGAGTGATATATATATATGTATGGGTATGTATGTGTGTGTGCTTGTGTGTTGGAAGGGGGGAACCAGCAGCTGCAGCAGCAGCAGAACCAGCAGCAGCAGCAGTAGCAAGTGCAGCAGCAGCAGAATCAGCAGCAGCAGCAGCAGCATAGATCAGCAGCAGCAGTAGCATAGAGCAGTAGCAGCAGCAAATGCGAAGCAAGGAGCAGTAGCAGCGGCTAGTAGCGAGAGCTAGTGAGGGAGAGTGAGAGATTGGTATATATATATGTGATAGGTGGATAGATAATAAGTTAGATAGATAGATATATCAATAGATAGATAGTTAGGTAGATAAGATAAATAGATAGTGAGATAGATATTGATAGATAGATAGCTAGGTATTTAGATAGATAGATACTAGATAGGTAGATAGCTAGATACTTAGATATATCTATCTAAGAGATAGATATCTATATACCTATACTTATATATATATATATAGATATCTTGATAGGTAATATATATATATGTTATGATTGGGTAAGGTAATGGGTATTGGGTATGTGTGTGTGGATATATATATGTATATAGGTAGATACCTACTTAGATGTATTAATAGATAGTAGATATCTATATTACCTAGCCTAGATTAATAACTAGGTGCATAATTAATAGCTAGATAGCTAGTTAGAGGGCCTTAGGGCGAAACCTCAATACCTTGAGATACCGAGGTATCTCGATACCTTGAGATATTCAAGGTATTGAGTTTCGAGCGGGGTATTTGAGCATTAGCCTAGGAAATGCTTGGGAGTGATTTTTATATGTTTATATATATATAATTACGCGTGCTAGCATAGGTTTTAGCGGGTTTAAGCGGGGTGCGTGGCCTAGGGCGAGGTATCGGATACCGAGGGTATCCCGGTATCTCGATTAGGCGAGTTTGTGAGTTTAGTAGCTTAATGAGCTCGGTTTGACCTAGAATTTCAGGGGCACCCTAGTTTGACCTAGCTTTGACCAAATTTGTTCTCGTTGACCGTAAAAGTCAACGTTTGACCTAGTTTTGACCTAGAGTTGACTTTTTGGACCCCGGGTTGACTTTTTGACCCGAATTTTACCGGTTTGACCCGTTCGACCTAGAATAGCCCTAGAAGCCTGTTTTTAATTATTTTATATCAGTTTAAATGCTTAGAACCCTGTTTAATCCTTGCTTTTCGCATTAGGTCCTTGCGTCACCGGTCCGGACCTCGATCCTCATCAGTTGCTCAGGACATCAGGCGAGTACCTACCTCTGATAGTTTCTATTTCATGATAGCGTTTATATCACCTGTTCTAGAACTGTAATACATGATTCTGACACTTTATTACACGAGCTGGTACTAGTGGATCCCGTCATGAGGTGCTATCCCCCTTACCGTGTTCAGCGGGTACTCTATCACGTGTATTTCATCATGTGCTTCGGGTATTGATTATCATGTGCTATCATGTGCTTCTTGTGCTCTCGCCTTCGTGTGCGCGAGCTATTATCATGTACGTAGCGTGTTGTGGTTGGATCCAATGGTATTAGTGGGGGAGGGGAGTAGGAGTTGGTTATATGATCAAAGCCAAAACAGTATTCATGTGTATGTCGGTTATGCAACTCACGCATAACGGAGTTATCGTAGTGTTCTTCATGTGCAACCTAAGCCGATCATATAACGAACTTGTGCTCAAGGCACTTAGCTAGTATTCATGTTTCTCATCTGCAGTTACTTTTCCACTACTTGTATTGTTCTCCAGTTTACATTGCAGCTACTTATTGTGCTCCAGCATATATTTATTTCCCGTGCATCTTGATTACTTTTCTATTGCTCGTCATATACACCTTACCATGCATTTGGAGTTGCTTTCAGAGTTATGTACTTTGCTCCAGTCCTGACTGGGCATATTTTTTCCAGAGGATCCTGAGGACTATTGCCCTACGTTCTAGGGGCCTGGTATTGACGACTGTTGTGACCCCGAGGAGGAGTGCGCCGAGGAGACGCCGATAGCACCCTAGTTAGCTAGGTGGGTTTCCTGGGTTATTTTCCAGTGGTTTGTATTTTGGATGACTGTACTTATTCTTTTGTGCTTCTGTGAGATGTTGTAGCTTTTAGACCTGGACTGTATTATTTTGGATTGCCTTGCTCTCTTGGTTCTGTTTCTTGTTTATATCATATCGTGCTTATATTCTTCCTCTAGTTTTGTGATTGAGATTATTGTCATATATATATTGCGTGGTTGCCCTCCTGTTGGAGAGGATTTTATTCACATATATATATTGCGTGGTTTTGCCCTCCTTTTGGAGAGGTCATGCCGGATTTTTCTGTGAGTTATCTAGATAGTTGGTTGACCTAGAACGGACCTTTACAGCGTTCTACCGCCAATTCTGCGACGTAGGCTGGACGTACCCACGGCTCATGCCCGATTTTCGGGTGCGGGTCGTGACATAGAATCAAGGATAGGTTAGTATTCAGAAGTGAGGGTTATGTGAATTTTATGGTGTTTGGTGGGTTAGAACTGAGAATCTAGTATGTGTGTATATATATAAATATTGGATATGATATAGTGTGTATCAAGTGTTAGTGTGATAGGGGGAGTTGTAAGGAAGGTATCCAATTATGACGTATCTTAGTGTCATAAGATGCAAGAGTAATAGTGTGGGGTACCAAATTAAAGTGAGGTCAAGTTTTGGTAGGTACTAGCTAAGCAAGGTATATATATTAGGATATTGATATAAGGTATTAGAATTTTGGTTAAGAGTGAGATTTTGGTTAAGGTATTATTGATACCTAGGTAATGAGTAGTAGGTATTGGCATAGTAATAGGCTAGATGTTAACTAGTTATGGATTGATACTAAGGTGACTAAAATAAGGTATATTGTATATAGTATTGTATAAGTATTAAATGCATGTTAGTTGATACTCAAGGTATTGGGTAGTTAATTACATACTAGAATTTGAATTACCTTGTGATAACAAGGTAATGTCAAGGTATTGATTGATACTCAAGGTATTGGGTTTGAGTATCAAGTTGGGGGTGTAGGTGGTGAGATACTGAATTGGTTCAAACCCAAGTTATCCACTTAGCTTAGTTTGACTAAGAGTACTATATATATATATATATATATATATATGTTAGTATTTTCATATCTAATAACTTGCGTATCTTAGGATACTGTACCTTGTTGGTTTTCTAGTATCTTAGAATAGCTAGTATTGCCTAGATACTTAGTGTATGGACCTAATATCCTAGAGATGGACTCATGCAACCTAGAAATAGCTAGTTTGACCAAGTTTAACTAGTTTGACCTAGACTTGACCTAGTTTGACTGTTTTGACTTAGGAATGACTTCATGACCTAGAATTGAACTAGTTTAACTTAATTTCATTCCAACACCTTGTATTAATATAATATTTCATATATAGGTCTGTGTGACACTAGTTCGGACATATTTTGACATTCATTGCTCTGGACCACAGGTGAGTACATTATCTGATAGTTTCTCATTTATGATATCCTCTATGTCTCTTGTATTTAGTGTAGATATCCTTAATTTCTTGACATGATGGTTACACGGATTGGTATATCCGGATCTTGTCATAGATGTTATTCCTTGGTATGTATGGTGTATCTTGTGTAAGCCTTGTTTCCTTGTTCTTCTTGTACATGTACAAATATTGGTTCATGAGAATAGTAGCGCCCTTCTTGTAGAAACTCGTGTCATAACGTACCATGGTTGGATCTACTATACCAGTCGGGGGCAGGGAGTGTGTAGTGTAGATATGTGATCATACCCTCCTTGTGCATGTCTTGTTCCTTGTGAGTGTTGATCATACACCGCACGTATGATTAACCAGGCCATTTACTCTTGTGCAAGTTCCCAAGCCAATCACCTGTTAAAGCTGGTACTCACTCACTTAGTCATTAGCATTTCTTGTTCATTCCATATTGCTCATTCTTGTATTTATTTCTAGTATTTCCTTTATTGCATATCTCTTGTATATGTATATTGTATCTTTTATATTCATATATTTTTACTGTTACATAGTTTATATCATTGATTAGAACTGCTATTAGAGATGTACTTCGCTCTACTCCTGACTAGAAAAATATTTTTCAGAGGATCCAGGAGATTGGTGTTTGACATACTACCGACTCCGAACTATAGATGGTGCAGACTTGTGCCTACTAGTTCTGGAGTGACTGCTGGAAGATCTAGCCGGAATCACTTGTTAGGTTCCCTTAGCATTTTGGTACCGGATTTGTTTCCGGCTTATATTTGAGATTTTGGCTATTGTTTCTATTATTGTTGTTATATTTGTTTAGATTATATAGTTATGTTATACTTCTTTGATATCTTATCATGTTATAGAATTGTGATTGCGTATTGTGTTAAATTAAGTTTATTACTGTCTTCTTGGAGTTGAGATATTATTGGAGGATTATGCATTATTTGTGAGATGATTAGTTAGTATAGTTAACCTATACATCGTTCTACCGCCGATACTGTGGCGTATTCTGAAAGTACCTACGTACTCGTGCCCCTTCACCGGGTGAGGGTCGTGACACATTTTTAGTGGTGGCCCATGCAGGTCAGGCTTCGCAAGTTATGCGATATCGTGGTAGTGCGACGATTTAGTTGTACTAATGCAAGCCTGCGATAGGATATAGGAAATAGATATAAGATATAAGGATGAGAGGATACTTAATCACAAATTTCTTAAGAGATTCCTGGGACGACCCTTGAGAATCTTATTATAAATTCTAATTCAAATCTTTCCCTTGTTTCCTGTCCACTCTCACTCGTTGTTATTGAATTTATTTTTTGGTGAATCGGTTGTTGAATTTAATTCTTGGTGTTCGTTGTTGAGTTTGATTTTATATCGAGATGAATTTTATGGACTAAATTACGGTATCATCTGATGACATATGTTGATAAGGACAGTGAGAAAGGTGAAATGTCTGCTTTGGTTATGGAGCCTAGAGTTTATCGCAGCCATATTAGTTGTCGTAGCAAAAACGTAGGAACCTGACTTTGGATGCACATATCGTAGTTATGAAATTTAGAGTTTCTCGCAGCCATACCGGTTGGCGTGGTGAGGATTCTAAATGACGTGATTATAGATTTGCATACCTTAGTTATGGAATATATCATTTATCGTAGATATGCTTACTAGCGTGGCGAGGATTCTGAGTGTCATGATTTCGGACAGACGTGTATGATTATCAGGTATATCTTAAATCGGTCCTTAAAGTATCATCTTAATACTTATCCACTCCTGTTATTATAGAATTTTGTTCCATCATTCTTTAGCTTAGAAGTAGAGCCTTGATGTGAGTAGATATGAGTGTACCAGTATATGGCCAGTGATGGGTATATCATCTGTTATTGAGGTTAGTGATGTATTGGAAGCAATAGGTGGAAGAATGTCTATAAATTGTGTGCAGAATACATAGTAGGTGATGAGTGTCAGTATGGAAGTTCATGAGTATCAGGAAGTGGAAGCCTGAGTATTAGAAATTTCAATGGTGTGTCATGGGTTAAGAAATATCAAGATTGGTCATGAAAGATATATAGTGTATCACTAATTAGTGTATCAGTCTGTAAAAGGTTTAAGGAAAGATACATATACATCAATAGAGATATGAAATCATGTGCCTGCCTTTGAGTGTGAACTGAAACTTATGTATTATAGAAGTTAATAACTAGTACATTGGATGCAAGTGATCATGAGCTCTAGTGAGTGTGATGAGGTGATCTAATGATAAAGCTAGTGTCCTAGAACATTAAGGGCATATGTTGTGTAGTTAGGAAGCTAGTGTTACTATATCAAGAGTGTTAGTATTTCTATATCAGGGATTAGTTGAGTAATGTGCTAGTAACAGTAAGTACCTTGTGTGATAATATTGGATTGGTCTATCAGTTAATATGGATAGAAAATTATTTGGAAGTAATAGTGCAAGTAATCCAAGCAGTAGAGGAGCGACATGAGTAACTTGGTATGAGGAAGTCATCTAAAATGCCATATGAGAGCTGGTGCCTTGTGTATATAGTAACAAGATTTGAGTAGGCATCCTATTGGGGGTATTCAAGTTGGACAAGGGTATGCTAATAGAACACATGATTGAAAAAAAATATACATGGGTTCCTTGCAAGAGAATGATTGAGAAATTTTGGTGATTACAAGAACTGAAACAGATAAAGGAGGTAGTATCTTAGCGGTATTTTGTATAGTATCCTAGGTAGCAAGTGCCAGTGAGTTAAGTATGTCCATGACCTAGAACTATACTATAACACTTGTCACGCCCCAGTCCCAAAATATGTGGGACCAGACACGTGGCAAAGGCCAGCTGGTACGACTCCGTAGGGCTTTCCAATTTAATGGACCCGACGAAGCGCAATTACGCTGTCCATGGTCAAGTGATCCAATTAATAATCTAAATTCTAACATGCAACAAGTAAACTAAATCTCAATCCATGGTAAATAATCTCAAGAAAGAACGATATGCATCATCAGTCTGTAGCCCGATAATACATCCGTTCGAATAGACCAGAAGAACAACATAGGCCTATAAACACTAGGCTATAAAAGCAGAATAAAAAATGGAAAGTAGTACATGATTGTAATAGCTAAAAATATAAAGATACCTGCAACGATGTACACACTCTACTAGATCAAGCATCCTGCAAACTGCACAAATAACCTGGAGGGGAACCAGGTCCTCAGAGGGACGTAACAAGATACAAAAATATATGCCATAAAGTAAATACTGTGAAAACTCAAGGGTGAACTAACCAGCTAAGTAAAATATAATTTAAGGACAACCATGGTACGTATGGCTAGGTGTAGGCATAACGTCCATACTCCGAAGAGCGTGGTATCTGTACATGTAACGTCCATCATTCCGAAGAATGAGGTATCTGCAAATATATACGTCCGTATCGCTCCGCGGAGCGCGGTGTCTGTATAAAGGAGGGGGTGTCCCATACACCTACTAGTCGTCCTCCCCGCACAATGCCAATGTATAAATCTCAAGGAAGACATGGACATCTCGTACTATAATGCAAGTCACTAAAGAAATATACAACTAAGCTAAATACCGTCACACGTGCTACTCATATCGATGGCTAGTCAAGCATGAAGCACGCGTCCCTACATGAACTCACTTCGTGCCGTGCAATGATACGTGTCAAGGCCTGGAGAGTCAAATTAATAACTCCACAACTTTAGGTGGGTCCACTAGACACTAGGTCAGACACAAGTCCTAACGTCAATGCCTTCGTTGACTGCACCCGAGTCTTTCTCGGACGCGCACAGTTAATATTAAACAATAAAACATGCAGCTAAATAATATTTGAATTTTAAACATTACAACAAGGCAAGGTATACTTGCCTGGAATTCCGATGTGAACAAGCAAGGATCCGGAACCCGCAGCCGAGGTAGAATCGTCTTGGATGCCTACGAATAAATAATAATAAATATTATTCACTACATTACACTATACTAATTACGTACACAAGTACGACTCATGCAACGTCACGAGTTGCGCAGATACCAATTAAACGTTCTAATTAAATACGATGGCTAGGGTTGACTAGACACGAGTCAAGGGGGTAGGTATACACTAAAGTAATATTTCTCACATGTTACAATCATGGTCACATCTATGATTAGTGTAGGTGCTAAGTTGTACCTCTGACACAGGGGTACTAGGTATCCTACTTATTTCCTGGACACGTCTGATGTGGGTAACCATCTAGGTCTCCATGCACGAAAATTATAACTACACTGCAATTAGGAACTGACGCAGGGGTGGTCACGACTAGTCAACTAGCAAGGTCGCGTGTGCACACAACTAACATACACCAGGGTCCTGTCCTTAAGTACCGTGCACGACGAGAAATTAATTACCAAAATATTCTATAATAGAAAATTAATATATTACACAAAACACCAGTCCTAATTACAGGGAAATGTGCACAAGTCAGCCTTCTAAACACCTAGGTCAGCATAAGTATAACCCCTTAAATAACCATTTTTTTTCTATGTGGTAATCACTAACACTAATTTTATTCTAACACATGTACACCTATACACAATACACAAGGGTTCCCAACTACACCGTTCATTCAACAATACAACGACGCATTCGTACATGACGAAAAGAAGGAATATGTATATACCTAGTTGATCGTGTCCAAGGGGGTGTCCGCTGTACGAGGGGGCCCGGTCTCCGGCGGTGCACAGTAGCAACGGAAGCTACAGTGGCAGCAGGGTGGTGCTCCGGCGAGGGAAAGTCCGGCGATGTTGTGAGGATGATGATGATAATAATGATGATGATGGTGATGATGATGATGATGTTAATGGTGCTGGGGATGTCGATGATGACTCAGGCGGAGGAGTCAGTCGGGGAGGAGTGGTCCGGCGGAGATGGGAGGAGGGGCTGCTGTCGTGTTGACGAGGTGGTGGCGGTGATGTTTAATGATGGTGGTGGTGAAGAGGCGGGGTGTAGCTCAGGCGGGGAAGTTATGGTGCTCAGTGGTGGGGAAGTCCGGGGTCGTCGACTGTGTTAATGGCGGTGACGACCGGTGGTGGTGTTGATGATGAAGATCTCGTCGATGTGGTCATTGCTCGGCGGGTGCACTGCTCGGGAAGTCGATGGCGAGGGGATGATGGGGATGATGAAGACGATGGTGGTGAATCGATGAGGGACTACTCAGGCCGGTGGAGGAAGTCGTGGGGAAGTCCGGGCGTGGTTGTCTGCTCGGAGGAGAACCATGGTGACAACTGGTGGCTATGCTCGGAGGAAAGTCGTCGGCTGTGACAGGGTTGCTCGGGGATGATGGTTGCTCGGCAGTTGGAGGCCAGAGGAAGGAGGGAAGAGGGTGGTCGATGATGGCGATGGGCGGCTGCTCGGAGGAGGGATCAGAGAAGAAGGAGTCGAGGAAGTGGTCGGCTGTTGGGCTCCGGCGGGATGGTCGAAGGGGAGAAGAAAGGAGGTGAAGAATGATGGTTTAGGGTTTGGTTTTGTAATGAAGAAGTTGATGATGTTGGCTGCTGAAAATAAAAGAATGAAGAAAATGGAGAAGTGTTTAAGTTGGAAAGAGAAGAAGGGGTGATGGCCTTGGGATTAGGGCCGGCCATAACTCCTTGGGATGGGGAAAAATGTTCACATGAAGGAATGTAGGGTGTAGATGGACTAGGTTTAAAATGGAGGGTGGAGATTGTGTAGGGGGAAAGTTTGGAGTGTAGCACACTCAATAAAATGGGGAAAATATACATGACCGGTCAACATGAGGGGGGGGGGGGGTTTCTTCATGTGTTGGGTCCAATGGGAGGTGGACACCTCACTGCACTTTTGCATAAAAGTCCTTTAACAATTAGGAAATTGCACAAATAGTGGAATTTAGGATTGGATGAGACAAAATATCATGTTTGGTGTGATGTAGTGGACTAAAATAGTGTGTGGTGTTTAGTATGAATCTTGAGGGTGTGAGTGGGGGTTTGGGTTAGAGTTGGGTCTAGTTTTGGGTGAGGTTGGGTCCTTACACCAATTTAATTAAAATTAGTGTAATTGGTGCTCTTTAATTAATTGAAAATACATAGGGTTAAAATTGGGTGGGACACAAGGGTCATGGATGTAGTAGACTCAGATTAGAATATTGTCATAAATTGGGTTATACCAAACGGGTCGAGGTCGTGTCTCTAATTTTGATTGGAACGGACAAGGATGCAAGGTTGGATTTTGTCACGACCCGCACCCGGTTATTCGGGCACGAGTGCGTGGGCACGTCCAGCCTACGCCGCAGTGTCGGCGGTAGTGCGCTGTCTAGGTCATTTCTGGGGTCAAAAAACATCTATCTCATCCACAATAATGAACATGTAAGAATAATCACAGGAAATAGGAATGCTAAGAGTTCATAATATTTAATCTGTGACAACCAATCCACAGTTAATACAAGTCAGAAGATAAATCGGGGACAAACCCGAGTATATGCTGAAAAGGAAAGAATAAGCAGCTACAGCTAACTGATCCACAGAAGTAGCCTCCTGGGGGAAACTGGCTCCTCATGTGTGTTACCTGCTAACTCATAGTGGCCATAATAGGTAGGGGCAAAGTTCTCATCATCGCCTAAAACAACGGATCCAGTCAGGAAAGGAGCAAAGTACACAATGCACAACAAGATTAACCTAAATATTCATGACAATTAAAAAGAACTGACAGGTATCATGTTGAGGATATGTATAAATAAATAGTAACAATAACTAAGAGTTAATTGCTGTAAGATAGGGACATGAGTAAAACAGGAACAAGGTGACAGGAAAATGAATTACAACCAGGCAATAGAAACTGTAACAAGACAAGAAACTATGTGAGTGAACTTGTGTATTTAGAATACCTAGTTGGCATGTAGGGGTCTATAAGGTTAAACCGGCCGTCATAGACGGCTATTAAACAGGAATAATCGAGATCCGGCTGATGGACAGTCGTGTACCAACAGCTATTAATCATGGCAAGGGTCAGGGTAAACTACATGCCTTTCAGTATTCTCCCACCCGACATGAAAAATAAGACATGAACTCCAATATTCAAGACATGAAATCCAGTGTTCTAGCACTACGTGTAATCATTAATGGTACATGTAAGGCAGAGAATTAACTATCACAATATAAAGATTAAACTTGAAGTGCAGGTACTTGCCTGTTGTTTGGATCTAATTAATTGTACTTGGGGAAATATCCAGAGATGAGCCCAGATGCTGAAATAAATATTACCATCATGCTCAGAAGATGTCAAATAGCTAGAAACGCCTGTCCTTGGGTCCAATTTGGAGACAAGGACAAAAACGGCACTTTCGGGTCAAAACGGGGTCCGCCGATGGGCCCGCTTTGCACCGAAAAACGTGTCTGGGTCAAAGGTCTCCAAATTCACCAAACTTAGTATCAACAGGTCAGGAACGCTGATACGAACCCAACGAAACTTCCAGATTTGGATTTCGATGAGCCGAACACAAAATCGCCCGTCGAGCGGGGCCTGTGGGGCCCACGACACGCGATTTCGTCAACGTTCTCAGAATCGAACCAAACTTGACCCACAGGACCAGCGTATCGCTACAAGTCCGATGGCACAAGTTTTGTCTCGATCTGACGTGTGTGCACGAAGTTAGGGTAAATTGCAGAAAAGGCAGATACGGGGCGATGTCCGCGGATACGCGTTGATTCCGGTGTGCACGCACACCCGAATCAGCTTCCACGAAAACTCACACGTCCGTATCGACGATGCGTACGTATTTGTGAAGACCGCACGCGACCAAGTCGTTCCGTTTGGCGGGGCGTACTCAGTTCCGGGGTGAAACAGGGTTTGGTTTTTCCTGTTTTTGGATCGCGGTGTGCGATCACCACAGGACGCGATGCCCCGAACAGTTTGTCCGGACACCGAGAGGGTCATACAGGCTTCGCAACGCAATTTACGGAATTAAAAACGGAGCTACGAGGTGAAAGTTATGAGTACCTGAACGGGGCTCAGAAACCGGGTTTTTCTCGTGTCCGTGTCGTGTCCGACACGCCGACACGAAAATTGGGAAATTGGGTTAGGGTTAGGGTTTGGGGGCTGTCGGCCGGAGGCGGTGGTTCGGGCTGTCCGGAGGGAGTGGAGGCGGTCGAGGGCGGTGCGCCGGGGGACCTGGGGCGGTGGCTGGCGGCGGCGGAGCCCACGGCGGCGGCCGGAGCTGCTGGCTGCTGCTGGCCTCCGCTGCTGCCGGAGGCGGGGTGAGGTCGTCGACGTCGAGGAGGGTCGGGGCGAGGGAGTCGAGGGGCGGCCGGGGCTGCAACGGCGGCGGGGGTTCGCGGCTGAGCCGGGCGGTGGCGGAGTGGGTGAGGGAGGAGTTGGGCACGGTGGGGGCTCGGGGGGTTTATAGGAGAGAGAGGGAAACGTGGGGCCGAGGGAGGCGGCGGTCAGCGCGGGGCGGGGGCGCGCCGGGCGGAGCGGCAACGGCGCGGCGGAGGCGGCGGGAGACTCGGGGTCGGGGACGAGTGGTTCAGGCGGGTTCGGGTCGGGTCGGGCGGCGGGTGGATCCGACCCGACCCGCTAGCATTAGCGGGCTGGGCTCGGCCCAATGGGCTGGGCCGGGCCGGATTTATTATTAGGATAATAATAATAATAATAATAATAATAATAATAATAATAATAATTAATTAATTAATTAATTAAATAAATAGTTTTTAGGTATTTAAAAATAGGTCTGAGGTCCAATAAATTCCAGAAAAATTACTCTAAGTCCAGTTTTTCATTTTACACCAAAAAATATTATTTCCATGACATTTTAATATTATTTATTAACAATTAAAAATTATTTATTAATTAAAAACCTTGATTTTAATTACAAAAAATTCCCAGAAAATTCCAGAAAATTGGGGAAAATCCAAGATTTAAAATTCTTACAAAATCTGGGGGTTTACAATCTACCCAACTTATAAAAATTTCGTCCTCAAAATTTAAAAATTAAGCCATAATCTGTTAACCCTTCATGTACATAGGGCAAGTCGATCGCCATCTCCTTGCGATAATTAAAAGCCTAATCATATCCCCTGCAATCACTTCAAAGTTTAAGACGACTACTTGTTCCAATCAAGAATTCAACCTAGGGTTATTACTTCTTACTTCCTCAAATTACCCACAGGTGAAATTTTTAAATTAAGTCCATATAACACCTTCAAGATTTGCATATGCTTATGAATTGCCTCATGATTCTAATTATCATAATTCCTCTAGAAGTGATTCGAGTCCAACAGTATTCCTATTCACAATTGTATGCTACAACTCTTTAAATTCTATTCACATCCTCAATATTCTAACTAGGTAGTCCAACCCACAAATTTTAATCCTTAAATCAATCACCAAATTGAAAAAATAATTTAAATGTAGTCCACCAATGTTCAAGTCTGAAATCCTATAATTCTATCCTCTAAATTTAAATTGATGATTTTACTTGCATTATCATGTACCTAAGATACAACTATTGGGTCCTCGATATCAATTCATTAATCATCTTAGTCACCCCTCTAAATTTTCAGAATTAGAAATGGCTTGCTTCTTCCAATCTAACCTTACTCGGTCACAATCCAAAAGACATTCCTCTCGAGCTGACAAATGCATTGCTACCCAACTTAGAGTTTACCCATTCATCACAAAAGACTATATACCTTAAGAAAATATTCCTTAATATGTTCACCTATTTCAACGCCGATCATGATATGTCCTCAATTACGAAAGTTAATCCTCAAGTATGTGATCGGCCTATGTGGCATATCTAGTACTATCTATGTACTAACTTATACCAGGCACGAGATTTCGTCTTTCCGAAATAAAGGAAGACGAAGATCAATAATAAAGAGTTCAAGGGTGGGGTGATAGAAAAGAAATATCGGGGTCAAGGCGTTTTAAAGTATTCAGGTGGGAATTGTCAAGTGATTGTGGATTGAATCCTATCTCGGTAATTCCTATTCACATGCTCGTATTAATACAGTTATGTAATCGATACGATATGCTCGGACATGTCTAGAGGGCAAGTATACTAGCCAACTATATATCTCAATCCACGTAAAGTAGTGCGAAAGGCGAATCAAAATGCACTAAGGCTGATCAGACCGTAATGCACTGATTCTGAATAGACAATCGTATTAGTGTGT
Source organism: Iris macrosiphon (assembly GCA_036927795.1). NCBI lineage: Eukaryota > Viridiplantae > Streptophyta > Magnoliopsida > Asparagales > Iridaceae > Iris > Iris macrosiphon. The sequence continues at coordinate 43,898,111 of JAYESA010000015.1, forward strand.
CGACCCACTAATACATATGTCATGAACAAGCTCGATAAAGAGTAAGCTTGCAAAACTAGGCTATAGAATAGCAGCATAAGTCAAGTACATCAAAATTAAGTGTGCTAGATGATGATGAAAGGAGGTACAAATTATTTAAGTTCACAAAACAACCTACAATAAGCACAATAACAAAAGATTCTACAAACTCTACAGTTATCAGATATAAAAGTATACCAGGTTGTTAGTAAGTCCAAAATTACTAGGTTGGGGCTGAGGTCACGAACTAATAGGTACGAGCTAAACAATACTAGGAACGGTATCTACAATCACTTACGTGCATTAGCTACTCCAAGGGTCTGCGCGTTCTCCACGGTCATGCTAGTAGAGCATCTCGTGGTGATCTTGTAGGAACCTCGTCGCTTGCTGGTAGATCCCTTACTCTGCATCCAAAAATAAACGATAAAGATGCACATGAATCAAGGCAGGATGCAAGTCAAGGAATTAATTCAAATCCGACATAGATGTCAAGAACGATTCAAGCAAGTGGATGAGATCCTAAACTTATCATATTCTTATTGCAGGCCTGTTCGGTCCCGAAGTTGAAACCGAACAATTTAGTCGTAGACCTGCATGGGCCACCAGAAAAACGTGTCACGACCCGCACCCGGTTATTCGGGCACGAGTGCGTGGGCACGTCCAGCCTACGCCGCAGTGTCGGCGGTAGTGCGCTGTCTAGGTCATTTCTGGGGTCAAAAAGCATCTATCTCATCCACAATAATGAACATGTAAGAATAATCACAGGAAATAGAAATGCTAAGAGTTCATAATATTTAATCTGTGACAACCAATCCACAGTTAATACAAGCCAGAAGATAAATCGGGGACAAACCCGAGTATATGCTGAAAAGGAAAGAATAAGCAGCTACAGCTAACTGATCCACAGAAGTAGCCTCCTGGGGGAAACTGGCTCCTCATGTGTGTTACCTGCTAACTCATAGTGGCCATAATAGGTAGGGGCAAAGTTCTCATCATCGCCTAAAACAACGGATCCAGTCAGAAAAGGAGCAAAGTACACAATGCACAACAAGATTAAACTAAATATTCATGACAATTAAAAAGAACTGACAGGTATCATGTTGAGGATATGTATAAATAAATAGTAACAATAACTAAGAGTTAATTGCTGTAAGACAGGGACATGAGTAAAACAGGAACAAGGTGACAGGAAAATGAATTATAACCCGGCAATAGGAACTGTAACAAGACAAGAAACTATGTGTGTGAACTTGTGTATTTAGAATACCTAGTTGGCATGTAGGGGTCTATAAGGTTAAACCGGCCGTCATAGACGGCTATTAAACAGGAATAATCGAGATCCGGCTGATGGACAGTCGTGTACCAACAGCTATTAATCATGGCAAGGGTCAGGGTAAACTACATACCTTTCAGTATTCTCCCACCCGACATGAAAAACAAGACATGAACTCCAATATTCAAGACATGAAATCCAGTGTTCTAGCACTACGTGTAATCATCAATGGTACATGTAAGGCAGGGAATTAACTATCACAATATAAAGATTAAACTTGAAGTGCAGGTACTTGCCTGTTGTTTGGATCCAATTAATTGTACTTGGGGAAATATCCAGAGATAAGCCCAGATGCTGAAATAAACATTACCATCACGCTCAGAAGATGTCAAATAGCTAAAAACGCCTGTCCTTGGGTCCAATTTAGAGACAAGGACAAAAACGGCAGTTTCGGGTCAAAACAGGGTCAACCGGTGGGCCCGCTTTGCACCGAAAAACGTGTCCGGGTCAAAGGTCTCCAAATTCACCAAACTTAGTGTCAACAGGTCAGGAACGCTGATACGAACCCAACGGAACTTCCAGATTTGGATTCCGATGAGCCAAACACAAAATCGCCCGTCGAGCGGGGCCTGTGGGGCCCACGACACGCGATTTCGTCAACGTTCTCAGAATCGAACCAAACTTGACCCACAGGACCAGCGTATCGCTATGAGTCCGATGGCGCAAGTTTCGTCTCGATCTGATGTGTGTGCACGAAGTTAGGGTAAATTGCAGAAAAGACGGATACGGGGCTATGTCCGCGGATACGCGTTGATTTCGGTGTGCACGCACACCCGAATCAGCTTCCACGAAAACTCACACATCCGTATCGACGATGCGTACGTATCTGTGAAGACCGCACGCGACCAAGTCGTCCCGTTTGGCGGGGCGTACTCAGTTCCGGGGTAAAACAGGGTCTGGTTTTTCCTATTTTTGGATCGCGGTGTGCGATCACCATAGGACGCGATGCCCCGAACAGTTTATCCGGACACCGAGAGGGTCATACAGGCTTCGCAACGCAATTTACGGAATTGAAAACGGAGCTACGAGGTAAAAGTTATGAGTACCTGAACGGGGCTCAGAAACCAGGTTTTTCTCGTGTCCGTGTCGTGTCCGACACGCCGACACGAAAATTGGAAATTTGGGTTAGGGTTAGGGTTTGGGGGCTGTCGGCCGGAGGCGGCGGTTCGGGGCTGGCCTGTAAACCCCCTGATTTTTTAAAATTTTAAAAACTGAATTTTTCACAATTTTCTGGAATTTTCTGGAAATTTTCTGTAATTTAAAAACATGGTTTTAATTATTAAATGATTTTTAAATGATAATAAACAATATTAAAATATTATGAAAATAATATTTTTGGATGTAAAATAAAAAACTGGACTTAGGACAATTTTTTCTGGAATTTATCGGACCCCGGACCTATTTTTTAAATACCTAAAAAGTATTTTATTATTTATTTAATTAATTAATTAATTTACTGATATTTATTTATTAATATTATTATTATTATTTCTATTATTATTATTATTATTTTCGGTTTAGGGCCCGGCCCGGCCCAGTGGGCCGAGCCCGTTAGCGAGCCCAGCCCAGTCCCTTGTTAACGGGTCGGGCGGGTTCTCCCCGTCCGGATCCGCGCCCGACCCGGAACCCGCATCACCCCCACCCTCTCCCACGTTCGAATCCGCGTTCTCCGGCGACGTGGCCGGAGAACCTCCCCACGACGCCCCGACCCGTCGCTCCCCTCCGGATCCCGCGGCCACGTCGACCCCGGCCGAGCCCCCGCAGCCCCCTATTTATATCCCCTCCTTCGTCCTCTTCCACCCCCAAACACCGAGCCCTAAGCCTAACTCTACCCTACTCCGGCCACCCCCTCACCGGAGCCCGACCCAGCGCCACGCCGGCCTCGCTCCAGCGCCGACCCCCGACCCTTCTTCTTCCTCCTCCTCCAGAGCTAAACCCTAGCTCCCCCTTCCTCCTCTCCCTTCCCAGTCGAAGCCGACCCCGACCCCGGCGTTTCAGCCCTCCGGCCGGCCTCCCCTGGCCCTTCTCCACCCGCCGTAGCCGCCCAGTCCTTCGCCGACCCTCCGCCGACCTCGGCCAGCTGCCAGACACGGTCCCAGCAGGACACGGGCAGTGGACACGGCCAAGACTCGTGTCGGACACGAGTAGGACACGAAGTATTCCCAGCTTTTCGGGCCTCGTTCAGGTATCCATATCTTGCACCCTGTAGCTCGGATTTCAATTCCGTAAATTTCTACGCGAAGCCTGTATGACCCTCTCGGTGCCCGGACAAACTGTTCGAGGCATCGCGGCCTGTGGCGATCGCACACCGCGATCCAAAAACAGAAAAAACCAGACCCTGTTTCACCCCGGAGCTGAGTACGCCCCGCCAAACGGGACGACTTGGTCGCGCACGGTCTTCACAGACACGAGCGCCTCGTCGATACGGACGTGTGGGATTTCGCAGAAGCTGATTCGGGTGTGCGTGCACACCGGAATCAACGCGTATCCGCGGACATCGCACCGTATCCGATTTTTCTGCAATTCGACCTAACTTTGTGTACACATGTCGGATCGAGACGAAACTTGCGCCATCGGACTTGTAGCGATACGCTGGTCCTGTGGGTCAAGTTTGGTTCGATTCTGTGAACGTTGACGAAATCGCGTGTCGTGGGCCCCACAGGCCCCGCTCGACGGGCGATTTTGTGATCGACTCATCGGAATCTAATTCTGAAAGTTCCGTTGGGTCCGTATCAGCGTTTCTGACCTGTTGACACTGAGTTTGGTGAATTTGGAGACCTTTGACCCTTACGCATTTTTCGGTGCAAAGCGGGCCCACCGGTGGACCCCGTTTTGGCCCGAAACTGCCGTTTCTGCCCTTGTCTCCAAATTGGACCCAAGGACAGGCGTTTCTAGCTGATTGATATTTTCTGGATCTGATGGAGATATTTGTTTCAGCAACCGGAGTACCGCCTGCAATTCCAGCTGAAGTCAGAGCCGCAATTGGAACAGGAACCACAGGCAAGTGTACCTTGCCAAACCCTGCAGCTCGCTAATTATTTTCTGGATTTAATTATGCAATAATGGACAAGTAAAGATTGCCAAATCTCAGTAATTCTTGACATAGTGTTTTAATGGATTTCTTGTGGAATTAAATATAAACTTGTTTTAACTGCTTAACCTAGGCAACGTGTGGCGTGCTTAGTGTCCGATCATAGTCGGGTGCCAACCCCGTACGCGGTGTTGGGTACGTCATTAGAGATGGACAATCGATACCCTTATTCTCGTACTTGTCCTATCAAGTACACCAGAACCCAGGACACTTGACACTATTTCATGAGACAGAGTCTTCCTGAGACATTCGAGGTGATTCTGTATAGGATGCATATTTTATGACATAGACTTTACATTCTTAGACATTTGATTCATAGCTATCAGACTTGCTGCATTAGTTATAATCGTGCGTGACATGGACATGAGGCATCGTGGACATGAGACGTGGGATTACATTGGGTGGGGAGAGACACACAGACTACAGGCTGATATTATATATAAAGCATAGTATATAACATAGTGTAGTTCATAGTTATTGCCGCTACCGGCTCCCCGACACAGAGCTTGTAGTGGCTTCAGCCTGAATTCTAGTGCTGCTCTCATATTGCATATCACTTAGCTGGTTACATAGCTTACCCTCTGGTTTAATTATCTGCTGCACTGTGTTTATTTTGGCTTGTATTTTCTGTACCTTGCTGTCCCCTGAGGACCTGGATCCGGATTATGTCCCCAGGTACAGCTGAAGAGAACTACCCAGAGGTGTACGGTACCGGAGCACTCCTTGGAGCAGAACAAGGAACAGAGGACGAAGTAGTGGCCGAAGACTTCTCTTGAGCACCGGCATCAGCTATACAGTATTTCCATTTTCAGCATTTCAATTCCTGTCTATTTTTCCTTAAATGTAACAGAATATTTCTCGAATTTGTTTCCCGAGATAACCTTATTTGATATTGCATATTTATTTTCATTGCATTATTTCTGGCAGTTAATCTGTATTGTTCTGTGGATGAGATTAGAATTCCTGAGACTTGTACTTAGTACTGCTAGACTACAGCTTAAGCATGCCCTGATGGATCCATTAAATTGGGTTGTCCGTCAGTGCGTGCTGCTGGCCATGGCTCACGTGCTCAGTCCCTCGTCATTTTGGGACTGGGGCGTGACATGGTTTTTGTGGTAACCCATGCAGGTCTACGACTAAATTGTTCGGTTTCAACTTAGGGACCGAACATGCCTGCAATAAAGAATAGGATAGGTTTTTAGGATCTCATCCACTTGCTTGAATCATTTTTGATATCTGTATCGTACTCGAAGTAATTTGAATTTGCATCTTGCCTTGATTCCTGTGCGCCTCTTATTGGTTATTTTGGATACAGGGAAATGGACCCACAAGAATGCAACGAGACTCCCGCCGGAACACCACAAGCTACAAGTGTGACCTATGACGATGAAGTGACACCAGTTAGAGGAGTTCCCCCAACTCAACAGAGCCAGCCGGCAGGTCAACCTAACTCCCGATTCCGACGCGATGATATTCCACCGCCGCCGCAGTTCGTTCCACCAACGCCCGTACTCCCACAAGGACAGCCGATTGACGGGCAGCAGATATTCCAACTGATCTACGCGATGATGCAAGCACAGCAACAAGTCCAACACAAGGCTCAGCGTCGCGAAGCTAACTTCTGGAGGGACAGCATCATAACTGTACTGGAGCAGGCCAACCTATCAGCTCGACGGCCATCTACAGGCTCTATCACTGACTTCCGCCAACTGAAGCCCCGCACCTTTTCTGGAAAAGAGGAGCCCACCGAAGTTCATGAGTGGCTCACCAACATAAGGCATCAACTTGAAGCAGCTGAGCTTCCACGGGAACGCTGGATGACTGCCGTCCGAATGCAATTGACAGGCAACGCGCACCACTGGTGGTTGTCTGAGGAGACGCGACTCGGACCAGACCGAGTCACTTGGGAAGAGTTCTCCAGACTCTTCCAAGAGATGTACATTCCGGCTATCGCTCGATCAGAACTGCGGGACAAATTCAATCGCCTCACCCAGGACTCTATGACGGTGGAAGAGTACAACGCAGAATTCATTCGTCTGAGCCGCTTCGCCCCAACCCTGATCCCGACAGAGGAAGAGAAGGCCGAGAAGTTCTTCGACGGACTGAACTTTGAGCTACAGAGACTCATCGGGTCCGTCGCACCTACCTCCTACTCAGACGTTCTCGCTGCAGCCCGACGCGTGGAACGCGTCACCAGGAGGGAGTCTCGCCACAAGCGGCCAATCACCTCAGCACCAGACAGAGCATCACCAGGAGAATCTGCAAAGAGATCTCACACGCACCAGCCACCGAGGACAGCTTCGCAGACCCTTCCTACCTGTCACTACTGCGGCAAGCTAGGTCATGTCGAGAAGGACTGCAGACGCAAGTTAGGATTGTGCCTGATTTGCGGCACCAATCAACACATAGCCAAGGACTGTCCTCAGCATCGAGATGGAGCACCAAGGGCAACCCAACCTGCTTTACCGGCACCTAGGCCCCCTCTGGCTCCTCAAGCAGCACTCTTCCAGCAAGCCCAGCAACAGCAGAGGAATCTACCACAAGGACGAGGGCATGCTTATGCGATGACTGTGCAGGACGCTGATGCGAGTAAGTGATTCGTAGTTATCCGTTTCTAGTCTTGTTGTAGCTCGTGCCTCTTGGTTCGTGACCTCAGCCCCAACCTAGTAAATTGTAACTTGTTAATAACAAACCTGGTTTTCATAAAAGTTGTAGATCTTTTGTTTTAACTAGATTTTCTGGAAGTGCATAACTTTCATTTTTAGGGAAACGGTATTTCCCTAAGTATCTTGTGATGTGTTTTCAAACGATGCTTGCGACCGCGTCGTCTCTGTTGACCGGTTATTCTTTTGATTGCGAGAACGCAATCCTCTTAAGGGGGGTAGATTGTAAACCCCCTGATTTTTTAAAATTTTAAAAACTGGATTTTTCACAATTTTCTGGAATTTTTTGGGAATTTTCTGTAATTTAAAAACATGGTTTTAATTATTAAATGATTTTTAAATGATAATAAACAATATTAAAATATTATGAAAATAATATTTTTGGATGTAAAATGAAAAACTGGACTTAGGGCAATTTTTTCTGGAATTTATCGGACCCCGGACCTATTTTTTAAATACCTAAAAAGTATTTTATTATTTATTTAATTAATTAATTAATTTACTGATATTTATTTATTAATATTATTATTATTATTTCTATTATTATTATTATTATTATTTTCGGTTTAGGGCCCGGCCCGGCCCAGTGGGCCGAGCCCGTTAGCGAGCCCAGCCCAGTCCCTTGTTAACGGGTCGGGCGGGTTCTCCCCGTCCGGATCCGCGCCCGACCCGGAACCCGCATCACCCCCACCCTCTCCCACGTTCGAATCCGCGTTCTCCGGCGACGTGGCCGGAGAACCTCCCCACGATGCCCCGACCCGTCGCTCCCCTCCGGATCCCGCGGCCACGTCGACCCCGGCCGAGCCCCCGCAGCCCCCTATTTATATCCCCTCCTCCGTCCTCTTCCACCCCCAAACATCGAGCCCTAAGCCTAACTCTACCCTACTCCGGCCACCCCCTCACCGGAGCCCGACCCAGCGCCACGCCGGCCTCGCTCCAGCGCCGACCCCCGACCCTTCTTCTTCCTCCTCCTCCAGAGCTAAACCCTAGCTCCCCTTCCTCCTCTCCCTTCCCAGTCGAAGCCGACCCCGACCCCGGCGTTTCAGCCCTCCGGCCGGCCTCCCCTGGCGCTTCTCCACCCGCCGTAGCCGCCCAGTCCTTCGCCGACCCTCCGCCGACCTCGGCCAGCTGCCAGACACGGTCCCAGCAGGACACGGGCAGTGGACACGGCCAAGACTCGTGTCGGACACGAGTAGGACACGAAGTATTCTCAGCTTTTCGGGCCTCGTTCAGGTATCCATATCTTGCACCCTGTAGCTCGGATTTCAATTCCGTAAATTTCTACGCGAAGCCTGTATGACCCTCTCGGTGCCCGGACAAACTGTTCGAGGCATCGCGGCCTGTGGCGATCGCACACCGCGATCCAAAAACAGGAAAAACCAGACCCTGTTTCACCCCGGAGCTGAGTACGCCCCGCCAAACGGGACGACTTGGTCGCGCACGGTCTTCACAGACACGAGCGCCTCGTCGATACGGACGTGTGGGATTTCGCAGAAGCTGATTCGGGTGTGCGTGCACACCGGAATCAACGCGTATCCGCGGACATCGCACCGTATCCGACTTTTCTGCAATTTGACCTAACTTTATGTACACACGTCGGATCGAGACAAAACTTGCGCCATCGGACTCGTAGCGATACGCTGGTCCTGTGGGTCAAGTTTGGTTCGATTCTGTGAACGTTGACGAAATCGCGTGTCGTGGGCCCCACAAGCCCCGCTCGACGGGCGATTTTTGGATCGGCTCATCGGAATCCAATTCTGAAAGTTCCATTGGGTCCGTATCAGCGTTTCTGACCTGTTGACACTGAGTTTGGTAAATTTGGAGACCTTTGACCCTTACGCGTTTTTCGGTGCAAAGCGGGCCCACCGGTGGACCCCGTTTTGGCCCGAAACTGTCGTTTCTGCCCTTGTCTCCAAATTGGACCCAAGGACAGGCATTTCTAGCTGATTGATATTTTTTGGATCTGATGGAGATGTTTATTTCAGCAATCGGAGTACCGCCTGCAATTCCAGCTGAAGTCAGAGCCGCAATTGGAACAGGAACCACAGGCAAGTGTACCTTGCCAAACCCTGCAGCTCGCTAATTATTTTCTGGATTTAATTATGCAATAATGGACAAGTAAAGATTTCCAAATCTCAGTAATTCTTGACATAGTGTTTTAATAGATTTCTTGTGGAATTAAATATAAACTTGTTTTAACTGCTTAACCTAGGCAACGTGTGGCGTGCTTAGTGTCCGATCATAGTCGGGTGCCAACCCCGTACGCGGTGTTGGGTACGTCATTAGAGATGGACAATCGATACCCTTATTCTCGTACTTGTCCTATCAAGTACACCAGAACCCAGGACACTTGACACTATTTCATGAGACAGAGTCTTCCTGAGACATTCGAGGTGATTCTGTATAGGATGCATGTTTTATGACATAGACTTTACATTCTTAGACATTTGATTCATAGCTATCAGACTTGCTGCATTAGTTATAATCGTGCGTGACATGGACATGAGGCATCGTGGACATGAGACGTGGGATTACATTGGGTAGGGAGAGACACACAGACTACAGGCTGATATTATATATAAAGCATAGTATATAACATAGTGTAGTTCATAGTTATTGCCGCTACCGGCTCCCCGACACAGAGCTTGTAGTGACTTCAGCCTGAATTCTAGTGCTGCTCTCATATTGCATATCACTTAGCTGGTTACATAGCTTACCCTCTGGTTTAATTATCTGCTGCACTGTGTTTATTTTGGCTTGTATTTTTTGTACCTTGCTGTCCCCTGAGGACCTGGATCCGGATTATGTCCCCAGGTACAGCTGAAGAGAACTACCCAGAGGTGTACGGTACCGGAGCACTCCTTGGAGCAGAACAAGGAACAGAGGACGAAGTAGTGGCCGAAGACTTCTCTTGAGCACCGGCATCAGCTATACAGTATTTCCATTTTCAGCATTTCAATTCCTGTCTATTTTTCCTTAAATGTAACAGAATATTTCTCGGATTTGTTTCCCGAGATAACCTTATTTGATATTGCATATTTATTTTCATTGCATTATTTCTGGCAGTTAATCTGTATTGTTCTGTGGATGAGATTAGAATTCCTGAGACTTGTACTTAGTACTGCTAGACTACAGCTTAAGCATGCCCTGATGGATCCATTAAATTGGGTTGTCCGTCAGTGCGTGCTGCTGGCCATGGCTCACGTGCTCAGTCCCTCGTCATTTTGGGACTGGGGCGTGACATGGCCGGAGGGAGTGGAGGCGGTCGATGGCGGTGCGCCGGGGGACCTGGGACGGTGGCTGGCGGCGGCGGAGCCCACGGCGGCGGCCGGAGCTGCTGGCTGCTGCTGGCCTCCGCTGCTGCCGGAGGCGGGGTGAGGTCGTCGACATCGAGGAGGGTCGGGGCGAGGGAGTCGAGGGGCGGCCGGGGCTGCAGCGGCGGCGGGGGTTCGCGGCTGAGCCGGGCGGTGGCGGAGTGGGTGAGGGAGGAGCTGGGCACGGTGGGGGCTCGGGGGGTTTATAGGAGAGAGGGGGAAACGTGGGGCCGAGGGAGGCGGCGGTCAGCGCGGGGCGGGGGCGCGCCGGGCGGAGCGGCAACGGCGCGGTGGAGGCGGCGGGAGACTCGGGGTCGGGGACGAGTGGTTCAGGCGGGTTCGGGTCGGGTCGGGCGACGGGTGGATCCGACCCGACCCGCTAGCATTAGCGGGCTGGGCTCGGCCCAATGGGCTGGGCCGGGCCGGATTTATTATTAGGATAATAATAATAATAATAATAATAATAATAATAATAATAATAATAATAATAATAATAATAATAAAAAATAAATAATTAATTAAATAAATAGTTTTTAGGCATTTAAAAATAGGTCTGAGGTCCAATAAATTTCAGAAAAATTATCCTAAGTCCAATTTTTTATTTTACACCAAAAAATATTATTTCCATAATATTTTAATATTATTTATTAACAATTAAAAATCATTTATTAATTAAAAACCTTGATTTTAATTACAGAAAATTTCCAGAAAATTCCAGAAAATTGGGAAAAATCCAAGATTTAAAATTCTTACAAAATCTGGGGGTTTACAGATTTATTTGAATTTAAGAACGGACGTTTGTAACGAATATTGTACAACTAAAATGAAGCACAAGGGAGGGTATTTATGAGTTACACAAAGGTTGGAATGGAAGGCTGGCATGTCTAAAAAAAGTGTGTAAAATTTGTTTGGAAGCAAATGCTAGTGTAGCGCTCCAAATATCAAAGCAACGGTAAGGTGCACAAAGTGATACAAATATTGCACAATAAATCTAAAAAACTGTATTCTAATTCTAATTGGCTTCAAACTATCCCTAGTCTCTCTATCTAAGCTAAGTAGACCTAAATTTGGTCGAGCAGTTTTACAACACTAGTATTTGGTAACCCTCAGTATTAATTTTTTTTGACTAGGTTGATGATTAGTGAATGCTTAGTGTGAGATAAACTAGGCCACCGATGGTATAGCAGATTACCCCACACCAGTAGAGGGAGACACCCCAGCAGGGCAGAGACTGAAATTCATGATAGTTAGAGACTATATCCAAGTATGATTTCCCTTTCAGTAGAATGGTAGGATTGTATGTTATATGATAGGACTATTTTAGATTGTGATTGATGTGGTTTGACCATAGTAAAATTTGTATGAATATGTTATAACTGGCCCAAGAGAGACGGGCAAGAGTTTTAATTTCGAGGACGAAATTCTTCTAAGGGGGGTAGACTTGTCACTACCACATTTTCTAAGAAAGAATATTTTAGTCATTTGGTAATTAATTAAATATTGTGCATGTTGAATATTTAACATGTGTTCTATTAAATCATGTGTTCTATGGGGGGGGGGTAGACTTGTTACTACCATATTTTTTACTATATCATTGTACATTCACAATCTTTAACAATTAAATATTCCTTTATGAAAATGATATAATTAAATATTCAAGAAATAATCAAGAAATGTACAATAACTATTAAATATTCAAGAAATGTACAATCATGCAATTTAATAATTAGGAATCCAAGAAATGTACAATGATATAATTATCCCTATTGGGTTGTCATAAAGGAGGTTAATTAGGGGGGAAGCATCTACTCTTAATGGAAGGTTTAATTAAACCACTAACTAATAAATGGTGACTAATTATTGGGCCTAATTGGATATAACTTAAATGTTGGTCCATGGTTCATGTCAAGTCCAATTGGGTCCACTAACACCAAGTCTAATAAATAGTCTAGTCCACTAACCATATCATGATGAACCAATTAGGTCATGGGCCTACATGTTGGGTGCTAACTAGGTCCATGCAATAGTCCAAACTAACTAGCTAATGCAAATGCCCTCTAAAATACAATAAATAATAAATAATACTAATAACAATAATGATAAATATTATTACTAATATAATTATCCAATATTATTAAATAACAAAAATACTCCTCTCCCGGAATTAGGGAGTTACAACAAGCATCTGATCATACTAAATAAATTAAAGTAATCGCTGCCTTTGGTACATGATCTGCTCACCACAGTGTCGGTGTGGATCCAACTTCCTCGTCTCCCGCTTAAACTATGGAATGCCTCGACACTTAGCAAGATTGTGAGCATTATGGGCATACCCATGCAGATGGATAAAGCCGCGACCCGGCGTAAGAGATTTGCATTTGTAAGAGTATTGGTAGAGATTACGACTAGTACAGATATTCGTAAAGCCATTCCAGTCCATCTTTCAGATGAGAACAAGCTTGACCAACCAGTCGTGTATGAGTGGATTCCTCCGATGTGTATGTACTGTCAGTGTATAGATCATTTGGAGTATAACTGTCCTGCTCCGTCAGGTGACATACTCACGAATAAGTAATGAAGGTCCTGAGAAAAGCTTAAAAGTCATGTGTGACTGTAGAGAATATACAGTTGGTCATTTGCCTAAGTCTCGATTTCTAGATTTGTAGAGTCTAGTTCCCAAGTGGAAATGATAGTATGGGTCGCGATCTATACAGAACTGTGCCTCCTAGTTCCGTCATCTAGTTGGTTCATTTTCCTAATTCAGAAGAAGCCCGATGGTCAGTAAAAGGTCTTGTCTTTGATCATGTCGGGCTTTGAGACCTCTTCTGGCCATGGAGAAGGTTAGGAGCTCAAATTGGAGAGGGAGGAGCCCTCTTCAAGGGTTTATAGACAACCCAATACCAACTATTGGAGTCTTGTTGCGAGTGAGACGAAGGATTCCGAGAGTGGAAGCAGTGTTAAGCTGACTAAAGTGAACACCAAGTGACTTGAATTATTGTAACTGATGCTGGAAAGTACGCCAAAGGTGCATTCACGATGCAAGTTAGAGAAGCCTAATAGTATCAGAGTTAGCTCTCGGGTACTAAAGAACAACATAGTTGTATGATCTAAGTCTATTGTATAAGAGAGTGAAGAGGAGTTGTATCTGCATTGTACGGTGCTCACGACATATAATTTCATGCAACCATTTTTCTGAAATCAATATAATTACTTTGAAAAAAAATATAAATAGTCAAAGCTTTCTAGCTCAAGTGGCAGACGTGGAGACATCAAGATCCCAAGCCGGATGTGTTCGATCCTAGAGGAAAGCTTTATTAACTATTTACCCACGAGACAACTCTATAGGAATCCGTGCCTCCAACTCCTATCACTTGAGGTAGGAGTGTTTTTTTCCATCACAAATTTTTTTACTGAGAGAATAAATATTTGTCAAATTAAGCCCTTTTTTTTAATGTGCTGGTAGATAACTTCTGTTTGAAATAATTATTTTTGTAGCCAAATTTGAAATAAATAAAGATTTATAGTTTTCATACTCACAATGATCCATGGTGGTGATTTTTATATTGCCAAATACAATGTGAGATCCGGGCACTTCTTTGTAAGAAAATATTCGAGGCAGTGGATCTATTTGCATCAAATTTACTAGAAGAAAGCCAATTATATAAATCGCTTGCTGCGTAGTAAAACAAAATAAAAGAAAAGAAGCTAGAAAATTAAGCAATTAAAAAAAAAATAAAGGTCGTTGATCACATATTCAATCAAGTAGCATGGAAGTCTAAGAAAAACGGATCCAAAATCGAGCTGCCATCGATCCAAGAAAAGAGTGGACGGATTTAGGTTAAGTTTAGGGTTGTAATGAAAAAGAGAGATGATTTTTTTTTTTCCAGAAAAATATAACTGTAAATTCTATATTTTAAGGACAATATTATCCATAATAGTCGCATGCATTGGGTAGTACAAGAGGCCAACCGAAGGAATAACTAAAAAAAATACTTGAAATCTTATGTTATTCACTTGAGAATGAAGTAGTTCATTATTAAAGTGCTAGAAAGCTAACAGTGCAAGATACGTAATGTGAAATTAACCATAGATAAATGACTTAAACATCAATCCCACTATAATTCTAGATTTTTGGTGTAATAGTATGGGTAATGTTTCAACAACTCTAAACACTAACATGGGGTTTGTTTTTAGAAATCCATAAACATTTATAAATGTAAAATGTCTCTTCTCAAACGTTACTAATTGATCTCTAAAATTCAAGCTAAAATGGTTTCCAAACATCCTTAGAAATTCCCACCATAATCTGTGATTATAAAGCAAGAAAATCATAAGAAAGCTAAACTCACAAAATCCACCCTAATATGAGATTGTAAAGCAAGAAATCATAACAAAGCTAAAGTTCTCTAAATTACGGAAGATAAAATTATCTTTAACCCCCTATTACAAACACTTTTACGGTGAAGGATCTTCAAGATATCTAGAACTATATGTGTCATAAGTCACTTGATCTTATCTTAATTATAAAAGGATGACCTGCGGAGGTATGAAGGAGTAGGCATGGCAACATGGTAGGTGGGAGCCGGGGACCATATCTCCTATCGCCATCTTCTAGTAGTTTTTGAATTCTTCGTCCTCATTTTCGTTCGGGTTCAATTTTTTTATCCTATTTTTTTCCTCGTTAAATAATGCACTCTCCGTTGTTATAACCGAAACGTCAATATCGTATCTGAAACTGACCACAGTGAAAACTTAGGCCAACCCACCTGAAATAACCAACCATTAATATATCACGAATGTCAAGACAGATCAAACAACGTATATTGTTACAAATTCTGACCGTCCGTACGAAACCAATGTGTCGATTAAAATCCAAAATACGCTAGCCGCCGACGAATTGAACTCGACCTGAGTTCGATTTGGATCCTGCAAAGGTTCTGTCACAAATACCCGAGTTCAGACCGAACTCAGCTAGGACCGAAATCTGGCCGAGTTCGGTCCTCTCTCTCCTATATTGGATTCAACATCCGTCTCCGTTCCCATTAAGTTAATACTTTCGGGGTCGAATTTTTTTCCGTTCCTGTTTTCCTTCCCGTTAACAATTTGTGTGTGTACATTATAAGAATTTTTTTTCATACAGTGTATATATATATATATATATATATATATATATATATATATATATATATATATATATATATAAAAGACATGTAAATAAAATCTAGTTTCTATCGGAAAAAAAATATACTACTTGATAGAGAAAATGATACAATACAAAAAAAAAATATTAATCCAACAAAAATATACATGTACTAAATAGAAGTCTACAATACAAAACAACAAAGAGAGAATGTTAATTCCATAAAAATATATTCTAAATAGAGGTCTACAGTTCCCAAGGATGGAGCAAGGAAAAAAATTAGGGGGGGGGGGGGGGGGGGGGGGGAGGGAAGCAGGTAGAAAAAAAATCATATGAAACTCAAAAAATAAACAAAAATATGAAAAAATATATGAAAATTCACACAACTTTCACAACATTCGAACATGGATCTTCTAATCTACTGCTAGCCACTCTACCAATTAAGCTAAGCTTGCAACTTAGTCCATAGTAAAAGTCTATTGTATTTGTTTAAGCTGGACTACAGTCTGGGCCAGCCCAGCTGATGCTCCGCCAGTGATAATTTCATACAACAAAAACATATGAGTATAAGTAATCGGGGTCGAAAATTTACCGAGATGGAAAGTACTATATCCATATTCGATCCCGAATCCGATCGATTTTTTTTTTAATCACCATCTCCTTTTTCATTCCTGTTTTTAAATCTCCAAATTTGTCTTTGTTGGAGGGAAAAAAAAGACCAAGTCTCCGATCGTTACGGAAGAAATTATCATCCCTAAGAAGGAGGCAAAATTCAAAAAAAATTCAAATCTATATGTTCTTATAGCATGTGTTGCATGCAACAATAAGTAAATGCTCTGAGTTTGCCATGTCCAAACATACGTACATGTTAGTGCAAGTTATATACTATTCAAGGTGGAAATTCGTGATGGAAACTACTCTATTGATGGAAAGAAGAAGAGGAAGAGATGACTCCATCTCCTAGTTTTTACATTTGGGTGTTCCCATATCTATAGAATTTGAGATGGATTGATAACTCCATCTCCTAGTTTTTATATTGGGTGTTCCCATATCTAGAATTTGAGATTGGATTAGATCTCAAATAAACTATATTAATTCTCTGAGGAGGATTAATTTCCTAAACCTTTCCTAGGGGTCAATTTTTCAAAGTCCTCTCGGAAAATTGAATATGGGTGCATGCAGGTGACCTAACCAGAGTGCGTTGCGAATTTAGGGACAAAAGTCAGCTAAGAAAATAGCATGTGGGGCGCACGTTGACCTAACCATACTATTAATGTCTCTCTCCCATGCTAATTGCATGGTGGTTTAACCGTTTAAATAATCATGGTTTAGTGAAATAAAAATAAAAATAAATCAATTCGGATCATATTGAGTAAGAGGATTCTGGCATAGGTCCCTTGAATCGTCCTACTTTCATGTAAGCCCCCAAATCTTGTTATTTATTTGAAAGTCTCCAAGTAAATGGGAAAGAAAGGACCAAACTATCCCCTTCCGTTTTTTTTTTTCTCCGGACATGTTCGCTACTCTCGATGTTAAGGTTTAACAAATGTAATGTGGTCACTAAGACATGAAGAGATTGGTTAGGACACGGTTGTTATATATGACTCGCTTTCAACTACGAAGTGTTACACGCACCTTTCAATAATCGATGGAGCCTGGAGTAACATATAATGGGTAGAAAATATCTAAAGAGCATCATGGTGGTATACTACCGATATATCGGTAGAGTTTGTTCTCATTCCAGCAATATTTTTGCATAATTTTTTGCTTACTAATATATCGTCGGTATGTCGTTGGCTCGGAATCATGCCGCAAATGAAAACGATTTGGATTTAAAGTGATTGCTTTTGACGATCAAGATCGCTTCTATCTTTTGGAAATATTAGGGTAGGGGTGTGCACATTTGGGTCAAATCGACCAAATCGAACCGATTGATTTTTAATCGAACCGATGGTCCGATCGGATTGGTTCGGCTGGACTTTTTTTTAAAATCGATCAGTTTGGCTCGACTGTGATTTGGTCATTCCATTTTTTTTTAATCGAACCAAACCGAACCTATGTTCAACACATAGATTGTCACGTTATGTGATTAGTAAAATATATTGTGTTCCATAGTATTGTCCATATCAATAGGACAAACCGGAGGGACTAGTTTGCAAAAGAAGCTAAAACAAACGAGGGAGACTTCTGTGTTCTCTTTGGCTACATATAGGCAAACAAGACGTTTGGCATCATCTTTTTCAAGTCACCAAATATCCATTAAAACTACTCATCACTCTCTTTCATGCTCTTCTTCTGTGGGTCTTTCTTCTCCTTCTTATATTAAAAAGGGTGAAGTAGTCTTTGATTAGAAGAAGAAGAAGAAGAAGAAGAAGATGGAGAAGGAAGAATACTCATCACCAGGGGGGTGTCATGAGGAGGACACTGATGTAGAAGATGGTGAAGCAGCAGAAGCTGAGTGGAAGAAGGTGGGCCTCATGAGGGCCTATGTGGAAGGACAGGATCCTGCAGCTAAGGTAGTTTATTATTTTTTTTCTTTCTTCCTTTTCTTTATTTCTGGAATTTCTTGTAATTTCCCATTTTGGGAACTCTGCATTTACTATTGTCATCTTTGGGTACCTCATATTGTTGACATGATACAAGTTTAACATCTGATCATATCAAACTAACTCTTATTAAGTTACTTCTCTTCAATTGTACAATTGAATTCTATGAATTTAAAATTTAGATTAAGAAAAAAAAGAAGCTTTATCCTATTTATTGGGACAGCTTTCAGTATTTATCTCCTTAGGTTCCAGCCGATCTTGAATAGCCAAATCTTGATTGAAATTTCACATGTTCTTTGGCTGGATTTTAACTAGAAAATTAAACCACAATTCCAAGCTAGGAGCTGAGATTCTAGATTGCTGGCAGTATGGACTGGATCTGTGTCAATGGAAGAAACGTAATAGTTCAAATTTTGAAGGATTTTGCCAAGGATCACATGCAATTAGGATCGGCACTTGATCAACAAAAGATTAAAAAAAAATCTTCAAGTGGAAGAGGTAGATCTGTCCAAATTATGATGGGTCATACCAACTGAGAGATTGGCCACGCATTCTGCACCATCGACTAAAGGACTTTGAATAATTGGGATGTCTTGAATCATAACTCAATTGTCTGGGCCCAAGCTGTTTCAGTCCACCAACCGTTCGGGACCATTTTGAAGCAAAGTCTGACCGGCTAGCGGAGGACACCTAACCCGAACTTTTTGATATATGTTGTATTTTGTAGAGTGGTATTTTGTATGTAATTTACCGTAAGTAAGTGTTATTTAGGTCGTAAGGAACTTACTTGAGCCACCATTTGATACCCTAAGGGCTGTTTGGTTGCCTTAAATGGAAATGCTTTGCAGCTTTCGCTGCTATAATTGATGTTGCTGTCACTTTGGTTGCAATAAAAGATGCAGAAAATGGGGTATTCATTGCAACTTTTGTTGTTGTAGATGTTGGAGAGAATCACTTTTGTGGTGCTTTCCCTTTTAAGTTGTGTTTTCGATTAGATTATTATTATTTGTAGTTATCTTTTCACATCATAAACCTCTAGGATAAATAAAGGCCGTAGCTCATGAAGAGTACTAGGAAAATTAGAGTCCTCTTCACCATAATAAAATTCTCCCTCTTCCTCTTCCACAAATATTTCTCCTTTCTTCATGCCATCAGTAGATACTCCATTTACAGCCAACTAAAGAACGAAGTTGGTGTAAGTGCTGCAACACCAACAACACTTAGGGCCAACCAAACATCCATGTTAGTACTTAGTACGTAACCCATCCTATATAGGTCTCTTGTATATATGACTATTATTATCAATGGATGAAATAGGTTGGATATTTTTCAAAATAACATGGTACGAGAGCCACCCTAGATTAGACCTGTCAATTGGGTCGGACCGGCCCGACCCGGAACGAAAAACTGGCCCATGTGTCGGCCCGACCCAAATAATTTTGTGCTCGTGCTGGCCCAACCCAGTATATTGGGACGTCTGCCACATATATCGGCCCATAAGATAGGCCCGACCGAGCCCGACCCGTAGCCCAGGTTCGTCCCGTCCCGGCTCGGCCTGAGGCACAGTCCGGTTATGAGTACGACGTTTCCGGTCAAACCTGGTTGTGTTTCTTTGAACCATCCGAGACGGACTCCCACTATCATACATGTAGACATATAAAGCAACAACAACAATGTCATAATTAGTATAACTCAACCCAAGCACATTTTCGTAAAAACAATCATGTTTTGGAATTGAAGCCTCTTGCATTTGTTAATGCTTGTTTCGCACAGTTATAAGCCATCCAATACAATTTTACTCTGAAGCTTATATAAATGAGAGAGAGAATGTTGATTGATGGATCACCTCTTGCATGCTATTTTAACAATGTGTAAAAAATAATGAACTTTTGCTCGCTTATAACATTATGTTGAGGTAAATTTTGAACCAGCAAGATATGGCTTCTATATGATAATCGCAAAGTTTTGACTTTGACATGATTACAATTATTTTGATCCTTAGCTTTTATATGGCTGATTACTGTTGTCCTCTTTTCTAGATCAGGTGCCTTCTCTTCCCTAGAAATAGTATCATACTACTGTGCATACTTAAAAACTATGTTACCTGGACTCAGGTACGAGTGTCGGGTACATATCCAAGAGTCGGGTCCTTCAAACTCATAATTGAAGGACATACAGACTCGGCTAAAAAGGATATGACTATTAAAATAAATATATTTGAACATAGTTTAATAAAAAGATAGATCATTTAGTTAGTATACATGTACGGGGATATGACTATTAAAATAAATATATTTGAACATAGTTTAATAAAATGATACATCATTTAGTTAAATTTGCAAGATTTCATAAAAAGACAACCTGCAATTATAAACTACTGGTAAACTTTACCGAATTGGTTGAATAAGTTCCTAAAAGACCGTCCCTTCAGCTCCTCTAGTACTTTACTACCAGTCTACCATATTAAAATAAACTGTCTACTTCACTAACATATTAAAATAAACTATCTACTTCACTAATAGTCTCTCGATTTTTATTATGGAAGATCCGATACGGATCCGTACCCATATCCTATCATGTCGACATTGATACTTTTTCTTAAATTGGAGAGTCCGGATAACAGAGGTTAAAAATGTCTGCTTATTAATTTACAACTATCTAGAAAGCAAAATTCATAGTATTATACACTCATTTTCTATTAAAAATACATGTTTATATTGTTTCATACTAAAGGTACCCAAAAACAAGAACAACATGTCCCGTCAAGAGTAGTCAAGTTTAGACTTTAGAGATATAGACAGATAGAGAGACGAACATTGTAAACCCCCTCACCCAAAATAGATATTTTGTGTATATTTTATATTATTATAGGTATTGAATTTCTTTAGAGTATTCTGTTATTTAATTAGCAAATAAATTTCTTGATATATTTACTTATATAAATATTTATTTAGAATCATTTTTAGGTTATTTTAGATTTTTGAAATTAATTAGGATTTATTTGGATATATATAGTCTTAATATTAGATAGATGCTAATTTAGTGTTAATAGATATTAATAAGATTTTATAAATTATTTGTATTATATTTAATTATATTCAAGATTATAAATTATTGAGATAGATTCAAACTCTACTTTAAATTAATTCAAATCATGAACCTACTAGGAATACAACTTCACGCATATCCTATCCTTATTTAAATTCATCATAATCATATCCAAATTAACCAATCCTAGTCGTATTTAATTAAGTAGTGTCCACCATTATAAATACCTCATCCTTCATATTTTTCTTCCCCAAATTCCTCTCTTTTTCGTCCAAAAATAATCAAAATTCGTCATAAATTCAGTCTCATTTTCTACTAGTTATGACGAATTAAAAAGACGATATCTCCTAGCTCCGGACTCCAAATGCGCTCCAGTTTTTTTTGTTAGAGCGATAATGAGGTTAGAATTCTGATTATATAAATTTTTGTTCTAAATTATTAGTATTAAATTCTGGAAAAATCGTAGAGCACAGCATGTCCGAAAATAGATGTGTTTCGATGTTTTCGCGATTCCGGGAGAAACAGGAATCAGAATCACGAACCGTTTAAAGTTTCGGAAAGCTAATGTCGAGATCATCGACATATATTTTTTTCAGAATTTATTTCTAAGTATTTATATACTGTTAATTCTGTAGAACTTCTAGGTTATAATTTAACCATCGGTGCACAATACAAAATTTGTATGTGCCATAATTCCCAAACGAATTTGAATTCAGACGAGCCGTAAATTTCAGTATGTTTTTGATGCTGAAATCTACAGGAAATCATGCATGAAAGTCGAGTTTGTATCGGTTGACTTTTTGGTCAACAGATCGCCTCGATTTGCGTGCCATGAGTCTCGAGTTGATAAAATTCAGTTTCTTTGGACAAAATTTAGGAATTAACATAAAAATCAGAATAATAATATTAAAATAGGATTTTAGAGTAACTATTCCAGAATTAAATAAATTAAAATAAATTATCTTTTGACGTGATAAATTTGTAATACATAGGCTATTTGGACTGTGACTTGGACTCTGATTCATACCAGCAGCAGGACCCCAGGCAAGATACCTTGTCAAATTGTTTACAGTACTTTGCATGCTATTTATATTTCTTTTTATTTATTTCATTTCTGTATAGTTCTTGCATGTGTAGTTTTTCTCCAGTCATTACTATGTATTAGATATGTTGACACACACATGGCACCTAGTATCATGGGAGGACAATCATTAGACGTATGGGCTTTTAACCACTCTGGTAAACCGTAGTATATAGTTCGCACTACGGGCGTGTGTCGCGCTGGTCGCTACCCCAGAGGTATGTCGATTTCTGTAGAGTCGCGCTGGTCGTTACCCCAGAGGTATGTCGATTTCTGATGTTCTAGACGGGTGTGTGAGTTGTGAGGCTTAGATCGAGTAGACTACCCTTGCCCATACGTCGAAAAGTTGTCCTCATTTGCATTCATATAGATTGTCTTGTACAGCGTACTTATTTATTTTCAAACCATATGCATGTTTACTGTATTCAAATTGGCTCGTATTTTCTGTATCTTGTTACGTCCCTCTGAGGACCTGGTCCGCTGCCAGGTGTATCTTTTCTTGAGTATTTGCAGGAGCGCAGATTTGGATGGTTACATGTGATCCGAGGATGTCTTCTCATCGAGCTGTGATTGATAGCTGGTATTCTTATATTGTGTTATGGTGTTGTGCTCATATTTGTATTTGCTCTTATATCCGAGTTGGTAGTGGATTTGTTTCCATCCAACTATCATTCTTAGATACTTCTTATTGAGATCTAGTTTCATAGATACTGGTTATTTATTTCTATATGATTTTGGTGGATGAGATTTAGATTTTACCCTGTGACTTGTATTATATTTTATACCACTTGTGAATTTTATATTCATATTACAGCGTACGTATGGATTTGGTTTCCATATATTGGAGTTGCCATATCCATGCGGCTGGCATGCTTACGTGTCCTAGTCCTACGTATTTTTGGGACTGGGGCGTGACAAACATGCTAAGGGTGGAAAACCTTAGCCGGCCCGACCCAGGCCCGACTCGACCCGACCCAAACTTCACCCTAACGTGGGTCACGTGCAGGGTTGGGCTGAGGATTTTCACCCTTAGCCATGCCTTATCCAGCCCGCTACAGTGCATGAGCCCAAGAGGTCCGGCCCACGTGACAGCTCTACCCTAGATCCAACCTTAGAGCTCCTTTCTTCTTCTTCCCACTCTATTTTCTTCCTCTCCCAACCATTCGCAGCCACGGGACCCAAGCCGCTGACGTCGACTTCACCTTGCCCCCCACAACCGATACATGCAAGCCATCGCAACCGGCCTTGCCCCACAGCTCGTAGTTGACTTCGACGTCCGCTTGCAACCGACTACTCACCACACCATATACGACCTCGTCAATGATTTGGCGCTCGTCTTCGACCCTTGGCAACGACTAAGCGATTCTTATCGACCCGCCCTGAACCCGGTAGTCCCTCTCTAAACACCATCGCACCCTCGCCGACCATCATTACAACCTTGTCGTTCTTCGTCATGGCTTTTCGTCCCCTCTCGGACTCTCATATCCACTCGCCAGATCTAGCTTCCTTCATAGTTAGTGTTTGAGAAAACTAACCCCATATCTTTTCTACTTTTTCGAGTTTACCTCTAAAGATATTCGTTTTCCTTTTCTTTCTTTTCTATCAAAAAAAACCAGCAAGCCTCGCTATAGTATGTGCATTTGGACTTAGTTTTTCTACATCTATTTTTTTGGATATGATGCCATTGGCTTGGACTTTCAGAGACTGATATATTTGGACTTGGAGCATTGTGATTGGGTTGTCGTGTTTTTGCACTTTGGTACCTTTTATTTGGGCTATTTTGGTCTACATTCTATCTTTTCTACTATTTGTGCATGTGTCAACTACTCTCTTCTCGGTCTACTACTTGTAGTGGTATGCACTTCTGCTACCACTACCCGACGTGCTTCAAGTACTGTAGAATAATTGGAGTTCAATTATTATTTTCATCTCTTGGCTATATATATATATATATATATATATATATATATATATATATATATAGCCTTACAACCCTCCATCTTACATAAAATCTTCTAATACATTTTAATATACCAATACTCCTCCTCAAGATGGGAGAAAGATATTCACTAAGCCCATCTTGTCACATCATCTAATCATATCTACAGAGCTAAGTCCCTTGGTCAGACTGGCTGCTACCTGATCCTTGGTTGGAACGTGGCCTAGCTCTAGTAGTCCACTGTCCAACTTCTCCTTGATGAAGAACCTATCGATATCGATGTGTTTGGTCCTGTCATGCTGCACTGGATTGTTGGCGATACTTATGGCTGACTGGTTGTCACACCACAACTTCATCTTGGCTCCTTGATCCAGTTTTAGCTCCACCAGCATACTTTTCAGCCATAACAATTCTACAACTCCCAAGGCCATAGTTTTGTACTCTGCTTCAGCTGTCGATCTGGCCACCACTGACTGCTTCTTACTCTACCAAGAGACCAAGTTGTCTCCTACAAATATGCAATAGTCCGAGGTAGACCTCCTGTCATCAGCACAGCTAGCCTAGTCAGAGTCACAGTAGCTCTCGATGCTCACGTGATCATTCTTCCTGAATATCAGTCCCTTTCCGGGGTACCCTTCAAGTATCTCAGAATCTGGTACACTGCGTCCATATGATCCTTCCTTGGGTCATGCATGTAGTGGCTCATCACACTCACTGCAAAGAATATATCAGGACGTGTATGGCTCAAATAGATCAACTTGTCCACCAGTCTCTGGTATCTGCCGGTCAACTGGTTCTCCAGTCTCAGTACCCAGCTTGAACCTCTGATTGATCGGTGTCACTGCAGGTTTGCATTCCAACATCCTTGTCTCTGTGAGAAGGTCCAGCACATACTTTCTTTGAGAAAGAACAATTTCCTCTGCTTCTCGAGCAATCTCAATTCCAAGGAAGTACCGAAGAAGGCCAAGGTCCTTCACCTCGAACTCCTTGCCAAGCTTCCCCTTGAGTCGGGCAATCTCCTGCTCATCATCTCCTGTGATAATCATATCGTCCACATACACCGCAAGCATGGTGATGTTGCCTCCACTCCGACGGAAAAATACAGTGTGATCAACGTTGATTTGCCGATATCCCATCCCTATCATCGCCCTCCTGAATCGGTCAAACCATGCTCGAGGAGACTGCTTCAGTCCATAGAGGGACTTCTTCAACCTGCAGACCTTGTCCACTGTCTTATCAGTGCAGAATCCTGGTGGTATCTCCATGTACACCTCCTTCACTAGATCCCCATGAAGAAACGCATTCTTGACATCCAGTTGGTGTAGCTTCCATCTACCATTCTCATAAATAGATGGATACAACCTACTCAAAATACCAAAAGAGGAGTATCCCAACTGCCTGTGGTGGAGTTTTAGTGTATCCTCTGCACTCATCTTCGGTCATCCCATTCCTGTCCTCTCTGTCACAGACACCAATGCCGAATCTAGCCCTTCCCGATCCAGGTACCATAGTCCATCATGTCAAGTGCCAGTCCCAAGTCTTCGTCCCGTCTCCTTCTCCTGGAAGATCACCTTAGGAATATCAAAAGAGACAATGCATTTTAGTTGGAGGATTATAGAACTAATGGACAAAAGGCTGACTGAAAAAGGAGCATGCAAAACATTGGATAATTTTACTGAATCTGTACAATCGACAATACCCTTACCAACCACTGGCTGGAAAGTACCATCGGCTGTTTGAATGCTGTCCGCCGATGCTAGGTGAGTGTAGGAAGATAACTCACTAGCATTCCCTGTTACGTGTCTAGACGCACCCGAATCGACAATCCAGTCCGACATTCTAAGGGAAGACATAGATGCAAGGGCGAATGAGTCGTCAGTACCTTCCGATAGATGGGCATACATGGCAGCATTGCCTCTGGCGAAGACTGAGGTGGACGCCTCCTCAGTCCGACTCCTCCTGTCTCTATCGCTTGACGCTCTCTGCTTTCTCCAGAGTACCTCCAGCATGCCCATCAGTGCCTGATCCTCCTTAGTATATGCGCCATCAGTTCCCTCCTTGCCTTCTGCCACCGGCATGTTCGCCCGATAACCTCCTCGACCACCCCGTCGACCCCCACGACCACGGCCACGTCCTCCAAACTGTCCACGTCCACCACCTGAATCTCCCTTCTTGGGTGGTTTGGTGCAAGCATACCTCAGATGGCCCATCTTTCCGCAGTTGTAGCACTGTCGGGGGTCTCCCTTAGGTCATGTGCCGCCTGAATTGGCAGCCGTCAGTGCTGACTTCACTTCAGGAGGACCACATGTCCCTGCCTGCAGCTTGATGTGTCTCCTCCTGGATCATGGCCGAGATAGCCTCCTCAAGTATAGGGATCTTCGGTTGGGCTAGAAGTAGTGCTGTCCTCTGAGCAAATACTGCGGCCAGCCCCTTAAGAAACTTCATCGTCCTCTCCTGCAGACATACCTGTCTCTCCTTACACTTCGAGTCCTCGCAGCTCGTCCAATCTGATGAGTGATCGTAATCCAACCACAGACGCTCCAACTCCGTGGCATACTCCTGCACCGTCTTCTCTCCATGTACTGTGTTGTCGATCTTCCCCTTGATCTGGAAAACCCTCAAGTTATTTTCCACACCATCGTAGGTCCTCCTCAACTTCTTCCACACGTCCTTTGCCATCTCAAGGCCATCCACTGTGGCGGCGATCGACTGGACTAAAGAATTGAGGAGCTAAATGTATATCACCATATGAGTGGACTTCCACTCGTCGCGTCCTGTCGAGCCCTCATCCGACTCTGTCTTCTCTCATGACAAGAAACCCTCCAGGTTCTTCCCTGCGAGGGTTCTTCTCACCCGTCGTGACCAACTTAGGTAGGTGGCCGGTCCATCAAGCTTCAGATCGATGGAGGGAAGTTCCAACTTCGTCGGTGTTCGTGTCGCGCTCTCACCAGCCGACAGTTTCATCAGCTTCATCAACGTTGCGACCTCTGCAGGGTCCAACTTCTTGATGATCTCCTCAATCGATCCTCCTCTTCTCTGATTACCTCACACCCGTCCCACGATTCACGTTCGTCCTCTTCGTCCTCTCCTAGACCCGATCATGCCTCTCCCTTATCGGATCTGGGCCTTCGATGTCAATGTCCGGAACGACCCGCGGGAGACGCCGGAAATCGCGACAGAAGGCTCCTGTTGGCCCCGCAGGAGTCGCGGCTTCGCTGTGGTGGCGGAGGTGTGGTGGCGGCGACGGTGGTGATGGGAGAGCGGTGCAGCGGTGGTTGTGGGCGAGCGGTGCGGCAACGGTGGTGGTGGCGGCTAGGGTTCGTGCTCTGATACCATGTAGAATATTTGGAGTTCAATTATTATTTTCATCTCTTGGCTATATATATATATATATATATATATATATATCCTTACAACCCTCCATCTTACATAAAATCTTCTAATTAATTCTAATATACCAACAAGTACTCTATTGTCTATTCTACTTCGATTATTATGTTGCATCGATTGTTCAGATTCTTGAACTTCTACTATTATTATAATGCTATGTTTTATAGTGTCGTCTATTGTGAGACGTACTCGTCTCGAGCCACTTTGATTATTGGGTTTTCTCTATTACTGCGGCTATTACACGGTGGTTTCTCTTGGAAATTCATATATGGATATTGGAGCATGTTGATTGGCTCTATGAATTCTCAACTTTAATTTGGTTTTTGGTTTGTTGTGATTTTCTATAACTCTGCTACTGATTCTGCTACTTTTGAGACACAAGATTCTATGCTAGATTCCTCCACTTCGGTTTCTCACATCTCTGCCCCGTTCTTGGACTTGTCCATGGTTATGATTCAGGAGGAGTCCGCTATGATCTTTCTATTGGACATTCTATTAGTACTTCTCAACTTACTCGTCTATGTGCACATTGTGGCGGTAGAAACCACTCTTCTGATTGTTGTTGGTTGAAGTATGACATCCCTGCTTGGGCACGACGAGTTTCTTCAGTGTCATCTAGTGCTACTACTGTTACTACTCATTCCTCTCGAGTTGGCTCTTGTGGTGATTCCTTGCACTGGAATATGACCGCCTTCTTCGTGCTCAGTCGGCTCACTTTACGGATATTTTGTCCGCACTATGATGTTTCATATGAATGCTCTCAAGTATCTTTAGAGTGATTTGTTGGGAACGAAAGCGCGGAAACCGTTTCCCAAACCAGATAGTACCTGCGAGAGAAACGAGCAAAACGTACAAACCAAAAAACGCTAAACACCAATCGCAGACACAAAGATTTTTGACATGAAAAATCATTGCGGGAAAAACCACGGCACGACCGGAGTCCAACCCTGAAAAGCCTCCACTAATGGAATAAGAAATATATCGACTCCTTACAAACTTCTCACCGATCCAAACGGATCACCACAACTCTTTGGAACAGAAAATAGATTATAACCACGAAGAAGAAAAAGACAATGAGAAATACCCCAAATTGATTTCTTTCTCTGAAACGACATTCAATCATTCTTTCTCCTCTCCAATATTGTAAAAGCACTCTTGCCTCTTTTTGCAATGTTTTGAGATATGGGATATATTTTAGGGCTAGAAGACACCTAATATATATAGCCTCAAACCCACAACTAGTATTCCTATTATATATAGGAATATCCAATCCAAATCCAAATCCATTGACATATTCCTATTATATGTAAGAATATCCAATCAAAATCTAAATTCATTGACATATTCCTATTATATGTAGAAATACCCAATCCAAATATATTGAGGTATTTCTATTATATGTAGGAATACTCAATCCAACTCCGGGATATTTTTCACATAGGTTGGGAACCCCACCCACTCCAACATGATTATGTTCTTACTGGGAACTATCTGGTGAATCTTAGACCCTCTTCTATTCTTGATGGACGGATTCCATTATCTTGTCTTTTCTGATAATGTTGTATTTTTCCATGACTCGAGTTTTTGGTTGTGTTGGCTTTGTTCACAACCTGACACCTGGTTGCGACAAGTTGTCTCCTCGTCCGATCAAATGTCTTTCTTGGATATTTTCTTACCTAGATTGCTCACCGCTGCTATGTTCCTTTCACTCTTTTTTAGATTACAGGTTCCCTCACGATTAATCAAGATTGGCCGGTGTTTCAGCTAAATGTCAAAAATACCTTCTTGTATGGTGATCTTGCCAAGAAAGTTTATATGGAGCAACCTCCCAGTTTTGTTGGTCAGGGAGAATTATGTGTGCAAACTCAAGAAGGCAACCTATGGTCTTAAGTATAGTCCACGTGCCTGGTTTGAGAACTTCAGCTATGTTATGACTGGAGTTGGCTTCAAGCGAAAACGTGTTGATCACTTTTTATTTATCCGAAACACTAAGTCTGGGATCAATATTATGATGGTGTATGTTAATGATATCATATTGTCTTACAGTGATGTAGTTATTGAGGAGACAAAAACTCATCTTCAGAATCACTTTCTTACCAAGGATTTGGGCCAGTCTTGATACTTTATAAAGATTGAGATAGCCCATAGCAGGCAAGCAAGGTATAATTCTTCGCAGAAAAAGTATACTATATTTACTGCAGGAAACTGGGTTACTGGATTCTAAACCTCTTGATACTTAAATAGAATGAAACCCAAATCTATGGCTCGATGATGATCAAAAGGTTGCAGATAAGTCGCTGTACATAAGACTTGTTGGGAAGCTCATCTACTTAACTATTACTCGACCTGACATTTCTTTTGATGTTGGTCTGGTCAGCCAATTTATAGAGAATTCCATGTGGTGTCATTGTGATGCAACTCTTCCATAACTGAGATACGTCAAGAGATCTCTAGGCAAAGGCCTTATATACCAATGCCAAGGGCATCTCAAGACTGAATCATACTCAGATGCCGACTATGTTGGGTCTAAGGGTGATCAATGATCGACGGCTGGTTATTGCACCAATGTTAGAGGAAACATTGTTACTTGGAGGAGCAAGAAGCAGACGATTGTTGCCCGATCTAGTGTTGAGGCAGAGTATAGAATTATGACTCATGCTTTTTGTGAGGTGATGTAGCTGCGATTCACCTTAAGTCTCTTATGTTTGTGATTGTTCGATCTTGTTTTTGTGTGCGTGCTATCTCTCTCTTCTATACATGATCTATCCGTAACACAAGTGTTGCATTAAAAGGCTGCGGAGAAAGAGGATAAGGTTACATAATATTAAAACTGATGGCTAGGTAAGCCTAGAAGACCACCCTTGTTTCTCAAAGTGTTGGAGCTTGGAACTTTCGACTTCATCTTGTACCTGACTTAGTTGGGACTATTCTTTTTCGTCATTAATACCTGACAAGTGCTGCATGAGGTGTTATTGTAAGCATTTCCAAATGCTTACCTACCATTGCCTACAACTTCCATCCATGCTATTTATGTGTTTGAATCTCTATTTATTGCACTGCACTCTTTTATTGCATGACATTACTGCCTTAGACTGGGTTTGGTAATGCTTCCTTTTTTTTAAAAGCTGTTTAGTAACACCTGCTTCTGCTTTATTACTTTTATATGCCAGTTCATTTTTTGGAAGCTTTTGGAAGCAGGGGGAGGCTGCTTCTGCTTTCCAAAAAACAGCAGCAAGCCATATCCAGCCTTAGGTTGTTCATTTCTCTTGGTCCATTGCCTTGTTATTTTCCACTGTCCCCAATGCTGATTCCATGTTGCATAAAATAGCCCGTCTTGTACTGTTGGTATCTAGAGCATTGCATAATGTAGTCTCTTGTATTAACATGTTCAACATCCGACATAACAGTTTCAAATTTACCTAGAGCAGTTACGAATTGCTAATTAGAACAGACCATAATTTTTTTTAGAGATATTTAGCAAATGCCCCCATTTAAAATATAGAAATTAGTACATACTCCCACTTTTTAAAAAAAACTACCAAATGCCCCCATTCTTTGTAAAAAAAGTCAAAAAACCGGTTAAAATAGTAGGGGTATATCTTAAAATTTTAATTGTTCCATACAAAGAATGGGGGCATTTGGTAGTTTTTAAAAAAAAAGTGGGGCTATATGCTAGTTTCTATATTTTGAATAGGGGCATTTGCTAAAATATCCCAATTTATTTTCCCCAAACCAGGT
Organism: Iris macrosiphon; assembly: GCA_036927795.1. NCBI lineage: Eukaryota > Viridiplantae > Streptophyta > Magnoliopsida > Asparagales > Iridaceae > Iris > Iris macrosiphon. The sequence continues at coordinate 43,929,412 of JAYESA010000015.1, forward strand.
AGATATGGGTAATTGCTTACCTCACTTGTCCCCCTTCCACTGAGGTGGTCATCAATTGGCATGCAAAAAGATTCTTCAGGTCACCACCACAATCACTTCATGCCAAAGAATCTACTCCCGGCTGCCTTTGTGACCAACACATAGTGGTATCGTATACCATAATCCATCAGTAAAGTTGAACCTGAAGCTGCCATCATCTCACTACCCCTTGATGCTTCTGGTCACCACCTCTCTCGCTCTCGGGAGTGGAGGAAGGGAAAAGAAGCCACCTATGTTGCTTATGACATGGACTGTGCCGGCACAGAGACACTGACACAGTACATATTTTGGCGCGCCCTAAGTATATTTTGGAATGTCTATGTCATGCCCAACATTTCCACTATTGCATATGTTACTAGTTGCTCCAACTATTTTCTCTCTTGATTAGAAGTTTAAGCTTCTCAAATTACATTAAATCTCCTAACTTAAAATATTGCCAAAACCTTCTATTTCTTGTTAATGAAGCCTGCTGGAGAATAGGGCAGGATCCAGTTCAGTTAATAAACTCACGATGAATCTGTCTCATCCCCAGTTCCATAGCTGACTGTGTTCTCGGAACCACTCGATATCCAGTTCTATAATCTTTTTTGAAACTTATGTTTGTATTCTTTATCGTGTATAAATAACTCAACACAAGGTGGCTTCGTATCTAACCATGCATCCAACCATGCATCCGGTTCCGACTTTGACTCCATTCTGTATTTGATTCAATATCCATAAATTAGCACAAGTAGGTATTGGTAATATGGAGCATTATAGCTCTTCTGTATGCTAAAATATGACTGAGACATATCTTTTCCTTCTGGATCTGAAGATTCACATATTGCTCAATATCAAGGTCTCCAATCTTCCTACATAAACCTTATCTTTTAATTGAATATTTTGTCCCATATGCAGGAAGTAGACAATTTTATGCTCAGAAGATTCTTACGAGCTCGTGATCTGGACATTGGAAAGGCTTCCACTATGTTCCTCAAATATCTCAAATGGCGGAGGGAAGCTGTCCCCAATGGTGTGATATCTGACGAAGAAGTCCAAAATGAGCTTGCTCAGAAGAAGATATTCTTTCAAGGACATGATAAGAAAGGTCGCCCAATAGGAGTTGGTTTTGGTAGCAAACACTACAGTTCCAAACGAAACATGGACGAACTCAAGCGTAAGTTATTTGTAGCAGTTCAGCTTGCTTGCTGCTCTTGCATGATTGTATTCACACCACTAAGTATCGATACTTTTCTTGCCTTCACAGGTTTTGTCGTTTATATCCTCGACAAAATGTGTTCCAGGTACTTGACCCTTGATATCATTCTTAACAGAAACATGAAAGAAGAGAATTAGAAAACTTGATCTACAAAAGGCAGGATTAGATAACCAAGACTAGGTCATTTGCTGAAGTTGTACTTACTGAACTTGGATGCAGGCAAATCATGAAATTTTCTTTTCTCATATCTACGCAGAGAAATAATTGTTGAATAATATAAATATTAACCCTTAACCGTCACCAATACAGATACTCAGTTTTGGTGCAAATGACATGGAATTTAACATGGTATCAGAGAAGCCCAGGTTTGAATCTCCATGACATGCATTTTAAGCAGATTTTAAAAGAAGTCACACCACTCTGTGAATCTAGTTCTCGGCCCATTAAATCGGCCTTCGACCTACCGGGACGTGTTGAATAATATAAAATTTAACCGAGTTTTGGTGCAAGTAGTAGGGACTTTAAAGAATCATATCATAATTTGCTAGGTGATTGTATAGGTTTGAAAGACGAAAGAAATATGAGGAGAGGTGGCATCTGATCAAGAAATTGGAGATACTTATGGAATATGATTTCTTTTCAATATTCATTCTAGATGATGTCTTTTGAGAGAATGATATTCGTAATATTTCTCTTCCTCCTACTGATGATCCCCCAATCCTTTCTTTTGGCTGTATTTTAGGTGAAAAGAATAGAAAATAAATTAATTTCTTTTTTGCAAATTAAACTAACTTTAAATTGAATAAATGGAACAAAAGAAGTGTAAATTATTCTTTCCCTTTAGAAAGAAACTATAGATATTCAAATCATGGTTGAAGATAGAAGTAGAAGAGGAAAGGGAGTTGGGATTATTATTATTTTTTTAACAATGATAGTACCAAGTATGTGTGTGTGTGTGAGTTTATGAGTGCGAGCAGACCAGAATTCTGGTCCCTGGGAACCGAAATTCTGGTCTATACTGGACTGCATAGTGCCCCAGCAGTCCAAATTAAGGTTGTGACTGAACTTGAACGGACATTCCGGTGTTGGGCACTGGATTTCCGTCCAGGCAAGAATTCTAGTTTGGTCCCTGGAACTAGATTCCCGGAATTCTGGTGTACAGTGGGTTGTACAGTGCCCCCATAATCCAAATCAAAGGTAGGTAACAGAAGCTGAAAGGATATTTCAGTGTTGTGCACTGGATTTCTGTCCAGACCGTAATTCCGGTCCTTGAGGCCACATTTCTGGTTTCTGCTGCAGGTGACGTCCTTTTCTTTCTTCTACATGGTTGAATGGAGGCTAGGGTTAGAGATAGGATTTCAGTGGCGGCAGCTAGGGTTAGGTGAGAAGAGTAGGAGATAGAGATCCTAGGACTATGGTACCATGTTTAAATGGAGGGTACAATCTACATTGTGATTAGAATGGGATAATCTCACTAGGTTCTTGGCCTTACGATATACACACACCCACCCACCCACACCCACCCACACACACACACACACACACACGGAATACAAATACAGTCCATGTGACATCATTAATGACATCACTAAACCAAGCTAAAAAGGGAAAAGGAACCACGGGAACCCAGGAGGGAGAAAGACGATGTACGGGATACGGGATCCTCGTAGTAGGCTGGACCAAAATCCAGCCGAGAGGGCAGCCTTTAGAAACTGTTAGGAAACCAAGAGAACGCTTCGCGTTTTCTTATCTTCTTCCAGTAGAAGTAGCACTCATAAAGCAGTAAATGTGTATAAAATAAGATAACTAATCTACTATTTAATATACATAAACAAATCCAACTCATTTCCCTTTAGTAGGATGCATAGACCTATTGTTTTCCAGATAAGATAACAATTACAAGAATGGATTGACTGAAAGTTTTTAGGAAATCCTGAAAACAGCTTCATATTGACTTCATTTAATATTGCAGAATTCCAAGCGGTCAGGAGAAATTTGTTGGGATTGCAGATCTTGCAGGCTGGGGATACTCGAACTGCGACATCCGGGCATACCTTGCAGCACTAGATATCATGCAGGTTTGTTTCATCAAACCATATAGATCTACAAACTTTTGGAGTTTATCTCAACTATTATAGTTACATAAGTTTTTTTTTACGATGGTCTTTGAGTGGGAAATCGTTTTCCATAAATTGAAATCGTAACCATTGATTAAACTAGTAACCCATAAGTTTTTTTTTTTTTAACATTTCGTGGCTTCTTATGAATCCTTCTCGTTTCCCCTGAGGATTACCAATTACATGTGATGTCAGAGTTTCCAAATCTTTCCTCAATTCGTCCATCCACTTAACCATAACCTTTTCCCATGAAACAGAGTCAGCTATCTATAAGTAATTAACTAGTAAAAGCGAAAATGCTTCACATTTTCTACATTTCACATTTGTGCACGAGTCAAAATGATGTTAAGGAGTGTAGAAGAAGGTGCACTGCAGGAAACTGCAGGCTGCAGTACTGCAGGAAACTGTAGACTGCTGGTGAATGGGAGTGGGTTCAGTAGGGGTGTGTTGATATTTTTCTCCTTTCCTTTTTAATTCCAAGAGTTTTTAATATATATGGTGTTGAGTTATGAGGGCTTATTTAGTCCCACATCGGATAGGAAATAAGGAGGAGACTAGCCTCCTCCTATATATATATGTACCCCTCTTGAATAATAAATCATCTATTATTCCATTCTACATGGTATCAGAGCCAAAACTCTGAATCATTTTCCTACATTAATTTTTTTTTTCCTTCTCCCCTTGTCCCTCCTCTCTCTCACCCGAAGCTTCCCTCCCTCCCCCACCCCCCCCCCCCCCCCCCCCCCCCCCCCGCGCTTCCCTCTGCCCGAGTGGAAGCCCTCCTGCTGCCGACCTTGTCCTCGTCATACGTCGGCGTAGGCAAGTTATTTGTTGGATCGTGGATAATCAGAGTGGAACTCTTGTGTGATCCTCTGATTTCGATCTCAACGTGGGTTCTTAGATTAGAGAGCATACTTCCTGGAAAGTTTTGCACATATCTCTATTTCTCGTCTTTGTTCCGGCGAGTCCTACCCATCGTGTACCTCTCTTGCCGCATGAACTTGAGGGTGTACAGATAGATGGAGAAAGTCGTGATCACATGTAGGCGCACGACACGTGTTTGAGTTGCGTTTGATCTCGTCCCTATGTTGGGTTTGCAATAAGTGCAACTGTGGAGATGAGAACACCTGTGACTAGTCAGGAGCTGAAGGAGATACTGGAGGGCTTGGCCAGGGTGTTTCAGGCCAAATTACAGGAGACCTCATCCAGTAGGACAGTCGTGCCCGCACCAGAACCGTCGCAGGTGATGAAGAAGATAGAGTTGTTGCCCAATGACATCAAACTTTAGGGAGCGAGAAACTACCTAAGTTGGTCTAGGATGACGCTTCTGAACCTTCGGACCAAGAAACTTGAAAAATATGTAAAGAGAGTGCACTGAGCCAAATGATAAGATGAGTGCTGAGTGGAGCACATGGAGTCATCTTAATTCTTTGTTGGTTTCTTGACTGCTGATTTCTGTGTCTTCATCCATAACTGGGATGGTGGAGTCGATTTGTAGTACAACTGATGTCTGGACGACATTGGCTAGGATGTACTCTGGAGCTGGGAGTGTCATGATGATGATGGAAGTTGAGGAGAAGATTGATGCTACCATACAGGAGGAGAAGACAATACTCCAGTATGTAGCGGAGCTACGTCGCTTGTAGGCGGACTTGGACCACTATGATCCGCTATCTTTGCAGAACCCAACATATGTTCTCCTTGGGAAGCAGTACCTTGAGCGTAGGCGTGTGACTCGTTTTCTCAAGGGCTTGAACCCGCAGTTTAAGGTTATGAGGGCATTAATATGTCATCTGCCATCTCTTCCATCCCTGGATGAGACTGTCGCATCGATGGAGCAATAGGAGATCAGACAGAAGATGGTGAAAGGCGAGACCTCACCTGCTGTCCGCTCGGCATTGGTGGTTCCTAGTGCTCCCATCAACGATGACAGAGAGTGTTACAATTGCGGAAAGAAAAGGGCATCTCAGCTACAACTGTCCTCAACCCAGCAATTCTGGTCGAGGTCGAGGAGGCAGAGGACAGAGAGGTGGACGTGCAGGTCAAGGAGGCAGGGGACGTGGAGGTCGAGGAGTTGCTCACCTAGCTGTGGCAGAGGAGTTCCAGACCACTACTGAGATGACAGAGCTGGAGGAACTACGTCAGTTCAAGCTTTAGGTTGAGAAGGGCAAGAGACAGACCATTCAGGATCTGGATGACACTACCTATCTTGGTAACTTTACTGGTTATGCTCATATGGGCAAATGTATCCCGGTTCAGGCATTTGCATCCACTAAATCTCATGCTGGTTGGATCATAGACTCAGGTGCATCTAGGCATATCACAGGTGCATCTAGTGAGTTTGCATTATATTATCCAAGCAAACATATGCATCCCGAGATAGTTTAGACTGCTGATGGGACATTCCAACCCATCAGGGGTATTGGTTCGGTCCATTGTACTTCATTTGTTATCCTGTCATCTGTATTGCATGTTCCTTCTTTTTCCGGTCAACTTATTTTCTGTTAGCTCTTTCATTCATCAATTGAGTTACACTGTTTTTTTATCAGGATATGTGTTCTTTCCAAGAGAAGGACAGAAAAGAGGCTTGGGACTGGCATCAGCCGTGGTGACCTTTGGTACCTGGACAGGGAGGCTGCAATGCTTACTGCTACTGTTAGTGGAGGGCCAGTGGCAGAAGCAATGCTTCAATACTGCAGATTGGGACATTTATCTTTTGATAGTTTGAATAAGTTAGAACATGAGATAATGAATAAAGTGGACAAAAAAATGTTATTTTGTAATGCTTGTGAACTTGGAAAGCATACACGTTCTACTTATAAAATGGTTGGTCTTCGAAGTTTTGAGCCATTTGCACTTATTCATTCTGATATTTGGGGACCGTGTCCAACTACTTCTTTCAGTGGATTCAGATTGTTTGTTACTTTCATTGATTGCTACTCACGTATGACCTGGATTTACATGATGAAGCAGAAATCTGAGGTGTACAAATATTTTCAAGACTTTTTGGCGTATGTGAAGACCCAGTTTGGAGTACATGTGAAGATTCTTCGAACAAATAATGGGACCGAGTACACAAACAAGGAGTTGCTACTTTCATCTCTAGTCAGAGAATTCTTCATCAAATCACTTGTCCAGATACTCCTGCTCAGAATGGGGTAGCTGAACGCAAGAGCAGACATCTACTGGAAGTGGCACGTTCATTGATGCAGACATCTACTGGAAGTGGCACGTTCATTGATGCTGACGATGAATGTGCCTAAGTTCTTATGGAGTGGGGCTGTTATGACATCAGCTTATCTAATCAACAGGATGCCGTCAAAAGTATTAGAGATGAAGACACCATGTGAGATGCTCTTGGGCTCTAATTCTTTTATTGTTCCACCTAGAGTGTTTGGATGCACATGTTTCGTGAGAGATTATAGATCGATGGTGAGCAAACTGGATCCACAAGCAGTTAATGTATTTTTGTGGGATACTTATCAAGTCAAAAAGGATACAAGTATTGGTGTCCCACTGAAAGAATGTTGTTTGTCAGTATGGACATGACCTTCCGGAAGTTTGAACCATTTTATGGGAAGAAGACGAAGTTGAGTTCCTTGTTCGAGGATAGTTATATTGATGCTAATAGAGGGGGGGGGGGGGGAGTGGGGGGGGGGGGGGGAGGGGAATGAGAGCGACATTGTAGTTGGTATGATTCCATGTCCTTTTGAGTCATTAATGAGTGATGGTGTCTCAAGGGAGCCGTCAGTCAGGGGGAGCTGAGAGTATATAGGGAGCATGAGAGCATGAGCAATATGAGCACCAGAAGAAGCATGAGCCGCCTCCCGTGCCTATGCCAGTACCCACAAATGCTGATGTCCCAAGTCCCTCTTCTCCAGGGCCTTCTTCAGCCTTTCCACCTGAGTCACCTGGTAACAATTCCTCCTATGATACTTCTAATACTCATGTCTTGCTTCATAGAACTTCTAGAGTCAATGCTGGAAAACCTCCACCTAAGTTTGGCAGTTGGGATACTGACATTGCACATTACGTTTTATATGCATCCATTCCACCTGCATATGAGTCCTTCCTTGCATCATTGGATTCTGTGCTTGTACCTAACAACTTGCAGGTAGCTAAGCAAGATCCTAGGTGGTTGAGTGCCATGCAGGAGGAACTTCAGGCCTTGAAGAAGAATGACACAGGAGAGATGGTACCACTGCCAACTGGGAAGCGTGATGTTGGATGTAAATGAGTTTATACTGTTAAGCAGACTCCAGAGGGCAAGATTGACAGGTACAAGGACAGATTGGTTGCTAAAGGCTACAGCCAAACATATGGTATCGATAATGACGAGACCTTTGCTCCAGTAGCAAAGATGAACACTGTGCGAGTGTTGGTGTCATATGCTGCCAACTTCAATTGTTAACAACATCAACTAGATGTCAAGAACGCCTTTTTGCATGGAAATCTCCAGGAGGAGGTGTATATGGAGATTCCACCAGGCTTTGCTACTTCACAAGCAACTGGAAGGGTATGCAAATTAAAGAAGTCTTTGTATGGGATAAAGCAGTCTCCGAGAGCATAGTTTGATAGATTCAGGTGTGCAATCTGTGGTATGGGATATAGGCAGTGCAATGGAGATCATACTGTATTTTACAGGCACTCAAAGACTCATATCACTGTTCTTGCAGTCTATGTTGATGATATTGTAATTACTGGAGATGATATTGAGGATATCCTACGGCTGAAGAAAAGACTTGGAGAAGAATTTGAAGTCAAGGATCTGGGACAGTTGATGTACTTCATCGGAGTTGAAATTGCAAGGTCATGAAAGGGTATAGTGCTTTCTCAGCGAAAGTATGCTCTGGATATTCTTTCAGAGACAGTGATGCAGGGTTGCAGGGTTGCTTCTACTCCCGTCGTGCAGAATCACAAGTTGTTTACCGAGGGTGGTACTCCGGTGAGTAAGGAGCAATATCAAAAATTAGTTCGTCAGTTTATATATCTATGACATACGAGACATGATATTACTGAGGCCGTGAGTGTGGTGAGTAGATATATGCATGATCCCAGAAAGCAACATATGGAGACAGTTCGCAGAATTCTCATGTATATTAAAGGAAGTCCAGGAAATGGGCTATGGTTCGGAAGTTCTAGACATCTGAGAGTTGAAGGCTACTGTGATGCTGATTGGACGGATTGTATGGACGATCGCAGGTCCACTGCAGATTACTGTGTTTTTGTTGGAGGCAATCTTGTATCTTGGCGTAGCAAGAAGCAAGATGTAGTGGCTAGGTCTACAACTGAGGCCGAGTACAAGGCTATGTCAGTTAGCCTATGCGAGATGATGTAGGTGAAGAGCTTGTTGTCTGAGATGCATTTGTTTAGAGGGGACTCTCTGCAACTTTGGTGTGACAATAAATCAGCAATTGAAATTGCAAACAATCAAGTTCAACATGATCGCACCAAACATGTGGAGATTGATCGGTTCTTCATCAAGGAGCAATTGAATAAGGAGTTTTGACTTTGAGCTATGAGAAATCAATGGAGCAGTTAGTTGATTGTTTAACTAAATGTTTAGGTCCTAGAGAGTTTGATATCTTTTGTAACAATATGAGGACTGATATCTATCGTCCATCTTGAGGGGGAGAGTTGAGTTATGTGGACTTATTTAGTCCCACATCGGATAGGAAATAAGGAGGAGACTAGCCTCCTCCTATATATATGTACCCCCTCTTGAATAATAAATCATCCATTATTCCATTCTACATATGGATTGTGAAAGGGTACTTGAGAAGATTATCAATCAATAAAAAATTGTCCTTTCTCCTCTTCTCTTCCAAACCCTAATCCTTCTCTCCAAATCACTATAGGGTATCAGAGGTTGCTTTGTAGGGATCTTTGATTTCCACCCTCCTTTATTCTCTCTCTCTCTCTCGTCTCTTCTACAAAAGAAAAAAAAAAGTTCTCAAAATCCTATATGATGATTAAGTTTTTGTCTAAGAAACAGACAAGCCAGATCTGATGAGATTCATATCTAGATCAAGTTTTTTGGTACTACGAGAACCCTTAAAAATCTCTTTCGTCTTCAAACAAGAAGTATGATTTCATTATCCGATCAAGATGTTACATCCAATGTGACTGTATCCAATCATCCAGGCCGTCCCAGGAAAGGATGAACTTGGTAGTAGGACACCACACCAAATCTACCGTCAAACTCGACGAGAACAATTATCAAGAGTGGACTAGGTCGGCACTATTCTTCGTTGGTGGTCAAGGAAAAAATGGCTACTTGATCGGCAAAGTAAAGACGTCCGCAGCGACTCACCCCGCTCATGGGAAGTGATCAAGAGAATCATCTTCTGATGTCATGGCTCTACTCTTCCATGACACCACAGATTTGAAGGACGGTACATTTTCGCAACACCGCATATGACATATGGACGAAGTTGGCCAAAACCTACAGTCAAATAAAAAATATGATTCAGATTTTTCGATTGAAATAATAATTCCACAGTTTCCATCAAGGATCCGGATTGAGAATTGAACCTGAAGAATGAAGAAGAAAGGGTCTTCGACTTTCTTGAGGGGTTGATTTTTTCATTCGAGGCCGAACGATCGAGAGTTCTGGGTTTTCAGCTTTCGTCACTTGACCAGGTCTAGTAGGCGATGCATAATGAGGATCACACAAGAGAATACGTACGAAAGTTGAGAAAGCTGTTGTTACTTAGCAATCGGCTTTGGTTGCAGCCGTCTGAGATGGTCAGTCTACATGAAGATTGGGACATGATGGTAAACCACTTCTTGAGTGTACTCATTGCTAACATCTAGGACATAATGAAGCCAAATGCTGGAAGAAACACCTCTATTTGAAGCCTGCAACACTGAGAGCGCTAGAAAGGAACCCTCCAAGGGAAATTTTTGGTAAAACTATTGACGGAGCTAACTTTGTTGGTCAACAGAATCCGAATCCATGAGATCTCTTGACCTATGCTCCTCTAGATCTGTTGAGTTCAGCTGATCTTGAAGTAATGCACCGAATGGTGCCACCGCCTCTGCCTCTACTGTTGTTGTCCAATCTGGTATTTCTTGTCTTGCCTCAGTAGATTCCAGTGACTCTTGGGTCATTGGGTAATGTTTCATGGAAGGGAATTCTCATCACCCTTTTTCATCATATAAATTGTCTTTTGGTCAAGAAAAGATTGAATGTGCTGATGGATCTTTGGATAATGTTTCAGGGAAGGGAATTATCAAGTTAGACATCTAACTCTAGATTCCACTTTATATGTTTCAGAACTTTCTACTAATATTTTGTCTGTTGCCGCCTTACAAAAGGTTTGAATTTTCACTATCCTTTTTTCCTACTTGTGTCTTTCAAGACCTACGGACGAGGCAACAAATTGGGAATAGTCGCGAAGTAGGAGTGCTCAACTTTCTGGATATGAAAGGTCTTTTATTAGGTCGTCCGTCTTCTAGTTTATATTTGAGTAATGTCTCGGTTAATAACATTAGTTCAAAGTTTGTTGCGAAGATCAAGCTCTGGCATTTCCGTTTAGGTCACGTCTTTTTAAGCCAATGAAGAGTGCTTCTACAACATTTCGAGTTTGTTTCTCTTGAAAGTTTGGATTGTCAAGTTTATAAGTTTGCCAAACAAATAAGTTCTTATTCAGAGTCTACTACTAAAGTTGATTCTCCTTTCGATTTTATTCATTCTGATGTTTAGGGATCTCCACTTGTAGTATCTTTGGATGGGCATAGGTATTTTATTACCCTTATTAATCATTACTCAAGATGTACATGGGTATATTTGATAGAGAAAAGGAATGCAGTACCTTATATTGTAATGACATTCTTCAGGATGGTTGAAATCGAAACCCAATTTGGAAAGAAGATTAAAGCTTTTTGCTTGGACAATGCAAAAGAATAGTTTGAGAAATCTTTCAATGAGTTTCTTGCAAATATGGACACAATTCATCAAATCTCATGCCCAGTCACTCTAGAAGAGAATGGCGTTGCTGAAAAAAAGCACCTAATGGAGATAGTCATGGCCCTTCTCTTTACCATAATGTTCCAAAGAGATACTCGTCGGAGGCAGTTCTAACAACAACTCATATTGTCAACCGAATGTCATTCAGAGTTTTACAGTTGAAAGTTCCATTCTCAGTCCTTCAACCCGGTAAAGATCTTTATCTTATTCTTCCCCATGTTTTTTGGATGCACCTAAGGATTTTATCAGTATCAAACTTGATCCTCAGTATCAAACTTGAGTTGTGATTTCTTGGATATTTCAACACAAAAGGGGTACAAGTGTATGGATCTACGATCAGGTCGTTGGTTTGTCACTTTTGATGTTACATTCTCGAGTTAGAGTCATACGTCTCATTCGAGTCACCTCCGTCCCAAAGTCTTGTTCAAATGCGCTCACTAATCGTGTGTCAGTCTCCTATTGTCGAAGACGTTCCCCTTCATACCAACAAGGACGAAGCCAACTATAGAGTTACTGTTGAAATTAGTTGATGATTTTATTGATTGTCTCATTGGCATTATATAGCCTTACAGTCATTAATACAATAATTTCAATCATTATGACAATAATCTCATAATGGAATATCCTGTGACATATTCTGGCATCCCAAATATGTCCTCAGGATATTCCCATGTGCTTATACTATACTTAAATATGACACCCAACATACCATATCAACACTCCCCCTCAAGATGAGTGAAAGATATTCACTAAGCCCATCTTGTCACATCCTCTAATCATGCTCACTGAGGCGAGTCCCTTGGTTAGTCCATCTGCTACTTGATCCCTGGTTGGAACATGGCCAAGCTCCAGTAATCCTCTATCCAATTCTCTTTGATGAAGAATCTATCAATCTCGATGTGTTTGGTCCTGTCATGCTGTACTGGATTGTTGGCGATACTAATAGCTGACTGATTGTCACACCACAGCTTCATCTTGGCTCCTTGATCCAGCTTCAGCTCCACCAGCATATTCTTCAACCATAGCAGCTCTGCAACTCCCAAGGCCATAGCTCTGTACTCTGCTTCAGCTGTCGATCTGGCCACCACAGACTGCTTCTTACTCCTCCAGGAGACCAAGTTACCTCCTACAAATATGCAATATCCCGAGGTAGACCTCCTGTCATCAGCACAACTAGCCCAGTCAGAATCACAGTAGCCCTCGATGCTCACGTGATTGTTCTTCCTGAATATTAGTCCCTTCCCGGGAGCACCTTTCAAGTACCTCAGAATCTGGTACACTGCATCCATATGACCCTTCCGTGGGTCATGCATGTAGCGGCTCACCACACTTACTGCAAAGCAGATATCAGGACGTGTGTAGCTCAAATAGATCAACTTGCCAACCAGTCTCTGGTATCTGTCCCGATCAACTGGTTCTCCAGCCTCAGCATCAATCTTGAACCTCTGATCTATTGGTGTCGCTGCAGGTTTGCACCCCAACATCCCAGTTTCTGTGAGAAGGTCCAGTGCATACTTCCTTTGAGAGAGAACAATCCCCTCTGCTTCTCGAGCAATCTCAATCCCAAGGAAGTACCGAAGAAGGCCGAGATCCTTCACCTCGAATTCCTTGCCAAGCTTTCCTTTGAGTTGGGCGATCTCCTGCTCATCATCTCCTGTGATAATCATATCATCCACATACACCGCAAGCATGGTGATGTGGCCTCCACTCCGACGGAAGAACACAGTATGATCAGCATTGATCTGCTGATATCCCATCCCTATCATCGCCCTTCTGAATCTGTCGAACCAAGCTCGAGGAGACTGCTTCAGTCCATAGAGGGACTTCTTCAACCTGCAGACCTTGCCTACTGTCTGATTGGTGCCAAATCCTGGTGGTATCTCCATGTACACCTCCTCCACTAGATCTCCGTGAAGAAACGCATTCTTCACATCCAGTTGGTGTAGCTTCCATCCACCATTCGCTGCCAGAGAAATCAGAGTCCTGACAGTGCTCATCTTTGCAACTGGTGCAAAGGTCTCGTCATAGTCGATGCCGTACGTCTGACTGTATCCTTTGGCTACTAGTCGAGCTTTGTAGCGATCAACCTGTCCATCTGGGTTCTGCTTCACGGTAAAGACCCACTTGCATTCAACTGCTCTCTTCCCCTCTGGCAGTCTCACAAGCTCCAAAGTGTGGTTCTTCTCCAGAGCTCCCAACTCCTCGTGCATTACCGCTTTCCACTTTGGATCGTTCTTGGCAACCTGCCAATTGTTAGATACAGTAATACTATCCAAAGATGCTATAAATGCTCCATGAGAAGAAGGGATATGGTCATAAGAAACAAACTGAGCAATATCCCAACCATATCTGTTTGGAGGATTTCCTGCATTGCTGCGAGTGGTCCTCCGTACAGATAGTGGTGTGGGAGGAGTAGTAGTAGGAGGAATGATATCTTGTGAAGGAGGGGGTATCACCTGAAGGGGGGTTGGTGTCGGTGCCTCAGGAGTTGGGACGAACGCAGGCAAGGGACTTGGCACTGGCACTGTCGGTACTGGTCCTGCAGTTTGCTTCTCTCTCCTGCTGTAGGTAAGTAACTATCCCTGAGCCGTAGGCCTAACACCTTCACCTTCTTGTCCCTTCTCCGTGCCTCCATGCCAAACTTCTAAATCGGTTACCACCAAGTTCTCCATCTCCCCCTCTCGCCTAATACTGGCAGTATTAGGCGTGTTGTGTGAAGTTCCGTCCTGGCGGTAGTATGGCTCATGCTCCCGAAAGTGGACATCCATACTGACAAACTTCTTCTTCTCTACTGGACTCCAGCGCACATATCCCTTTTGGGTCGCCGAGTAGCCTACGAAGATGCATTTGACCGCTCTAGGGTCAAGTTTCCCAACTGATGGCTTGTTGTCCTTCACAAAACACACACACCCAAACACCTTCAGTGGGAGTATTCCACTATTATTGCCTTGCAATACCTCACATGGGGACTTCCATCCGAGGACCTTCGAGGGCATCCTGTTGATGAGTTGAGCTGCTGTCAACACTGCATGCCCCCACAGACTCTGTGGGACATTCATGTCGATCATCATACTTCTTGCGACCTCCAGAAGGTGTCTGTTTTTCCTTTCTGCAACTCTGGTGTGTATGCACAGGTGGTCTGATGCTGTATTCCGTGTGCTGACAAGTATTCTGCAAGCGTCCTGTTGGTATACTCTGTTCCATTGTCAGACCTCAGTACCTTCACAACTGCTTTGTACTGAGTCTGGACATGCTTATGGAAATCCCGAAAACAAGCAGGTACATCACTCTTATTTTTGATCAAATATAACCAGGTAACACGAGAGGCACACTCAATGAAAGAAACAAAGTACTTATAACCATTCATAGTGTTAGTAGCACATGGACCCCAGACATCAGAATGTACTACCTCAAAAGCAAAAGTGCTCCTATGACCCGTGCCAACATATGAGCTCCTAGTAAGTTTTCCTAACTCGCACGCATCACATACTAATGTCTCTTTATTTGTTTTTGCATAAATCTCTGGATACAACTTACTTAGAGTATTAAAGGAAGAATGTCCCATCCTCCGATGATGGAGTATCAAGGTATCCTCAGTCCTCTGCTGCAGTCCTTCCATGCCAGCCTTCTCTGCCATAGATACCAATGCTGAGTCCAGTCCTTCTCGATCTAGGTACCACAGTCCCTCATGCCAAGTGCCAGTCCCAAGTCTTCGTCCTGTCCCTTTCTCCTCGAAGGTCACCTTAGGAATATCAAAAGAAACAATGCATTTAAGTTGGAGGATTATAGAACTAATGGACAAGAGACTGACTGGAAAGGATGGAGCATGTAAAACATTGGATAATCTTACTGAACCTGTACAATTAACAGTACCCTTACCGACCACTGGCTGGAAAGTGCCATCAGCTGTCTGAATGCTGTCTGCTGATGCTAGGTGAGTGTAGGAAGAAAACTCACTAGCATTCCCCGTCACATGCCGAGATGCTCCCGAGTCGATAATCCAGTCTGATGATTTAAGGGAAGAGATAGACACAAGGGCAAGTGATTCGTCAGTACCTTCTGATGGATGGGCATACATGGCAGCGTTGCCCCTAACAAAGAATGAGGTGGACGCCTCCTTTGTTCTACTCCTCATGTCTCCCAGTGCCTAGTCCTCCACAGTAAAGGTGCCATCAACTTCTCCGTTCCCTTCTGATATCAGGAGGTTTGCCCGATAACCTCCTCGGCCGCCTCGTCTATCCCCTCGACCACGACCACGTCCTCCATTATATCCTCGTCCGCCGAACGGTCCTCGTCCACCACCTGAATCTCCCTCCCTAGGTGGTTTCGTACAAGCATACCGATGATGACCCATCTTTCCACAGTTGTAGCACTGCCGGTTATGTTGCCAGGGCTCTCCCTTAGATCCTGTGTTACCTGAGCTGGTGATCGCTAGTGCTGACTTTGCTTCAGGGGGACCACCTGTCCCGGCTTGCAGCCTGATGCGTGTCTCCTCCTGGATCATGGCTGAGATAGCCTCCTCAAGGCTAGGGATCTTTGGTTGGGCTAGAAGTAGGGCCGTCCTCTGTGCGAAAGCTGCAGTCAGCCCTTTGAGGAACTTCATCGTCCTCTCCTGCAGACACACCTGTCTCTCCTTACACTTAGGGTCCCCGCAGCTCGCCCGATCTGAGGAGTGATCATAATCCAACCACAGACGCTCCAACTCCGTGGCATACTCCTGCACCGTCTTCTCTCCCTGTACGGTGTCATCAATCTCCCCCTTTATCTGGAAGACCCGTAAGTTGTTCCCCACACCATCATAGGTCCTTCTCAACTTCTCCCACACATCTTTCACCATCTCAATACCGTCTACTGTGGCGGCAATAGACTGGACTAAGGAGTTGAGAAGCCAGATGTAGATCACCATATGAGTGGACTTCCACTCATCGCGTCCTGTCGAGCCCTCGTCCGGCTCTGTCGTCTCGCCCGTCAGGAACCCCTCCATGTTTTTTCCTGCGAGGGTTCTTCTCACCCGCCGTGACCAACTCAGATAGGTGGCTGGTCCATCTAATTTCAGATCGATGGAGGGAAGCTTCAACTCCGACGACGTTCGTGTCGTGTTCTCACCAGCCGACATCGTCAACAACTTCATCAACGTTGCCACATCTACAGAATCTAGCTTCTTGATGATCTCATCCATCGATGCGTCGTCTATCCAGTCATATCACGTCCGCTCCACGACTCACGCTTGTCCTCGTCGTCCGCTCCTAGATCCGAACATGTCCTCCCCTTTTTCAGATCTAGACATCCCTATTAGGCGCTGCCTCGTGCTGGTGCGGAGGATGCGGCAGCACGCATGTCACAATCGCCGTCGCAGCAGCAGCAGTCCCAGCAGCCGCAGCAGCAGTAGTAGCCGCAGCAGTAGCGGAACGAGGCAGCAACAGCGAAGGGCGGCCTGCGAAGGGCGGAGAAGAGGAGAGGAGGGAAAAAAAAGGAGGGAGGAGCGTGAAAGAGTTCGGTGGAGGAGATCTAGGAAATCCTCCTGTGGGTTTGTGGAAGCTTGGTGACGGCTAGGGTTTGTGGAAACTTGGCTCTGATACCATGTTGAAATTAGTTGATGATTTTATTGATTGTCTCATTGGCATTATATAGCCTTACAGTCATTAATACAATAATTTCAATCATTATGACAATAATCTCATAATGGAATATCCTGTGACATATTCTGGCATCCCAAATATGTCCTCAGGATATTCCCATGTGCTTATACTATACTTAAATATGACACCCAACATACCATATCAACAGTTACCACTTCAATCAATGCTTTATTCGAGGTCCAAGACAAATCTTGGTAATATTTCTGACTCACTAGTTCAAAGTAATCATATTATGATGATTTGCCTATTGTTGTTCGTAAAAGTAGTAGACAAATAAATAAACCCTCTTGCTTGTTATGCCTCTGTTGCTCATCCTATTTCCGATTATCTTGCCTTTAATGATTGTTCACCATCGTATACTTCCTATCTTTCTACTTTGTCCTCTATTGCCACCTTCTAGGTAATTTGAGGCTATTCAGGATCCTAAGCGGCAATCAGCTATGGAAGATAAAAGTAACTTATTTGACTTTGATAATATTATTATGTAATTACTATAATTGATTAATTATAATTCGATTGAATTGAAGATACATTCCTAGGTGCTACAGAATCCAATTCTAAGTTTTTCTTTCGAAAAAATTACAATTCTATGTTTAAGTAGTTTATTAATAAAAGGTAAAGATGTTCAATAGCCTGGTGCTCACATGCGTCATCTCCAATCCAAGGGGTCTCAGCAGGGCCGGTCATGAGATTTTGGAGATCCAATACGAAAATAAAAAAAATGGTCCTCTAGAAGTACTCAAAATAAAATTACAAATCAATTGCATCAAAACATAAAATTTGTAAGTATATTAAAAATCTTGATACATTATAGTGTTCAATAAAATGCACAAGTACGCAAAATAAAATTACAAATAAATTGAGAGAGATGGATGATGAATAAATTTCAAGTGGACTATGGGCCAATATATATTGACTTGAAGAAAAAATTCAAATAATCAAAGGTTGCTCCCCCCATGCCGACCATAAGTATACTTGTAAGTTTTGCTAATTTGTAAACTTTTGTAACAAAAAAAATTCAAATAAAGTTTTGCTAATTTTCAAATTATATTTGTAATTTTTTTAATTTATATAAGCCAAAATATATTGCATTTAAAAAAAAATTGGGGGCCTTTTGTTTGCCGAGGGACGTGCGGCTGGACAAGATGTTCCATCTCAGGGCTGGCCCTGAGTCTCAGGTTTAACCCCTGGCTGACTCGATAATTTTTGAAGATTTAATACAACTGGGCTTATGGGTTGGGCTTCGGTCTGTGGACTTGCGGGCTGGCCTGTCAAGTCCTTTCAGTCCAAGCCCGTTGGACGGATAAATGTTCTGTGAATTTAATAAAATCTGGTCCAACCTGGTCCATTGACTAGTCAAAGCACACAAACATGGATATAGGCTGGGCTTAGACACTATCCAAATAAGCTTGGGTCGGACCGTTGTAGAGGCCTAAGTTGGATGCACGTTGACCACTTGAACTATCCTTCACTATCAGAGAAGGTACCCTCCCCAAGAAGTCCTTTGAAGGAGGGAAATGAGCATTCAGGGAATACAAAATATAAATCCGAGTGAACCCCATTTGTTACTTTAGTGTTTTACATATTCGATCCCTGATCATCAAACACTGAACCCTTGTTGTTTTTATGTGACCCTTCCGCCCCGATCGATCACCTTTTTGGTCCCCTTGTCATGGTACCATACATTGCAATATCGGCCGATACCGATCTGATACGGTCGATACCAATACGGTTTAGCATATTCCGATCTGATATCGTTACTGACCGATACCAACAGTGGAAGGGTCTCTTTACAAACAATTTGGTAAAGAAAATTAAACGAAAAAGATCAATCGGCAAAGGTGTAATAGCATAGTAAGTTTGTAAAAGTATGTAAAAAAAAAAACTTATTTATCGCATGTAAACCAATCGGTAAGGGTGACTACCATTTCATTCAATTTCAAAACTACTAAGAAACAACACAAAAATACTTAAAATTGTGTCTATATATATATATATTCTAAAATTTTAATAATTTATTAATAATTATTTGCTTTCCGATACCAAAAAATTTCGATACTCCAATTCGAAACTGCCGATACTGACGATATCGTCGATCCTGATACTCATGGGAAGGATCCGATTCCGATACCAATACCGATAGTGCGAACCTTGCATGATACACATGAAAATGGCTTCTATTGTTTGTCCCCTTGTCATGATAGATGTCACGCCCCGGTCCCGCAGGGGCCGTTCGTCCTCGCTTGGTCCCTACGGAACTGATCGTCCTCTCACGGGCATGATGCCGTGCAAGCCTAAAATGCGCTTGCACAAGGCCAAAGCTTTGAACAAGGACAACTAAGCTATCCAATACAGAAGCAGCGGCACATATATTGCAGAAAAGTAAAGAACACAATGGCATATGAAAACGAGCTCTTTTATTGATAATCAAAAGTGTTACAAGCGGCGCATGACCGAGGTTACAGATCGTTCAAGCACTCTTTTTCTCGATTACAATAACACCGTTCCATACATTATGTTCCTCTATACAAAAGCAGCTCAAACTCGATACGGCTCAAGGCATCGACTCCAGATTTTCGGTTCCTTGGGATGAGGCACGACTATCGCTTTCTCGGATGATCCAGCACCTGAGAACATGCAAACTGTTGGTGGGTCAGCACTTTAGAGAAAGTACTGGTGAGATAAAACAACTGAACAAAAGCTACACCCCCTGAAACCCACACTAAGTAAGCATGTGGCAAAACATTACATTACTAGTGATCTTGCTACTTTTACCTATGTTCATTTTATGCAGCTCAGGATTATAGTCAATTTACATCTTTTTTTTAAAATATAGCTTGGAAACAGTTTTGCATATTCAAACAATAAGCATACAATCAGAACAGTGTTCTATCGTGCAATGCGCAACATGTATTGTGAACCATATTCTAACTCTTAGGGACAAAGTTCTATAGTGGACTGTTCATCTCAAATCAAAACAAGTACATTTAGTGGACTATCATACTTTCAAGCATACAAGAAGAACTAGCTATATGATTTTGGTCCCCGAGAAACTCAGGATCGGTAACGGTAATCCAGCTAATCAATGACTCCTTTATCTGATGTTATTAGCAGCTGTGACTCATGGTTGCTCTTCACTAACATAATAGCAGCCTGGACCAAGGTTCAGCTCTGCACTAATAGCCATTGTCCAACCGATGCGAATACATGAAGCACTATCAAATGAACTTTACGATGCAAACGAAATAAATAAGCAAGCTATAAATATACTTTTGTATTTCTTACCCCCTTGTCGAACGGTTATCCCTGCAGCAACATACAAGTTAGCAACAATTTGCATAAACATATATGTGTAAGGTTCTCTATTTTCATGTCCGTCTCTGTATCAAACAGTTAGGTATGCAAGAAGGCTAGCCTAGCATGCGCCCTAGCTATATGATGGTCCATGGGTAGCCCCATGATTAGCAGCGGTTGCCCAAGGTTCAGCTCTTCACTAGTACGCACCTGTGTCGGCAACTGTGACTCAAGGTTCAACTCTTCACCAACACACACGAGTACTAGCAGCTGTGACATTATGGGTTCCGCACAACACTAATAGACACATCGTCCCACTAGACCCCCTACGGGCCGTATCCTCAGGGCGAAACAAAAATCTCTTCCGGACCGAGCGATTCCCAGTGCCCCAGGAACCGTCGAGAGACAAGACCTTGTGCACAAGTTGTCCGAGACCAATGCAATGACATGAAGCATCAATAATGCAAGCAAAACAAATGATCAAGCAAAACATATATGGTCTAGCAAAACACATCTTGTCAAACAAAGCACATCTTTCACATATCTAATAGCACACCCCACTAAACCCCCTGCGGGCTGTCACGACCCGCACCCGGAAATTCGGGCACGAGTGCGTGGGTACGTCCAGCCTACGCCGCAGAGTCGGCGGTAGTACGCTGTCTAGGTCAAATCTACATTTAACCAGTCTAGCTCATTCACAAATAACATAGGCGAGATAATAATGAGAATTGAAACTTAAGATTGCAACTGAGAATAAATGTGACAACAGATTCAAATGTTTAATACAGAATTCAGAATTGAAATCGGGGACAAACCCGATTAATAAGATAAGAATATAAATGAAAGATAGCTACTACTAGCTACTCTGCAGCAGGGGTCTCCTGGGTGGGTTCTGGCTCCTCATAGGTATCATCAGTCCCCTCATAGGGACCATAATAAGTAGGGGCAAGATCCTCATCATCGCCTAAATCAACAGATCCAGTCAGGAAAGGAGCAAAGTACACAGTGCACAACAAGGTTAAACTAAATATTTATGACAATTAATATTGAATATCAAGTTAAGAAACTGCATAACAGAACATCATGATCTCAGAGTTAAAGCTGTAAGCAGGAATACGAGAAAGCAGAAATAAATGAAACAGGAATTGAAACTACAACAGTCAGCAAGATATATAACAAGACCAGAAACTATCTGTGTGAACTTGTGTTTGTTTTTAGAATACATAGTTGGCATGTAGAGGTTTATAAGGCTAATCCGGCCGTCATAGACGGCTATTAGACAATATAATCGAGATCCGGCTGATGGACAGTCGTGTACCAACAGCTATTAGACAATACAGGGGAAAGGGTAAACTCCATGCCTCCTTAGTATTCTCCCACCCGACACGAAAAACAAGACATGAACTCCAGTATTCAAGACATAAAAATCCAGTGTTCTAACACTATGTATAATCATCAAGGGTACATGTAGGGCAGGGAATTAATTATCACAATATATAAAGATTAACTTGAAGTGCAGGTACTTGCCTGTTGTTTGGATCTGGTTAATATTGGCTCTTGGGGGAAAATTCCAGAGATGAGTCCAAAAGCTGAAATAGACATTACCATCACGCTCAGAAGATGTCAATTAGCTAGAAACGCCTGTCCTTGGGTCCAATTTGGAGACAAGGGCAAAAACGGCAGTTTCGGGTCAAAACGGGGTCCGCCGGTGGGCCCGCTTTGCACCGAAAAACGTGTCCGGGTCAAAGGTCTCCAAATTCACCAAACTTAGTGTCAACAGGTCAGGAACGCTGATACGAACCCAACGGAACTTTCAGATTTGGATTCCGATGAGCCGAACACAAAATCGCCCGTCGAGCGGGGCCTGTGGGGCCCTCGACACGCGATTTCGTCAACGTTCTCAGAATCGAACCAAACTTGACCCACAGGACCAGCGTATCGCTACGAGTCCGATGGCGCAAGTTTCGTCTCGATCCGACGTGTGTACACAAAGTTAGGGCGAATTGCAGAAAAGGCGGATACGGGACGATGTCCGCGGATACGCGTTGATTCCGGTGTGCACGCACACCCGAATCGACTTCCGCGAAATCCCACACGTCCGTATCAACGCTGCGCACGTATCTGTGAAGACCGCGCGCGACCAAGTCGTCCTGTTTGGCGGGGCGTACCCATTTCCGGGGTGAAACAGGGTCTGGTTTTTCCTGTTTTTGGATCGCAGTGTGCGATCACCACAGGACGCGATGCCCCGAGCGGTTTGTTCGGGCACCGAGAGGGTCATACAGGCTTCGCAACGCAATTTACGGAATTGTAAACGGAGATACAGGGTGCAAGATACGAGTACCTGAACGAGACTCGAGAAACAGGGGATTTCCGTGTCCGTGTCGTGTCCGACACGGCCCGAAGAAATTAGAAATTAGGGTTTCTGATTTGGGGGTTTCCGGCGGCTGTCCGGCCGGCGGAGGTGCGCCGGAAAAGGCCGGGGGGTTCGCCGAGGCGAGACGGAGCTGCTGGCGGTCGGGCGGCGCCGGATTCCGGCGGAGGCGGCTGCCAAAGCTGCTGCTGCTGCAGTGTCGGGCGCCGGAGGGAGGTCGACGGCGAGCGGGGCACGGCGAGGGGGAGAGGAGGAGACGGAGCCGGGGGAAGGTCGACGGCGCTGGAGGCTGGCCGGGGTCTCGGGCGAGTGGCGGAGGAGGGAGGAGGTCGACGGTGAGCCGGGGATGGGGTTTTATAGGGGAGCCGAGGGGGAAAAGCTGGCCGGGAGAGGCGGTGCGTGGCGGGGAAAGCGGAGGCGGGGACGTGGGCTGGCCGCCGGAGGCGGCGGCAGACTTGGGCGCCGGAGGCCACGCGGGGAAGGCGAGGGCTGACTGGGTCAGCGGGTGCGGGCGGCTAGCGGGTCGGGTTGTCTGACCCGACCCGACCCGGTAATGATTGGGGCTGGGCCGGCTGGGCTGTTGGGCCGGTCCACTGGGCCGGGTCGGCCCAAAACAGAAAAAAAAATATATATATAAAAATGAAAATAATAATAATATAAAATCATTTAATTAATTAATTAAAAAAATAGTTTTTAGGCATTTAAAAATAGGTCTGAGGCCCAAAAAAATCCAGAAAAATTACCCTAACTCCAGTTTTTCATTTTACACCCAAAAATATTATTTTCATAATATTTTAATATTATTTATTAACAATTAAAAATCATTAAATAATTAGAAACTTGATTTTAATTACAGAAAAATTCCAGAAAAATTGGGAAAAATCCAAGTTTAATAATTTTTGAAAATTCAGGGGGTTTACACGGGCCGTATCCTCAGGGCGCACTATTAGTCTATGCTTATATGAATCAAAAACTTATAGTAGTTCGATATAGCAAAACAGATAAGCGAAACATATAATAGCAAGCACGATTTCGATTTCATATCTAGCGTGCAATATCTATCTCTTTCTTAGCATATTACAAAGGGACTTATTCAAGCGATTCATTTACTTATCTTTTTAGCATAGCAATGGTTCGTTCGATAGCTGTGTCGGTGTAACTAAACATGCAACATTTCTTATACTCTTGACTTAGCATGGCAATGTTCTATCTCTTTTCAGACAAGCATACAAATTCTCTAGTTAAGCAAACAGGTTCGTTTCGATGACAAGCTATACGAGTTCTCTTATTAAGCATGCAGAGCCAGGTTCTATCATTCTTCTTATGAAACTATCTTCTTAAGCAAACAAGCATTCAAAAACTCAGATTCATTATTAAGGCGTGCAAGAATCAGAGAATGCAGTTCTGTCCACTCACCTTGATCAGTCATCTCCTGCTTCAACAAGGAGCTCTTAAGGAAGATATCCTTTTTGAGTCAGCAAACCGATATCTCTTGTACATAGTATCGACGCGGAGCGGGGCACTAAAATACACATGAAAATGTGTTGGTATATTATAATATTCTTGGTATATTTGTTGGTATATTAGAATATTCTTGGTATATTTGTTGGGATATTAGAATATTCTACAGGGGGTTTTAATGGAGTATTAATGTAAGATGAAGGGTTGTAAGGCTATAAATAGCCAAGAGATTATCAATAAAATATAACAGTTACTCCAAAATATTTTATATGGTATCAGAGCCCAAATCCTAGCCACCATCTCCCAAACCCTAGCCGCCGCCACCACCGCGCCGCCACCACCGCTGCCGCGTCGCGCCGTCCGCCACCACCGCTGCCGCACCGCTCGTCCGCTACCACCGTCGCCACTCGCCCATCGCCACCACCGCGAAGCAACGACTCCCGTGGAGCCTTCTGCAGCGGTTCCTGGCGTCTCCCGCGGGTCGTTCCAGACGTTGACATCGAAGGCCTAGATCTGATGGAGGAGAGACATGATCGGGTCTAGGAGAGGACGAAGAGGGCGAACGTGAATCGTGGGACGAGTGTGATGTGATCGGAGAAGAGGAGGATCGATGGAGGAGATCATCAAGAAGTTGGACTCTGCGGAGGTCGCAACGTTGATGAAGCTGATAAAACTGTTGGCTGGTGAGAGCGCGACACGAACATTGGCGAAGTTGGAGCTTCCATCCATCGATCTGAAGCTTGATGGACGGGTCACCTACCTGAGTTGGTCACGACGGGTGAGGAGAACCCTCGCAGGGAAGAACCTGGAGTGTTTCTTGTCAGGAGAGAAGACAGAGCCGGATGAGGACTTGGCAGGACGCGATGAGTAGAAGTCCACTCATATGGTGGTATACATTTGGATCCTCAATTTTTTAGTCCAGTTGATCGCCGCTACAATGGATGGCCTTGAGATGGTGAAAGACGTGTGGGAGAAATTGAGGAGAACCTACGATGGTATGAAAAATAACTTGAGAGTTTTCTAGATCAAGAGGGAGATCGACGACACCGTACAGGGAGAGAAGACGGTACAAGAGTATGCCATGGAGTTGGAGCATCTATGGTTGGATTATGATCATTTCTCAAATCGGACGAGCTGCGAGGACCTGAAGTGTAAGGAGAGACAGGTATGTCTGCAGGAGAGGACGATGAAGTTTTTTAAGGGGCTGGCCGCAGTGTTTGCTTAGAGGACAGCATTACTTCTAGCCCAACCGAAGATTCCTACACACGAGGAGGCTATCTCGGTCATGATCCAGGAGGAGACTTGTATCAAGCTACAGGCAGGAACATGTGGTCCTCCTGAAGTGAAGACAGCACTGGCGATTGCCAATTCAGACGACACAGGACCTAAGGGAGACCCTCCCACAATGTTACAACTACGAGGAGGTGGGCCATCTGAGGTATGCTTGCACCAAACCACCCAAGGAGGGAGATTCAGGTGGCGGACATGGACAATTTGGAGGACATGGCCGTGGTCGTGGTGGTCGAGGAGGTTATCGGACGAACATGCAGATATGATTAGAGGATGTGACAATGTCATGTTCCAACCAAGGAGAAGTTGGGCTTAGTGAATATCTTACAAGATGTTTCAACCTGCATATATGATTAGACTTCTTCATTAAGGAGAAGTTGGACCGTGGACTACTGGAGATGTTCCAACCAAGGAGCAGGTAGCAGACAGTATGTGTCACGCCCCAGTCCCAAAATGACGAGGGACTGAGCACGTGAGCAATGGCCAGCAGCACGCACTGATGGACAACCCAATTTAATGGATCCATCAGGGCATGCTTAAGCTGTAGTCTAGCAGTACTAAGTACAAGTCTCAGGTATTACTAATCTCATCCACCAAATAACCACAGATTAATTGCCAGAAATAATGTAATGGAAATAAATAAGCAACATCAGATAAGTGTCTCGGGAACAAATCCGAGAATTATTCTGTTACATTTAAGGAAACATAGACTGGAAATAAAATACTGAAAAGGAAATACTGTGTAGCTGAAGCCGGTGCTCAGGTGAAGTCTTCGGCCACTATCTCGTCCTCGGTTCCGGGTTCTGCTCCAAGGAGTGCTCCTGTACCGTACACCTCGGGGTAGTTCTCCTCGGCTATACCTGGGGACATAGTCCATTCCAGGTCCTCAGGGGACATAACAAGGTACAGAAAATACAAGCCAAAACATATGCAGTGCAGCAATAATGAAACAGCAGGGTAAATATGTAAACCAGCTAAGTGATATGCAAGTGAGAGTTTTAGTCATACTCAGGCTGAGACTACTACAGGATCAGTGTCGTAGAAACCATAGCAGTATTTTCTCGAGGAGCCAGTAAGGAACCAAAGCTCTGTATCAGAGTCTAAGGCACCGCCAGATATAAGTATTTATATTATATTATATTCAGTCTTGATATGACAATACTCTCCCCACCCAATGTAATCTCACGTCACAGTTCCAGAAAATATCAGGTACAAGTCACGCAAGTTTAAACTAATGCAATGAGTCAGGCTAGAATCTAAGCATGTAAACTGGAAATGACATGAAAATGTAACCTATACGGAATCACCAGGTATATCTCAGGCAATTCCGTCCCATGAAGAGTGTCAGGTGTCCTGGGTTAAGCAGTTAAACATGTTGCATAAGAATCTACCAGAAATCAAGTAAAATATTATAACCAGGATTATCTGAGAATTGGCAAGCTTTACTTGCCCACTGATGTATAAACAAGTCCAGAAAATAACTAGCAAGCTGCAAGTTTTGGCAAGGTACACTTGCCTGTGGTGCCGGCTCTGATAGCGGCTCTGACTTCGGTTGGATTCGCAGGCGGTACTCCGGTTGCTGAAACAAACATCACCATCAGATCCAGAAAATATCAATCAGCTAGAAACGCCTGTCCTTGAGTCCAATTTGGAGACAAGGACGAAAACGGCAATTTCGGACCAAAACGGGGTCCACCGGTGGGCCCGCTTTGCACCGAAAAACGCATCAGGGTCAACGGTCTCCAAATTCACCAAACTCAGTGTCAACAGGTCAGAAACGCTGATACGAACCCAACGGAACTTTCAGAATTGGATTCCGATGAGCCGAACACAAAATCGCCCGTCTAGCGGGGCCTGTGGGGCCTACGACACGCGATTTCGTCAACGTTCTCAGAATCGAACCAAACTTGACCCACAGGACCAGCGTATCGCTACGAGTCCGATGGCGCAAGTTTCGTCTCGATCCGACGTGTATACAAAAAGTTAGGGTGAAATGCCGAAAAGTCGGATACGGGGCGATGTCCGCGGATACGCGTTGATTCCGGTGTGCACGCACACCCGAATCAGCTTCCGCGAAATCCCACACGTCCGTATCGACGAGGCGCACGTATCTGTGAAGACCGCACGCGACCAAGTCGTCCCGTTTGGCGGGGAGTACTCGGTTCCGGGGTGAAACAGGGTCTGGTTTTTTCCTGTTTTTGGATCGCGGTGTGCGATCACCACAGGACGCGATGTCCCGAGCGATTTGTCAGGGCACCGAGAGGGTCATACAGGCTTCGCGTAGAAATTTACGGAATCGAAAACAGAGATCCGAGGTGCAAGTTACGAGTACCTGAACGCGGCTTCACGAAAAGGGGGTTTCCTGTGTCCGACTCGTGTCCTGGACACGTGTCCACTGCTAGGGCTAGAGTTTGGTGTCTGCCGGAGTTGGGGCCGGCCGGTGGCGGGTTGGGCGGCGGAGGGAGCCGGGGACGGCGTCGCCGGGGGCTCGGGACGCGGGCGGCGACGGCAGAGGTCACCGGAGGAGGAGGCGGCCGGAGGAAATGGAAGAAGAGGGAGGAGAAAGGGGGCTGGCTGTCGGCTCGGGGTGTCTCACGGCGGAAGGAGGCCGGCTCGGGCGGCTCACGGTGAGCTGGTGGCGGCGGCGACGCTGGTCTGAGGGGGCGGCGGCTAGGGGAGGGGGAATTAGGGCTCCGGAGGGGGAGAGGGCTTTATAGGCCGGGGCTGGGGCGATCGTGGCCGGGGGAGTCGGTAGAGGAGGAAGACGTGGGGAGTGGCCCCTCCGGCGGAGGCGGCGGGGGCCAGGTCGTGGCCGGGGGACGCGGTCTCCGCCGATCGTGGGGGAGAGGGATTGGGGACGGGTCCGAGTCGGTGCGGGTTCCGGGTTGGGCTGACCCGCCCGACCCGCTAAGTCTGGGTTGCGGGCTGCTATAACGGGCTCGGCCCACTGGGCCGGGCCGGGCCCCTAAAAAATAAAAAAATAATAACAATAATTAATAATAAAAATATTTAATTAATAAATAATTTAGAAAAATAGTTTTTAGGCTTTTAAAAAATAGGTCTGAGGTCCAATAAAATCCCAGAAAATTACCCTAAGTCCGGTTTTCTATTTTACACCATAAAATCATATTTTCATTATATTTTAATATCATTTAATATCAATTAAAAATTATTGAATAATTAAAACCCTGTTTTTAAATTACAGAAAAATCCCAGAAAATTCCAGAAAATTGTGAAAAATCCAGTTTTTAAAATTTTGAAAATTCTGGGGGTTTACAATCTACCCCCCTTAAGAGAATTGCGTCCTCGCAATCAAAGAATAACCGGTTAACAGAGATGACGCGGTCGCAAGCATCGTTTGAAAACACATCACAAGAGGCTTCAGGGAAATACCGTTTTCCCTAAAAATTGAAAGTTTACACTTTCCAGGAAAAATCTAGTTAAAACTATAACTTATATGAAAACCAGGTTATTAATAAGTTGCAATTTACTAGGTTGGGGCTGAGGTCACGAACCAATAGGCACGAACTACAACAAGACTAAAACGGATAACTATAAATCACTTACTCGCATCGGCGTCCTGCACAGTCATCGCGTAAGCTTGCTCTCGTCCTTGAGGTAGATTCCTCTGCTGTTGCTGAGCTTGCTGGTAGGGTGCTGCTCGAGGCGCTGGTGGAGTTTGCTGGTTCGTCCTTGGTGTTCCTTCTCTACGCTCGGGGCAGTCTCTCACTGCATGCTGTCTGGATCCGCAGCCTAAGCATAGTCCGAGTTTACGTCTATATTCCTTCTCGACATGGCCTATCTTGCCGCAGTGGTAACAGGTAGGAAGGTAGAAGGCTTTTGGTGCTGCTGCTGGTGGCGAGCTTATTTGTTGACGCTTTGCAGACTCCTCTTGTGCTGCTTTGGTTGGTGCGGATGGGGAAGGCCGCTTCAGTCTGGTCTCTCTCTTGGTGACGCGCTCTATGCGTCGAGCCGCAGCAAGGACGTCCGAGTATGATATTGGTGCGACGGACCCAATTAGTTTCTGCAGCTCAATGTTCAGTCCGTCGAAGAATTTCTCGGCCTTCTCTTCCTCAGTCGGGATCAGGGTGGGGGCGAAGCGGCTCAGACGAATAAATTCAGCGTTGTACTCTTCCACCGTCATGGAGTCCTGAGTGAGGCGATTAAATTTGTCCCGCAGTTCTGATCGAGCGATGGCAGGAATGTACATCTCCTGGAAGAGTCTGGAGAACTCCTCCCAGGTGATTCGGTCTGGTCCGAGTCGCGTCTCCTCGGATAGCCACCAGTGATGAGCGTTGTCCGTCAATTGCATTCTGACGGCTGTCATCCAGCGTTCCCGTGGAAGTTCAGCTGCTTCAAGTTGATGCCGTATGTTGGTGAGCCACTCGTGAACTTCTGTGGGCTCCTCCTTTCCAGAAAAAGTGCGGGGCTTCAGTTGGCGGAAGTCAGTGATTGAGCCTGTAGTTGGCCGTCGAGCTGGTAGGTTGGCCTGCTCCAGTGCAGTTACAATGCTGTCTCTCAAGAAATTAGCTTCGCGACGCTGAGCCTCGTGTTGGACTTGTTGCTGAGCTTGCATCATCGCGTAGATCATTTGAAATATTTGCTGCCCGTCGATTGGCTGTCCTGGTGGGAACACGGGCATTGGTGGGACGAACTGCGGCGGAGGTGGAATGTTATCGCGCCGAAATCGGGAGGTAGGCTGACCTGCCTGCTGGCTCTGTTGAGTTGTGGGGAATCCTCCGACTGGTGTCACTTCGTCGTCGTAGGTGACACCTGCAGCTTGGGGTGTTCCGATGGGAGTCTCGTTTCATTCTTGTGGGTCCATTTCCCTGTATCCAAAATAACCAATAAGAGGCGCACAGGAAACAAGGCAAGATGCAAGTTCAAGTTAGTTCGAATACGATACAGATATCAAAAACGATTCAAGCAAGTGGATGAGATTCTAAAAACTTATCCTATCTTATTGCAGGCCTGTTCGGTCCCTAAGTTGAAACCGAACAATTTAGTCGTCGACCTGCATGGGCCACCACAAAAACCATGTCACGCCCCAGTCCCAAAATGACGAGGGACTGAGCACGTGAGCAATGGCCAGCAGCACGCACTGATGGACAACCCAATTTAATGGATCCATCAGGGCATGCTTAAGCTGTAGTCTAGCAGTACTAAGTACAAGTCTCAGGTATTACTAATCTCATCCACCAAATAACCACAGATTAATTGCCAGAAATAATGCAATGGAAATAAATAAGCAACATCAGATAAGTGTCTCGGGAACAAATCCGAGAATTATTCTGTTACATTTAAGGAAACATAGACTGGAAATAAAATACTGAAAAGGAAATACTGTGTAGCTGAAGCCGGTGCTCAGGTGAAGTCTTCGGCCACTATCTCGTCCTCGGTTCCGGGTTCTGCTCCAAGGAGTGCTCCTGTACCGTACACCTCGGGGTAGTTCTCCTCGGCTATACCTGGGGACATAGTCCATTCCAGGTCCTCAGGGGACATAACAAGGTACAGAAAATACAAGCCAAAACATATGCAGTGCAGCAATAATGAAACAGCAGGGTAAATATGTAAACCAGCTAAGTGATATGCAAGTGAGAGTTTTAGTCATACTCAGGCTGAGACTACTACAGGATCAGTGTCGTAGAAACCATAGCAGTATTTTCTCGAGGAGCCAGTAAGGAACCAAAGCTCTGTATCAGAGTCTAAGGCACCGCCAGATATAAGTATTTATATTATATTATATTCAGCCTTGATATGACAATACTCTCCCCACCCCATGTAATCTCACGTCACAGTTCCAGAAAATATCAGGTACAAGTCACGCAAGTTTGAACTAATGCAATGAGTCAGGCTAGAATCTAAGCATGTAAACTGGAAATGACATGAAAATGTAACCTATACGGGATCACCAGGTATATCTCAGGCAATTCCGTCCCATGAAGAGTGTCAGGTGTCCTGGGTTAAGCAGTTAAACATGTTGCATAAGAATCTACCAGAAATCAAGTAAAATATTATAACCAGGATTATCTGAGAATTGGCAAGCTTTACTTGCCCACTGATGTATAAACAAGTCCAGAAAATAACTAGCAAGCTGCAAGTTTTGGCAAGATACACTTGCCTGTGGTGCCGGCTCTGATTGCGGCTCTGACTTCGGTTGGATTCGCAGGCGGTACTCCGGTTGCTGAAACAAACATCACCATCAGATCCAGAAAATATCAATCAGCTAGAAACGCCTGTCCTTGAGTCCAATTTGGAGACAAGGGCGAAAACGGCAATTTCGGGCCAAAACGGGGTCCACCGGTGGGCCCGCTTTGCACCGAAAAACGCGTCAGGGTCAACGGTCTCCAAATTTACCAAACTCAGTGTCAACAGGTCAGAAACGCTGATACGAACCCAACGGAACTTTCAGAATTGGATTCCGATAAGCCGAACACAAAATCGCCCGTCGAGCGGGGCCTGTGGGGCCCACGACACGCGATTTCGTCAACGTTCTCAGAATCGAACCAAACTTGACCCACAGGACCAGCGTATCGCTACGAGTCCGATGGCGCAAGTTTCGTCTCGATCCGACGTGTATACAAAAAGTTAGGGTGAAATGCCGAAAAGTCGGATACGGGACGATATCCGCGGATACGCGTTGATTCCGGTGTGCACGCACACCCGAATCAGCTTCTGCGAAATCCCACACGTCCGTATCGACGAGGCGCACGTATCTGTGAAGACCGCACGCGACCAAGTCGTCCCGTTTGGCGGGGCGTACTCGGTTCCGGGGTGAAACAAGGTCTGGTTTTTTCCTGTTTTTGGATCGCGGTGTGCGATCACCACAGGACGCGATGCCCCGAGCGGTTTTTCAGGGCACCGAGAGGGTCATACAGGCTTCGCGTAGAAATTTACGGAATCGAAAACAGAGATCCGAGGTGCAAGTTACGAGTACCTGAACGCGGCTTCACGAAAAGGGGGTTTCCTGTGTCCGACTCGTGTCCTGGACACGTGTCCACTGCTAGGGCTAGAGTTTGGTGTCTGCCGGAGTTGGGGCCGGCCGGTGGCGGGTTGGGCGGCGGAGGGAGCCGGGGACGGCGTCGCCGGGGGCTCGGGACGCGGGCGGCGACGGTAGAGGTCACCGGAGGAGGAGGCGGCCGGAGGAAATGGAAGAAGAGGGAGGAGAAAGGGGGCTGGCTGTCGGCTCGGGGTGTCTCACGGCGGAAGGAGGCCGGCTCGGGCGGCTCACGGTGAGCTGGTGGCGGCGGCGACGCTGGTCTGAGGGGGCGGCGGCTAGGGGAGGGGGAATTAGGGCTCCGGCGGGGGGGGGGAGGGGTTTGAGGGAGGAGGAGACCGGAGGGGGAGAGGGCTTTATAGGCCGGGGCTGGGGCGATCGTGGCCGGGGGAGTCGGTAGAGGAGGAAGACGTGGGGAGTGGCCCCTCCGGCGGAGGCGGCGGGGGCCAGGTCGTGGCCGGGGGACGCGGTCTCCGCCGATCGTGGGAGAGAGGGATTGGGGACGGGTCCGGGTCGGTGCGGGTTCCGGGTTGGGCGGACCCACCCGACCCGCTAAGT
Source organism: Iris macrosiphon (assembly GCA_036927795.1). Lineage (NCBI taxonomy): Eukaryota > Viridiplantae > Streptophyta > Magnoliopsida > Asparagales > Iridaceae > Iris > Iris macrosiphon. The sequence goes on from JAYESA010000015.1 coordinate 43,962,348, forward strand.
CCGGGTTGCGGGCTGCTATAACGGGCTCGGCCCACTGGGCCGGGCCGGGCCCCTAAAAAATAAAAAAATAATTACAGTAATTAATAATAATAATATTTAATTAATAAATAATTTAGAAAAATAGTTTTTAGGCTTTTAAAAAATAGGTCTGAGGTCCAATAAAATCCCAGAAAATTACCCTAAGTCCGGTTTTCTATTTTACACCATAAAATCATATTTTCATTATATTTTAATATCATTTAATATCAATTAAAAATCATTGAATAATTAAAACCCTGTTTTTAAATTACAGAAAATTCCCAGAAAATTCCAGAAAATTGTGAAAAATTCAGTTTTTAAAATTTTGAAAATTCAGGGGGTTTACAGTATGACCAAGAGACTTAGCTCTGCAGATATGATTAGAGGATGTGACAAGATGGGCTTAGTGAATATCTTACAAGATGGGCTTAGTGGATATCTTTCGTCCATCTTGAGGAGGAGTGTTGGTATATTAGAATATTCTTGGTATATTAGAATATTTTTGGTATATTTGTTGGTATATTAGAATATTCTTGGTATATTTGTTGGTATATTAGAATATTCTTGGTATATTTGTTGGTATATTAGAATATTCTTGGTATATTTGTTGGGATATTAGTGTTGGGATATTAGAATATTCTGCAAGAGTTTTTAATGGGGTATTAATGTAAGATGAATGATTGTAAGGCTATAAATAGCCAAGAGATTATCAATAAAATACAACAATTACTCCAAAATATTCTACAAAATGGCTTCTATTATTGCACTTCTATGATGTTAATCGAAACATGGTCGTCTTGATGTGAACGTAGTCACTTGTATCAGAGAATTATTAAACACAAATCACTTGTATTAGAGAATTATAGTTTAACATTTGTTTCATAGTTAGACTGTTCGTTGACATATTACTGTTGGAGAATATGATAAGTATGCTTTATGGCGAGTTAGAATAAACACCAATTTTGGGTGTATTTTAGGATCAGTCTAGAATTAGTTTAGTAGATTGAGTCAAAGATTTAGTAAATCTTCTAGATAGAGTCAATGTTTATCTTTTTTTCTTATTCTTATGCTTTGTCTACTATAAATAATAGTTTCTCCATAAGAGAGAATATTTGTTTTTTTCCACATTATTATTTCTCTCATAAATCTAGAAGTAGTAATCGGCGTCTTCATGTGTAAACCCACATAGAATTCTACATGGTATCGGAGTAGGTTCGTTGAGCGTCAAAGGAGAGTTTAAGCTGGCATAATCAGCGAATGTTCTATCTGTCGATCAACAAGAGTTCAAGCTGACACCATTAGCGAGTGTGCCATCTATTGGTGGTATAGTCTTGATTTATTTTCTTAAACACGAAGGCAAGTGATGGAGGATGAAGAAGAGAGAAAAATATCTATTAGGTAGTTTTTTTTTAGATCATATGACCATACCAATTGAGGGGCAAAGCATAAAAGAATTAGATCTAAATTAAGGAAAGAAAAAGGCTGTTCTTGATATTGATCCAAAGGTTTACTCGACAAAAAATTGTGATATTGATCCAAAGACATATACGAGCAAAGAGTTTTGCAAGCTCGAAATATTAACTTGAGAGTTTGAGGATACCCTACAATAATAATGGGAGGGTGTTACGGGGAGGGGGTTACTGGATCAAAAACTAGAGACGACGGTTGTAGGTCTCATTTGAGGGGGCAGCGACATGGTCATAGATGCCAATGGCGAGGTGTCAATTGTAGTGAGAACCGAAAGCTAGAGACGATGGTTCTAGCTTCCTTGGATGGACAATGACATAACTACTGTTGTAGATGACAATGAACGATTAAACATGATTCTTAGGTCAGCAGAGGGATTGTTGGAGGACGGCAACATATCACGACGGTAGTGTCTATGATAGCATGAGTCGGAATATTGGTGTAGATTTAATTTTCCATATTTATCTCTTGCAAGTTGAGCACGATGATTCATCATTCTCAACTTGAAGGGGAGTAAATAAAGAGAAAGAGCATTTGATACAGTAACAACAACTGCAGCAACAAATGACAACAAATAAGTCAGAGTTGTTGACGTATGTGATCGACAAGTTGTATAAGTAGAGTCAAGTTGATTTAAATTTGTAATTTTTTTTTTTTTTTTTTTTTTTTTTTTTTTTTTGAGTTTTGAAAACTATGTATTCCAAGTTCAAGTTGTACATGTTTTACATCATATTCAACTTGAGTTAGAATATGTGGGGCAACAACAAATTTGGGTGTATTTTAGGGAATATTCTAGAATTGGTTTGGTAGATCGAGTCAAAGATTTAGTCAATCCTCTAGATAAGTCAAAGTCAAAGTCAATATTCATCTTTTCATATTTGTAAAAAAAAAAATGGTTTTCTTTTATCATTATTCCTCCTCACCTCTAAGTCTCCATGTCCACCTATATATACCGAACTCAACTGGCTCTTATGGTCAATGAGAAGAGGTATAACCTCTCTTGCTAGACGGACAGTCTCGGGATCAATCAAATCGCGGGGGATGTATGGGACAGTGGACCCAAATGACATGCAATACAACGTGCACAAAGTCCCGTATATATTGTCGGACATCTAAAAAAAAAAAAAAAGTCTACTAAATGATCTTCTAATTTTTTCACCTAATCATTACAGAGCTACTATCCGGAGAGGCTTGGGAAGGTTTTTCTCATCCATGTACCCTATCTTTTTATGAAGGCATGGAAGATGGTGTACCCTTTCATCGACGACAAGACCAAGAAGAAGGTAAATCTTCTCAACCGAGTCTTGTGTGGTTAATGAAACCTCTATAGAAAAACAATGTCATCCCATTGAAGCACCGAACCCTTTCTTTTCTGGTGCAGTTTGTGTTTGTGGATGACAAGAATCTGAAATCGACACTCCTGGCAGATATCGACGAAAACCAGCTCCCAGATATCTATGGTGGAAAGCTGAAGTTGGTCGCTATCGATGAATAGAGAGCTAATTCGATACAAAGTTCCATATTCAGTTACAACGGCATAGAGAGAGTTTCCGACGAAGATGTGGAATGTAATGTATAGACTTTCAAAATAAGGATGCTGTTACTTAATTCATGATCAATATTCCAATTTAAGCACAACATTTGTAATCCCTACTAACCACCGCCGCCTCCCCCCCCCCCCCCCCCCCCCCCCCCCCACCCGTGCATCAATTATCTATATACGGAATTTATTCAGCTTTGCATCATGATCTATATATGGAATTTATCCAGCTTTGCTAGTGTTGTCACAAAGAACATGCGCTACCTGGTTTTGTGCCGGTGTCTTGCGTCTGGGAAGAAACCTCCATGAACCTGATAAAGGTCCAATTTTGTTGGGATGAAACCTAACACATTTTAAATAAATCGTTGGACAGACATGTTACTATATATATTCCAGTCAGTGTGCATTATTACTCGATCGCTAACAGTATAAAGCTACTATTTACACATAAATGTTAGAGAGAGAGAGAGAGAGAGAGATCAGGATTTTGTTCAAAAACATTTATGAGTTTCCCAGATACATGAACATATTTTTTTAGAAGAATTTTTTTTCCCGCCAGTCAAAACTTATTTTTTAAGAGAGAGAAAAGAGGATATAGTATATTCTGTTTCAGCTCTTTTTTGATTTATCAAACCTTAAAACATTTAGTTAGGAGCAATTCTCAGCCATCGAAAAAGGCCTCAAAAATTGAACTTGAATATTTATTTTCCTAATTTTAACACAGCCATAATACACCACAAATATAAGGAATCGCTCAGTCAACTACTAGACGTTTCATATGAATAGCGGGTCACACCGTTATCTACTATATCTGTTATCTACTATATCTATATGTGGGGGCAGTGGGTCCAAATGGTATGCAATGTAGCGTGTGCAAAGTCATGTGCGTATCATCGGACATATTCAAAAACAAAAAAACAAAAAACTATATCTATATCTATATTATCATCCCAATAAGATTCCAAGTATAGAATAACTTTTTACCTCTTTAACAAATAGTAATATAATCATATTTCTCAATGACAAATATTATTATTTTCAAGTATTATCAAAAAGTTCTATAGGAAATTTTGCACCAAACCCTTCAACTTTCCTTCAACTTTTCAAACAGTAATCTTTAGAACAAATTACGAACATAAATTGTGTTTGCTTGTCAATTTTGTGGATGTAAGGTTTCAGGCATGGACGAATTTATTGGTGGGCTGGGGTGGACTGAGCCAACAACAATTTTTTTTTTTTTTTTACTTGGAAAGCCCTGCTTCCCCGTACCCCAGTCCACACAGTTTGCAGTACCAATGTACAGAGAAAGCAAATTGGATTTTTTTCTGTGGTCAGTCCTACCACTCTCATCTGCTATGTACTTTTTTCACTTTGCTGTCGAGCGTAGGGGGCTCCCGTGCGAAGACTCCTCGCTCCTCCCCCAACCCCTCTCTCTACAATAAGGATGTTCACCACCTGAGACACGTCTCTCTCTCAATATCTGCACCAACTTGGTCACGCCTTTGTCGATAGGATCCGCGAGCACTCGGGGAAGAATTGTTCCCTCGCAACTTTGCTCCTACTCCCGCGGGCTCCAGCCTCTTCCTTGGTCGCAACAACTTCGCTACTGTTAGTAGTGATCCTTTCGTTTCACTTTTGTTAATTGCTATTCTTTTAGACTTCTAGTAATGTTGAAACTTGAAATATTTTTGCTCAGTTGCTCTGGATATGAAAAATTAGGCTTTTGTTAATTATTTATCTTCTGGTTATTAGACTTCTAGTTATTTTGTTCATTCTTGACTTTTGGATATGTTGAAATGCTCTTGCGGATAATTAGATATGAAAATTTGTTATTAGTTTTCAAGTGCTTTAGTTATCCGTTTTCAAGTACTTTGGATATTATATATAAAATCTTTGCGTCTTTAGTATCTTTAGGAAAAGAGTCTGATACTTAAAATTTGCATCTTTAGCACAATTAGATACTTGAAAATTGAAAGAGTCCGATACAACCAAAAGTGCTTTAAATTAGTATCAATTAACAATGAGTCTTTGTTTAGAAGTCTTCTTCACAAATTAGTATCACTTATCTTGGGCATAGAGTTTTGTTTTAGAGGTTATCTACTGATTTCAAGTTATAATAGATATTTATTTTTAAATTTTTCTTAAAAGAGTCTGATACTTAAAATTTTTTTATAGAGGTTACAAATTAGTATCAGTTACAAATTAAGACTATGGCTTGAAGTTTTTTTTTTTAAAGAGTCTGATACTTAAAGTATTTATTTATAGAGGTTACAAATTAGTGTCAGTTAACAATGAGTCTTCTTTACAAATTAGTATTGGTTTAGAAGTCTTCTTTACAAATTAGTATCAGTGTTAATACTAGGAATCCTATGATCAGTGTTATACTAGTATCCTAAGATCCAAAGTTGCAGTCAGTTTGATACTTAAGTCAGTGTTATACTAGTGAAGTTTTTTTTAATAGATGTTACAATTTAGTATCAGTTAACAAATTAGTATCACTATGGCTTGAATTTTTTTTAATAGGGATACTTAAAAGTTTTTTTTATAGAGATTACAAATTAGTATCAGTTAACAATGAGTCTTCTTTACAAATTAGTATCAGTTAACAATGAGTCTTCTTTACAAATTAGTATCAGTTAACAATGAGTCTTTGTTTAGAAGTCTTCTTTACAAATTAGTATTAGTCAGTGTTATACTAGTAATCCTAAGATCAGTGTTATACTAGTATCCTAAGATCCATTAAGTCAGTTTGTTGGAAAATGATATTTGAATCACACATTTGGATTACGACGGCATTCTAAAAAATAATGTCTTGATTTTTTTAGTATATTTTAAGTTCAGTCCGGAATAAACTAAAATTTTGATTCCGTGCTTGATTTCATGAACAAGAAAGAATTTGGTCACTTCCCAAACACCCATTCAAATCACAAGACAAAATTCTCTAAAATATTAGAGGAAACTAAACGGTGATTCTTCTGGAAAAAAAAAAATTGAATTTAAGCGGTTTAGATTTGGGGAGACACTTAGATTATATCAATTTGATCGCTTTTGCTTTTTGTTGTAGGTAAACCATTTTATACTCTACTTTTTGTGTTGATTGGTGATTTCTAAAGTTTTAGATTTGAGAAAATATTCTTAAAAATATTAAAAATGAGTACGGATAAATCTTCTATCAATCATCTTTGTAATAGATATCTAGATTTAATATTTCTCAAAACTTTGTTAAGTAAGCAATTGGGAATTTGTATTAGGAAGAACTTGTTTAACCACTTGCATTGGGACTGAACTTAACATCCATATTAGGAAGAACTTGTTTAACTAGAATTTAACAAGGATGTGGTTGGTTACTCTCTTTTTGTTGGGCGCATTACGAAAGCGTTTGTCAACCCATTTGAGATAACCAACCAATTTACGAACATCAACACCAAGCACAATGAAGACAAGTATATGTAGGTGACTATGTCACCTGGACAAATTCTAACCTTTATAACTCAGATGAAATTACAAGATTGCAAAAAACTAATGTTGAAACATTTTGTCCTAATAGGTTCAATCTCATCACCACACTCAAGAAGGAACGACAAAGATTACAATCATCACCAACCCATAGCAATTTTTCTAACCGAAGTTAACGACTCCTCGATTAGATCGCTTCTCCCTTTTGTCTTTGTAAACCCCTCACCCAAAATTAGGGCTACTTGGCTTAGATAGTGAAATTAGAGCTAGTTTGAACCAATTCGAATTAGAACGCGGCATTTATTTAATTGTAGTGAGAACCGAAAGCTAGAGACGATGGAACTACTATTGTAGATGACAATGAACGATTAAACACGATTCTTAGGTCAGCAGAGGGATTGTTGGAGAACGGCAACATATCACGACGGTAGTGTCTATGATAGCATGAGTCGGAATATTGGTGTATATTTAATTTTCCATATTTATCTCTTGCAAGTTGAGCACGATGATTCATCATTCTCAACTTGAAGGGGAGTAAATAAAAAGAAAGAGCATTTGATACAGTAACAACAACTGCAGCAACAAATGACAACAAAGAAGTCAGAGTTGTTGACGTATGTGATCGACAAGTTGTATAAGTAGAGTCAAGTTGATTTAAATTTGTATTTTTTTTTTTTGGAGTTTTGAAAACTATGTATTCCAAATTTGGGTGTATTTTAGGGAATCTTCTAGAATTGGTTTGGTAGATCGAGTCAAAGATTTAGTCAATCCTCTAGATAAGTCAAAGTCAATATTCATCTTTTCATATTTGTAAAAAAAAAATTGGTTTTCTCTTATCATTATTCCTCCTCATCTCTAAGTCTCCATGTCCACCTATATATACCGAACTCAACTCGCTCTTATGGTCAGTGAGAAGAGGTATAACCTCTCTTGCTAGACGGACAGTCTCGGGATCGCGGGGGAGGTGTGGAACAGTGGACCCAAATGACATGCAACACAGCGTATACAAAGTCCCATACGTATTGTCGGACATCTCAAAAAAAAAAAAAAAAGTCTACTAAATGATCTTCTATTTTTTTTCCACCTAATCATTACAGAGCTACTATCCGGAGAGGCTTGGGAAGGTTTTTCTCATCCATGTACCCTATCTTTTTATGAAGGCATGGAAGATGGTGTACCCATTCATCGACGACAAGACCAAGAAGAAGGTAAATCTTCTCAACCGAGTCTTGTGTGGTTAATGTCTTAATTTTTTTAGTATATTTTAAGTTCAGTCCGGAATAAACTAAAATTTTGATTCCGTGCTTGATTTCATGAACAAGAAAGAATTTGGTCACTTCCCAAACACCCATTCAAATCACAAGACAAAATTCTCTAAAATATTAGAGGAAACTAAACGGTGATTCTTCTGGAAAAAAAAATGAATTTAAGCGGTTTAGATTTGGGGAGACACTTAGATTATATCAATTTGATCGCTTTTGCTTTTTGTTGTAGGTAAACCATTTTATACTCTACTTTTTGTGTTGATTGGTGATTTCTAAAGTTTTAGATTTGAGAAAATATTCTTAAAAATATTAAAAATGAGTATGGATAAATCTTCTATCAATCATCTTTGTAATAGATATCTAGATTTAATATTTCTCAAAACTTTGTTAAGTAAGCAATTGGGAATTTGTATTAGGAAGAACTTGTTTAACCACTTGCATTGGGACTGAACTTAACATCCATATTAGGAAGAACTTGTTTAACTAGAATTTAACAAGGATGTGATTGGTTACTCTCTTTTTGTTGGGCGTATTACGAAAACGTTTGTCAACCCATCTGAGATAACCAACCAATTTACGAACACCAACACCAAGCACAATGAAGACAAGTATATGTAGGTGACTACGTCACCTGGACAAATTCTAACATTTATAACTCAGATGAAATTACAAGATTGCAAAAAACTAATGTTGAAACATTTTGTCCTAATAGGTTCAATCTCATCACCACACTCAAGAAGGAACGACAAAGATTACAATCATCACCAACCCAAAGCAATTTTTCTAACCGCTTCTCCCTTTTGTCTTGTATGGAGAAAAATTCCTAAGAGCAAAGCACATACTTTCTCTTAGATTTTTTTTTGTGGACAAGCACCTCGAATCTCCACATTTGTGCATTGCTTTGTACCTCCACTCTCCTCCTATATTTATAGGATACGCTTGTGCAAGTGAATATCCAAATGAACAAGTGCAACAACTTGTCTAGGATTGCCTCAACCCTAGATTACTGCTTGTCCTCAGTAAGTCTCGAGGACGAGACTTTTTCTGAGTTGGGTAGGATGTAACACCCCGTTCCGCTCAAGCGGACTGCCGTCTCAAACGGCAATAGTGCAGCTGTCCCGACCCGCCTTGCCTCAAATAAGAAGCAAAGGATATCCAGACTTGTCCCTACAGGAATCCGGCTTGGACTTTCAGAGGCTCGCTCAGGCGTATCGCTCTACCGAGGCGAATCATCGCTAAAGTGGGTGGCTACGGTGAACTTGTCTTTGCTTAGCCAGCACACATAAAATCTGGAATATTTATGCTAGTCGCTAGGTGAATCACCCCCTGCATGCTAATAAATCCAACGCACCTAGCTAAGGGAATAATTCCAACTTGTATTGCTTGCTAGAACATGGAAATTAAAACACTGCTTATGTTCAGACCCTCGCATGCTAAGTCCCTTAACGGTTTCAACTCTCGGCTTACCTTCGGGTCCGAGCAACGTGCCTACTTATGTTCCTTAGAAACGCATGCTTGTCTGCTTAAATGTTGCCATGTTTTCATCCAAACTCCGGAAGACTACTACGTAGTCGTTCTGTGCCTGAATAAACCTGCAAGTATCCGGGACCGTCAGGTCATCTAAGGCAATCCCCGAACCAGGGGAATGCACTAAGCAAGAATAAATACTGAACGTGAATCACACTTGAATGATAATCATGCTATGTATGCATCTGAACGAGGATCGTGTTATGTACTGATGGAATCCCAGCTCGTGGAGCAATATGCTCGTTCAGATTAAGTTTAAGTTTCATGATTATCATGTCAAGCTATGGAATATGGATAGACCCTGACCTGCATTATCGCGGACAGCTTGTGCACAAGATATGTTATGTTGAGTTCCTATGGACGGCTACACCGGGGCACCGGAGCCGATCCGATCCGGACGGAACGTATGTATAGTCGTATGTTACCCGGCAAGTGTTATGCGACGGGGCTCGCCACCCGCGTTGTACGTCGCTTCGCCCTGAGACTATAACTGTCCTTTATGGCTATGCCAGCGACATTATGTTCATATAGATAAGTCATCCTCGCTTAGCGGCTATCCGCGTGCGAGTTACTGCATCGCATCAAGAACAACTGAACACCTGAACGATCATGTTAAAACGACCCTCGTGTTTGCATATGCTTGCCTCCTGAATGCTTATACTTGTCGTGCATGAATTAACATGTTTGCCTCAATGTTTGCCTTGGACAGGGAAGGAGATGGTAAGTTGGTAAGTCTCGCCGTGTTTCCTCAAACATCGCACGGCGCACTGCCCGACACGTTAGGCTATTCAATGTTTGCATGAAACTTATCCTAAGGCAACTAGAAAGACAACTTAATAGTTGTGCACGGAACCTGTATTACGTGTTTGGATTTGTCGAACGGGCGAGTAGCTTCCCCACCAGTGCATTCAATGTACTGATAATCCACCAGTTTGTATGCAGGGTGCGGGAAAACCTCGTTCGGTGCGGACGCCTCCAACGTGCGTGCTAAGGCGTGGGCATCACGCCCGGATGGGTCAAGCGATCGTTCCGCGGGAGCGCTGGCGAGGGTGATTTCCGCCTAGCGGGAACGGCCGATTTGCCTGCGGGAGATGAGAAATCATATTTTAGGTCATAATAGAATTTCCTAAATAGGAAACCCTAAATAAGAATCCTATTACACCTAAAATAGCCCAACACCAATTATGGACGTCCAAATATGGTCAAATTAAATATTTGATACAAATTTGAAATCTAATCAAATCTTACATTTAATGTAGATTTCTAAATTGTATCAAATTAAATCTTTGACCATATTTAGGCTCCAAAACTTACCAAATCCAGACTGAACCCCAACAATCTCCCATTCCAGTCTGACGAGAGGGTGTTGACCCTATGGCTCCTGAACTGGACTCCATGTTTGTCGTCTCGAGATAGAGTTCATGTTCCCCCATGCCACCGATCTCCAATCCTCCGAGTTGCCTTGCATCTTCTGTCGTCTCTAGCTCCTCGACCGTCACGTCGACGCTAGCTGCCATGCGTAGCACTTCCTGCACCACTTAGATCCTGCCGATAACAATGACACGGTCAAGACCCAAGTTCATGACGACCAGCCTCACCGTGAGTCTTGGTTGTCTGTCCCCGACTTTCGTCTTCAAGCGAAACGTGTTAACGTTCCGACGAACTTCTTCACCCTTGGATGGCCCAACCAAGCGAACAGTTCGATTCTTCCGAGATTCGAACTCCTGAATTTGTCCACCTTCGTGTCTGAACCTGAAGCTCCCCATACACATGCGTACTCGAGCAAAACATCACGCACTGTGCATGTCGATGACCCACTGTTCCCCCTGGACTGTGTGAATGATGATTCTCCCGTCTCAAATTGAGTTTGCTACAAACCTTGATCTCCTTCCTGGCTTCGAACTACTGAAACCGATGTCACTCCGTGAATTTTTGGAAAATAACTAGTCGCCAAAACCAGATCCTTGAAACAACACCCACCTGGAGACCGACCAGCTGTCATGGGATCTACAGACTAACCCTCAATCTTTGACTCATTACCATTCGTCGCTTTGTATCGACGAACCGAATCCTCTGTATCCCTCAAAGTATCTCGAAGCCCCCTTCACGACAAGTTCTCGACGATCTACTTCATGTCGAATACCCCTCGAGCCTCCATCCGGTGTCTGTGGCCTGCCTGTACACCTTAGCGACGTGAGCAAGTACATGCCACAAAATAAATCTCCTCGAGCCAGCTGTTTGGAACCCTTCATAAGCATCCAATCTTTGTCCCCAAACAGACTACGACAGCCATCATCTGCCAGCCTCCCTACCGAAACCAAGTAGTAGGGCAAACTCGATACTTGTTGCACACCCTTGAGAACGATCTTCTCACCAAGCTCCGTTGTCAAGTGCACATCACCGATGCCTACAACTGTAGTCGTCCCCTTGTTGCCCATCTTCACACGTCCAAACCTGCCATCGCGGTATGATGTGAAGATCCTCCTATGTGGAGTGGCGTGATACGACGTCCCCGTGTCATGATGCATGCCACAAGTTTCCTCTTGCTGCGATGATGAGATCTTCCATAGCCGTAAGATTCTCCTGATCGTCTTTGACTTTGGTCTTCTCAGGTTTGAACTTCATGCAGATCCTCTTGATATGACCCATTTTGCCACAGTGATAGCAACCCTCCTTGCAGTCCACCGTCGCAAGATCCCGATAACTCTCCCCTGTCCTCGCTTGTGACTTGGGTCTTCAATTCCCGAAGGAAGCCACCAGAGCGGACTCCTGCGACGATTCTACTTGCTTACGTCGGACCTCCTTGTTCAACAAGCTGCTTTTGCCTGCCTCCATCGTGACAACTCCATCCGGAGCGGAGTTTCTCACCGATACCACAACGTCTCCCATCTTTTTGACAAAGAACTCAAAAGCAGAAAGGCTTAAAGCTCATCCTCAATCACCATTTTTATCGCAGACAACTGATTGATGATGCCCCGAACCTCGTTCAGATGTTGTGCCACCGGAGCACTCTCCGTGTACTTCGAGTTGACGAGTTGGCGAATCAGAAATGCCTTGTTGCCAGCCATCTTCCTTTCGTACAACGAATGCAGCTTCTCCCATAATGCTTTTGCAGAACTCTCCATGGATACGTGATGAAACACCGAGTCGTCCAGCCGTTGTCGGATGAATCCAACAACCTATCGATCCAGTCATTTCCAGTCATCAGCACCTTTGTCCGTCGGCTTGGCACTGTCTTCATCCAACGGACCATGCAAGTCCTTGCACCAGAGTAGATCCTCCATCTTTGGCTTCCAAATCGTCCATTTGTCCCCTGTGAAGGTGATCATACAAGTGTTCATTTTCTCCATAGATATAGTTGCACTTTTTCTCTCAAGAAGAACCTGACTCTAATACCACGTGTTGGGCGCGTTACGGAAGCGTTTGCCAACCCACTTGAGATAACCAATCAATCTACGAATACCAAGCACAGACGAAGACAAATATATGACGGTGACTACGTCAACTGGACAAATCCCAACCTTTATAACTCAAATGAGTTCGCCATTAAATTGAAAGTATAAAAGAACCTGCTTTAACAACAAACTAAAGAAAGTACAAAGAGGTCCTAGATAGACAATCTAAGTACAATTTTTGATTCTGGGGCGTGACGATAGAGATCGAGTGTTGTAGTCTTTTACTCCGTTGATGGTCCGATGTGGGAGTGAGGAAGCTCTTTTTTGCTCTCTCTCCTGTGCCTGTTGCTCGCCAGTTATTGTATGGGTGTGCTACCCTGCTATTTATAGCCACCATACTGACAGGCTATGGAGGTCGCATATGCCTCTGTTTGGTGGCTGCATAGGGTTCCTTCAACAGAATACAGTTGCAACTGTAGCCGCATGCCACGGACAGGCCGCCACGTGGGCTCGGTTGAGATATACTGTTGATAAAATCTCGGTTAAGGGACGGAGTCATTTTTGACCCATTGTGTGCATGACTTGGTCAACTGGACACGTGGTCTGCACTGATTATGTAAGGATCCATTCGATTGCAACGGAAGGATCTTGCGAGCTGAGGGCCGCATAGCGTGTGTTAGCCCATTGATTGTATCATATTTTTGAATATGATAAATCGATTAAGTTTAGCTTTTAAATATCACTAACTATTCATGAAATCACTATTGCATGTATACTCTTCTTCCATCTTTAGTGATATATGCTTATTGTTTTACATATTAAGTGATATGAGCTTCTATTAAAGCCATCTTAAAATTAACCGATTGTCATAATAAAAAAGAGGGAGATTGTTAGCCCAATAATCTAACCATATTTTCAAATATGGTTATTCGATTAAGTTTGACTTTTTAATATCACTAATAGTTATTTTATCACTACATTCTAGTACTTAAACCTAGCATAGTCCAAATGTGTATTAAATGTACAATACTTGCTACTATGTACATTATTTTGTTCGTCTAATATGTATATGCAGAAAAGCAATGAGAAATATCAAAATGTGGACTTATGCAATGAAGAAATCATGATGGGCCAAAGACGACGTCATCCCAGAAGATTTTTCTGAACCGTCTACGACATCTCCGAAGTCCCCGAAAGGTATTCAGATTTCATAATCTGGATATCTGGGGACAACTGTCGTCAAGAAAAAAGTCACCATTGTCACGACCCGTACCCGAAAAATCGGGCATGAGTCATGGGTACGTCCAGCCTATGCCGCAGCATCGGCGGTAGAACGCTGTCTAGGTCAACTATCTAGAACAATCTCACGCAATCAATATATAAACCTGTCAAGATCTCAACTCCAAACGGAGGAGCAATATCATAATGATAATCACAATGTACTCAATCACGAATCTAAGCACGATAAGATAACAAAGAAACTAACAGCTATAAAGTCTAACCAACAACAACTACTACAACAACCACAACATCAATAATAATACAACAATACATCATCCAAAATAATATACAATACAAGGTCTCAATCCAAAACCGGAGACAAATCCGGTGCTAAAAGCTAATAAAAACAACAACAAGGTCTTGGTGATCCCGGCTACCAACCCGGAAATCACCCCTAAACTAGAGGGTCCCTGTCTGCACCATCGACAGGCTCAGGTCCATAAAACGTCCGACACCACTCCTCCGGATGCTCTGAAAAATATGTCCAGTTAGGACTGGAGCAAGTACATCTCTAACAACAGTTCCATTTAAATGATAAAAACTATAAAATAGTTATAGCAAGTAGCAAGAAGAATGAAGCAAGTATGAAACAAGAAATATATAAATCACTGGTGTATAAAGGTAAAGATGCAGGAATATCAGAAACAAGATAGTAGTAACTGTAAGATACAAGAAATCTAAGCTAAGATCAAGTCCGTGCACATAAACGTGTAGTGAGTCCAGCATGAAATACATGAAAATAGTCAAGTCCAGAAACATGTAAGTGAGACCAACAAGAATGCAAGTGAGTCCAGACTATAAAGAATGAACTCGGTGTCTTTGAAATACTTGTTTCGACATGTAAACGACTAGGAGTAAGTACGGCTCACCGCGCACTGGGTGCGCGGCTGCTATCATTCCAGATTAGACCAGAGGGAGTGATTCCTTATGATTCCAGATGGGAATATTTACATGTCTACTCGAGTATTTCTCCGTCCCGACTAATACAAGTGAATCCAAGTCCCGACACGTAAATCAAGATGAGTCCAGCCTGAACATGAATGATGCCTGTAGTGATGCCTGTAGGTGATGCCAGTAGTGATTCCAGAATAGAGGCCAGAAACATGAAATATACGTGTCGCAAGTAAATGAATCCAGAAATACCAGTCAGCGTCCCGTGTTGTGCCAGAATAATCAGATGATACTATACTAGAAGCTGAATCATAATAATCATCAGATAATGAAAACTATCAGAGAATGTACTCGCCTGACGTCCTGAGCAACTAGCGATCCGAACCGGTATCGCAAGGACCTAATGCAAAAAGCAAGGTTAAACAGGGTTTTAAAGAGTTAAACAGGTATAAAATAACTAAAAATAGGCTTCTAGGGTCGTTCTAGGTCAAACGGGTCAAACCGGTAAAATCTGGGTCAAAAAGTCAACCTGGGGTCCAAAAAGTCAACTCTAGGTCAAAACTAGGTCAAACGTTGACTTTGGCGGTCAACCGAGTCAACTACGGTCAAGTCTAGGTCAAACTAGAGTGCTCCTGAAATTCTAGGTCAAACCGAGGTCATTAGGCTATAAAACTCTCAAACTCGCCTCCTTGAGATACTGGGATACCCTCGGTATCCGATACCTCAACCTAGGCTACGCACCCCGCCTATACCCACTAAAACCTATGCTAGCACGCGTAAATATATACACATAAGCATATAAAAATTATTCCAATACTATCCCTAGGCTATTGCTCAAAAACCCCGCTCGAAACTCAATACCTTGGATATCTCAAGGTATTGAGATACCTTGGTATCTCAAGGTATTGAGATACCGCTCTAAACTCAACCCGACTACCCCTCTAGCTAACTAACTATGCATAAACATATATATCTAGCTATAATCTAGGCTAAAATATAGATATATAATACATATAGGCATATACCTATATATCTTCATATATACACATATACACATACCTTATGTATCTTACCTTACCTATACATATATACCTTACCTTACCTATACATATATACCTTACCTTATATATATATATATATATATATATATATATATATATATATATATCTATATCTAGATATCTAACTATCTATCTAGCTATGTATATATATCTATGCATATAGATATAGATATCTAATTATCCCTCTACCTATCTATCTATCTATCTATCTATCTATCTATCTAGTTATATATATATATCAATATATCTATCTACCTATTTATTTATCTATGTATCCATCTATCTAACATATATCCATCCATCTAGCTATCTATCTATGTGTCTATCTATTTACCTAGCTATCTATTTATCTAGCTATCTAACTATCTACTAATATATATCTATCTAGATATCTAATATCTAACTATCTAGATATCTACGTATCTATCTACCAATCTATCTAACTATCTATCTATCAACTAGCTATCAATCTAACTATCTAACTATGCATGTACATATCTATCTATCTAAATAACTATCTAGCTATCTATCTATCAATCTAATCTATCTATCTAAATATTTACCTATCTATGTATCTAACAATCTAACAATCTAACTATCTAATACCTATCTAACTATGTATCTATATATCTAACTATCTATCTAATTCTATCCATCTATCTATCTAGCTAGCTATCCATCTATCTATCATTCTATAGTTATATCTATCCATCCATCTACCTATCTACCTTCTATCTACTAACTGCTCTTACTTGCATTACTGCTGCTGCTGCCCCTTAACCTTGCTGCTGCTACTACTGTGCTTCTGCTGCTGCTGATGCAGCAAAATGCTGCTGCTGCTGCTCCTTTTTGCTGCTGTGGCTGATGCTCTAGCAGCTGCTGCAGTGGCTGTTCTGGTTCCAGTCCCCCCCCCTCCCATCTCACAACACACACACACACACACACACAATCCTATATACATATATATATATATATATCACTATATATATATACACATACATATATATATCTCTAGATATATATACAACTATATATATATATATATATACACACACTTATATATAATCTAACACACACACACACACTCAAACACATATCAACACACACACACATATAATTATATACATATATCTATCTATATATATATATATAAACACACATCTATATATATATATATACACATATATCTATATATATATACATACACTAATATCTATATATATATATATATATCTACACACTCACACTCAACATATATATATACCCTCACACACACTCACTCTCACACACCCTCACACACACACTCTCACACACACTAGCACACACTCTCACAAACACACAACCATACACACAACACTCATACATATATATATAAATATATATACATATATACACACAAACTCATAATCATATATATATATCTATAAACACTCACTCACACTCACACACACACTCACCTACACACATACACTAGCACCAACCCACACTCACACAAGCACTCACTAACACACTCACACACATATATATATATATATATATATATATATATATATATATATATATATAGAAATATATATATATATATAGAAACACACATAAATATATATATATATATATATATATATATATATATATATATATATATATATATACAACACACACACAAACAATGCACACAACGCCCACAACGCTCACCATCGCACGCTCAACGACCCCGACACGCACAAACACCTATAAATATATAAAATATAGCCCGAGAATTCTAGCACACACTCCCCGATGCTAACCCAACGCGCGCACAAGCCCGAAACTAGAAAACTACGCCGAAATGGCCGTTCGGTCATTTCGACGAACACGTGGAGCGCGCTTCGGAAAACCTCCTGAAACACACACCAAACGAACTCGGAATCGGCCCAAAATTTACCCACGCATTCTAAATGATGCCTAGATCCTAGAAAAAGTGCTACCACGTCGATTCTAGGCCCGTGACGGAAACGCGCACGCACTTAGAATCGGCGACGACGAAAACCCCAAATTTGTCCGAAACGTCCGTTTCTCCGCGACACGGCTTCCCGTGTCCGAACGGAGACACGTACTCACCCTCAAGACACCCGACAACGTCTACCTAGATCCGTCTAACCTAGGGCATCACCCAAAATTGGGCAAAATTCGGATTCCATCCGAAATTGACACAAAATCTAGTGTTAAAGTCTCTAAACTCAACCAAACTAGTTCCAACTTCCTCCCACGGATAGGCTTAGGGTCTAGGAAGGTTTTAAACTATTAATTACACTATAAAAGAGTAGTTACAAGGAGAAAATTAGGGTTTACCTCTTGGTAGTTGGAATCCCAAGCCAAAGTCTCCAAAATGCTCTAAATCTACCACACCTAGCTTCCAAGCTCCCAATCCAAGCTCCAACACCAAATCTAGGCTTTACCCACCTAGGTTGGAGAAGAATGTAGGGTTAGGGTTAATTATTCCTGGAGAATAGAAGAAGAAAGAAGAGAAATAGGTACTTACTTGAAGTAGGAAGGAGAAAGGAAGAAGAAAAATGAGTGGAGAAGAAGAAGAAGAAGAGAAGAAGAAGTATGGGGGGGGGGGGCTTAGGGCTGCTGTGCTGCTATGTTTACACGGGTAGGGAAGGGTTTGGGGCCGGCCAAGGTGAAATAAAGGGGTTACAAGTTGGCAAATGTCCAAAATGCCTTCCCGTAACTCGGTTTTAGGTTTCGGGTTCCAAAAGCACTCAAACTAACTCCAAATCTCTCCAACTAACCCACTAAAAATATAATAAATATTCTAAACCCAAAAATAAGTCTCACAGGGGTGTGGGCTGGGTCGGACATGGGTCCACTAGGGTCTGACATGGGTCCAAGCTAGCCAAAATCCTAAAACAATCAATAAAAAATAATACAATCATTAATTAAATATAAATACAATTAATTATAAATAATACACAATTAGCTAAATTAAAAATAAAAAAATATCCGGCTCTGGAAATGGGGTGGTGACAACCATCTATCAAGGGAAGAAGCCAAGCTATGCCATCATCATTTTCAGACTCTGAAGAAGCTTGCACCTGCTTTTGTCTGTCTAGAGTCTGTAATGAGTCTTATGAATAATTGTAAACACAAAAAATGGATGACAAAATTGAAAGCTAGGGTAGAAAATAATCCAGATTATTTTTGGCTGAAAAATCGGCATACCGATGGTATACTGGAGTATACCGACGGTATACCGATTTTACATAAATGTTGCTCTCTGTCGTTTGGACCGGCATACCGACGGTATACTGGTCTATACCGACGGTATACCGGTTCATCACAGTTGGCAATCCAACGATCGAATTCTGTGCATTAAATGATCCCAACGGTCATATCTATAGCCGTTGCTACTATAGACCGGTATACCAACTGTATACTGTAGTATACCATTCACAGGCTGAAAGTTGCATTTTTGTTCTTTCTTTGTGTTGGCCTATATAAAGCCTTGAACCCCATCTTTCAAGGCTGATCCTTTTGAGCCTAAAAATTCTAATCTACCAAAGGCCATCCACAAACACTCCACCAAAGCTTTCATTTGCCTATCCACAAATTATGTTGTGTTCTTGAGTTGTAAAATTTAGATCTTTATATTTTTTGTAAGAAGATCAAAACCATCTTGTAAGAGATTGAAGTGTACAAGCCTTCGAATCAAAGCTTGTGTGAAGATAGAGAGCCTTCAGATCAAAGCTCTTGTGTAAGAAGTCAACGAGCCTTCAGATTAAATCTTGTGGTGTAACTATTTTTCTAATAGTGGATTCAAGCCGGACAAGAGTTTTCGGGACTGGAGTGCCTCGAGAGGATACCAGGATACATCGGGTGTCAGTATTCTTATTGCTTTACTTTTTGCACACTTAATTTTTAAATTGTCTATTATTAATCATTTGTGCTTGATTTATTAGCTTGACCCTATTTAACCCCCTCTAGGGTTCCTACAACATGTTGGTCGCATAACGTCTTGGCCGCATATGTGCTCTCGTCCAGCCTTGGTCTGATGGATACTCTGGCTTCATGAGAATGAGAACACATAACGTCTTGGCCGCATATGTGCTCTCGTTTGCCCTTGGTCTGATGGACACTTTGGCTTTATGAGGACGAGGAAGCATAGAGTCGAGGCCGCATGTGTGCTCTCGTCCGCCCTTGGTCTGATGGACACTTTGGCTTCATAAGGACGAGGAAGCATAGAGTCGAGGCAAATTTGTGCTCTCGTCCACCTTTTGTCTAATGGACACTTTGTCTTCATAAGGACGAGGACGTATAGAGTCAAGGCCTCATATGTGCTCTTGTCCGGCCTTGGTCTGATGGACACTTAGACTTCATGAGGATGGGGACGCATAACGTCTTGGCCGCATATGTGCTCTCGTCCGCCCTTGGTCTGATGGATACTTTGGCTTCATGAGGACGATAACGCATAGAGTCGAGGATGCATGCGTGCTCTCGTCCACCCTTGGTCTGATGGACACTTTAGCTTCATGAGGATGAGGACGCATAGAATCGAGGCCGCATATGTGCTCTTGACCGACCTTGGTCTGATGGACACTTTGGCTTCAAGAGGACGAGGACGCATAGAGTCGAGTTCGCATGTGTGCTCTCGTCCGCCCTTGGTCTGATGGACACTTTGGCTTTATGAGGACGATGACGCATAGAGTCGAGGCCGCATGTGTGCTCTCGTCCGCGGTCTCTAAAAAGAGGGCCCCTGGGAACGTCAAGTTTCTCCTATTTATAGCCATTATGCTGATGGTTGCAACTGTGGACACATATCACTTGTTGGCTGCCACGTAGCCTCGGTTGGGATATACGATTGATAAAATCTCGGGGTTGTTCTCAATCCATTGTGTGCATGACTTAGTCAACTGGACACGTAGTCAGCACTGATTGTGTGAAGATCTTTTCGGTTGTAACGACACGATCTTGCAAACTGACTATCGCATAGGGCCGTTGCCGCATACGTGCTCTCGCCTGGCCTTGGTCTGATGAACACTCTGGATTTATGAGGATGAGGACGCATAGATTCGAGGCCGCATAGGATGCATGGAATCTAGGACGCATGGGGCGCATGGGGTCTGGGATGCATGCGGCTAGAGATGCATGGGACACATGGAGTCTTGTCCTCGTGGAGAGCTTGATGCATAAATAGCTTGACGCATAGAAAACTTGGCTCATGGAGAGCTTGACGCATAGATCTTGTATGTATGCGGCTTATAGTCTGGCCGCATGGATGCACTTGTAGACTTGCTTTGGGGATCTAGACGAGTCCCTTGGCCGCATAACTTCTTTGCAGCATGACTAGGGCAGTCTTTGAGGGCATATCTTCGCGCATGGACTCAGATTTTCTATGCTTCTATAAGACCCCCTTTAAAGTTTTTAAAACTTGAAAAAGTTTTGAAATACTTTGTAAAAGAAGCATGGAAGAGAGTTTTGACTTGGTCAAGAAGACGAATATTCTACTAGAGGTAATATGGACGTAGTAGGACATTGCATTCTCTCGGGTCATTCCACTGGGGAATTTTGGTAGACTTATTACCCATGGCATACCTAGGACTGGGTACGGATAATAAGTTGAAATGATTGACACTATCAGGGGTCTAGAACGACGTGATAATAGACTGTTTGGAGGGATGTTTGCTCAGAGGTAACATGGATGTGGCAAACTTGGAATTTCGTTAGAGGTATTTTACTCATAGGTGATATGGACATGGTAAAATAAACTTCTATGGGACTAGAGTTTTTGTGGGAAAATAATTCAGAGGTAATATTGACATGATTGCTTTGAGATAATTTTGCTGTGGAATCTTTGTGGACTCATTATCCTTGGCGTACCCAGGGTTTAGTACAGATGATAAGTTGGAATAACTGACACCATCAGAGGTATTATGGACATGGTGGTAGAAAGTCAATTGGCAAGAATGTTTGCTCAGAGGTAATATGGACATGGCAAACTCTTGGTTTGTAAACTTATTACCCATGGCGTACCTTAAGTACGGATAATAAGCTGAAACGACTAGTACTATCAGGGGTTATGCGAACGTGATGGTAGAAAGTCGAAGAGCAGAACTTTACTCAGAGGTAATATGGACATGGAAAAGTTCTGGAAATATCTTACTCAGAGGTAATATGGATGTGGTAAGATATAAATCTGTGGGGATAAAGAAAAACAGGACATAGGTAATGTGGACGTGACTGTTTTGTGATAGATTCACTATATTGGAGAAAGTGGAGAGACGTAATTCAAAGGTAATATGGACATGAACTGACTTTTTCTCTGCTGGGAAAAATAAAGAAAAGCAGTTCAGAGGTAATGTGGACTTGAAATTGGGGACTTACTACTCATGGTGTACTTACACTGAGTATGAGCAGCAAGGTGGAAGATGAAGATGCTATCAAAGGTAATATGGACGTGATAGGTTTTATGGACTTATCACCGCTAACGTACTTTAAGCTAAGTAAGGATGATAAGTTTAGACGACGACCGATATCAGAGGTAATATGGACGTGATAATTGATAGCCCATACCCGGAAGGTTTGCTTAGAGTTAATATGGACATGACAAACCCAGCCGGGGAGAAATGTTATGCAGTAGTTTAGAGGTAATATGGACGTGAACTAGCGTCTGAAACTAATTTTTTGGGTGGTCCATGCGGGAGTGGGCAGATGGACCTAAGGACTGCTCCGCTGAGGAGCCTTTGGAGGATCCATTACCTGTTGCGTACTCAGGACTCATGAATACAGATAATGGCTTTAACAATGATTTGTATAGAAAGGGAAATATTGTATATAGGCATTCGCTAGGGATGAAGAACCAAGTGTAAACACTATACATCTGGGTTGTCCTGTTGGGGATAAGGGGAGTATAAGTCTAACTTAGACATAGTACTTTTTTAGGAACTTGTCGTTGATAGGCATCATGAGCAAGTCGCCGTTGGATTTTATGAGCCGGTAGGAGCCATTGGAGAATACAGACTCCACGATGAACGAGCCCTCCAATTTAGGCTGGAATTTGTTAGCCTTCTTGTGGGTCATACCCATCGGTCTTCTTACCGTCAAGACGAGGTCACCCAATTGGAAAGTTCTCTCCTTGATCCATTTGTTGAAGGCTCCGGAAAGACGTGCCTAATATAACTTAATGCTTTGTTGAGCTAAGAGGCGTTTCTCGTCGAGTGCTTCCAATTCTTGCAGCTATCGGTAGTAATTTTCGTCAACGGTTAACTGGTTGGAGGGAGCCACTCTGAGCGAGGGAATCTGTATCTCAAGGGGAAGGACTGCTTTGCTCCCGTAGACCAAGGAGAAAGGCGTACTACCTGTTGGTGTTCGGACCATTGTGCGGTAGGCCCATAGACATTCTTCGAGCTTCTCATTCCAGTCGCGCTTATTGGAAGACACGAACTTATTGAGGAGCTTGATGATGGTTTTGTTGAACGCCTCAGCCAAACCATTTGCTGCGGGATTGTAGGCAGTCGACGCAACATTCTGAATCCATTTTTTGTCGCAAAACCGATAGAACGTATGACTTACAAACTGTGGACCATTGTCATGGATGATCTTTCGTGGCAAGCCGAAGCGATATATGACGTGATGCTTAACGAAGATGATCACGTTGGATGTTTTAACCTCTGCGAGTGGTACGACTTCTACCCACTTGGTGAAGTAGTCGGTAATGGCGAGGATGAATCGATGTCCCTTGGACGAAGGTGGACTAATCAGCCCAATGATCTCCATACCCCAGGCTTCAAACGACCAAGATGCTACCGTATGGTGTAGAAATTATGAGGGCTGGTGAATGAAGTCTGCATGGATTTGGCACATTCGGTACTTCCTTGCGTAGTTGACAGCATCCGCTACCATTGTCGGCCAATAGTAACCCATTCGCCAAAGTCGATCCTGTAACTTTGAACCAGGTTGGTGGGCACCACAGACTCCGTCATGGGCTTCTCGAAGTGCTTATTTGGCTTCTTGGTTAGGTTGGCGACAAGGATCTGCTTTCTTTTGCCGTCATGGATATTATTGTCGCTGTTGTTGTTATTGCTGTTGTTATAAGATTGTTTTCCCCTATCATCAGCGACGGGGATCTGTATTCCCAAGAGTCGGGCATCCTTAACTTTCTTCTCAGCACCGACGACATTTATGATGAACGCCGTCCAGTCTTTGAACTGACTGTCGCCCATCCAGAGGCTGACTTCTGGAAGTAAATTTCTGTGGCACATGTCCATCAGTGTGGAATCAGTATTGCCAGGAGAAAACTTCAGTACTGCTTGCCTGTATCGTTCGATGTATGTGCGTACAGGCTCCTTCTCCTTCTGTATAATATCCATTAGAGAGGACATTTTCATGTCGCTTCCCCTGTCATAGAATTGGGCGAGAAAAAGACCATTTAGGTCGTCGAACGACGAAATGTAGTTGTCTTGCAGACTGCAGAACCAGTCAAAGGCTACTCTAGATAGT
This sequence comes from Iris macrosiphon, assembly GCA_036927795.1. Classification (NCBI taxonomy): domain Eukaryota; kingdom Viridiplantae; phylum Streptophyta; class Magnoliopsida; order Asparagales; family Iridaceae; genus Iris; species Iris macrosiphon. The sequence continues at coordinate 43,986,727 of JAYESA010000015.1, forward strand.
GCCCCCACAAAGATCTTAGTGAGGAGAGCATCACTGCAAGGTAGGTGCCCCGTTGCATTCTCAAAGTAACTCATATATTGACGGGGAGATATCTTTCTGTCAAATGGGTTCAGATTAAAGGGCTTGTACTTTGGCGGATACGACACATCTCTCCACTCAGGGGATACGGTTCTCGTATCCCGATCTCATGGAGTATTCTGATTGCCCAGCGAGTCCAGATGAGCTATCAGTTATCGCACCTCCCGAATTGCTTCTCAGATTTTATCTAATGCAGAAGGAGCAGACGACCCTAGTAGAGCATGACGGCCACCAGCGGGAGGAACGGTTGCATTCGAATCTCCATTGGTCCTAGGGACCTGGTTTGCTTGACCTGAGGCCCTTGGTGGTTGAGAGGCTACACTTGCCTTGATGTCTAGAACTGCTTCGGTCAAGGCTTGCATTGACTCGCTCATGGTTTGCATCATGGCCTCGAGGGTTTTCGAGGCGCTGTCGATCACTAGGGCCTTCGTGCTCGTCCCTTGCCATGTATGATGTTCTCACATGAGGTGAGATGGATGGACGGTAGACGTAGCACTTTTTGCCTCGGACTCTTGCAGCGAATAGTCATCCGGGAAAGTTGGTCGTGTTGTGTCTCGTTCGAACTCCGATGGAATACTACCCCTAGCATAGAAGGCTGCGTCTTCTTTATGAGGGTGGCTACCCCCAGGGATCTCAACAATCGTTCCCTTGGAATCACCGTCGTCTCAGAACACTGGATTGTCGTAGAGTTCTATGGGATTGCGACCCCTAGTTTCTGCAGTCATCTGGGGTCCCGAGAAAGAGCTACCCCCAGTTGCTGGCAGCTTCTTCTTTGAGTGGGTGCCCAGAAAAATATCCTTTGTAGGTCATGCTTCTTTTTCTCCTTGGACCCGCCTCCTCGATATGCTGGTCGAGAGTGAAAGACTGGAGGTGCTGGGCTTCCTATATCCCTTCGTGAATAGGGCCTTCAAAGCCGAATAACATGAGGCAAAGGGCGGCTCATTCTCCTTTGGTACTTGCACCTACTCTCCGGGATGCTGCCAGCTGGGTGCCCTTGGTTGTAGTAGCTGGAATGCCGACTGCCTATTTGCAGCTACTTCTATATGATTACAGCAACAATTGATGATAATGCTGGCACAGTGATGCCCCGAAGGGGCTATTTTATATGTCGTGGTTGCTTCCCTCGCTTTGCGCTTGTGACTAATCACGTTGCGCAAGTCACGCGAGGGCTGATTTACCTTTACACCCTTGTTAGCACATGGGTGTGTGGGTGTTGTTTTTGCTCCCTGACCTGTGTTTCGTGGAAGAACATTTCTCAAGTCATCAACGGAAGACTTTTGAGATTGACCCAGTCCACTTGCCTCTGCGGAATGGACACGTGGGTCAGTCTTGTATAGATTTTCGTCTGAGGCACGCATAACAGTCAACGATGCCTGTTGACGGTTAGCCGAATGAGCAGTTGCTTGAGCTTGGTGAGCTCACGCTGCCCTAGACTTCTTCGTCCTTGCATGCGCTGGTGCATAATACAAAGAGTCCAAGTTTGGGTTTTCACCATTCTCAGCATGGCGCATAGGATCAACGCTGCGTGAGATTCGATCAAAAACAAAGGTTATGAAGCCGACAGAGCCGCATGCGGCCATTTGCCTGCGACTGTCAACCAATGTCGCATAGTCGATCTTATGCGGCTTCCTCCTTGGCCGCATAGAACTTGCATCAGCACCCGAACGTCTGGCATCATAGTATTTTCTTTTACCAGAGTTTGAGTGCCGAGCATTTTCTGCATCAGACGAGGATGTCGCATGGACATGGACAAGATCCCGAGAACTCCCTCCTGTCCTTGCCTGTGACTTGAGTCTTCCCTTCCCATAGGAAGCCACCAGAGCAGATTCCCACGGCGATTCCACTTGCTTACGTCGGACCTCCTAGTTCAACAAGCTGCTTTTGACTGCCTCCATCGTGACAACTCCATCCGGAGTGGAGTTGCTCACCGACACCATCAACGTCTCCCAACTTTTTGGCAGAGAACTCAAAATCAGAAGGGCCTGAAGCTCATCCTCAATCACCATTTTCATCACTGACAATTGGTTGATGAAGCCATGAACCTCGTTCAGATGTTGTGCCACCGGGGCACCCTCCGTGTACTTCGAGTTGACGAGTTGGCGAATCAGAAATGCCTTGTTGCCAGCCGTCTTCCTTTCGTACAATGAATGCAGCTTCTCCCATAATGCTTTTGCAGAACTCTCCCTGGATACGTGATGAAATATCGAGTCGTCCAGCCAATGGCGGATGAATCCAACAGCCTTCAAATCCAGTCATTTCTAGTCATCAACACCTTTATCCGTCGGCTTGGCGTTGTCGCCATCCAATGGACCATGCAAGTCCTTACACCAGAGTAGATCCTCCATCATTGGTTTCCAAATCGCCCAGTTCCCACTGTGAGGGTGATCATACGAGTGTTCATCTGCTCCGTAGATATAGTTACAATTTTTCTCTCGAGAAGAACCTGGATATGATACCACGTGTTGGCCGCATTACAGAAGCGTTTTCTAATCCACCTGAGATAACGAATCAATTTACGAATACCAAGCATAAACGAAAATAAGTATATGGCGGTGACTACTCAACTGGACAAATCTCAACCTTTATAACTCAGATGTGTTCGCCATTAAATTGGAAGTCTAAAAGAACTTGCTTTAGCAACAAACTAAAAAAATTACAAAGAGGTCCTAGATCGACAATCTAAGTACAATTTTTTATTCTGGGACGTGACGATGGAGATCAAGTGCTATAGTGACTCTTTTACTCCATTGACAGTCCAATGCGGGACTGAGAAAGCTCTTTTATGTTCTCTCTCCTGTGCCTGTTGCTCGCTGGTTGTTGTGTGGGTGTGATACCATGCTATTTATAGCCGCCATACTGACAGGCTATGGAGGTCGCACATGCCTCTGTTTGGTGGCCACATAGGGTTCCTTCAACATAATACGGTTGTAACTGTAGCTGCATGCCACGGGCAGGCCGCCACGTGGGCTCGGTTGAGATAAGTTGTTGCTAAAATCTTGGTTGAGGGACGGAGTCATTTTTGACCTATTTTGTGCATGACTTGGTCAACTGGACACGTGGTCTGCACTAATTGTGTAAGGATCCCTTCGGTTGCAACAGAAGGATCTTGCGAGCTGAGGGCCGCATATGTGCTCTCATCCGGCCTTGGTCTAATGGACACTCTGGCTTCATGAGGACTTTGAAATATGAAGAAGTTTGAAAAGACTGCAGCGAAAGCTTTAACTCCCTTGAGCGCCCCCGGTATCTCGGTCATCTGGTTTGCCCACAGAGACGTGGATCAGTACTCAACTTGTACTGGTGAGCATAATTGGTCCACTCACCTAAACCAATACTTCTTAATTAAAGCAGCAGTTTAATAGGCAACATTATATATGTAATATTTTAATAGGCAATAGTTCATAAGCAACAGTTCATGCAGTAAAATACATATAAGCTTTGCACATATGTAATTCTTACTTCGGCAGATGGCCGTTCATGTATGATCTACAGGATGTTCTTACCGTCCCTGCATAAGACATCATTAGTATGCAACTCAATCTCACTGGATCATTCGTGGTGTAGCACCACAATGGACATGTCGTATAAGACTTCGATGGGCGTGTGATGTGCTATTCAAAGCAGGTAGCAAGCCTCAATGAATGTCTCGCTTATACCCGGCGCTACCAAAGCGCTACTATTTCCCCCGGGCCGAACGGTCCCCAGTGCCCCAGGTCCCGTTCGAAGAAATTTACTACCTTGTGGACAAGTTGTCCATGACCATACAATGCATCTACGACTATATGATAAGCATATATAGCAGTATAATGTATTAAAATATTTAGAGCAGCAATACACATTTACCCATTCTCATTTCAGCATACTTATTCATTAATTCGATTGGTAGTCCGTAGACTCCAATTTACCGCTAAGGCATGGCACCAAACCACGATAAAATAATTATATCCTTCCCTGTGTTACATAATTAAACTTCTCTCTTATCAATGCAATTCATTGATTTATAATAGTGGTATGAAACTTGTGACATTGGTGGCTTTATCGATTATTGGACTTAGCAAGGTTACAAGAGAACATTATTGATTATTGGCATGGAGGAGTATAGAAGAAGGGACAGAATCGCTCACCAAATAGAGAATGCTGAGAGAAAAGGACGTTTGCTCACTCAGTCTTCGGTCACGCGTCAATCTGCATTGGCACTAACATTTGGTTAGACTACCGTCTTCATTTCTCTCAGAGTTCTTTAGAATGAATGCATGCAATCGATGAAAATGGGATAAACAATCAACTATCGAAAACCAATCACAAAAACGCATTCATTAAAACCAAGCAGCAAAAATCTAATAAATCAACCAAAAATCCAACGAAAACTATTGGATTCATTCCAACATAAGCCGATCCATCAATTGGAAAGGTTCATTACATTGTCCGTGATCGATTCCGCCGTAAAGTTTTCCCATACTCAATTTCGACTGAGTCAATCGAGCCTCAAGCCTTATATAGTGCACCACTAGGAGCGGGGCACTACATGATGAACACTCTGGCTTTATGAGGACGATGACATATATAGTCGAGGTCGCATAGGAAACATAAAATCTGGTACGCATGGAGTCTGGGATGCATGTGGCCAGAGACGCCTGGGGTGCATGGAGTCTGGTCCTCGTGGAGAGCTTGACCCATAAATAGCTTGACGCATAGAGAACTTGGCTCATGGAAAGCTTGACGTATAGATCTTGTATGCATGCGGCTTGTAGTCTGGCCGCATGGATGCACTTGTAGACTTGCTTTGGGGATCTACACGAGTCCATTGGCCGCATAGCTTCTCTGTAACATGACTAAAACAAGCTTTTAGGGCACATCTTCTAGCGCATGGACTCGAATTTTTCATGCTTCTACAAGATGAAATTACAATATTAAAAAAAACTAATGTTAAAACATTTTACCCTAATAGGTTCAATCCCCTCACCACACTTAAGAAGGAACGACAAAGATTACAATTGAAATCACTCATCTACCCGTAGCAATTTTTCTAACCGAAGTTGACGATTTCTCGATTAGATATCTTCTTCCTTCTGTCTTGTATGGAGAAGAACCCTAAGAGTAAAGCACGGACTTTCTCTTAGATTTTCTTTGTGGACGAGCACCTCGAATCTCCAGCTTTGTGCATTGCTTTGTGCCTCCATCCTCTTATATTTATAGGATAAGAAATCATATTTTAGGTTATAATATGATTTCCTAAATAGTAAATCCTAAAATAAGAATCCTATTACACCTAAAATAGCCCAACATCAATTATGGACGTCCAAATATGGTGAGATTAAATATTTGATACAAATTTGAAATCTAATCAAATCTTATATTTAATGTAGTATATCAAATCAAATCTTTGATCATATTTAGGTTTCAAAATTTATCAAATCCAGATTGGACCCCAAAACTTTTTGTAACCCGAATTATTATTGTCAGTATCTAATGCAGGGTTTGAGTCAACTACTAGACGTCTCATGTAAATAGTGTCAGATACACATTTATCATGCTTAATAGCAGCATTATATATTATATCTATATATCATCCATTTCCAAATCACTGTCAAGTTCCAATATCAAAGAATTTATAAACTAAGGATTTTTTGATTTTTTTTTTTTTTTTTTTCAATAAGAGTCCAACTATAGAATAACTTTTTAGCTCTTTATAAATCTCGATTTGAATTTATTAGAATAAATGTCTGGTAAAAAATAGAAAAATAAAGGATGAGCAAAAAATAGAAATATAATCATAATTCTTATAGAAATATTAATATTTTCAAATATTATCAAATAGTTCTATGGAAAAAAATTCACGGCACTTAAACTTTTCAAAATAGTCAGAACAGCTCATTGATTGGTCAATTTCTTATAACTCATCCTTCTAAATTTTAATTTTGTCCTATATTCGTGTGGTGTTTAATTTCGAATCATCACCCAGTGTCACCTCTTGATGAGTTCCTAGTTTAGAATCTCGAGAACAAATTAGAGAACATACATTGTGTTTGATTATCACGGGAACAAGAATTTGGTCCCGTGACAATATAGATTCAAATCACAAGAACGATACTATTAAGATACTAAGGTTTTCGGGAACAAGACAATATAGATATTCAAATCACAAGAACAAGACTCTTAAGATATTAGAGGAAACTAAATCGGGATTAATATACATAGTAGATAACTAGAAGTGGTTTTTGGAACATGAAACAAATTATTTGAAAAATACAAGATAAAGATTTCTGTTAAAAAGATGAAAACGATTATATAGATAACTGGGCTAATTATGTGAAATTTTGTAATTCCACGTTCCGAATTCCAAACTTACACTCAGAAAATGATTATATATATAACATACTAATTTTGGAAAAATTTTTACTTCCATGCCAAACTTGTTTTTAACAATGTATCCACAAAATCCTATTAAATAATCCCTTATCTAATATGGGTTTTTTCACCGTTTCCATCTTCAACTTCAAACCAAGAAAAATCCTAATCCTATCTTTCTAATATAATGTATCTAGAAAATCCTATTAAATAATCCCTTATCTAATATGGAAATAAGACGGTGATTCTCCTCCATCGACGGTTCGTCGGACGAAAGACGGTGAAGACTCGGACGGAATGTAGTGAAGTTTTTGAAGTCGAATAAGACGGTGATCCTCCTCTATGGACGGTTCGTCGACGGAAGACGGTGACCATCCACAACTTGACAATGGGACGCGAGAAAGCGGATA